>OY390707.1:2346877-4746877 GCA_959613345.1 Tolmerus cingulatus | reverse complement strand
AAAAACTAAAAAACTAAGAAATATTGTACCGAAATAAAACATTTTAAACGATGAATACAACACGAGGGTCGCTGAGCAACTGATTGCGGATAATCTTATCAAAAGTAATTTGGCGATAGTTAAGTTTCTCACGAGAAATTGAACAGTTCTTTCAATACCTTTAAAGTGGTTATCTTGGCGATACTCAGGTAAATTCAAAAATTACATACTTGTAAGATGTAAACAGAAGTGAGTAAGGCTGCAGAAGCGGCTAAAGTCTGTTTTTATTAAAGCCAGTGTTTGTGACGAGAATTCTCTTGAATGTTTGTTATCTGGTAATCAATGTCGCCAAATACAATTACGGGTTGTCTGTAAAATCTAGATAAACTGTTTGCTTATAAACTCATTGCAATACGCACATGCTTACCGCTGTTATTGTTTATTTTCAGCAATAAACCTGTAATTTGTATGCAAGTTAATTATAGCGCAATTTTTAGAAGTGGAAAATGTTGTAGTTTACGAATTGCAAATTAAATACTTTTTTTCACAACTTACACCTGAATTACAAATATAAATTGAGAAAAGCCAATAGATAAATTGTTTATTTATTCTTAATTTTTTAAAGTAAATGATAACCAGTTTATTGTTATTAAAAAATAATGCATAATGTCAATGAAAAAATAATAGAGAACGTTAAACAGATAAGAAACATTTTATCCAGTGATTTTTAGTTTGTGTCAGTATAGTGATTACGCTTTCATAATTCGGTATGTTCACACCTTATCGTTTAAAACAAAATCGTATTTTTATTCTTATTGATATTTTAGAAGTACAAATGTTAGTTTTGAGTAGAACATCAGAAAACGCACATATAGAAATTGTGCTAATCTCGTTCAATGTGGGGCATAATTTGGAAAGTGCTCAATAGTTTAAAGATCGCAGTGTAGCCACGAATTTTGATTAAAATAAACGCTAGTGAACATTTCTTTTACGTTTTCTGGAATTAAAGTGAAGGTATTCATTGATAATAAGTCAAAACAAAGCATTTTAAAGTAACTCGCAAAATGTTTGATTTCCCTATGGACGTCGTGTCGGCGGGAAGAAATTCAATCACAGTTTGAGAGCTACTGTCGCAATAAACCGTTTCGTCAGTTGCCAGTGGCGTCACTTCTCCTCCGGAAGCCGCGAACTGTCGCCCTGACGTTTCACTTCATTTCGGTTGCTTTTTGCTCCATTCAACAAGTGCTGGTGTCGTGATCGAGTGCTTTCGGCGCCGGTATCTTCGCTCCGATCGAAACAGAAGTAATAAAATGACAATTTCCGGATAATTAAGTTCCACTCAGACCGCCGTGCAAGCCAAACGTAGTGAAATTCGCGCTCAGTTCGAGTGACAACGTGTAAAATGTCCAGCAAAGTGCTCCTTGTAGTGGGCGCCCTCCTGTCCATCGGCGGTAAGGAATTTTTCAAACTTTGCAGTGCCCGCAGCGCATTTTAATTAGATAATCAGGTGCTGTTGACCTTTGACTGGGAGTGGGGCCCCTCCTGGGGCTGGGGCATGTCTGGCTGCTTCTGGGGAGAGTGCTGCAGGTCGGACCCTGCTGATAACCCCCGGGTGACCCCCACGGCCAATGTGGCGTATCAGAAGCAGGAACGTGTTACATTTTATTTTGTAGCAACTTTGAAACTGATTTCCTTTCGGACATGTGGCAAACGGTCAGAAATAATAATTGATGTAGCATTTGGAAATTCACGACTTCGTGACGCTGCAGTGGACCTGCTCACTATCTTCTCAGACTTGTCTTTCAAGATAAGGGTTAAACTAAATTTGGGTATCCATAAATTCTTAGATATGCAAATATTTGCGTTAGATAACGCCTGTTTTGACTGCGACTGCTCTCAGACCAGTTTCTGATGAATCACAGAAATTTGGTCCGCCAAAATGTTGCTGACCTTAATCTTCTCTCCAGACTTTTTCTTGAAATTCTTAAGGAATTAATTTACGGCTCTATTATTTAAATTTAACGGCTGCTTTTTCATTTTCCGTTCTATATTTGTTTTATTCTGCCTTACTCCGTACCAATGGAAAAGAAAAAACTGCGATTTCGCGTTCCGTTCGCCAGGTGTTTTTTTAGTGACAGGTTGCTTTTTCATTATTGACTGCGGCAAAATATTGAGTTACACATGAAAAGAAATAATATTACTTTTTAACAAATTATTGCATAGTGGCAAATTACCAAACGCAATCAGGATGGAAGGAATCCTCACCACACGCAATTTTAAAAAGTCCTTTATAGAAATATAATAAAAAAATTAAATTAATTGCAAGGTTCTCTATTGTATATTTTTAATATTATCTTCTGAAATAACAAAAAATAATAAAAATTCAATTGCTCTAAAATTGAATTAAATAAATTTATTTTTGTATTCAAACTAAACAAAAAGCCATTTTAATAATGAAATTCGCAACCAGAATCGCTGTCGTTTAGATAGATATCAAATCAAAAAAGTTTTTAGCCTTAATGGCTAAATTTCTATTTTTAATTTAACTTACTTTAATCTTTACATTTTTCAATTATTTGTTTTGTGCAGCTTCGGCAACTGCCCAACTTATTCCATATGGCTCTAGCCATAGTTTCGATTTTACGGAATATGTCGTCATGCACGACCAAAGACACCACCCTGAGGAGACCCCAAGTTACAGGTTGCAAGGAAAAATTTCAATTTCTTCTGTTTGGAACGCCAACTCCACCCAGGTTCTTCATTTCGAGTACGACCCTCCTCAACTATCCGTGCGCCAAAACGCCAAGGAAGAATTTTCCAAAAAGAAATCTCCGCTTGACGACATGCCCAAGCAGAGCTTCTACCTGGTTCTAGAAGGCGACACTCCTGTCCAGTTCCTCACCACCGAATTCGACAACGACGTATCCACGTTAAATTTCAAGCGGGGAATCGCACACTTTTTCCAGTTTAAGCTTGGAGATGCAGCAAAAACAGAGGGAACCTCTTTTGGATCCTGCTCTGATGATATGCAGCTTCAGCCGGATGCAAGTAGGTACAGGAAATTTGTAACCGATTCCAGCAACTGGGATATAAGACTGAACGTTAGAGACAGTGGACCCTTAGGTAATTCAAGGATTTATATTTTAAATTTTGGCAAAACCGAATTTTGTTTTTTAGGAGTTTCTAAAAAATCTTACCAAGAAATGATCTACGAACTCCATAAAGACGGCCACTTACGACACATTTGCTCTAAGGAAAAACATTCCATTTTTATAAATGCTAAACAAGATGTAGGAGCCACTGTCGAATCTATTATGCAATTTAAAACCCTCTCAAATGAGAAAGTGCAACAGAAAACTGAGAAGGATCTGGAAGCCGTATTGGCTAGTTTAGAAGGATACAAAACTTATGGTATGGAGTCTAATATCGATGGAAATTTGAGCAAGATAAATGGGAATGTAAGTAGACTATTTTGTTTCTACCGCTTTAATTAATTTCGTATAATATAGCCTAGTTGTTATGATACATACGTATAAAAAATCTTAGGTGTTTTGAATCCTGTTTTAATTATTGGCTTGTGACTAATTTCCTTAGTTAAAATCTCTGATTAAATCTTCACGGAAGAACATGGAGGATGAAAAAATCGGAACCCAAACAGCCGCGTTCAATCTTGTAAAATTATTGCCTACAGCGAGAATAACTCGGCATGAAGAATTTATGCAAATTCTTAAAGCACATTCTACGAAGACTATCCAAAAGCAACTCATAGACCTTTTGGGAGCAACTCAAACCGATGAAGCTAATTTTGCTATGACCGAAGTGTACAAATTCGGCTTAGATGAAAATCTTGAGAATCTTGAAAGATTCCTTCAATCGGTGGCTGTTGGGAAGCAACCAACTCCTGATTTAATTGATCTTTTGAAAAGCGAACTTCATGAGGCGTCCAAAAACGAGAAATTAATCGATACAACTATACAAGCCCTCAGCGCTGTTACAGGACGATATGCACAGATCTCGCCAGAAGGATATGAAGACAAAATAGTGGAAGATATTAGTGCATTCCTCCTTTCAGAGCTGACGAACTGCGAATCAGCTCAGTGCAAGGAGGTTTATATTAGAGGACTCCAGAATCTTAGAGATCCCAATATTATTCCAGAATTGCTGGACTTGGCTGTGAAAGAGGGTCCAATTCTATCAGTAGCAGCTATGAAGGCTTTACGTTCTTTCGATATAAAACATTTTACTGACAAACAACGAAAGGATTTTGAGAGGATTTTCTATCAGACCAAGAAAATTTATGATTCAAGCGCACGAACTTTGGCGCTGGATATTCTTTTGGATATGAAGCCCACTAAAGAAGAGTTGACGAACTTGCTGTTGTTCTTGGGATCTACCGACGATGCCTTTGAGGTGAAAACTTATTTGTGGCAGAAGGTGAACCAAATTTCTGGTAAATGCCCCCGATTCGCCGCATTAGTAGAAGACATTTGGAGAAAAAAACCGGAATTGAACAACTACGGAATACTGGCGCAGAAGGGTACGATTTCTCTATAGTACTCGCATATAATTTTCTTAAACAAATTTTATTATTTCCAGGTCTGACGACTGTGCTTGAAAGAACCTTGTCAACTAGTCCTTCATTCAATGAAACCCTCCTCAGCACCCAGGAAACAAAAAGTGGAGTTCTTAAAAGAGGAGTTGTTGATATGTTTTTAGGTGCCGATGGAAAGGAAGTGAACACTTTTAAGGTGAGTTTTATTCTCTTTGGAGATCATAGATCCTAAATCTAAATTTTCTTTACCAGCTGGGCCTATACACAAAAGGCTTGGCGTCGTTTGTCCAAGGATCTGAAGAAGAAACTAACACTGTTGAAGGGGAAGAAGAGGAGGTGGCAACTGCTGGAATGGAAATATCCGTGCACGATGTTGTCTTCCGTCCGCTCGTGTTTTTCGATGGACAATCCGAGTTGATGTCGCATATCTGGAGCGGAACAGCTTCCGAGCCTACGCCCGCCTACCAGGCCACTACCCTGCTACAAGATCACACAGAGTACGTCGTTATGCAAAACGGAGCGACCGTCTTCATAAGTGTACTAGGCGCCAAATCTGTGGATCTCAACGGCCAAGTTCAATTCAGTCTATGGAATCGAAATGCTCACACGGAAATAGTTAAAAAGTAAATTTTTTGTTTTTCTTAATTTCCTAGCTACATACTTTAATATACTTCTCAGTTACGCGACAGCACTTCAAGGGTCAATGATTTTTGGGACCTCATACATTACAACAGAAATTAAATTCTCTGTCGGCACAGACCCTCAAATCAATTTAGAAGCCGATATTGATTTTTACAGCGGTGTGAAGCTATGTTTACGACTTAGTCGACCAGATTCGTCCGTGTGGTGAGTTTGGTGGTGGAGCATGAATTTTGAATGAGTTCTATTAATTAATATTTTCTTATGCAGGCATAAATCGTTTAAAAGACTGGCAATATCTCGAACAAATTATGAATTAAAGAAAGCCTTGAAGGTGACCCACCGGCTTCCAGGCATTACGCTAGCTTTAAACCAGAAGAACAATGAAATGTGTAATAGGATTTTTGCATAAATATTTTTTGTACTGTCTTTTTGTAATTGGTCGAATATATTTTTAAAAATGTTTCCGGCATCTTTTGAGTGAGTTTTTAAAGAGAAAAAAATTGTCAAATCCTTGAGTTGTAGTTTCGCTTTAGTAAATAATTTCTGTGTATCAAAAAGTTTCACGTTTTGTTCACATTTGTTTATATAAATAAGTTTGTCCTATGGGTAAAAGCATTCATTCTTTGCCTCCTTTATCGAATAGAAGTAATTTCCGAAGCTATAGATTCAAACGCTCTCTTAAAGTAAAGACATTTTGTGTTAAATTTCTATAACTGAAATATTCAAATTTCAGGATTGATTAAAATTGCTGGTCGCATAAATATCTGCCGCGACTGTTGGACCTCTCCATGAAACCTTTGACAACAGAACACCTGCTGTCTCTTTCGCTCCACCGCAGCGTTCCGATCACTGACATAACTCCCGATGCCGTGGTCCCGCTCTGCCGCACTCGTTATTAAGTCGTCCGTCAGTTCCGCTTAATAAAATCGTTCCCGCACGTCGTTGTGTGCGTAATAATTCTTTCTTCGAGCTCTCGCGCCCGGGGGACAACGGAGCGGCACAGTAGTCGATCGGAGGAGCCTTCTCAGAAGAGTTTCTAATCAGAAAATTCTTCGGACGGGAGACGTGAATTTCGCTTGGAGCTCGCGCCGTGTGAGTGGCATTAAATCGAACGGTTCAAGAATTCGCACAGTCACAAGGAGCGGAAGGATTCGTTGGTCCAGCCGACAAAAGTAACAAATTGTTTTGGGGAAAAATCCATCGGCGGAGGAGGTCACTGATTTCCGGTTTCGGTCTCGTCGCTGCTGACAATTTCTGTTTACAAGATTTTCTTGGGGCCCCGACAGGCAAGTCTTCGCCAAGGCACTTCGTCCTTTCTGCAAGAAGTGCTGAAAGTTTGGCTCGTTCAGATTAAAAATATAAAACTGTGTGAAGGTTCAGTTTACAGTTTGTGACCACAAAAGAAGTAAAAGAGATTATTTGTCATTTGAGAGGTTTTGTCATTCTCCAGCCCGTTGCCTGTGTTTTCTGTTAAATCTCAGTGCATTTTGTGTTCGGTGTGCGCGTTCGTCTGGTGGTGGTCTTGTTTTCTGCACAGGTCGCTTGGGCTCTCAACTGCATTGGAAATTAGCGGCTCAGGTGAGTAATTGTCGCATTTTCGCGGAAAACCCGTTCCCTGCATTTGAGGGGTTTTGGCCACGGCTCCAAATCAGTGCACTCCTCAGCTGTCAAAATCCAGCCATGAAGGTGCTCAACTTCTCAAGATTTCTGCGGCGGGCGGGTGGTTTTGTGAATTTCACACCGGAAGAGGCATTGATTTCCTTGTGAAGAAGCTCCAGAGGTCCACTCAGGAGCCCCCGCTCCCGAGCTGTCCTCATTGGGCAGGAAAATTGGCCTGATGTAAGAACTGTTCACGTAAAAACCGTAACTCCGGTAAACCCTCGCTCCGTGCCTCGTCGCTTTCTTGCAAATTGTTGCGCGCTGGGGCCAGCGCCAGCCAGCGAACCGGTTGATGCGTTCACAGTCACGTGAGGGAACCGCGTTCGATGTTTTCCCTGAAAAGCACAAAAGCAGAAATAACTGCAGCGGCCTTATCGATTTTCCACCCCCACCTGGAGGCGGTGGTGCCCTCCAGACGACGATCAGTCCGCCCGTGGGGTGAACAACCCTTTCTCAATAATTCATAGTCTCCCAGACGCCCCAGAGGTGCCTCAGCAGTTTCTTAGAATCGCCAGCTCTGGCCTAACTGCCTCAACGCACGTAGGTAAGAAGACTTGCTAGCTTTTGTACTTTTTTCCCCCTCGGAGTGCTTGATGCAGATTTCGACAAAGTTTTGCTGATTATGCTCCAATTACTCCGTGCATAATCGTTTTCTGCTGCTGTTCGTGGCCAAGGAGAACTCTCTCGGGCTGATTAATCCACTTATAAGGTGGCCGCAACGCCCCTGGGTAGTGCCCGTGGATTGCCTTGCTGGGTACGATTACTGTGCCCCGGTGCGAGATTACATCAGCTCCAGCAAGCGATAGACGGGTGGCCGCAGGGGCTCCGAAGTGGCGCTTCTTTCTACAGTTGTTCAGCCTGGGGCTCTTAGGTCAGCCTAATCCTAATTCAAGTTGACGAATATGCTCGGCCTCTTCTGTGCTGATTTATGAAATTTTACCCTTTACATTTTACTGGGGTTGGACTAAAAGCCGAACGTATTCGCAATAAATCCTAACTTCCGTTTTGATGATGACTGATGACAAAGATACACCAGCCCAGATGATCAGTAGCTCACGGAAAGTACCTCGAAGGGAAAAAATCCCTGGAAAGAAGGAAAATCAGGCCAATTTGCGATGGTTAGGTAAAGGGTTGAACCAACGGTTATTGCTCCTGTAGAAGGCTAAAGTATCGAAGGAGTTTCCTTGGACGTTATGGAAAAAGTTTCCCGTGGGGATTGTTGGCAAGGGAGGGATTAACCTAGATACCACCACCAATTTCCCAGTTTAGCTTGATAGGTGCAATGTCGCGTGAAGTTCCCTGAAAGTATAATAAATAATGATTGCTCTGACTTTCGCATATAGATATAAAATTTCGTATTATCTATTCTAGCAGAAATTCGAGTAGAGGTAATATTCAGATATTTATTGTAGAACAGATACAAAGAGAATTTACCATTCGAAAATAAACTTAAGATTCCAAATAGTAAAAGTCAAGCTTTAAAATCTCTAATAGAAACCCTTTGAGGTGATGCGCCCCATACTACAATTATAGGTTTTCAAGTTGAAAACTTATTCCATTATGATAAAAACTGCTGCGATAAATCATGTAAAATACTGCCAGCAATTTTAAACATTTCAATTATAAATTAAGCCTTCTATTATCAGCAAAAAAAATATATATACACATCCATATATAGTGTATACAGCTGGAGGACAAAATTCTTTATCGCAAAAGCATTTTATTTTAATGGATTCAAAATCACATTTTAAATCTTATCCATGATTACATAAAAACAACATAATTTTGCTGATAAAAATAGCAATTTCAATGAATGTTTCAGCAGTAAGCGCCACCACATTTCCATAGTTTGCACAACTCATTAAGGTCTCGTGCAACACTTGCTCGATTGCAAATTTACCTGAATTGAATTTCAACAGCAATGTTGACAACTACGCGCTGATTAATCGTCTAGGTACAAATATACACGTCGACATCGACACCGCCGACAAAAGCAATGAATCATGAAACATTTCGGGCTGAGTGACACTATGCCAATCTACCGAAAATGTCTAAAAATTGTATCTTTATCGCAAAAGGCGAAATTATAACGCGTGGGGTTCCAGTTTAATTGGATATTACACAATTTGCAGAGGAAGGGTTCTACGATGACGCCCTGAGCAACTGCGGGGCCATGTCGATGATTAATGCTGGTTTGATGCAATATGCTTTCGTCAGAAAATTGTACAAATTTGTAAACCTCTCAGGAATATCGCAAGTAAGCACTTCGATTTTCCGACGATACGACGTCTGTTATTGTGCAAAATATAGATAAAGACGGCGGAAATGTAACGACTGTTGTTAGGGGTACTGCGACTGTAATGTCTCCGCTTGCAAATTTCTTCACTTGATCGACAAGTGTCTCAAAAATATTGCTTCCCTTGGGAATTCCGGGAATTCCGAGTCCCATCTTAGTCTGATTCATTGTAAAAATAATCTCTGGATGGCCCATGACGATTGCCAGCTGGGAAAACATTAGATGTTTAGAACGACAGCGGTTAACTACAAATGTAATGAGTAGATGAGCAAGGGATTTATTTCATATGCAAATTATGACAGGGAATGTTTGAGCATCCTCGGTCGTTCATCAATTCACCGAAGACTTGGGGATTTTGCTTTTCTGAAATAAAATTGACTTCACCTAAGCAAAATTCTTTTCCTCTTGGGAACTTAGCTGAATCATGGATAATAATGAAGAGTTAAATATTAAATAAGTAAAGTAATTTTACGTTTATGTGAATTAAAAAAGTAAATTTTCGTTTTAAATTTAATGTAAATAAGTTTGTTTGCATAAATAACGAACCGCTTACCCTCGGTTGTGTTTTAAAAACAAATTCTACCTAATGTTTAATTCAAGAGAATTTTCAGAAAAGGTATAAGGGAAACTTCAAATTACCTTTTTCGAATAAATGACGAATGACCTCAACAACGATTTATTTTTTAAATAAAATTTCCATCCCTTAAAAGCCGCAGAAGCCACTCGGGTCGAAGTCTGTAAAAACACCAAAAGTTGTTCTAACAACACACTTTTTCAAATCGTTGCTCTGAATCCTCTCATTTAGGATTCGAGGAACTAAAAAGAAATTTCCCAAATCGATCGGAGTTAGCACTTCTCGACATCTACGTCGTTTTCGGTCTTGACGTCAATGAAATGAAAATTACCCCCTCTCATTACCTCTATACAGAGTTTAGGGTGAAATTCACGCATTTATCGCGGTCATGTGACATCAAAAGGTTTTGGATTAAGCGGTCTTCCCTGTTGTTGGGTGCGTTTTTAAATAAAACAACCAATTTTCAGGTGGTTACACTTGAGGGTCGATAGTCGATAGGATTATTTTTCTACCCTATTTTTATCGTATACATTTAGCGGGGGCTGCGTCGTTCTTCCCAGCTGGAAGGTTTGGATACCTTCTATAAAGGGTTGAGTTGCTAATTGAACCTTACTTTTTCCCCAGAGACCATAACTGGCAGAGAGCTGTGAGCTGGAAGGCTTTTAGTCAGTAAAATCTTATGCCCATGTACCCAAAATACAAGGATGTGTGAAGAATTTTTTTACGCCTTAGAGCAGTTTGTCGGAACGCGTTCTGTTGATTTATTTTATGATATGAGCTCAAATGGGCTTTTACATGCTTTCGGGCATCTGAGTGTTTTTTAGGGGGAGGACGATAAAATGCGATTAGGGTCTTCCGCGTCTGCTCTTTACGAGTCTCAAGTGAGGCACTTTATGGACTCGTTGAAACGTGTTAGGTGCTTAAATGCGAAAAGCTAACACCTTTCGTATAATCAAGAAATTTAATTAAAAGATTGAGTGGGAGGGACTCTACAGAGCTTTAAAAGTTAATGTCGAACCACCTACACAATTGGTGAGGGGAGGTTTCCAGCTGGGAAGGATGCTCAGTTATTTCTTAATGTTGTCTACATCACAATGCAACCACCATCTGTATTTTGCGGTGACTGTCTTAACCCAATTCCTTAAGTGCTCTGGGGACGACTATTACACGAAATGAGGTTTTAGGATATTTCATGGAGTTGAGTTGTGGCGATGAGCGGTGAACGTGAAGCATAAGCCTTTTTATACTGATTTGTAAATTTGTTGTTACTTTGAAAAAAGATCCATCCAAACAGAATTTTTTCTTTATCATATTTATATTATGTAACTAATTATATTATTACTAAAACTATATCTAGGCAAGTTCTGTGGTAATTGACAAAATAAACAAAATTACCTCTTATGACGCCTAAATTACATACATAGAAGACTTCTTCTTAATTAAGTCATCCATTAACACAATTAGATTGTACGTGTTTCTGGAAAACACCTAATTTTACGACATAATTAGCTGAACACTCTCAATTTATGGCTAAGGTTTTGCATTGCTCCCTGACCGGCTGTATAACGACGACCCGGCCATATCAAGAAAGGTTAATTAGATTTAAGACGACCTTTACTATTCTTTATTCTATAAAGGTTAATTTCATTTCTAAAACATTGTAAGCTCATTATTTAAAGGATGCCTGCAAATGACTGCGAAGGCGCATAAAAGTGTGATAATTAAATTTTTGGCTATATTTTCATACCCTTCCAAGATGTTTCGCAAAATAATCTGAACGCAAAAGGGCAAGTGTAACCTTTTAATCTTATTAAATTAATTAGCGAAAACTCTGATATATTTATTGTCGTAGACAACGATGAGGCAGCAACCATTTTTCCTAACTTAATTAAATTCACCGCCATCGTTCAATAAATCCTCCTAGCCTCGAGTAATATCTTATAAGGTTAACTTTATCTCAGTTACCCTGATACCACGAAACGACTGCTCTACTCTCATTTTATTGATCCCATTTTACGGAGAAGGGGATGAGAATGGGCATGAAAAATGACTCTTCACTGGATTGAAGGAGTGCTTATCCACGCCACAAGTGTCCTTTGGACTCCCTTTAAAGTGTAGGTGTTGCGCCCGAAGGCTGACAGGTTATATTGTGATGCATGTCATGACTGCACGTTGAGAGGTGCAATAAATCTCTGTGATTTGGGTTCAAAATCGAATTTTTTTGATATTCGAAGGGTGGGAAGTAGTCGTATATTAATTGTACCCCTTGGGAAGTGGACATGTGCGCTGTATGACATGTTAAGGGTGTCGTAATTTAGGGCAAGGTAATTAGAACTCACCTTTCGAAAAATTGGTTTTTCGATATTAAGGAAAATTTAATGAACTCCCACGCACAATTGACCGCCCTTTTTTACTTGTCGTTTGTCATGGTCAATTGATGGCGCTATTTGGTAAAATGACGTGTCCTGGAAATTACGTGCGCCGTACTCTGTTTGTTCTGCAATTGTGGGACCGGGGTTACTGTTTTGTTGAAACTAGAGGAACATTATGGCTCATGTTGGTATTACGCCTCAAATAGTCTATGTATCTACAGCTTTACATCTATTATAATCTGATAAACATCAATCACCCTCTAGCTAAGACTGGAAGTTAAACTTTCACTTCTAAAGTTGAAGATTAAAACTCCACAATGTTGGTCTCCAAAGCCCTGGATATAATATACTTACAGAGTGGATGAATTTAAAAATAATATTGTGCTTGTTGTAAGAACTCTTGGGAAAAAAGAACATAAATGCTCCCACCCTAAAGTGAAACCCAAGAGAAAAGTTAATAATATCTTTCCAAATGCTTGAACAGCGCAAATACTTTTTTTTCACTTTTCAAGAGTTGTAATTTGAAATTCAAATTTAATTAAACTTTTCATTCAGTGTTGGGGAAAACTTGGTTGAACTGAGTGTAATGAGACGAAATGACAGTATTAAAGCAGGGCCATGCTCGCTCCACCGTTTATAATTGAAATTTAATTTTAACGACCTTTTGCTCCCTCATTTTCACATCCACCCCATCTTTTTCTTGTGCTGATAAAATGTTAAAATGAACTTAGGGGTTAACAGTCACAGACTACCCAATCTTGATGAACATTTTAAGGCCTTCTTTAGTCTGCTTTTGTCACCTTAAGGAAGGTGAGAAGGTGGTGTAGGACGAATTTAGAATTTAGATGGAGTGAATCAACAGAGCAATTTTATAAAAGGGAATAATGTGCATAATTTTATAAGGTATTCCTGAGAGACCAATATGAATTTTTAATTTCAAAGGATTTTGAAAGCATGAAATATGAGGATTTTTTAAAAGATCTGTAACTGTGGCTTTCAACTAATTTCGTTTGTTTGCTTTTTTTTTACCAAAGGTCGATGTTTCTTTTTATATATTACATCTATACTTTAAATTTTGTGGGACTACTTAGGTATCAATATATTAATAGACTGGTTTTGCATCATATAGTTTGTAGGCGAGCTTGTGCTAACCTGTTATGCAGCAAAATCAGCTAGATAATAATTTAAGAAATTAAAATGTCAATATCATAAGTAAAATGGTTATCAACACACCAAAATATCGAAAGAACTTGAAATGACAAAAAGTACAGGAAAAGTATTAAGATTATTTACTTATTCTCGTAAACAGGAATTTTTACCTCAAAAGTAAAATACGATTTTCACCTGCTCACAAATCTTGCCAGGCAACGTTGACGTAACTAAATTAAGTTTAATTTGTGCAAATTGCCTCCGACTGGGTTTTATCACGTTGACCCTATGGCACGGACGCAACTTTAATTTTGAAGAGGCCGCGCTTTGGCGGAAACCCACCCTAATCGCGTTTGACAGAATTACCTCCACCAATTAGCATAAAGATAAATTTTTCGTCAAAATACAACAATTAACCCCTGGTAAGCTGTTCTCGTAAAATTCGTGTCATTTTATTGCACCGATAACGATCTTATCGCAGGAAAGATTAGCCCGCACAATGCTTTCAAAACCCCATTGATGCGAAATAAAAATATAAATTTTGTTTAAAGTGTGGGTTTCAGCTGTTTTGTATTTTTCCACAATTACCGATGAATTCCGGCGAATCGCTTTTTATTTTTTCTTTACTTCAGTTTCTCATAATTTATGTTGTTTTTCATCCGGTTGCTACTGCATCAAGAGAAAAATTTATAATTGTCTCATTGATAAACGGAGGAGACGAATTGCAAAACAAAAAATGTTTCTCGCCTCGGGCAAGTTGCAGAAGCGCTGGCCGGAAATCTCGCTCGTTATTTATGGGGTTTGGTGAGTTAACTCGACCCACTCGAGAGTCTTAACGACTTCCCTTTCGCATCTTTTCAACTTACTAGTTTAAAAATTCGTTTAAGTGATATTTCTTCCAACATTAGCCGGCGTTATTTAGCAATTACTTACGTTTTAGTGTAATTTGTAACATTTAACTTGGGAAAAAATGTCAGCGTGTGGTTTTTGTGGTTCTCTGATAATTGTGAAGTACTTAGCGTAGGTGAACTGGAATTTTTTAGTTGCTAACTATTATTGTTTTTTTTTTAAAGGTAATCAACGTTGCGATGAGCAGAATCGTGAGAAAATCTGATAGGCAAATAATTCGCTCGTGTCGTCAAGATTCTAATCTTAGGCTAATTACTCAATAAAATTTACATTCCGTCATCTCGCTTCTAGTAAATACAACAGCAATGGATTTAATTTTATTGTCTCGTTATAGAGACTATGAAATTCAAATTCTGAATTCCCTATACTAATTTTAATATCAACTGTTGATGTTGAGGAAAGAGATGCTTAAAAAATAGAGTATCTAGTAGGTAATCTTTATTATGTTCAATGTTTATTACGATCAAATTTGTGATCTTTGAGCTCTAAATCCAAATAAATTCAATTTGTGAGTAATTAAATTACTATTATAGGTTAAGAACATTTTGGTTAAATTTATGTCTTACATTTATAAATAAAGCAACTTTGTAACAGTTATTACTGCTGGAATTACATTGTTGAAAGAAAATTCGTTGCTAATATTAATGAATTTAAAGTAACAAAATAAACAAGATCTTTGAGGCCGTAGGAGCTTTTAGATCAGAGTAAAAATGAACTAAAACGTAAGCTGGTTCGGTTTCAAAATCAATTTTCTGCCAAAAATTATTAACATTCAAACAAGACCCCCTCTCAGTTTTACTAAAAAATAGCAGCCATCTGAAACGTTTTAATTTTCGATCCGAACAATAAGAGTCGGATATAAAAATAAATAGACAAACAGGCGAATTCCACCGCATTCCCCAAGGTAAACAAACAGCCCGAGAGCAATCTGCATTAATCCCCAATCCTCAAATTGGCCTTTAGTAATTCCGAGGAAATTTATTGGTAAAATGAGGCGCAAATTTCCCGGCGAATTCCCGCGCATATCCAGCGGCGAATTTTGGGCAGACAGCTGCGATGTTGAGGAATTTTCATTTTCTGAATTCATAGTCAGCTGAAAGATGGAATGGTTGCAAAATCGCCAATCCAGCATCTCGCACTTTGCGACGTAACTCTAGACGAACAGCGACATTTCTGGGCGTTAGGTGGCAGTGGCGGTGCTGCGGTGCTAAACTGGGACGCACGACTGGTGCGTCCAAGCGCGGTGCATAAATTAATTTGGATTAAGGCGCTCTACGGCTATCGATTTATCTGGCGGTTGCTCCATTTAATTTAATCCACCGCTCGCGAGATGTGGAGCTCTATTTGGACACCGCGGGTCACAGAGCCAGTCGCGTGGAAATTCTCGATCGATTGTTGCACTTGCACCGCAATCACGCGTACTTACCTGGGCACATTTTTCCCCACTAACTGACGCACTGACTGGCTGCGAAATTCATAAAATAATCACCAGCCTTACGTCGATAATTACGGGCTAGAGCGACGCAGACCTCGACTTCTGAGGTGGGCTTGAACTAGAAGCGGCCTCAAGGAGTTTCAATTGCTGTGAGATATTTCTCGCTAGTCGAGCTACATTACCCTTTCTATTTGGCCCGGGTCCCACTGGAACTGCTGGGGGAATTTGTTGGGACAAATGCCAGGAACTTATTTACTTACTGTTTCCCTAGGGAGCGAGTAAATTTCCTAAGGAAGAAAGTTAATGAAACGTCGCTGTCTTACACTCGAACTTTAGTTTGTGCGGCTGGCGCGCTTCCCGCAAGTTCGAAATTAAACCGCACAGGATGTCGTGCGGTAGAACGCAACGCGCCCTAAGCTCCTTTGCGTCACGCGAACAATTCATTAATTTTGAGCTCAATAAAATTGAGGCCGCAACACAAGCGAGCCCAGCCGCAACTTTGATCCTTCTAAAGGATGGGAATATTAAAAAACTTTATCCCAACGCCGGAGTGTATCCTAAAGTCCAATCAGGGCAGGCTTTTCTCAGGATCGAATCGATGCGGTTTCTGCGTGATTTTATTCGAAGAACAATGGGGCTTTTATCCTCTTCGCAGCATCTGAGGCGGGGGTGGCTCCACAAAGAGTTTACGGGAGACCTCGAAAAGTCGTCGCTCCACGGGAAGGGTACTTTTGGGGCTGAACTTTCTGAAGTCGCGCAGAAAGATAACAAAAATGCCTTGGGACAACAGGCAAGAAGGCAGTGAAGGGATTGTCTGCCTTTTTGCGTTTTGCCTGATTAAGTCATTTCGCTTTACGTTGATAGCTCATTTTATACCAGATTGTTTTATGTTCTATTGTGTTTTTTATTTGGGGAAACATTAACAATGAAACTCATTTCAGGCCGACACTTTGCAAGAATTTGAGTAAAAATTATATTTTGATTGGAACAATTTCATTTCGGGTTAAGGAAGAAGTAGATATGTATGTACATAAATTTTGAGAAGACAATGTGTCATTGTTTGTTCTTAAATAGCACATTTCTTAATGAGGGAATTTTAAGAATCTATTGTTTATTCCTGAAAGTCCTTGCAGAACAATATGTATCCCCAGTAACTTCGGTTAACATTAGCTAGGTCGGTTAAGAGTGCCATTCAATATTTAAAATAGTCATCAAAATATGTACCTATCTTTTCTGATAAATAAGATTTTAGATATACATAGAATTTATATGCGTTTTACAAAAACAGAATTGGTTTATCTACATTTCTCTTTATTTATCTCTATCGTTAAATTGCCCTCTTCCGGTGAGATTTTATTAAAAAACAGTTTAATTATGCACTGTATGACGATAATGCTTTCCTTGATAGTGCACACGACTTCCACTGTATCCACGCTGTTTGAGTTCTCTATGACGAGTTCTAATTTTTGCTCCTCTACTAGAAAATTTGCAAATCATAGTTAATTCAATTTGGAGCAAGTGGGGCCATACCTCGAGAGCCGGCTCAAAGCCAGCCGAGCATCTAGCCCAAGAGCGCAAGAATAAGGAAGCAATTATCCAATTGAGCCCCAGAAAGAAGGTGACCTCGCGCAACACCCTCACTCGAGATTCTGGGCCAGAGGGTCAATTGGATAATCTCGCCGCGGACGCGCGACCGCTAAATGGGTCAGCAGCAGACCGCGATAGTGCCGAACTAACTCAAACGCAGGTTTTCCTGGCGCGCGGTCTACTTTGATTGGTGGCCCCATCGGCTCCAGGGCTCCGCGGCCGGGAGGAGTTTCTTTTATTGTTTTCCAATAATTCGCTGTCTTGAACGCGCTTCTTGGAGATGCACTGGTGATTAACGACGGGGAATCACCCTTTGCCGGAAGACGCTAATTAAACAAGCAAAGACGGAACACCGGCAACTAACTTTCGTGAAGTCGAATTAAGCGGACTGACTAATGAACCTGAGGCAGACAAGTGCACCGACGCCAGAGCCCAGCGGGTGTGGTTACGTCGTTTGTCTAACTATCTTTTTGTTTGTCGACGAGGGCAATTAAGGCCAAGAGGCCTGATAGGGGGTCCAAGGCAAATTGAGATTGAATTGCGAGTAAATAAAATTATTAAAAAAAGCCACCGACTTGAGTCACCCTCTTGCCCTAATCTGCCAGTAGCAGTAAAATTGCCCTAGAGTCTAGACAGTGTGTCTCGGGGAAATTTATTTCTCGCAAAAGTATTAAGGGAAATGAAGCCTTTGGAGAAGGACTCCATCCATAGAAAAACAGGAATAATAAGAAAGAAAACAAGAAGCTAAAGAAAAGAAAATTCAGAGGATAAAAAAATTTTCTTGGCAATGGTTGGGAGCAGATGCGAGTGGGCGGCTCCGTGAATTTGATAAGAAATCGCAAATATGGTGCCAGCAGTGTTAAAAGCCTTGTGTGACTTGTTTTATATTTTTGCGATAAAATGGGTCTTGTTTTATGCAGGCATGACCCGTGGGAGTAATAAGGTTTTTATTAATATTCACCAAGGATACGAGAAATTTTCCAGAATACGTTTTTACTGGGAAAAAACGAGAGGAAAACAAGATATGGCGTTGAATTTGTAACTAGGACTTTTCTTCGTTATTTTCGCAAAAAAGGTAATAGAATATTAACGCTATATAGGTCCGTATAACGTTTAAGCCTGTATTAGTATACCGTTTTTGTAAAAAAATAATTTTATTACTTTCCACAAGATGCGCGAGTATTTTTATAGAATGTCTCTTTATTATAGGTTCATATATTTGATGACGTTTTTAATCGGCCCAAACACTGTTAATATTTTGTAGATCATAGGTAGATTATCCTGCACGCGATAGTAGTTTGAGTCTTACGTTCGTAAATATGTTTCTGAAACTTTCAGCACTACATATTTGCTCGAAATCACGCAGTTCAAACTACTCAGTGGAAAATTAAATTGCCAGATTTGAAGAATTGCTCGTTTTCAGATTCTGTTTATATTGCATATTCATTAAAGTTTCTAAAATTGTCCTTCGAGCATTGTGCAGTGACAAAGACTTAATCTTTTTCCCTCGTTTTATTTATTGTAAACAGAATTTGCAATGGTCAGTACACAAACAGTATCAGTTGCTGACCTACGAAAACGTAAGGGTCAGATGAAATATTTGTTCTGTTTACGCCAGCAAAATTCCTCGCGGCTAGCAAATTTGCAGTAATTCACAGTCCGCAAAAACTTCCTTTTGCGCAATAAATATTAAGTTACAAGCCATATTCAAAATGACGGCACCCTCGCCCTCCTATCAACAAAACGTCGTAGGTGCAATTGAACCCCTGGAATATTTTCTGAGTAGAGTTAACTCAAAGGTACCACCTAGAAGAGTTAAATGCGAACGAACTCAGAACAAAATGCTTCCGGTATAGTTGAGTTGAGTTCGCTTTGCAATTCAATCCGACCTTGGTAGGTTCTTCCACTCTTCAAAATGAAATCTGAATGGTCGCTCAATTACGCAACAAAGATCGTGTCGTCGCAGAAATTCCCGCGAAGACAAAGTGTACGATAGAAAGAAATCGGAGGAGGAGGGACGGGGTCAGAAAGGCATTTTTGCCATCTGATCCGAACTAAGGTTACCATCGATCGGAAGTGAAAACCATTGAGTCACTACTCCCGAGGGAATAAATGTGACACCGGGGAAGACTTCTTTCGTGCGTGTGTCTTAAGAATCTTTGTTTCTGAAGCCACGCCACGTAAAACGTGAACCAAGAAACTCTACCTTCGCGGAGGACTGCGTTGGGGATTTTTGTTTCATGCATAGGGAGTGGTATTATGGGACTAGGTGTGTGCCAGAAAAATGCCAGCTACTACGAAGATAGTTGAAAAAAGGCAAACAAGTTATATTTATAATAATAAGCTCGCCAGACACGTGACGTGCTTTCCCGCAAAAATCCACCGAAATAACTACGTACGTCGCCGCTCGCCTTGATTAATCGATGTCGCCAGTTTTCGTAATTCTATCTCGTGCCAGAACCGCCCATATGCCGCCGACGGCCGCTTGGGAGTCGCGGGGCATGTGTTAAACTGCTCTTGAAAATTTTCAATTTGATTTTCATAACGCGGCTATTCTTGGTGCATTCGCGAAAAAAAAACACACATACCAGGGAGAAACAACTTAAAATTGGCAGCAGAACGAGCTTGTTGCGAAAAGCAACTCTCTACCGATTTTTGATTTGGTTGAATCGTGTGCCAAACGCCTGAACAACATTATCTTTGGCTATAACTATAAAATATTTTGTTAAAAATCTTATTTCTAACTCTTTCAGACAACAAGATGCTTTTTGAGGATCTCACGTAAATTAAGCTGTCTATAATGAGATTAATAAGCCACCATCGTGTCGGGGTTCTTGTATCCCCATAAATCTAACAGTCAGCAAAACTGCCGCCTTATACTGCTGAGATTTATCAACAAAGAGATTAAAAGAACGAAAATAAGAATTAAATAAAATTGGAAAAAAAGGGATATTTTCTGGAGATCAAATTTTTGCCATTAAGATTATTACTACGAATAGAAATCCCTACGTCTAGTCATATCTAACGTTGAAAGAAGAAGAATTTCGATATTTGCAATCGATAGCCAAAGATATCGGGGAGATTAATTGGGTTCACGAGACCTTTTTATTAGGCGTTGAACTTGAGAAGTAGAAAGGCCAAGGTCATCACTGGAATTATGCCCGTGAATGGGGACACATCGGCGAACGCCGACAAGTTAAGCGGAATCGAGGAGGAGACCGATTTGTATGAGGCTTTTGCACCTCACGTGGACACCACTCAGATTACAGTGGTCCCAGTTACACCGCCCGGAGGTAAGTAGAAGCAGAGTTAACCATTTTAACACTTATTTTAATTTTCATCACGAATAAGAGGGAAAATCATTAACATCAACTATATAAATTCATATTAGTAAATTCATTTTCAAGCAAACCTCGGATTTATTAATTTGAACACTTCGGAAAAACCTAACTTTAAAATAATAGCGATATCGAAGATAAGAACCATTTGCTGTTTTTTGACTTAAATAAATATTTGTTAGTAAAGTCGTCGTAGGAAACACATTATAAAATACAAATTAGTCGAAGTCCAACATTGTTGACCTCATTTACAGAAATTTATAATTTACATCGAAAATATTTTTAGTCACCTTCTATCAATCAACAAATAGTAATTGAACTGCACTTGAAGTTACAAGAGTATATAAAAATAAATCACTTTATCGTCTTTTTGAAAAAATAGAAGTCGATTTAATTTGAAATGAGGAATTACTCAACTTAGCTTCTGATATGATAGCTGATTTGAAGTGTGCATTGATACTATGAATAGGTGGTCGGCGATTTTGTATTTGACGGGATTGCAAAACGTTTTTTGTACGTTTGATTATAAATCACATTATAAACTGAAGATAGGACCAAGCCAAAAATTGCTCTTAAGTAATTATTGTATAATAATTTCCAAGGCCGATTTATGCTATTTGTTTTTATATTTAAGGGGTCGGTTTTTTATTGCGCCATCTTCTATTTAAAATAATATTGGAATTTTTTTAATATATGATTTTGATTATCTTAAGCAAGAAGTCATTCAATAAACAAAACTAAACAATTAATCAGCCTTAATAGTATTTATCAAAACAGGTTAACTCGTTTCGTCTTTTGAATACCAAAAACAAACTACATGTAAGTTTGTTTGTGAATTTACAAAGTCAGCAGTTATAATTACGAATTTACATTTTTCCTAACATAACTTCAATTTTATTAGTCCTCGGATTGATTAAAGGCAGAAGATAATGTTTTTATTTTCTTATTTTGCACGGAGTATGAGTATTCTCCTTTGTAGGCATACAAAATAAAAATTTTTAATACGTTCATAAATCTAAAGATTACACAAGATCGCAATGATGAAGCCATTTAATCCACTTATTACCCAGAGAATTCCGAAAACCTTGCAGGTTATTTGACACCGATTTTTTATACTACATTATAGAAACCGGTCAAATATGACTCAGCCAGCTGCAGCATGATTTGTGTTCGCGGTGGTCATTTTATAACATTTGCCTAATTTTGCTATAAGATAATGCATGAGTCAGAAGATTTCATTTTTAATAGCAATGATGTGAGTTGCGAAGGTTACTAGTATAAAGTCTTATCTCTTCTTTTTTGCCAAAAAACCAATGAACAAAATATCACAAAGTTGCAATTTATTTTAATATGTATATTAAGTATAACTTGAAATGGATTCTTTTCTTCGTTACATTTAATTTAATATAAAGACAAATGTAATTAACCTGCAAAGGGGTGGACCTCATTTCACTTAATTAGATACAAAATGGAAAATATAAGAAGCTCGAAAATAGGATAACTTCTCGAAATATCTTAAAATTTTGCAGAGACTGTGTCTTGTTTAAGCACTCGACTTAAGCCTCCTCGTCTGGACATTGAATCTAATCAACAAAATGGAATATTTTTAGCCTCATATCTTGGAATATATGTTAAAAACTTATCCCCAACTTGAGTTTATCACTGAGCCTCTCTGAAGTGTTATATAACGCGTCAAAGCAACTGTGGTCTTATCGACATTTTAACGCCTCTCTCTGCTGCAGGCGCTAAATTCACCTGACTAAAGTGTTACAATTTTCACTTTCAAAACGCGTGTGACTCCAGGAGTGGCTGCATCAACAAACCACTTTGTTCCGTAAGGGCCATAAATTAACGTTTAGCCACCTTAACTGCTCCAGGGGAGTAGTGGGTCCGAGTCGATTCACCTGCTGTCGTTTAAATTTATTTCTGATAAACAACCCCGTTTCGGCCGCCTTCCTTGCTTTTGTTTACCTTGTTCCTATCTTTGCGATTTTTGGATTTTTATGTGCCTTATCTGTTAAATAGGTAAACAACGTGTTCTACCATTTGTGCGCCAGGCGAAGGTATAAAATCTGTTGACTTTCGGTGTTAGCGACAATTCGCTGTATCCAATATTTTCTTTCCGGCGATAAAAAGGAAATCAAGGCAATTTAAGTGCGGCAAGTAGATTCACGTCCTTGGGACCAAATTTGTGGGTTCGAAATTACGAAATTCGAAAATGGTTTGGAGCAATTAATTAGCGAGGTGATCATCGTTACGATATCTTCTAATTGTGCCTCAATGTCGATGCTCGACTTTGACATTCATCTGTTTCAAGTGTGTCGATTTAGTCGACTTACTCTGGCCGTTTTCCGTCCGCTTCCTAAAATACCCGGAGAAATTTTGCAAGAAAATAATTGACTTGATGCCAATTCATAGTGCCTATCGGGGATGATTGATGCTGTGCTACAGCGGGGCTTTGCCGATTATCTTAAAATAGCCTCCAAGAATCGTACAAGTTCTATCGATTTTACGCATTTTACGAGACACAATTTTTCCCATCCAGGCCCAGGACCCCTTTTAAATTTTGGGCGCAATTTGGCAATTGTTCTCGGTTGTAAAATTGCTTTTAACTCAATATTCAATGAAATCTCGGGAAATGTTGATTCATAAAAATTGCTCTCTGACTTGCCATGTGTGCATGGATTAGATCTTTCGAGTACGCTAATTGTTTTCTTCTGAATTCATCTTGAGAGATTTTATTCGCGGTTCTGAGATGAAAGCTGATGATCCTTGAAACGTCTTACAAGTAGGTTGGATGATGATTTTTTCTTTAAACGTTCAATTATTTGTTACTTTTGGTCGAAATGAACTATTAAGATAGCATGAGATTTTTCGATGGTCTGGTATCCCAAATCACAATAATAAAATTCTGGTTTTTTGAGCAATTTGGAAATGCATTTATGGGCGTTATGTATGTATACATTATTGTGTGAATGTTTTTGATCGCATGTCATTGTAATTGTGAAATATGTGATGTTTTTGTAATGTACTATTAATTTTGGTACTGATTTTGTTCTTTAACGTTGTGCTGTATCTAATTTCAAAATTGAAAATTAAAGCTAGTTTACAATAATTTCAGGTGTTAAAAATATTTTTTAAAAATACAAAAGATGCCCCGTAAACAAAAAGAGTCTGAAATAACGGTTGACGACCTTATTTGGCATATGCGCAATATGCGAATACGTTGGCAGGAAATGCAAGTAGTTATACATGAGCTTGAGGGCAAATTGATTTCCTTGAAAACTCTAAAAGCGAAATACGAAAAATATACCAAAAAAGCTGAACAACGACGTAGGATTTTAGAAGCATCTAAGATAGATCAGTCAGAGGCTGTACCTTTACCTGAAACTGACCCAATAGACAAGAAGGCAATATCGAAAAATAAATTATGTTTTCGGTTCAATTTTTCAAAATTGGATAAAATCTTGATGAAAAATTCGGAGGGAAAAGATGGTGAGAGTTCCAAAACTAGAAAGTGAAAAATGTTTAAGCAAAGTATTTTACTTGTTTCATAGTTTTAAAATGTTATGTATTAGGTATATATTTTATTATATGTTAGACTTGTGAATTTGTTCAAAAGATGAGAAATGTATTATTCAAGTTTTGTATTTAAAAACGTTATTGTAATTTATTAGTAAAGAACCTCCCGCAATTTGATGTTTTCTTTTGAAAGGTTATTGAGGAATATAAATTTAACTGCTTTCAAATTATATCGGTAACAATTATTTTTAATTGTATTTCGACCTTGACAAGTTTTCAATATTTTTGACGCAGAGATGGCTTTCAATCTTGTAAAAATTGAATTTAAAAAAAAATCTAACAATAAGTAAAAGTATGTTAAATAAAAAAAATAAGAAAACATTAATCTTTACCCTACGATATGCTCCTTCATTATATTGTTGGATATCTTATGGATGTACCTAGGGCTTAGGTGCCACCATTAATATTCTCTTCTAATTAAAAAATTAATGCCATATTTCTGCTGTTCTTCAATTAATCAAAAGAGCATTATCGAGCCCATACCAACCTCTAAACGTGACAGAATTTTCAATTTTTTCATAAATCAAAATTCCACCTTGCCGCGTATACTCTGCCGCTGTTTTAGATTAAATTATTTGTCACGAGACAGAGTAATTATTTTACGGCGGCGTTCAGCTCCCCGATTTATCAATTCAGTAATTAAGGTGGTCTGTAGCGAGCAACGATCTCACTTCATTTTATTATTTCACCTGTTTATCAATTCTGATCTTAATTGAAACTGCGCCGTAAGCTGCTTTCGAGCCTTTGTAAAAGATACGTCGGTCTCCATGTGAGCAGCAAATTTGAAATATCTGATGGAGGACTGTACGCAGCTTTAGGGGATTTATCAAATAAGTTTTGTTAATTACTTACAAACCACCTTGAAAACGACGGAGAGGTACTTAAGGCAGATTACATCCCCAGGTAATCTAAATATTATGCTCAATTAATTTCCTAAAGGAGCATTAAAGCCTTAACCAGGAATGAGCGAAAAAGCGCGAATAAAACCGGGGTGAGGTAATGCGAAGACGCAGTATAAACTTTGAGTCTCTTAAGATATTCATCCTTGAGATAGTCTCGAGAGAGGCACTCCTAATCCAACTTAGAAGCTAACACCTCTCCATCCAGCGTCGCGGTATAGAACAAGTTATTCAAGAATCAATTTGGCCGCGAACATGTAAACACAGTATTCACATCTATAAAGCCATTTTGAATCCGCCCACGCGTTTTACAAAAGGCAGCCTATATTAAATTTAAATGCATTCACAGTTGCTCCGCGACAAGACCAGTCACCTACCCTCGGATCGCGACACAATCGGAAAATAGCCGCGTTCCGCAGGGGACATAAACAATCCGAATTTATTATTATTACGAGATCAGCTGAAATCAGTGTCCCGGCGAAACGCGAAAATACATTAAAAAATTCAGCGATCGTGCTGAAATTCTTGAGTTCCTGAAAACATATAAACTTACAATAAATTATTACGAAAACAAACAGCCAGTCGTCTTCTTCAGTTTTTGAGCATAAAATTCGGAGGCCGATCGAAGAAAGGTTCGCTTGATCATAGGTGAGCTTGATGAGCTTTTGTTGGCACGCGTCTTTTAAGTGTCTGTTTGTCGATTCGGAGGAAATAAATTCAGTCTTTTGAGGAAAGACAGAAATACTTTTTAACACCTATCAGATGTTGTTTTTGCCGTATTTTTTAGCAAAGCTCAAATGGAAAATTTTTGAGGGTTGACATGTAGGACACAATGTCAAGGAACGTTTAAGTAGCTTTGTTGTTATTTCTGGTGCGCTTCGTTACTTATAGGCTTATATTTATTGCTATTTTGTGGCCGGAAAATTTCTGTGTTTAAATTTCTATGCGAGCATCAAATCAACGGAGAACTGTTTATATGTAGATGTAAAAGTAGTAGTAATATTTTATATATAAGTATATACATATGTAACATATGTAGATATGTAGAAAAACACTTTCATTTGAGTTAACGAGCATGTCGAACTTTGTCTTTTGCAGTTATATAGTCTAAAAAGACATCAGTAACCCTTTTAAATACATAGAAATGTTTTTGGATGGGTAATAATAAATTAAAATAAAATCAGAGGTCAAAAGCATTTAGTTTGTAGATATCTCGGCCATTGCCTGATGTAACGACATAAAAAAATGTTGGAATCAGTAAAAAAATTATCTCATTTATGTTAAAAAAATTGTTTACTGTCAGATTGTACAAAGTATTTATCGTCGTGGAAAACTTGCTAAAAATCATCTACTTTGTTCATATTAGTTTCCTCGTTTTGCAAAGTATTTGTTATTTTACTTTAAAAAAATAGAAGTAAAGGAAAAAAATACAGTGTCCATAAAGATAACGCCCGCGAGTATGCAATAATAATGCTGAAGCGGTGAAAACATCTTATCGCCGTAAACACTCGAGAGTCTGTTGATAGCCGGCGAATTGAAAGACCACTAGAAAATTATGGACCGGCCTCGCCACATATGTTGAGCAACAAAAACTTGAGCGGGTTCGTGTTTGTCTGGCGTTTGCGTTGATAACGTAATCAGTGCGCGTCGAATCCACCTCCGCTAATCAGTCCCCAGGTGTGGTTTCCTGCACCCGCGAATAAAACCCCACCCCCGTCTCGCCGTTCCAAATCTGAGGTGCAAGGCGCCGGTTTTACTGCAGATTAGCAGCTCCCCAAAGAAGCATATTTCTAATTTTATAATTCGCTCAGTTTGGACTGAGAGGAAATAATTGAACCGCGAATCGCGCGAGAGAATCAATTCGCACCGCGAGTTCCGCTGCACTACCCTCCGCGGTTCGGTGGCTTGGGTGGGAGCTTTATTTATCACTTTATCAGCGCAAACGTTTTCTTTGTCGACTCTGCATCTACGCATCTAGACAGATATTCGGTCGGATCGAGAATTCGCGCCTTGTTCGATAGTCTGAAGACGCTGGGGATGTGTTAACGCGGCTAAAGAGTCTGATAAGAAACTCCCCGCGAGTGTAAGACGTTCTCAGTACAGATCCTAGCCTTAGACGACAAAGACCGGAAAAAGATAGTGAGTGGATCTTTTCGGGCGATCGCGAACATCACGATCGTGGAGATTTATCATGAAAATTTCGCAAGATTAAGACGATAGTGTGAAAATTGTTGGGTCTACCGACTTTCTTGTAGCGACCCCGAGAGAATCGCAAAAATAAGTGCGAAACTAAAGTTAATAATGCTATCTTGGCCCGTCTGCCTTGATGCATAATATTTACGTTACGTAATTTAGCGATCCGAATTCGATCGATTTTGTTTTCTTGTTCAGAGACAGCTGTTCGGAGTGATAACTGGGATCGATTAGCGCAAAGTGGGGGTACGTGATTAGTGGCAAGTTCGCGAGTCTGGCACGCTCCAGGATCAGAAAATTAATTTGTAAGCGAATGGGAGGATTTTTAATAAACAAACACGAGCAGAGGGCAGTGGTGTTAACAAGGTCAATTCGCGCCTTTGCGAAATTACAATCACTTAATTATTTAAAGATCGCGATCAGTGGATTTCGCCCGCCGGTTAATATTAAATCACTGCGAACGTGTCGTTTCCCGCTGCGATTTCAGTACGATTCCAGAAACTGACCGCGGCTAATTACTGCCTTGAAAATTACTTTGCAAATCGTCTTGCAACTTCTCGTTCGACTGTCTTATTCATGAAAACGTCGCAATAAGCTCGCATACTAACTGGTTTTCTCGCCGGCTGTTCTCAGCAGGTTCAATATTCGGTTCACACCTCCGTTGGGGCACAAGTGGAGCCCCAGGGGAAGTCGTTTCAGTAAAAAGAAGGCGCTCCTCGGCCGGGGCTCAACCTTTGGGAGGTGGAAGACGTTTTCCTGTTTGATTTCCGATTGCCGAAGGAGTATTACCACGATAGACTAGCACTCCATGGAGTTGGCTTAATGAAAGACAATTTAGTGATAAGTACGCCCATGACTCGGAGTATATCCACCAGATTGTCGCCGCATTCCTTTCCGTGTGTGCTTTGGCTATTTGCAGTTATTGATTTTATCAACTTATGGTCTTATTTGCGTTGCGATAGATTACCACGTTTTTATTTATATTTCACGCTTACGAACATTGTCTTATGTTGCTATGGAGCTTTATTAAAAATTTATCGAGAAATAGTAAATAACGCTGGACACTGCACAAGTAGAAATTTGTTTTATCATTAATCGATCAAAACATATTACTTCGTACATGATCAATTATTTAAGGAAGTCATTTTGAAAAGCTGAAAATATTACTACAAATATTTGTTTTCAAACAGTTAGGCTTAAAAAATGAGATATCTGGTAACAAAACCAAGTTTTCAGTAGTTTTTCCAATTTCTTGCAACGAGAACAACAAGAAATTCTACGAGAAAGACACAAGCAATACAAACACATTTAAAGTTTAAAGTATCCTTTCCATTGATTTTCTCCGCTCTCTCCAACTTAAAAGAGGCATATTCGGAAAATTAGAATTTTCCGAAGCATTGGAGTGGTCCTAAAAATTTTCACATTGCACTATATTTTGCGTACTTGGTAGGCTCTGGGTGCTTTTTGTTTTTTGTTTAATATTCAAACAGAACTCTTAACTAGACTCGTACATTAGGTAATAAAGCTAAATAGAATGATAACATAAGTCTGTGTTTAAATTTATATTCCTGCATCTATTTGCAGGGGAAATCCCATATTAATAAAATTTAGCATATTTTTCCGCCATATCTACTATCATGAACACATCGCAAATTTCAATTTAGATAAGATTTAAAAGAAGCCACTTTATCTCTTAGTGATTCTAATGGAAATTGTAAAAGATTTGGTATATCCGGTTGAAATTAGATATCTTCACCACATATGTGGTATATTTTTGTAAAATGAAATTAGTCGCTTTTGAGAATGCATTAAGAATCAAACATACAAATTTTTCATCTGAAATAAATACTCTTGAATTACCTTTAGAATTCAAGCTAGTGATTAATTTTTAACAAAAATTCTTACACATTGTTCAGACATTAGCAATGTTTTAAACCTAGGAAATTCTTATGTCTATTTTTGAAGTTCAACTGAGATCAACAAACGGAAAACCTCAATTAATTTGAATAATATCCCAACATTAATTTTCCCAAGAGCGCATTCCAATCTGAAAATAACAACTTTCTCTGCGACCTGTACGGAGTGCCACAAACACCTCACCTAATTAGTTACTTTCTCATCTGAAGCGCAATAATGATGCATATTCGATCTTGTTAGCAATTGGCCGAGAAACGGCCTATTTTTAGAACTGTCTAAATGAAAAGTTATTCCCTATAATTTTCGCCGCCATCGCGTATCTGGGGCTTGTTTATTTTGTCATTGTTCGAAGCCTCATCATCATCATTAACATCACCGATCATGTTGAGGATCGGCTCGCAGACGCGGCTCACGTGATCGGGCTGCAGCTTGACCGCGCGATCGAGGGTTTCCGATAATTACATCGTTCCAATTACGCCCCTCCCCGGCGGCCTGGCACCGCATAAACAAAGCGATCGAAATTATAAACGATCTGCAATGTTACATGATCGATTCCGTGTGTACTGCTGCGATCTTAAGACGTTTCACTCAAGAGATACACGTGGTGATGATCACTTACCACCCCTTTTCGTGAACACTAAGTGAGATTTTTCGGTGATGTTATTTTTTTTCTATTATCGTCTTTATAGCAATTTTCTGACTAACTTTTCTATTGTTGAAATACCTAATTTTTGTGAGAATTCTCTTGAACTTGATCCAAGTCTCAGTTCCAAGTATGTTGCAATTTTGTTAGGAAAGTATTTTTATTTGGAACTATTTTGCGTCAGTCGTGATGTTGATTTTGATTTCACTAAGATGGGTATAATATGGCAAATAAAATACCCATGACTAGTCTTAATATTGCCAAAAATTATTTAGGCTCGTGTCTATAAAGTCCGATGCCAGAATTTAATTTAAACCTTGATATATTCCGACAAAAATGAAGTAAAATTAGTTGTAAACATTTATTTTCAAATGTTTATGATTAATTTAGTTTCATCTGAAATAACAATCAAATTTGTTTCAGTTTTAGAATACACATGTTGTCGAGAACATTATGTCTGTTTTGAGATCGATCCCGTGGAGTAAGGCGAAATTTATTGTGCTATTGTTATTTCGTACATACATATTATGAAGTGTTGTATTTTTATTTTCATTGACTTCAAATAGGTTAAGAAAATTTTAGAATTCAATATTATGGATTACTTTTCGTACACTTAACATTTTATCTATTGTTCTTGTCGGAATTCTTTTACTTTGCGGCATAGATATATAAAATTATTTTACCTAGTGCCACAAAAGTATTTTCACCATCTTACAAGCACATTGCTTTTTACCTAATGAATAAATCATTGTCTTAAGATTAATCCAAGACAAATCCGAAGAATATAGTGCCAGAAGAATGATGGGAGAAATTCGAAGGCTGGCTAAGAAGTTCATCCACCGGCATATTTGTGGGCTTTTTCCGACATTTTTCTTCATCTTTGGATCCCTTTTACTGCGCCATATATACGTAAAGGAGGCAATAAAACTAAATCGAGTTCATGAAAGGCTTTTACTTTCTTGCTTCCCCTCATATTTTTTCTCTTATTCAACGGGAGAAATTGCCCAATTTTCCCGAAGTCAGCTCATTCCCGTCTACTGAATCGCTTTCACAATATATTTGCATTAAATTTTTTTCCGGAGAACCCCCAAAACTCAAATCGAATTCTATTTTGAAGCTTGCGGCACCGGTCCCCATCGACTGGAAGGACGTTTTCAAATCACGCACATATCTAAAAATGTACTTGATCTCGGATTGAACTTAATATGATTCTCCAGCATATTGAAGAAAAGGACGAAACTGGATTTTGCGACTGTCAAATTGAATCTTCCTTTTTTTTACGAGAAGTAAAAGCAATTTCGTTTGTCACAAACTTGTTTTGTTCGATATATTTTTAGACTAAATTATATATACTCGTACATACGCACATGTACATATGTATATGTAAATTGATGGGGGTTGGGTTGGGTGAGCTGGATAAAATCTTTCAATTTTAGGCATCCATGTAAAAGATATGGTTGAGCTTTGAATGCGATAGAAATTTCAATACGAGATTCGAACAGTTTTCTTTGAAAATAAGTCAATTTCGTTTTTCTTCAAAAAATCAATAATATATTTAATCTTTATAAAAAAATGATGAAAATACATGCATATCGAATGAAATGTCGGGACCACTCAAAGTAGTGTCATCATCTTGTTTAAGCTAAAAGTGGAAATTCCAGAGTTTAGAGTAATTATGAAAATCTTAATAACCACCCACTGAAAAGCAATTTGTAGATATATGCACGTTCCCACACTGAAGGCAACGTTATTAATTAAGCTGCTCTGCATCTCAATTAGTGGCTGACAATAACGCGATAGTCTAACTAAGAAACTGTAACAAAAACAAAGCTACCAGAAAGCGCCCCCAGTTCCCAGAACCTCTGGAAGATATTTTTCAATTAAGACGGCCAATAAATAATGCTATTATTTTGTACTTGAACGCAAAACCCATGGGGAGATATCTTTAAGTTGCAGAAATGAAAACATCTTCGGGCCCATAAACAATTCAATGAGTATTTCGTTTCGGGGCATTTGTTATTGTAAACAGATGTGTCTTTCTCAAATATTACTTTCGCATTTTTTATTTCTTGAAAAAATTCGAGAAGTTATGGGGAGGAGAAAAAATCTAGCACGATGTGATAAGCAGACTGACAATGAGTGAATAACCTGACATGGATTGCTCATGTGATGTGCTGTTGATATATGTTTTTTTGGTACAAAGCGTTGAGGGAAGACTGACAACAGGAAGCCGATAACAATAGCAAATCAAACGCAGAAAAGCACTCAAAACGTACAACATATTTTTTTATCAATTCATAAATTCAACATTTAAAGGTAACAATATTACATTACCTATACCTTCTTTAAAAGGCCGAAAAATATTTTCCTCAAATTAAAGCTAGTAACAGCAAAAAACCTACAAATTCTATTATTTATTTAATTTAATTATATGAATTATTTTCAATAGTGCTATTTGAAATTATTGCGCGTCAATTTTTCGAACGCCTATATGTGAAAAACTCATTTTTTTTCGTAGATACAGAAAAAACCAAAACGATTGAAAGCAATTACATATTTAATTGTTTTGTCTAAGTTTGCATAGACTCAATGTCATTTTGAAGATTGATAGACTTGTTAAACCTATCTATTTATGAAACTTACTCAAGCCGCTTCGGCCGTAACTTAGAACAAAGTTTAGTCAACTTCAATGTTAAATATAAGTAACCTTTATTACCGAAAACCAACAGTCAAATGGAAATAATCAAAATCGCAAACCATATCGTCGTTCAGGCGAAAAAAAGGAAACCTATCGCCAATGATTCTACAACTCAGCGGAGCGCCATGTAAAATGAATTACCGGCATTCTTTTAGCAATTCAACTGAACAGGTGAAAGATATGATTCATAAACAGCTGACAGAGCACCGCGAAGGTGTGCAAAAAATAATCCACCGCGAATTAGTACGAAAAGCTTCCCCAAAAATAAATCATGCCGTCTGTGCGCCGATTCAGAAAATCATTCCGCGACTTACGTAAAGATAAAGTGCATTTAGCATGTTTCTAATGTTTATGTTAGGACAGAGCGACAGTAAATATAAACAAATCGCGAGTCAGCACGATATTATTAATTTTTTGTGTTTCGCTATCCGCGAATACGACCTCCCACCCACTTGCAAGTGTATTTTCTCACGACTATTAAGAATTTTCTAATCACGTGCCCGCGGGGTTCGCCCTCTGCCACCTTTCGCCTATTGCAGATTATAAACACGAGAATGAAAAAAATAATGTGAAAATTCAAATAGAAAAGTTAAGTTTTACTCGCTCACACTTGAAAGAAAAGCTAGCTAATTAGTAAACAAGAGCGGAATAATCCGCCTAACTGTATCGCTGCGCAGCCGCGAAAGCTTCAGTTTGAACGCGAAGCTCCACCGACACGGATTAATTAAAAATTAAGCAGATTGCCGACTGTTTTGTCACTGTGGATGATATGTGGGTGTTGTGATTAGTGGAGTCCTACGAATTAACGATGATCTTGTGATCAAAAGTGATCGGTGAATATCGATGAATTGCGCAAAGAGTGCCGGCAAAGTGCGTAAGACATCCCGATTCGAGCTATTCGAATACGAGTGTAAGATGGTGGGCAAGATCATCGCTCTTCGGGAACTCGAGAACTATAGTAGACGAAGCAGCACCTATGTTGATCCCGATTGCGAAAAGATCTTCGATCTCCCGCTTTATGTTGCCGGCAGCACGAACGACATTAACGTCGTTTGTCAGTGCTGGCAGCTGAGTCCAGGTACTTTATTATTTTAATTTTTTATCCTTTAACATACCTTAATTTTATTTTCACGGATAGTTTGATAACTACTATTGTGTGTACCATAATTAAGTAGCTTTTCTATATCAAAAGGTGAACTGATGCTGAAAATGATTTAATTGGAACCAATTAAATCGATCAGCCGGTAGAACCACTTCTAGCTTACTAGTAGACCAAACAGACTATCAATTCTTTTGTGTAATCATCGAAAAATCGGAGATCATTTTGGATTGCTACATATAAAAATGCAGAGAAGTAACTGATAAAATTGGACTTATGGTAAACCTCGCTTTGCTACATCTACAAATGACTCATTGTTCCTACGTAATGAGTTGACTATTTTAAAATATTTCTTAAGAACGTGCTCTAACGTCTAAGGCAATGAAAAAAAATTGATAAGGCAATTATACTTACTTTTGCGAAATTGTAGTTATTATCCCCAAGCGCGATCAGTAGCAAGCAAATGAGCAATGTTAATAGCTGTTTTTGGTGATGTTTCGCTTATCTTTGTTTTATAACAAAAAAGGAATAAATGGCCTTTACCACGCTTACTAATTGTCTCATCAAAATCTTGTTTTGTCAAAATTTTGTCCTTGATGGTATCAGTAAAAGTGTTTTATATTGACCCGATGCGATAGGAGCTTTATGATTGACCCAAATCTGTTGTTCATAGAGTAAAGGCACTGAGAACGTTATAATTCAAAGTAAAAAATCTTGCTAAACATATTTTAGTTGAACACAATAGTTTTTCATTTTATCGAACAGAAAATTAACTACTCAAAAAACACTACATAAAAAGGTTGTAGAAGAGTTAGTTAAGAATAGAGTCATATTAATGAAAGAATTTGCATAAACATAAAACAAGGTAATTTTAGTTAAACACCGTTTTTTAAAAAGTAAGGCTGGCCTTGGATTTTAATTAATAAGTTATAGAAATTACTGCGTGGAAAAAGATTACCATATTTTTATATCCTTCCGTAATTTATTCTTATATGTAAAAAAAAAAATTAGATAATAAAACAAAACTCGATAAAAAGTAAACGCTAATGCGTACTTATACAATCTCCTTCTGAATGAGTGTTTAATTTTCTCTCAAGCGTAATTCGAAGGAAAGAAAACGATTTTTACACCTTTCATTGGACGTGATTCAAAATGCGTAATGCTAATTACACATATTTCCTGTTCAGCTAAGAATCGGAACAATTTCAAATTTACATTACAAAATGTTATATGTTGGTTTTATTTACAGCATTAATTATGTTAAATACTAAATAATCGGACGTTTTTTGTAATTCGAAGTCTATTAAACATTTTTATAATTAACTTTTCCGACAAATCAAATTGTTGTAATATTTCGTCGAAGAAATTTATTAATTAATGTTTGCACTCCTGAACTTTTATGAAATTTAATATCAAATTAAAAATTAAAGATACGTCTTGCTTTCGTAGTACATACATATTTCCTTCAGCAAATTAAAACTTTTTGGATGTAATTTGCTTCAGGTCTTTTAAGACAGGCAACTTTTATTATAATTTCGTTGCTTTTCGGAATCACCCGTGTGTGTAAGATAGGAAAGGGGTTCTAAAAGGATCGGATTTCTTAATCCTCCTTGGAGAAAATAACTATGGAAGGACTGTCCTCGCTGCAAACCCAATTAAGAGGGTTTTATAAATACCCATTGCAGGAGAAACCCTTGTTACTTTGTTAACCTTTTTACTCAGAAGTAATTCCAAAGACATCTTTCGTTTTAAACGTTATCCGGAGTAGTTGAAAACGTTGAAAATGATAAAAACGAATAAACTTGGTTTATTAAAGCTAGTAGAGCAAAGTCCTTGAACGAACTGCCATCAATAAAAGTAGCTCTAAATTTCATAAAAACATAGGAGAATTTACGGACTTCTTCCGGTTTTTTACGACGCACGAAGGTTTTCTATGTTCAATTCAGTTAGTACTATATTAATTTAAACCGTTTTCATGCTTATCGGACTCGAAAATGTTTCTTTTCGATTACTCGAGTATATCTAATCTTCATCACCTCATTGTTAACTATCAGTCCATTTAATAAAGCCTCAAATAAATTTGTAAATCATGCTGTTGTCCCTCTTGAAAAGATTTCGATTGTTTTCGGACTGTTTTGACGAAATTGGAATGGCCGTGATTGATATTTTGATTGAAATACTATATCTCGGTGGCGTTCACATGATTGATTTTTTTTAAGTCCAAATATATAATTTAAAGATAATGGAAACGTTGAGGGAATATTTTATTTTTAGATCAAAATTGCTGTTTTTCTCGCTTTAATATTTATAACATTTAGAGGCCTCTAAAGAAAAGTTATGGTTTTGTCTTACAGGAAAGAAGAACATCTTAAAGTCGTTTCAAGAAGTTCAACCCCTGATACAGCAGGGGAAGAAACGTGAGGTAAAAGTGATCATCCGAGACAATTCATGGCCCATCAACTCCTCCATAAGGTCTCAGCTGTGGCCAGCCTTGTGCAGCCAGCATCAGGTCGGGAAAAGTATGCTCGAAGGTTTTTACTGGGACATGGTTAATCAGGTAGAGTGTATTTTAATGGGTCTGCAACAACCACAGTGTCGTTAATAAAAAATCAACTTCTTTCTGTTCTCCATAGGTGTTTGGGACTACAGAACTACCAGAGAAGCCGATTATGCTGCCGCCGTTTGTGGACTCGGCCCATTGCTTGCCATATCATCTGACACGCAAGGGGCGTGCCGTTGCGGACAGGATTGTCAACGTCCTGGGCTACGCCTGTCCGGATATCACGTACAGTCCCACGCTGTATCCTATAACATCAATTCTACTGCATTTCATGTCAGGTAAGAATCACGACCAATTGTTTCATAGTGTCGAACAAAATTTCCCAAGAATCGCGAGCTTTATCTACCGCGGATTTACACGTTTGTATGCACCGCCGATGACGCGTGATTCAGGTTTATTGCTAGTATACACCTAAGGTAAATTTAGAATGACGTTCGTTTATTTTCGGTCCTCTTATCTTCCTCTGTATTGTGAGGTCTTAAATTGTTGGACTGAGAGCACACAATTGGGGACTACTTGTCGAGGGAAATGGCATGGTGTAAATCTTCGAGTTGGCAATTTATCAGTTTAAATCGGTTTTTATCTAGAATTCCCCAGTTATTTTGTATATCTTTTGCTTAATTTGTTTTCGTTTGGATTTTGAGGTAAAATACTCCGTTTTATTTTTGGACCATGTCATATTAAACTTTAGTGGTGCGTTACTCTCAGAAAGCTTTTAATTTAATTCACTGAAAGCCACATTTCATCTTGTAATGTTTAAGCGCAACGCATACTGAGGAAATTTTTGCTATGAAATAAAAACACAAAAACAGTTTTACTACCACAAAATTATCTTGGGTTTAAACAAAATTATGCATACATATTAAGTATTCTAAATAAATACATGACATCTTTCAAATGTTATCATGTTTTAGTCCATGGGAACTGAAGGAAATTTACATCACAGGACAAATAAAAAATAATTATTTTCTCACTAAATTCTTTGTTAGCTGTTGATTTTAGAAGTACCAAAAAGTCTCAAATTAATATACACCTTGCATTTTTATCTGTTTTTGGGTACATAGTAACTCGTTGTTTAAAAATGAAGGCCTTCAATCTGTTAATGTGATTTCTAGTTAAATTACGAATATAAGAAAACTTGAGAATACTGTGAACTTAAAATCATTTTCATAAAACTTTATTGTTTAGTTATTATAAAGTTCAAAATTGCCTTTTAAAGTACTCATTTCCTTAAACAGGAAATAAATTGTATCCCATAATTTGAGTCTCAGTTAGTGATTTTCGTTAATTTTGAAAAGAAGCATTAAATCTAAAATTTGTTTTAAATTGCACAGCATTTCTTAAATATGTTGAAACATTTCCGCTCAGGGATAATAGACTTCAACTTCATCGAATCAACCACAAAAACTGATTTTATTTGATGATTGAGTTTCTCAAGAAGTGATTTCCCAATAAGCTTAGTGAAGCTCTATCTCCTACAATACTTCCCCGGAAATTACTTTTCAATATTTCATGTCGGGAATGAACTTTCCAACAACCTGTCTATAAATTGTCTGTTAATAAATCAATCTCAATTGCCTATCGAACATCCTGGAGTCGAAGTCGATTTTCCAAGAACTTAAATATTAAGATTTGAGAAGCAAAACGGCTACAATTTTCCAGTTTCGTTCACCTCAACCACTTTGAGTCGGTTCAACCCGGCATCAATCGGGGCCAGACAAAAGTAACGATCTTGGGCGATGGCTCCAAACTGCGCCTCAAAGTCCCCAAACAAACCATCCACCCGAGACGGTACACACTGGCGAATTTTTCTGAGATAGTCGTCCTCGTCTATCTCGAATTGACCTCCCACTATCTCGCGAGATTCGCTGTTATCGGCCGTCTTATCGCCGCGTATTATTCAATTCTGATGGCTCTATATTCGCGGCTTATCGTCAACAAGTTGTTTACGGCTACTAAAACGACGGGCTAACGCCGCCACTGGCTCTACCGTCTTGAGACATTCGATTTTCTTCAGTTCCATATTTTTCTACAAGACGTTTATCTTTTCTTATGCTACTGCTTCTAGTTCCTGTTTGGAGCAATCCGCGTTTTCTGTCCTCGGATGTAAACAGAATTCCTCGACGGGGAGAGAGTGCCCACGACCTGAGGGTAGGCTTTGTCTGCGGTCACTGCTTCGTGCGAATGCAATTATCACTAAATTTGCAACTCGATTTATGTTTTATTAACAGTCAACGATAACTTGTAAGGGGGTGTGGAATCCGCGGCCAGAGACGAACATTTGTATATTTTTTGCGAGAGAAAAATTCACACTCGATTTGTGGACTGCTAAAAATTTCAATTGCGCAGTGGCTTTAGATTCGTGCGGTTTTTGTGGCCAGCAGCCACGAATTTCAATTTGAGGCTTCAATGGCGGGCTCAGTTGAGCCGAATTTAGAAGTTGAGGTCATGAGAGTCATTTTGGACTTTAAAAACATTTTCTCAAAATACCCCACGACCTCAAACTTTTGGAATCAATTAATGTTATTTCAAGCAAACTAAAATCGAAAAAATCATAAATATGATCGCTTTTGAAATCGAATCCCAGCAAATTTGGTATAATTTATACCCGGAAGTCTTGGGTATCGATTTCAAAAGCATGTAACTGACGGAATAAAACGAAAAATCTCAAACAACAGCATCGCCTGCCAAAAATCTAAATTGGCTAATGGAAATGTTCGCTGCCTTGGGGCAGATTTTGCCAGGATTGAATTTGAATGAGGAGACTTTACTCCAAAATTTGATGTAGGCGAATGAATCCAGAACGGAGGACCAAAGAATATCGCCTTTAATTTATATTGGTAAATTTGTGGAATTAAACAACCTCGAACTTTACCAAAACCTTCTAATTGAAAGGTTGTGCGGATAAGGTATACTATCGATTGGCCCAAATTATTTGTAAAACAAATTCCCTGATCTTTATCTAATTAATGGGAAAGGATAAATTATTGGGAAAACAAAGCATTACGGAAAAATAATTAAGTCGTTACACGCTCAACGTGTGCTTCATTAAAACTTGTTTAAAGAAGGTAGATAAAGTTAAAGTTATTTTGAACACATTCGTTAACAACGTTTCAGAGTTTATCAAAAGCGAATTTTGTTATTATATGCAAGAACTTTGACTTTCATCGGAAGTCACAAACTAATTATAATCATAACTCGATGTTCTAGTGACTCAATTAATGTGTAGACACTACGTAGACACATTGACTCCGAGGCCTCGCATAATTTCCCTTCCCTTAAACACTGAAGCAAGCAATAGTGTAAGGTATGCATGAAATGGTACTAAAACGTGTAATTATGTTTAGTGTAGGACGATTAATTTCGAACCTCCTGAAGCTTATGTTCAGACTGAAGTCTCGTAATATCGTTAACAATTTCAATGAAATCCGATTGAAGCTCTTCACAAGAGTTCTGCTCGACTACGGCTCTACTTAATAGCACTAATTGAAACTCAATGATGTGTGCACCGCAAAATCAAATTATGAGCCGGCACTCGAACCTCCTAAGTTCAAGGCCCATCATCTGGACCGCTTCCTTCGCAGACTCTGATTTGCCTCAATGAATAAATTGAATTGTTCCACATTAGGAATCTTCGCGGACTCGCTCCTCTTCTCTACGCACTCCGATTGGTATCTAGTTCCAACCTGCTCTCCCTGTTAATTGTGCGAAATTGAAGGCAAACACCAAGAAAACTCTGCCGCAGATTTTTTGAGACATATTTTTTTCCTCCACAATATGTTCGAATAATGTTGTTACACGCACAATTCGGCGACATTTTCGCTCATTACATCCAAGTTTTTTGGGGACAGGTGTACCGAGGGTATTTACTCGGTTTTCTTTTCTTCATTTTTCAACGAATATCAAGGAAAAAATTGCTGCTTCGTTACGCAATTTCGGATCGAATTTCTTTCGATTACTTCAATAAAGAGGGATGTGCACCCGCAGCAGTATCATGTGATTATTGGAAAAATGGAAAAAATGTTTTTCTTTTGATGCAGGCGCAGCCCCACAAGGTGGCTTCGTAACATACGATATGCTAATTGTTTGTAAAAGTGAGACAATAAGGGAATCGATTTCTGGTTAATAAGAATCAGACATTGGACTTATGTCATCGAATATGCTTATTTGAGACTTTTTGAGCTAATAATAACTTAATATATTATACTTTCGTCGCCAAGTTAAGGCGCTTAAACCTCTTAATGAGAAGTGGACAAATCGTGCACTTAAGTGTATTAATTACGACCAGTTACGTGTCGCTTACGGAGCGAGTTCATGTAATCATTAGGCCCTGAAACGCCGCGACTTGCCTCTTGAATGGGCAGGATGTCGGCAATTGAGTCGAATAATTTTCAAATACGAGCTCCGAGTAGCGCGATTTTTTTGTTTTCAGCCCACCTCCATTCACCTACCTTGGAGCTACTTCTACCAGATAAACTGATACTTGGATGCTGGGAAAATTGTCAATCCTCGTCATCGTCCACAAAAGCGGTGTTGCAAGCCACATGCGTTCGACACCAAGTCGACACCATTCGAGCGAATCAATATGCGAAAACCACACTCTTCCCGCCCCCCGCGAACCAGTTTCAGTGTCAATTGAATTCAATTATTTTGTCAGTTATTAGAATAATTGTTGACCAAACAATTTACGCATGCCTGTGAATTGGATGCGAGTCCTTCTGCGCCACTCGAACCCGTCCGTGCCCTGGGTATTTGTGCAATAATTATGCAAATGGTCTTGGTGTGGATTAGCGAGTTTTCTGCGGCGATTCCCCTGCTAATTATGGATAAACTCATAAAACAATGTTATGCACGAGAGCATGGGTTTTGCGTCAACCACCATTAAGAATTCCTCCCTTCCTCGTCACAATTTGAAGTGATTTTATTCTGAAATTTTGTATGGCACGTGCTTCTGGCACTTCTATTAATGTCGTGTTAAAGTTTTCAGTCGAGGTAATCAAAAGCGATGTATATGAGGATTTTATTTTCATATACGAAATGGCGGCGAAAGTGGGACACTCTTAGTCATAATATTTATTCAAGTAGGGTGCCAGGCCTCTCTTAGGAGCGTTCTTCAAAATATGCTTTCACTGAAACAGCTCTCAAGAAAAATTCTTTAATATAAGTATCTAATTTTAGACGGAAAAGGTGAAGAATTTAAAGTATTTTGTATGGCTTCAAAAGTGGTAAAAACACTTTCTGACCTCTATATTAAAACGAGGAAAGCTTATACACTGAAGCACTTTAACAATAATATATTTTAGTATGAGTATAATGAACTTTTAATAGAGTTCAAAAAAACAATTGTGCAATTAAATTAAATTCGTTGACACATCGAACTTGGGAGATTTTCCACAATAATGAACAAAATTGTGCTTATGTAACTAAAATATTCTAAATAATGATTAAAATTTCTCCAATTTGAGGTGCTTACTACTTATCAAAAATTTAATTTAAAATTTTAAGTGAAGTTCTTACTCCCTAGAGCCCGGACTTGAGATTTTCCGAAAATCTGAAATATGAAATTGATTGCTTTAAGTTCAAGTGAACTCCTTACACGTGAAATAAGACGAAAAGCAATTAAAGTAAAATCTTCCACAGGGATTCCCTCTAGTAGCCTCCAGACAAAGAGCAAGTAACGACTTTCATTCTTGTAGCCGGAAACGTATCATTTGCCCCGTGCTAATTTTGTTGATACAAAATTTTCTATGTTTGTTGTTTCAGCACAGAAACCTACATAACTTGGGGGCAATCGTGTGTAATGTGTTAGTTTTTAATTAGACGTAAATTTTGGGAAAATCTCCTGAGAAAATGAAGAAAAATATAGAAATGAGCTGTTTTAATATTGCTGGCAGCGTTCTCGGCTCAGATATAAAAATTAAAATAAACCCGACTCTTGATTGATTGATGTGTCTCTCGGTGTTTTACACGTTCCAATTAATTTTTAATTTCTGTTGCAGAGGAGGAGTGCTACCACTGCCTAGCAAGCCTTGTTGCAGCCAAAGAAAAGGTTTTTATCACCCAGACAAAACTCTTGCACGAGGTGACATGGAAGACGGTTATGCAGATAGCCAAAAAGCATGCGGTAGGTACCACTATAAAAAAGTTAAGTTCCGAATATTGTCTGAGTCTCTTCGATAATTGGAACAGTATAATAAAATTTAGATTCTATGTTCGGTATCGTCTTTTTATGTGCCAAGTTCTTTTCAATAGTTTAACACATAAAATGTTTTACAGAAGTCTGCAGTTGCACATTTACAGCGGATATGTCCTGGCCAAAAGCTCGAACGTATTTTTATGGACTGGAGTTGGTGGATATTGGCCGGTCTACCATTTCAACATTTAGTTCGGGTGATGGATTGCTTCTTTCATGAGGGCATCAAAGTATTTTATAGAGTCGCTTTAGCCATACTTATACTATTCCATAAAAGCTCAACATCGAACAGCTCCGAATGGAGTCCAGAGAACGTTAAAAATGACATTGACAACGCCCTTACGAAATTCTGTAAGAATATACCGGTCTCACCGACAAAATTACTTCGAACCGCCTTTAGTATCAGGGCGCTTAGGTACGTTTATAAAGAAAAATTACATATTCATTTATTTTTTGAGACTTAGAACTTTTTTAGTTTGAGACTAACAACCATAAATACTAACTTTTGTAATACTTTTCTAATTAATACTTGTTTTTTATCCAAACAGTTCAACATATATATCTAGGGTATTTCTGAAGACTGAAATGGTACTAAAAAGTAGATCAGTACTAAGTGGATCAAAGCAGTTAGTTAGGTCGCGTTCTAGCGATAATCTGCCAACGAGTCAATCACAAGTGAACATTCAGATGATGTCACACACGCTGACTATTAGAGAGGTGAGTACCATTTTGTATTTTATTTTTTTATTTTTCTCATATCAATAATATAATTTACAAGCGATTTTTCCTCCTTTTTTCATTGAGTGGTGAAGGAATTTATTTCAAATTAAATTCGGAGGTGCATTGTGCTTTATATTTGTAATTTAATAATTACGCGGGCATATAATATTAAAAAAATAATTTTTTAAAATCATTAACATCCATAGTAAAGGATTTTAAAAATATACATTTTCAAGAATTTTAACCTGTATAAAGGATGTACCCCCGAAGTACCTATAAGAACTAACTTTGTGACTAAGCAAATTTAGTTAATTTATTTTTTTTATTATAATGAACCTAAACAAATCCTTGAAAAGCACTCTATTCTAATCAAAATGGGCTGGTATTTCAGCGGGTGCAAACCGAGACGTGTCGAAACCTGGTATGGGGCCTATAATATTTCTTTTACCTATTATTTTCGTAAAAATTTCAAAAACTTTCCCCTAACTTTTAAATACCATTTGTTGTTTCGTTTCAATTAACAATAACATTTCTGTTGTGTGATTCCGTTGTAATATGATTGGTTGGACCTTGTTTCTTTTTGTTTTTGTTCAAATGTGACATGATTTATTTTCTTAAATTAATAATTTTCAAACATTTGGTTAAACTAATATTTAAACAAGTTTTTTTAATTGCCATGATTCCACTCTTTTGGAATGTTGATTATTCTCATTGGGTTTTTCATTTATTTCAAAAGTGTCTTTGGTTTTGTACATTTCTAACCTCTAAATACTTTTTTCGTAACTGTGATAATTTCAATTACTTTCGAAAATGGCACCCTTCAGTGTATTTGAGATGGTTCTTTGCTCCTGGTATATAAACGTTACTTGATTATTTGTCAGTTGTCTCACTGCTGTTGTTAAAAAAAAATACTGTCATTTTGATTTTTACGTTCACTAAAATTTGTAAAGCGTGATTGACTCTTTTTAAAAAATACAGAATATTTCATAGAAATTCAAAATGTTTTGAAAAGAGAGTTTATCACGCGTTGATAATTTGTTCCTTTACTTTTTTATTTGTGGAACTTAAGAGTTTTGATGATGGTGATTTCACCTTGCAATCGAATTAATTGTTAACTTTCTCCTTCTCTTATCTCTTTTCTATTGCATACTACTGCTGCATTGCCTTGCATTCAAATAATCTGCACCAATCAAAAAACAAAACAAACTAATAAAAATAAAAATCTACCGAAAACAAAAATGTGTCCTCACGTAACGAATTTCTAAAAATCTGCCACTTGGACATATATATTATTGTCGTGAATAATGATGCGTTTATGAAACAATAAAAACTAAATTAAAATTTGTAAAAACACATGAATCGTCGGTTTATAACAATCATTGGATTTGCTTGATATATTTCCTATATGCTATCAGGGCTCTCAGTCCCCCGGACATAGGGTCCTGTCGATGGGAGTTTATCCCATTCAGGCAATTCGCAGTCATATCGCTGATCAGGACGATGTAAGTGTGATTTTGTGGATTTGCTTTGCTTCTCTTTTTTACAACTTTAATCGTCAAAAAGTTTATTTATTTATTTTTTTGATTCAATATTTTGTTCTGAGATATATAAATATTGTTTCGGAGGATTTTCCATTTCAATTTATTTCTTCTTCGGATTTTTTTTCTTTTATAGATTGCTTGCAAAGTCCAAGTAGAGTACACGATTTCTAAGCATCTTTTACTGTGTATTTTTTTTCGTTAAGTAGTTGTGGTTTCGATTTTCTTTCCTTTTATTGTTGTTGATTTTGTTTAAACTATTATGCAAACGGTGATTTTTTTAGAAGACGAACAAATAGTCAAGTTTTCTTACATTTTATTTTGTGTTGTTATTAGTTCCAGTTGATTTTTAGGGCGATAATTTGTGCAATGTTTTGAATGTAGGATTCGATATTAGGCGGAATAATAATTTGTTCGAAATGAAGCTCTTTTTTGTAAAGATAGGCATAGGGAAGATGCCTTAACTATGCTTCTAGGAAAATTTTTTAAAAAAATTGGATAATCTACGAGTATCTTCTAATACGAATTTCATCAAAAGAGATTACGTGTAAAACAGCTTCAAAAAAACGAAGCAGAGCTCACAAACTTTGTAAGAAAACTTAACTACCTTAAGTGAATGACTTTAACTATTTTATACGATTATTAAAAAAAAAATTGTACAATGCAAATTCACGTTACCCACAAGAAAACACTTTGCCTACACGTAAAAAATCTTTGAAACCCCTCAAAAACCGACACACTGATAAACGCCCGCTTCGTTGCAATCCCAAGACACGGATGAACAGAAAACGCTTGGTTTGGTAATTTTTTAACGCTTTTGTGTGGAACGTAGTGAAAATGTTCAGTAAGTGTTTTTTATCGCCTCCCTGTTCACGTAACAAAACTCTGGATTAATGCTTCTTTTGGCTTCTATTGCTTTTTGCTTGATTTGATCTTAGAACACTATTTGTTGATGCTGCTAGCAGCACCTGTTGATGTTCTGGTTTATGTGGTTTTTAGAACAATTTTTGTGGAATTGCTTGCTTGCGTTCATTTTTCGATTGTTGTATTTTTATTTATTTATTTTTTTATAATTTGTGGTAGAGGTGCACCCTTTTAATCGAATGCATCTTCCTCTTTTTAAATATTAAAGCTCTTTACCCTGTGGTCTTGGCTGCCAGTAAGGATAACAATGTACCAACCGGTTCTGCTTTACACGACCGAAGAGCACGGCTGTTCTCTGACAACATTCTACGTTCGTGTTGAACAACACGAACCGACTTTGATGATGATAAAAACTTGTAATAATGAGGTAAGTAACATTTCTAAAATTTTCGCAGAAAAATACGAAATAATATACCAAATTCTTAAAATTGTCTTCGATTTGATTTTGAAAATCATATATTTGACGAGCATATTCCACGTATTATAAGCTTCAAAACACATTAAACAAAAATGTTGAAAGAATTAGTTTAAGTAAAATATCGGAAAATGTTCCCTCTTGGTTAATTAAATTTTATTAAAAAGCATCGTTAGCTTAATAATACAAAGTAAATTGCGTTGCGATATGAAATAGCATCCGCGTCACAAATGCGTCATGCACAGCCTGGTACAGAAAATCGATTGGGCACTTCAGAAATTTGCATCCTCATAAATTTAATAAGCATTCACAGGGTACAGTTAATTTATAAGTATGAAATTATTTAAATATTAGTTTGTTATTTTGAGTTATCGTTTTGGAGGATTTTTTTTTTTTTGCAAAATAGCTCTCAGCGAAAAGTTTGCTTCCGTTCTGAGTCCATTGCCAAAACTACCATATATAAGTTACTGGTGAAAATAAGTTATTTATTCAGAATTTAAACTGCCTCAACATGATGAATCCGGTCTGAGCTGGTCTGGATAAAAGTTGCCACTTGTCTGTAACTCTCTGATCTGCTTTAGTCTGGTCTGAAATCTTACAATCGCGGCCTATTAAAAATTACCTAATCTACAAAGTAATTGATCCATTACATTGACTTTTAACCGATTTTTAATTTTTTAATCGCCTTGTACCCTGTTCGCAAGAAGGAAAACAACATTTTTTTTTAAATTTCTTTAAGATAAAGAAAAGCAAAATCTTGGTTCATAGTCGGTAATTTGGTTCAGTCGCATTTGAGTCGATATCAAGAAACTGTTTACCATCAAATAATCTCGGTTATTGACATTAAAAACAATAATAATAAATAATAGTAACAAGTGATAATTAAGTAAGCACAACGCAATTGAGCTGAGTCAAATGCCTATAACAGGGTCCCCGATTTTAAAATGTCTGGTAATACACCAAATCATTAGTATAAAGCTTGTATTAACTCGGTTTTAGCTCCATTAACTCGTGTATCTAATTAATATTTAAGCCCTACTAAATAAGATTTGCAGGTACGTGTTAAGGTATTTTCGTAGGTAATCACGTAATCGTGCTATCAAGCGCATCATGAGGAATTAATATGAATTAAGAGATTCTGTGCGAAATCAGAGGTGTAGACGAATTCATAAATTCCAACATTGTCGCCGTGTGTCTCTTAGAACAATACGAATTAGGTTTTTTTGGTTTAAATTAATATGTGAAACAGGAAGTTCTTTAAAATTATTATGTTTCAGTACTATAAAATTTTTCCATCTATTGTGCATTGAATATGAATATTTTTCTGTAGGTGTTTTTGTAATATCAAAAATTACTTTTTCTTCCATTAGGTTTTTGGAGCGTACTGTTCATCGAGATGGTTCGAACGAAACCTCAAGGATGATAAGGGCCAAAGACAGGCGTACTTTGGTACCGGTGAAACGTTTTTGTTTTCCTTATATCCTGAGCGCGCTAAATACCCATGGGTGGGTATTGAGGGCGATAAAGGATTAGGACATGCTTCAGAACTTTTCATGGCTGCGGACGCTAAAATGATTACGATTGGAGGCGGGTAAGTCGTTAATTTTTAATTAAACTTTTTCGTCCTCCAAAAACTACAAAAAATGGTCAATCTTCAAATCGCAATAAACCTACAACGATGCTTAATTCTGTGTAGTACCCTTAAAAACATTTCAAAAGGATCAAGTTTTCAATTAAAAAAAATCCATAGAAAGATTTAAAATCTATTCGCTTACTTTGAAAGAAACCCATTTAAAGAGCTTTAATAAAAAATGCAATTAGAATTAATGCTAGTCACTCTTCTTTTAAGCATGTACTCAATTTTTGCACAAGTTCTTTACGACAAAACTCTACTTAAGTCTCTTGAATACTTCAGATTTATTTATTTTTTTATTTTCACCTTAATGAATACAAGGTGCAATAAATGAAGTTCAACTTTCAAGTAGCTCTTCCTCAATTTAAAAACTGAAAATTCTGTAAAACTTTTCTCTCTTATATTTCTTTTCAGAGAAGGGCAAGCAATTTGGATGGATGAAAATATTCGCTATGGGAAAACTGATCACTGCAAAACATTCAACAATCCTCCGCTCTGTCCTTCTGGTGATTTTGAAATTCGAGTCCTGGAAGTGTACGGTTTCGTTGGTGCCTAAGGCGGACCAGAGGGCGGCGGGGGTGCTAAGGTCAAAGGACACTCAAAAGAAGTTAACACTATCAACAAGGATCAAAAAAAATTAATAGAGTACTCCGCACACCGTAATATTAGTTATAATTCGAGAGAGAAATAAAATGCAAATAAAAAGGAATCATTAACAGAAAAATGAAGAGGAAGAAGAAGCGAAACTGGAAATTCAAAATGCTTACAAATGGACTGATTTAGGAGAATACGTAGTTTACCTAATTGTTTTTAATTTTATTTGTTTAATCGTAATTTATGGCTAGTTACTGTTACAGAATTTCCCTAATTTTATTTGCGACTAGTGATAAACATTTTTTTATTGTTGATTATTGAAATAAGAACAAATTACACGCAGCCCCTAGGGTACAAGTCATTAAACTTGTACTGCGATTGGTTTCTGCAATAACGTCTAAGTTTGCTCATCCAGCGTTAAGTTTTGTTGGAACTTTTGTTGAATTATTATTTTTCTTCTTCTTTTCTTCCGCTCCTTTTCCAATAATTTTTATTTTCTACAATTGAAACGAACAATTGACTCATTGTTAGGAGAATAGCTGTTAAAAATTCAGAATTAAATGTTTAAATGATAGTTACAAGCCAAATTACGATGAATGCAGTGTATAAACAAAAATTATATATAAAAGCAAATCTTGTAGAGGTAGGGCACACACATACTACAAAAGCGTTCGAATCGTTGTGCAGTTCAATTGTTGCTTGTGTGCGCCCTCAAGGGCCATGGATCACACAACGAACGCCCTTTTCAAATTTTTGCTGACTTTTTTTTGTAATTATTTTTATTTTATTATTAATTTATAAAAGAAACAAATTATCAGTATTTATATACTTGTGTTACGTGTAATATAGAAAAGATTATCATACTTCTGTTTGTGTTTTTAATTTCATTTTATCCTCTTTAGTTTACTCTTTTCAGAATTAATTGATTTTATTTGATGTAAATTGTGAAAATATTTTTATTACCTGAATGCAGCAATTCAACTTTGAAATAATTTATATATATACATATATATTTTGTTTTGTTTTTTAAATGTGTAATCTGGGCATTTTAGACTCACCTAAGATTATTATAACTTCTTTACGAAAACTTACCATACTACAAAATAATTTGCCAATTGTTGTTTAATAGTCTTAAGATTTAGAACTCTGGGTAAGGATTAGTCCTCGAGGTATAGTAAGTTTAAGTAAAGGAGAAAAGTACATAACTCTTATAATATACATTTCTAAAATTAAAGCTGTGACACATTGAACCCAGAAATCGTTATAATGAACACCGCAATTAAAACGCTTTTTAAATTTTTCAAAATACATACTCCACAGATTTCAACAGCACATTGTCACTTATTATAATTATTATTTGTAGGCGCATATCATCTAAGCCCACCAATGTTATATAAATAAGGTGTTAAGAAGTGAAAGTGTGGTCCTTAAAAAAGTTCAAGTTCCACTAAACTGTTTCAAATTAAAAAATTCTACAGCTCTTCCTCAATCTTCAAAGAAAAAAAAATATATTGTTGCACTCATACACGTTATGCTTCGAATACCGAAAAAATTGTTTTGTTACACTTTCGCATAATGTTTTTTGAATGGTTTGAAAATTTATGTAAATGTAGCTTATTGCGACAAAATAATTTTACGATTAAGAGAGAATTTATGCTTTACACGTAAGTAGAATTGCTTTAGATTAACTGAGATCTCTTGACTGTCTAGACATTGTCAATGAATGTTAGTGAAACAAAAACAAATATGTTAATATTAAATCAAGCAAAGAATATTGTGCTTTCGTGCAAATTTTGAGATTTTAATATGTTTCTGTGTGTTCTTCGAACAACAAAATATAAAATTAGAGATTTAAACTGCAACTATGTTTCATTTTTACTATTGTTATTTTGTTCAGTATTTTGCGTTTTTTTTAAAACAAAAATATCCTATAATACATGTATTTATATATGTATTTAGGATTTAATAACTAAAAATTGGTAGTTAGTTTTTAATTTTATAGGTTTTATTTAAATAAGTTGCGCAATTAGGGCATTCAAGATTATTTTTAAATTTCTTTATCTTGCAATAACAGCAAAAACAAAAATTAACCTCTGCTCCAGTTCATAATTACTTTGTTTATCTTGAGTTTTTCTAGCTGCAGGTAGACTTGCATTAAAATTTAATTTAGTGCGAGCTAATGAGACAACGCGTTGCATGTCGGGCGATAAGCGATGCGAATGAATCAGACGCCCAGCGCTGTTCTGATAGTAGTTTTTTTCGATCTGGGTGCAACTGCCCGGAACCAGAATTCCGCTCTGGACCAGAACTCGAATTGCGTTGTTTTGTCTCGCAAGATGTTTACAAGCGGAGTAAATCCAAAGTGGAAGCTGCTTCCGAGCAATGCATCGACAAATTTTGTTTACGATTTCAGAAACTCCACCCGCACTCAGGTGCGCGACCAGGCACCCGTTCGCCCGGAGTTGAGTAATTGTCCCAAATGCAGTTAAGTTACTACGTCATTTTAACTGTAGTAAACCTTAATCGAGGCTTTGAGTAGTTTGATGCGCTCCGGCTAGTAAACAAGCGCATCTCTTCTTGATTTTTAGTCTTTATAGAGCATTCTTGTGGAAAAGTAGTTTTTGGCCTTTATAGAGAAAATAACGCGTTTCGGGTGCAATTGGACCATTTTTCGATTTTTATCATTTTACTGTAGTTCGGAGTGTTTATTGTGTAAAAAAATCGAGAATCGTATAATTTGTGCCCGCAGTGATAATTGTTTTCTAAATTTTACCGGTTTATCTTTAATCATTGTTTAAGGAGCCACAGAATGTACTTCATTTTAGGATTTCCAGATTTGTCTATGTAAGATTCTGTTGCTTATTTCCTTGTTCTTTTTGTGACTTTGGTCTTACTTGTTTAGTATTAAATTTTCATTTTTGGGATATTACACGGGATATAAATAAATAAATGATACGAAATTTTATCTAAACTTTTATTTACACAAAAATACACGGTAAAACTAGGACTCAACAAATTCAGTCTACCTACTTTTGAATAATAAAATTTAAATTTTACCTTTTGTATCCTAATGCGAAGTATTTTTGAAATCGATGATGAAGTAGTTTTGCAATTCATCTATCGTTTGAAAAAATAACTAATTTTTTAAATATCAAAATATGTAAAAAAACACATGGAAACAGAAGTGTGAAAAAATTATTTATTAAAAAGCGGGGAAAAATTCCAAGAAAGCTACAATGGGATGCTTTACTGCACTTCTCGGGTGGCCGGATCGAAGAGACTTCCTTTGTGGTCTGAGAGATTGGGCCGGACTTCGTAGTTGCAAATAGTAACCCCGTGATAATGCGCCTGCGAAAACTCACCTCGAAGACCTGAAATGCGGAAATATAGTTTCCATATTTTCAACTCAAAATCTGAAACCTCACCTATGTAATAAATGCGAGTGCTATCTGCCCCAAAATTTGATGGAAAATGCAAAGTTAGATTATGCACGTTGGAGAAGGTAACAACCCTTAAAATAGATACTTTTAGTGCATTTATCAAATGCAAAACAATTTAAGCATTTACTTTGGTGAATATTCGATTTCCCCGCGAGGGTCCCGAGAGAGCTCAAACTCTTGATCGGCCTTAATTACTGCGTCGCTAAAAGTCATCTTCGGCCGATTCTTGAACCTATTTTAAGGAAAGCTTATTAATTATTAAGTTCTCCGCTCCACTTGAGGGGGATCAACAAACAATCTAACTTTATTTGGATGGGTTTCATCGTCGGCACCTACGATTATGAGCCCTTTCAATTTGATGTTTCCAGTGAAGGGGATGTTGAAGAGCAGTTCCTCGTCACTGTCGCTCTCGACGTACTACAAATAAATTTAATTAGGTATTACGAGGAACGTAATTCGCTAATATAAATTATTACATCCGCATAGTCCAGCCGCTTTTCGTAGGGTTTAAAAACAGTTTTCCCGGAGCCTTCGCGCTCCTCGTTCAGACACTCCAGGTTTTCCAAGTCGATTTTCTGGTACAAACTGTACTGGATTCCCATCTCCTGGGCATGGTCAACATCCGTGGACTCATGGGAGCACCCGCCACCGTGATCATGTGAGTGTCCGTGCGGCATTTTAGTTTAGAAAATTAATTAATAAGTACTTGTAAAAACCTTCTACTCCAAACTTTTCCTCCCAAGTAACTTTGACAGGTTATGTTGTTTACATCGGAAAATTACACTTCATTTCTTAAGGAATAAAACGAATGGGGCGCTCTTAGTACAAGTAGGAGAAATTTTGCGAACTAAGAATTTGAGGAATTAAATTTGAATTTGAATTTTTGAATTTCAAAACATTTTGAATTTTATTAATTAAATATTTCGTAATAATTTTCAAACCTAGCTGAGTAAAATAAATCTACACAATAAATTTTTATTATTAAAATATTGCCGCTGTCTTCCGCACGAAATAAATTTGATCAATTTGTTGTAAAAAAAAATTATATTGGTATACACTTTAATTGATATAAATAATGAAACTTCAAAAATGAAAAACAACATCGTTAAACGCTTATAGAAAAATATTTCATTCGCATCGCAGCAATTTAACTACCCCCAGAAATTAATTTGAATATGAATTATGCATCACCCAACCGCCCGACGGGAAGAGCTTCGGTGCAATGCCCTTAGCCAGAATTTTTCTGGATATTAAAGTATCACAGGACTCTCTCGGTATATAAAAAATTAGCGCTCAGTTGCCCGCTTTACCTTAGCTTGCAATGCCCGAAACCAGAATTTATCGCAGGACTCTCTCAGTGTTTAAACTAAACAGCGCTCAGTTGCCCTGGTTACCTTAGCTCGATCATTAAGTGAGGAGATGCGGTACAGCGACCGCGGTCCATTGTCACTCTGATAATTTTTAAATTGCGGAGAGCGATACTATTTTAGTATACTAAGAGCTGCTACTAGAGTTAGGCTCTCGTACTAAGTACTTAAGCTAAGCATCTGCTTTTAGTTGCACTCGGGTGGTAGAGCTAAGCGGTCGGTTCGGGGGGTGCTGTGTGTCGGCTGGATGTTCGGAGCAATTTGCTCCAGTTTTGTAGCACTTTAAATATTTATTAGCAGTTTGAACTGTCAGCTTTTATAAATTCAAGTTTTGGGTGCCTACAACTTTAAATTATTTAACATGTTGTAGCTCTAAGACTTAAATAAATAATTAATATTTCGAATTTTAATTTTTTTTTCAGATCTGTGTATTTATTAATTTATTTTTTAAATTACGTGTGGCAGAATTGGCATATTTTTGGTGAGTGCAAATATTTATTTTTAATTTTTAATTATGATGCGGGAATATTTTGAATATTCGGATAATAAAAGAAAGTCATAGTGAGATAGTTTCAGTTATTAATATATATATTTGAATCCAACTTTATACATAAACAACGGAACATTTCAACATACAATTTTGACGTAATCAAAAGGATCTCTAGGTTACAAAAATTTTGTAGAACAGAACAAAGAGTCTCGATACGTTTTGCGGGATCGTCTAAATATCTTCAATATTTAACAAACATTAAACAAGGATTAAATCTACGCCTATGGCTAACATGATAAAATAGAATTGCTCTAAGAGTTCTTTCAGTTATTGTTTAAATTTGTTTAAAATGCATTTTACCGGATGTCTCTACTGATACTCGAATTTTACTGGTAAAGGTATACTTGATGCGTCTAGCTTATCTCAATTGACCGCGGTCCAAATCGCGGCCATCTACTCTTCTAAGGTATACAGGAAAGGTATCGCAGAGGCCGTAAATCTGAATCTACTGCGCAATTGTAAGACGATGAAAAATTGTATGTTTTCTTTTTTATTATTATTATTTTTTGTTTGTTTTCTTTTTTTTTGGTGTTCTATGCCTAAATTTACATAAAAATCGTTAAACCTGACACTAAGCCTAAGAGACAAGTTTTAGCGCTTAGGGGCCCCGGGCCGCCTCCACGGCCGGTCCCGGGCAATATAAAACTTTAAAAACTCTACCTGACTTAGATCGCTACGAAATGTTTATACAAACGCAACTGCTCAAAATATAAATATTTATCAAAACTATGAATATTAAAATCACATAACGGTGTAATCGAGTAAATCATCGTAGAAATCGGGTGTGTCTCAAGCGGGAGGCGATATGTTGTATTCACTATTTTTTTTAGAGATTTTTCATTCTATTTAACTCTACGTTCGTACATATGGAGTAAAACACACGTTAGAATTGCTTTCGGAGCATCTTGGGGCAGGGGGAGCTTCTTACTTCGGGGGCTCAAAATTGAACCGCACGGGCAGAGCCTTCGGGGTCACAATCTCGTCCTCGCCCTCCTCGTCGTGGAGGAGGAAATCATCATCGTTGCCGCTCTGCTCGGCGAACTCACTTGGGACGATCTCGACGTCAGCGGGGGTGGAGGTCGAGACGGTCGGGCCCTTCCCGGTCAGGGTAACGTCACTCCCGGATGCTTCAAAGTTGGTGCCCTCCCCGGCTCCAGGCATCGCAGCTCCCGAGGCGGCAGCATACTCCTTCAGGACTTCCGGGTAGAGGATCTCGTCGATGTAAAACATAGTCCCTAAATTGTAGACGAAAACCTCGCTCTCAATTATGCGGGCGTTGTTCACGGTCACGTTGTTCTCAGCGTGTTTTCGGTGAATCTTAAGGTTCCCTCCCCCGACGCTTTCTAGGATGTCCCCATCCTTGAGATCTCGATCGTAAAATCGTCCCTTGACAAAGTGGTGAAGGAGCATCTTCACGCCTTTTGGGGATGCCTAAATTTTGGTTTTTATTATATAAAATTAAGGACTCCCGCAGAATATTTTTTTAGTTTGTAGCTTACCAAAATATCGTCAGGAATTAAATCAAAGCCAAGTCGTTCGAATGCGTCATCGATGGGCACAAAGAATGTGTAGTTTGCACCACAAATATAAGGGGCTACTTCTGCATTGTTTAAATACCTGTTTAAATTACAATTTATTAAAAAATTTTTAAAATTTAAAAGGTAATATAGAAAAGGTTTTACCTGGTAATTTGTGTGAACCGAGAATCTCTTTCTAAGGCCAAGAAAGAGTGAGAAAGAAACTGTGCGCCAAACCAAGGGAAGGCTAACAGTGGAGGGGTTTCCTTATCCTTGTGCATCTGTTATACAATTTGAAGGAAAGGCAATTTTACAAATTCATTATGGCAATTTTCGTTTCCTAAATTATAGTTTCTACTTTTTATCTGCATACATCTAACAAGTTTAAAATTAAAAAAAATATATATATGTATATGTATGTATATATCTAAGCTAGATGGGAAGAGAAAAAAAATTGCTGCCTTTATTAATGTTTAAATAAATAATTTAATTAACGCAGCATTGTTATTTAAAAAATGAAAGTAGGGAGTGAAATTTTAAAATTATTTTATTATTATAATGACGAAATCTTTCGGATTCGAAGTATGTGTGTCTAATCAAATTTACTCTCTTGTCTACTACCATATTCGCTTAAGTTCAATTTAGAAGTCGCCTTATATATGTGATAAATTCGGGGGAATCTTAACAGGTGATACATACTTGAATAACTATTTTTAATAATTTTTTGTTCGCTTAACTAATTTGTTGAACTATTTCTCAAGAAAATACCTCTAAGATTGGGTAAAATAGCAACGTGAATGTGTGTGTATGTAAGGACGGACGGGGGAGGGGGGGGGGGGGGGGGGGTGTGTGGTAGTTTTGAAATATTTTACTTTGCTGTCTAGTGCCTTTTATTAATTAGCTTAAAAAGTTTTATAACTTTAAAAAGTTCTATCGTTTTGTCTCTTTGTTAAGAGTTAAACTTCTAGGAACGTGCAAAATGCAATTTAAATTAAACGGAAACATCGCGAAAGTGTAAAGTCGTTTAAAGTGGAACAAAAGCAATAACCTAAGTTGGACATCGCGCCAATAAAACTGCAATCACTTACCTGGTGTAATTTGGAGACAACCGCCTCCGAGACAAAGAGGACTTCTGAAATAATGAAAACCTGGTTGCCGTTGGGCAGGGTGTAGTCGGCCAGGATGGACACGTTGTTCACGGACGGAGAGGCTGGAAGAAAGCAAACAGTCAATAAGGCGACCGCCCCGCCCAGAAAGCAATTATGCTGCACTAACGATTATTCTTGAAGACGACCGACTCCCCGCCGAGCGTTCGGAAAGTCATTTCCGGGGCACTCTTGACGTCGGCCATCCTGAGGGGCGTCTGGGACTTTAGGAAGTGGTTCCGCAGCACGCTCTCGGTGAAGTCCTGGACGCTGAATGGGTAGAAGCCCCAGTCGATGGGATGCCACCTCTGGAACGCGTTGTCCGACGGGATCAGGATGGTGTAGGAGCCCTCATCCATGGTCTGGGTCAGGTTGCTCTTCGAGAGGAAGTGCTGGAAGACTTTTGTTCCAGATTTCATGCTCGACAGGAAGGTCATTAGCGGGTTCTGCTTGAGGTCCTTCACCGGCAGAGGCTCGTTTTTTGTGATGTTCTTCATTTCTAGTCGCTGGGGCTCGTTGTATCTGGGCGGGCGGGAAAGAAACCAACAATTAATCACTCGTTCTTATCTCACTTTCTGAATAGAATCAAAAAGGACTGCAATTTTGGTATACCTATTTGTTTCCTGGATGTTCCTTTTTGCGAACGCAGCTTTTCTGTCCCCGAGGAATCCGTCTACGAAGATTGCAGCCAACTTGTCGTTCAGTTGAATCGTCCGGAGGATTTTTAGACCATTAAGGGTCCACTGGCTCTCGTTCGATTTTTTCACTGTCTTGAAAACAATCGTGTGTCTATTGCTATTCCCGTAAAATTCATCTTCACTAAAGGTATCAAAGGCTTTTCCAGGTACCAGATGCTCAAGCATCACATCTTTCAGTCTTGTCTTTTCGATATTCACAATATCAACTTTTGGGACGATTATTGTAAAGGGCGTTTCTGGAAAATGTTTAATTTTTTATTTAATTATTTGCGTAGTCGAAAAAATATAACAAACTGATGTGATTGCACAATTAGAATATATTAAAATAAGTACTTAACAATCGTTACTCGAGCAATTTCGGACTGATTTTGTTTAGATTCTTATTTTTTAACTCACTTTCTAATGCCTAATTTATCTAGTTTTGATTTCAATCTAAATTGAAAGTTATTTCTGTTAAACATTTCAAAAAAAAGTACCTACATACTTAAAAATAATTAAATTGATTTTACCACTGAAAGTTACCAACTTTTCTATTTTTGATGTTGGCCATCTCCAGGCAGGGAGAGAACGATAAAAGTAGAAAAAAGAAAATGTCGACCTCTGAATTTTACTGCAATATAATTCATCAAAAGGACTCTTGTGAAACCAAATATTCTTATTCCTTGGTTGAGAAATTCGCATCCATTAACCTGATTTCTATCATTATTCAATGTCTTGAAGGAGTGGCAGAAAGGGGCATGGGAGACAATGTGCTACGAAGAAAAATTATTTGCCCTTTTTCGAAAATTGTGTTTCAAGTAAGGTAAACAATTTATGATGCATTTTACGAGAAAAGAAAAATAGGAAAAGGAATTGCTTTTAATTAAGATAAGATCTACGAGTTTTATATTGGACTTAAAAAATTTGATGGTGCGAGCTATAAATAACTGATATGCTCGTAAAGCAAACTCTATTAAAACCTGAAATATGTAAAACGTACCCTATTCATAAAATTGATTTTAATTTTGGATAGAGGTAATCACCCTTTCGAGGGTTGGGGCTGTGCATAAAATTAAAGGAAGAGTTACGTCTTGTGCTTAAGATATGCATCAATAGATGGGCTTAAGCGACGGGCCAAGGTAGCGCTGTGCCTATTAGCTTTCTGGTAATCCAATTTAGACACCCGATATTACACGAAAACAACATAAAATCTGTGCTACCTATTTAGAGTAATATCGTTCCCTGCACATTAAGGACACGATATGAATAAATCGATACGAGACCCTATCAGGGCAGCTGTACGGGATGAATAAATTAGCCCCAGGAGAAATTTAAAATTGAGCCCTGGCTGGCCCACAATCCAGCTGAGGAGGACTCAATTTCAGGGGATCTCCTCGATGTCCTTGTGACTTTAGCCGGACTCTAAAAAAAAAGCTTTCTGACGCCCAACGTCGAAAAAGTCGCCTCGAAATCGACCACTTCAAAGCGGCGCTTTTACATAAAGGAGCCACTGAGAGTCAATTACCAATTATTGCCCTGACGTGACTAAAATACTTTCTTAAGGAGTTCGACTGAGCTCCTGCGGCTTCTTTATTTTGTCTCGCCAGCAGAAAACAAATTCGAGTCATAAAAGTGAACTGGCTGGCGAAGAAAAAGGCACAAAGGACGTCGATTCGCCTTAATGGTCCTCTTGATTAACACTTGGACGACTGCAAGGACGTCGTCATCCACTCCTTGGACGTGCAGAGGTAGACCGGGGTTGTTTTACTTCGAGGGTTCTGAAGTGACCGATTATCGGAGATACTCTATCGCTTACTTATGCAAATCTATTTATAATCGATTGCCCGCGTCCAGAGCTACTGGGTCAAGGTGATCTAAGCCTCTATTAGTATTCATCCACCTTGCCAGGTAAGTTCTCGAGACTCACAGCTTTTCTTATGTCATTCGAATGTGCCACGCATTATTCATAGCCGCGGCTCCGATTCGTCATTTTGGGGGCACCTCAAATGCTCTTGCATTGTATGGAAACGAAAAAGATAAAAACAAATCAATCGAATCCGAACACCGGCTTTGAATATCTAATGGCGCCCGGATTTCATATTTTGGAGCCGCTCATGATTGACAGATATGAGCTGATTGATCGGCGTTGGGATCGTCTCCAAAATGTTTGGACGAAAAAGGCCACAACTCTGACGGTGAGCCAGTCTCAAATATTTTCTTTTTCATTATGCTGAACCACTCCTGGGGTACGGTGGCATAGTTCTTCTGATAGTCCCGCATTCAATTTACGCGGATATCTGGCGAAATATTTTCGAACAATGGAGGGTACCTGGTACCTCGCAGACCGAAGTGCGGTTCGCCGGACAGGTGCATGCACTCAATTCAGGAAGCTATTCGAATTCTTTCGACTGCGGTGGCATGCAAATTTTTCGCACCGTCCAGCTTATGGGTATTTAATTAATGGCAATGGTCTGTCACCTGACGGAGGTAGTCCGTCGCGGTCGGCATGCATACTGAGTAGTACCTTTCCCGGAACTCGTTTTGTTATCAGTCGCCGCGGTACGTCGTAGATTTAGGGCAGGTGATAGGTACTCCGCTTTTTAGACGGTTCTGCTTACAAAAGCGGTTTGTTTTGGACAGTTGAAATATAGTCGAACTGACGCTAACGTCAAATGGGTCACACATAAAGGATTGAATTTAAAAGTATACTCTTCTTTTGGAGCAATGTGTACATATAGTATGTATCTCTTAGATAAAGTGTACATTATATATAGATAGATATTACTTAACTATGTTTTTCAAGCAGATAGTGTTAGGTGTTTTGAAACATATTAAGGAATGAATTCGAAAATCATTAATTTCTAAATGAAAATTGTTTAATTAAGCAAAATGGTATTTTGTTTTTTGGGATTCAAATTTAATTGACAATATAAAATGTCTATTTACTAAGTTTTACGGTAAGATAACGCTACGCTACTCCGAAGGCACGAGTTCTATTCTCACTTGTCCGTCTTTCTTAAAATATGTTATATAAAAATGAACGAAAAAGACGCTTAAAATAATATGGAAATAACTTTGTGGCACTTGCTAAGGCGTCATGGGGAATAAATTTTTCATGTAGGAGCAAAAATACCGCAGCCATCAATTTTATTTAATTTCATTACCCTTTAAAATTGATTGATTAAATACTTCAATGGCCTCTTCATTAAGCGCCATAAACTTCAGCTGCTTTTCATACGTTGATTAATTTAATTCAGCCACGTATTCAGCTAATGCAAAAAGTAATCAAATTAATTTTTTCGGCAACGCACATGCTATTGCGTTCTTTCATTTTTATATATGGTGGAATTATCGCATTATGTTGGGCTCGTGCCTGTCGCTCGTTAATGGTGAATAATTTTTGAAAAAAGGGGTTTTTGGGTAGCTTACCTTTACTTAGTTTATATCCACTCTCCTCGAGGACAGGCCATCCATTTCTAACAAACTGCCGAAGGCTGTCGAACTTCTCGTTGTTGCTCTTCAAAACATCCGAAACGTCCGGAACCACTTTATTGTCTAATAACTTAAAATTCTTAAGGTCTGGGTTAACTGGGCTCGCTTTGCCACTTAAATCGGCGGTTTCACTTCCACAGGCCGCGCTTAGCAGCTGGGCGAGAACGATTAATTGAAACGCGCTAATAAATTTTATGTTGAGCGCGAAACGACGACGATGCCGAGCCAGACGTGGACTTTTACCAACATTTCCCGGGGATTCGTAGGAAACGAGCGTCGATAGTGTCATCTTGGCCGTTCAATGATCTCCGCTTCAATTCAGCAGTTAAATCCAATTTCAATGCAATTTCACTATGCAGCCACTCTGTTGACCGATTGAAAGCACTACTAATTCGCGATCATTACATCTTAGAAGGTCCAGTTCTTGAGCACTTGTTGCGTCCTCCAAAAAAATCTTATATCTCTTCACTCGCGGCCGCCGGCTGTGCTTCCTCCACTGGGGCTGCTTCTGCTTCATTTGCATTCGTATGAAAAAAGGAACACATCACTCAGAGGAAATCTTATGGCTTGGCGACATGCGAAAATGCAGGGGGTGGGAAACCTTTTTGTTTTTTTGGTCAAAGACCGATTTGTGAAGTGGTGACGAAACATAGTTTTCATACTGGTAATGGAGCTCAATTTTGTTTTTTCATTTATGTTTTTTGCAAAAGGGAGACTTTGTAGGCACGCCATTTGGAGCAAAAGCCGAGATTATGAACATGACCTTTCCTTTCTCCATTCTCCTGGGGGGCGGAATTCCTTTAATTAATTTGGGCGTTGCTCTATTTATAGCTAGAGGTCTTGCATAGCTATACTGCATTAAATTATGCGATAAGGGCAAGGTTGTGGCATTAATTCAGAAGAGGTAAATAGATGTTGTCGTGGGATAAGATAAGATGAGGGAGGTCCTTTCACAATTCTATGGGCTCGGTCTGGCAGGGTATGACTAGTAAATTGTCGCTATAAATTAGGGAGTACATTATCCAAATGAAGTCCTCCTTCGAAAGGACGGAAAAGTTTTTTTGGAATTAATTTATGTTGTGAATTTACTGGCTCTTTGATAAATTAAGGGGTATCCACTCTATAATTAGATTAATATTGTAGTCACCCTTTGTGGACTATACATACTAATTTACTCCGATCGAAAGTGTTAAAGACATACCATGAAATATCAATATTCACTACAATGAATTCGGGTCACCTACTTTACAAAATATTTGTTCTATTTAGAAATAGTCGTTCCTTTTTATTGCTCAGAAAGCCAGATAAGTTCGAATATAAACAAAATACAACCATTGGCAGTAAATGGTCAAAATTGGATTTTGAAGAATTTTTAAGTTAATGAACTTCTGTATTTTTTCAAAAATGATTGTTTCTTTGGGTTGGGAAATTCAAAATTGCTAGTATCGTTTCGTAAATGTAGACTGTGCTATTTTTCATGCTGCTCAAAGCATTTCACAAATGTTTTCCTCCCCTGTCGAAATGGGACTATCACGGAACGGCAAAGAGCTCCCAGCCAGGAGGTCGATTGACCAATGCTTGAAGTGAAAAAATCGCATAACACACTCAACTCATGGAGTACAGGAAATTCAATTAGCCGGGGTTAAATTCAAGACTCACATATGAATTCCGAGTCGTGCGTCTTATACAACGGAGCAGACAGACGCGCCCCATCTTCCCGTCTTCTGGAGGAGGAGTGTGCACAACCTTCTTGCCCGGGGCCCGGGTTCGCTTTGCTTTCCAGCTTCCCCGGCGGTCCAGGGCCCCCCAGAGCAGCCCCCCGCCGGGGATCTGCGGTTGCTGGCTGGAACGACGAGGTCTTTCCTGGTCGTCGTTGCCGCCGCAAAACCAGCCCCAAAGAAGAAACTCTCCCGGTCTGCTTTTCTTATCAAGTTGTCATTTGTAATTTTATCTGTGCACCTCATTCAATTGATGCTATAAATCTCTCGGCCAGGGAATTGTTCGTTACATAAGATGGGGATTGATTTTGATGGTAATTTGGCCGTAAATCCCCGATCTATCTATCCATCTATGTAAGTGTTTAGTTATCTATCTCCGGCTGAGGCATCCCCCTCCGACTTTTTAATTAATTTTCTTGCCTTCCGAACAGACAGGTGGAAAATCAGAGTAGTTATTAAACTGCAAATTGTCTGAGCTCTGATGGATGAAGTTTTGCAAAATTACCAGCGGATATGAAGTTGCATCACGTTAAACCGGTTGAGTCACGAATTGATTTGCTAAATTTAACTCTCCAAAGCGGGAATGCTTCAGGAGGCGTTAAAGATAGTAAAAAAGTCGTTAACACTGCCGGCGGAATTGACTGAATGACTGACTTTCCTTAAAGAGATTTTGAATAATCTAAGTTATTTATGCGAAATGCTTATTTTTGGAAAAATATATTAACCCATTTTATACATTTATGTGTCATCATAATAACATATACAGGAAAAAACGAAAATAACAAAATATATGACTTTCGTGGTATCATGAATGAGTAGTAATTCAGTACTGAATAAAACGTTAAATCGTTTGAAAACCTGACTAATTAATGCGAAAATTTACTATTTTTGGTTTTGCCCGAACCAATATAAAATAAAATTTAAGTTTTCAGAAGAAGCTTATTACTGCCACGAAATAAATTAAAAGTCAAGGAAGCAATGCAATTAAAAATCGATTGTTTCAACGTAATTTATCATGATTTTTGTCAAGCATTTTAATTTTAGCAATAAATCATTTAACGCTAAATTTTTAAACATTCATTCGTCGTACGAGATGCACCAAGCGCGAAAACTTTATGCAAAATGTTTATATTCATGAGGCTTTGTGCTAAAATGGGTGTGGAATGCTTGTAAACAATTTATTTTTATCTATTTTGGAAATATTTTTCTATAAAGTGATGATATCTTGAATACATGAATACAAATTTTGAATCGAATTTTGAAAAGGTTTCGCGTTGAAATTCCGACTATTAGTAATGGGGAACATTTTTGGAAAAAAATTAACTGACTGATAAGTAAAATTAACAAGTATTTTAACATTTTGCTGAGTTGTGTAAAATGTAATAAATACTAAAAACAAGTCTAAGCAAACGCTTAATGGCGATATTTCTAATCCTGTCAATGTATTTTTGGAGTACAATAGATACTATTGTACAAATTTCGCTTTAGATATTTTGTATATTAACAGGTTTTTATTACTTTTAGTTATAATAGGAAATTTCGTCACCAGCAAAACAAAGATTTACTTTGTATGTCTTTTCAAATATTTGCGCAATGATCAGTAGAAAGATCTGCGCTTAATTGCTAGTTCCTACTATTTGCTGACTTGCTTCTTAGCAAGGTAATTACTGAGAAACCTACTGCCGCGCTAGACTGATTAAAATGAGAAAAGCGCGGTGGCCAAGAAAAATGTTGGCACAAGAATGTTGGGCGATAACCTCGCAATTCATAAGATTGGAAACAGCCTTAGTACGCTACTAGAATTACAGAAACTAACTTTTACGGCTGATTACTCATCGTCATCAACTTTTTTATGAGGAAACCTCTTAATTAGGTGCCGGTCCATGACGCACTTGCCAACTATCTTTATTAACTTTTCTTGGCAAAGTTCTTTTAATTTTTTGGTACTGAGTAAGACCTTCGAAGAGGAACGTTTTCGCTTACGAAGCAAAGAGGTCTTAACCTTTTCGGGAATTCCGCCGCCCGGAAGAAAGGCCGCACTGCACCTGGTCGTTACCGCGTCGCACTCAGGTAACGTGGCGAAATTACCTCCGTCGCGTCGCTCTGAATGGCGTGCAGCGATGAGGAAGCAGCGACCGCGACGAAGACGCCGATTTAATGACTTAAGAAATATTTGCCACCTTCTTGGAACAAATGTCGCACCATCGACACTTTCTCTGCTCACGAAAACTTTCTTCACCGACTTTTCTAAAAACGTTGGGACTTGTGCAAAAATTGAGTTTTCCTCGGAAAAGAATATAATTTAAATATATTTATAAAGTTATGTATAATATATGTAAGGTAAGTTATCTCCGCGGAAGTTCACCAATCGAAATCTCGCACTGGACTGAGTTAGAAAAAAAATTGTGCTGAAGATGTATCAGCGGCGGTCAGTTCGTCACTTGAGCGAATTTCGCTCGCGGTTCGCGGTTTTGTGGTGGGAAAGGGGCCCGGGAATTGGGTGGCGGTGTCTCTGGAGACACCTCGCTGGCGGCGGCACAGCAGGGTAGACTGTCTGCAGAAAATGGTATGTGATTATAGGAGGCAATTTCTTACCGGAAAATTACGTAGAAGCGGCCAAGAGCGGTGATTACTTTGGGCCGAGAGCACCTCTTTTCTGTTTTGACTCCGCAGTTTCGGGGGCCGTGCTCCCCTGAAACACCGCAGGGAGTTGGGAGCTCCTTAAAAGTGGAAAAAAACGCTGGAAGTCCTCCTAAGCGCACTTGAGGTACCACTTTAAAATAACTTTTGGGGGAACGGTTGAGTTATAGTAACACTTTTTGGTTTTTGCAAAACACCCTCTTTTGAGAGCAGGTCCACCGACTTCGCGAACGTAATCGAACCTTAAAGCCGTCTGAGATACCGGGAAAATTTTATCTAATTACCCAGCACTAAAGCTTTGTTGGTGCTTTTACCACTGCTATGGCCTCTAGTAACATCGGGATTTGCTCAGCTGCGCAGGTCCAATCGATCCATTCATATTTTACCCAAGTTTTGGTTTAAAGTTTTCTCGTATACCGCTCAAGACGGAGCAGACTGTGCCTAGTCTTGATTCTACCCATAGGTCCATGCTGGTTTTTGAGTTAGTTTAGAAACGGATTTTGAATTTGGAAAAGTTTACTAACGGTTTGGAGCATGATATTATGAAGCTCAAGAGAACTTTAACAGTGGAATGGAAAACTAATAACGAAATATATTAACTAATAATTTATCGTGTATTTAAATAATTTCTGTGAACATTCTACAACCTATCTCAATGTACCTCGCTCCACAAAAACTAACTTGTTATTGAATTTTAAATTTTGGGTTTTAACTTCAAATATACAATATACTACCAAACTGAAGTCCAATAATTTTCATAAAACATATGACGTTTATTTCTAAAACGATAATCTTAATTTATTAAGAAAAAATAAATAAATGAAATTATCTTCTTTGCTAATATTTATTAAATTATTGCCTCTAAAGAAGTGAATATCCTTAGTATACAAAGTTCATTACAAAATAACAGATTATTGCAGAAGCTTTCAACGCAACTCAAAATAATCGTTGAACCTTTAGCTATTATATTAAAATACTAATGTCGTTAAAATTTTCATTTAACAGTAATAATATCTAATAATTCATTACCATTTTCATGCCCATAATTGAATTTATTTTTGTTTTCATTTAAATCAAGTATGACGTGATGTGATCAAGACAAAAAAAATTCTCGTTAGTAGTTATTATAAAACACGTCTTATACAAAGTACAAAAAAAGGTAAATTTTATGAAATTAGTGAATAGAAATATGCAGATTCTTTTGAAACCCAATTTGGCTTAAGTATAACTTGAATACGCTCAATAAATACGAGTATAGTAAATTTTTAAATGAAACAATTTAATATTCCTGGCGCGTTCTGAATTTAATTACGAATTCTGCTGTAAAACGCAAAGCGGTTAAAAATTATCTTTTGAGGCGCAATAAGGAATAAATCAAATAAAGTTTAATTAGCGTGGATCCAGTGTCAAGGTCAGACCTTTCTAAATTGCACTGTCTGTCTTAAAAGCAAACAGAAGCATCCTCCGAAAAACAAAAAATTTAATTAAAAATTTCGTACAATTCTAACCGCAAACAAGGCGTGGAAAAACTAAAACCCTTCAAGGGTTAAACCTTCTCAGAGATAGAACTCGTTGACCAGCAGTCAGACATTGTGCAGAAGTTGACAAATATTGATAATTACGGAATGGGTTGGTGTTTTCCCTGACTTCTATTGTTGTTCTTCAATTTAATCTGGGGGTTTTTTCTCCTCGCTCACTGCTTTTTCCGTTTGTCATCCCAAAATTGGTGACAATTCCCAACCTCCGGGATCTCAGTGGTGCAGCATCCAAAGCCACCGAATTTTCACCACTGGCGCAAACAGGGGCTTAGTGTGAATTTTAATATTTTCCCGCTGAAGGCCGAAAAAGCCTGGCAAATTTAAATTCCTGGAATGATGGATTGCGTGGTGCTCTCCCAGCGGTGCGGAGCCAGCTGAAATGAATCCCTGGTGGGAAACCTTTTCCAGATTAATCACACAACTCGAATATGCGGGAACAAATGGATTGGAACTTTTTAGCTTTTGTTTATGATCTATTGGTCCTTAGATGCGGAACTCATGAACTGGCCTCGAGATGGCCCAGGTTCGATATCTTTCGATGGCGCATCTGCGATAAGGTGGTCAGAAAAACTCAAATCCAACTATGAAATTATGTAGCCGTCAATGTATCATCCCTGCATGGCTGACGGGGACTGAAAAATTGAGTTATGCTGGCCATTCGTCATGCACGCTCTGCGGATTGGGGGGATTTCTTGCGTAAGATCCAACTTTTAAGTCCCCAAAAACCTGGACTGGGGCGAATTCGTCTCGTCCAGGGTCGAGGAGGCCACCACCCAGCCATAAGCAAAAATGGGAGATCCCTAACGAGGGATAAGTCTGAATGCTAACAATTTGTTCGGTCAGGATGCGGAGTCAGTGAAAGAGTCCTGCTGAATGGAGGTTTTTGCGTTTTATACCCATTACTGGACCTCCGATTGACTTAGTTTATAAAAAGAAACGAAAGCTCCTTTCCGCCACGGGTATCTATAGCTTCCCAAAACAGCAATTTGTGTATTCGGGATTTGTTCAGGAATTTCAACAGGACCACGAGCACGGCTTGTATTTATTATTGTGATTTAAGGTTCCTTTGATTCAAGAACGATTGGAATTTAATACTGAAATTTTGAGAGCTGTAGATATTGATTTTGTATAGATTCGCTTTTTACCTTGAGAGTTCTCTATTTTGGAACGTCTCTAGTTCCTTAGCTTAAGAATTCAATGAATTCCTTTGAAAATCGATAGGCCCATTTAAAAAATTCCTTACAAATAAAGTCTGAAGTAAAATTGCTAAATAATTCTCTTAAATCATTAAATTAATTATTGAAATTAGCGAATAGACTTTATTAAAAAACTTCCAAGCATTAAAGATATGTTTACAAAAAATATAGAGCAAATTTAAATTTTCCTTGAGAGCAAAGTTGCTAAGTATTGTAGTAGTTTATTCAGTTCCTGGTGCTGCTTGCAAATTGATGGATGCAGCGGAAGTAGCGTGTCCTGGCAGAGGAGCAACATGTTCCGAGCCGAGAGTTTTGGCGACGTAGGTACCCTCGCCAGTGAATTGAGGAGCATAATAATGAGCATAAGGAGCGGCGACTACAATGTGATGAGCAGGAGCATAGTCGAATCTGAGAGGTGATCTAAGTAAGTACGGATATGCTGAATATGCTGAAAGTGGAGCTAGGGGAGTAATTAGCGGAGCCTGGATATGAGATGACTGAGCTCCAAGAGCAAGAGCCAAAACGACTGCAACAATGACGAACTAAAATATTCAAAATATATTTTTAAAATTTAAAAATTGTTCAGAGTATTAATCCTTACTTTCATGATGATTTATTTGGTTTTGATTCAGTTGCTTAGAAGACTGGTAAGCTCTTGAAGCTGCGAAATGTTTCTGATGGTTTCAACACTGCAAGAACTGATTTTTATACTAAAAGCAGTATGTTCAACACTCAAGGCGTTAATTTCCAAAACAGCTCGAAGCAATTACAAAAAAATCAAACAAACCGGTAATATACGAGATTCTTTTTTGTTTCCAGTTTAGCTGCAATCACACATTTTTTAATATTAGTGTAAAGTAAGACAACTATTGTAAATTATCTGCTAACTACTTTCTGTACGACCGAAAACCGCTTGGAGGTGAAAAACATTTTTAATGCGAGATTAGTTGTAACCGGTTTCAGTGATTTCGACTTATCGCACTAATTAAATTCAAATTTGTGTTCAGGTCCAGCTGTATTTCTTTTCTAAATTAAAGTCTTTATCATTTAAAGACTTGATCAGTAGATTTTATAATTTTACCAAAACAAATTTTGAGATCTGCTCAGAGCTTTAAAGGAAAATCTAAAAATGTTTCTGGATTTTATTGAAAACTTTATAGTTTTCCTCCCTCTCGTAAGAAGGGAGCTATAAATTAACCAAATGCCCGCAAGTACTTGTCAACTGGTCAATTAAAATAGGTATTTAAAATAAGTTTACTTGCGGCCACTTTCCTGCTGAACAGTAACTTTTTACATAAACCTTAAGGGGGACTAACTGCTCAAAGAATGCTCACCTTAACTGCAATCAGATTAAGTTTCCCTGAAGAAAGTGGTTGAAATTAATTAAAAACTTGGGTAGAAGTTCGAGCCCCAAACGGAAGGGGGTCTATTCAGCAAATTATATTTCAAGGATGAGTTTCCTCAAGTTGCAGAAAATAAAATTATGATAAATGAAATTGTCACAACGGTTGAACTGAACGCGTCAAGAAATCTCAACAGATTCTTCAGTCTCTGCGACTGTAGTCAAAAGTTCTTCCTGGCGGACTAATGGACAAAACAAGACGGAGAGGTGAAAAACGGAAATTTATTAAACTATTTAAAGTAAAGGAAGTTGCTCGAATACTTTTCAGCTTAATAAGGATAACTTCGTTGTGGTGGTTCTAGAGTTAAGTCGTGGTGTAAGTCAGTGCGATTTACGAGGGTGCGAGCTGAAATTCCTCAAGGATTTCCACTCCACCAAAAAGTTGAGTGAACTCTTCGTGTAATGAGTTGGTTCCCGGTTTGTCGCTCTCGAGCTATTTAAATTTTTCAAGCCATCCACTTGCTTTTCCGGTGGAAAAATCCCCTTGGCTGCACCAGATAAAATTGTAAGACAGGTGACGGAAAGCTTTTAGGGAAGTGTGGGACACATTTTGAATTTAATTTTCACGGGGATGTTGAAAATCCATTTGTAGTGCAAGCAAACTTCTATTGAAGTTACTCACCACTGAGGATGGTTTCCGCGGAATACTAATGAAGGGGTGAAGCTACGAGAAAAGGGGCAAAAAGATACTGCAACTTGCCTTCCTCTGCAAAATTTTAAAATATGTGTGGAAGTTGTGTGGCCTACGTCATTATCTCTTTTACAGACATGTTCACTCAAGTTTTTAAAGCTGGCGTGTTTTACAGGGTGGTGCAAAAATGGTAAACTGTGCTCTATTCCGTCTAGACAAAAATTTAAATTAAGTGAGGTTTGAAAAATAGAACACGAAATCATGTTTAGATGGTATAATTTTTAGTAAATTAAATATAAAACATAAATCTTATGTTCCAAATTTTGTTCAGTTAAACTTTTGAGTTACAATCTATTATTTCACAAGATAATATAAAATTTCTGATACAATTGAATTTATCACTTCTATTGTGCAACAACTATCGATTGGAAAAAAATTTCTGATAAAAGACTCAATTTTCCTCTTAAGTCGTCTCATGTTTCACAAAATCCATTCTTTGAATGAATGGCAAATGAGAGCCCTTCTTCGATTTCATATTTTCTCGATGCAAATGTGCTTTTGTGACTTACTCAATCTTCGTCTGAAGATTTATTCAAAAACGAAAAAGAAAAAAGATAAGTATGTAGCCTTGCTTACGTGTGCAAGAGCTCTTATCGCGGCAGCGAAGTGGAACAAACCACCCACCCCCGCACTACGAGACCTTTTGATGGATTTTAGTCAAGTTTTCCGCGCATTTACAGTGTTTCGGCGGTTGCTCCTGTGAATTGAATTTTTCTGGAAAAATATTGCACAGGAAATTGTGGTAGCCCACTCCGCCGGCCGGAGTTGTAGTGCATTTCTAGAGCTGGTTGTTTTTCCAAAACATAAGGCCCACTGCTCACTCCCAGCTTCATGTGTAACGATGCTTGTGGTTGGTACCGAAAATGGTAATAGAACACCCAGACAATGCCGAAATGGAAATACCCCAGTGTTGAGGTTTCCAGAAGTTATATGACTCGTCACAACCAAGCCAATATTGCTCCGTAAAGGAGCCGGGCATCGAATTTCTTGGAAACCACTTCCGCAGCTTTCAGTTTCAATTAACCGGAGGGAATGCACCTCAAACATGTTCAACTTGTGCTTACATGGTGTTGGCCAACAAATTCCCGACAATACCACAATAAACACAAACTTCAAACAGTCGTGCATATCGGGAGCACCTTAATCCCGAATCGCTGAGTCCTAGATCCATGAATGTAGGTTTCAATATTTCAGACGGCATTCAGTCAATGTTCAATTGGATAAATAGGTGCTGAATGTCCGTAGGTAGCTGTGGTCGTTGGGTAATTATCATCCCCCGACAAGGAAATCTTCAAGTTGCTTCGTTAAAATTAAACTATGCAATTAAGCGAAACAAAGCTCTCATTGTGCGTAACCACAGCATTTGCATAACAAAGTTAGACTGGGGCTGGCGTTACAGGACTCATGCAATTTAAGTCAGCAAGGACGAGTCCCGAGCATTGTCTTCGAGTTGGGATCGTGCCCTGGCTGCACCACACCAACTCCGCTCTAACTAACGACAGGACACGACTAACTTTTAACTAAATCCGAAGCAAGCACACCGTATTACGTGCCACAATGGAGGCAAACAAATCCCGCACTTCCCTTTATTGCGCCAGGACACATTGTCACCATCCATTTCAGGAAGCACCCCAGCGCAGGAGCGCTGCCGGGCGGCCTAAGGACCCCATCCACCTGCCGGATTTCTAAGTATAAATGAAATTTTAAATTTTTCTTGAATACGCCCCGGCAGGCCTTTGGAGCTATTTCCGTGCGCCGAGCAGCTCAAATTCACTTCGGGTACCTTTGGGCATTTTTTTGCTCACCCATGCGTGAGCCGGAGTCAGCTTCTGTTGCTGGAACAATTGCCCGAGAGATAGAACCATTTTCAGATGGCTGATTTCTCAAGAGTCAACTTCGAAGTGGAGTTATGTTCGTGTCATAATTGGAATGCTGTTCTTTAAAGAACATAAAACTTTTTCAAATAGAATGACGGGGAATTGCGAATTCCGAAGGGTTTCTGGCGAAAATGCAGTCTTGTCGCTTTCGCAGAATTCTAAGATGATTCTAAGGTTGTTTGCCCTGAAGGAACAAAGCTACTCGGAACTTTGCAGTTTTCAATGCCGTCCATAGCAATCTTTATTTTTTAGAAAAACAAGTCTGCTAGACAGCAGTACATTTTTGAAATAGTTTTATAAACTGAATGGAATGGACAAGTTAGGTTAAGGCTTTTATTGTTACATATATAATATCAAAATTTTTTAACTTTCTACATTTTTTATTGGTATTTTGCAAATTTTTGTTTACTTTATAGACATAGATCGAATAATATTGTTGGTTTTGACTTGCAGTTAATTAAATTAAATTAAATTAATTAAAGTTTAATGAAACATATTCTCTTTAAACAGGAGTCTCCTATTGCTTTGGTACATATTTGTGACCTTTCCATTTTGCGGCACATATTTCCTCATCTGGTGAAAGCTGTATGTTCATTAAAATATTAAGAACAAATTCAGCATCGAGAGCTTCTATTTTCTTGTAATAAGCCTGCCTGAAATACAAATACCATTAGTGGCGAAAATCCCTCCATAAGCTATACCTAATTCGCCGATATCTCCTATTTGTTCCGAGCAACCACATATCACGCAAAACCAAAGGCATTACGCACGTCCGTGAAATCCGGATGATCCCGAAGTAGTCAGCCACAAAGCAAAAATTTCCAGATATCCGGTGTATATGTTGAGGCCCGAAGTTATTTAAGTGGCCAAAGTACCTTAAATGGAAAACTCTAATCAAGATAATTATTTCCTACCTCCGGGAATGGGCTCACTGGTCCAGCTTCTTAGATTAAAAGCATCCCAAAAACTTTTTGTTTGCGACCACATGATGCCTGTCGGAGTTTCCTTTTTTCGCCCAATTTATTGGGAGAAAATATGCGCCTAATCAATTCCTTATCATTTCCTGGAAGATTCCGAACGGGGAGAGGAGTTAAATTTGATGATTCTGGGAGAATTTGCCGGAAATTGGATTGAAAGAGGGTGCTTTGCCCAGAGGACAGGATGTCCCCGTCTTTTAGAGATTTCAGTTACGGACGGCAAGAAAAGTGCGTAGCCGCCCTTGGATGATTTCTTATAGTCTGGAAAAGGTAATAAAACCTTCGACTAGGAAACAAAACCCCTTTTACAACTTTCTTACAACCCCCAACCTTTTATAATCGGAACTCGACTAAAAGTCCGGCAATATTCAACTTAATTGCCGCTAATTTGTTGCAATTTGCCATTAATTACACCACCATAAAATTCGCGATTCCTTCTGGTGGCCAGATGTCATGCAGCGCGTGCCGTGGTCCTCGTCCAGAGTATCACATAAAATGATGTTAATGGGTTCACGGACGTTTTATGGAAAGTATGATTTTGATTAATTTTTACAAGGCAATTATGCACCTGGAGCGCTGGGGAGCGCTTATTTAATTATGGCGCGATGTTAATTAGACAATCTAGCCGGCGTGATTCTCTCACATGCTGCCGCAGAATGATACCGGCAGATGTTGTCCAATTTTAATTTATTAGGCCTTATCTGCATAAAGCGTAAATAATAAATCAATTTTTGTCGAAAATTTAATTACCCTGTGAGTGCTGCTAGTAATTGTTCTGCTGTTGTTAGGAGGATCGGTTAGTTATTATATTTTGAAAAGATTATGAATTTTATCGCACTTTTTATTTTAAAAAAGTACAATAATCTTAAGATTTATTTTTTTAAACATTCAAGTTTATTTTATTAGAATTGATAAAGCTGAAGCGTTACAAGCATGACGTCTAAGAAACGACTATTTGTTTTATAATAATACATATTTATGTTTCGTAATTTTTGAACAACATTTTTAAAAATGATTTAAAAAATTCGATTGCTCAGTAAATTTTTTTAGAGAATTCGTTTTAAGAAATTTAATAGCTAAATAAAATATCTTTAACCAATAATTCAATTACTTTAATTATTTTTCAGTATATAATTTTAAATGAAATTCATTCCGAAATAATTTACTTCACCCAACCAAATAAGCCCCTGCATGAATAGTGTAAAAACGTTTGTCTGTTTATGCTTAAAAAATAAAAATATGCCAGCGTGTCTGAATTTTGTTTATAGCTTACTGACCCCAGAAATATTTGTTTACTTTCAAACCACTTCTTTATCTGTGAAAGCAAATTTGAGTGGTATATATGAACGTGAATGATCACTTTTTTTTAGTAAGATTATAAAAAAAAATACAGAGTCTTTACTTACGCTTGTAATTACATTTTCTATAACAAATGACAACGTGTTACATTAACAAGTTTTAAAATCCAAATATATTGTACGCGAGGAGAACGCTCCCACTGATCACAGTGCTGATCATACAAAATGCCAGACAAAAAATCCGGCACTGGTACGACATCCTCCGGGTCTTTTCTTCCATCCGCCTGAAAAGGACTTCGTCGACGACTTCATCGGGATGCTTGCCAGACACATTTCCTGAGAATTTCTTCTCAGCTGGAATTGGGGATCCTTCGAGACCTGTCGCTGATCTGCGTTGTCTTTTCGTGTAGGGAGTGAACTTGGTTGAGTATCGTCTAGGTGACTTCTTTCCTTTAAAGTGACTGCTTTTCCGTCTTACGTTATCGATTATGTCGAACGACGCTGAATATCTACGAAAAAGTTCATAATTACGCGATCGTTTTGTCACAATATCACCACCTTACATGCTCATTTTACTCGGTTTATATCGTTTTTATTTCTACTGCTAAGAAACGTACGCCTGCGCCGAATTTCTTAGAGGAACTGATTTCGTTTTAAAGAAATGTTTGTGTTATTGAAAAGGGTTGCCAGATTTTTTTAGAGAATCAACTATCGAAATTTAGATTTGGTTTTGTGCGTTTGATAGGATGAGAAGTTGAATATCGACTTGATTTAAGTTGGGTCGTTGGGTCTATCTTAAAAATCATTATTTTGCAGCTTAAAGTATGTATGGATAGTAATGCATAAGACTTTTATTTAATGGATGATTATTCTTATTTTTTTGGTTGGATTAGTTAACTTATAAAACCATTAACCACTTTTCTGAGTATTACGTGTATATTTCTGAGTTCTCATGTTGTATGCGATTCCAGGTTTGTTCGTATTCTTTCCTTAGAATCATTGGTTTGTTGACGATTTCCCTTGAATTTTTTGGGTGCGTTTGCTTAAAAAATACAAACACAAGCATCACTGATTTTGGACTGTGCCGTGGAAGAAGAAAATTAAAAATTCAGGTATGTCCCTCTAATTATGTCCGCTTTGAGCAGGAAGGTGGGGCTAGGCAAAAAATCTAATTAAGTTTCCATTTCGAAAGCTGCAAACATGTTTTCATTTGTAACACTTTCGCGCGCGGCAGAAGAGTCCCAAAGGATTTTTTTATAATATAAAAGAGGCGAAATTCTGCACAAATGAAAACTAGCGCGGGACCGGGTACTTAAGGGCAGGTATAATTAGTTTCGTGATTACGACCGGGATACGGCAAAAATTAAATTTATACAAAATATTCAGCTGTATTTTTCGCCAAATCCTCCCATCTCTTGCTCCTGACTTTTGGGAGGTCCTGTGAAACTCAGAGTGCCGTGTGGGAATGGCAGGCACGGATGTGTGCCTTTCCGGCAATTTACTGCGTTTTTCGGCGCTTTCCCGAACTTTTTTCCTGCCCTTAAACAGTACGAGGTTTTTGCGTAGCGCTGCCACGATAAGGCACTAAAGAGCAGTGGGTACTTCAAAACCAAATTCACGGACCAGAAATACACAGGGCGTAGTCCACATGGGCACGATGGGGCTCAAGGAGACAGGAGGAGCGAAAGGCTGCTGGAATAGGGCTAATAATAAAGAGGATCCTTCCGGGTCGGGGCAGGTCTCTTCGTCGTCATTATTCCAGGAACAGGAGGCTTGTTGCTCGACAGCTCCAGGGATAATGTGCTGACGTGCCCATTCATCGATAAATGTTCCAAACGAAGTGTTTCGTGGGACTTCTCTGGTCCGGGCCCCAATTGTGTGCCGGGAATGGAATTAAGCTATCCCGTGCGTCCTCCATAGCCAATCGCCTCTGTTTGGCTTTTCAATCGTCAGCAACGAAATTAAGCATTTAATTGATGCACTCAGTTGATGTGTTACCTTTGGAATTTATTTGATGCTGCTCAATCGATAAACATACATTGGATCTATGCTAACAAAGTTCACAGAATAGGTAGTTAAAAAAATGTGAAAGAGAATAGAAATTTCATTTGTTTTACATATGGAACAATAATTTACCTACAACTTCATTTTTGGGAACTTTATTTTTAATATTTAAAAACAAAGTTTATATACTTTATAACTTTCTATTTCTATAAACTTTTTTCTTCATAAACAAAACAAAAAAAAAACCAAAAATTGATAAAAGGATGCTTGCTTTTAAATTTTAGATATTCGTAATTTATTACTAAAACAATTTTTAGATTCCCACGGGAAATTTCGCCTAGAGAAAGTTACTTAATTTGAACCAATATCTCCTTAAAAGTAAAGACTTACTTCTAAGAATACTCCATCATTCTAAGAAACGGCTTGCTCAGAAGTTATATCATAATACCAGATACTTTCTTTCCTCAATATCAAAATTTCTTTCCTTTGGTTCTTCAAGTAATAGGCTAATTTATTCCTTGCTAATTACGAACAGGTATTTTCTATAGGTTTTAAGACTCAAATTCCGGCTAATAATGTTTAAGGAATGCCATGAAAGGTTTTATTAACAAAAGAAGAATTTACAACCGCCAAATGCCTCTGTACTACCTTTAAGAAGGAAACAAAAGATTTCGACATCATCGTCGGAGGCTCCTCATTATGCCATCGGTTGAGGCGTCTTAAAAGTAATTTCGTCTTATTCGAGCCCGGGGCAGAAGCAATCCGATGCAGCAGATGTTTCTCAAGATCTTCGCAAGGAGCCTGGAATTAGCGCGGCCACTGTCGGCCCTTGATTTCGAGCCCAATACCTCGGATCGGGCAGATGAACGCGATAATAAAAAATTGCTCCAAGATGCGGTGCATCCGAGGAGATCTTGGGGTGCTCCTCATCTTCCTTTGGGGCGCTGAAATCTTCCAAGACGGAAAACGTTCTTAGCGGCCTGTTCCCACGTTTGAGGTGGCACAGGAAGGGGCCTTTTTGTTTCGGTGCATCCACTCTGGAGTGGCTGGATGATGAAGTGCTCCGAGGAGCGCTGTTTTGTGAATAATTACAATCGGCTGAAAGGAGGCCCCGTACTGCGGGAATCAATGAGGAGGAGATTATATGTGATGGGTGTGGACTGGGACGTGATGTGGTGCTCCAGAGCCTTCTCAGCCCCGGGGCAATCGGATCTCCGATTCTTCCCAACTTTTCTAATAAGATGAAAAACATTCTAATCGCGTTGCACTCCTCCTGGAGGACTCCGGCAGATTCCCATCGATTTTAACACATATCCCGACGTCGGCGGCGGCGGTGGCGGTGGCTAGGCCTTGAACGTGGAACACGGGAGGAGATTTCGATTATGCCAGAGGAGCCCTACTCCCAGGGATTACGAATTCTCTGTGTTGTTCGGCTCATAGGTGAAGAAAATCAATAGGGCGGAGTGATTCCCAAGATCGTTGGGATCCTGCCAAGAGCCGTACTCGGAAGAATAAAGGCGAGTTATGGGAGCGTTAAATTAGGACGATTTTCGGGCAGATTTTTCATACGAAATTGATTTTAATCACTGTGGTCCTTGGTAGTTTTCCCGGAGGAAACTTTGTTTGAACTTCTCCTCGGCGAGCTGCTCAACCGAGTGATATGTGCGCTATAAATAACCCCTTCCCCCTAATTTATGTGAGTTACCCCAGAAAACAATTTTAAATCACCGAAGACAGTCGGAGCTGGAACAAATATTTTCGAATGGATCCCACTTGCGGACGGTATTTATGGGACCTGCTCGATAGTTTTCCCTCCCGAAGTGAAGTGGCCTCTTATTACTTTATAAATGAATCTCGAATTCAATGACTTTGGAAGTGGTATCCAGACTATTTGTTACATTGAGCGATTTAAAGTTCAATTAAAATTTCACTTTATTTTAAAACCGATCGATTAGACTTATACAAATCCTTTATATTGTGGTAATATAAATTAAAATTGAATCCTGGAAGAACCCAATTTTGCATTAACACACAAAAGTCTTCAGAAAATTGGATTCAAATATTGAAATTACTATACATACATATATATTATGTTAGTATGTTTTAGAATTCTCATGCAATTTTTATGAAATACCATTCGAAAAGATAAATTATTACTAGGTCAATTTACCTCTTGAGTTTACGCTTCATTTAAAAATACTTATCTTAGTTTGTTCAAAATTTTGGTAAATTAGAACTATAGTCAAGTGTTCCCAATAATTTAATAAGGGTTTTAATTTCTTAAGCTTAATAGTAAGCATATTCCGAATGCACAAAATTTGCGAACATTAGCCTCGTTAAATTTTAATGAGTTATGGAGTGGAGGTCTGAATCACACTAAACTACTACAATTTAATTCTAGAAGTGCAGGTTACCCACCCATCCCCGAATACCAAAATTAACTCAAACTCTATCCTGTCTGTTCACCGGGAGCATATCTACGGAGTGCCGAAGATAATTATGCTAATTAATTATGCACCTGTAGCGGGCAGACATTCGATTTTAGCACCTGTCTAGTGTTGCATGCAAATTGAAGAGCATCCAACGTTGATCGCACGAAATTAACGAGATTTCAATTTTTGATATGTGAAAATTAATTTGTTGGTAGGTATGTGGTATGTAATTGGATACGAGAAGTAGTTGGCGAAATAAATAATTAAGTAGGTACTTACCAAATTCTACTCAATATGCTTATAGAACGAATTTGAGGCCAAATTTGCAATTTTAATAGACGTAGACTCGTGTAATTGCAATTATTCAATCAATTTGTTCTGAAAGAACTCTGTTCGAATTTCGATATTCAGATAAAGAATTTTTTAATCAGTCATCACTTAGTTTGTTTGAATTGCGCCAGATGTCGCAAATGATATAATACGAAAAGCGACATAAATATCAAATTCTCACATATGGCAGTCCTAATATTAATTCCGGATGTGGCCAAACTATTAAAAAATGTCAGCGCAGCTCGGAGAGTTTTAATCCTGCAAGTTGAATTGGTTTTTTGTTATTTAGATCTGAAAATGTTGATTTAGTATAAAACGTGATAGTTCAATTTTGGATTTGGTATTTCGGTAAGTTAAAAATATGCTTATAATACAATCTCCACTATCAGCCACGGCGCATTTATCATATTTAAAATTTCAACATAAAAAGAAAAAAACTGGAGAACTATTAAGTCCTCTTAAAAATGGCTACCTTACATAATGGAAAAGATTAAAATGTACTTAAAGTCAACGTACGTTTAACATATCTTCTGTTCGAGCAGAGCGTATCAGAAAATATTGTTTGTATAACATAAACTACAAATAAAAAATGTAATTATATTAAAATCACATTAAAATATAAGACACCAATTTTTGAACATCCCATAAACCGGAAATTTAATGGCAGAGGAAAAATCCATTTAAATTTCAAGCACCTTTCTCGTCATATCTTTTGCCTGCGATGATTTCATTTTGAGTCCCTCAGCTGTGAAAATATTATCTAGGCGAAAAAAAAGGAATGTTCTTTTCACAGGAAATTAGTTTCAGTTTGTGAACTAAAAACTCTCTAAATTTTCGGGAGCAAATGTCCCAGAATAATCGAGTGCGCTGCAGCATGGCTGTGATGAATGTCTTAATGCAAAATAAAAATTGCCATAAAGGGCTCGCGGTACATTTTCTTCGGGATATTTAAAACATGTGGAAAATTTGACGAGAATTTTATCGGGCGGAAGAGTTAATAGCGTCTGATATATCATAAAATTATGGCGTGTGGGCCCTTCGAAGTAGGAAATGAAATTTTGCACCTCGGATTCAATTCAGCTCGGGGAAATCTTTAAATCTTTATATAAGACATGGCACGCTTTTAGAGTTTGGAGGCGCGCATGTAAAAAAGAGCAAACATCATTTCCGAAGTTTTTATTCGGCAAACAAGAATTTTTTCATATAATTTAACGAATTCCAGCGAGCGGAGTGCCACGCCTAACCAAGGAAAAATGGGATTATTTAAAACGCACCTCGTTACTTTCGGGGGAATTCGTGCTTTTATTTACGCATTCCTTCAGAGGGCTCTGAGAGCTCAGTGCCCCCGTAGAAATTATGCTTTCTTTTGGCATCCAGCCGAACGCTACTTATCCTCACAATGATGATGTAGAACGCCGCTTGTGCCTCCTTGGAAAGAAAGCAGCAAGCCGAGTGAAAAATTAAAGGATTTCATGAAAAATGATATCAAGATGGAATAAGCAATTTTTCTGGGGCGAACTGCCTTTCGCACTTCTGAGCCCCAGCGGGCACAAAGTGCGCGTCAACAGCACGTCACTAATTCCCATCAAAATATCCTTTTAGGGCGCGAATTGGAAAAAATGCCTTCTGACGTGTGTTCACGGTTGGGAAACGACCAAATTCGTAATTTCATCTCCACCCCAACAACACCCGGCCCGGCCGGAAAATGTTTTCATCTCCGTAGACACCGCAGAGCATTGTTTTCCTATGGTTCACCCTGCTCCTTCCAGGTTTCAGGAATTGGCATTTTGCTAGGACATGGTTTTACGAAAAGCCCAAAACGAAAACCACATCTGCACATATCGTTTTTAGCGAGAAACAAAAGGAAAGAATAATTCGAAAATGTTTCCCTGATTTTCGGGGGCGACGGAACCAGTGCGTGTGGGTGCTGCCGCTGATTTCCCATCAGATTTACGGGAGGTGAAACACGCTCCATGAATAATTCCCAGGAAACGTTTTACGACCTCGCAGATGGCAAGCTAAGCCATTAGGCGCTCTGATCTATGACGAAATCCCTCACCCACACCCTGGTCCGAGGAAAGATATTTATGAATAAAATATGAAAATCAAGGAAATTTAATAAAAAGGGATGCCCGCCCCGTGTCCTCCTGCACAGAATCAAAAATATTTTTCCATATTATGCAAAAGGTAAAGGCAGGAAGCAACCACTCGGGTGGAGACTTGAGATTCGGTCAGGGCTATTCAAATACGTAAACTGGGTTTCCTTTTTATTTTTAAATGTGGCCTTACTCGAAATTATGCTCAAAAACCATCCGATTCAAGTGGAACTCCCAGTTCCTTCCTGTCTGGACTACTTCGTCTTCCATCAATCTACGAGATATTTTCACTGACCCAAAAAAGTCGACAACGTAACAAGTGTCTCTTCACTCAAAATATAATAAAGTCGGGAATATTTTCCATTATAGCACAAGCTCACCGAGACAATTTTCATCAATTTAATTTTGTTCCCTCTGGTCCTGCAATTGCAACAGTCGTCTCAAGAGACTGTTTTTATCTAGGAACCTCCATGCACTTTTTGCTTTCAAAGATTTCCTCGATTTCTTAATCCTTGATGCTCGAAGATTGCATTTATTTAAAATATGAAAAAAAGGATTATAAACGTGCCAAAATAGGAATCCAGCCAAAGAAGAAAAAGTCCATTCCTTTAAAATTCTAAAATTATGACGTCAACTGTCTTACATTTAAGTTTCCTTTTTTTTAAATATCTGACAATTTTATTGCACTCAAGGAGCCATAATTTTAACGAGCTATTTCTACATAGAAAGGATGGCAGAGGAGGAAATTTTCTTTTAAAAGTGAAGATTTCGTAAAACTTTATAAGGTAAAATATTTTTCTATTTAAATTATGAATCGTTGCATCGTCAGTGTAATTTCAGAGTGCAGAAATATTTAAACTTATTTACATTTTTGTATTACAAAGATTTCGAGTTTTAATGGAAAGAAAATAATTAGGTCTTTGAAATTGAAGTTTTAAAAATTCCAATATTACTTTCATACTTAAGAAATGTTTCAACAGTTTAAAAGAAGAGTGTATCATTATATAGTTGAAATGCTAACTTTTTACCTTTTCGATTCCTAGGTTCTTAAAGATTTTTATATTCCGAGAAATGTTAAGGAATAAAAGGATATGAAATAGTGCGGAAAGTCCAAGACTCCCAAGTCAGAAGTTGGACATAAACTTTTTCAAAGTTTGACGTTATTAATCTATTATGATTTCTTGTAAGTATGAAGAAGGAACAGTTGCAAAATCATTCATACAATCCATAATACATTTTAGCTCACGACGGAAATATGATTCAATAATTTAATTATTTTGAAATGGGTGAACCTTTGAAAAGCGTCAAGGTTTTCAAAAAGGGAGATTCATTTTACAGACGAAACGCTCCAAGATATATTTTCGTCAATGAAGGTTATAAATAACTTGTTATCCTATAAAATTAATTTAAAATCAGCCGTAACCAAATTCTCTCTAACAGGAAAAACTAATGGAAGCGCCCATAGCAAACCTTCATAACTTGCTAAATCAAACCCTTTTAATCCAAAAATCCCAACGTTCCCTTCTGAAGAAATTATTCTTGGAAAAAAAGGAAAAGAAGGCATTACCAAAAATAACTGCTCAATTACCTTACGGCAATTACGCTAGATCCAGAGGTGGGGTCAGGTCCATAAATCCTTAAAAGTAGCTAGCAATTAATAAGATTCCCGTCCCCCAACAGTGTGACTGCCGCTAATTCAGCTGGATGAGCGCTCTGTTTCCGGGTTTAAGCTTAGGCTTTCAGGGAATTAGGAATGGTCAAGTGAAAGTGAGCTCATCCTCTTTTCGGGGCTGGATCAATTGACTACTGAAAGTTGGGCATTTTGGCCCGGCTGTAGCGTGCTTAATTATTCCGGGTCGAAGTGAAGGAATGGCTGTGACGAAGGAGAGCCCCAAATTTCAGGGAGTAGTTTCTTCGTGATTTTTTTCTTCCTCCTCCGTCTTCACGAAAACGAAGGGAAGGACGGCTCAAAAAAAAAGGAACCTCTCAAACACTTTTCCGGCAAATGAGGGAGTTAATTGCATGTCAAATATTTCGTTCGCGTCTTGGGCTCAGGCCGGGGGAAAATTCTCGTTTTTCCCGCCTCCTGGGGTGGCTGACGTAATCGCACGCTCGGGCTGATGTAAACTCGCTTAAGACCTTAAGTGGATTACAAATCTGAAAACGTTTTTGTCTCCATTGGGGAGTGTTTTCATTTTAAGTAATCTTACGCGGTGGAGGAAGAAAAATAGGCGAGTTTTTGTTGATCTCATTTATTTCACGAAATACGTGCACGCCAAGTTTAAAAAAGGTAAAAGACGAATTAGGGAAACACCGAAGCATTTTTCAGGTGAATTTATCGTTTTTGTTGTCCTTTGGAAACCCTTTAAAAAAACAACGTAACACTAAAGTAAAAATTAGTTCGGGATATTCAGAATTTTTGGTTTCTTTTTCTTTAATTAATTAAATCCAATCTTGTGTATTCAGGATCCTAAAAATCCGATGAAGCTAACATAAAATTTATTGTAAACTACATACAAATATAACTTTGTGGTAGATATTGTGTAATAATGATGATTTATCAAATTAAGTAGGAAATTGCCAGGTAGCGTTTAAGGATTTCGACTTGTTGACTTGTTGCGTTTTCTTAAAGAACTTCACAAACTTTGTACTTTGACGTCTGGTTAAAGCTGAACAATTCCTAAACAGTTTGCCGTCGCCGAAGTTGCATCGAGTACCTTTTCTTAATTAATTAAATAAGTCGATCTCGTTGACAAGGACTAACCAAACCAAGGAAGAGAAACTGCTCCTCGACTGACTGACTTACCGCCCGACCGCGCTGCAGGTAACCCGGGCGTTAAACTCAACTGCTTAACTTTCTCAATTGACCTGAAAGCAATTAAGGTGGTGGTTAAGGTTCACAGAGTCGACAACCCAAGCCAGGAGCAAAAATGTGCAATTCGATACTTGACGTTTGTCGCCGTACACCCAGAGTCATTTTACAAGATTGATACGGGCGAAAATCAATAGTCATTGGGAAATTGTCGTTACCCGCCCTAAATAAAATTCTGACTTTTGCTTTTAGGACCCGGTAATAATCAAAGTATTTCTGGGAACAATTTTTTCCGCAATTTTAAAATTGTGTAAAAGTGAAAATTTATTTCCTCTTGTCCTGCAGAAGTAAATGAAATGAAAAACAAACAAACACTCGCTGGGCTGAGGGCATAACTTTCCAGGAAGGAAAACATAATTCTGCCAGAGTAGTTTGCTTTATTAAAATTTTTTCCATCCCTTTAGGTATTTTAACTTTTTCAGTACCAGAAATGGGTAGGATTTTATCAATCAACGATTTATAAAAGGAAGCTCGCTTTCATATTTTGCATGAACGAGTAAATATGGATGCTTTAGTCACATTAAAATTGAATAAGCAATTTCAAAAAGGATAGTAATCGTGGTTTTAGTGTATATGGTATATAATACTGATTTAATAAAATTGTGTGCGCGTTAATTTTGTCAAGCAAGAAATTCAAATTCAGCCTAGAATATTGCACGTCACTCATGGGTGATTGCTACCCAACTTTACCCTAAACGAAGGGATTTTAAGCTTATTGCACATACATGTCATTAATTGTATAATTAATAAAATACTAGTGATCCTAGCTATAGATTAAGGGTATTTTTGCTTAATTTAACTTTCAAACTTGTGACCTTTACAAAATACAAAAATTGTTGTTGCTAAGGCCTTATAGGCTTAATTTTACTGATTCATTTCGACTTTACTAACTGAAGGCTAAGTCAGAGGAAAGGGCAAAATGTGGCTCAAAGTGGCAACCTTTCGAGGTCCTTACAACGTACATGTCTCAGGTTCGCTCTCAGCGATTGAAGGGATTTGCGGGAGCACTCCGGGAGGATTTATTACAGTCAATACATCGAAATGAGTCCCAAATCCCGGGCAGCTCCGGCATCAGCAAGGACATAAGTCCCAGCAACTCCGCAGATTAATTATCTCAAATCGGCAAACACGAGTGAACAAGATATACAACGAATATGAGAGCAGATATCAAAGTTGCCAGGCCACCGAGCAAACTTTCCTTTCCTTGGGTGTTTTATCAGCACACATGGGCTCCTTCCTTAAAGGAAATTATATCTGGAGCCAGCTATTAGGACCGCAGGAGGCTCCTCTGTATTAGCAGCTCACTTAAGGCGGTCGTAAACATCCCGCCGGAGGAGTAATTAAAGCATGACAACTGGAGATGGGTGGGAATCACATAACTCAATATTTGCAAGTTCAACATGCCTAATTCCTTGATGACGTGCGGGAGACCCGGTTTTCCGCCGCGGGAACAGCGGAGGGAGTCCTTCCTACAAGAATTCCCTTTTAGGGACCCTCCGGCATAAAGGCAACATCCTCGGCGTGGCTAAGAATTGCCCCGGGGGAAATTTTGTGACTACGTAAAAGTGCAATTAGCCGGACGATTAATTGTGCGTTAAAACGGACGCGACGTGACTTTGAGACGACCGCTGCCAAGGACCACACTAAGTACACTGGCTAGTCGGTGATTTATTTCCAGACCCATTAAAGTGACTTATGTAAGGAAAGTGAATTATGAAGGGCTCTGGTGACCTAACCAGCACGTGATAATACCTCAAAATGTTCCCTTTTTTCGTTGCTACCGAACAATCTGAAGAGAAAAATTTGTTGCAATGCTATGGAAAGTGGACAGATCCTCTTTTCGACCAAACCGAAACACAAATGAATTTCGGGGTGGATGAAAAAGTAGACAAATTTTGTGATAAAGAAAGGACAGATAAAAGTACCAGATGAAGGACGATGCTTCTATTTGTACCTTTGGAAATTCTCTTCTCGGAAATGCTTTCTTTTTTAATTTAAAGGTTTACATTGTACAGGAAATTACTATTGATTAAGAATTTGTATTCATGGAAGGGTTTAGAATTCTTAACTATAATTGAGGGCAAAAGAGATTTTTCAAGTTAATTAAATATTAAATTAATTTGTCTGATGTTATCTATATAATTTAATATCTGGAGTGTTATAAATAATTCTGAAAAGGTTACATGATACCGAATTCAAAAGAATTTTTTTTTAAATCTCTCTTTGTTTATTTCAGCATTGCGTAAATATATACACCAAGTTTAATGGTATTTCACTTGCGAAATATTTACATTTTCAATAACGAGGAACTCAATTGAGAGCTGCATTGTGAACAATGTACAAAAATTTCAAGAAACAAAATTTAATATGGTCGTTGTATGATACATAATTTCGTCAGTGTTAAAACTGAAATGCAACTTTCACGGTTTTAATTACAAAAATTACTAATTTACCGAGTTTTACTAGAGGCATAATTTCGTAAAATTCGATTTCTTGGTATTTTATAAATATGTAAGTATAGTTCTACTTTTTCAAGCAACCCCTTAATTCTAGATATTCTACAAAATTTGGTTATGGACATCTCTATTTGTGATTTCTATAAATAACTTAAAGAATATCAAATACTAGAACATTTTTTATGACGGGTACAAAAAACAGACAGAATGAGCAAGGATTCGTGAAACAACAGTCATTTACATTAAACAAAAACGAAATGTGCTGCCATTATCCAGCTAATTTAGCAAAGGACTTTTGAGACTGCTTCTTCCGTGGAGGGTCCTCTGTGCCTGGAATTCATTCGGGAGTGCCTTGCGAGTGGGGTCCTTTTGTAAACAAGCAGACAACTCACGGCTGCAACAATAAACGGCTAGAGCACCTGAAGAAGTTCCCTTCAAAAGCAGAACCTGGCTGCACGATTGCACTCCCGTGCATGCTTCCTGCCTGCTCCCATAGGTGGGAACTGGGCGCCTCCAGGAACCGCCCCCGCCGACAGTCTGTCGCAAATAAAAGAAGGACCCACGCGACACTTTGACACACATTTAAAATTATTTGGGTAGGACTAGCGCCAGCCAGAGTTCGAGTTGAATCTGCAGTGGGTTAAACGGCGGCATTATGCAAATTCGCAACTATAAAGTTTCGAGTATTTGGCTTCTTGTGGATTAGCGAATTATTGTCCCGCCAGGGGCGTGTGTGAGTGTCTCGCCAGTCGCAATGTGTGCTCAGTTGGGACAAAACTTTCTTTCTTGATCTCCTGCATCCTGGCGACTTAATGGACCCGAAGACAAGTCTGGAGAAGTTTATGATTTAATTGGAAGTTTGTTGACCCAACATCCAACTTGCAACAGCAGACACCTGTGTTTTTAATATGCAGGTAGAAATGTGCATATATGTATGTAGTATCTAGCCTGAGATAATTGTTTATTTAAGAGATGAGTTACTGTGAAAATTGTTAGCACTTTGTGGTAGTTGAATACGTGACTGAATATCATTTCATTTAGCTTAATAATTGAAGAACGAAGAACAAATTATTTGAGAATTAACATGCAGCAATATGGTGTCACGATACGAAAATATACCATATAGTAAATTGTTGGATTTTCATGTACACCTACATATATGTACTTGTATTAAAATTTTTATTTTTGAATTATTACAAAATATTTAACACCTTCATCATTAAAGTTTTAAATTTATGTAAATATACAAATATTCTCTTATTTTTAAATTACATTCTTTCTTTTTTTGATGAAAAAAAAAAACTATATTTTTGAGCAATAATTCTGTTTGCGCAATGATTCTCTGTAATTAAAACTTAATTAATGATTGAATATCGTTCGTTTATGGATTTTAAAAGTTAATTTCTTCATTGTTTTTCAATCCATACATTTTTTACTCTTATAGGAATGACCTAAAAATAAGGGAAATTTTATTTTATTTTCCATTTTAATGCCATGTTGTAAAAACTACGGTTCGATGCATTTAATGGGACATTACTTGTTCTCTCGGGGGACATCAATAGGAAACTATGAATTTTTCAATTTCACGTTTTTCAAATTAAAATCACGGAAACGCCTTCATGAATTAATTACCCGCGATAGCTGTTATTTGTGCAATTGTAAAAAAATCAAAAAAATGTTACTGACATAAGGGCAGAATTTACGTTCACCCCCAATTCCTAATATAACCCCTCCAGCCCGATAACCCATTAAAATAGACAAGGTGAGAGAAGCCTGTATTTTTTTGCAGGGATTCCAACTTGGAAACAAATCGTCCGGTGCATTCGAACCTCACGTTCCTCCGGTTGTATTTGGCACGGAGAGCTCCCGACTCATCCCCAGGACCCAATATTGCTCCTGGGCGATAGATCTTCTCTAGAATTAATTGCCGCATTCGCTAAATCGGCACTTCCGCGGCTGCAAATTTCAGCATTGGGAGCGGCGTTGACTCCCTAATGGCCGCGTGGCCTAAATGGGAATCAACTGCTTGAAATTTGGGATTCAGGTCGTTATCCGGGAAGCTGCTCACGTAGCACCACCGAGAAGTGCAACTTGGGGGTGGCGTGACCCAGACGAGGTACACAGAAGACGTCTTTTGTTGTAATCCCACGAGCAGCCCTTCCATTGTTCTTTTGCACCACTAGCAATAAGTTTTTGTCTAGCTCTACAGCTCCAGTGCAGCCCTTTTCTGGAGCTGCGTGTAAATTGCTTGCACACGTAGGGCAGCACTTAAGATTGGAATCTTGCAAGGAATTACTCTTTGTGTCCAAGGTACCACCGAGGATCTCCGGAGTTGTGGAAGAGTCATGTTGATTTCCACAACGAGAAGACACCGGGACTCTTAATTAGAAGTCATGTGGGGCTTCTCGAGATTTCTTTTGGCGTCGCTCGTGATTATCTTGGGAATTGTAACGTTCAGAGTATCATCAAGTTTCAAGATGAATTTAAGTGGAAGTCTTGTAGATTTTTGTTAGTTTCTACGGAACGTTGAAATTCCGAAAGGAATATTTATAAAGCTCGGCAACTTCTTACAAAGTTTTTTGTGAGCTTCGTGCTGAGGAAGGCAATCTTATTAGGACGAACCTTAAATATTTACAGAGATGCACTTACACTGTAGGTATCTTATACTCTATCAAATTGCCTTCATCTGCCCCATCCCAAGTAAGCAGACGACCAAACTAAAAAGTTTCACTAACTCAAAAGAGAGTGATATGCAAAAGGAGGCATATGTCCTGCCATTGAAGGAAATTAGACACAGCTTGGACATTCTGCGGGCTGTGAAGGAACCTTTCAAATTTTAATCTCGTACAATATCCAAGTCATGTGGATATGAATAATCTGGGCCCTTCCCCTCGGCCATATTACAAGAACATTTCTTGAAAGCGAACCACCAGGGTCCCGGGAGACAGGGCGTCATTAGTAGTAGCATGGCTTAAAAACATTGAAAACCGGAGTACCAGCTGCTGAGTTGGAACAGCCTCCGAAACAGTATTTGGTTAAGCTCATGATAAAGATAAGATGAGAGTCAGATAACCTTTATCACAATTTACCAACTTCCTGCCCCTAATACCCTCTTTAAAATATATTTTATCATCTGGCGCCTAGATGAGATTACCCACTGGGGGCACCCGCCAGCAGTCGCTTTTCGCTGGACCGTAATTAGAGAGCTTCGCCTTTTTCAAATTCCTCCCGAAATCTGGACTAGTTAACAAAAAGGGATCACTACCGGCTCTTTCCCGGTATTAATTTTCCCCGGGAACAGATAGGGCCGGGCGTATCATTGCGGTTTTCGGACCTGTAAATGATGGCAGGATTAAGAGAGAACTCGTATCTATGGGCTTTTAGCCCCCACGATGATAGCTTTTAGTGAATCCAAGACAATTTTATTTCGGAACACTCAACTAATTTCAGTTAATCAGAACTCTGTATGTTTGCGGCTGACGGACTTTTATCCGGCTCTTCTACGGTTTTTAAGTAAATTACAAAGGTCTGTCTGCTTGATTTTCTGTAAGAATTAAGAACAAATGTTCCTTTATTTGTTGAACTCGTAATCAGTAATAAATAAATTAAAACAACATTTGAGATCGTTAAAATTTCTCATTAGAACTCGGAATTGTATCGCAGTTGTTACAGTAATGTTTTCCAGTTTTAAATGTCACATATGGGTGATATAAATACATGTAGTTTTCAATGTCGGTTAGACACGGATTATTATTTTACCCGTTTAAAACTATGAAATTTCTTTACTGTATTCAGAATATATATCTCATTTTTAATTTAAAACAACATTTGGGATCGTTAAAATTTCTAATTAGAACTCGGAATTGTATCTCAGTTGTTACAGTAATGTTTTCCAGTTTTAAATATCACATATGGGTGACATAAATACATGTAGTTTTCAATGTTGGTTAGAGACGAATTATTATTTTACCTAATTAAAAGTATGAAATTCCCTTACCGCATTCAGAATATATATCTCGTTTTTAATTTCTCCTAGCAAATGCAAAGTATAAAATATTTTGTTGGAACATTTTGCATTGAAATAAGGTATTAGTGATGATATTTTGAATTTTGCTGACGCTTTCAGCTCCGCACCCAGAAGGAGTAACCGCAGAAATATCTGCAACGCCATGGTTCTGTCACATTCCGAACAAGTTCAGGAGGCTCCTACTCTCCAGGGAACGAGTGTAGGTTTTGGTGCAAAGTTGACATCCATTGCTATAGCACACGTCAAAAGTATTGAAAACTAAAAATATGCTGATCTCCTCCTTCCGTCCCAACTTTTAATATTTCTGCAGCCAGATGCTTCCGAGGAATTATTGAGTCCTCGGTGTACACTGGCACAAAGTGCAATTGTGCTAAATTGAGGCTGATGTGCGACAAATTCGTGGGAAATTGCAATTTGAGAGGATTTCAAACTGAAATTTGAGTTAAAGCTTATATATATATTTTTTTTCTTGTAAGGAGGAATAAAATTTATTTTTTCTAGGAACATTAGTTATGAGAAGTTGCTTTCATAGATTGTTTGTAGAGAATTGCTGCCAATCACGCATATACGTTTTAATTTCATAAATATATAGTAGGTATATTATGCCCCATAATTTTTTAGAACTAGGAAAATGTTTTTTTAAATCGACTTTAGCTGGCAGTAAATCTAGTTCTTGTTTTATCTTACATAATTTAATTAAAGCAGTTTAAGTAGCTAAAGGGTTTTCCAGGAAATATTTTATGCTCTATCCAATCGACGAAAGGCATCTGAATTGCATAATAAACTGTGTTATTGGTCATTAAGTTAAAGTTGGTATCAGGGGTTTTTGCAAGGAGCTTAATAAATCAAAGGGGATACCTCGGGAGGGTCCTAATGGGTCTAAACATGTGCAAAAAGCGGAAATCGATCCAGAGCCAGAACTAAGTCCAGACATCATTAGGTCCTTACGGCCGCACACAAGAGTACACAGCAAAGTGCAGATATGCATCGGGCGCACTAAAGGGTTAATTACATTTTATCTCATAACTCATGGCCCAACAAGCAGTCATAATTTACTGAAAATTATCTTAATGCGAGTGCCTGAAATTATTCTCAAGATCACGCTTCGGCAATTAATTTGGCGTAATTAGAAAACATGAAGCCCATAGTCAGTCATTAGCCTCGTTAAATGTTTATGCGGCCACTTTGCATGTGTACACCAAGTGCAGGCATAAATTCGGGTGGCGAATTTAAATTATAATCAACCACAATTAATTCCCAGCTGGTTTTGTGCAGCCCGGCTGGCCGCCACCGCCCCCAACGAGCCGCCGCCCTCTTCTTTTCGACAGTGGGGCCCCTCAGAAGGAGCCGCCGCCGCAAGAGGAGTCTTTGCCAAGTGTTCTGAGGTATCCTGCATGTTTTCACCCTTTAAATTCTGTTTAAATTGCTAAATACTCCGGAGCCGGGGCTAAGCGGGCCTAGGCCCGGCTGCCGCACAGTTGTTCGAACTAAAGGCTTAATTAATTTACTCGAAAACTTCTGGACGGGGGCATTCCAGGACCTGAAGGCACAAAGTTCAGAAAGTAAATTTACAGCCAATAAGTGAGTTGGATGAATAATTAAAGTTTCGAAGCGTCTGGGAAGTGTTTTCGGATCCTCCCGGTCCTGTCGACGTGGCACTCCAGATGTAATGATGCCTCCCGACAAGGAATTTTTGAGATATTAATTAAGCAGACCTTGGCACGCAAGGGTTCGTAATGAGCTTTTCCCTAATGCCTCATTTGATTTCGACGAGTTTTGCGATTTAATCAAAGTACCCGATTTTACTTGATGTTCTAGATACCTTACATATTCTGTGCTTATTACGAAGCACCGTGAATTTGTTATAGCATTATTAAATATGTACTTGTAGGTAGAAACTGAAATCTTCAGTTAAGGAGGATCCTACTTCACTTGCACCAAATTTCTGCTCGTTATTACATATAATAAAATCCTGAATTAATATAAAATCGTCGTATATTTTCCTGTTGAGTAAAGCTGATTTATTTAATAATATTAGAAACTTTTGAAGTAGTTTCTTGAATACTTACAATGTTATATTTTCCTATTCGTACCAGTAGAAAGGTTTTTAACACTAGAACTATCAAGGCCCGTTAAGTTGACAAGTACGCAATTTCTACCTTGAATGATTTATAATTTTTATAGTTATATAGGTTAAGATTCATAATTGCGACATATTCAGAAATCACTTTGAATTTATGGTTATTAATTAAAATTTGAAGGTACATTACATTAAAGTCGCAGAAAATGAGTGAAATTGAACGTTTGAGTGCTGGTAGTTCTAGTGTTAATTTAATTAAGAAAGTCTATTAAATTTAAACGTCTAATCGACATTTTATTATGCTTTATTTTCATTTCATGTTTTGAAGCTAACTGCTTAATTCAGTTTAGTAAATGTAAGTGTTGAATTGAGCAATTGACTGCAGAAATTGAAGATTATACTTCTAAATTAGACCAGAGCGTTGTTACTAGCTTCAGCTCGATCAATAATTTTTTAATGGATTAAAAATGGTAATAAAAGTAACTATGTTTCATGCTTTTCTAGCGGCATCGTTTTGTTCACAGCCGTTGAAAATGAATTTAAATTTTTTATAGAAACGCTAATGTGTAAGGTAATATGTATGTAAAAACTGAGCTCCTAACTATGTTTGAGCACGCGAAACGGCGCCTTAAAACCCGATTCGAGAGCGGCAGGTAATGGCCATAATTTTCAGTAATCAAGTCCGCCGCGATTGCATAATTCAGCGGTGAGTAATTTTTCGAAAGTACTTCATCAAGCGTTTTTGACTGGCCGACGACTTTTAAGACCACGATGCATCCTGCCGCAGTGCAACGCAGGCCCCAATCCGGAGGGCGGTCACGGCCCGATCCTCGCAATTTTAATTTTATTAAACGCAACAAATTATTGCCCCGTGCCGGCGAGCGGTGCGCGCTGTGGGTGATTTATGCGTCATGTAAATTGCAGATGCAATGGCAGCAAAAGCTAGTGGGATTAATTTAGTGGAGTCCTACGGGCTCCTCTCCGGGATGCATTACCTGGTTTGGGGCTCGGGCGGCTCCCCGAAAGGGCCGCGCCCCGCTTTTATGCAGTGCGGACACTGCCGCCGGCAATAAATCATAATATGCAAATTGTAGGTAAGGGCTGCGGGTGGGGGACACTAGGACGTCACCTAGTTGCTTCGAGATTGATGGACATTTTTCCCCAATTACGGCGTCGGGACCAGACCGCCCCGAGGACTCGGCGCTGCGCATAATTACGTAATTACTTACGCCCGGTGCATTATAAGTTGATAAAACGGCCCTGATTGCCGCTTTAAAATAATTCCAGGGCCGGCGAGCGGGGTAATTAAACACGTAAGGGCCGCATGCATCATGTTCTTTATCGTTTCGGCTCGAGCAAGGATATTTAGCAATTAATTTCGGGGCAATAATGCACGGCTATAAATTGGAGGAACAAAACATTGCCGGGGCAGCTCTCTCCTTCCCTGGTCCTGGGCCACGGTCGAGAGTCCTGTTGGCGCTTTCATTTCATGCAGGGTGCGCCTTCCATTTTCCCAGTTAATAGTCGACAGATGAAATTTAATACCGGACGCCCAGGACATGGCTAAACACGTTTCCCACTAAACTAAACATAACGAACTTCGGGGCTCATGCCAGGAAATAAATGCGGCCCCCATATTGACTTGGACGGGTGTCCGGGGTGCGACCGGGGCTCCGGGGCCTTGTTCTCAAGCCCGTGCCGAGACCAGCACGGCTGGAATATTTTGAATATTTCAAAGGATTCATAGGCGAAATACGTCCTGCACAGGATATTGCGGGCCCTTAATAATGCAAAGCGTCACATCCCGCCCCGAGCTACAGGTTTGGCATATTGGGCAAATTTCTGGTGCCACGTACCAAACCTACTCCAGTTTCTGGATCTATAAACTACATGGATATGTAATTAGTCACGAAGGCTCCTATTTTCTTATGGAATCGGCTAAGCATATCTAGGACATGCAGGGCCACTTACCGCTCAACCATCCCTATTCATGGCATATTGAAAATTTAAAATCCGGGCCTTCAACCAACAGTTTTCTTTTATTCTGATTGACGTCCGTAATGCTATGCAGTAACTTCATTTTTAAAGGCAATCTTAAATAACTTAAGTAAAGTTTTTCCAATATATTTTGATGTGTGAAGAATTGAAAAACTTTATTTATATTGTTTTAATAGCGAACTATACCATAAATCTTCGTAGATTTGCTCGGAATCTCTTTTTATAGCTTTTCTTTCATTAAAAATAATTGCTAATGATGTTCCACCAGGGTAAGCTCCTAAACACTCATCTACGTTGTTTAAAAATCTGGTTTGAGCAAACTAGTGTTGAAGTCCTTCCATGGCCATTACAGTTATTGCTATTGAAAATATTTAAGCTATTATTAGCGGAAAATCAGTGGATAGAACTGTGGGTGGAATAAAACTCACTTGGTAGTTAACTAAAAAAATGCAAAAGTGTTATACGTAGGTTTGTTTTTGCAAACCTTTTTGCCCCTCACTAATGAAGACTTTGTCTACGTCCATGTAAACGTCTATCTTTGGCGCCTAAAGTACTTTTGACATGCAATAAGGAGAAAATACACCCTTCAGAAAGCAGAGATTTTGCAGATCCGATTTGTTAAGAAACACCCAATCCAGTTATGCCTTCGCCTCAGCTCAGTTCTCTATGAGGAGTTGCGACTGTGAAAAAAGGGCATATCCCGAAGGATCCCGCATGTCGGGACCAATTTATCTCCCGTAACACGTTGAATATCAACAAAGCAACACAAAGTCGCATGTCGCGCGGATGGAAAACAAAGTGTGAAGATGAACAAAAACAGTTCCCACTCGTTTTCTTGTCCCGAACAAATAAACTGGGACACATTTCACAGGTGGGTGGGTGGTTGGGAACGACGCGGCAACTGCACAGGGAAAACAGGGAACAGGTACTAGTCTCTGCTGTCATCAGACGCACTGCCATAAATATTCCAGACACAGCAGGCGAGAACGAATGGGATTACTTTTGTCGAAGTTCCACAGATGGGATGGGCTGCGATGCATTTCGTCGTTAAAACATTTCTCCGATTCCCTAGGGAGTCAGGGACTTCTTTCTAAGCTCCAGTACAAAGGGCAATTCGGAGGTGTAACACATCTCTCCGATGGTCAAAGAGATTAGCTCAGTATTTTTAGGGGTTTTCCTATGATTCTCCTCAAGGAGTTGGAAATTCTGAAAGGGTATGGTTATCCTGGATGGTAGGGATGGTTTGGGAATTCATAACTTTTATATAATTCAATTTTACTTGGCAGAGCTATGTAAGTCTAAGAAGATTACTCCATGCCAAGAAGCTTCTGTACATTTCCTTTCGGGGAAAAGGCGGAATATTGAAAATATAAGTTATATGGGAAAATTCTGTAAGGACGGATTTTGCATTTTAAGTCTCCATGATATACAAACCGGTTCGCGGAATTTGCTCAGGATCTTGTTAAAGTTTGCAATAATTCTACATACCGAGAACATGTTTCAAAGCATGTTATGCATATTCGATTATTTCCTAAGTCGTGGATTATAATACATATTACAAAACAGTAATTTTAAGTGGATTTAAACTTTAAGCTCTGTGATTCCTATTGAATTTTAACCGATTTTAGGGAAAGTAGATATCTCGAATTATTTGGGGCCTAAGGAAAACACATCTTATTTATTCTTAAATGTACGCGTACATATGTAAGTAGAAAAGTTTTTATTTTTACAAAATGGACTCAGGACTTAATAACTTTATATTATGCAAAGAAATGTTTGTTATATTTTTGTGTCCGATCATTTTCTTTTGATATTATCAACATAGAATGCTATATGTACCTATAGCTATACGTATAACAAAATAATGTTTTGCTGTTCTACCTATTCAAAATACCGTACGAAAATAATAGGAGAACTTCATCTTCAGTTTTCCATGATCCTATTTCATATAAATTTCTTGGATAGATTTAATCCACTCAGAAAATGAACAGAGCTCCTGAATTCAGCAACTATTTGTGTTGGTCACCAAAATATTTTCCCTGAACATGCAGCTCTATCTCCACTCAATTAAAAGTTTCGTAAGCAACTAAACACGACTACCCTGCATCAAACTTGTGTAGTATGTAATCCCAAGTACAAATGAGGTTTTGTAAGTTGAGATCCGCCACACGAAGGGAATCTTCACCTGGTCCACCGCCAGAATGAAACTATCTCATCCCAGATGGAAAGAACCAAAAGTGCACTTCAAATATAGTTTTCATCAAAGCAAGGGCTTTGGACGTGGGGAGTTAAATCGTCTTGATGCCCACTTGCCCGGTATGCAGCGTTCGAATTTCCAATACACATTGGCTTAAAGTTCCAATGAACATAAAAAGGAACGCTCCCTGCTTTTTGGGGTAAGAGCAGCGGTAGTAAAGGGATCGAAAAACGCGTTAAACTGCAGCAAATACCCTTGCAGTGGTGAGATACCTTCCCATTATTGGGAAGTGTACGTATCTTGCGCTGGGACCAGGACCCAGGTAAAGGCTAAGCTTATTGAGTGGTCCTTAAATTTGGTCCGCTGCATAACTTAATACGTGCATTAAAGTTTGACGAACTTATGAAATATTAAATGAAAGTTCTTTCGAACGGGGATCAGTTTCCGAACCCACCCCGAGATACAGGGTAGTGTAGGTGCCCTGAGGGTGCTTCTGCTCCAAGCAGCTGTGTCAGCGATGTACGAAACTCTTGTATAGTACATGTTGTCGCTGGAAACGAGATTTTCTACGGTGTCGTGCTCATGCTATGTAATGAAAATCCTGTCGTAAATAACATTTTGACACGTTCGTGGCATTTTCCAATGAAGGAGCATACTTTCTTCATACGTCTCGTTCGTGCGACGGAAGTTAGACAATCTTCTTAATTCCGGCGTCTTAAGTGTTTAATGAGAACACTGTCTAGCTGGAAAGGATTAGGGAAGAAAATTTCCAATAACAATTTTCAGGTGGTTGTTCCGGCTGTTTTCCTGAACAGGGTCATGCTAAATTTGTCGGATGTAATCTATGGGCGTATTTTGATTTAATTTTAGAGTAAATTGGGATTAAAAAGGAAATATTGTTGAATAATGTTTGCGCAAATTTTGTTATTCCGAAAAGGAGAGTATTTTGTAAGATGTCAAGTCAGATCACACAGTGCGTTTTTGATACTGTTGTTTATAAGTAGGTCAAATAGTAGAGTAGTAGAGTATTTTATATTGAAACGTTGTATTTCAATTCGATGAATGACCTTCCATATAAATAAAATGTTAATATTGAGATATTACAAACATTTTAATTCTAATTTTAATTTAACAGAAAAGAACATCATAACTCCATCGTTCTGTAATTAACAATTCTAGCCATTAGTTTTTACATTTTAGTTACTTTGGCCAGTTTGTAACTAGAACGAGTTCGTAAATATTACGTCTCTGGTAGTTTTACTGAATTATTTGGAATTCAGTGCATGTTACCAAACGAAGCGAATGTCAAGGTAAAGGTATTCCTTTTAATCAAAGAGCACCCCATGGGAGATGGTATTGCAATTAATTTCTGCTGCGACATTCGAACCATTTCCTAATTAGCTCCAAGTCTACAATTTAATTGGAGTTGCTTTAATGGACAAGCAAAATGAATAAATTGAAGACAAACGAGGGATTTGGCGTATACGAGCGTAAACTACACCTCCAGCCGATTCTCATCAGGATTCAGAGCGACACTAATTGAGCGCCCAAATTAACGCAGACAAAACAAAATTCTCCTTGGAATCCAGTTTCCGAGTGTCCAGTTGACAACTCCAATAATTGACTATGTTCCTTGCATACAGAAACGCCCCTCGCCATTTGAGGGTTCGTAATTATTACTTGGGCCGAAAACTACTCCCTCCACGTAACAAATTGGAGTTAATCCAATCGAGCTCCTGAAATCTACGGATCGAAACATAACTTCAATAAAGTCCCTAATTAGCTGCTGTGGAGTCGCAGACATCCCAGGACTAACAAAACCCTGATTTGCTTTCAATAAATAAAATAAAGGCGAAAAGACCTCGCGAAAGGTTGTCAAGGCAGGCCAATTTAATTAAACCGCAGCAACGTTTGAAGTAGTTAACGAGTGGCGAAATTGAACTTCAGCAGATCCCCCTACGACCCTCATGTAAAAATTGACGTGCTGCAGAAAATGTCAGGGTGTGCGAAAGCAGGTTTCGAAAACCTCATTACTGCCGCGAAAACCCCGTGGTGAGGCATTTCGAAAAAAGGTTTTTTCGGTTCTCATTTTGTGTCTGCTTTCCCCGAGTGCGGTGGGAATTTAAAACGCTTATCTGCAAACATGCGACGTTTGTAAAAAGGGCAAGGGTCCTGAACCGACCGCGACCCCACCGACGACGAAGGATATCGGAGTCAATCGAAGCGGTGCAAAAAACGAACGAAATCAGCCAATTCCAGGGCATTTTAGTTTAAATAGGATTCGCGTAAAAAATGCATGGAAATTGATTTTGGTGCCCGCATTAGACTCAATTTTAAATGGCGTCCTGAGGCCTTTTGGACAACAATAACTAGACTTTATTTTAAATCGATTTGCGGTCGAATGGGAAAATAGACAGAAAATTAAATTCATTGTTTACATAGTTAGCACAAGGTTAAAATGCACCATTCGTTGGGTTAATTCCAGAACGAGGAATAAAATTATGCTGTATAAAGAAATATATTTCTAATAGTATACTTACACAAACAAAATTGGGTTCAGAATTCCACAGATATATCAGTATTAAAACACAAAACCTTAATCGGCAAAATATCATTTTTTATTATAATAAAACAAATTACAAATTTATAAATTTCTTAACTTACATAAACATTATATGTATTTTAAAAATCACACATTCCTTGTGAAAAATCAAAAATTTGTTTCGAATCATGATCTCGCAAATGAATCCCTGATGAAAGCTTTGTTCATATTCTTATAGAATTTGACGAACAAATTTAAAAAGTCATTCCATTCCTGTAAATAATGGTTATTTTACAAGGCACAAATTTAATAAACGTTTGAAGAGGTTGGCAAACTGCTAGAATTTAAACAATCATTAGTACATTTACTAGTTAACTGGTTTTTCCAAAATAATTTTAAAGGATTGAATGTAACAGTTGAACTTTAAAATTGGGATAAAAACTTCCATCAGCGATTCATTTTCGATTTAGGTTTTGCCTTCCCAAGAAATTTTATACGAATTTCTAACAATAATTATAGGGCAGTGATCTTTAAGAAAAATTGTTTTGTCCAACAAAATCAGCTATTGTTATATAGTTTTATTTTGAAAATGTTTACAGAATGAGCTGCAATAGACAGTATATTGAAAACACTTTTCTGTTTATACTGGGAAGGCAAAATTAACATAATTAACCATAAAAGTGTCAACCGTGTTATAAACTTAAAATTAAAATTCCAACAATTTTTGTATTTTTATAAAAATTTCTGAACGGTCTCATAGAACTATCCAATCTCTGGTTTTGAAATAAAAATCTGAAAGTCTAACACTAGAATACTTATGGCGCTGCGTCTATATTTTTTCAATTGTTTTAGTCCTCCTAAACGTAGTAATTATAAAGTGCCACAATTTTATGTACAGTTCACTATTTAAAACATCACCCTTATCGCTTTTTTATCTCAAATTATTTAAGTCTCTAGTCAATGTACACGTAAAACGCTTTTTTAAGTCATCTTAAACGAAGTACGTTGTGATCGATAAATACATTTCTTTTCATTTAATAAAATGCCTTTTTATTTCGAAGATGCCCCGGGGACTTCTGAATGCTTGTCCTTTTGTTGAAAAACACGCTCCTTTCCAACTTCCCGAAACATTGTGATACACAATGGGAAAACGGGTGAATGCATTTGACTTTAACTTCTTTAATTGAGTTGTGTGCAACCTACACATTTTATAGAAAAAAGGACCCTTCCTTGAAAATCGTGACAAGTAAGAAAATACCGACGTGCACTGGAATAATTTATTTCCGGCGAAAGAGTAACCGAGTTCCTGTTCCCATTCATCCAGAATATATTGTGGGGAAGCCCCGGGAGCTGTGTGGTGGTTAAGGTTCGTGTCACATTGGCGCGGCGGTGGGGCAAATGTGAAAAGCGAGATATTGCATCGCGCCATCGAATCTTTTTCAATTTATCTAAAATTCCTTCCCAGCACATTAAGAATGCAATTAAGAGGAGAGTTTATGCACGGGAAATTCGTTATCGCCCAACACCATAAATGGTGCAGTGGTTAAGACCATCAGCCACTCATAAAATGAGTCTGGAGGAAGGAAGACAATTAAAGTGCGGATTAAGATGCGCAATTTGGGTCATCCACTGCCAGGAAAGACTTTTCCTGCCGGGAAGTGTGATTTGGGTAATGACGGTCATGCCTTTTTACTAGTTTGAAATGCAGATTTATCCCATAAAATGGTTAAATCGAATTCTTCTTTTAATTCCGACCAAAAAATAAGGGCTCATGGGTTTGACCTGAATATTTGCTAGCATATTGGTGTGTTTCCTCGCCCGTAACTTTTTAATGAATGGGTCGATTTCCATGGCTTTTTTAAGCAAATAAGTGTTATAAGGTCGCTTTCTTAATAGATTCAGAAATTTGGTATTCATATGATAGTTTTCTATTGCGATCCAATAAATTTGTCATATTTCATGATTTTGTTTGTTATAAATGTAATATTACAATTTTTTGAATATTGTTTGATGGAATTGTGACACAAGAATTCTGAATAATGTATTTAATAAGCTTTGCTTTAAAACTAAATTACAACACGATAGGAAAGGCTCCATTTTCAAAATATCTAATGATAAAAATTGTATAAATACATAATATGTATATATTTATTATATTTTCATGAATATTGAATTTTTTGAATATAGATTTTCGAAGTTCAGTAGAGTGCCAAACGACATTAAAAGTTTTGCAATTGAAAATGTGAACAGTTTTAAGGAAAAGGAAGGGTTATTTGCTAGGTATGTGTATTTCAAAGAGTCCATTGTGTTTTCAAATGACGAAGTCGATTCGGATTTATATTTTTTATAGTGGTTTTGTGGAATTATGTTTTATTTTCAATTATTTGTTTTAAATAAAACTAGATCCCAGAATATTACTAGATGAGATCACTTATTTTGCAGAATAAAGTGTATTGTTTCTGAAAAGGTTAACAGGCGATAATACTACAAAAGCAATTACTTGCTTCAACAAAACCATTTAAAGCGTTTCCCAAAATAAATACGCTCAGTGCATTCAATCATCTCCTTGAAACCGACAATACCGAAAATTCGTCTTGAATTTCTGCAGGAGGCAACTATTGAATAGCTTCCCCCGTCGGAAGCCCCAGACTAATTACCCTGTCCAAGTTAGCATTCAAAAGCCCCCGCAAAGCATTTCTCCTTGAAAACGTTTCGTAAAATCTGAAAATACAAATCCTAGATCTAGTTGTCGTCTTTTTACATATTTACATGAAATTCATCGTTCAACTCTGGAAAGCTCCTCGGAAACCCTAAAACACACAAAAACTATAAGAAAACTACTCGCGCACACACAACCACACGCAGTACAACACTCTTTTGAAGAAAGTTCAAGGTAGGGTCCGTGGCCCTCTTGGGAAGTGGAGTCACTTTCAGCAGATGTGGCCGAAAGGGATCGAAAGAAGTTCTACTTCGCTTACAAAATGTCCTTTTTACATGTTACCAAGATTTATTTATCCTGCCTCTATAGCCTCTAATTACCCCCTTCTGCGGCGGGCGTCTTATCCTCGTCTTTTAGTCATTCCTTGCTGGCGGTCGTGGTGATGGTGGCCCCACTTGCCGAAGAGGCCGGGGGCGGCGGTGGAGACTTCGAGGGTGGGGGTGGTGGTGGCGGCAGAACCAATTCATCAATTGTGCAGACTCGGTCGTCTATTGGAAACTTGAAGCTGATCTCGTTGCTGCTAATTACGGGCGCTTCTGTGGCTTTCTCCAAACATTTGCTACCGTCTCCTGCAAGGGAGGTCCAGAAACAACAGTGAAAATCAATACGAGATTTCGGGACAATTAAACGAGAATTTTTGGGATGGGGATGAACGGGGGTCTAGGTCTAGGTATAGGCTAGTACGTGACGTAGAATTGGGGTGGTAATGACTGGCAGGGGTCAAGGAATCCCGCAGGTCCATTCTTCCTGGTTGAATAACGCCTACTTTAACTCGGCACGTAGCGGTCGGGCAACGCGTCAGCACAGGTTCCCTTATCTCCCCACGGTGATACCTGAGAAGTTTCTCTTGAAAGCAGAAAACTTGTAAATGGACAATGGGCAACTTAATGGCATTTCTGAGTCTCGCCCTAGACTCTGGATTCAGTTTGACTGCAGTGCTACACCGACAGGTGAAGTGTGTGTCTAGGCGAAATCCCGAGTACCACGATTCGCCTCAAGATGCCTCCTCCAAGATAAATCGAAGTCGTGCCCAGCTCCCAATGAGACGTCTTGGAAACTTCTCAAGATAGGGGCATTTAGTAGAGGGGGTTAGATTTCCAGGAAATGAGTTTTGCAAGCAAAACGCAACCACCCCACAGGAAGATGCCATAAACTTGCATCGTGTACCTCCTTTCTAGATATCCTCGTCACGGAAGGAGTGCATTAATTCAAAGCACTTGAGAGAAGTCTTCCTGTGCTCCTGTGCTGCGTAGAAAGTTAATTTACGAGGATCCTACGCAGACACACCTGATGGACATCTTTGCCAGGAAGCCGTCTCTCCTGGTTTCACACAAAAGCGCTTCCCACCATTGTGCAGCGAGTTCGTTGCAATTCAAGCAAATACTTTTCGATGAAATCTTTTGAATTATTAATGTTTCGTTGGTGCACTGGAGTGCAAAAGTTTACAGAGACCTGTTTTATTGTCACTCAACACCCCTGTCTTAAAATGTTTTCAATTTGTGTGTGTCACTGTATATAAAATGTTTTTACTCCTCTTGTCGGTGCAACCTGCTTGGCAGGGTTCATAAATAGTAATAAGTTATCATCAGACGTCTTTTCTTTTATTCCTTTTGCATGTAAAAATGATGAAATAAAAAGCGGCAAAATAGTTACGAATTTTGAATAGCATTTTCTAAAGAATTTTTTTTAAAGCCAACAACACAAAGAATTTATTCTATGGCAAACAAGTTTTTAAGAAAATATGCAAAGTATAATTTCAGCATTTTGATATTTTATTATAAGTATCGATTTGGATATCAATTGTTTAAAGAAGGTTGTGTTCAATTTAGTCGCATAACACTCATAAACCATGTAAAGCAAGAGAAGTAGGTAATTCGGTGAAGAGCAGAAAATATCCCCTAAGGAAATTTAAGCCGAACAGAATGTAGAACATGCCCCCATGAACCACTGCCGAAATGCACCAGTAAGTTCGCGTAAAAAGCGCAATTCAAGCATTGAAAACGTAAATAAACAATGCTTTTGCAGAATTGCTTAAAAAATTTACAATCCACTGATGCTATATACAGAGCCTCTCCACCCCCAGCCATAGTTCTGGACCTAGAGCCCGAAGCAACATTTTTAACATCGGCCAGGGGGCTGCAAAATCCCTTTTGGTGGAAATAATAAATTCTGAATATGCACAACGTGTTCCGGTGAAATATAAAGAGCACCGCCAGGAGAGGGAAGCGCTGCGCAGGAACTATTTCTGTTCAAACAGGGAACACAATGCTCGTTACGGGCAATCCCTGAGGACATTAATTAATGACTTTTATGTCCACTTGGTCAATTAAAAGAGGCTGCCTACGCCGGGAGAGCGGATCCAGGCGAGTCCTACATACGACGTCCAGAACCCCGCCGGTCAGCAGCGGCGGCTGGACCCCAGCTGGAGTCCTTCTGCCCCTCAGGCCCGGCTCAGTCTGACATAACACGAAAGTTAAACAATTCCCAGACAAAGGTGGATGCTAACGCTCGGCTGGATCTAAAGGCGGTAAAGGCAAATAATTCATATCCAGGGCGAAACGTACGAATCCCAAAAGTTTGCATGTTCTATTGCCTAAAACCGAAATTGGGGGCATCTCCCGGTCGCAGGGCCCCAGTTGTTGGGCCGGCCTGGACGGAGCATAGGTCCCCTATTACTCCGGGAGGACCCTGGTCAGGGAGCCGGGAGTTCTCCGGGAAGGCCAGACGATACGTACCTGCTGTTCCTCGCTTGTCCTCGTGGGTGTAGTACCTGGCCCGGTGCTTCGAGAAGCAGACTGCCATTGCAAGAATGATGATGGCAATTAGAACGAAGATAATACCACCAAGAACTGCGAGAGTATTAAGACCACCTGCAAATTAAATATTTATTCAGAGCGGCCCTTTCATTATTCAGGCGATCCGGCCTGTTTATCAATTTGCCAAAATCGGAGGAGGTTCGGACAGGTTTGTGGGTCTTACCTTTTTCAAGAAAATTATGCGAAGTACTGGCGGCGTCCTGCTCCTCGTCGGTGATGAATTCCAGGCACGTCTCGAGTCCATTCAGGTCCAAGTCGGCTATTTCGGCGCCTCGTAGGCTCTTCGGGAGGAAGCAGATCGGATACGTCTCCCATTGCAGCTGTAATGGATGTGTTCGACTTAGATTTGTCGTCGACTTGGTCCAGGTGAATGGACAACCTGGAGGATGATTGGTACTTACGTGTCTCACGATGTCTATCAGTCCTCCCATGTGACATTCATCGCATATCAAGGGATTGTTGTCCAGCCGCACGTTGCGGATTTCCTTGATTAGGATTGCGGCGTTGTCATTGATTCCATTCAACTGGTTCCGGGATAAATCCAGGAACTGGACAATTCAAAGAGATTGAGGATTAATTGCCTTATATGGGAGTTCTGAAACTACGTTTCATAAAAGTACAAATCTGGCTTTTACAAGTAAGTTCTTTTCTAAATTGTAACTTGTTGAGCCCACTAGGAATTTTTTTGAGTAGAGCGATGCCTTTATAACTTTAAGTTAGAATTTACTAAACTAGCATAAAGATAATTGATTAATTTTTCAAAGCATGCTCAACAATTTATATTTATCAAATTGAACATGTAATAACGAAAAGTATGACCGAAATGTTTTTATGATTAATATATAATCCTTATCCTTTTATTCTAAATTTTAAATTAGTTGTTTCTGATTCGTTCCCTTAAGTGTTAAATTTTAAAACGCGGTTTGCTTTTGTCGGTGTCTTTAATTTTGAAGTAATTTACAGGAGTGTTTAAGCGAATATTGACATTTTAAATATTAAAAATGTTCTAATAAAAGAGTTTGGTTTTGGGGTGGCCGAGTAAAATAAATTGTGGTTTAGAAACTTACCTCCAATTCCCTGCAAGGGTTTATCACCTGAAGCGTTACGCTGTCCAGCTGATTGCCAGATATGTTTAAATAGCGCAATTGCCGGAAAGGCACTAAAAGTCCCATCGGAAGCAAGCCCATGTCAGCTACAGCCAATGCTGTAAGATACGGAATTTTCTGCAAGATGAAGATGTACAATTTTAGAATCCGATTAAAGCCCTCCGGGTTTATTGGAGCGAAAATTAAAACTGGAATTAAATTCGAAGTAGGCAACGAACACACAGCTAAGCCGTGTTCCCTATTAGCGACCAGTTCGTAATTTCGCGTTTCCAGCGCAATAAAAGAACTCTCCCTAGGACGAGTTCTGTCTACCTGGGTAAAGCTCTGGATTCATTCATTCAATAACAAGGTTGTGGAATTAATTTTCGTCTGTACCTGGAGGTGTTATTCCTGGTGTTTTTCTCTATTTTTACTGAACCTCATCCCTCACAACTCTTCCGCACTACGGCAAAATTGTATTTTCTGGGTTGAATTTAAAAAAAATAAAGAAGAAGAAGATATTATTCCCCCACAACCCGCGGACATATTATTTTTCGCAATATTTAAGCTTCTTACCTCAGCCAAGCATTACCATAGAAAACGAATTTTTCACATTTTATGTCTCGGAGCTCTTTCGGAAGGAGCACCTTGAAAAGGCGACGCGAAATCCCTCCCCAAAGCCTCTCCTTTCTTATTTTTGTTTTATACTTTCGGATTGTTGTACTCGCATCATTAAATTATTTATGCGAAAAGAAAAAAATATTGTGTATTTTCATGCCGCATTCGGGGCTATTTTCAACAAAAGCGAAAGAGACCAAGGAGGTGGCAAAAGGTACAAAACCATTGCATATTTATGGTAAAGAGACGGCCGTTTTTCATGGTGTTTTTAATATTACAAAAAAGTGACATTACATCTGTGAAAAGGGTCGCGATCTTCTAATGAAAAAAGATGAGAAGGGATTTCGTTTAGCTTGTCCTGTTTTAAAGGGATTATATCAAGACAAATTTATAAAATACGAGACTCGCAGAACCAGGTCCTTTAAAACGTGAAACTAGGCATTTTGGAGATTTAGCATTAAAGAAAATGAAGTATATAATTAAATGAATAATAAAGTTAAAAATAATTTGAAATTGGAAATGCAATTGAAAAGGAAGTTTTAAAATACTTAAACTACATAACTTCCTTTTAGTCAAAATGTGTCTTAAATTATTTAGCACTATTCAGATAATACGTGAATAATGAGCTTGAAATTTTAAATATTATACTTAGATATTCAGTATGTTTCAAATAATAATTTAAACAAGGTCATTACTCTTGGATGTTATGATGATTCTACTTACTTATATTTACTTTATCAAATTCCTAGATAACCCTGAGAGATACTCTTCTGACGTCAAATTTAACCCTAATAAAATTAAACTGCCGTCACATTTAAAACTTAAATCCCAAGAAATCCACTTCTTACATATTTCACATTTGCTGCACATGAAGAAAGGGCTTTGGGGTTTATACGTTTGTCGACATCGCATATCGGCATCTTTCAAGGTATCCTTGATAAATAAGATAAAACTCAAAAGGATGAAATGCTTCATTGACTGATGTTGAAAAACTTACAAGAAGAAACCGAGGGTACGACTAGAGTCAGGGAGAAAAGGTATTGCTGCGAAATTCGATTGATGTCAATAATTCCCTTTGACTGCAAAGGTCAGAAAGGTATTGAATTATTTACGCTTCCTTACGTGGCTCAAAAATCGATACAAATGAGCGCGAGGAGCACTATCAAGATGTGAGCCGGAGCCCCATCTTTAGCAGGTAAGTTAGGTTCGTTAGAGCGCTGGCAGATATTAACCCAGTTATGAATGGGAACGTGTTTATGGCTCCGTTGAGATGTGCCTTGTGCCGTGCTAATATGCGGAACAACATGACCTGTCGTTCCTGGTTATCTCACGAATTTCCCCCCCTGGCCACAATCGAGTAATTAAATAGGCCGAGAAATGGATGAAAGTCGTGTTCAACACCTTTTTCACCACCATGTTCACCTTTTTCCTCGACTCTGTTGTTTCGAATTCTCCTCGAAATCCCTATAATTTTGCTCGGGCGAATATCCCACACCTCGGCTCTAATCAGCCTGGAGTAAACCTGGAAAAGTTATTCCCTTTCGCAGCGCAGGTGAAACACAAAACCTGGAAGAAGTCTGCCGAGAGACGAGAAACAACACTTACCTCGAACGTTTCACGAATTTCGTGCAAATCCATTTGAACGTTGCCGCTAATGTTGAGGGTTAGTAAGTTTGTGAGGTGACGGACCGACTGCGGCTCCAGCCTGACCAATTTGTTGTAGGATAGATCTAGATATGTGAGATTGGATAAGTTTTCGAACGCCCTGTTTGGAACTTTGGCCAGGCGATTGTAGGATAGATCTGGAAGTGGCACGCAAACTTTGCTTTAGCTAATTTGGGGCCGGTTGGTGGTTGAGCCACCTTAAGTTACTTACCGAGATACTGAAGATTTTTTTGCATCCGAAATAAGTTGTCCACCACCACAGAGAGTTGATTTCCATCCAAACTGAGCTTCGTCAGCCGTTTCAGGTCACTGAATTCGTCCTTGTCAAGAAACTTAAACTGAAATTCAAACAATGGCGAGGGCGTTTTAAATTTAATACCTTTGTTGGAACGGTTTCTTGATTAATTTTGCTCATGAAAAGCATAAGACACCCTAATTTCGCTGAAATTACAAAGGGCTAAAATCGTACTCACCTCATTCCTACCCAAATCTAATTCGGACAGGTGCGACAGTAGGTTGTATAGCTGGGGGTTGATTTTCTTTAATTGACAGTTCCGACACTTGAGCACCTTTAGCTCCTGCGATATAGAAAATACTCCTTAATTGAAAACTTATCCTAGATTGAATCATAATTAGAAGCCAATATCCCACCTGAACATCCTTGAACACTTCGGGGGGGAGATCCTGCAAGGGATTGCCGCTCAAATCGAGGTATTTCAATTTCCCAAGCATGAAGAATAGACGCTGCATTAGTTCCTGAATTGAATTATCGGCCAAATTCAGCCTTCGCAAATCCTGAACAGATTAGAGTTCGAATTAAAATGTCATAAATTTAATCTTAGTCTTTAAAAGTTGTTTAATCTCTAATTAATATTGTATTCTTTTATGTTATATATATTGAAGAAAAAATTGTGATAAATCACCTTTAAATGAAAGAACGTCCCACTAGCCATCCGTTCAATTTTATTTTTGGACAAATCCAACTCGTGCAGATCATCTTGGCCACGAAAATTCTCGTCGGTCACAGTCGTAATATTATTCTTCGAAAGGTCTACAGGCCCAGAAAATGTAGTTAGCGACAGACATCGTCACGTGTCCGGAAGTAAGTCGAATTTCAAATGGGATCGCACCAGGACCCAGGTCCAGAAAGCGCAAAGAAGCAATAAAGGGATAAAGGAAGACAAAAAATCGGTTGACTTTATTGTGGACGAAAACGCCTTTTTTATTTTTTGAGCTTGAGTGTTTCGCCTATGCCACAAAAAAATTGCCTTTTTTTGGGGCGGAGCTCCTCGGCGACTTACCTAAAATTCGCAGACTCTTCACACCCCAGAAGGAATTCTTCCCGATGGCCGGGACGTTGGAGTCGATGATCCGAAGGACTTCCAATTTCGTGAATGACGTAAATATTGGGCCGATTGTAAGGAAATTCCTTGGTCCCTTTATTATAATAACTTTGACATCTGGATCCAGCTCCTTGACGGGGACGGCCTTCATGCCACCTGGAACGCAACGGCAGATAAGGATTATAGTTGTCTTTACGGCGGCCAGCAGGGGAGCACTCAGAATAAAAATGAGATAACCGACGACCCTTAAGCCAGCCTCGGAGCCCCGGAGCCCCCAGTATCCGTGCGAAATCTTTTTATCTGTGGGTGCCGACCCTTGGCTCGGTTGGGCGGGGCGGGGCGGGGTGTGTGCGGGGCCGCTCGGGGAGGGCTCCGATAGTGCGGTCGACTCTGAATTTGGGCATGTTTATCGCCAGAGGTGCGAGAACATAAACCTCCCGGTGGCTGTTTCAGGTAAAGTTAGCCCTTTGATTGCCTGATTTAGGATCAATTGCGAGGGTACCGTGACACGACCTCGATAAACTGCGAAGCCTGTCTGGAGGAAAGTTCGGGAGACTTTAAGGTGAATTCATTGGGGTTAGTCGATAGGTACTTAACACTGCTACAAATTAGTGCAAATGTTCTCCAGACAGGGCAGATTACTTTCCCTTACGAGGGCCATTTTCGGGATCCCTTTCGGTCGAATACTTTTGGAAGGGCCCGGTAATTGGTGGTGAGGGACCCAAATTGCCTTCGAATGGCATTCTATTCAAATTGAGCCCTTCGACAGCCTGAAAATGACCTCTTTCGATCGAGGTGCAAAGTGAGTGGGATTTTGGGATATTGGATTAGGATACAGACGTGTTCGAATTGGTAAGGTATTTTACTACCTCCCACATTTTTATTTAAAAATTTAGGTTTTCTTTTAGAATATGAACGTAGTTCTACTATATATTTTAAAAATTGACGAGATGCCCCAAAAGCTACTTGCACAAACTGTTCTCTACCTACAAAAATTCAAACTTTTTAAAAAGTTATATAATTTTGCGAATGATATTTGTGATTAGTCTTCTGACTAAGCGTATATGTTTCTTATAGGGCATTTTGAGATTTCTATCGGCTAAACATTTTGGATCGGATGTAATTGGCGGCGATGGTTCTACATTGCTTTCAAATAACATTCAATTTAAATTGAGTCTTTCGATAAGCTGGAAATGGCCTTTTTCTTCATTTGGTTTACAAAGCAAAAGGGATTTTTGGGCACATTTCAAAGTATGATAGAAAATGTTAACTTTGTTGCACGAAAGGAAAAATGTTTTCGTCTGATAAGCGACAAACGATAAGTACATTTTATTTTTGTTAAAAAAAAGTAAACGTTTACCTACCCAAACGTCCTTATACAGTGCCTCCGAGTGCTGGAGAAATTTTTATGCCTTTTCGACTGTACTTTGGCTCGATAACCTTAGGGATCGGTATAAAACCAATTTCCCGAGGCAATAAGCACTTTGTAGCTCCCGCGAGCACTCAAAGTGTGGAAGTAGCAAAAGTTTTACCTCCCTGCCCTGACGAGCTGCTCTACTTTTTGCTCCCCGATGGGATCTGAAGGGAATTACCTAATTGAGAATGCACGCCCCACTTAGAGTTTATTACCGAAGAATTCGATAAATTCCGTTTAAATAAATAAAACCCTTTATAATCAAGCATCTGCAGACGTACTGCTCCCGGGATACGGATGCCCTGCAGCCAGGAGCTCCTCTGGCTGAGTGGCGGATCGATTGCCACTCTCGGGACAAGTACAGAAAAATGGGGAGCCAGTCCAGGATCCTGGATCCTTTAATCTGTAGAAGCTTTGATTGACTACATCAGGACAGAAACAATCTAATCTCGTTTTTCAGTGGGTTGTGCACGTGAACCTGAACTGCAGAGTCCCTTCTTACCTTTTACACATATCGTCTGAACACGTCCTTTGTCGTCCAAAGAACATGAGCATTCCTGGGGGCACTTATTCATCCCAGTAATAAGCGGAAGCAGGAGGCAGAAGATGAATGACTTCAGAAGCATCTGGAATGGAAAAAATTAATTATTCACAGGATGTTAATTGTGATCGAGGTGGCAGACGGAGGAAGGGGCATCGCATTCGAAAGGGACTCGTCTCTGCGGAAATATTTCCCTATTGAAGCGCACACCTGTCCTCCTCCTCCTTGTCCCTTTGAGCCAGAGGAATACTCGCAAAATAATTTCGTAGAAATTTCATTCATGGCGAAAATTTTAATTACATCCCATTATCATGGAGTAGGACGCTCTGTGGAGTCCCATTTCTGTCCCCAGGGCAGTCGCCTGTTTCGCGCACAGGAGTCGCAGTATCCTGACATTATGCATTCATACGATAGAACAGCCCCGGGCTCATTGGGGCACTTCTGGCATTCAGTCGATTCCTTTCTTCTGGAAAAGGGATTTGTGTGTTTTCTATTACGACATAATGTTCGAATAGATGAATTTTATCTTATATCACAGAGCCGGGCACAAAGACGTCGGGTGCCCTTCAGCTCGTGCAATTTTGCGGACTATGGTCTGGGGGAGTGCGCCCCATCTAACCGGAGATTAGTTCGAGATCCAGGACTACTCCAGCGGCGGGGTGCTCCAGGAACTATGCCACACTGAGTGCACTCCTGCGGGAAGTTTGAATAATGGTCCTTCCAGAAAGCCCCCGTTGTGGTGGATTTTACGAACGCTATACGCGAAACTATTCATTATTCCAAAGGGCACGAGAAGAGCGAGCTGTCTGCAGGTCCAAAAATAAATTTGAGGAGAAATATTTACTCGGTGATTTTTTTATGATGGCCAGAAAGATTAATGAAATTACATTTTTCGAATGCACTCCAATGGCGGTCGCGTACCCCCAAACCCAAGGTTTTTGTCAGTCCACCTGACGTTGCACATTCTTCGGGAACTCTCACCTTTTCCGCAGCCCTCCAAAAAGGGAATTCTAAAGCAGTGGAATTCGTTTATCGTTTTATGCGAGTATTAAAATTTAGGACAGGTCTTTCGCATTCTGCAGGAACAAAGGCATAGTCCTCTGTTTAATCGGCTTTCAAAAGGTGGACGGTAGAAGCGCATTCTCCGCGTTTATTCCCTGCTCGGACGTGGGGCTTTGTAGGAACTGGAAATCATTTATAATATAAATAGGAAACGTTTGCAGTGAGCAAGTAGTTTTTGAATTATAAAAATTGCCGACAAATAGCTCTCCAGAGCCCAAAATTAAGCGGATTTTGCAGGATTTCTAAAGAGCATAAATGAGTTATGGAGTGGATGTAAGTCGTACTGTTGAGGGAATTTACTTTCTTATTCTTTTCATAATGCTTTATTTGGAAAGATAATTTAAAATGTACTATTTAACCGTATTCAAAATAATTCTAGAATTAAATATTTAGTCCGATATTTTAATGAATACTACTAGAACAAATAAAAAACAATTTATAGGTACATATTCATCAACATAAGTAGGTATGCAGAACATATTATACAACTCGTTACTCCCTTTTTATTTAGATGGATAATTTTTGAAAGAAAATGTTTAATATATGTACTCTAAAATAACCGCAAAAATCTAGTTAGTTGAAAATGAAAGTAAAATTAAACGAATACATATTGAAAAAGTTTTTCTAAAAGAATGTAAATTGTCAAAAACTTTTATGTAGATTCGTAAATTTCCCAAAATATTACAATGTGATTATATTTTTCATTAAAACGCATGGATAAAAACGGAGTTACCTATTCCCTTAACATGCAATTATTAACGAATTACTCCCCGAACATGAACTTGTGCAAGCTGGGAAATATTCATCACTTTTCTACTCGCTGCCAACTAAACTGAGCATCGCTTTTCCGCCGGCTTATTTCACCTATTCCCCAGACTAGTTGCGCAATTAAGCGCGAATAAATTAAAAAACTTTTCTAGCAGTCTCGAAGTTTTTAATGCATCACCTGCAGGAGACTGTTCCGGGACAAAAGGCGATAGAACCAGACCGCGGGGTGGGGGTGGTGTAGCTGGTTGTTCGCGCTGAATAAATTTCGAAAAGGGTAACAAAACGTGAAAAATCTAGGGGAACAAAGGGCACTGCTTACTGGAGCAGAGATATTCAATTTCTGCACAGACCGTGCAGAGTTTTCTGTGCAGACTCGGTTTGCTTGACACAGTCGTGTTCACAGAAACAAGAAACCGAGCTTTTGTAAAATTTTTACGGACTAAGTGAATTACCTCGTGGCTTTCCTGAATAGATGTTACCGGCGAAACATGAAGAGCTGGCGATCCAAAGTGGTTTGAGTCGGTCACAAAATCTGAAACAAAAGAGAGTAGAAGAACCTTTAAAATATATTTCAACAGTTCTTGCCATTTCGCTGGCTCTTTTTATTCAGCTTCTTTGTCTTTTAAGTAAGTGTCTGAAATGCGAGAAGAATGTAACTACCCCAAAAAGGTACAACTTCTGCTCAAACCACCGTCTAATTGTGCTTTTCGCAGAACCTGTCTGCTAAATGGGTCTCAGGTGGAGGATTAGAGTTACAATGGATGGACACGTATTTCCTTTCATGCAATCTTTTTCGAACAACACTTCAAATAAAAAGTCACACAATTCTCTATTAATTTCGGAATTTCACTCAACCTGCTTCTTAGGTCTCGGAGATGTTCCTAGTTTAAGTATTTCGTACACTATTAAAGGGAAAAGGATTTTACGAAATTTAATATTAGAACAACTGCAAAAGGTGTTCGAACTTTTTGAGATGATGACGATATCAAAAAATAATACCTTCCACATAGTAAAGAAAATTCGTTGATTTTGAATAATTCCCTGAAATAAGTCCGAAAAATTATTCCTTTCTTGAAAAACAGATTTTCATATTTAACGTATATTTATTTACTTAACCTTATTTAAACAAACATTCAAAATATTGTGTTTCAATAATTTAATAATTGAGACTTGCATGTATGTATAAAACATTTAAACTATACGTTAAGTATCTTGGCAGTTAATTAATTTCATTATTTACATTTGATGAGTGGAATGCTCATTACGAAAATTAAATTTAACTCTCTTTTTACAAAACAAAATTTAAACTGTTAAGGTTAAGGCTGGTCTTTTCGTACTTTTTCGGTGGCCTGCACTTCCATGAAACCCACATAAAACTGTGTAGTTGTTGTGAGTATTCATTTCTCGCTCATCCATTAATTTCAGATAAAATTTCCACCATTCATCGTGGTTGAGCTCAATTTGTAAAACTTTTATTTATGCAAAAACTGGCAATATCTGTTAAAATGTTGACACTGGGCTACTTAAAGCGCTAAATAAATACCAACTAATTTTACATTTAATCTTTACACAAGCACTTCCAAGCATATAGACAATTTTCGGAAATTGTTTCCAAATAGATATTCACTGGGACTTAATTAAAATCGTTGGTTGGAAAATCAAAATGTTTTTTTATGAGTAAAAATTACTCATTTTATGGATGGACTTCGAAGAGGCAGCTTAATGGAATCGGGTATTTACACAGGATTACCACACATTGCAGGCCAGTTAACGAAAATTTAAAATCATCCAATTTCAAAAAATAATGAAAAGAAAGTATGTGCACAAGTATTCGTGTCAACAAATATAATTACCGGCGTACGGGGAATGGATAATCCGCGGGAATGGGACGTTCGAGTTAAGTCCAGGTGTATAAGGTTTATTTGTCCACCACTTAATTATGATTTTCCCTGTTTTTTTATCGTTTTCCCCAGGAGGTTTGTACGTATGCACAGGGCGTGCAAAAAGGCACCGGAGGACGGTCGTTGCGATAGTAATTAAAAAAAGATAAAAGTTGTTCTCAATTTAAGGAGCAGGGGAAGGACTGAATTTTTGTGCCCGATACAGCGGATGTGTAAGGGTGCTCTTTTGGGGGCGATTTAAATTAATGGACGAAAAAACACAACGAAATAAATGGAGAAAATTGTTTTTTGAGGGAAATTGCATTTCGAGAGTGTCGTTCACATTCATTACCAAAGCCCTTATCTGATAAATTACAGTCGTGCTGACATCCTAGATGCATGCACGTGACATTTTTGATAATTTTACACGGGAAGCATTCTGTGGAAATGACGAATCATTCTCTGGTCATGCACCTCGGGCGATTTTATCAGATAAGGGAGCTGTTCGACCACTCCCGAATGAGTGTCCCTGGGAAATCACTAAAACAACCATTCCCCGGTATAAGGTACCAATCTGTCCCAGGGTGGAAATTAATTTCAATGCCCTCTTTCCGCGCATTCAACAACAAAATGATAAAAATTTATTTTGTGGGGCTGCTGCATTTTGAGTTGTTCCCGGTTTGACTATACTCGTACGTAAAATAAATAGGGAGCAACCCTTGTGTGCGTTGAGGGTGTTAAATATGGTTGAGCAGTAGCAGTAAAATAAAAATTATGAAAACGAGTGGCCTCAAGAGTTATTTCAGTGATTCAATGGAAATTGCCTGGGTGGAGCACTTTGAGGGCAAAACAAATAATGTGCTCCGCTGTTGTTGTTTGCTGAAATTAGCCCTGGCTGGTACTGCACTAGCGCCTTCCGCCACTCTGTTCTACGAGAGTAAAGTTGTCGAGTTTATTGTAATTACTACCAGTTCATGTAAGCGAACAAGTCCTCCAACCCCCTTTATTCCACAAAAGTAGAAGCACTTCAGGGCTCTACTATCGCTGTTCTAATGGATTTCTTCATGTAGAATGAGTTTACTTTGTCAATACAAAACAATATTGAGCCGACAATCTATAACTGCTGTGCTTAGTCGTTAACCTACAATTTTAGCTCCGAGTTATCCAATTATTTTTGATTGATGGTATTTTTGGTCGAAACGTAGGATAGACCGACAACAAACTATTATATCCGGTCATTTCTTAATTTGGCCACTATTCATGGAAGATAAATGTTGGAAGAGTGGCCACGCATTATATGGACATAAATTTATTCTTACACTACTTCGCTTGATCTCCTCTAGACAATTGATTCGGGGACATTAGAATAAAAGGTCCGTATGATTTTTCTCTGAAATTTAGCTTTATTGGGCGCAAAACATTCACAAACATATTTTTTCGCTTGATTTGAAACGCCATTTCTGTGACAAATGTCTGGAATAAATTTTTGGGGGTTACTTTAAGTGGGATTTAAGTTTCGCATTTAACGAAGCAATATAGATACATAACTATATACATGTGTATTTGACGAATAACAAAGTAATAACTATACTTTATAAAACTTTTTGTTAGTTTAATATCCTTTTTCCTGAAAAGTTCGAAACCGTTTTTCTATTTCTCAAAAAATTACTTGATATAACAGTCCGAAAAAAGTTTGGATACTAAGAGTGAAATATAGACAGCAAATAGTCGAAAACTTTAAGCAGAAACTGATAAAAATTGGATAGCATTCTACTTTTATTAGTTTTATGACTTTTGTCATACTTTATACAAAACACCAAAAATGGCAAGTCCTCCTGCAAGTCCTTTGGATAAAAAGAAAAGAATTGCTGGACCTTAACCCAGTCCAATTTAGATAAAAACCCTCCGACAATAGTTCGTTTCACCATCGTCTGAGAAACTTTCGGGAACAACCTTAAAGTGTCCTACCACATCCCTCAGGGAATCCCTTGGCTATGCAGCCAAAATCAGGAATTCGATGCCAAAAAATATTGTTTGGGCGAATTTTGAGTATTCCACTTTGGCTGCAGGACAAAGTTTCGGGGATGTAAGGAACCACTCGAAAAAAAGGGCGATATGACACTCCCGAAAAACCACAAAACTGGTTCAAGTGTCGCCCCAATTTGTCATGTGCTGTGTGAAGCCCTTCACTGTCCAATGTCCACCCGGGGGTGGGTGCGGAGCCCCGGGCCCCAGTCACTCTGGGGGAGAGCCCGTGAAATGTGCCGCTTTCTAAGCGTGACATGAATTTGCCCGCTGGCCACCGTCCACCACTGTTGCAGGGCTCTATCTTTTTGACCGACATTTTTCGTACAGCGAATTTTTCGCAGTCGACCGGACCGAAAAAGTTATGAGGGCGCATCTTGCTCGCTTTTTTTTTAGTTTCCCTTTTTATAGCCTCGCGGATTATTGCTGGAGTTATCGAATTTCCAGGATGAGGGAAAGCGCCGGCAGGTTCTGTGGTTTATGCCGCGGGGGATTACTTCGGGTGCTCTTGGCGTAAACAATAAAAGGAGGAACTTTTTTACAACCTTTTTATAGCTGACTTTTGGCTCGAAGGGCCTCGAGACTGTTTTGAATATTCAATTGGAGAAAATCGAATACATTCTCGTCTGAAGGGATTTGTGCTTAGTTGGCGATAAACTGGGCCGCCTATGGGGAGACTATTAAAATCGTTGCCTGAAACTTTTCCCGCCCATGCTTTGAATGTTTTAGATGATTTTATTAACTCTATTTATGGGGCATCAATAGAGTTCACCAATTTCCCTAATATTTCTTTTATTGGCCCAAATATGGTATAATGGCTCACACTGGACGCAAGTGTGGAGAAAATCGCGATATTCGATCGAAGAGCATTGCCTAATTATAGATATGGATATTCGCGTTTATATTTAATGTATCCTATAAATCGCAGGGGATATTTCGTGCATGAGCCCGAAGCCTGTCAATGCAAATGAATTATTGAAATCCATAAAAGGTGGAAGCGCTAACATATTGCGACTATACGCCATTATCCGAGTGCCGACCGGGCCAGACAGACAGACAGACAGTCTATCCCCCTAGGCTCGGTTAGGAGGCTGTCCCGGGCTGGCTAAGAACCACTTTGCAGTTTTGCAATTATAATTCGTCAAAGTAATTGGCCTGTAAATCATCGCAAGTGAAATACGAGCACCTCAAGGGCGAGAAAGCAAAGCGGGCGTGTTCACCTGTTCGATGCCTGGGATATGTTCGCAGCAATTTGCCATTTTTCACGGAATCGTGGCAGGATGTTGCCAGGGTGCTCCTTATCGCTGCGAAGGGCACATCTTCTTATCGCTGTTATCATCCCCCAAAGCGGGGGAGGCACGTAAAATGCAGGTTATGTGCGGCAGAATGAGTTTGGAGCCAACGGGCAATATATCAGCGTTTGCCTGGCAGTCGATCGTAAAATTTCTACAGCCTCCGCCCTTCAGCCACCCCCACTGAGGGGAATTTAGAGCTCGCTTTGCCCGCGCCATGGAGCCCCAGCTTCCGGGCAACCCGACCGTAATGAAAATGTGAGCACATTTCATAGACATGTCTGCTCGGTGTACAAATGAGCCCCTTTCCCGGGCGGGGGTGTGCGCTCTGATTTTTATCATTTCGATTTTTCTACGATTTTTCCAGGCGAACCGAACCAGCCGAGGCACAGCATCCGTTGCAACATTCAGGTGCTCTCCTCCACCCCCACGTGTAAGAGTCGTCGAGGCGAAAGCACGTTCGCTTCAGACTGTGTCTGGGATTGTGAAGAAGCACCCTGCCGTGATTTAAATAGAAATTTCCCTCGTTAGGAGGGCGAAATTCGATTTTTGACGCTCTAATCGCCGGCCACCGCACCGACGAGAGATGGAGTCGGAGTTGATCAGCCGGAAGCCTCTCATGCGGTGCGAAGTTTGCTGCTAGCTCGATCGTGAAAAAGATTTTGTGCTTCCGGCGGCACAGGTGTAATTTGAAAACATCGACTCCCCCGCTGAAGGAGCGACGGGTGGCCGAAGGCCGAGTTGGGGTCCCGCGCCCCAAAGACCCACTTGGATGGGTTTTCTGCATGGCCAGTCGTTCTACTACTATTTCGCATCAAGTCTTCTCAAAACTTGCCTCCCATGCGGCATCGGCACAGAATTCAATTGAAGGCGATAGTCGTTAATATCGCCTCCACAGGGAGCACAGAGTGGCCATAAATTTGCCACTTTCCGGCTATAGTTACTACGCCAGGAGACTCGACTAGTTAATTACTTTAGTGGGCGGACGTTTCTAGGACTCACTCCTTACGACTCTTGATTCATTTCTCCGAATTTTGGGATAGATGGATAAAGTTTTCTAATTTAGGACCGGTACTCAATCTAAAAACTTTATGTCCATAGATTGAGCTCCTCAAGTTTGACACTATTGATTGGATATTTAATATTGACAAGATATTTGTAGGCAGGATACCATCGGGAAACCACATTATTAAATACCAATAACAAGGCAAGTGTAGAATAATATCCTTCTCAAACAAAGCGCCTACTATTAAATATTAACACGTGGATTTATTATGAGATATGAGTTAAGATATCGATAATAACAAATCGTTGTTATATCTATAACTTCTAAATAAAAGAATTATATTTTTAATTAGCGATAGTATTTCTAATTATTTTTTACGGTTCTGTGTAAATAAAATCTTCTTATTATAAGGAGAAGTATAAAAACGAGCTACATAGTCTTTATAATATCTTCGTCTTTACTATGTAAGGTAGTAATCCTTTAGAAAATGCGCAAAATTACGATTTTAAGTTAGTTGGTTTTAATTAGATACTTTTTAGAATAGCTCCTTTGATTTCCGCAATTCCTCAAGAATTTTAGAAAGGGTATGTTGGTTTTCTATACATTTTCCCTAACGGAAAAAAGTCGCTTTCAAAAGGAAACGCCATTTTCTTTAAACGAACCGTCCTTTTGAATTAGCATTTTGCTCAAATTTCTTGTCTCAGATTTAATCAAAGGATACTGAAAAATCTAAGAGAAGTAGGACGATCCCGAGGAGAGAAGCTTTGAAACCCGAAGCAATTTCCATTAGCATAATGTGAACCTGATAAGTAGTTTTGGTAACGATAATTCCCTTTAGTTTCCACCCTGCACTTTCATCACAGGGTGGTTTTCCCCAAAAGGATGAATGCATCCGCCAAATCCTCCTCGAGGTACAACGAAAGTATCGAAATAGGAACTCACTTGCAAAACACCCTCTTAAAGGGCCTGCAAAAAAGATCCCTGCAGATATCTGGATAGAGCGAGGAGACACATTCTGGAATTGACTCGGACGTCCTTGAGATGTAATCGCCCAGGGACGCTGCCGTCGGGAGTAAGCCACCCGGAAGCAGGGTAACAAGTGCGGTCGTGTCCTTCTCGTCTTAAGGACCAGCCTCGTGCTCAATTGTCCGTGGTGCACTGGCTGGGAACATTCCCGACTTGATCCCATTTGTGGACGTCCTCTGATCCGTCCAGGAAAGACAACTTTCGGCAGCTCCCAGCCGCTCCTCTGACCATTTCCCTTAATGCTTATCCCTCTTTTTGCATTTTTTGTTTGCCCGCTGTAATCCCAGGATCGGTCGGTTAAGCTCTTGAAAGATAACCGGGATCGGGAGCGTACATAATTTTAGTGCCGCGACGAACCAGAAGGATTAGTCCGGGAGATGGGAATGAACCATCCTCTCCGTCCGGGCCCGCGCCTAATCGATATTAATTTGTCAATAAAGATTATCTCCTTCGACACGATTTATCAAAACATCAGCGGCGCCTGTTCAGGGGGCGCTCCTCCTGCGGCGTTGCAGATATCGGGGGATGTCAGAAAGCGATTTGGGGCCCTGCGAAGGGCCATACATCACCGAGTCCCGCACAAAGCGCGAGGCAAATGAGAGCTGGAAAGTAGATCAATTGCTCCCCTTCAGCCGCCTATTCATCCTGTCAACTTTCATTTATCTCCCTGCCTTTGTAGTTGATATTGTTCCAGGGGGCTGTTGGGGCCGCTGGGGCGCGGGAGCACTCCTCGGATGGCGTAGGGAATTTATCGGAGGTAGCCAGGCCCCAGAAAAGGCCTCCCCTGGAAAAGGCCACAGTGGCCGGGGATCGCGACTTTGTGTCCTTTTGTTACGGGATTACGGGGCGTTTCTGGCTCATTTTTCTTTAATTATGCAATGACCGAAACGGCCGGCTTCCCGGAAAATTGCCTTCCGGCCAAAAAATAGGGAAAATGAGGGATAAACTTAGCCAGGATGGGGCACCCGAAATGGAGCGTGCTCCTGTGGTTATTTTCTAATCCCGGTTTTCCCGGTTTTGTTGTGTGTAATTCCCTCTCCCGGCGGAAGCGACACAACGAGTTAAAGGCGCCTCCGGGCGTGCGACGGCCCAATTAAGCTTTCGATAACAACATCGCTATCATTCTCAGCCGGGGATTTCCCCGATTGTTTATCGATAGCCATTTATTTTCCGCTTTCCTCCAGGATTCCCTGCGCTGCGTTCCCGGCTCTTTGGGACTCTCGTGCCGCCGCCGGGAATTCCATCGATTTATCTCGAAGATATTTAAATTAGGAAGAGCACATGTGCGCGTTCCGGCAGTGGCTTCTGAGGATTTCGCCACAAAATTAATGGAGAGGATTTTCCCCAGAATCCCTCCCGCAAAAGGGAAACATCAACAATTCACTGTCAAACTTTCAAAATGTTTACAATTTCACGAACAATTGCTGCGCGCGACATTCCCTTTAATGGGAACATGGGGCCATGGTCCCGCAGGGTATGTGGCAGCACGAGGACCATTTCTGGTTCACTTTTTACCATATATTCGCACTCGGAGCTAGCGTAATGTCTTTTGCGCGGCAAGAACATTTTTTAAACTTAAATTGAGGAGCACTTCTTTGCCCTGAGTTGAATAACTAATTACAGACTAATGTACTTGTGCCTTCCTGATAATTTAGAGTATGTAGAAAGTTCCAAAAACTGGATTAAAGATTTACAGAGTATGAGGCCTAAACAAATAAAAATAATGTTTGTATATTATAACACATATGTAAATAACAAGAGTAAATTACAACAATTTTTTAATTGGATTACTTTTGATAAAAAATCATATTTATTTTATCTTTCTTTACTCTTCACAGTTTAATTTGGAAGAAACCTAAACTTCCTCTTAATAATATATACTCGTATATTATATGTATTATATATACATACTAAAAAATAGTAATTTTTTCCCGATTTGCCGATTTCCAACTTAATAAGTTGATTAATTTTAGAAATATCTGTTGAATAACTACTAAATGGGGAAGAAGATTTCCAAAAGCAAATGAATTCATTTTCTGAGTGCATTATTGAACTAATCGTGTTCCCAGATCAGCACCTGTTGAATTCCACCTGCAAGGCAAATGGGTTTTTAAGACTTCAACAGATTCTCCTCAATATCCTTGAAGGCTGTGTCTGCATTTTACCCTATTAATTCCAAAGGGAATCTGCTTTAGTGCGACAGGTCATTACCGATCCTAATCAAATCAAGGACCAACCTCATCGTAGTTGTTTTCCGTAACGAAGCTGCACTAAAAGCAAAGTTTCCCTGCAGCTCCACAGGGAACCCAGCAGACAGTTCCTGGAGAATCAAGTTAATCGTGTCTTTGTTAAATGGTCCCGAGTAAAATGGAAAAATAATACGGTGGCATTGTTCCCGACGTTCATTTAATCATTCTCACCTCATTGAAGGAGGCTTTCGGGTTCAATTAAAATTTGCCGAAGCGAAATGCTCCTATCTGCGTTTCCAGAAAAAAGTATATCTGGAGCGGTAGAGAACCTCCAGCGAAAGAAAATTTTAATTAAAGTTTTCCCTGGCAAAAACTGGAACTTTCAGCTAAAAGTCCGCAATTTCTTGAAGGTTGCAGTTTTTTACTTCACACGTTCGCGAAAACTTTCGCGAGTGGCAGAAAGATTTCTCGCTGTACGGCGCAGAAAAGATTTATTGCCTTAGATAGTGGTCGATGGGCTTAGCAACTTTCTTCTGCCTTAATAAGCAAAAACTCCGCCCTTCCTCCCGTGGGAAATTGCGAATTTGAAGAGATTGTTATTTGCGGTTCCAGAAACTCCAGCCGGTGACGGTGATAATTATAAATCCCTGGCGATTTGCCCTATAAATTCGCAAATCCATTTCTTAACTTTTCAAGGCTTCGAGGCCTAAATAAGAAGCGGGGGCTGAGTTGCCGGCCGGCGATGTCAACTTCTGATCCTGCTCAGGATGTGTGGAACTCCGGCTTATGTTATGTTAAGGATGTCATGGGCGAAAGTGAATTTGCCACTTGGGCAAAGTTTCGCACCACTTATTAGTCGAAACTTTGGCAACTTAACCCTTACAAATTGGCATCTATGCTGTGCTAACTTCCGCCAACTCCCGCAGGAGACCACTGAAATTTCATCCAGGAAACGAAGGTCCTGCACACAGCCCGACGTTCCCTGTTTCGTGAGTGAGCAACTCTCCCGGACTCGAAACTTGAAGTTGAAGTTGCTGAGCGCGATGATTTGTTAGAATTAATGATTGCCCATTGGCCGGCGTCTCAGCTGGGATTTATAATTTCATCCTGGCAGACTCGGTCTTTGATTAAATTTATTTTCATCTCTTATTTTTCGGTAAGATGTTTATTCGTCTGTTGCTATTTCAATTTTCCGCTCTGATTTTTTTTTCATACATACATACGTATCCCAATGATAAATTGTAACTCACAAACCTCTCTGTACTAGTTTTTATGAGATTTTCTAGGAGTTGTACAATTTTAGTCGCAATGTTACATATCCCTGATTTACAAATTTATAAATAGGTATGGTTGAATAATTTAAAGAAAATACGTGGATGGCTTACAGCAATGGACGTACGTTGTAAAAGTAAAGTTGTATAGGAAATAATTCATACAAATATTTGAATAAAATAAATTTGTTCATCCAGTTGTGACTAAAACCATACATTTCTAGGTGCTATCGACACCAAAGGAAAAGATAAATATCAAGAGCAGAAGAGCTTCCTAAATGAATTCGTTTTTAAGCGTGCAGAGTGCAGCATTCGCATTAATTTGGAGATGTTATTAAAGCAAATCTAAAATTCCACCTTTTCGTATAGAAGAATACGAGTTCCAGTCCCAGATCCCAGAAGGCGTCCCTTGTCGCTCGAGTCCTAGTTAAAATCACATATTCATGAGCGAGTCGCCAGTAGACAGTGTGCTCGTTTAGCGCCCTAGTTATAATTAAGATTCAGTACGCTCCGAAATTAGATTTCACCGGGGAGTCTAGTGGAGCACCCGTTTCCCCTTTTTTTCATGGCCATTCGCCCGCCCAGAAATTAAAAACCATGAAATCTGGTCGAGAGTATAATGTGTGGTACAGGGTTTTATGTGGTGCAAGGGCGGGAAGAGGAGACCTAAAAAATAAAAAATAAAACATATATATATATTTGTGTCGCCTGCAGACGAGACTGTATCAAATTTTAATGCCCTTGTTCCTGAAAGGTCCAGAGTCTCGGAGCGTTCAGCCAAAGACTGGTGAGCTACCTAATCTCATTGTTAGCTCAAAAACCTTTTCGTTCAGCCATTTCCCAAAGCAAAACCTTAAAAACAAGAGAAATCCTTCCTCCCAAAAGGATGCAGAGAGACGAACTGGACTGGTCCTGGCTGGGGGTCTTTTGGGGATGCTGCAAACTTGGGTAAGTTGGTCACGGGCTCTTTAGTGCAGTATTTTTTCACTTTTTTGCGCCAAAAACCGGGAAGACAAGGGAAAGGCGGAAAATTACAAATGGAGTTGCGACCGCTCCAAACAATTATCGCTTTGAGACAGACGTGAATTGTTTTCTAGAGCGGCTCCAGTAATTCTATTTTTGGACAGTTGCAGACGAAAAATCCTTTTTGTTGGCTCCCTCTAGAAGCAATCAGTTGAAGTTTGGAGGAGATGGGCCAAAAGGGCGTCGACTGTATCTCGACAACATTTGATTCTGGAAAACGGCTTACTAAAAACAGCCGGAGGTTAGTTAATTAACTGATCCAAGTGACGAGAAGTCGGTCCTTTCACATATGGGAGCCGTGTATCCTTCCGACAATATTAACCCATCTCACGATGTAAAAACCCCAAGGACACGCCTTTAATTCCTGACAGAGGAATTTTTCGCCACTTTCAGGCGATACGAGGGCTGCTCTTGCACACGATGGGGGCAAAAAGAGCAATTTCGAGGGCACTTCTCGTGATGGACGAGTAAGGAGCACACATTCTGGGGATTTATGAGGTCCTCCCGGACCTCTCGCAAAGGGTTAATTACTTATTGTGTGGCGGTTTATGGCTCATCTCGTTTATATTAATTTTAAAGCTTAAAAATCCTACTGCAAAATTGACCTTTAACTCACCTAGATTGGCTCTATTTTTCCGGGCGGGGGCAGTTGGGGCTGTGAAAATTCCAACCGAGTTATGCACGAATTCCGCCCGTGGGCCTGCAAAAATGAGAGGAAATTTGTTGTTGTTGGCGTTTTTTGGGTACAAGCACGTGCTTTGCCTGAAAACATTAAAAAGGCAGACAGGAACACAAATACATATAAAAAACAAAAAATGGAAATGTTCCTCTGAACGTGGGATAATCGCTTAGTTAAACATTTCCTTTTCAAGACGAGTCTAAAAGCAGGGGCACATCAAGCGATGTATTTTTTCAGAAACTTCAAAAAGATAGATCGGCGTCGGAGCAGTTAAGAATGTCGGTTTTAATTAATTAAATTTGCAAAAGAGCGAGCATTCAAAGAAAAAGCCCCCGAAAATTGTGGTACGTGATTCCATAAAAATTACATATTTAATCAATAAGTTATTGAGACGAACGTAAATCTTGTATTCATTTTATCGCAACTAAAGGGAATTAATAACAACGATATTTTCCATCTGAAACAAACCTAATTTATCGAAAAACCTATAAAATGGCTTTTTATAAATTTACTGTGGCATAACTTTAAAATTTCAACTGATTCCAAAAATATCCATATGAAATGAATACATCCATTCAATTCATTTTCTGGTATTTAAAACAATAAAAATAAAATTGTTTGTGCTACGACACAATTTTTAAGTGTAACAATGGCACAATTCTAAATATGAAAACAATTTATTTTTTAATTGAGAGGAGGATATAATCTAGGACATGTGATATTATAAAGCTTTTAAAACATTGAGTGCAAACATTTAAGTTGTAATCGATTTTAAGTTCTCTAGTGTAAGCAATTCTCCGTCGAGAATTTTAATCTCAAGTTAAACTCGAGAAAAGTTGTAAAGTTTCCATGTAACCTATATAATTAACTTTTAATTCAAACACATATTAATTAATTTTAATGTTATTGAGTAACGCAAAATGAGCCAATCCTAAGAGGCATTTAACAAATTTGCACTAAGTTTTAAAATTGAAAAATCTTAAAACAATATGTACCTACATACATTACATATTCATGTGAGTTTTTCTAGAGCAGTAGAAATTAGTTTATAAACTGGAAGCACGAATAACATATTTTATGTAAAGATTTCTTTGAAACACTGTGATGTTTTATGCTTTAATTCTGTCGACCTTTTGAACTCCACCGTGGAGTTTCATTGAACATTTTTCTTTCTAATTTACCTCTGACGTAAAAGTTTTCCTTGTTTAGGTAAAGTAATACAGGTACTGTGCATTTACGAGTATGCCCTCGCGAAAAAGAAAGTAAGGCATCACGAAAATGTGTTTTCGACCTTCATGCATTTTACGAGGTTACAAAAGACCTTAAGTATTCAATTTTCCTCAAATTTTCTGAAATGACTCAGCCCATTTTAGGCCCTATATCTATATTTTTGCCCCTATTGAAAGTATTGCGCAATCTGAGAGTCATCGCATCGCCAAGGTGAAAGGAAACCAACATAATAAACATATTATCGCGTCGTATCTTGGAGAGGGACACCGCGTATTCAGGACGCAGCACCACCCATAAACCATAGACGAAAACCAAAGAGGCTCGTACAATTTCATTAGAACAAAAATTGTTATCGTCTTTTCCTGGAAAGGAGGCGGAGAAGACCTTTTTCTTTCCACCTTATACCTTTTTAAGGTTTTTTGGGGGTGTTGGCGGGGTCGAATCTCAGATTCACTACCCCGGAAGACACTTTACCACCTCACGAATGAATTATCGCGCTAAGCGAATCCCATCCAGGTTTATTGATAGTCGCATATTATGGAAATGAGTCAGGAATGAGCTGCGAAACGTAGGTAATTCTGTTAAGAAGGATTTTGTTGGAAGGACTTTCAAAGTAATTGAGAAGCTCTTAGGCATTCCAAGCACAGCCACAAGAGCCCACGGGATGTGGATGCTGGGACGCAAATAAAATTCATAATTGACCAAATTTATGTACTACCCGCTGGGGCATAGGGTGAAATAATGACTTCTATATGGTTGTTCGGCAGGAGCCCTGCTCCTCGGATCCATTCGGCTCAGGGAAGGACACGAGCCGCTGGAATCTAGTCGAAAGAGACATCAAGCGCGCCAGGACCATCCCTATCTCCTGGTTGGAGCCCGGCAGTTACGTAAGCCGGTCCCACTGACCCTATTATGGACCAATATAAAATAGCCATAAATTCCCTTAAATGGTCCTAATATCGAAGATTATTATCGCGCAAGGTTTCTGCCCCCACAGGCGCCGCCGCCACCCGGAATACAAAAGTAACAGCCCCGGGGGCCACGTCGTCCTTTTATTCGTTATGTGACGAATAATTTCATAAGAACAATTTGATGGCAGTTTCGTGAACTGAGTGTTTATTGCCCGCAGGATAAGCTAATGGCGCTAATTCTGAAAGGAATAGCTTATCGAGCGGGTTACGGCCCATTCGCGCTTGCGACGCCATTTCACCCGGTAAACAATTTTTATTGAGTCTTCCAGGAGCGGACTTACTGTCCTAATGGTGCTTTCGAGTCGAAGCGAAATGCATTTTGATGAGGTCTGATGTTTGATGGTTTGCTTGGCACACTTCGAGATTTTTAGGTTTAATAGGGCACTTAGGATTTAGTGGATTCTCGTTGAGTTTTATTTATAAAACAAGTTCCATTAATCGCCGTTAAGGGCTGTTTTGTATTAATACCCCGCAATGCTAGTAGAAAAGCAATCAATTTGAAATAGAACTACTTTCGTTTTACTACTTCTTAAAAGGTTCTCAAATATAAAACTGTATATCGTTAAATTTATCAAACTATAGAAAATCCGAAACAAATATATGTATATCGGATACTAAATTGAATATGAAGGAATTCAAAAAACCTAAAATAATGATATTGATAAACAAAATTTCGTATCGAGTTGCAAGATGTTAAATACTGGCCAAAGGAAAGAATTGAATTCATGTAAGAAGTAAGGTGCAATTGCAAAACGATTTTGTAAAATCGTATACATATACGACAAATAAGAAAAACCAATTCGGTTTCTGAAACAAAAACAAATGCCTTAGTATTTTAATTAGAATTTTTACTTTTACCAATTAATTACAACTCTTAATATTTGATCATTCACGACGTGAAAATGGGTATAAAAGGTTTTAAGGTTTGTTGACGGTAACAGCTTCAATAGCTTATTTTTCGAGTGTGCTTGAGAAATGTTACTGAAAAAGTGAAAGTAAGTAGACACTCGAGAAACACTCTTATGTATAGCATAAAGTCAGAAAATTCGTTGAAAATGAGACCTGAAATGAATTTTTAAGTTGTTGCAGCACTTATAAGTGCACTGCTTTTACCCATAGAACACATTTTTCGTTTGTGCATTAACTTTAAACTGGTACGATGCAAAAGATACAAACAAATATTAAACTAAGTTGTTACATAAACGGCTCTTTTCGCTGACAGGGGGCTACAAACACCTTGCTTAAAATTGTTAGATGCCGAAAAGCGCTCATTTCGACTTTTAGCTGAAATGTTTTTCCAGTACAAAATAACGAAAAAAAGGACCTTTCCCTGAAATGGAGAAAATACAACAAGGCCGCGGAAAATGGGTCATCGCCCAAGGGATGTAAGCAGCCTCATACTTTAGCGAATTTCGTATTACGGGGACTCTCCGCACAAATTCCGTTCCTGACTCAGAGGAGCACTAAAGCGTCGCGTTTTGTGGAACATGGACCGTCAGTCGAGGCAATTTTGTCAAAATAGAATTCGAGTTTCTATTCGGGGAACATGCATCCTCATATGGGCTGCAGGAGCATGTGGCATCAGCCAAAGTATCCTTTGTCGTCTAAATTGTTACATGCCTTCACTCCCTCGAGATCTATTTTTTATTGCACGAAAGGAGTTCCTCCAACGTCTTGACACAATAAAACTGTCCAGAAAACGAAGGAATTAATTTCAGCGGATCCTACCAAGCCTCCTTTGTGGGATGCTTCGAGGACCCAATCCCGCTCTCCGGAGACTATCTGTCTTTTTTGACTTAATCCAAATTGAGACGACTCGCGATACTTTTGCCGGTGATTTAATTAAAGACAGATTAGCCCTTACAGACGGCTCTAACTCCTTATCGCGTTGCTCATCAAAAGACCCTTAATATTCAAGGTGCCGTGCAAAATTAATTGCTGAACTCTCGGCGAGTTTCTTGGCCGCAACAAGTTTAATTTCGAGTAACAATTCCCCGGGCTAAGTTAGATTCAAAACTTTCATAATCAAGGGGAGCCATAACTCAGCATCGTCGACCCCTTCTACTGCTACGCTTCATAGACAGAGATAGTCGCCAGTTGGGTCACCGAGGAACTTTCGAAAATTCTTATTTATGCAGCAGTAGAAATACATTCTTTAGTTTTCTTAAAGGAGTTTTTATGCTTTTAGTAGCGCAAAAGTGCTCGAGAGCTGAATATTTTACCAGGATCAGCTTTTATGGACCTTTTAGGAATTCACAGCTCTAAAATGAGGTCCCGCCTTACAAGAAAAAAACAGGAGATTAACAAAATTCAAATTTCGACTTTGTAAAATTGTTTTCTGTTCAATTTATTTTAAGTAGCTGCATATTTAAATATAGATAATTTTTTAAAAATTCTATTTAAAAAAAATGTTATTAGTGGAAACTTCTTATTGCAATATTTTTTAAGTTATATCATAAATATGAATGTATTATTTTTAACTAGTTTGCCAGTATTCAGGTTTTCCCGGCAAATCTGTTCTATAGACTTAGGTCAAATTTTCCTTAACTTTAGCTCAACCTAGACTAAGTTTGGTTTAACTCCGACTAAGCTTAGTGTGATACGAATCTGAAGAATACTATAAATTGATCAAAATACTTTGCGTCCTCGGCAATTACTCAGTTTGTCTGTTTTTAACCCTGTTTGTTTACAAGGTACTTAAATTCAATATCGAGCCCGTAATGGCCTTTTTTAACCCTTTTCATTGAAGGACGATGCCACCACATGGCTTTGCGACAGAGGATGCATTTGACGAAGCCAAATGGTGTCCTGCGCCAAACGGTCGCATTAAAATGCAAATTCGATCGAATCGCACATCTGCACATAGATCCCTTTCTACTCTAATTTGAACATTGGAAAGCGGAGGGTAGCAGAAGACAATGGATTCGCTCCTGGAAAAGGGGACTTTACAACTTCCCAGTTTTCCATTTATTGTTTTATACAATTTTTGAAAAAAAGGGAAATGTTCCTCGCCTCGCCAAGTGCGGTGTATAAAACCAGATCCATCGCCCGGAACGACGACGCAACGAAATCAGGAAAACTGTCCACAAAGCAAACAAAAATTGTTATTACGATCCTTTTCACTTTTACTGTGCTAATCCCTTTTTTACTGTCCCGGCAATAAAATTTGATCACAATGTCCCGGCTATTCTGCGGACACGCCGGTGCTTTCGGCCGGCCCTGCAAATAACTCGGGGCCCCTGAGCCCCGGAGCCCCCGGAGCCCCCGGCTCCTTATTGATAAAAGTCGTCACACACAATCACCGGAGCCCCAGCACCCCGGCCAAGGACGTTATCTCCGGCGATATCTGTCCCTTTTTGTAGCAATCGCATTCACTTTTCTTTTTACTGGCTGACGCTTTTGTGGTTATGACAGTCGCATATAATTTTGATTAAAGGTCCAGTCCTGGGCCCTGCGGGGTGTGGGGGAGTGTCGCAGCGGCGGGGTTTGTTCGGAGCCCCGATTTGATTTTGTAGCAAAAGGATTGCCCAGATAAATTGATGGCAGCATAAAGAAAGTTTTTTCCGTTCTGGATTCCCAGTGATCAGCTCTTCCCGTGAAAGGGAAACAAATTTTACGGGTTCCCTCAATTTTGCGGTGGTGAGAGGCCTAAGTGCCGCCGATATTTTATTCATAAGGTTTAGGGGGTTTTCGGGGCTCCTGACAAATCGCTCCCGGATTCCCTAATGTCCAGATTATTATAATTGGAAATATTCGAAATGTCTTCCGGTTTATGGGATGCGGCTGGTTTTTGGGTAAACAGAAAATATGGAGGAACTTATTTCGGAAAGGGTTTGGCTTAAATGAAAAACCTTTTTATGGTGAGCTTTGGACAAATATCAGATTATCGTAGGGTTCAATAAAATGTGAAATGGTTTTCAAGGAATGGGGTGATTTTAAAATTACATATGAGAGCAGACCGCTTTAACACTTTATAAGTATATGGCTTTAAAATCAAGTTGTATATTATTTTATACATATATGTATGCATAACAAAAAACTTTTTAATTTATATATTTTTCAGCTATGCTTTTAAAAAGAATAGCGTTTTTCTTCTTTAACTGCCAAGATTGGTTTCTCAGGAGAATTTTTCTACATGCATTTTTTATTGTTTAGTTACGATCATAGATCACTTTTTTAGATTTTAAGTGTCCCTGAATCACTTTTATATCGTAAAAATAATCATTTTTGATACAATACACATTTCGAAATAAACGAAGCTTTTTGCACATCTTAATATATAAAACAATATACATATAAAAAATAAAAAATTGTTTGCTGTTCATAGTTTAAAATTTTACAACTTCTCTGATTATAAAATAGAAAAACTTAAAACTGAAATTATAATTTATCGCTAATTCAAAAGTAAGACTTTGCATGGACAATAAAATACATAATATGGCTCTACATATCTTCAAAGGATGGCTGATTTAACTTGCTAATAGAAAACCAAGCAGAGCTACAAAGTACCCTCAAGATATATCTAAATGTTTACACTGTACATTAGCGGAAGTCATAATACATAATTGAGTCATATCGCCTGAATCCATTTTGAGTAAATGAAACTTCAGCCAACTCCAGTAAACTTCCAGGTGTAAATTTCAAATTCTGTTTGCATAGGCTAAAGAATCTCACCCCGTCGCCAACTCGGCAGATGCCTTAAAACTTGAAAGTGCTCCATTATATCCAGAAGGGGATTCCCCCAGGAACCTCTGACACGATCCGCATCCTTATCGATTTTCCCTATCCCCGGCGGCCTTCGGGGCGGTGAGATAAAATAAACAGAGACAATATTTCTTTCAACTAGTCGAGTAATTAACGTAATTCGTGGCGTGGTTTTAGTGCACCCTCAAAATTGCATTAAATAAAGCAGAATGAGGCACGTTTCTAGCGCAATATTTGCTCCTTTAGAACTTGGGGGCCCAGTTGGGGATTCTTCTCCGCAAATGGGTTCCTCCAGGAGGCCGCCCACTGTGGCAACCGCCGTCGAATATCCTACAGGTTCATTTCATGAATTAATGAAAGTTTCCGGGACTTAATTCGACGGGGGCGCAGAAATGTGGGTGGTTATGATAAATTACAGGATTTTGGGGCTAAAATTGTGACGGGGTGGTGGCTTGAATTCATTTACGTTGGCCCCATGCCTCCACCGCAACCCTGGAAGGCACGTTATTACCGGGCGAGCTCTGGAAAGCCTTTGAAAATAATTTGAGGTGCTCCGACAGTGGCCACACTCGCATGGGGCGCGGCGGCGGCAGCCGGGACGGTCCGGGACGACTGTTCCCTGTTCACGGTCTGAACATAATGTGAAAAGTAAATTACTGTAATCGAATTAAAGTAGACCACCCCCAATTATACGGTGGACCCGGGGGCTCCTGTGCTGGGCAAAGCACCCACCGACCACCCATCCGCCAGCGGCGCTCCCGCACAGACCTGAAACACTTTGTACTAATGCGATGCAAAATTATGGGGGAGCTCGGGCTCCGCTCTGCAGGCCCCAAAATTGTGCTGCTCTGTTGCTAACTATTTAACTCTCACTTATGCGGTTAATTGCGGGCTAGCTGACTGCATTACGGGGTGATACAAAACAAAGTCCCTTTACGACAATTTTAGGCTTTGCCCATTGCGATGAGGTCGGAGTCCTTCGTCAAAAATGCAGTAGAAATTAAATGCATATTCAAATGCAGGTCAAGCGGCTCTAAACCTCGTCCTCATCATCCGGAGAAGGAGCTCGAGTGGTATGTTCAAAAATAAATTGAAGTTCCCTCAATGAATTAACTTCGTCCCCGTAACGTTTGCATAAAAGCCTTAAAGTTCATGAAAAAGGGCAATTTATTCTGTTTCTATTACATCGTCCGGGCCATTCAGCGAGTCCTAAAAGATTTCTTTTTCTTTATCTCGCCCCTTTTTGAGGATCTTCTGCTGCTGTAATAATTCCCAAGCGGTAGTTTTTGTATCAAAAGGATATTGATGTTTTCCCTGAGCTTGCCCGTACCCCCAAAGGATATCCCTCCACAAACAATGGACGTTCACTGTCTTTGTGATAAAACTCAGAAATTCCTCCATTCGGACGAGAGATTCATTCCGCTGGAATTAGATGTCCTTTCCCCGAAAGATGTCCTTGCTTATTACTGTTTGAACTAAGTCCGCTAATCTGATTCCCTGCCTCCTGTGGCCCTCCGTCAGAGCCCTTACCTTTCACCCAAAAATTTTATCATTCATCTTTGGTCTACGGACGACAAGAGGGCGAGGTCCTCTGAAATGGAAACATTGCTCCAGGTGCTCCGCCCTTCGTTTTCGTTTCTCGTTCTTTGCCCATATGCCGCCGTACCTTCTTGAGGAGACTCAGATGAATCCTTCGGTTTTTGGAGGAAGTGCGCGTCTCCCTTCAGACCCCAGTTTACTGAGGACGAATATATTAAAAGCTAATAAATGTTTAGGAATTGTTAGCATTTTCCAGAAAAAGGGTTTCACAAATAAGCGGGAGGAAGGGCCTTGTTACAAAATTTTTGTTTGCATTTAAAATAACGCCTCGCTGCTTATTGATGAAAAACCAGTGGTGAATTTTTGTTATTTTTATTCCAAAGTTTTTGTTTGCTCGTTCGGGGGCGGAGGAAGAAAAGGAAAGGGTCAATTGTTGCCCTTTTTTAGACGTGCTCTTCCTAAAATAATTTGAGAACAGATACAAAAGGGTTGCCACATAAGAGCGAGAGTTACATGCTCACATGCAACGGTGCACCTCGCAACATCTTGCTGACACATTATTATGCATCCACCTTTGTCACGTTCCCTGACCAATCATTATTTATTAGAACATCGATCACCTCATGTTATTCACCTGTAATGTCTAGACCTAGCATCAGCAATTTTACGATATAAGTAATACCAAAAACCTTGTAATTAGTTAGTTATCGTTTGTACCTCGATATTAATAAATCAAAATTTTGTCAAATTCGAAATCGAATTTCTCGTGTTTTAATTTTTTTTTTATCAAAATAATTTTTAAGATCTTTAACTGGCGCAGTCGGTAAGATATTTTTCTCGTGCCGATAATTAATTAGTTTTCGTACCGACGGTTTATCGGGTTTTTGCGAAAACGTTAGTTAATAATTAATAAATTTCGTACCGACGGTTTATCGGATTTATACGAGATATTAATTAAAAGTGTTGTTTCAAACGCTGAGCACGAGAAGGGAATATTTTCATCGACCAACCCACAACCAACGAAGGCACATCGCTGGAACCGAGTCATCATCAACGACGGAACATCGTTAATTATGTGGCATTTTATGTGGATGTAAGTCGATATTGAATATTCCTAAAAAAATCCTATGCCTCTTGATAAAAGGAGAAATCCTGTACCTAATCCCTACCCCGTATCTAGAATTTTTAGAAATAGTTTAAGCTTATTTAGAATAAGATCAAGTGAAAATTTAAGTGAACAAAAAAGTGAAAATTTAGAACCTAATTGTGTTGTTTTCAAATCTGCGGAAAATCTAACAGAAGTAGAAAATTCAATTAATAATCAGTTTGTAGAAAGCCCAATAAGCCCAATTAATAATCAACCTGCAAGAATGGCAACAAGTAATGCTAATGCAGTAACAACTACCGATATTTTTAATTCATTGAGAGTTCCTGACGCTATTAAAGACCTCCCGAAATTTGACGGGAACTCGCGTTTATTATTCGATTTTCTCGATAACGTTGACGAGATTCTCTCTTTAATTTCTGTTGTTAACAATACACCCTACGGACAAATATTACTGAGAGCCATACGTAATAAAATCACTGGTCCAGCAAATGAAGTGTTAAATACATACGGAACCCCATTGAATTGGGAAAAAATTAAAGAAAACCTAATTCTTCACTATAGCGATAAAAGAAATGAAACATCTCTTATACGCGACCTTCATAAATTAAAACAAGATAATAGCTCAATCGAGAAATTTTACGGCGAAATCATAGAATTACATTCTAGTATGACTAACCATGTCAATATACACGAAAAAGACCCGAGTGTTATCAGCGCAAAAAAGAATCTCTACGCTGAAATGTGTTTAAATGCATTTTTGTCCGGATTAAAAGAACCTATGGGCTCCATAATCCGAGCTATGAAGCCCTCTACTTTAGCTGAAGCCTTCGCTTTCTGTATTAAAGAACAGAATATGTTCTATAATAAAACAGAAGGTAATAAATCGATATTAAACCAGAAACCGGTAACTTTTCCTCCTTCAAATGTAAATAAACCGTATGTCATACCTCAACTAAGACCCCAATCGAGACCATTTCCACAAAACTTTCCGCTTCAAAGATATAATCAAAACCTATTTCCCGCACAATCAATGAGACCTCCACAACATTTTAATCTCCCACAAAATAATACTTTCGCTCAAAATAACAAGTTCACTTTCCAACCACGAATGCCTCAATCTGGTAATTATTTGGCACAACAGAGATCGCAATTCTCGAATACAACAAGCAACCCCAATAATTCGGCATTACCTAAGCCTGAACCGATGGATATATCAGCATCCAACGTAAGGGTTCACCAGTTTCAACCTCAAAATAAAGCACCAGCTTTCCCTAGCAATTTCCGATCAGCAGGTCAACAAAATTTTGGAAACAGGGCCTTATTCAATGTTACAGAAATTAACCCAGACTCTCAAGTAAATGACGAATATTCAAATTTTTACCCCGTAGAGCAATTCCCCGATGACTATTATTATTATTACGACGAAGGAGTTTCTGATAACAATCAATGCGAGAATGTTCCACTAGGAAACGAATTAGACGACTCAAATTTTCAGTCACTTGCCTCGAAAAACCCATCGGATACCTAGACATTAATAAACATGGATTCATACTTCCCTACATAAATATCTCTTCACCTTTTGGGCGCGATTTGAAATTCCTTATTGATACTGGCGCATCCTCGTCTTTTATCAACCCAGAATATGTGCATCCCGATGATCTTAGAGAAACTAAACCCACTATAATTACAACAATTCTGAACAGACATACCTTAAATAAAGAAGTAATACTTCCAAATTTCCCTGAATTTGCTCAACCGGGCAATACAAGATTTCTCGTTTTCCGATTTCACAATTACTTCGATGGGCTGTTAGGACTCGATTCTTTAACAGCATTAGGTGCTAAAGTCGACCTCGCTAATCATTTGCTAATCACTAATAACGCCACAATCCCTTTAGAATTCAAACCCAATTTTATGTCAAATAAATATCGCATTCCCCCTCATTCAAAATTTATTGCAAAACTACCAGTCGATATAAAAGATGGGAATATCTTCATCGGTAAAACAGAAGTTTCTCGTAACCTACATATCTCAGAAGGAATTTACCTTGCTGAAGATTGGCATAGCCTAGTGGAAATCACCAACTCTTCCAATCAGGAACAGAATCTCTACCTAGAGCAACCTTTGAAAGTGAATAAATTTTCCACCGAAGAATTCACGGAAATAAATAATTTTAATATACATTATGATCAAGATATCGAACCACCAATCGATATAATAAACCTTCTCCGTACCAACCACCTAAATAAGGAAGAGTTTAAGGCTCTCTCCCGAGTCTGTAGAGAATTCGAAGACATCTTCTTTAGAGAAGGACAAGACCTCACGTTCACAAACAAGATAAAGCATCAAATCAAGACGACTGACGATATTCCAGTGTATACCAAATCGTACAGATATCCTTATATTCATAAGGAGGAAGTACGACGGCAAATCAGCAGCATGCTCGAGCAAGGTATAATTCGCCCTAGTTATTCTCCGTGGAGCTCCCCTGTCTGGATCGTCCCCAAAAAACGGGACGCCAGTGGCAAACAGAAGTGGAGACTGGTCATAGATTACCGTAAATTAAATGAGAAAACAATAAGTGACAGATACCCGATTCCGAATATCACTGAGATCTTAGATAAATTGGGAAAATGTATGTACTTTTCCACTTTAGACCTAGCTAGTGGATTTCATCAAATAGAGATGGACCCACATGATGTAGAAAAAACAGCCTTTACGGTGGAAGGAGGGCATTATGAATATATCAGAATGCCTTTCGGACTAAAGAACGCCCCAAGTACATTCCAAAGGGTCATGGACAACGTATTAAGGGAATTGCAGGGTTCTATATGCCTCGTTTATCTTGACGATATTATAGTGTATTCCACCTCACTACAAGAGCACATAGAAAATCTCAAAAGGGTCTTCAAAAAGTTGAGAGAAGCCAACTTTAAAGTGCAATTGGATAAATCCGAATTTTTGCATAAGGAAATCGATTTTCTAGGGCACGTAGTGACGACGAACGGGATAAAGCCCAATCCCGCAAAGATCAAAGCGATCAAAGAATTTCCTATACCTCAATCTCAGAAGGAAATTAAATCATTCCTCGGTCTCTTAGGATACTATAGAAAATTTATCAAGGACTTCGCGAGACTCACTAAACCGTTGACGCAATGTCTCAAAAAGGGCAAATCAATTGTACTCACCGATGACTATATAAAAGCCTTTGAAACTTGCAAAGATCTTCTAATTAACGACCCTATACTTCAATATCCAGACTTCTCAAAACCTTTCGTTCTTACGACAGATGCCAGCAATTATGCTATTGGCGCTGTTTTATCCCAAGGCCCCATCGGCAGTGACAAGCCGATATGTTTTGCAAGTCGGACCCTCACCGATTCTGAGGTAAATTATTCAACTATCGAGAAGGAACTATTGGCCATCGTTTGGGCCACCAAATACTTTCGACCCTATTTATTCGGAAGAAAGTTTAAAATAGTCACTGATCACAAACCTTTGACTTGGATCATGAGCCTGAAAGACCCGAATTCCCGATTAGTCCGTTGGAGACTTAAGCTCGAGGAATTTGACTACGAAGTTATTTACAAGAAAGGTGTTCAAAACTCCAACGCGGATGCCCTTAGCCGGATAAAACCATCAGAAGACCCAGAAATTCCCCGCAGATCAGAATTTTATGTCACAGAAAACGAAACGGTAAAAACCAACGTATCCCAAGAAGGTGTTGATGGATCCTCCATTCACTCTGCTCAAGAGAACATGGACGACGGGATACCAATCTCGGAAAGACCTTTGAATGAATTCGCTTTGCAACTTGTCCTAGAAGAATCTAATGTAAATCCCAAGGTAGTACTGGAAATGCCTTTCAAAAACAAACAAAGAAGAACTATCCGATTAACCGAGATCTCTGAACCCAAAATTATTGAAGTCTTAAAGAAACATCTTCCAGCTAATCGTTTAACGGCAGTTTATACTAGCGACGATATATTCAAAATTGTCCAAAGTACTTATTCTAAATTTTTCTCCCAGTCCAAAACATTTAAACTAATTAGGTGCACTGAGATACTCAAAGACATTGTAGAAAGCGACGAACAGGATAAAGTCATCCAGGAATATCATAACAATAACAATCACAGAGGTATTAATGAGAGCTTTCTCCACCTTAAAAGAGATATCTATTTCCCTTTCATGAAAAATAAAATTATCAAAGTAATAAATAATTGTGATGTTTGCCAAACACTTAAGTACGACAGAGATCCACCAAAAATTAAGCATTTGATTCCAGAAACCCCGGACAGACCACTAGATATTCTCCATATAGATATATATTTTATAAATTCCCAACAAGTTCTCACTGTAATAGATAAATTTTCTAAATTTGCAGCCGCGTACACATTAAATGCACGAAATAGTCTTTCAATAATTAAACACTTGAAGCATTATATAAGCCTCCACGGCATTCCGAAAAAAATTATCGCAGATTCCGGTAGCGAATTTACTTCCACAATTTTTAAAGACTTTTGTAAACAATTTGGCATAGAACTGCACGTTACTTCAATTCATCAAAGTAGTAGCAATGCGCCTATTGAAAGACTTCACTCGACCCTTACAGAAATTTACAGAATAATTCACAATAAACTCAAAGACAGAAATCACGAAGAAATCCTTAACGAAACTATCATTACCTATAATAATGCTATTCATTCTTCCACAAACTACACCCCGTATGAAGTCTTTTACGGTAGAACTTATAAATTTAATAAACAGAAACATGAAAATGTCCATGAATATTTGACAAAACTTAATGAATTTCAAGAAAAAATCTTTCCTACGATAAAATCTCAACTCGAGAAGAAAGTTGCAGGGAATTTGGAAAAATTAAATAAAAATAGATCAGACCCAGTAGAACTTAAAGAAGGTACTAAAATATATGTCAAAGAAAATAGACGGAATAAGCTAACGCGTAGATTCACAAAAAATAAAGTAAAAAGAAATAGACTTATAACTGTAACCACTGCTGATAATAAAAAATTTCATAAAGCAAAAATCAAGAAAAAACGTAAATTTCAGGACAATACTCTCGATACTGGGACAGACAATACCAACGGCACTGGGACAGACGATGGAAATACAAGACTTGACCAACAGCAAAGGGCTTCTTCCGATGCAACTAGGAACAGTTAGAACTATAAAAGGACACTACAATTTACTACACATTGTACGCCTTGACCATTACGAACAAAGTATCGACAAAATTGCTAATTCTTTAGCAACATTCGAGAAATTAGACTCATTTGCTAACTCTTTGGACTTAACTAAACTGAAATTAAAGGAACTCAAAATTAAATTAAAAACGTTAATGCCGAAATTTAGAAATAAAAGAGGACTCTTTGATGGCTTAGGAACCGTGATAAAAAGCATTACTGGAAACTTGGATGCCAACGATGCAATAGAGTTGAATAAGCAAATAGATACAATTCTAAATAATGAACAATCAATGATTAAAGAAATAAACCAGCAATCTAAAATAAACCAACAAATGATTGAACGATTTGAAAACATCACCAAACATATTAATTATCAGCAAACTGTTATCGAAAACTATCTAAATCACACTCAAAGTCAGCTAAGAAACAAAATAATTTCCGAAGAATCAACTATTCGCTACATTCAATTTCTAAACCAGATAAACTTTAATATAGATTTGCTTAACAACCACTTAAGTAGCATTGCGGAAGCAGTAGTATTTGCAAAACTTAATATTATTCCTAAACAAATTTTGAATCAAAACGAATTGTCAGAAATATACTCAATTTTTGTAAATCAAGACATAAAAATTAAATCAGATGAACATATATATGAACTATTAGAACTTCAGGCATACTACAACAATACAAATATTATTTTTAATGTAAAAATTCCTATTTTATCCAACGAAACATACACTCTCTTTCATATCATTCCCCTGCCTACCCAAGATAACAAAATAATCCGCACCAAACCATACCTTATCCTAAACTCCCACAATATTCAATATTTCGACAAGAAATGCCCCTTTATAGAAGGAACATACTACTGCCAAGAAGCCACGCACATAGAAGTCACCAACAACTCCCAATGTATCGGAAATTTACTTAACAACAAACCAGCATACTGCGAGCTACACGAGAAGGAAGAGGTTATGGAAATATTCCAGCCAGAGCCGAACTACATCGTCCTGATAAACGTTCCCGAAACAGAAGTCTTCACCACCTGTGGCCCGGAGAAACAAAGAATCATAGGATCAGCCCTCATCCACTTCAGTAAATGCAATATAGTAATTAATAGTATAATCTACAGCTCCACAAGCAAAACGCATTGGGACGAGATCAACATCTTCCCTACGATATTCACCGAGATCAACGCAACAATAGTCAACAACCCAATCCATCTGAAACAATTAGACTCTTATCAATTTGCCGAAAAGGGATTTGTGGAACTTCTGAAGCCATACGTTCACCTAAACGACCTGTACAAAACAACGGGGACCTTTGGCATCGCCTCGTTCATCGTATTCATCAGCATTCTCATCCTCTTCGCAATACATAGAAGACGCTTTCAAGGCATCATCACACCTTCTATACCTACCAACGCTCCTGCCAACGAACCTCCAAGGATCTTCGTCTGGCCCACGCTCACATCTTAGGGGGGAGGAGTTACATGCTCACATGCAACGGTGCACCTCGCAACATCTTGCTGACACATTATTATGCATCCACCTTTGTCACGTTCCCTGACCAATCATTATTTATTAGAACATCGATCACCTCATGTTATTCACCTGTAATGTCTAGACCTAGCATCAGCAATTTTACGATATAAGTAATACCAAAAACCTTGTAATTAGTTAGTTATCGTTTGTACCTCGATATTAATAAATCAAAATTTTGTCAAATTCGAAATCGAATTTCTCGTGTTTTAATTTTTTTTTATCAAAATAATTTTTAAGATCTTTAACTCGAGCGGTGGTTAATTAGCATCTTCATAGGTTATCGGTAGGTCTATTTTGAGTGTCTTATGTTGTCCCTTAATTAATACATAAATGGAACGAACCCTTTAATTATGGAAAAGGAAAGGTTTTAAGCAAATTTTACGGATTTTAATGTGAGGTATAATATATTTCAAGAGGTTTAAAAAAAAAAATTAATAAAACATAAAATTATAAAATTTCGATTTAAAAACGCAGTAAATAACAATAAAATTACAAATATAAAATGCTTGAAAATAATGCACTCTAAATGTTCTCTCATTAGATTACAATGAATCCCAAATAGGGGTTGTAATGTTAGGGAATTAATTATCCATTGAAGGATACGGATATTTCAGTGCACACTTTAAATAATTATGAAACAGTAACTATTATTGAGTGATCGTGAAAGGTATACATATCTATTAAAAACGACATCACAATGTGTAAAAGTTTTAATATATATTTAAGAAGGTCGAACAAGCGAGACTCATTGAGTACAATAAAAAATCTTTGTCCTTGAGTAACTCCCTAGTCGATGAAGTTATCGTTGCGATTATTGCACCGATTTTTCATTGTTTTCCTGACTGCCCCCAGACGGTATTGTAGTCATAAATGTCAGTCACTGCCAGTGACTGGATTAAAAATCGCCCAAGTTTGCAACTCTAATCATCTCCGCCCAGCGGTGCCTGTGACAGATGCCTTAATTCGAACCCATTTCAGTTAGCTGATTATCATAATGCCATTTCTCCCGGGAGGAAAATCGGGTCACATTCCCGGTTGCCTGGCTGCCTGGCTGCGCTCGTCTGGAAGCACTTCGTTCGCCCTTAGCTTTGCAGATGTAGCCAATGCGCCAGAGGGGCCGGGGAGTAGGCAGGAATCGCCTGAATTAGCAATTATTTTATTTGTTGATGTCAACAAAACGCTTGCTGCCGCTTAGTATTTTAATTTATCCCGAAAGTTGCACTGCCGCCGCCGCTGCCAGCGGGAGCAACCGGGACGCGACTTTTATTGCAGCCGGGAGCCGGGTTAAGCAATCGACCCCATAAACATTCCCCGGTCGCATGCAGGCCATCCTCCGCCGAGTCCTGGCTCCACTCACTCCCCCGTGTTACACGGAGGGCACAGGCATCCTTTGAAATGAGATGATCCCGGAATGAAATGAAAAAGTTGGAGGACTTTGGGTATGATTTGTGTCGTCCCGGGATAAGCGGTTTGTCTGCGGGTTGAAGCCCCATGTGGGTGCAGGCACTCCCGGGACTCCGTGGATGAATTCCTTGGACGCAGGGTGGGATTGACTGGAATAATAATGATGTCGTGTCTCGATAAATATTTCCCGCAAAACTCCGGGTGCTTGCGCGCCGGAGGAATCCTCCTCAGCATCCCGGCGCGAAGATGAAGAGGCGAGATCCGTGGAATCTCGAGCCCGCCCCCGCATATCAGCGACGACGGGATGGGAGTTTGCGCCACTTCCTCCTTTTATCAGGGAGGATTTCCCTGGTTTGGAGTGAGCCTTGAGTCGAGGCTGGGCCCGACGTGGCAAGGCTTCCCGCCCGAGGCTAAAAGGGTTTCTGTGTTTGTTGCCAGCACTTTGCGCCGCCATGGAGGGCGAATTTTAAAGGTGATAAATTGGGGGAGCGCTTCTCACGCGGAAGTGCTCCCGGAAAAAAAGGAATGTCAATCTTGTGGCATTTCTGCCATAATGTGAGCGTCGAGGCTTTGTAATGATTGCGAAATCACTTTATAAGCGCCAAACCGGCGGATAAAAATAAACGCGCAGGTGGGCTGCGGTGCGTTTAAACTATAAATTTGCATAAGCTATGTGCGTACAAGTGTTATATTTAGCGGGAAAAAATATATCCATCTCGTTACACGCGTGCCGAAGCGGCGCGGCGCCTCCGCGCTCGGGTTCAGTCCGTGGGTGCGGAATATGCAAAGAAGAGGGCTTACCTTGAATAATAAGACCTTGAATTAGGAAGGGAGCCTTCGCCGTTTCGGCAATATTTCGTGGGATAACGCTTAAGCGAAGGTTCCCCGACAATGTTCGTATGATTAAATAGGCTTATGTAGGAGGGTATTTCCTAATAAGTTATAATCAATCAAACGTTTTCTCTTTCAAAATGAATCCTTGGGCGCGCCATGCTTAAAGGCATAAAAAATTCACATAATTTAATAGAATTATACTGTATTTTGACTGTACTTGTAGTAAAACATTTTGGTATAAATCTTAAATAAAATTTTTAAATTTTAACCTTACACCCGAATTTTCAGATTTGTTCTGCAGCTCTTGTACCTTTCTAATTTTGTTCTAAATAATATATACCTTATATATAATCTTAGGTCTTTCGGGGTCACATAACAATCATGTTTCAAATGCTTTAGAAAAATGTGAAAATTAGCTTATAACTTACTCAATGCCAACGCCGAAACTGAATCCCTAAAGTAAAGGATATTCGAAAACTTCTTTACTTTATACAAGCTGCTTGCTTGTTTTAAGATATTTAAATTGTCGAGGCTATCCGACCTTTTTCTATAGATGTTTTATCTTGTAACTAGTTTTTTTCTGAATTCTATTACTAACTTTTTAACTTTATAAAATTTAAATGTTTTTGGGTTTTAATTTTTTTGATTTCTATACATATTTTACTGCCCAATTAAAAAAGCACTTTAGTATTATTATCCCAACTTTTCGATATGCTCATTTTTCCAAATTCATTCAATTTTGCCATTCAATAACGTACTTATTATTATGATTGCAGGAACCTATATCGTTTTTTGAATGGTCTCTGTTTCCATCTATTTTTAATTACGTAGTTTCAATTTAAAATTTTAATCAAATTGTAGTATAAAAATTTGATTGAATCTCACCAATTACGCCGCCGGGATAACCAAAAAATACAACAAAAAATTAATTAATTTAATTCCGCTTCACTGGCGATAAATAATAGCACCTGCAATAAAATACATTGGCCTGAAAGCTGGTGGCCATCAAAGCAGCACACGCCTCCTGTTCCGGGAATTGATCCCATTTTAAGGCGATAGAAACTGGGACCAGTGGCGGGCGGATGGTATTTTAATTGTTTGTTACAATGACCCACATCGGCTGGCCCTAAGCGACAATTTGCATATAAATTTGATTTACTGGGGGAAGGAGCGGGGGCGAAATCCATCCATACCAACTGGTCCCATCAGTGTATTAAATTGTAAATGAATTACGACTAAATTACCGGTCGCTGGGATTAATTACGATATCAGTCAACAACAGTAGGATGCCGCTGATACCCCTATGCATAGGGTGTGTCTTTCTTACCCGGACCACCCGGTGCCGGTGCATAAATTTTCCCAATATTGATGCTCGCCGACTTGTCTAATGGAGAGACGTCTGAAATTTAATTAACTCATGTGCAAATTTGAAGGACGTCGTTATTTCTAGATAACTTTTATTACTACAGTTCACTACTTTTAGGGATCCTGTTAGCAGTTAATCACTCAAATCTTACCAAATATTTACGGTAGAGTTGCCCACTTTCGGGACTCCTCTCAATTTCCTTTGCAAATAGAACTTTTCGACTAATTACGTTTATTTCCATTAGCCCTTTCCTTTCTCGCGTCCCGCTTTCTGAAATACATACGGAAACATAGCGTGGTCCAGGAAGAGAAAGCGTTGGTTACATCCTCCTCGATTTCCATATTGAAGTGCACCTCGCGAGCAACGCGGCTTATTGATTATATGCCTGTCTGTCTGTCTATCTGTCTCTCTGGGTATATACTCGTGCATATGTGTGTAGCTTATCTACCCGATCTCGACGTAGTTAGCATTTCTGCATTTTTCAAGAAAAGTGTCTGCTAGAGCTACAAAAGCAGAGGGATGCATCCCTTGTCGTGCATGTCGTCCGCACTCAATGGAGATTGGGGCTTCAGCGGTGCATCGAGCTCGAATCCGGGCACACATCCCTCCTCCGGTCGACTCATCGCCAGGAGCACTATCACGGGCCTGATCAAATTTTCTACAACGCCCTGGGAGCTCTATCTAACACCAGGCAGCTTTTCAAATTCACCCTACTCCGTCCTAGTTCCGCCAGGATCCGGGAATTAGCTCGACTCCGACTACTGCGGTACATGATCTCTCCCGTCCTCCCTTCGTCCTTCCAGAACAAGCTCTGCGAGAGATCCGGCTGAAGAAATTTATTTAGCACCACCCTACCGGTGAAAGGGCGGGCGGTGATTGCTCCGGGTGATAGAGAACGAAGGGACTCTGATGTCCCTTTTTATGTAAATTCCATCGACAGCCGGGCGCTTGGTCCGGTTTATTTTTATCGGGAAATCACCGAACATTTGACGCACGCTATCATCATCACTCATATCTGACACGGCCGGGAGATGTTCGGGCTGTGGCCGGGAAGTCCAGGACCAACCCTCGGCCGGACCCGGTTATCCAAAAAGGACATTCTGCAGCACCTGCTAGGCACACCGCAGGAGGAAGCGACGACGGTGACGGCCTTCTGCCGGCTCTGCCCCCAGGACAGACCCATCTCATCGAAGCATCCGATTCGATCGGAAGGTGTCCTGGGAGCTTGTTTTCGATTTCCCCCGAGAAATTGAAACTGGTGCCCCAATTTCTTCGGCACAAAGGCGGCACAAATCTAAAGATGGAAAGTTCCTCCTCCTCCACCTCGGATAAACTACTTCCGGCTGCTCTGCACAAAAATTAAGCAACTTTTAATAGTGCCTAATTGATGCATAATAAATGGAGACCATTGAGAAATTGCGACATTGCGTTAAAGCCGGGCACGTCGCGGCCGAAACACTTGTCGCAGAGCGTCGCGCTTGACCGCTGGACCGTGGCCACCCCGACGCAGGCAACGACACGTCGATTGTTTCGAGTGGTCGGATATTTTTAGAACTCAATTTCTATGCGGCCTCAGGAAACCCTCGGCCAGTGGTCAATGCGGTGGAGTACTTTTTTCTTTTCTGCTCTTATTTCATGTCTGTCCGGAGTACTTTTACCGGGTAATTAAAATTTTCTGAAGCGTGGGTGACCGCTCAATTTTAGGTCCAGTACACTCACCGGGGGAAAATTTGAGCATTATACGTTCGTGGTGCAATTAAAAGGAAAGTTTGGTGAGTGCAGCAGGTGGTAGTTTCAGTTCTGGGAAATATTTTTGTCTGAAATACGAAGTGGTTTCGGTTAAGCGCCCTGAAGTCTTTACTATCCGTAACTTCAGGGTTAATTATTCATTTATTAATTTCCCTAGCGACGCTATGTAACCAAAAAATACTTCTAATGCTATAAACAAAATTTTACTTTCAAATCCAATTAGTTTAACTTTTAAATGTAATACTAATAACCGATGGACTTTCTTACTATTAGCAGCAGGTAATGAGAATTTAGATGGGATTTTCTCAAAACTACTATTCGTTTTTATACATGGTAACCACTATATATATTTTGAAAATATAATTAAAATGACTCGGTGTGAGTATTTCAATTTATTGTAAACGTTAGGTATACAAATTCCGTTTTACCTTAAAAATCAAAAGTTTATTTTCAACAGTCGCAGTTTTGATTAATTTAAAAAAAAACAATTTTTTTTCGTGCTTTGGCTTCTGTAAATGTTTGATATAGTATTAAAACTAATAAAACATTATATTATACAACTGTTAAAAAAATATTAAAACTAAATCTCCTTTGAAAACGAATATTTGAATACACATGGATAAGAAACAAATAGTTGACCCTACAAAAGTTGTTCGATATATTTTTTTGTTTTTCAAAACTGCATACTATGAGCATTGCAAATACTAGGAATGAAATGCAAATGAAATTGTAGATCCATTAAAGTACTTTAACACGAAATAATAAAAGTATTGCTTCAATTTTCTAAAGTAACTTTATGATATAGCGCTTCTACTATTACAAGCATACATACCTACAACTCATATTTTAGTTGTTATTAAAGTAAAAAGGGTGCACTTAAAAGCCAAACTGAAACACAACTTTGTTAAGCTTGAGTGCAAAGTTGTATCATGCAGCCAACTAATGTTTTGGTGGTACTCTTCGTTCTACAAATAGAATAGGTAAAAAGTTAAATTCAGATTAAATATAACTCTTTTGTGTTAAAGACTTTCTTTAAAGAACTTGTTAATATGAAATAAAAATTATATGAATTATTTACGAACCGTTTGTCCTCTATCGCAGAAAATATTGCTTTCTAAATGAAAAAAATGCACTATTCGTTTGTATGTTTTTTGCCTTTTCAAATCAATACGAAGTACTTTCAACGTAAGGAATTAATTAGGTATATCAAGTTTGATTAAGTCCTCAATTCCTCTCCTTGAATTGATAGTCCTTATCAACTCTTAAATATTGAAAGCAAAACTGAAACTACATAAGTCAGCCTCGGTTCAGGGGCTATAGACGAAAAAGGAAACTTTGAACAAAAAAAAAACATGATCGAGTGAATTGATTCGATCCACCGACATCTACAGAACTAGGCCTACTTATTGGCCGAATAAAATTTGCTTCGATGAACTCGATGAAATCAAAAACCTCTCTTTAATAAGAGGCCTAATTAGCAGAGGCAACTTGGAGCAATTTGTAATATCCACGATGAGTTCCGACATCATAATTCCCGGCTCATTGAGCAAAAGGACTTTTCTTCAGATTCAGCAAGCGAAACGACGAGGACGCTGGTATTCGTGTAGTTTTTAATTAATTTCAAAGGGCATCTTCCGGGACGATTTATGGATTTTTCTCTTCTTTTGCATTTTCACTTATTTTCAGGCATTCGCCATCCTTTCAGATCAATTAGAAATTCTGGGATTTCTCTAATTGCTGACTGAAAGGAATATAGCAGAAGGGTTTTCCCTTCCCGGACTTAATCCCTTCGCTCTGAAAGCGCGGAGTTGTGCCAGAGATCCGTGGAATCAGGTCGGGAAATTCCCGTGCAAGGACAACATTTAAATTAAATTAGAGGGAAAGTGGAATATTGTGCTGCTAAATAAATCCACTGATCCCTTTTTCGCATTTAAAAGGTAAAATATAGGTCTACTGAAGCCGGGAGAGAAAAACGCCCACTCCGCAACTCGCCAGAATCGTATAATCAGGTAATCAGGGATACCTGCACGTTTTTTAGCCGAAAAAAGTATTTGAAGTAGATTAAATTGGGCTTTGGGCCCGGAATGGCCTTGTTGCCGAAAACGAAAAAGCCCGCGAGAGTGCATCGTTCGGGGGCGCCGGGGTCCTTCTTGGGCCGTGTCGGGGCAATTCCCGGGCGCTCATATTCCTGCCGCAAATCCAATTTAAATTTGAATGAAGGCTCAAAGTCCTGGCGCAGCCCTGGGCCTGATGGCGCTTTAAATTCATGCGGTGCGGCGCGTCTATTTGCGTAGATTAAAGTTTTAGGCGGGCGGGGTGACGTACTGCGGCTAAAAGTTAACGAATTAGCGATCCGAGGGCCCTCTGCACGGCAACATCGTGCGGCGCGGCACGTTGTCACTCATGCCTGAGAGGATATTAAAATTGCATGAGACACATTTCCGCTCATCCTGACGGCGGGCGAGGCAGGGAGGGCCTGGAAAGACCGGAAAGAGTCGAGAACGTCCAGGATACACCCCCGAGGGTGGGAGAGGTTCACCGCCCATTTTCCCAGGATATGGACGTGAAAACGCGCAATGAATCCGTAATTATCATTTAACGCATGAGTTGATTTGAACTTTGTTTTAAGCGCTCCCGACTCCCGGAGAGTGAAGTCTTAGTTTTGTGAAAAACATGTGGGCCTGCTCCCCATCCAGGGCGCCAATTACCTCCTTCCCCGCGCCTGATTAACAGCCCGGTGGCTGGCTGGGTAAATAAATGAAATGCGCACTTACGCTGAATATTGGCGCTTGGGGAGCAGCTCCTTGCCGCACAGAAAATTAAATCTATCCATCCACCTCGACTTCTTTCAGGGGGAGATTCGCTGACATAGCCAGGCCACCGGGGGAAGATCTAGTCACCGCAGATTTCTAGGGATGTGGGGCCCAGGAACAGTTCAGGAGTCATGTTTGCGTTGACATAATCGAGCGCTGGGGTAGTCACATTCACCCCCGCTCGAGGGTTTTAATTAGGTCGATAATCTGCTTTATGTGCGAGTTATGGGGGGATTGAGGGGAGGAGCAGAGATCCTAACCAAAAACGCGATTTAATCATTCATGACTTGGTATCTAGCTAAACTGGTATTAATTATTGCAATTAAGATGTGGCTCGTGAGGTCAGGGTCGGAAGATTCTCCAAATATTTCAACTTCCTTGTACTAGTTAAACCACTCAAACTAAATTTGTTGTAGTGAATTCTAATTTATGAGGACATGTCCACACACAATTCCTTACAAAATTGTTAGTCAGGTCTTATATTAATGTCAACTTAAATAAGAAGAAATATCAAATTTGGTGGTTTTCGTGAAGAAAAACATTATTTTTTATACATATTTGTATTTATAAAGACAAATTTTAAATCTTCAATGTAAATATTTTAAAGATATCACTATATGTAATCCTGCAATTCTTTCTTTATTTACATAAAACATATTCGAAATGTCTATAATCTGTTTGCGCAACTTTTATAGTATTTGTTCTAAACAACAATTACTCTGCTTATCAAACAATTAGGTCATTATGAAATCCAAACATTGATACTACAAATAGCTGAAAGTAATCATGTCCAGCGCAGCTCAAACCGACTGTTTTGCCTGACAAACAAAGGGGCAAAAGCGTAACAAGGATTTTTTAGCAATAATACCTTGCATAGGTAGATGAAAATTCAATCCAACCGGATGAGCGGATGAACAAATAGACCAAAATATCCTATCATTACTCTAATTGAAAAATCCCTTCCCGCTCACCGGTTTTGGCAGGATTTACACCTTGGACATCCGAAATGCGCAAATTAATCGGCATTCCGGGCGAGTTGCAATTTGAAAATAAACAGAGCGCCTGCCACCCACGCGCGAATTAAATGCAGGCTCACCTGATGAATACCTTTTCTATTATTGCAGATTTAATTCGGCGGGGCTTTAATGGATTTACCTTCGAACCAATCACGAGCAGCTCGTCGGCAAACAATTTCGTTTGTGCAGTCGTCATCGTCCTCCGAACGGGCCCCAACTTTTATTTTCGAGGTAAATCCCCGTGTTCCCACTGTTTTTATTTGCACAAATGCGCCGCCACGGCTTGACTTGTTTGTGCAGCCCGGGAACCTTTAATTTTCGGGATTAGCCCGGTGCGAGGTGAGCCCTCAATCAGCAGCTGACTTGCGCTTTTTCGCCCTCGGAGCGCAGATTAATTTGACTGCGAACGTAGATACAAAACAGATTTTTTCGTCCAGGTCAAATTTGTTGTTTTTTGGTATTTTTTTACCTGTATAGTTGTTATTGTGTCACCAGCCCAGGACACATTTGCGATTTTCCAGGACGAAGGTGATGGATGGGTTTATTATTTGTCTCCTGGTCAAATTTTCCCACTCGGCGTGTGTCTGTGTGCCGCTGTGGGATTAAAAAAGTGATATACATTTCAAATGAATTTTAATGCTCGTTAGAATCGAAATATGTTTGCTGGGGCATTTTGACATGAAACCCAAACACCGCCGTCCCTAGGGATGGTCAAGCGCAACAATCAGTCGCAACAGTTTGCCCGCTCAGCAATTTTTTCGAGCCAAATTCTGTCCCACTTGAAAACATTTTTGGGCTCCTGCTTTGATGTGGGCTCCGGTTATCAAAAGATGCTGAGTGGGATTCTGGGGCATGTGGTGGGTCTCAAAGGGTCATTTCGAAGAAAGCCAAATGCGATTTAATGGATAAGAGAACAAATTATTTTATGAATTTATCACGCAAACTTTGCGAGCTTCTAACTCTTTAAAAATTCTTTAAGCGTTTCCTATTAGTGTATGTAAATCTGGAGAAAAAATCATATTTTTAAAAAAATCATACAGCGAATATTGGAATTGACTTAGTTTTCATATCAAGTGATTTTTGATTTGGTTATATTTTTGTAGCAATACTCTTTTATCGGAAATATTTTATCTAAATACTTATTATAAATATATGCAATAACCTGAAAATAGGGAATTAAGTATTATATAATATTTTAAAGGTGCAATTTACGTTAAACGAACTTTAATTATTTAGCGTAGTGTTTTAAAATCTAAAAATCATTCAAAATAACGAGATTAATAAAAATTTTTGGACCATGTCTAAAACCACGAATGTTAGCAATGCTTTCTTACGTAAATTTGTATAAGTCAACTCATATATGTATATATGGATATAGCATTATAAGTTTTTCAAAATTGAAATGAAACTTTACACTTATTTTCTCCTTGTGCATAAAATAACTACAGTTTTTAACTCGGTGTGTAGAATTAAAATACAAACATTGGGCAATCAATTAACTCAAAATTATTTGCAGTCTTTTAAATATACTATTGCACTGTCGATGAGATAAAAAAATCAAAATAAATATCATTATATTTTTGAGTTAAATTTCTGTCAAATTTCTAAAAGTGCGGATATTTTCTAAAAGTTAGTTTTTGTTATTAATTTTTGGCGTTAACGAATCCACTGGTTTTAGTTTAAAAGTGCATTTGGTGCATATATGGATATAAAATGAATATATACATCATATAGCTTTTTTTGGAAAATTTGTTCATAAATGTACATATGAGCCATTGTTTTCGAAAGTGATTGATATATGTTCAGTTTTTAACATACCATTTTAAAATTTTCTCTAATTAGATCATGTAGATAGTTTTCATGGGAATTATTCAAAAAAATACTAATAACACTTTCAAAACTAAGAACTAATACTAATATGATCTAAAAACTGTTGTGTTACATTAATATCTTCTCCTCTTTTCTCAAGGAAAAAACATTCTTAAACGCAATGATTTTTTTAGCCACCTAAATAGTCCAACACCTCAAATGACAATATTTATTACAATTTTTTAAATAACGTAAAAGAATTATTGGTATTGTTTATAGACAAAATATTGTAATGTAACAGGTTTCTCTGAACAAAATTAGTGAGCAGATTTAAAAACAAATAAATAAATGAAATAAAAACATATGTACGTATTTATGCAAATAAAAAGGAAATCGGCTACCGAAAATAAGACTTAGAATAATTTGACACAGAGTAAAATGATTAAGATTTCATTATGGGCTTTTCGTTTAATTTGTATTTTGGAAGAATTTTTGTTTCAATAATTTTAATGCCAAGCTATTTAATGTAAAATTGTAAGCTTACTATTTTATTAGTATTGTTAAAGCTGGAAAACGACTTAGGTGTCGTTTTATTTTCCAGCTTTATTTTTTACTATCAAATGCCCTATATTTTGTCTTTCAAAACTTCCATAGAAATGCAGAAAGTGACGAACAAGACAGCTAAAAAATATCTGTGTAATCTAAATGTACCGTATTATGCTAGAAGTATAGAAAGGCAGAAAAACCTTCAGAATATGTAATTCGAAAAGCTTTTCAAAAGGACATCGACTTACAGTGCCTCAGCGGCTTTTCACAGAATCCTCGTTTCCTCGACTGGACCAGGTCAAATCGTGCTGTACATGAAAAACTTGGCCGACACCAAAACTAGAACACACCACTCTGAATATATCGATAAATTTTGGCTGAAGCACTCTTTTCACCTTCCGGAGGAATAATTCGCACCACGTGCACACACTCCGCGGACCTCTATCTCCTTGGAAAATATCGGGAAAATTGCGGGCGCAAAATGAGCTCAACAAACTGTCGGGGGGGCCACTTAATTCGGCACTTTAGCCCGTTTGGGGCCTAATTGCGTAAGTTCGCCTCACTACGGCAAGGTCACCCAGAAACCCTTGCCAGCCTTCGACGATGCGCCCTCGAAGGACCCCGGGTCAGGGAAAGGACTCCTGAGCCCCTCGCGATCACACGAGCCCCAAACTTCCTAGCGAGCCTCTTTTAAATTCTTGAAACTTTTCACTTGCGGATGGAGCCACCTCCGGGTGATGCATATCATCCCGAAAATTGTCGCAGGTTCTCGTCCAGAACTCGGGAGCGGAACAGCTCAGAAAGTGGCATACGCGACGCAACCAGCTCGCAGCGAGACGCGTCAAGAACTGAGGTGCCGGAGCCCCCGAGTCGGGATAAATATTTCTTGCGATTGCGAGCGACAAAAGGTTCTGCCTTGCGGAAGGCCAGCCGCCGAGGTTCGGTTCGAGTGCGGCGCAGCGGCGGCACGCGCGCCGCCGAACATGTCGCGGTCGGTGCGAGCCGGTGAATCGAACCGAAAAGTTCATCCAAAGTGAACAGGCAATCGAACATTCGCCGCAAGTGGGACTCGAACTCGAACCCTAGAAAGAAACGACTGGGCGAAAGGACATCATACAAAATCCATTCGAGTTGGGCAACGCAGGGGAGGCTAAAATTAAAAATTCGAATTCGGCGGGCTGTTGACAAAAGTCGTTGGGGTGATATTTGCCAATATTCCTGAATTTTTTACATGTTCCCGAAAAGCGAACCTTTCCGTTCAAATCGAGGGGAATCCTTGCAGGCTTCTGCGCAGGTCTCACCTAATTCGAGTCCTGGGGCGAATTGACGTGAATGCCGGGTCAAAACAAACATCGCGAAAATCAGCCCCATCTGTAAGTTTTGGGATGCTGCTCTTCGGGCATAAATAATTAATCGTCTTCCGCGTGGAACTCATGCAGCTCGCAGCTGCCTTTCCTGCGGGAAAGGCGAGAAGTGACGAATGTGTGCACTGTTCTCGGCCAGGATGCAAGAAAGTGGGACTAGTCGGAAAGTAGACCTAATTATTACGCCAAGCCTCTTGCGAACTCTTCTTAAGGGTTCAGCAAATTTCTTCCCCGATTTATGGAAGGCTGACGATGTAAAACTGTAGCATTTTCCACGAGAAAAGCCTGCGTAAGAGGCGAAATATTTACTTTCAAAAAATATTCTTGAAGGAAAAAATACGGACGCTCGTGCTGAAGTTTTTTCTGCTTCTAATTTCGCGTGTTTAATTTTTTAAAAACATTCTGATGGCTTTATATTGCCGTAATTACCACCTTTAGCGATTTAGAGCTCACATGCTTCGTTTCGAGGAAACACGTTAAAGTTAAGTAAAATAGGCAAGCTTCAGAAGTGGTTCGAAAATAAAACAGCATTTTTAAAAATACATATGAAGAAAAGTTATCACGAAATACAAAATGCATACGAAAAAGAGAATGCAGTAGCTTTTTGGTTTAATAAGTATATCCGGAAAACTATCTATACTTCATTTCCTTTTCGTGCTTAACATTTTTTTATTCATTTATAATTAACACACATGGTTAATAAAATAGATAAAAATGTCGTTATATAGGTTTATTAAAAGTGTTTTTAAGTTTAAACGGACGTGTGACCCCTTTATAAAGTCACAGTCAAAATAACTGAAGATACCTATTTTAAAATTTCATATGATCGGAATTTAATTAAAATGGTCCAATGGAAAACGATTTAAGATTATCAATTTCGTGAAATATACCACCTACTCTCTCTACGTAAATCCTCTAGAAATTTGAATATTTTCCCGATTCCTCTAATCTCTAATACGAACTCGATGTAGAGCACGAACAGCACTTAAATTTAATTGGCTCCCGGAACAGATGCAAAAATTTTGTTTCAATTGTTGTTTGGCATAAATTGATTTCGTCTATGCGGAAATCCCCCGAGCAGCAGCCGGCAAAAATGTCCGCATGGTTTTTATTTTAGTCTCCTGTATTTCCTACAATTGGAGTTTGAAATACGAAATCCTGAAATTCCGCCGCAACAGTGTAGTGGTAGACATTATAGGCAAAATTTTCCAGTAAAATTATTTAGCGACAAATACATGCGAATTTTATTTGAATTTTTCCGCTTCAGGTGCAGTATCGATTTTACGAATTATTTCAACATATACAATGCGGCGGCAGGATAACAAAAGGGTTGATATTTTAGGTGAGCTGCAGTGATAAGAGCAGGGCATGCTTTAAATAATGGTTTTAGGTCTAAAATACTTTTTAGATTAAGGGACAAATTATTTACAGAACAAATTTTGGCAATGGGTTTTTATATAACCGAAATGTTTTTGCCCGGATTACACCCGACCAGGTTCAAAGGCTTTATGTGTTAAAGAATTCGCCCTTCCAAATCGAGAGATTCTAGAAAAAATGTATAAATTAAAGAGGTTGGGAAAGAATCATTCATGACATAAATTGCGATCTCTTTTGAAAGTATCTCTGTGAAAAGATGAAAAGCGCTATAAAAACTTTCAAAGTGAAACGAAGCTCCTTAGCTGAAGTCAAAGGGGAACGATGTTTTCGGGATGCTGTAAGAATAAGTTGCTGCTGCTTCTTAAGACCATATGCTCAGATTCGAAGCTCCACTTTAATGGGCAATTGAATTCGTTCGAAACTTATGCGTACTTTTGATACTTTACCAAAGTAGTTTTCTGCCCTCGCCCCAATGCCCTATTTTAGGGAGGGAACTTAAATCCTATTTAGGGAAAGTTATACTCAACTCGAAGCAATTTTCCTTTTGATAGAAAAAGTATTAAGGAGCCTGCTCAATAGAATTTGGCCGAAAAGCCCCGGGGAATTAATGTTGGAACATTAAGAGGATCTTGGGTTTATTGTCCAGCGGCTTTCTCTCGATGAAATGTTATAAATTTGCTTCTAGCCAAACAGAATAAATCTCCTCATTCTGGGTGAGGTGTCACATTTTCCAACAAATATATTCTATGAATGTAGGGATCCAAAATTTCCTTGAAATCATTCATTTTATATAATTCTCTGCCATGCAGGGACATGTGAGAGATTCATTAGCAGTGATTGTGTACATTTTACAAATTAAACCAATTGAATTTGTCATTTGTGCTTCGGGATGTGTGGTGTAGGTACTGTGGCATCGCATTCTATTCATTTTCCTCCCGAATTGCTGGTGTTTTCCACTAAATGCGCTGCTGAAGTTCCTACTCTATACGCTTGTCATGAATATTGAAATTAGAACGACGGCAGTTAAATTTCCACAAAATCGCTTTAATTTTATTTCTAGTGTTATTTAGCACGGTCCGTAGAGCGGAAGTTATTTTTAAATAATAAATGAATTTAATTAAGTTTAAGTTCTGTGAACCCTGGGAAGAGATACAAAAGCCCCAGAAAAAGCAGATTAATTTGGTAGCGCAGAATTTATAGATGTAGAATAGATTAAAAATAGTGCGAATTTAGTAAATGCCAAGTTTAAAAATCAAGCAAATTATTGTTATGACAGTTTTGCCCAATGTAAAATTGAAGCTAATCCTTTTTCACGATGACGTCGCAAAAATTTTTCCCTAAATATTTATGACAAATAAATATTTGTTCTTATTATCTCTTTTGTCACCTGTTCATTATAAAGACCTTTTGTGACACAAATTTTTAAAAATCAGGCTCAATACTTTCCCATACGAAATCGAAAATTTGGTGAACGTTTCCAAAATTTGGTAAAGTTAATTCATTATTTTCATATTTGTTGCATTTTACATGTATGTATTATATTTGTTTCGTCAAATTTTAGAAAAATTTAAATTACTTCAAAAGTATTAATACAATCTACTAATCTAAAAGATACTTCCACTCAATTCACTGTGGCAGAATATTTCCTTTAAAATTACGCAACTACCCAAATATCCTTATCAAAACTTCAATGAGGAAGTACCTTCACGCGAAACGAGAGAAAAACGAAAACAAAATGCCTTCATCGCAAAGGATTCACACATGAATTTAAGTTTATCCTAAAATCCGTGCGCTTCTGAAAAACAACGCTCAATTTCTCCGACTCCTTGAGAGTCAAATTAAAAATATGCAAATGGGATGCAAGTCTCGGAGATTGCAATTTGTTTCTCCAATTAAATTCAGTCAAGGAAAGAGTGGCAGCAAACTTAATTGGAAGTCGGCTAGACTCCCCAACTCCGAACTCCAATTTCGCGAGTTTTAAGGCTGTAAAATTAATTAATTAAATTACAGTGGATCCGATTTTGAGATATTTTTGTCATGGATATCAAAAGAAGAGTTCTTTGTCTGTAATAGGGTTTAAAGAGTACATGAACTGTGTTTAATGATGGTACACGGGTTTTAATATATTTCGAGCTAAATCGCAAAATTAAAATGAATCAAGAAAAAACAAAATACTCCCGCGATTGTCTCCAATTGCCAACAACAAACGCGGATTTGTCAATTTTCTGTTTTTCTTCGTATGTATTCTCTTTCGAGTCCTTTACAAGAATGTTGCTCTGCAAATAAAGTGGCTGAAATTACCCCCACTCAGCCATATCATTAGCTAAAGTGAATTCTTTTTTTATTTCGTAAAAGAGCTCTTTCGTGCAGAGATTCAAGTCAACCGGGACTTAGCGGGGGGCGTTCTATTAATAAAAATGCCTCAGATAACTTGTTGGGCCTCGGAACTTTATCCGCCCTCTACGTCTTCCTACTATCAGAACATTCGCATAATTTTCACCCTTGGGAGCGGGAGAGGGTGGAATCACATGTCGACGGATGTAGTTCCCTGATGAAGCGCATTTACACACTTATTCATCTTCCAGGATTAATAGGGAGCAAAACATGAATGGAATTTAAATGGCGCAAAAATGAAAATGGGATTTTTACAATTCAATTTTGAGTCGAATAAATCTCTCGGATGCAATGAGATATGAAGGAGCTCTAAATCATCTTGTGACCCGTCTTTGAAAGATTACAAATATGTTTAAAAAATGCTATACCGCTCGATGTCACGTATAAATGCGATTCATCTTAGTACAATCCTTGCAAATGAATCCTTAATGCTACCGAGGAATTGCATGATTGATTTTACCCCAAAAACCTTCGCATTTTGTATCCATCTAATTCACACATTCCGATCTTATTCCGATAGTGTTCGTACAAGGAGCAGGAAAAGGACTTTAGTTCCTAGGCAAAGTGATGTACAACGACTAAAAAAAATTTAAGACATTCTTGCACCAAGGCGCAAATATTTGCCAAAGACGTTGCACATCTTTTAGCAAAATGCCACGTGGAGAAGAATGTCCCTGCGATAGTTTCTTTGAGGACGACAAATTTCTTCCAAGAGTGAGAAGACGCTTTGTATCAATCCGAGGAATGATGCCTTTGGCCTCGTTTATTCTACATTACTTTTCGACTCATAACTTCATACAAGGAGTTTGTAGCAACAAAAAAAATCCCTTGCTGCGTTGCAGAGTCGTTTAAATAATTCCTTAGAATCTAAGAAGCGAATTTGGCGTTAAGGGCCGTGAAGCAGACAAGATGTACTCTGCAGACTAAAGTTTAAGGGGGCAAGCTTGAAAAGATGCGGGGCGGGTTTACTTTAAGGAATTTCATTAAGATGGTACTGCGGCAAACACTGGGAGGAGGTGAAGCTGGATAAGGCTGTAAAATTGCACAATAAGCGCAAAACAGGAAAAATATTTCAAATTCCTACAGGCACCCGGCCCTGCGAAGAACATAAAAGACAATTTCGATTTTCTTGATTGAAGCTCCTCTTTTATTTATGTTTGATTTTCTTACTGTTTATTCGCGAGACCAGGGTCTGGTGGCAGCCTTCCGCGGAATATTCCCTTCATCTTAACGATATCTAAACGGCACATCTGCTCACTTTGCTCTGCCGAAAAATAAAAAGGAGGAGGCTGAGGCGGAGGCGGGAAAAAACGCATGATTCCAAGACGCCATTATCCCGGCGCTGCTCCTACTTATCTGATGATTGTGATGCGAGAGTAATGAACCGGGCATTGTTTCCTTGCGGAGCTCCAGGGCTCCAGGTAAGGTGCTCCAGAAAAATCAGAAAAGAATGAAGATCGCAGTAAGTGCCAGTACCTTCCTGAGGGGTTTGTGAACTTAGCCAAGTGAGATTTAATTAAAAATACTCAATAGCACCAGCAGCAATGGTCATTTACGACTTTGCAGTTTTATTACTATCACTTATCAGATTTTCCCGATGGAAAAAGAAAGTAGATACTATCTCATAAGATTAAGATATTTTATTTTCATTTTTATGGAACAACCATCTTGCTCGAAATAAAGCACATCACTGGCAGATGTTTCTTGCAGTCTGTTAATTTTATTCTCAAAAAATAGCTATCAGAATAACATATAAAGTTAAAGGGAAAAAATAAGGAACAATAAGAATTATTTATCTAGCAGTCTGTTTTAATCTCATTCTCTTAAAGACGACTGTTTCAATCAAATGCATAGCTTTAAGTTTGGCCTTAGAAGAATTTGTAAATACTAATTTAGAAAATAATTTTATTTCAGGAATCGTCGAATGGTCCATCAAGTGGAAGGTAAAAGCTCTAAGAGATTTCGTTTATTTGATGAACAGGTATTTATGAAAACTGTAATAAGATAATAATTCTATTAACTATTATAAATCAAAACCAAAAAATGAGAAGAAGCACTATACCTTTTATGAAGAATAAAGATCAACATATTTTATTTAATATAACAATTAAATTCAAAAAGATATCTGTAATACAAAATTATGCTTAAGAAAAGTAATTCTAGAACATTTTATCGTATCACATGAAAAATTTTAATACTTCTAGGGTGCTTCTGCATACTTTCGAAAATTCTCGTTGCTTGCAGTTTCGCAAGGACTTCAAAATTTTCCATTAAAACACTAAGATAAGAGTTAAATATGAAACAGTAATTTTAAAGTACAAAACTTGCAAAATTCGAGTACACCCCCACAATAACGATGGAGGTCTGATGGACTCTTGTCGCGTTCGCTTCCTGAAGAGTTCTCCAGTCACGCAAACTTCGCGAATGAATGTTTCAAATCTAATCTAGCAATTATGGGAAAACTCTCCTGTGTGCATCAAGTTTACAGTGAAAATATGCCCGGAATTTCCATGAATATTAAAAATTATTTACTCACTTTTGCCAGAATTACATTTTTCGTCTTATCTCTGGGAAAGGATTCGTACAATTTACTTCGTGACAAGGAAAAGTTGCTCGACGAACCTGGTACTCTCCGGTTGAGAAATAGGAAGCTTTTGAAATTTTAATTCTTTCAATTTAGTAAAATTGCCAAGGTGTATTTTCTCGAAGGTATCGGAGTGCCCAAATAACTCTGAAAGGTTACTTTGCATGTCGATTGGGGTGAAACTTCCTCATATGATACTAGTTAAAGTTTGTCAAAGCAAGGTCTGATAGACAGTAGACACGGGTCGGTTGAGGTTGTGGTGGTGGCCTGGTTTCATCAATTTTGCGGCTAAAGCATGTTAATGAATAAAATACTTAGAATTACATATTCGGAAACTTTGTCGATTTAATAAATTCTTGGCACTGACACGACGCCCTTCGTATGTACTATTTTTGGTGAACCGCAGATTCTGTTCTAGTTTGGATGCCGTCGCGGTTTTGCACGAGCTCTGGATCAATCAGTTCAACATAAATACGGATAGGCACTGCTAAATTGGGCCAGCTAACTACCAGCTCTAGTTTTAGAATTCACGAGCCTGATACGTTGTAAGTGAACGCAGCAGCAGCAGAATCAGGCACACGTTACCTCTTCAGTTTAATTGAATAATCAGATTAATGCGTGATTTCGAGGAAGCTGGGATAAAGTACATGGATCGAATGATTCTGGGGCGGTATGCAAACCTCCATTGAGGTGAACTTCATTAGTTGCCTCAATTGGTTCAGACAATTCATGAAATTTCGTTAGATAGCTTTTGAACGGATTTGTAATGATGAAAATTTCAATTTCATGGGAATTACCAAATTTGAAATGATATTTGCTTGCGGATGGAATCTTAATTTAAATCGGGGAATTTTGATATTAATTTTGTGATGGCGAAGAAATTGGATGTATTTATTTTATTAGTACAGTGGAAAGTTAACTTTTCATGGAATTTGAAATTAGAAGACTTATTTTAAATGGACAATAGAAATCAGATGATTTGGAATAGTTTAAAACTGTAGCTGTAACACATGCATACATATTTCTGCCTTACAAGGATTATGGTTAGGCAAAATAAAAGGTGGTGTTTTTTTAATAAGAACACCTACTCAAGAAAATGTTGAACCAACCTTTATAATTTAATTAAAGTTTAAAAGGATGCGATAACCCTTTTAATAATTGTAAAGATATACATAAAAACGGAATAATTATAGAAAAGGGTATAATAAAATAAATTAAAAAACAACATGAATCCGCTTAAACCCTTGAGTTAAAAGAAAAGTTAAGAGTATACTCGTATTTCTTTTAAAAAAAAAAGGCAGTCTTTTGCCCTTTACTTCCCTCACCCTTAAGGTAAACACTTCTGACTTTTTCGGCTGGCACACAGAAGCCGTAATAACCTTTGCATTTCAGCCCTGCAAGGGCACAAGTAAAATATTTATAATCCATAAATATTATAAAATGATCACGTGCGTATACCATGTTGAAGCGGCTGAAAGGGAAAAAGCTACGAGCATTTTTACGCTGAACAGCTCAACCTGGGTGTCGACGGTATTCGCACTTTCATACATTTCAAATTTTGTGCCAAACCCTTTTACTTTTCCGCCAGATAGCATTTTTTCCCGATCGGGATGGAAGCTGGTGGCAACAAACATTGAAACCCTTTTAATCTTCACCTTATGCCGCATATCGACCTCGTAATATGCTCTAACCAGCGCGAATGTTTGCCGACAGGACAGAGTTGGGGGTGGCGAAATACCAAACAGCATACATTCGGCAGTGAATAATATCGGTGAATATATGGAGCCATCTGGGAGACCGGAAAAGGTTGAAGAATTTATCACCGCCGTGTACTCGGGGGTGCAAAGAGTACGCCGGCGAAAGTAAACTGAAGAAAAATTTCACTCCCATTAAACATTTTGAGTTATGGGGATAATATTTTTATGGTTGCCATGCATCATTCCGCATTACTTCAGTCGATAATAAAGCATTCGCGTCGGCATTTATCTCCTCCCGCGGAGCCACGAGAGCTCCACTTCTTCTGTGGTCCACTGATGTAAGCTCCGCATTTTTTCCATCCCACTATCGGCCTGAAAAATGACTTCATTTCGAACGAAAATTCCGGGAATGTCGAGTTATTTCTCTGTAATTTTAGTCCCTTTAATTTTATTTTTACGAACTGCAAAAGAGATTGATTTTGATTGAAATATTCCAAGTTTTGTAAAGACTTTTAGTATTTCTGGGTATAAAATGAAAATTATATTTAAATAAAGATAGAAAATCTGGATATGTTCAGTTCAATGTGGTATATAAAAAGGTCTATCAGAATCTAATATAAAATTTTATGAAGGTTTACAATATTTTTATTTTATTTTTCGCCATACCAAAGTAACACAAACTTAGTTGGTTTGGTAAGAAAACCAACCTTCGTTTCTAACTAATTTAATTACCTCAAATGCCTCTTAAAATTTCATGCTGTCTATTCGCTAAGCTAAAAATTAACAAATTTATTTATTTTATGTTTAAGATTTGGCCTTTCGGTCAAATTCTTTTTTATAGGTATACACTTTTTTTATTTATATAAATAAGATTTATATTTATTTATTTATATTGCATACTTAGAGCTGTTATTTTTAAAAACGATCCCTAATAATATGCTGATTCAGAAGAACTCTTTCAAAAGCAAACATTTGACTGTGGTTAAAAAATCTAGAGAACCCTTAACTATGACGTACCTTAAAACAGTACTCCAACTTTATTATTTTTTAATATCCTTCAAAAAGTGTTTAAAGTGCGATTATTTTCTCCACTTCCTCATAAATTTTCTTCCAACGAAGGTTATCCAAAACCATTAAAGTGTCATTTCCAGACCCCATGTAATCACACAAAGAACTTCGCAGCTGTGTCACCAGGAAACCCATCCGTTTTGCTTTCCTTAGCTTTTGTTTACGAGGCCCTTTCATCAGTTAATTACGGATAATAAAGTTAACTGGTCTCGACTTTCACTCTCAAGGCAGAATTAATCCTTTTAGCCAAAGGGTCTAGCGACAAATTATCACAAGAAACACTGCCGCATCTTTCATCAAGAAAAGTGCTGACCAGACATCCGCTCGTTTTGCTTTTGACACATTCGAATCTTTTCCCTTCCTTAGGGACGAAAAGTGGGTTTAAGACGGTGGGGCGTCAGTCCAGAAAAACTGTCCCGAAATTTTGACAGATTATTGTAATTGATTGGCCAAACAAACAAACCCCAATTGAGGCCTGCCATCCATTATATAATTTATCTGAGGCCGGCGGGTGGCAGATGTGTGCGTAATATGCAAATGACATCGGTTCGTCGGATGTCCTGGCGAAGTAACTGAATGAGACATGAGCTCAGAAAATTAATGCAAATGGAGTTGATTTTCTGGAGCGTAGGACATGTTGGAGTCCTCCCCTTTTGTCCTTGCGATTAATAATTCATTGTGTAAAAAAATACCAAAGAACGCACTTTCGTAGCATCTGTTCGCAAAACTGGAATTCCGTCGCACAAAAAAATTTAAGATTAAATGAAACGAAGATATAAAAGGTATAATAAAAAATCTAGTCTTGTGTGATGCCAACATCGAATCAATTACGAGTCGACTTAACACAGGACTCACCTCAATCCCGGGGGCACCGCTGCTAAAAACCATTGTCTGGAGCAGCAGCAGCCGCGAAAATTCGGGTCAGCACAAGCCAAGCCGCACCCTGGTGAACATCTGCCTTTTGAGGGAGATTCTGGAACAACAAAGGGCAGAAAGGATCCTGTCAGGATTTCGTTCGTCTGTGTGAACGGCTTCTTAATAAAACGAGCAACGTGTTGCACTGCTGTGCCCTTTCAGCGAATTGCCTTCATGGCTAGGAGTAGGTTCACTTTTTTTTATTCCCCTTCATCCAGGTTCGAGTTGGCTTGCACCCATGATCCCGGATCCTGTGACGTAGTACCGTGAAAGGATATGGATTCATGCAAAACTGCTACGTTCGTTTAATTTCGGCAGTTGTTTCCGTCGCAGTTTGGCAGCGGGAACAGACCGAGGTTAACGACCCCCTGGGTGGTTAGGGCTGATTGCCCGCAGAGGGACACAACGACTTTTTGTCTTCGCCCTTGTTTTCGGTCCCGGCTGATTGCGTTTTTAGCCCACTTTCAAAGCAGGATGAAGGGAATTTGTATCTTACGTAAATTCCCTAAGTAAGCTCATAGAACCAATGACCTCATCCAGAACTGACTTGCTTGACCCTCCCTTAATTCAGTTCATTCAAGAAATTTCTTTTGTAGAATTTGCCGCGCCGTTTGCGTGTCCATTTACGCACTTACGCACTTACGCATCTCATTGAGTCGACAGAATAACGAAATATGAAGACGATCGTGACCCAGTTTGGGCTCATCTGAATTAGTCGTAATCGAATTAGCGTAATCACTTGCTCCGCAGCAGCTGCGACTTAAGTTAATCTTGTTGCTAGAACTGGGCACCAGGAAAAAGCTTTGAGGAATTTAATTACAGAAAAACTCCAAGCCCGAGGGGAAAAACTCTGGAAATGCGACTAATTCTTCAGCATTGAGGCAGGTGGAAGCTGCTTACTCTCCCACCGTCTTCTGCACAGCTCCTTAAGGAAATAGCCCATAATTCAGCATAAATCCAACTTGTTCAGGTGCATTGCTTTTTCTGCAAACAATGTCTGGCTATCGTTGGCGCCTGGAATTTTTTCCAGGATTTTAAACACCATAATCAGTGAAGGGGATCTACCTGACGAGAGCTATTAAATCACCGGCCAATTAGCATGCATGTCCTCATTAATTAGCCGTAATGTCCTGCTCCCGCTGCATGATGTCAACCTAATGAAATTATACGAAACACCTTTGCCAGGCACTGGCCAATGGGAGTCAAGCCTTGACCTAGTTAGCAGTTGGTCCGTGAAACTGGATTAAAATTAGGACACTACACAAATTATCAATCATGCCCAGCTCAAACGCGTCCTTTTCTCCTTTCGTCTCGTTTTGGACGTTTCTCAGTTTTCCTGTTCGTGGAAAAGGTATCTGCATCCCTTCGCCCTTGGATTTTAGGGCCTGCAGATAATCAGCTAGAGATTTGCGGACGGGGACCGGCTGGGAAAATGGTTTGAAAGGATGCCGTGTTGACAGACAATTTAAAGCATTTCCTGGGATTTGCCTTTTTGATAGATAAAGCCGTTTTGCGGATTAGCCTCTTTATCTGCAAACTTTGAGACTCCCCTCGGGCTGAATAAGTTGGCGCTTAAAAAAGTTTTCTAGGAGATGCTTAAGACAGCAGTGTCTTATTATCTCGATTTGATATTGAAGTCGTTATGGTCTGAAATATTTCGTTATGGTAACTATTAATCCCAGTTTCAGTTTATATTTTTCGATAATGTAAATAATCCAAACATTTTCAAAGCTGTAAAATATATATGCAGATAAATCATTTTTGTTATACAAATAATTTGTAATCCTGCCAAATAGCTCAATATGTGGTTGAATAAAATATGAGTGTCAACGGGCTTTAATGAAAATTGGTACAAAGATGTTTTTTTACATTCAAGCAGCTGCAGAGTTTATGACGACTTTTACATCATAATATATTGCGTAACGCCCACCCACAATAAGATCATAATTTATCGTTTTGCAAAAATTCATACAAAAAATATTCGGCACCAGGCAAATATGGTGAGAAAAGAATAATTAATTCACCCTTCAAAAAGGGCTTACATCAGCCTTATAACTCCCTCCCCTTTTCTTGGAAATATCTAAAAATCTTCGAAGAACAGAGACATGTCGTCTGAATACAATTTGGTGGCGCTCGCTTTTTACGAATATATTTGAAAAACGCTCACGCCGCATAAAAACATGATTTATTTCGGAAAATATTGCTTACATCACTCAAAGTGCTCTCTCATGCACAACAATGTACGCCGGGGATAATAAATGGCTCACAATAATTCCAAGCCTTTTTATCACTTGCTCCGGGGGTTGGGCGGGGTTCGCCTGAAGGGATATCCCCCGTGACTATCAAAAAATTTGCTTTCGTTCAGGTGATAAATGTTCTGGGAAGTGACCAATTTAAGGTGACAATAGACCTGTCATCCGTTGTAACGCTAAGGGGTCGGGTGATACCAAAGACCATTTAGAAGGAGCAAGAAGTAAATTTTCTTCATGCATACCCTGTGACTGCGGGGTGTAATACCTGAGTGATTGTTAGCGATCTATGTGGTTGCATAAAACACCCCATTGGCGCAGGAGAGGTATCAATTAAAATCAAAAACATTTTAAGGTACCGCAGCGACTTCAGTTTCTGACATAATTAATATCTTAGGGCTTTATTCCGACACCCTGTTTCATGCGGTCGGACAGTCGGGCTGGGGGTATAAATTGCAGAGAAAACTATTGCTATAGGGTGGTTTGGGTAAGACACTTCCATTTGAGGTGTGCATCCGACCGCAAAGTGTTTTCTGATGGTAAGTTTCAGATTTCCTTCCCTGGCACCACCATAGAGCGCGTCCTGCAAGGACAGAAACGAAGGAGCTGCACTGTAGCTATCAGGAAGCGTTTTCTGTAAACACATGTAACCGCAGCGAGGACAATATAATACGACAAACACCGCCATTGTTGGCGGGGATTGCTTTATATTTATGGGGTGGAAAAGTATTATCGCTCCACTTCGCAATTTATGGCACAATGCAGGATGCTCAGAGCACTCTGAATGCGAAAGTGTCACTTCCAACACTTTTATTAGGAACACTTGAAAGAGTGGAAGTAATGATTTTTACCACGGATAATAGCTTGGACGATATTCGATTATGACAAAAACCCTGCTATTGCACAAAGTATATAGCGACAGCTTTTAACTTTTTTACTCCGGTTAATTTTAAAATTGCTTTCGCTCGTTGAATTTTCATTCAAAATTTTGATTGTATCGAATGTAGACAACAATAAGAGCCACAACGGAGTTTAAAATCAAAAAATTTCAATTTGGTTTTTAAGCGGCCAATTTCTTGAAAGGTTTTTTATTGGCTCTGAATTATTATGGGTAACATATGAATTTTGTAATAGTTCAACTAATATCCTAAATACAATTTTTTTTACTTTTGATCAAAAGTGCGAAACTTCGGCAAATACATGCCTTATTTTTATAGTCTCAATAAAAAGGTGCTATTTTTGTTCGCCTTGGCTCAATTAATATTTTTTCATCGCAAAGCGCTGCTGACTTTTTCATTAAAATTGTAGTATATACAATAGTATTAGTAATAGTTTAAGATTTGACAGTTATTAAATTTTTCTGATCCTTGACGTGATTAGTATAAATACTGAAAAAAGAGAGTATCTGAACAAAAGTTGCTATTTCCATTTGTAATGATTTACTGACAAATAATTTTACAAATATTAACCAATACAATTATTTCTCGGTTTTTGGAAGATTTGCTTATAGTAGAAGTGGGCTCTATTGAATAAATATTCGTCATACACTATCTCATGAAAATGACAATTTTTGTTGAGCTTTAAGTTGTACTTATTCGTCTTCAATAAAATAATCTGAAAATGAAGGAAAAATAATTTGCGTAACATTAAACAAAAAAAGTGCTAATGACCTGTGGTATCTTTTAGAATTCTAGTAATCTATCGTTGCGTAGAAGTAATTGTTACAGGAAGATCGACAAGTTTTTAAAATAAAATTTAATTTGCACTCTTAAGTGTAGGTTACAGATGATACAATAGTTGAGTACGCGGCTAAATGAAAGACTGCAGACATTGTATCAAAGTCTAATTGAAGCCTTCATCCCTGCGCCATTGTCTTGGCAACCATTCTGTTGAATTAAATGGATGTATCTTGTTTCTTATCAGGGCGCAGCATCGCCTTGATGCCGATCTCCTCATCCCCCCATGTATCTGATTACAAGACGAGCGTCTGGCGGTTCGCGCGACTTTTGTTGCTCAATCAACAGGGCAGTGACTCCTCGGCAACATCGAGCCGAGCTACATTTAGCGGATGGGAGCCAATTTAGTCGGCGTGCGTGCGGGCGGCGGGCGGTGGGCGGTGGTCCGCTCCACACGTCGCGCACTCGGCTCATAATTATTCCGGACGGAAACAAAGCAATCAGGCGGCCTATCGAACTTCCGACTGTAATTAATCGCCACTTATCCGCCATCCAGTTCTCGTACCGCTGGCCACTTTGCGCCGTCGGTCGTGGCTATTTCTGGAGCTCCTCCGCACGAGCCGGGAAGTCGAGGGCCGCCGGGAACACTTTCTCCCGCCGCCGGAGCCCGGGAATTCTTATGCAGTCCCATCGCCCAAGTCGTGCCCCGGCCAAGAATCGATAAGTGGCTCCGCTGCACCGGTCGAAGGAACCACGCCCCGCCACCTCGTCGACAATTACACTGAGGTGTGCGCTGCTCATTCAATAGATTGAGTCCCGTCCGCCCCCGCGCCGCGGTTTCCCTGGAGCGACGGAGCTGAGGGTACTGGTGATTACCGCGAGCCCGGGCTCAGTGCGGCGGTTTCCGGCGTTCACCACCCCCGCCGTGGTCCAGGTGCTGCGGATCCCTGAGCCGGGCGCAGGAACTAAAACTAATCCGTTCCTGGTCCGTTGGGTCTCAATGAGCCGAAGACACTTTGGCTGGTTGGGCGCGGCGGCAGGTGAGCAAATTCGGAATGTTAGGGATTCTGAAGCAGGTGAAAATGAGCAGGGGAAGTCTGTAAAGAGCGACATTGTGGGAAATTGATTTTAATGGCTTTCTTTCACTTTTGACTGCTCGTGGAAATTCATTTTTCAAATTCTTTACGTTCTTTCTGTTGGCACGTCCACAGTGTGCAGCGGCGAAAAGAGGCAACATAAAATAACTCCTATCGTGTTTCCTGTTCAAGAATTCAGTTTCTGCAACCGACTGCTCAATTCAATTCAAGAAGAGCAAATGTGGAATTGAGTAGTTGATAATTCAACAATTGCTTTCTTGGGCTGAAGTGAATAGTCAGTTGCAGAAATCGAAATTATGAATGCACGTATGATATTGCTTTTCGCTAGCTAACTAATGAACATAATACATTGTAAATAACTGAATTTTAATACTACTACATATACATATGTATGCGTCGCTAATTTTTAAACTCGTCTAAATCCAAAATGTCGTAAAATAAATTTATCTATTTTCATTTAAGCTCGAATCTATCTTACAACATTGTGGACTCAGACCACTTTCAAAATGAAGCAACCGTTAGCTCGTTTTCACCTTAAAGTCACTGAAATCAAAATCAGTTAAAAAACACATAGCAGTCTATGAAAAAACGTTAAGTAATGTTGAATTGGATTTCTTGGGAAGATATTTTGACTAGATTTTTAAGAGGGCATATTTAGGAGTTGTAATCTAGTTGATTCTTAGCAATATTAGTTACAAGGAAATTAGCAATATAAAAATTCAATATCATCCTAATTTTCGCTGAGCAATAAGAGCAATTACAAACTTTGAAACAACAAAAATTCAAAAGTTCTCCAAAATTCTTTGTATTTGTAGTAAGACAAATTTCTGGCATTATTTCACAATGTGTAAGTAATTGGTCATATTCATTTTGCGCTCATCAAGATGCTCTCATTGGAGCTGAGTGCCTAGTTAAAATAATCCATGAAACAATGAATGGAGCCATATCTCTGCGTAAATAAGTCTCAAGCGGCAATAAAACAGGTCCTACATGATGTAAGCGTGCACTAGACTTTCACTGAGCAAGAAAAAACACCGAAACTTTCTTCCAGGAAACTCCCCTCATAAACTTTGTTTTATTACCGGAGGGACGACTTATAAATTTTTTATGATCCATTGTCTTCTCACCGTCGTTTTTGGATAAAAATTCAAGGGTATGTGCGTGGGAGGAGGAGGGGAGCAGTATGACTGTCCATTGTCTCAATTTTCAGATTTTTTTTATTGATCTATGGAGACCTGTTTGACTTGGAGGACGACAGACAAACTTGATGTTAAGTGAATTATGAAGTTTTGCGTCGAAAGTTTGCTAAATGGGCTATTGCATGTTTGTAAATGTTTTATTTTTCAGATTGGACAACAGGACAAGTTGGTTTTAAAGGGAATCAAGTTTGCATATTTTTGTTCTACAAATTTTGAAAAAATATTCCAAATTATTTGTACTAACCATAGACAAAACAGCTCTGCTTCATTTATTGACTTTAAATTTTGAAAAGTTAAATCAATTGAAAATATTGGATTACTTTTAAACATGATTTGTGAAAACTATAATACCGGAAATTTGTTATATAGATAATGGAAAAAGAATTGACGTCTAGCATAATAACATTTTTGTTTCGTTCTGGTTCAGTCTGTAGTATCAACGTCTATTGTTGGTATGCAATCTTAAATATTGAATTTCAGTATTCCCAGAATAACACCGATTTTTTTCAACTTTAAAAGTCCAAAGCACTTTATTTTTCTGTAGGTTTGAAATTTCAACGAAGTATCGGCCATTCTTATTTCAGTTGAAATATTGATTATTGTGGTCTACATTCACTTCAATGAGCAAGTAAAAGGGCCAGAATACGGAATCTACTCTCTTTTCATGGAATAAATTTCTTTAGAAACTTCCCAGAGTAAAGTAAAAACATGGAAAATTGAAAAATGCAGAAAAATATTCTATTTTGTCTGCCGTCGTCGAACTTTTGTTGAAATTGGGGAGAAAAATCGAAGTAGCTCAAAGTAAGCCTTCGAGGGAATTTTTATTTCTTGTGGAATGTTCATAACACACGAATGTTTTTCCCTTTGGCGAAGTTCGGCTTCTTTGTTCCTGCCTGGAGAGGACCTAATGAGGGCGAAAAGCGATATTCGTCCGTTTGTGAAAATGTCCCTGAAGCATGGCGGGCTCTTTTTGCAGCCCGCTGAGCCGGCGAAAAGTTTTTTAATAATAATATTGATGTAGCTGCTGGAGCGGGTGGTCCCGGGCTTAAGGCGTTTCTATTTACCCTTACATGTTTCGAAAAGAAATAAAATCTTATTTACGGGAAGACATGCAACAAAACAACGAAAGGACCCCCCGTCGAATGCAACCGGGTCATATCGACGGAAAACTTTCGGAATTGAAAACTTTCTAAATATTTCATTTGATTGAGCCCTTATTGCATTTTGATGTTTTCCCAACTGTCCCGCTGCCTCCCATCGAAGGCACTCCCATTTTATTTGGGCATAATTTCATCAATGGGATTAAATTGGGTCGTGCACAAGAAGGGCCGCCCTATTCCCTGTGGGTTTTGTGTAATTTGGGGGTAAACAATTGATTTGTTCTCCCTTCCCGCGAAACCCAAATTAACTTTTTGTTTTAAGCATTAAAAAACCCTTTTCGAGTTTACGCTGGTGAAGTTCCAGACCAGCCCTAATTATTTGAAATGAATTTGATGGAAAGTCTAGCCACCTACACAGTCTGGATGGTATTTCAGAAATTCCCCTTTTCCCGGCCCGGAAATAATTTTCTCCTTTTTAATGAGAGTTATGAAGGACTACAATCGGCACAAAGGTCGAAAATTGCCAGAGGTGGGCGTACTTAAAATTCCGTTAGTAGGTGTAAGGCGCACAAACAAAAACGTGTGCATTCCCCGAATAAGGAGATTTCTGAGTTTCTGGATTTCTGGTGGAGCTGCAATCCGCTTAGCTTTGTATGATGAAATCCTGGCAATTTCACAGGCACCGCTGGTGAAGTTTTTCACTGCTCCTCTGGGCTCTTCGCTGAATGCCCGCAATCTGACCTGAATATTAACAAGGAGTTTTCCCAGGTAGTTCCTCTCCTGGCGGTCGGCGTGGCCAGGACCAGGACACCGGAGGGGCCGCTCCTGCTCCTCTGCATCTCGGCGCGAAACGAACGTAAATAAAGAGTGAATTTTTGAAGCTGGCAGCAGAAGTAGATGCTTATTTCGGTCTCGGGATTGGTTTCTATCTAGCGCCGTGCAGGAAGGCTTATCCCGAAATATACGCTCGAAAGCGGGACTCCCTTTCCAGTTCCCAGGATGTATTTTTTCGTTAGTAATTGGCCCGTGTAACGAAGTACCCCCGCGTGAAGTTGCATAATTGTGTATGTTTAGAATTTGATACGATTACAGTCGTCTTCCAATTTTATGGATAGAACGCGAAACTGCAGATGTTATCTTTCCAAACGATTTAGGTATTCATGGAATTTTAAGTTTGCAGCTATCGGACCAGAAAATTTGATGTACGGCATATTGCTCTTTAAGCTTAAAATGTTATATGACTTATAATCTTAGCTACGCTAACTAAGAAATTTGAATTTTTTTAAATATTATGTTTTTTTTCAAAATGCATTACTTTGTTTTTACTTCTCGGTTCTACATATTCTAAAAGACAATATAATTTTAAATTTATTTTAAAGTTTTAATATGAAGTTGTACTTTAATATATGTATGTACCATATAGGTTTTATTTCTGTTAGAGATTGACAACATTTTCGTAGATAGAGATATATTAGAAGAAAGAAAGATAGTCGAATTAATTAAATAAATTTATCTCACTATTTCTTTAATCTTCAAATTTTCTTAGTTCTACGTTCTTTCAAAATTTATACATGTACAAATAGCTTTAAAAGTTAACAGAATTTCAATCTTTCAAAAAGTATGGTGTCGTAATGAATTTGAAATTACAAAAAAGTATTGTTATTAATAGTTAATATTTGTTATTTGTTTCGCTTTAATAAATAAGAAAATATCGCATTGTTTATAACGAAGTTAAACATACAAAATGAAGTCATTTCAAGAGACGAACAAATCGATAAGGACGTAAAATTAAATTTCCATATTCCGTAGCGCAAATAATTTTAACAAAACAATTCCCAACGTGGATACGAACGCATTTCGCTTGCCATTCCCTAAAAACATTAAGAAATTACAGAATTTTTACGATGTTGAACAAAAGACTCATGATAGCGATTTCCAGCATTCTCTGAAGACGAGAAAAAATACACAGCAGCAGAGATGAAGATTTTGTGAAATTTGCATAAAAAAACGAAAATCTTGCGCACTTCATAGCGGATGAGGGCTCCTTAAATTGGTCTCTATTGATCTATGAACGGGAGCATCCTTCCAGGATTAGTCGTAGCAAACGGGCGGTAAAATCATGCCCGCCGTTCGGGAACGCATTACTTCGCATAGTCGCGCTGGGACGTTGTCACGCATAAAAAAATTTATAAATTGTCCCTGCGGTAATAAAAGCAAGTTTGCGATTCGCAATACGCTTCCCAGGGATTCGTTACGGGGGTGGAAGGACATCGCTGAGACTATTACACCATAAAAGTAGACGTTTTATTGCTACTTTAGGCATGTTTACGCAGGGATAAGGCCGCTCAGCTACGCTTTATTGATTATGGCGAGTCCCTTTATATGATAGAAGGATGCAAGGTGTCTTGGATTCTCACATATCCTAGATAAGCTCCCGACCGGATTCCATCGGATTGTCGTTCTATTAACACGTGTGGTTGATGCGTAATTTATCATGAAGGTGAGAAAAGCGAAGGGTTGTTGCTGGCCGGGCCCCAAGCCAAGCCAAGCCACACGCGTCCCGACCAATTCTGAAATTATGGAATTCAGCAGCGACCGTCATGCCATCTGCTGGAAATGTATCTCTGGCAAAGCCGGGCATTTTCGGTTGATTGATTCCATTTCTAACTAGCATTTGGCATGCTCAACCATTATTTATCAGGTCCTCGGTGGCTCAAGGAGGCATGCAGCCAGCGAAGGAGCCCTGTCCGAGCGGCCATCAAAGGAAGTCAACATTCAGGACGACGTCCTCGTTGCCATCCATCTTGCGAGGCACGGCCATAATTGCAGGACACTAATGCCCTTCGAGAGTGGCTCGGCCTGCCGCAATTCAATTATGTTTACCGAAATATCGAATTATTACTGATATAATTATTGTTCGGCCAGAGCATAGACGGGATTTATGAACACGTCAGGGCCCGAGATTATTTTGCTCTCCATTACGTGGCCTCCTGTTTATCTGCAGCAGGAGGCTGCAGGAGCGTTCCACAAATTCTCCTAATAGCAAAATTTATTACCGTCAATGTCTGATGTCCGAAGGTATTAAATTTGCCGTAAGCCGGCTGTTCCTGTTTCTGTTCCAGGTCCAGCTTCTTGTGGGTGCCCACTGTCCGTGGGAAGATGTAGGGTGCAGGGTCCCATGTTTACTCATGTGCATTTCCGAATTCCAATCCAAGCCAGTGGTAACCTTAAATTTGTCATAAAATACAAGGACCAGGATTTGTCTCCCCAAGTACAGATCTAACTCCTAATGGGGCTCCCCCAGGCCGAGGAACTTCTGTTCTATTTTCACTTTTAAACAAACATTTGGAAGGAGTGCCCTGGACGTTTCGTTAATATGCGTCATGTCAACATGTTGCTAGTTCAACATAGTGGCTTTAAAATAAGAAACACTAAATGCAAATGCCCACAGTCATGACAACGGTTTGGACGGTGTGCAGGCGGTCGGCGCAAGATTTATGCGAAAACAAATTAAGACTGAAATTGCGGCAATATATACCTACTTCCGGAGTAATTGGAAAAGTTTTAAAATAAGCCATAAACCGAAGTAGAATTTGAAATTGTTCAGTCGTAAAAATGTTCGCAATTTTGGTAGGGGAGGGCACATATAATTTTCATGATATTACATTTAGGGTTCGGGAAATTGACTATACAAGAGAAATATCCATCTTATGCCCCACTCCAAACTGATTTACAAGAGCTATCAATGTATTCAGGAGATATGTACATGAGAACCACTTAAAGACTTTCATGCATTTCGATATTAAATGGTACATTTTGTAGTTGATTTTCTTCCTTTACTCTTGATGATGATTATTACCAGGAAGGAGAATTTTATCTCTTAGTTATAAAATATAAGTATCAAGGAATAAAATTATACATTTACGTCAGTTTAGCAATTTAGAAGATTTAACCCAAAGATATGAAAATAAATATGTTGCTTCCAGAGAAAAGTAAAGTAAATTCTGCAGTCGTTTGAAGCTCAATTAGTCAAGCGTGAACAACCACTGAAATGTACCTTTTAGTTGAATTACATAACTCATAATGAATAACAAATATGAACATTTGCAAAATGTCGAGATATACTTAGGAAATCATCAAAACAGAATTTTCAAGGATGTGTTCGTAACATCGGCCATTACCTTAATATCTTTAGGAATTTTTATCAAATTCTCTGAAGTTCATAGATTCTGTGCTAAGAAAGGCACATACCCCAAAAATAATTTCCATTTATTTCTAAAATTATCTCCCGTCCATCTTTCAGCATAATTTTGACTTGAAATATTCCTCCATTTAGAAGTTCATTGTAAAAAGGGCTTTCCTACAAACATTTTTGCTCCTCACCTCTCACCTGTCTGTCAAGGAATCCATAAAAATGGCAAAGCCATTAATACCCTCCGCATTTCTGCAGCGCGAATTTGATCTCATGCGATTTCCGCGGGCCCACGCTTTATTAAATTTTTTCCAATTTTCATAATTTTTCATAAATTCTTCGAAAAGTGTGTAAAAGGAAAATCCCTCGTAAATCAGAAGGCGTGCGGCCATGCATTGCGTTTCGTGGGCGGTGGAGAGGTCATAAAAAAAAATTTGTTTTTTGCGAAATTATTCATGGGACGCAGTGAATTCGGCCTTCAACTTTAGCCGAACTCAAAATTGAATATCCTCTTAAATTCCGGAACGAATTTCGAACTGAGTCGGCCTTTTGAGGTTGGCGATTTTTAACCGTCGCGCAGTCCGCTTCCCTCAGAAGCACGTAGCGCAATGAAATTGCTGGAATTATTCGGCAAGGAATTGGCTAATATAATTAAATCACTTAAAGTTTGCTGTCATGCGACGATTCCCCGAAGCTCCCTTTATGCTTCGATCCCGAAGATGCATTTAGCTCGTTGGAGCACAGTTGATACCTTGTCGGGAATTAACCTCCGCGCCTCATCCTGAAATGGATTCGGGGATATTGCAGAGGATGTGAATGCTCGGAGAACCCGCTGTTTGTAGACAAATTAATATCGACCAAATCCAGGGTGGGATACAAATTTACAGTGCGCTTCGCTACATCCGAAAATATTGGCTTTAATCTGTCTGGATCCCATTTTAAATGGACGATTTAAGCGCTTTATCCGCAGCGCACCACTGAAATTTATCTATGCCCGCTCAGGAAGTGATGTGTTCTATGCTTGAAGCAGATGATGTCCTCTCTTCCCGAAGGAACCGGATAAGCCAGAAGGTCGGTGGCTTAAAGTGTCCCTTACAAATGGGCGTTTGACATGCAAGACTCCGAAACCCTGGAATATTTTGAGATGTACGAAGGCAATTCGGGCACAGGCAATTGGGCACAACCACCCTGTGCACATGCCGCAGCCCCCGGGAGCTTATCACAGCTTCCGTCAGATACATCTCGACGGGAAAAAGATAAGATGTCACAGCGTCATCTTTGCGGAAACTTTGATCAATGAGACGAGATGGCCATGTCCTGGACCTGTATCCCAATTCCTGCATCTTCTGACTTTACTATAATTCTCCATACAAATTCGGTTCTACGTTCTTCGAAAGGTATGCTTCATTTCTTCAGGGAAATTCTAGGGTATAGGGAATTCCGGAAAACAGCAGGTTCCGTGAAAACCTGAATCGATTACTATTAGACGGGAATTTAACTAAAACCGAAAACATCGCACCCTCAGCGAACACTTGTTTTGCGGATCTAGAAGACAAGAGTAAGGGGTGCAAAAGTGTCGTTAGCAATTCAATTTGCTATTGAATTTTATATTTTAAATAATTCAGGAGATGCCTAGGCCTTCTAGATAGTACATATCTGTGAAAAACATTGATGGCTCTTTAGTAATTTTAATTCTTTTAAATCTTGCGTCTACCGCAAAATTTATATCATTCACTGTTTGAATTCCTAAAATATTTGCGATGAAATAATTTTAAATCCCACTACAGTTTATAGATTTATTTAAAACTTTTCCAGTTACTGCGGAAATTTGTACGAATATTTTCCTGAGGTTTACAATTGTACAATATTTAAAAAATTGGAAAAGTTCAAAATGAGGACAAAATTGAAATATAACAAGGCCGTAAAATTCGATTTCAATTCCTCTCCAGGCTCAGGTACTGAAAATATCTTTTGAATACATTTCGAAATTATTATAAAAAATAAATTGACTGAAATGTTCACAAAAATTGAACGATTGAAATACGTTCAAAAATGACTTAAGTTCCTGCAACTGAATTACTTTTAATAATTCTTCATGTGGCGGAATTACATACATAGAATAATTTGTTAAACTTGTGTTACGTTCGAAACTTCTTCTTGTTTTATTACTATTTTTGTCGGCTAAAGTCTTAATTTCGAAATTTTCACAAATGGAATGGAAATCAAAAGTTGGTTGTGGGATTCGGGTTGAACTCAATTAAATGCAATTGAAATGCCTGAAGCAAAACATTTTTGCAATCATCCGAACAAGTCCAGCAATTATGAAGTTGTGAAAGGTTTCAATTTTAAATAGACGTCAGGCCTGATACTTTTATCTCATATATTTTTCGTATTACAATTACCAATAAATTTATTCCGATTATTGTATTGATTTAATTACTTATTATGATTTAAAAATTCATAATTAACAGATGTGTCGCACAGCCCAAATTAATACTTTAAATTCCCTTTGATTGAGCTATCATAAATGATAAATCCTTTGAACAAACCGCTGATAACTGGCTGGAGTACTGGTCCCTATCAAAATTGAAATCTGTCATAAATTTCATAATTCCAATTAATATACACTTGAGCCCCTTTGGGGATTGGGTTGAAATAAATGAAGAACCGCCCACAATTTAATCAAACAAAACGGCAATTTTACACGAAAATTGGTATTTCCATGTCCGGATGATGTCCGGGGGTAACATTCTAATTCTAATATTCCATGCTTCCTTTAACTTGAGTGGAACGAAATAATCACTAATTCGAACAAAACCACACAGCCCGAGAGGCTTATTCTACTTTGACTTTTGATTGGATGTGGGAACTGGACAAGATGTATAAACTGGACGAAAAGGGATAAATCTCCGGGATATTTGGACGACAGTTCTGAAGTGTCTAGGACATGCAAAGTTTTGAATTTATGGAAAACTTAGACAACTTCTGCTCCCCATGCAATTTTAACTTTACGACAAAATTGCTGAAGTGGATGAATGCGAGTGACAAGGAGTTGTTAATACTTGTTGCATTTTACTTTCACAAAAGAGCTATTGTCAAGGCATGGATTTAATCTTAGTTTTATATTACTGACATAGCAAATTTGTGTTCCTTTCGAAGAAAGGTTTATTTTAAGATACATATTGCTTTAATTTGTTGCTAGTTAATGGAAAGTTGTTTCTCAACGAGACCTCCCCCTATAAAAATCAAACATTCCGCGAATTAATCAACTGAGAGCATTGTATGCTGTTCCTGTGGTTTACCGCGACCGCGAAAGACCTTGTGTTTTTTAACTTTACGATTGCTCTCGTTTATGCTAAATAAATTTTTATGCTGTTCGAATCACATTTGATGTGAATTCACCCGAATTTGGGCCAGATAAAAACTTTATTAGAAACCTCTAAAAAAAATTGATTTTGCATAGGTGGGTGCTATTTTTCTAATTTCACTCCCTTTTTGAAACATAGAAGAGTTTTACTGCATCAGGACCATAAAAATCCACACGATGGGTATTTCGTTTTTCCAATTTGCTTAGATAATGAAGATTTACGATTTTTGATTGTATTGAATTTGCAGATGAACACGCCGCGTAGAAGCACAAACGTACCGGAAAACTCAGATACTGGAGGTTTTCGTGCACCAGCTCGCGTTATTTTTGCTGAGCCATTTCACCATCAAAAAGTTCATTTCATTTCTATGTTTCCTGTATTACCATTTCATCTATAGGGCGTGGGATAACTTCAGTACTTTTGGTACATTTTTACGTTTTTGAGGCGTTCAATGTGCCGTCGGGTAATTCGAGAAAAAACGGCTCCCATAAATATTCACGAGGGCTCTAAAAAACGATGTAACTGCAATTACATGTGAGTTCGGCTCATCGAAAGATGGTTAGATTGATTGGATTAAGTTGAGCCATTGAGTAAAATGTTTTGTAGCCTGTACCTTTTCAATTCTTTAAGATTTTTTACAACAAGACAAAGTAGTGGCAGTTTTTTAACTCTTTCCTTTAAGGTTCTAAACAAGGAGACAAAGTGGTGGCAGTTATTTTAAGACATTGGTTATTGAACCCTGAAACCCAATACCCCATTTACTTTATTGTCTCCGGATTGGGGCTAAATCAAATCATACTATATCCTAATTAATTTCGAATGGAACGAATTGATTCTTGGGAGTAGACTCCTTCGTCAAAGTCGAAAAGGGGGCTCCGTCTGACATCTTTGTCTGAACGGTGCTCTTCGGCCTAATGCCACAAAAACTCCTTTAACGACGTCTTCTGTCACAAGATAATATCCCCTGTGACGGGAATTCTAAATGAGTCTCCTTGCTACTAAGAGGCAACGTGACAGGTGAAAGCATAATTTAGGCCCTCAGACCCACCCCCGTCCTTTCCAACGAACACGCATAAAGCTCCGTAAATAGGGCGTACTCAGGAAATGTGATTTACGTGACGATTCGCCGCCGAGAATTAAATTGTAAGCAGCCGAACTTTGTGGTAGCACAATTCTCAAACAGGAACACTTCCTGGAGCTGTGGAAAAAAAAGAAAAATATGTAGACTATTTCTTGAGATTTTCATATAGCTTAATTTGAAAATCTCTGCTTGACACATCCTCCTAATTCTTAGGTATTTCGTCCCAAAATCCTTACCTCTTCGAAAACAATGTGGAACGAAAGGGAGAGTAAAAATAGTTTGGTGAAACTTCCCTTCCCAGAAAACTTTAGATGAGAAAAGTTGCGATATTGTCGAGTGAATTCAACTACGAGCCCCCTTTCAATGCACCTACTCCTGGTAAATGGTACTTTTTAAACAATTTTTCTTGTAAAACGAGGCGAGTGCTTTTCAAAATCCTCTCAAGTTATACGGGCAACATAATTTGCATTTTGAGGGTATGCTTGGTAAGAGATAAGCTAAGTTCTTGTCCAAAACTTTTTTCGTATGTTGGAGGTTTCTATTTTTCGCAAATATACAAAAAAAAAAGGTTTGATGTGTCTTTATATTTTTAACTAAATTAGTACTTTGAATGTTAATTCATTAAGGGAAATTTCATCGACTATTGAGTGCATCAACTGAAATATCGACATTCGAACAGAGTTTTTGCTGCATTGGCTGTAAATCGTCCTATTTACATAAATACATACATATGTAAGTCTGTCGACATGTATGTTTTGTATGTTTTTGAAAAATCTCAAAATAATATTCGACTCAATTTATCTCAATCTCAAAATATTTTCTAATTTTATCATATAAATTTTGTTTTGTTAATAGGAATGATGGCTTACTTTGTCATTGAAAACTTTAATTTCGTAAAGTTTTTGTCTGACTAAAAAGTTGTTGATTCTGTTTAAACCTATTTATTCCCCGGGAACTGCAGGGGACAACAAAACAACCAAAGTTGCAGTACTCCTGGTATCTATCAACAATTTTTGTAGGAGGGAGCATTTAAAAATTTAAGCAGAGATAAAACTTTTTAAGTGCAGTTTTATCTGTTGCCTTCAAGGCTGAATTCCCCGCATATGTATGTGATATTTCCGGGATCCGTGTATAGTTTTAAAACTTGCATAGCTCCTGCCGAACACTGGGAATAATCTGGAAGTAGAATATCCAACGATTACGATTGCCACCTTTGTATATTTAATTTTCTGTTCGAGTGCACCGCCATTGTTTCGGAAACTTTTGCAGATGCTTCAAAAGCAGATTATTTGCTCTCTCTGTGCTGTTCCTCCTTTGAATGCAAACATTTCGTGGTTTTGTCCTGCAGGTAATTTGGGGGTTGAGAAGAGAACAATGTTGGCTTTTGATAAACTTTTGATGCAAACGCAATATTTTTGTGACATACGTAATCCTATCGAAGTTCCTCCTTTTACATTTCTAAGAAATCCGCACCGCTGCGGGTACAAATTCCTGTACGCCTCGAAAGTAACCCCCTGAATATTCAATATTTGCGATTTATCGAAATGGAGCAGTCTACTTCCCAATTTCGGTTCATTTATAAGCAAATTTCTATTCGATTTTTTCTCCTTCTATGTTTTCTGTGGAAGCAAATTTGTAAATGTTTTCCATACCCAGTTTTCACGTACCTCCAGCATATGCCCTGTCTCTTTTTTATTGAAAAACTTTTTTTTCTTCCCTTTATTTCGCCCTTTTCCCTATTTGTTGTGCAGGCCGAGTACCTACAAGTTTATGAAGAGGAAAATAAAATCAGGCATTTTTTTCCGTGTAGGTGCTCCTGTAGGCAAATTTATCACCGATGTAGGGACAATCCTCCCCGGCATTGTGCTCGTCGACCTCTCGAATTGCTTCCCGATGTGTTTTTCGGGAGCAGCAAGTCCCTTTCCCGCCTCTGCTCCTGTGCGTTCCTCGCATGCATGCGACCAAAATAATACATAAATTATTCGAAACAGCAGAAACGTGTTAAAATTGCTCTCTGTGAATATTACTTTCGCCATCGGGATGGGCTAATGAAAAATTATTTGGGAAACATTCCGTCCTCGGATGTGTGGGGGCGCGCAAAAAAATGTCACAGCCCCGGTCAAAAATTGAATTGTGACCCTTCGGAATTTCGCTGTTAATTTGCGAATTCTATTTTACGCCGTAAAAATGTTATTATTTTTACTTTTGCGGAATTTATATTGAATGACAAATGCGAAATGACCAGTGTTTGGGTATTGCGGTAGACGTTTTCCAGCGATATTTAATTCCATTTAACAAGAGCAATTTGTCGCCAGAAGACATAAAGGATATAAATTAAAACCCTTTTGTGTAAATTACTATCTACACAGATCCATAGAGGATTAAATTGCAAAATCTAATTTAATTGTCGTCCTTAATCTGGAATATTGTAAATAAGTACAACAAACAAAAGCTTTTAGTTTCCAGAAATTGTTGGAATCGCCGTGGTCTGTCATGTAGATCTTTTTATAAAAATTTTTGGCTATACCAGCGACTTGTGTATTCGAAATTTTACTTTATTATTTAATTATGTTCTTTAGCATTTTTAGAATATTCTTTTTTGTATTATTTTTTTCTGTTTACTCTCTATATACATATAAATTTATTAACCATATGATCGAATTCTCCATTTCATACAATCCTTTGTAAGGACTTCTACTGAATAAATTTGCATTTAACCAAACCATCCATTCAGTTTGCCGCACTAAAGATGGCCCTAATTAGGGAAATGATATCAGGATGTAAAATGGCAAAAGGGGTACAAAATATATTATTTTACTGACGCTAAAAATCCATTTTCAAAAGCCTATCAATATCGGTATTCCCCACAAATCGAAAATCATGATGGGAAATTGAGTGCCTGTGTTGAAATATTGCTCGCGAATAAATAATTAATTGCGAATAATATTTTCCCCATAATTTACGCTACAGATTAATTTTTTTCAATTTGTGGAAAAAACACCCGTGTAATTCGCAAATAAAGCAGCTCTTCGAAGGCAATGCTCACATTATTAAAGCCTTCGGCAAACTGAAATCGCTTGAAGGAATGAACATGAAATTTTGGTTGAAAACTGTCGAATAATTTACGAGCTTCATTACGCACTTTTCCCTATTTTTAGTCAAATAAATCTTTTATTTCATTCTGTTTTGAAATATGGCCGCTAGGATTCATATAAAAAAAACAGGGAACTCTTCCCGCTCTTGGCACACATCCGCGCATTGTAGAAACTCCGAAAAATATTCAATCAGTGCCCGTCTCATTCGATCAATCGTAAAATGAAGATGGCAGGAAGTTATGAATTTATGAATAAATTCCACTCGAGCTGCAAATTACCGTCCGCAGATGATTGAAGGAGTATTTGTAGAGTCGCTTCGGAGCAAGTGTAGCGTACTTTTTGTTTACGTTTGGCAAAGTTGGGTCGCTTCTAAAAAATGATCGATTCACTGCCCCATCGGGTCCTTGGATTTTTTCAGGGTGGCAAATTTAATTCAAAGTCCTTTTAATCAAAACGTCGCCTCCGAAATTTTGCATATCTTGAACGATGCCTGGAAGGCAAACAGATTTGCAAATCAACAACCTTTCTTGGAACTCATTCCCGAAAATTCATGTGGAAGGGCCTGTTTGCTAAGGTAGAAGTCCGTATTTGTTAAAAGATTAGCTTGACAAGATTTTCGTAGATTAGGCCGGCGAATACATCCTTTTGTTGGAAGTTTTCGGGGCGCGTTACATCCTCCTGGTCGGATAATTAATTACGATTTGTAATAAACCCTTCCGAAAATCTTTATCTCTGTCGGGAGCTAGTTGCCAAGAAATAAAAGCCGGGAGCCCAAGCCGGCAATCTGTACAAATCTTTTATATCATTACTCAAGAAGTGTCTACTGGAACTATCTACTGCTCCCAGATGTGGACAATTTCGTACAATTTGTCTTTAGCTCTGTTCCCCGTCATTTTTCTTGGTTGACATGACTGCCTTTTTGCCAGTAATTAGACAGGAATGTATCAACATTCGCTCGCTCCCGTCGTCGGTGAATTACTATCAGAGGTTTTCATTGTATTGCCATTTGGAAAGAGGATCAAAATGATTGTTTGGATGGTCTCGCATCCCATCATGAACCCAGACGTCTCCAGACTCTGACAGTAATTGAATTATCTACTTGAGGCGGGAATGTTTTGGCCATTAGTCTTTTTCTTTTGTGAGAGAAATATCGAATTTTTAGCGTTTCATTCCATAACAAAATACTATGTAGTCGAAATAAAATCTACCTATATGGTATTTTAACTATACTGGGAAGAAAGATCATTTCTTAAAATTCTGTATATTGTTAATGTAAATTCTTTTACAATTCTAAGCGATTTTCAAATAGCTGTGCCAGAACCTGGGCGCAATTAAAACTCGTAATATTAAATTGCAATAGTTGCAGCAATCAACACGAAATTAATTGCATTAATATGTATTATATGTAGCTACTACATATGAGTTTTTATATCATAAATATTTAGTACAACAGATTTATATTTTAAACAGTTGAGGAAATAAGTAAGAATATCGATTACAGCATCGATAGGTCTAGATTTATTGAAATATTAATATGTAAAAGTAGTGCATTAAAGTTTTTAAAATGGAATATTTGACTAGAGCTTTGAATTTTTATATCACACAAGGGAATAATAAGGTATAGTGGATTCAATTAAAATTCTGTGAATTTAGTTCTTATATAAAATTAAAATAGTAAATGATAAGAAAATAATGTATTAATGAAATAGAAATTAAAAACAATTATCTAATTGATATATGTATATACTTATATATTTAGTACATCTTTGAAGGAGCGTTTAAAATGCAGATTTGTTACTAATTACCGTAGTTTTGGACGGATACATTTTGAAGTTTAATTCTTTTATTTTACTCAATTTCTTCAGAACTCATTTCCAAAAGAAAAGGAAGACATTCTCAAAATACTACATCAAAAAAAAAACAAAACTCTTTTTAAGATAAATGAAATTTTCAAAATGATAAATTCTCAACAGTTAAAGTCGTTCAATATTTAGCGGAATTCTTAAAAGGGACAAGAAACGATTTCGGGAAAATCACTAGTTCTTGCTCGTCCTTGAGACATTCCCAGTTGGAGATAAGAGCCAAATCAACGAATAATCAAACATCGGCTTCAGAGAAATCGCAAGAACAAACGGTGGACCGGGAAGCTGGAGGAGCTGCATCAATCGACCCTCCGGGTGCCGTCTTCCCCGTCCGACATCAATTTATCCTTTCAGCATGCAATAGCGCCGCTGTTCCCGCTGACCTCAGAGTTATAGATTTATTGGATGTAAAAACTACTTCGACAGCAGTTCCTGGAGGATCGCATTGACAAAGACACTGCGATCCTGCATTCGGCAGCGAGGGCTAAAGAGGATATTTAAGCTTAAGACACTCCTCCAGTTTTCTTCTCTGGACAACTGTCGCAGTCGAAGGACTCCTCTGAAGCAGATTCTGTTAGAGCTCTGCTAATCTACATAAAACATGAGGAGTCGTGACGAACGAGATTTCGCCGCTTAAATCCTTAATGAGGCGTGCATCCCGAAGGGGTTCCTCCGGGATCGAACGAGAGATATCGGTTGCTGAAATCGATAGTAAATTAAGGATGGCCATGTTCCGTGGGTTCTAGGTTTATTTGCGGGCTTCCCTTAAGTGGTCGATGAGCCCTAAAGTGCTTCGAGCATAGAGGGTTCATTAGTTACCTATATTAGCTAATAAATTAGTGCATATCGCTTACTATTCCTGGAGGAAGTTTTCGCAAACTTCCTGCGCCTGCCAATTTTACAGGGCATGTACAAATTTTTGAAAGTGGGAAACAATTCCATTTCGAATTTTCCAGAGTGGAAACAGAGCTCGTAACATTCTCGAACAAGTAATAGTAATAAAACCGGAGCAATCAACAGCGCCACAATGGAAACCTCAAATATGAGCGAAAACTGGCGCCTCACGTCCACACGTGGCTACTCCAGAGGCGAAATTACGATTAACTCTTCCCGGACGGCCACTGGAATCATCACGAGCGCTCCAGAAGGGATACTGCTCCGGGCGAGGATGTGGGCGGCTGCGGGGTGGAGGTGAAACAAAACTATAGACAAGAATATTGGGGATGGGTTGAGATCAGATTTCTTCCCCCGTCACGTCAGCTCCAGCCGGAAGAGCTTTGTATTTCGGGAGGAGGGACGGCTCCTGTTTTACAGCCGGGACACCCTCATTCACTGTCGCCCGGAGTTATCAAATATCCACGGGTTCGTAAGCTCTGGTTTTACAATCGAGCACATTCGCTACCGTGCAACAATAAAAGTTTGCTTTTATTCACCTTTTTCTTTACGATGGCTGTAAGGAGCGATCCCACAGGAAGAAAGGGTTTAGGAACCGTTTCGAAAATTCTAGTTGCAAGGGGCTGTTACTACATTTTTATTTTTTATCGTTTTTACACTAAAAGTTGAAGATAAGTAGGCGAAATCTTTATAGTTAAAATAATAAAATGAATTTGTTTAGCGGTATTAACCCTAAAGATACTGAGAGGGCTTTCTATAGAAATGAGAAAGAATTTTCATTACTTATGATAAAAAAAACTTTTTTCTGAAATTGTGTTTGCGATTTTTAGTACTAAGTCTACTCATCTAAAAACTCGACGAATCACAAAATTCCTAAATCTATACACACATGTATCTATACATATAATAATTTAAGATAAATACATACATATATGCACAGGTATTTTAATGTAAAAGTCAAGAAAGAAATAACTAATTTTCCTTTCAAAACTACTATACTATTATTTAAGTGTTCACTTTAATTTAGGATCAGTGACTCCATAAATCCCCCGACATCTTGTTGATATTTTAACTGCTTGAGAACATTTTTAACGGATGTTGATTAATTCTTAAATAACTCCGATTTGCAGTTTGCTTTTGCAACACACATTGCTTTCATATTTCAGCAGTCATCACGGTAACACTGATAAAGGCTTCGCAGAATAATCAGTCATCGAATTTAGTTTAGTTTAGGACAGAAATTCCGTCGTGGCAGACGCGATCGGTGGTAGATTTTCATAAGCAAATATAAAGGTCATAAGATAAATATATCCAGTGCAACAAAAAATTATTTAAATATTAGTCGATTTTTACCCACCCTGTTAAAATGAGCGTGTAAGAAAATGCTTCCATAAATATTCATTTCTAAAAACTAAGTGCAACAATTGTAGTTCATCTGTAGAGAGTTTCAAGACGGCTAGAGCGGGTGTGGATGTTGAAGAGTGGCTCAGCCGATGCAACACGAAGGTAGAATCCGACAGCACAGTCGATTTCAAATTTTCGCCTAGTAGTTACCAACAACGAGAGTCCAACAAACCTTGGTCGATGTCGACTGACATGAGCAAACATCCAGATGAAAAAATCGAGGCTAGAATTCGAGCCCGCAAAGAGGATAAAATTCAACGCCGCTGGTATAGGGTGCAGTTGAGTCTAATGTCGGTCTTTTTGCTGGTAGTGACTGTTTTTGGGTACTACTTTTTATATTCATCTTTTTTTAAATAAAGCGTTTAAATTTCCTTTTTGTATGTAGCTGTAGGTAATATAAATTTAATTTAGTGAGTTTCCCTTTAAAATCACCAAATCCTTCATCTGAGGAAGTCAATTAATTGCTGAAAGTAGAACGTAAATTATCGACTGTGGGCTCTCCCGTCGAGTGTAATAAGATTGCTCAGTTCCCAGCTCCACGAAACAAGCAATCGCCCACGCAGCACTCCTCCCGTAAACATTTCAATCGGGAGCTATGGGATAGGGTTTTTGATTATTTATTGTCGAAATTTAATGCTACTGAATGATAAATATCTTTGAAGTGTTACCGATTTCCTTGATTTGTTTGAAAATTTTTATATTACTTTTTAAACGGTGGATACTTTAAAAGTGGATAATAAAATTTGGAAAAAGAGTTGGTCAAGCGCAGAGTAAGCCAATTACTATGTTTTGCAAAGCTAAGTTGTTATCATATATTTTCTGCTTGAGTTGAAGTAGTGGAAGTATTGAATTGAATTAATTAATTTAAGCATTTGTTTAGCCTCCTTCAACATTTTTTTAAAACCCTTATTTCATTTTATTTTATAAAGAACATCGTTTTCTGAATAACCGAGTATGAATTTTTGAAAAATTGGTTAACATAATTCCTTAGTTGCCAATATATCTAAATACTTACTTTGATGTTTAGTTTGCTTTCCATATTTATATCATATTCTAAACTTTATGTAATTTAAATGAAAATGTATTCGGCTTTTATTATGAATCTGAAAATATGTATCATATCACTATGAAAACTATCTGAAAGAAAATTAACTTCTTTTTCCCCTGCGTGATGAATGAAACCACCACCTTGATATCTCATTGTTAAGTAACTTTCCGTTCCAATGTTTATCTGTAACGAACCTACGAAGTGCTCGGCAAATACCCCAAAATCTAGAATTTATAGCTAGAAAATGAAGCCATCATGAAGAAGGATATCGGACATGACTTTGTCTGTAATTTAAGTGCATTATTCAACAGTTTCGTTTCTCCAGCCCTCTGTCCGATTTGTGGAGTTTGCTATGGACAGATGATGCACTAACTTTCGTCCAATTTCACCAAATTGCTCACGCTGGTGGACGTGATTTTCGAGTGCTTTCCGTAAAAATGTCTACGAATGTCCTGGACGTGTTTAACGTTGGTAATGGCTGGAAAAGGGGTTTAGAACAAATACATTTTTTTTAAAGGTTTCGAATAGTACGATTAGTCTTTTTGAATTGCCTACTTCAATCGATTTGACATCATTCCAAGATTCGTCAGACATTGAGATACCTAAGTTGAAGTGCAGATTCGAGCGTTTGATTTTGTCTAAAATTACAAGAATTGAGCTGCAATCGTTCACCTGCTTGGAATAAATATGAATTAAAAGTGCTTTAATTAGAGACTACCCAAAGTCTACCGAATACAAACTGCTCCAATAACATTCAATTCAATTCAGCACCCCAAAAAATATTTTCAAATTATTCCATTTTCCGCACGAATCTAGTTATTTTGGGAAAGGTGACGAGCCTCATTCCATATTCTCCTCACAGAGGATATTATCTGCTGACACAGCGTCGTTAAAAAGGACCAAAACGAAATTTGACAGTCTTGGAAGGTAAAAAGAGAACCAGGACATCGTTGTGTCCCGGAGAAGAGCCTATACAAAGAAATCATTTCATTCAATTCAAATTAATTAGAAAGGAGTTACGCCTGCGGCTGGAGGGTAACCAGCAGGGAACCGTATAAAGAACAATTTGACGAACACCTTGTGAATTTTAAATTGCGTATTATACCTCTTCCCAACTTTTAAAACGAATTTTAGTGTCCTTCTACGGAAGGAAAAGGTCCTCGTAGCAGTTTAAGTAGATTGAACAATTTCCTAATAAACTTGAACGTTATTGCTCCGGTTCTTGATGATTAAACAAGCTCTATAATTTTATTTTATAATTAAGGCCAGTCCCCACCCTTTTTGTTGGCCCGGGGTTTATATTTTAATTACATTATTTCTATTTGAATTGCATTATTTAGAGAGAGAGAGTCCAATTTTCAACAAATTTGCCAGCTGGCAGCTATAAAACTAGGACTACAGCAGTCCACCCTCAAAAGTGACTAAATTAATTTAATCCCTTTTTGTTTGCTTCAACAACTGCAAGTGATTTCGTTATTTTCATTCCAGCAGCTTATCGGGCCATGATGCTTCTGGCTTTCATTAAACAAAACCCACACTAATTTCCCTCGTTCCCGAAAACAAATAAAAACACAAACTGATGGACTATCTAGTGGTCAGAAAACAAAATAATTTTTGCTGTCTGGTCCGCAAATATGAATAAACGATTTTATTAAAAGTACCACTTTATTTTGTGGTTGTACTTTATGTTTTTTGAATTTATTTCCCCTGATATGGAACAATCGAGGTTTTTCAATTTCAAAGAGAAATTGTATAAAGTTGGCGGGCAGTTCCATTGTGAATTTGTAAATTTGTAAAATGGCCTGACCAGACTAATTAAATGCGTGTAAGGGAACAGTTGTTTAAATCGAAAATTCGTTTGCTAATCCAGGAATTCAAAAATTGAAATTTGTAAATTAACGTTGTATTAAAATTTTGAATTTATTTTAAAATCTGAATATCAGTCCTTGAAGAGTTCTTGTTAAATTGTTCAGTTTTACGAGAGTGAAAGATCAAAGGAATTTTTTTATAGAAAAAAATCAGCACCATATTTCGCTTCAGAAATTCGTTACGTTTTCATCCTATTATTTGATTCGTGTACATCGATGTTATTTTGCATTTATGTGATTTCAAGAATTTTCAAGACTTAGACTTGAATGATAAAGAAAGATGAGAAGGTTTGAACGTGTTCTGATTCTAATATCTCAAAAACTTCAAAGTTTTTAAAATGTTTGTAAGAAATTAATTAGTTTTTCTCTTTAAACAAGTCGTTGTTTTAAGCCTATTCGAAGAAATTAAATAGAACACACAAAAAGGAAAACGTAAATTCTTATTGAAAATTAGGCGTCGGCTCTCAAAGATTAATTAGGGGAAAGACAAAATATAACAAAAAATACGCACTTACACAAACTTCTGAAATCATTTCTAAACAAATACCTGAAAATATGACGGAATCTTAAGACGGCATCTTATTCTACCAGAGGTTAGTAAGTACTTAAGCAGTAAATTAATTACGTTCAATTAATTATCCAGTCGGTATAGGATAATATTATAAAATAAGGTTACATCCATAACCTTGCGATTTTAAATCTTAAAAAGGTTATTTTGTGGAGCAAGTAATTTCAGCCCTAATTATATGCCTTTTTTCTAGAAATTAATCAAAGCAAAAATTAAAATATTGGACGGCTACCCTAAGTTAATTTAATAATAATTACGAGTTCAACCCGACTCAATTCGAACCTCCTTAATCTCGGTGGCAAAGTACAAAAAATATTGTTTCGAACATGAGGAAGTCACTTAAACTCGAATTGCTTCAAATTCCACTAGATGATGCAAACGACAGTTAACAGATAGAACAGACGCCTTTATTGATTTAAAGAAACTGGAGTTGGATTGCGAATATCGCAGGGAAACGCATAAACAAATTGCTGCTGAATATGCAATGAAATGAAAGTGCGGCATTGAATTTTGTAATCGTCTCATCACCATGTTTTAATATACATTGGCGGAGTGAGAAAAAGCAGCGAAACTGATAGAAATTATGATATGCATGTATGCAACGCGATTGTGTCGATCAAATTATATAACTCGACAAAGCATCACTTCTGATTAATTCACTAAACAATTGCAGAAGTATCAAAATATATGTTGGTAAGAAATACTTAAAATATTTAGAAACAATTTTTTACTCTGAAGTTTTTTCCCGCATTAGATGTGTAAATCTAAAAAAGAAAACATTAAGTTACATGTTTGAACTTTGACGGAATTTACGTTCATCCAATTGCTGCTGGTTTTTGCGGTGAAAATTTTCATACTACCTACTAACACGCGGTTGAGTGCAGTTTACTCTCATAATATCTTGAATTACTTAAGTAGTATCAAAATTGTAATTAAAAAACTTTATCAGATAATTTTACTTTATTTAAAATTGTGTGTACAGTGCATTATACTAACATTAAAATTTTCGTAAAACTCCCTCGGGCTCGTGGAGTATTAAAGATGTTATAACTCCTGAAATGCAGTTGGAAATTGCTTACGCTCCAGTCTAGAGTAAATGCAGTTCACGGAAGTACGTAAATCTTTAAATAATCCCCGTCGAAGTTTTCCGTCGGGACTTGGTGCAACGCATTTCTACCGCTCCTCAACGAATATCACCACAGCTCCTACCCCCGTCACAGCGAATTTATTAATATAAAAAGTTTACTGCTGTTTATGAGGAGCTGCTTTTAAAGTTCCACAGTTTCTCTTGTTGTCCTGGGAAAATGCGAGATACTCAGCAGAATTTTACATGTGGTATGAGTAAGCAATGTTTTTGTTGAGTTTTAATCACATTAATGCTCTCGTGAATAATTTTTTTAAAGTTGTATCTTCAAATTTTAAATTACCTTTATTTATAATTTTCACGTTTTTGAAAACGTATGTCGGTGTAGGTATCAAAAAGGTATCATTTCTCATGCCTGTCACCTTCAAAATTGGTTTGGCAGAAAATTCGATGGGTATTGACAACTTTTGGCCTCAAGAGAAGGAAATCATTTGAAAAGGAAGTGAAATATGTCACAATATTAGTTTTCTCTCATTTATTTTTTTAAAAGTTGTTATACAAGTCATATTTTTATTTGTGCTAGGCGAAAAGCCAATTTCTGACACGGAATGTCGCGATATGGTAATGTGGGTATTTTCTTGTCGAGACGATTATCTGATTAGTTATCATAAGTAAAATAAGCGTAAATTTTCTATAGTTTTAAACTTTTTCGATAAAACGTTTTTCAATTGTATTAGGTGTACTTAATGTGTTTCCTAGTTGCATTTAATATCAGAAATATATTACCAGTATATTTTTACAAATTGAGTGCAATTTAAACAATGCTTAATTTACAATCAGTATAAATCAAAATCTTAAAATTTGGATAAGTATATTAAATAAAGTGTCCTGTAAAGTATCCCTCGCATAACTTGTTGATTTTAAAATTCGTATCAGGACCCCAGGCCGGTTGGAAAAGAAATGCGGAGCCATTAATGGTTCATTATTCCTGAAGAGGGTGTTTGGTTTCGTTAATTTATCTCTTTATCACTCAGTCCACCGAGCAATGAATGGCTTTTTAGCTTATCTCAACCTAAGGCCGATGCAGCACGTTCTTCCCAAAAAATCCTGGGGAGTAAGCTCCTCCTTTGGCGGCGGGACGTCCGTCCTTCGGGCTGCCCTAACTTACGAATTCTAAACAGCAAAGTATCTTCGGGCGATAATAATCTCAGCTATTAGGGCCATTTAAAGTAATTTATGGGGAATTTATATCAGTTCCGGGCAAGGGCTGGAACACGGCAGTGGGTCACGCGGACCAGTGTCGCGCTCCCCCGCAATAAATAGGCCCTAAGTGCCGTCGAAAAAAACCACGCCGTGGTCATTCTCTGTCCATTCTTGTTGCTTTCTGTTCGCAGTAAATAAATTCCGACAATTATGAATTTTTATTGCCAGGATCCTTTTATTTTATCATGTCGTTCGGTTAAAGCCTGCTGTTTTCCGGCGTTTTCGACTGCTGTTTCCGGTTTTTGTCTTTCTGACGAATTAAAATATCACAAACATGCCGCAGAAGCAGCCCCTTTCACAAACTGAATTATTTCTAGAGATGTATGAAGGGCTTAGGTCTTGACGTGGCAAAATATGCGTAACGCACTTTATCTTCAGGTACATACGTCAGCCCCGTATATTACCAAAATGTGCCCGAATTTGAGTCGAAATGGCTGGTAATATGATTATTACACGTGTGTGTATTACGTGCTGATGGCATGATTTTTGGGATTCCTAAAATTCTCTCATTCGTCAAGGAGCTACCACAAAACGGGGGTTACAGGTGCTTCGCGCTGATTCATGTGTTTACTTCTGTGGGTGGATAAGGGCCGCCAAAATAGGTCCTTTATGCGCGAACCCCCAAGTCAGAGAGCAAAGAAATGTGTCGTCTTTCGCAATTTCATTAGTAAGCAATCATTTCGCTTGCCGAAATTGCCCATGAGTGCCAAATAAAAATGGGAATTAGTGGAAAAAATTCAGAATTCACCTCTTGAATTTTTAACGTGTTATGAGATCATACAAAATTTATATTTTCCGATTCTTTTAGGGATAGACCGGGAAACCAAACTAAAATAAATATAACCATGAGGACTGAAAAAGGCAGGTCACGTTCGCAGGTGAAACAAGTGCAAATGGGTGGCAAAATGAGAACATTCCTAGGACCCAAGAAGGTTCTCTTCGAGCAAAGGTTTTGCGATGAGATTACCTAGAGTGTACCCTCAAAAAATGATTTCCCACCAGAGAAAAGGTCTCTCGAATGGAATTGGATTCATAAAGTGTGGGAATGAGTTCCGGAAAAAATCCCTCCATTATTTGTCCGATTTACAGCTTATTTAGTTACATATAAAAAACAAGCCTGAAAATAAAACGCTTCTATAGAAATTCATCCTTTACGTGCAATTTCACTAAAAACAACTCTTCTTCACCGAAGAAAATGCTCCGCAGTTCAGACGTACCAGCAATGAAATCTCTCACGTTTACGGCGCTAATCCGCTCTAGAATAAAACTTGATCCTTTTACACATCCATTCCAGATTACAGCGATATGTTGTTTTTTATTGATAAAAGTCATACGATGGTATCTCCGAACCGCCACCCAGGCGGCACGCTGCTGTCTTAAAGAAGTTGTGTCTTGTCTTCGTTTAGTGCGTGTTTGGGGAGATCTCCTCCCGATTTTATAGCAATCACATTCACTTCCCTTTATTTGAGCGATATGTGTGCGGTTATAACGCGGATTACAATCTCGATTAGGGTCCTATTTTTCTGGTGTGATTCCTACGTCCTGCGATTTGATTGATAAGGGTGAAGGGGAAAATCCCTTGACGAATAGCGAACGCTTTCTAGGCAGTGGACCAATTTTATTGATAACTTCCTCGAAGAACTCGGTGTTTTATGGGATTCTGATTCCGGTTTTATAGGCATCATTTTAATGATTTATCGCTGAACACAAAAGCATTTATGGGATTTAAATGTTTCTTATCTCTGTTTTGGAACTTTCAGGCCTTAAGCGAAGTCATTTATAAAATAACTAGATAGATGGTTTTAATTTAATTTTTAATTTGTTTTAGCTATAGTATATTAGAAAATAAGTAATACCTACACATGTTATGAATCCTGAATTTTCTAAGAAAACAAACATTGCACGGGGAATTTAGTACCTATCATAGCATAAATTTCTCATGCTTAAATTACATGTATTTTTGTTGTACTTTCATCCATAGAAAACTCATCGAAAAAGCAGCATCAAATTTTGTGTCCTCTCTCATGTTATTCATGCATAGGCGTGACACCCACAAATTATATTCTGTTCAAAACAACATATTGGAGGGTAAGGCAACAAATTGTTTGTTCGAGATGGTGAAATTTGCATTCAAATCCAAAATCCACGTATACTCCGTACCCCCTGCTCTCATATGAAAATGTTTGCACAGTGCATCAAATCCGAAATGATTTACAATAAAATTACCCGGGTCCGGAGTGCACACATTATTTCAGGGTGGGCCCGCATTCGCAATTCGGGGGGCTATCGATTACATTCAAATGCAATTAAAACATAAATATTTTACCCGAAGTGCATGATAATGCTATCTAATGGCCGTAAATTGCAGCCAAAATATTTTTGCTGGGGTGACGGCTTAATTTTATTGCGCTACCGGGCCGTGAAATTAGATTTAGAACTATCGCAAAATTCACTAAATTAAACTTTATGAAAAGAAGATGAATGGCTGGTTGCCCCTGTAACTGATGTACTGATTTTCTAGAATTAGCTTTAGTAGCTTAGATTAAATACTTTGTTTATCATTAGAATTATTACTGTCGAATTTATGTTTTGTGCGATAATAAAATTTAAATTTGGGTTTCATACGGCTTTATAAACAACTGATGCAATGATAAAATTCAATAATTAGGAGAAAACTAATTTGGAAATAAATACGTTAAACTTTTTAGTATGTATAATTCTTTAAGTAGTGAACATCATACGTATACTTACATTCCTTGGTCTTCATATTTCATTCAGAAAAACTCAACCAAGAACTAGAAACTCAATTTTTGAAGTCTAAGAAAATTTCCCTGTTCATTCAGTGAATTTCAAAAAGAAACTTTAGAGAATTAATATAACTAAAGTTATAGAGTTTTGAGTAAAAAACTAACATTTCTTGTATACTTTACATTACGTGCTACAATTTCCGTCCTATCCCAGGAAAATAAAAATAAAACATGTTTTCGTTTAACTTATCCTGCACGAACTACTCCTTTTCTTCTAGTGCATGAGTGGAACCGAAATTAATGTTTTAAAAATAGTTGCTTACTTTTTACATACCCTTGGGTGGTAAACACTCCACTTCCGATAAGACTAAGACATTGTAATCACGATTGGCGGAGAGAACTGCCGTGTTACGGATATTTGCGTTCCCACGGAACTTTATCATGCAACAGCAAGAAACTTATTTTGTCGCCAACTTATCGTTCCCTTCGAAAAATTTATTTAATCACCATTTGAAACATGCTAGAAATTCTGTTGTTTATCCTGTAAAAAATAGCGTGCTTTCCACTTCAGGTGCACTTCAACATTTGGCGTTCCATCCATCGAGACCGTCCCGCAGTTGGCGGTTTCAGGACGTGCCGTCCGAACCCCCAACATGCCGCCAACACCGCGTGATTATGAAAATATTCGCGGAAATGCACGTTATTTCATAAATGCACCTGGCTGCGATTTATGGGTGGGTGCAGCACCCGACACCCTGCATCTATCAATAAACGAAAACTAAACTAAGGTTCGTCGGAGAGCGGTGGGTTCCTCTGCCATTCTGAAAGTGAAAAATGCTGAGCCATTCCAACGAGATATGAGTGGTTTTGCAGTGAAATATCGCAGACTCCAGGCGGAGCACCCTGGACCCCGCCTGGAGTGCAACCAGGTTTTCTAGCGAGTACATCCCGGCGATTCAATACAAATTTTTTCCATTTTAAACCCCATTCCCGGCGTTTATAAGGTCATGCGCCTGGTGAGTGGATGTTTGACCCAGAGAACAGATTTGCAAATATTGGAAACTTGGCTACCGGGTCAGGGGAATGCTCTGGACATGTTCGTAATGGGGAAACCGGATTGCGAAGATAACTGGATTAGGTATTCAATACTGTGGCCGAATATCAAAATATTTCTGGTTTTGAATATTTTGCCGGCCGCTGTGAACAGGATCCGATTTATTCCCTTTGGCACGAAAAGGGCAGCCGTGCAGATTGAGGCAGACCTGCTGATACTCTTTTACAATTTTCTAGTCCTTTCGAATTGGTTTCATTTTTTTTTTTTTTGGGATACTTAATGTTTCTGAGCATGGTGAATTATCCTGGTTTGCACTCGTTTGGGATGAACTCAATGTAAAAGTTACTTAAATTTTATGTCAAGAGAAAATATTTAAAATAGTCATGTTCTTATCATTCTCTGTTATTTTTTAACCTATTTTTTTGCTTTTCTTTGGCAATTTATTAAGTTTCTATTTCTCCTGCTTTAAGGAAAATTTAAGAAAAAAGGGTACATTTGAAGAAAACTTGCGAATTTTTAATTTATTAGCTCTTCAAAAAAACCGAGATTTACGATCATTGGGTTTGAAGCTTATCAAATCCCTTTAAAACAAATAAGGCCCCATTTATATGAATAAGATAATTTACAAAATTGATATATATCCTTTCTACCGGTTCAGATCGAAATCTTCCGTTATTTGAAGCTCAGTTCATGAAAGGTCATAAAGAAGCAGATACAAATTGAGGCCCCGATTTTAGTACTTATCACCTCCAGCAACTTGGCAATAAATTGGCCTTAAGAGCACACATTACCACTCATAGCTCCAAGATGTGGTGTCGCATTTATGGCGCTCCGAATGACCGTCAATCATCCCGGTCCTTCCAGGACATCAAGGAACCCATCAGACGAGCCCGAGTCCTGACGGCAGAGGTGTTTCGCACTAATTGTGCAAATAATCCCATAAAGACGGTCGGGAGGAGCCCGGAGTGCACGACCATTATTAGATTATAAAGGCCCATTTGTTTGACATCAGTCATTATTTAAGCAGACCGGTGGGACCTCACCCCCGGCCCGAAGATGTCCTTAATGACGGTAAGTTACACCTCAACCTCTCCTCGTTGTCGTTCGGCCGAAGGTCCTCGCTGGAGCGACAAATTGACTTTAATTCTGCAGGAGGGGGCTTCATGATTTTCCGGAAACGGCCCTACATCCGTTTAATTTTATATTGCTCTTCGGTGTCTGTTTCGGTTTCATTAAATCACGCACTTTGTGGCGTTTCTAGCTGAAAATTGGATTTTGGGGATGATTTAAATCGTTTCCACTGTCAAGTTGAGGAAAATACATCCCAAAATATCCCCTGGGACAACTTCGCGTGCACTTTAATTTTATTCCCCGTTGAATGCGCTTTAAGAAAATTTTCTACCCCAACTCCCTGGCAGATTTTCTTAGAGTCATAAATCAGACGACGAAATAGACAGAGTCAGAAAGTAGTAAATAACTTTCTCCACAAAAATTCCGGTCGTGTTCCTTAGAAAAACCATAAATCCTGCACGAATATGACATGCTCACTGCTTGAGACATTTTACTGCGATGCAATTTTGAATTTGAGGACTCCACCGAAAAATCCACGGATGTGCGAATCGCTCAAAAATATGAAATCGACGAGTTCGGTCGCTTTTCCAGCTCATCCAGGAGCATAACGTTAGACTTTAAGCTGGCACTAAAATTTTTCGGGAAGTTCGGTGCCGTAAAGTTTTGCATTTGCATTTGCATCACTATCCTTTGAGACGCTCATTGATACCCGAACCTTTAGCCCGGTAGGGTACGAACGTAACCCAAATGCAAACGAGGAGTTCCCCACCCGATTGTTTTCTTCCCTTGCAGCGATGGTCGTAAAATTTTAAGTTTTCGAAAGCGTTTCTTATCTTAGCCGCATGGCTTGAATTGCTAAGGCGAAGCACTTTAGTCAAAAAACTTATGAAACATGGGAAGCCCAGGAATTGAAAAGGAACGATCCTGGATATTTGCATTTAAGCTGCACCCAAGTGAACGCCTTATAACGTGATGCTGCATTTTACATTTTTATATTTTGTTAAAAGTTAGACACAGATTCCAGACTAAGGTTTTAGACAAATCTATAACAATCAATTAAGCCAATGCAAAAGTTTAGCTACTAATTGTTAGAAGAGTTTGCTGTGGAAAAATTTTTGACTCTTTAAAAATTAGCACTATTAAAATTTTCCCCGAAAACTTTTATATCGGTTTAATTGTTTTCATATTTTAGTAGATCCTAAAACATCTAATTAACTTATTTAAAGAAATTACGAAAATGATGTTCACATACCTATATCTTCACTGTATTTCTGTAAAGATTAAAAATTTAGCAAATTTTACTACAAATCTTTAATTATTTAAAAAATCGCAGCCCTTAAAGTTCTCAGTCTGTTCACCTTAAACGAGATCGTGCAATCAGAGAGCGTCTTAAGCGTTAAAGTCAATTTAGCAAAGATTTCTTCGAATCATTGAAATCTAACAAGCCAGAAATGGATTAGCTCCGGGTCCTGCATCGAAATGAGGAGTTCTCGGGATGGTGACGCCACAACTACGTGTATAGTGCCTGGATGATGTCTGGGAAGGAGTGCACCAGAAAGTGCCCATTTGCAGCGAGCACGAGCGCCTTATGAAATCATAGAAGTCATTACATCGCTTCGATATGGTCTTAATTGGCCCCCTCTGGGGACTTAATGCGATTGCGGCTATAAAGTGCGATAGCACCACTCGGAAATGCTTTTATTAATCCCAGGTGCTTAGAGATAATAAAAAGGTTCTTGTGGGTTCGCCCGCTGTCGGGAAGGGACGGAACCTTACACACTGTATATATATAAGTATATCGATTAAACGTTCCAAGTTGTGGGAACCGTTCTCAAATCTTCGTAGTCACTTTGTAGAACCACTAAAACGACCCGGGGGTGTTCTGAAATTTCAATAGCTCTGCTCCTTGCAGACGTTGGTGCAGAAAGCATTTTCAGCACGCATCCACCGAACCTTCGGAGGGTTCACCAACATTTGTTTGGATTTTCGTGCAGAGCGATGTTTGCCCTCGAATCAAGTTGAACTAGGGGCTGTGATTGCTCGCTGCAAATCATGGTGCCAGCTCTGCACATAAATCGGTTGCGGGATGCAGCAAATCTCAGCCGTCTTAACTCAGCCCCATTCATCTGCAAAGCCTTTAAAATAATTGCATTACAGTGGGGCTTCGGCAGGCCACAATTCAGTCGGTTTGCCCCTGTATGGAATTATTACTGATGCAATTACAGCTGAAGGAGTTAGTCTCTATATGAACAAGGCCCGGAGTCTGGACCACGGATGCTGCTGGTCTTTGCTCGCTTCTTCCCGTCTTCGGAGGATGCTGGCTCTTCGTGACCACCGCTGTCGGGTCAATAGAACAACTCCGGGACGATCCGCAAATTCAGCTCACATCGCAGATATATCGCCAGCAGCATCGTGCAATATTTGAAAGCATTAAATTGCCCGAAATGGCGAAATAGCGTCTCCGCCTCCTCCCCCGCACTGCACCCCGTCTTTATTCATTTGCAGTGGGATCCGTTCGGTTTGTTTGCTTTTGATGTGCATTTCCGGATTCCAGCCTAACCGATGTAAGCCTTAAATTTGACATAAAACACAGGGAAGCCCTGCAGCCCTGGGCCCCAGTATTTCCTGATGAGACACCGTGTAATGGGGTCAACATCGGATAGACAGATGGGGGCCCCACACATGTCTTCGCTTGTACCCTAGCCCTCCCCGGGGGTTTATTTGGGTCAACGAGAGGAAAGATTTTCGGTTAAATTTCGTTTGGGGAACAGCGCTCCATGACACTCGGCTGCTTGTAAGAGGAACAGTGTCGTCATAATGTTACAATGTGCAATCGCATGATTTGATTACCAACAAAATGGTTACAAGTTACAAGTGCCTTTTCCATATCAAACAAGATCTTTTGAGAGAATTACAAGAAGCTTCGAGCGAATTGTATACTAAATTAAAACAACGTCTACAAATTTTATCGAATCGTTTTTGAGATATTTGATTTGAACAATACAAGTGCAATATATGCATACTTAGATATTTTAGACTTGCATTTTCGCCATATTAATTTAAAAATTTCCCCAATTCGAATATCTATTCGGTCAAAATTAAGACAAAGTAAGTTTTCCCTTGTTTGGCTAAATTCCTAAAAATTTAAATCACATAAAAAGTGGAGTTCGGGAACAGGCTTCATTATTCTCGAAATATGCTATTATCAAAATTCACAAATATTGTGATATAACATGAGGTCTTAAATAAAAAGTTTCCCATTATTGTGTTAAATTTCCTAAATTTCGAGTTTTATAAATCGCATTTGTCTCTAATATCTGTCGCATTTTTTTAAAACATCCTCTTCGTTCTGTAAATACATATAATAATATTAAAACGTTTTAAATACCTTCTTAATATAGATTCCAATGTGTAACATTTATTACTAGAAGTTTCAAAAATAATTAGGTAAATAATATGTTTCATTTTAATGTTTCGGAAGTATGAAACCCAAAACAATGGTTGTGTTTGATGATATGAATGATGTTTTAAAATTTCATTCCAATTTTTGGTTTTGAAGGCATACATCAAGCGGATAAAATTTATTGCGAAATGAATTAATGATACTGGTTGGCGATTCTCCTAATTCGCAAGCGAAAAATTACAATAGAAACGCCGTCAGATTGAGTCCTGAAAATGATTCCATATTTGCGTTTGAATATTTCATTGCATTTCATTTAAATTCCCGAGGGAGGCCCGCATTCACGGCAAATGGCAGCTCGAGGACATGCGGTCCTGTGCTACGAATTGTTTTATCGAATACACCAAATCGCCTCGGTGGACAATCCCGAATTTGCATACAAATTTGATTGGCCGGTAGTCAGCTATCCGGAAAACTGTTTGAATTAATGCAACAGAGGGAGAAATTAATTGCGATTTGATTAGCGACTGCCACGACGATTACCGCATGAGCCTCGAAGCGGTCTGTCTGTGCGGAGGAAATAGAAATATCCTCTGATCTGTGAGTTTTATAAAATTTGAAAATTTTGAGCAATATCCACCCCCAGAATGTGCGTGGAAGTCGTTTCTGAAAATGAGGTGACGATCTCGGAGCATATGGGGTCTATGATTCGGCCCATCAGTCACCGGATGTGGGGCCCCATTGAAGACGACATTCAGCCCCGGGGTGGTCTTAGGGGCCCCCAGAAACAATGCCTCGAGCCGCACCCGCCGCATGGCATCGCATAGAATAATAATGTTGTCTTGCGAGGACAAAATATGATCCTCATAACTCAGGATATCTGCCGGGGGTGGAATTTTTCTGCAGCTTACCACAGTAAATCGCACTTCAAAATGCGGCCGCCATAAATTTCTCCGTCTGCAGATGGCTCAATGTATCTCTCGTCGGCGGGCGATTTCGCGCTTATCAGCGCGACACTTTCGCCGGGTGAATTGGGTGGGCGGGGTGCGAGGGCGGATGCTGCGGCACAAGATTAAAAGGTTTTCTGTGTCTGTTGTCAACGGTCGCCGCCGTGCTCCTGGTGTCGAGCACGTTTTTAAAACGGATGGCAAATGATGAAAGTTTACGGGTAAAAGGCTTCATGTCACCCGAAAACTTTGACGTGATGTGAGCGCCGCGACGAGCGACGGTTTCGTAATATTCATGAGTCTGTAGTCTGTTCACGTCGTCCTGGGAAAGGGGTATCAAAGTTAAATGAAACGTTCGTTCCACATGTACTCACCTACTTGGGAGCTGTATCTTATCTCCATAATTGTTAAAGTAAACAGCGAACTCAGATGGCTCGTTGCATGGATGAATCTCTGCCCAGATTATCCTCAATGGGGACTACTTCATCTCCCAGGGGAAAAAGTAGGAATGGCTCCTTCCTTTCGAACAGACGAATTATTCTACTTTTTTTTAGAAAATTTGTTTATTCAGAGTAGCAAGACAAAAGGTGGGATTTTTTTTGTGTATATGAAGTTGTTTTAGGTTGTGATTGTTTGTCCCGGGTCCTTGTTGACAGATTATTTTTACATTTATTGCCGACGTGAAGGAGCTCCTCAAGCATCTCTGTAATGCTCCATGCCTCCTACAATAGGAAATTTATTTCTCTTTTAAGGATTGTCTACCAGAAAGTTTTAAACGAGCATTCTTCTGTCTTTCTGCTATGGTCTGGTAATTTTTAAACCTTTTGATGATTATGATTCTATAAAGTAGATGCATTTGAAAAACTTATGGTTATGATGAAAACGAGTATTTTTTACTGTTCCGTACCTCATCATGGAAAAGCGAAACCCTTATAGAATCTTGTTGTGATCCGTCTGTCTGTCTGTTCGTGTGTCGATGACCTTTTTCTCAAAAATGGTGTGAGGTATCAAGTTGAATTTATTATCGAGTTCTGTGGTCTATTTCCTTATACTGTTTTAGAACGGTAAAGTTTCTACAATACTTAGTTTAACAAAATAATAAGATATAGCCTTTCAACCCGTATTTTTATACTTATAATCCCACTCAATGACTGATCATCAAAACCTGTACAAGGCTTTTTCCGATGACCTGCGATCTTGAAATTTGGCATTTGAGCTTTTAGCATATGTGAAGGAATAAATCCAGAAGTAATTCATTTCTAATTCTCCCGAATTTTCCTTATATTTAACAGGTACAAACTTCATTTATATTCAATTCGAATTAGATAGGAATTTGGATTAAGAAAAGTTTGCTTAAAATTAAAATATTTCAAATACTCGAATAGTGTTTTTATAGAGATTGTGCTTAAGTTTTAGTTGAAAGCTGTATATGTATACACTTGATTAATTTTCTTGAAATTAAAATAAGTAACAAACTTAAATATTTATTTCTAACATTCTTGTAGGCTTTTACAACTTCATAAATATATAATAATACATATTTGTGAAAAAAACATACCGTATAAATTTGTGTAAAGTACTAAAGTATCGTAAGTACTCTAATTAATTTTACACAACCCTAAAAATAAAAGTTATCTTTAAAAATTTCCCTCATTTCCCTATTACTACCGCTGGACCAATTGCTTTCGGGAAACTATCCCGTAGATCACTGTCGAATGGAATGGAAAAAAATTTACGATTATTGCCCCTCATGAAACATAAAATTCAGTTCGACCAGAGACACTTTACTTGGCCATGTAAGCGCCGCTGAAACGTTAGGAGCCTCCACATAAACGTCGAAATTTCGCTGGCATCCATTTATCCTTTTGTTTGAACTTAAAAACAAACGCCCCAAGCAGTCCACAGGGTGGGTCGGCGGAGGGCGACGACAGGCAGTAAATAAAGGCTCCGGTCCTGACGAAACTTATCATTGAGCACTTTATCTTCCTTTTATTTGACCCCCTCCTCGGAGTGATGAATTTTTCGCCTATAAAAGCGCCGAATGTATGCCGAGAGATTGACCTTAAAATTTCACACATGTGGAGTTTTATAGCTAGTTCCTAAAAAGTTGCTGTTTCCTTCAAACAGAAGCAGCAAACGAAGCAATTGAAGTGAACATAACCAGAACAAGTTTAGGCTGTCTTACGAGCCTGGGAATTGATTGCTGGAAAATTATATTTCCCCCCAGCAAACTATAGTTTTGGCGTTGCGATTATTCATAAAGTTTTCATTAAGACAGGCTCAATTATTAGCCTGAAGTCGTGATTTATGTCTTCGCGCAAATGCTAATGACAGAATTGCTTCTCGGAGGAGTTCCAAATACACTTGATAGCTTTATTGCGTCTATCTTATTGAAAGAAGACATCACTTATCGGGTGTAACACTTCTCCGGGAAGATCTTTGAGTACGCCCTTCCCGACATACATTAGCTTAAGGTTCTTTGTCATGGAGCCAAGCCCTGGCGCAAGTTGATCAAATTTCCTGAAATCAACATAGGAAGATGGCTCACACGCCGTACCGCCCTAAGGACTGTATCTGGTACACCACCGCCAGAATAATGCCAAAGTAACGATGATAAAGCACTCAGCGAATGCATAACCAGACGTGGAAAGTCTTAAGTGGAAATTTCTTGAAGGGAACTACTTGCCAAGTGGGCACTCCTTCTCTACACCCCGTGTTCCCGTACTCTTTCCCTCGAAAATCCTGGAGAAAAGGGATGTAGTAATCCGTCTTTTGTTGTTGCTACTACCGCAGGATGTTTATCGTGACAGCAAACTTTCAGAATAAAGTGATTTCGCTAAAATGAGCACAAGACGTAGAGGATCGGAAAAACTCCTTACGAGCCATGTGTTCGTTGTCAGTCATGCTGTTCCCTCGGGCACACCGCTCCACACCAGACTCCTGGACTTAATCCATGTTTCCTCAACATAATTGTAATGCAGCTTCTAACGATACAATCTTGATGACTTTAATTTTGGCTTATAATTTCGGAAGGTAGAGGGGAGAGTACAAATTTTACCGCCCCTGTATGAACTCATTTCTAGTGAAATCATAGTAGCAAATATTGTTCCCATTTTAAATTTTTATAAATGTTAGATAAAGGTAATTATTTTATGCCCTATTTCTAGGTATGAGCTTAAGCCATAAATTTAGTAAAATTATAAATACCTTAATTGCAAAATATTAATAAAGCTTCATTGTATCTACATTTCAACTATCAAAGAATTACCTAAAATAACTCTTGATTGAATTTTTCATCTCATTGTGATGAAGGTTCATCATGAGTAATTGTCGATCCATAAAATTCCTCTGATCAAAGGCGTTCGGCTAATAAGCCTGTTCCGTGAACATCAAAGACTTATCAGGGATGAAAATCTCCAGAGAAATCATTTTCTACAGAAAATTGGGAAAAGTAAAATATTCCCTGATCAGCATCAGGAAGAAATAGGAGACGGTACCACAGAATGAATGTCGTAATGCGATACGAGTCTTGTGAACTTGCTATGCGAAAATCGCGATAACCACATTTTCTGCCTCATTATACATTAAATCAGGAAAATGCGATATAAATACGGCGACTCTCGAGCACTTGCAAGAATTCCATCGGAATTTGCAAGAGAGGAAAAAGGAAATCGATTGGAATATTCAATTTGCATCTAGACTAATGCTTAATGTAAGGTAATCATAGTTCGTTTGATTCTTTAAAATTAATGAATAATTATAGTTTATGGAAATTAGATGTGTTAAAATGATTAGTTAGTGCATCACTTATCCAAATAATTGCGTCTTAAACCTATTTAAGGAATATAGTTTATTCTGTATTGTCAGAATTTAACTTTTATCAAGATTTCCATTGGAGATCATTTTTAAATAAACTAATGAAAATGAAAATATGTTCTCGTCGGACATCGGTAACGCAGCAGTCAGAAACATCGGATCACAAAACTGATAGTCGCTCCTGTCTTGTTTTTTGAAAATTCTGAATCTCTAAAATATGTACATATTTATCTGCGTTCAAATTCAATGGGGAATTTGTCTACAGTTGAACGACTTAAATTTGTTCATCACAAAACGTTGAAACAATTGTTTATCAATTTTGTCGAAAATGTTAAATCGATAAACACTTTAAGTCTACTCTCTGTTGGCTAAGGAATTAACATCACCTTGTGGTGTAGTTCCCACAGGACGTCGTTATAGTAAATAATGGCGTCGGACAGACCGCCAGTCTCTTTCGACTACCCGAGATACCAGAGATTCTGCAGCCCACATAACAAGGAGTGCAACATAGCCGTAGAGGAAATCTGAGACGTTGGTATCAGCAAACACTTTGCGGCCGGTTACAGCGTCCTCCGAAGAAAAGCTCCTTGCCGCAAAGTGTTCCTTTCTGTAATTTATACACTATAAGTCGGTCTGTGGACAAAGGGAATATAAGTGGTAACCAGAAGGACCCTTTTGTAGCCTTAATGGCTCTTGGAAATTGAGTCCTTTTTCACACGCTCTCCATTTACGCCGCCAATGTTGTAAAAAAGAATTACTTCTTTTCTTTACCTTAGGAGAGTTTGGCGGCAACTAAGGACTTGCGATCAGAACTGTCGCATTCTCAAGTTAGAGTGTCTAGTTCACTGGAGCAAGGACAAAAGGCTCAAGGACTTAAGAAAGTATTGGGAATGATTAAACAATGCCACTCGGCACAAATGTTTTCAGGAGCTGTAACGAGCTGATTTGAAACGAATGTTTTCCAACTAGCGAAAACGCATTAACTATTTATTTCTGTAAGCATTTCTTTGTAAGACGATTTTTGTACAAGGACTCTCTGCAAGAGCTCGGAAATTATAGCTCATATGAGCAAACGATGTTATTTCAATTGGCCCAAGATTTTTTCAAAATTCTTCTACTTTTAAGAAGTTTTATGTTTACTTTTAAAGCTGTTAGGAGATACGGCTTAAAAAATAAAGAACAGTAGGACTGGTCACACTAAATGGGTCCTGCAGCAGAGAATATGAAGTTATGAGTAAACTTTGTCTATAGCAACAGCGCTGGCAGACAGCCTGACTGTGTTCAGCCTGAAAGAGTTGAAAGGACGCAAATAAACGGAAATCCTCCCTCATTCCGAACAAAGGGCTTCCCTTGTCCTACCGGGTACAGTAGGGAAGACAAATAAATAAAGACTGCTAAACGCAAGTCGAAACTTGAACTCCGAGGCTTTATGAGTTTGTTATATCCTTCTTTTCCACCCCCGAAAATTCCGCTTACGCCACTTGTCACGAAAAGTGGATTTTCTAGCGTAATATTGTTGTGAAAGGACGAGACTCTAAAAATTCAAACCAAATTCAAGACAGGAATAAAAGTTTCCGCAAAAGTTTGATGATTGGCGGAAATCGATGTCCTTCGCCGGTATCCCAAAATCGTCTTCGTCTTTGTCGTCGTCGCGCCCTCAGCCCAAGATAAATATTTTCTTTAATCTCAATCAAAACACACAGAGACAACTTCTCACCCTCATCGTTCCACCCCCGCACGGATTCATCCGGTGGGCCAGGACGAGAGGGCGGCGGCTATTGAATTCTTTTCGATTTTATAGCAAAAAGGATACGAGCACAGCGTACACCATTCAAAGTAAACAACGAAGAATGATGAGGATACTTTCGATGGTTCTGTAAATATTTGGCCGGTCTTCCACGGGGACGAGATACGAGCGTACAGTAAATTGCACTTGAAGTGAAATTTATTCATAAATGCGACGTCCGTTGTCCTTTAATTTCGTGATTGATTGGTGCGGGGGTGTTGATTGAAACCTTTCGTCCCGCTCCGATTCCTTTAATGCTCCACACTCGATGGCCAGGGTGCTTGGAGAGCATTTGTGTGATTTATCAATATCCCGGATTAGCATTAACAGTTCGGACAATGATTGATTGCAGGATTGATTCTGGAGTGTGAGGCATAAAAACTATTTCATGGTGAGCATTTTTAAAGAGTTGTAGACATTTTAAGCTACAGCACAAAAATATCTTGCCACTTAATAATTTATTCACGTTTGAATAAAAGTTTTGTCCAGGTTTTCGTGCTCACTTAAGAATAGAGCTTAAAAATTATCTAGACAAAATAATCTTCAAACAAAATTAATTTGCTTTTATTTATTCATAAAAAGACAAGTATGTTAGACACAATTTTTAAAATTAAAACCATAGAAAATTTCATCATATGTATATTCTTACTCTTAGTATTATTATAGTTATTTCAATCAACCTAAATGAAGAAGCAATTTTGTTAGCACACTTAAAGGATTCGATTTTAACGCTATATAACTTGTTTTAATTCGAAATACGTAAAGATGTTTTGATGTAAATATCTAAAAGTCTTCAACCCTCTTTGCTAAGAAATGTACAAAAGAAGAGAAAATGTATTTTTTTTATTATAAGTAGGTAGTAGATATTATTTATTTTATTACTAATTTATTTATGTATTTTAATGCCAACTTCATCTATGGAAGTGGAGCTATGTAAATCTCTGGCGTCGAACCACCAAAATCATGGCTGTTACTAAAAGGGACGCACGCTGAGTGAAACCGAAGAGGGACTTTTGGCATTTTCGGTTATTAGGTGAAAACACTAAAATTGTGGGTATTTCCGGAGCGTTGGTGGAAGCGCCCATGTATAAGAGCCCATTCAGGTTAAATTACATTTCCGCAGCTTCCCTTTATGCTTCACCCTTAGGAAGAGTGAAGAGTGAAGGGTGAAGAGTGAAGAGTGAAGAGCTCGACCTCCAGCTAATTACACCCGGAGGCTGCAAATGGAGCGCGGGCGGCACATTAGACAAAATCACGTGTGCTGCAGTCGAAGCGTTCTCGCCAGGTGAGTTCTGTGAAGGTCTGCTTTGTCAGCATCCAAGTGGGGACCATGTCGACCGTCGTACTTCGAGTTTGTTTGCCCGCTGGAACAAAGGAGGGTGCTTATATCTTCCACTCTAGAAGATAAATTTCTACCTAATTTGATTGTCTGCCCTAATTGCGCAATCGACACTTCCAAATTTATGGCTCGATTGTCGTGTTGTAAATGTAAACATATCAAGTAGATTGGCCTTCTATTTTATAGTTCCTGCACCCTTTGGAGGAGCTCCCGAAGGAAGTCAAGCATCCGGGCTAAATTATAAGCTCCACTCAGAATGTTATGTGAATTGCTTCTCGAGGAGGAAACTTTTTCGCAAACAAAAGTTGGAGAGACCGAAAAATTGCGATAAAACTTTAAATGTAAACAGACACATTTGCTAGAAGGAGGAGAGGAGGGAAAAAAAGGACTCGAGCCAAACTGCACGAATGCAGTAGTTTTCTTCTAACTTAACGTTCTCTAAAAATATTGGCTTTTAAAGCAACGTTTGACTTCATGTAAAAATACGTTCTTTGTGGGAATGAAATTGAAAAAGATATTTTTAGTTTATTCGCAATTAAGAAAAATTACCAACTTTAGGTATGTACGTACATATGTATATATATAATATGTATTTTAACATTTAATTCTAATAAAGTAAACTACAGGCTAAAAGTTTAATTTTCATAACAACATATTTGAAATCAGCTCCCTGAAAATCTCTTCATAGTTGTTTTCGCAGAAATCACAAAAAATTTTTATTCTGATATACTATGTATGTAATGTGAAATTGTTATCAGGCTTCTTTGTTTTACCAAAAAGTAAAACTCGTAGATAATATAAAAAAAGAAACTGCAGAATTCGGACGATAACTATGTTAAAACGTGGTGCTTCATACTAATTGAAGTTGGTTGTTTTTCCTCATTATGAAGGAACATGATACCACCGCCAAAACTCTGCCTCAAAAAAGCGTTTTTAATAGTTTTGCCACTCCGAACAGAAGCGCTATCAGTTTAATTGCGGCAAAAGCAACAGAATACTTTCAATTTTCCTTCCATTCGTGTGCAAATAACAATAAAGGAGTTTTTGAGTAACTCGAAACTCGTCTTGAAAACGTTGCTGGCATATCGCGAAAGGGGGCGCTTTTGCCACCCCCGCTCTTCTCGTAAATGATAATGGGCCACGGGAAAGTATCCAAAAACTCACAGGAATGCATTCGCGGTTGCTTTAGATAATTGCGCCAAAATTTATTTTATTACTGAGGGGAAAATTAAGTAAATGCAGCTGCAGCGCAGTGCCGGCCATAATCGTTATTTAGTGCGGTTTTAGGAACTATTTTAAGGTTTTCCATTGCACTGTGATTATAGAGCGCGGCGAGGGTTTATGACCAAAGCACAGGGCGCTCCGCACCATCGAGGAACCCACAGGAGGCGCAGAGGGGCCCCTGCTGCTCTAAGAGTACAATTAAATTTCCAGCACATTGGATCCCTGCAAAATGTAAGCACTCGAAATGGATATTCTATTAAATTTACATAAACAACCAGGGCAATAATGGCCCTAACAAAATAGAGGTTTTGGTGCGCTCTATGTTGCGAGTGAAACCTTTCGAAACCATGCAGTTTTAGAATATTGAATTTCTTAAATTTATTTGTCAGAAAAGGATTGAAAATTTACTTCGATCGATTTCATATATTTTAGTGAAATAACCGTGGAGTTATACTCTATTAAGTTTATGTTTAGTTTTGCTTTTGTTGTTTGTTTTGATTTAACATCACTATTAATTTCATATCGTCAGGCAATATTTTCAAACATCCTTTTTAAAACCACAAAAATTTTTATTTTAAAATTTGTGAGAAGTGTAACGTTGATTAAGTTTGTTGCATAAAATTGTATACATTTTCATCTTGTAAAGCAAGAGTTTATATGTTTCAGCAAAAACAGTATAATCCAAAACATGGTTCGTACTCTACATATAATATAGTTTGGTTTTGTACGACCTTTGCATTTTCTCTTTTATCTCCCACATAACAAAATACCATAAAGGCTGCACTAATGGCCGCTTGGAAGACCGTAAAAAAGCTTTACTTAAAATTAAGTCAAGTCGCAGCCAAGTTTGCAGAGTAAGTAAAAGTGGTAATGTGAAATTAAATTCATTGCAGCGCTGTGTGAGCAAGAGCCGCGCAAAACAAAGGCTAGGGCCACAGGACATCCCGTGAGCACGCAATCTGGGACTTACTGGCATCGCAGGACGCAATATAAAGCGCACGTCCTCCGACTATCATGTTAAAATTCTGTGTCCACTGGCCGTGAAATTAAACACCGGGGCCAGGACTAAGGGGGCCCAACACCAGCAAAGTCGCTACAAATCTTTATTACTTCCCGCCCCAAATCTGCAGTTTTCCCGAAGCTTAGAGGAGGAAATTTCATAATTGCTTTGTGACAACAATCCCTCTTAAGCACTTACACGGACTTTATCGCTTTTGCAATAGGCGAATTTTGTAGCTAAAGGAGGTAGGGTGCCCCCTATTTTTTGCTCTGGTGCTTTTAACCTCTTTCTCAGTCGGTAAGTTTCAGGAAAAAAATTAGGGCACTTTTGGCTGGTTTTTTAGTTTATTTTTCTTTATGTTAATGAAACTTAAACTTAAATGCTTGAGGAATTAATTTTATTTAATGGATTTTTTAAGGCCTTTTTCAAAGTCTGAGCTTAGACTCTGAAACCGATTCAAGTCTTAACCTCTTTACTTTGTACCGAGAACCGAAATCTATACGAGAGCAAATTATTTAACTTAACGTATAGGTTTAAGATCGTAGTGCAGAAGTCACCGACAATTATTTACTCGAACATATTCAGGTATATCTTTTCCTTTTATTATCTGGGATCTACTAAACAACACTTAATTTCGGGTTTAACGCATGTTATCAGAAGTAGGGTTCAAATTCTCGGTCATAAGAACTCACTTTTATAAATTTAATGTATAGAAAAATCCTGTAGATTAAAAGATTTATATTTACCTTTAACACCCACCTTAGCCGAAAAGTTTTGAGGTAGATGGAAAAATAAACAAACAATTTGACCTAAAAAAGGATAATGGCAAGCTTTTATTGCAATGAAATTTTGTAAAACGGTAGGGATAATGAAATAGATGCTTAAAACCTAAAAACCTAAATTCTTCAATAAGTTTCACATCCCTTAATGCTCCTTTATCCCCATTTTCCAGGAAGCCTCTGTATTAATCCACCTCAGAGCAAAGGGAAGATGTAATTAATTCCAGGCACAAAGCGTTACCCCTTTTCAGTTCCGTCGGCGTTCAAAGCACCCCATAAAGGCAACTGTCTGGTATAATTTTAATGGTTACATTTGCCAAGATTTATTTTCGCGTAATTCCGTGTTATTATGGGCCTGAGCCGCACCCGATAATGGTAATAAAGATACAATCCCAGCAGCTATTTATTATGGCGAAATCGCTCCAATTGCGATTTATCAATTTATGGATGTTTAAAGCACATCGACTTTGTTCCCCGTCGTTTTTGCAGAGTGGGACAGATCCCAGGGACCGAAATTTACCTGTAACCGGGCAATTCCCCATTTTAATACCCGAAATCATGGACAAAATCTGCTACACCCGGGGAGTTAATTAATTGATCGGCAGAGAGGGATCTAATTCAATAGTTGCGCTGAAAGGGGCTCCATCTACCCTTTTTAACTGCTTCACTTTGTTGTTCTTCTTTTCCCAAAAAATTCGTTGGAAACTGCCCCTTTCGTGCCTCACCTGGAAGATTTAAACTTTTCAAATTAAATTTTTATGGACTCGCACTAAAGAGGAGTCGGCAGTTTAATTGCTTCCCCCAAGTTTTTGATTCATTGGGGAATTTCCTTTTCTTCCTTAATAGAGTGATAATAAAATTAAGGGTTTTGCAGGCTGTGTCGACTGCTTGAGGGGTTGGTAACTCAAGTTCCTTTGCCTTTTCAGAAGGGCCACTTTTATGACGATTGTCATTTCGATGTTTTCAGCAATGACGAATGTTTTAAGGGCTTTTGTAATTTCGTTCATTTAAAATTTTAATGCGAGGGGATTTTAGATGAGTTACTTACAAGTGGATTTATAGACCCTTACTAGAGGTAACTCTTAATTATTCAAATATTTAATTATTACAAGTGTAATGACTAAACATTGAAACACGCACAAGGATGCTGGTCTAGAAATTTATGGTAATATTAAAAATACCCCTTCCCCAAATTTTATGGCTTAATCTACGTCGGCTTGGGTAATTTTAATTTGATTGACAATAAATTTGTTTTTTTGATCAAAAGAACTTGTGTTCTTAAAATATCGAGTATAATACTTACTGATTATTTTTCAATGTTTCAATTCAATTTTCAATAAATTGTGAACGAATGGGAAAATTGCTAAATTTTTGTACGTACTATGTATGGATTTTATAAGCTAACAAAAATTAACTATCATTAACTTCTATCTATTTGGTTTTTGTTTTTATATATACTTCGTAAATTATTTTGGAACTAAAATACCTACGTTCATTTTGTAGATGTATATTAAAAATATTGTTTAAACTTCACGTAAATCACGATCCCAAAGCTCTCAAATGTCGTTTCAATGTAAAATGCTTGAGTTAAGAAACTCACATCGCCAAAGCTGCAAAAATAAATTTATGTTGTACCGATCAAAATTTCATTAGCTTCCAGTCGAAAACAAAATTTAGAAGTTTTCCTCCTTGCCATTGGGAAAGTTTGTAATGGAATACCTGCCATCGATGAGATTTTTGCAGGAACCTTCTTAAGAACCACTGCATTCTCACTGCGTCTGCTGCAGCTCTGAAAACCCGCAAACTTTCACGAAAATATACTTCCAGTAAATTTTCTGTAGAGTGAATTAAGGAGGCAAAAATAAAAAATATTAACCGAAAAGCCCGGTAAGAGTTCGCAATCTTGTTGAGGAAACATGGCGCACCTGAACTCAGTTAAGGTTAATTCGCGCTTAAGAAAACCGCCGGACATGTGGCTTAGTTCTCAGTGTGTAAATATTCCATAACGCCGGGGAAGGATAACATAATTTCGTGTGATATAATCTACTGGATTACCTGGATAATCGTCTTTCTTGTGCCTGAGAAAACCGGGGAAAAAATATAAAGGGAGAAAAACCCACGAGAGCGGTAAATGCAGTACCCGTGAAGGTGAAAAAGTTGGAAAACTTTATGATGGCAGACAACTTCCCCGGAAGGAGGGAATTTGCATGCTGAAAAGGAGTCGAGACGAGACTCTCCTGGGAATTCTATCCCACTTCCTTTTCCACTAGAAAAAATCCTGACTTTTGTGCGAGCACCGGAATAATTGTTCCACTCTCGTATTTAATGTCAGTCGAATAAATAGCTTTTCTGTTTACTGAATTTACATTTCTTTAGAGGCGGAGACGGTGGCTATAGTTTTATGGGACTTAATCGACGTCTATTGCATCTATTGGGACTGAAGCCTGCGGGGACTCGGTTAACGAGGAGCTAAGAAAACATTCCTCTCCTCTAGGTACAACTCGTAGAATCCAGTTAAAAGAAACCTGTTCCTGATTTTATAAAGACAGAAGACAGTACGACTACTAGACTTATTATCTTCTGAGAGTTCAGGCAAAGGTGTCGTCTAAGAGAACAAACCCAATTATGGCGTAATTTAATATTAACCAGAACGTGTAACGAATAAAAATTGCACCTTGTACTTAATTTATTGAAATAAAGGACATTCCTTAGCCAACGGGAGGGATTTTATAATTGAGTTGAGTTCGCTCTAAAGTAGAATTTTCCTAGAATTACCTGGATGCGCCACATCGGAGGACATTTGAAGGGAAGAAATCCCGTCGCATGGTCGAAGATTTACATCCTTTTTATGCAACTCAGTTCAAAAGGTTTTTTTGTAATTCTTCTTTTTTTATATTTGCACACTCCCTGCAGCGCAAAATAAATCAGTGTTTGCGCTCGAAAAGTGGAACAAGGATATTAAAAACGAGGGAAAATAAAAACAAGCCAAGAAACAGATCCTCATCCTTTTACCCTAAATCGCATGCCGTGTGGATTTTCGCCACGCGCCTTCTCATGCTCCATATCAAGACACCTTTTGATATAAAACTTTAAGTATGATGCAGCCTGAGAAGCACCACCTTGGCGCACGTCCTCCTAAGAAGGAGCAAGTGCATGCACCGAAGGGGTCCCTTTTAGACGCGCATAATTTACCCCATTTTAGCACCGCTTTACCGCACGTCTTATGCAAACAATCCTCCCTCCTCGAGAACTCGAGACTCGTGGCGACCGTGGTTAAGCAGGATACGATGCAAAATGAGATATCTCTCTCGTAAAGTGGGAAGTTATGACCTCGGAGGTATCGTCTGAATTGCATTCAGATGTCTTGCTCATATCCCAGCCGATCCCCTCCCTCCCGAAGGAATTCTCCTTACAAAATTTTTGTAACCGCTCCTACGCGATGGGGAGGACTATAAATTACGATTTGATTTCGTTGAGATATTTCCTCTGGAGGAAGATGTCGTCCAGCATGAGTAAATTTTTTTGAGAATAGTCCCTTTCTGGTAACATTCACATGGGCGTTGTTAAGACATCTTCAAATATTACTTAAGCCATTTTGTGGGTTTGGCTCTCCTCTGGAATTCAGGGTGCGTCCATCCCTATTGGCATAAGCCTTATAGTTCGTAACAAGTCAAATAACAACAATTTTACGTAACGATTTTTACTGACAATTTTCTATATACACATAGCAAAACTTTTACTGATTGATTTATTATAAGATAACTACGCAAAAAATGTAATTCGTAATTTTTAAATGTACGTAACTATTTTAGATTGAAAGTCTCTGGACTTACCTTTCTGGAGCAGATCTTGTCAAATTTTAGTACCCAAGGTTGTATCGCAACTTTCATATTGTATTATTATCCCGCGTCTCATCATAAATTTGAATTAACCAATTTGACAAATTTCCATTAAAATTTTGTACAATTTAAAATTAAAGAGTCGGTTACTACACGAGATAGAATATAAAAAGTTGAATTGATTTTACGAACATTGACACTCGAAATGCAGACCTAAGTAAAATAACATGTTTTTGCTAATATCCGATCACAGATCAGTAGAAACCTCTTCTACAAATTAACATTTTTTCTAGTTTTCCGTGATAGTCACTGTACACTTATGTTTTTAAATTTTTGCAGTCTATACGTAAAATTATGCCCACTTAGCTTCCTTGAAAAATAAAAAATACATATGTATGTAAATACCAGCATCAGATATTTTTGCAGTTCTCTGAAAATGCACCACTATTTACTATACATAGTCTGTTGTCTTTGAATTTAAATTTTTGAAATGTCCTCTTTAATTTATATGTAGATATTAAGCAAATTGATCTTGGTTAGTAAGATAAAAACTAAATTGTACTAACCAAAGCAGCTACCACTAAACTTGAGTCTTGTTATGCCAATAAATCGCAAGCCTTCCGGAGGGCTTCCAATTGCTTCACTTGCACTGCCCCAGTGGGCGTGTCCTGGCACGTTGGGCTACGAAGTTCTTGGCTTATGCAAATCTTCACCCTGCCCAGCCCGAGGGGGCGGGGGCCGAGTTTTGCAAGTTAATGGAAGCCGCCGCTGTTAATGTATCCATCTGGTGGGCTTCATGAATGATTTATTTCGTATCTTGTAAACATTCATGAGCAGGCTCCTGTGGGCGGCAGGGCGAAAGGGCGGAAGGACCGAGGAGCTGCGGCCACATGCGGAATTATCCCTGGACACGGGGCCCCAGCGTGTTTAGTCCTTCCGCACGTAAGCAACGACCCGTTCGACAGCCTGCTCGAGATGCCAGTTTAAGGGGACAATAATTGTTTTGAATTATGGATCGGCTGCCAATGGCGACCAGAAAAGGGACATGTGTTGCTTATTAGTCCCCGGGAACTGCCGCTTCCGGGGCCGCAGGTCCCAGAAACCGCCGGGATCCATAATGCGCTTACAGACTGCACCAGAGCTGGAAGTTGTCAAGGAGTCCCGGGACCGGCTTTCCGGAAGTAAAAACGGGAATTATCTGAAAGTTCTCTAAATTATGCAGCCGTCGCGTTGCAACCACCTTGCAGCCGCCTGCCTCAGTTGCTGCGGCACGATGCATCCCGGTCCCGGTCCCTGAATCCGAAATTAGCGCGACTAAGTCCCGCACGCGTCATTAAATCCCCCGTAGAGAGCAGCCCGATGAAAGTCCCGTCGCCACCGGGTAAAAGGGGGGAGTTAATCAGCTCAGCTTGAGCAACATTTAACAAAGTTTCGAAAGTAAAGTGTCAGCTTGGAAAGAAGTGCAAAATCAGCTCGTTACCGCCTCGTTACCTGCACTCCCTCCCGAGCAGTGCGCCCTCTGGTGGCGCAATTGAAGTTTTCATCAGCAAAATTGAAGAAACCCTCCTTTGGGTTGGAACCGTCGAGAGTCCGCCCAATTTGCCCCCGATAACCGCAATCCTCGCCCGAGCGATAAAGGCATGCATGCAGCCATAAATAACTGCCGTCGGCTACTCCTGATAAGCCCGAAGGAAGGCCCCTTCCTGTGGGAGAAATCACGAAAAAAACTTAATCACCCCCGGTGACCACTCGGTGAAAATGTCTTCATTTCAACGTGGTCGCTGCAAGAGAAACTTTCGCCCGGGATAAAGACGTTGCGGGAAGAAGTTGCAAATTGGAATCTCCAGAATTTCATGAGTCAACCGAGACTGGGCTCCAACAGGAGCAGCCATCACCATGAACCCGTTGGGCGAGCAGGGCGACTGGTGGCTGTTTCATTTTGAAATGACGGCTCATTAGCCCAGTTCTGCGCTGCATTCAACCCTTTTCCGGCCCGCCACCGCCCATTACTGTCGCTCCGCAATACGATGTTGTTTTAATACGTTTAATTATTCGGAAGGGAGAGATATTTAATTTTCACACTAGTTGGGATAACAGGTTGCCGAATTTTTAATCTTCAATTGTATTTTAAGTTAACTCACTATTTTTAAACTCTTTGTGGCTCTAGAAATATAGGAACAATTGTTTTTTAAATGTTTGTGAAAACTCATTAAAACACCACAAACCAATTTTTAAAATTGCAATTTTGAATACACATAAATTATTTCGACTTAGATAATTGTAGGCGCAGACAATTAGTTACTACGATTATTTCACTCTTTTCTAATTCTATATGCTTGTTAGGTATATTCCTTACGTGATGACTCAGATGATTCAGAAAACAAATATAGCAATGCCAAAATTAATGCTATAAGTTGTAAACCTAAAAGGTGTCCCACCCAATGGTTTCGTAATATTATACTTATACGGGATATTCAAAGTCTTGGAAACACGACGTTGTCTATAACACGTACTCTATTTATTTATTAATCCAAGAGAATTGTATTATATGTTTTCGTATTATAAAAATTCAATTTTCCTCCCGTAGGGCCAACATCGCAGATTCAGCTTACAGTTTTTAAACATTTTTGAATTCTCATATGTATATACATATAATTTATTTAAAATTGTAATACAACACTTAGCCTTAAAAATTCCACAATTTTATCGTCCAACAGAAGCAACAGAAACTTCTGCAATGCGATAAATTTCAAGCTAAACAAATATCAGGTTTATCGTTACCTCGCCTAAGTTTAAAAAAGACAAATTTCAATTAAAAGAACGACTTTACTTTCCTGATAGTACATTCAAAAATCCATTCTCGTTTGCATTTGTGCTCCAGTCGAGACGCTTCCTAAGACATTTATTTTCATTAACAAAAAAAGAACAATTCCTCTAAAGTGGAACTTCCGGGTTGGCCTTAAATTTAGGTTCAAAACAAAATTTTTGTCTACAACTGAACCTGACCTAAAAGCAGATCGTACAGTGAAACTTTTCCAAGTTTACTTCTGGAACTAAGCCAATTGCAGAATGTTTGTGCCAAATACGATTTGTATGCCCCAAGAAAGAATCATCAGACAGTTAACGCCTATTATTTGATATATAAATCGATTCGCTCGTAGGACTTCGAATATTGAGGCGCTCGAGGCCGAGATGAAACAATTTGATTAAATTATGCATATATGAAAAGTTTCTTCAAGTTAAGATACGAAACTTGTCCCACTTCAATCATATGAAACTTTTATTTCTTGGTATCTAATTGGACCCGTTTGAGTATAACTAATTTATGGGATATAACGCTACGACGCAAAACTAAAAGAAATTATGTAAAATCTTCTTTCGTCACCCTATTTAGTTCCGACTGAGATTTAGCCTGAATCTATCACACTTCCATCAGATTTTCGTTTCAATGGATTTGTATTTGTTTTTTCTGGTTCAAAGATGAGGGGTATAATTAAAGAAAAAATTGTCCTTTTTAATATATCTGTGAACTTTCGTGTATTCAAAACAGGAGGATTATTATTATACATATAGAATTATTAATAGAACAAACTAAAGTAAAATTCAATAAGTCTAATAATACTTTTTATTTTCTCAATTATCTGAATATTTGAAAAATTCAATATCCTTTTTCATTGCATGTCCCCTTTAAATCCTTATGCTCTACCTTTCGTGATGTAGGTGCATCAATTTTCCCTATTTCTTAAGCTTGCGACAGCAAACATTTTATCGAAGAGCAAGCCCCCAGTTTGCAAGTAATTCTGCAGAAGCTGCAGGAAATATTCAATTACACAAAGAGCGACCAATCGGAAATTGATAACTTTCGAAGGTACTCAGATCCTTCTACAAATGGGGGGTCATTACCCTGGCTTGTGTCGTTTACTTTTCCTCTTCCGGGATGCAATTAGCAAATGTCTTGTTTGCTCAGGAAAAGGATATTCAACCGGAAGTGCTTGGCTATTTACGATCTCTTGAAGAAGTTTTCGCAAACAGCAAAATAAAGTGGAAGACTCGATTAGAACTTACGAGGTGCATTCAACCCGTTCAGATAAATTTTAAAGGACCTCATATGTTGAATGTCATTGTCGAACTGATTGCCAGTATTTGTTTTAGTTGTTTTCCAATCAGTATTCATAGAAACTTAAACCATGTATAACCTCAGACTCGGAAAATTGCCATCTGTCTGGCTTTTAAATTATCAATTAATTTATTCCAGCAAAATAACAATTAAAATGTCGCAATTTTTACTATTCATTATTAGTCTTCCGCTCAAAATGGTAACATTTCCATGTAAAGTTTTTTGTTTGGGCTTGACTGGGCCTGAATTTGGATCATTCACATTAACAATTATCCCAACTACAAACTAGCGAAAATCTTCCGGCTCACTGGACCGAAAATGAAAGCCTGAAAAAGTGCATGTATGCCTCTCACCTGTGTTTCAATGCACTGTAGCGGTGGCACATTTTAATATTCATTGCACTGACTCCAGGCAATCATGGGGTTATTGAAAATTTCAACATGAATTATGAAAATGAAAGTCGACCGCGCCGCCCCCGGCTCTGCTATTTGCCGTCGCTCGTCGTCGGCCATCATCAATTATTTGGTCTGGCCTGGATCAATTTTAGATTCAGTCGCCGTCGCTCATCCTAAAATTACTCATTCAACCCTTGTATTTTGATTACAGGACTCGTCCTACTAATTGATTTTATCCTGCAACACGTTGGAGCCGCCAATGTTTCCGCGGATTAGACGTAGACAACTGAAAGAATAATTTTTTATTCCAATCAGCATTGCATAATAGAATTTATCAACTTTTATCAATCAACTTACAAATTAGTAACAACTGAAAAAAAGAAACCTATTTTTGTCCTAATACTTTACGAATCTGAAGGTACAAAGAAATTTGATTACAGACATGACGTGAAAATGGATTAACCATTAAAGATTATACCTACTTAAGTTCCATTTTCTGATTGTTTTTATTATAAAGTTTTGAAAGTTCTAAATTTATGTCTTCTTTATATAATGCGTATTATATAAGTATGTATTTTAGGTTCTATGTTGTACAAAAAATTTATAAATTGGCATACAAATTGCAAACCGAAAAACGAAAACCTTTAAGCGCGCTAAGAATGGGATTTTATGTATGAGAGTTGGCCGAGTGTTTCGCCTTGCTTTGACCTCATTTAACATTAACATCTTAAACATTTTCTTAACTGACGATCCAACTTAGACGCAGCAAAAGCAAGCGAACTGATAACATTTGCAACTTCCACGGCCTGAAAACTGAAAAGTTCCTTCAGCTGGAGGGCAGTGCAGCATATCAAGAAAGGGCGCCTCGAGTAGTTTTCCTCTACTTTGAATTGTTAACAGCATAAATCAAAACTTTCTAGTGCCAACTTATTGCCTTCAGAAATCCCGAAATTGTATGGTTCCTCTGGCGAAATGAATCCGGGGGGATTGCACAAAGGCGAATGCAATGGAGCTTGCGGCTCTGGAACCGCATTTCGGGGGGCCCCAGTGCACGGGGAAGGACCCGCCGCCCGGGACGGAGCCCGGCTGGGGCCCGCCTCCTTGAAATAAACTTCCACTAATGATAGAATTGCATGCTGTTTGCTTGTCCCATTTTCCTGTTTTCCATTTTTATTGGCTTTTAAACCGTCCCTCCGAGCCGTGCTCTTTCTTTGCTTAACTCTCAGAACTTCGATAATTTTTCGCGAATAAAAATTGGCACATTTCAGCGTTTTTGTTAGACGCTAGTTGAGGGTGGAACTTTTCTCATCAAAAGTTTCCCTCAATTTTGTTGCCCATGCCCACCCCCAGAATTTTTCCTGTTCCTCTGTATAGTTTATCAGAGGATTCTCCGGGAGGTCCTGCCGCCGCCGCCGTCGTCTTCCGGTTCAATCTAGCCCGGGCTAGTTTTTTCTTAGATGAAATTTCATTATGAGGAAATTTCATTTGAGTGGAAATTCATAAGATTCCGTCGTCGCTCTGATTGTAAGGTGTCAGGCTTCTAAGAACTTTTTTATTAGAGATATATTAGCCTTTGAGGACCTTGCCGAGGACGAGTGCCGTCGTGGCAGACTGCGAGTGGTGCAAGTGGCGTGTCTTCTCAAATAATTTGTTTATTGTTAGCAAACGAGGTCAGCTTGCAAATGCAGCTCAAGCTATTTTGAAGAGGGTTTCAGTTTAATGGCAATATGAATAGAAAACTAGTTGTTAAACTCATTTTATTTAGGAGAAGATAGCAAAAATTGCACTTTATGAAAAGGTCAAATGGTTGCTTGGTGTTGCAAAATTATGACGAACTTTGTTGTTAGTTGAAGAAAAAATAACCCGGTAATTAGTTCTTAAAACAAAAATTTTCCAATGTTTAGGAAATACTTATTTCATTGCATGTTTAAGACATGCATTTTAAATTTTGAAGAAAAAACAAAGTTTAAGTTAAGACCCTTCTTTGCGAAACCTGAATTATTAATTTCTGTAAAAGGAGAAAATATGAAAATAAAATGTTTTTTAAGGGTTGCTAAATTCGCTTTAAAATAAGTTTGGCTTTCTACGCTTAATATATTACGAGTGAGCTCTAGTAACAGATCTAAAAGTAGCTTTTTTTATACAGATAAACAGAAATTAATAAATAGACTTTAAAAGATCATCAAATTGAAGAAGACATACAGTCATAGGGGAAGAATAGGCAAGAAAGTAAAATTAAAAATGATGGTTAAGTGGGCGCTATTTGCACAATTTAAATTTTATTATAAGGAATGAGGAATAAGGATATTTAATTGTTATGGTTCACTGACTCTGAATACAAATCCGTTAGTAAATAACGCATTTTGTTTTTTAAATTTGCATATAAAATTATTCGTTCTCCCCTAATCTCATATACTGTACCCTCTTTAGTCCCCGGACAATATAAATAGTAATTATTTCTTATTGGGGAGGACAATTCCATTTCTTCCGCACACGTACGTTTTAAAGTACCAGCGGATCGGGGCTCCGTATTTCCGTGGCCCTGAATAGCTATCGGAGCACTTCGGGCTCGCTCGCCTAATAAATATTTCATTGCAGTGCTCCAGCTCTTTATCCTGAATTTTAAAACAGCGCATAGCCTTGATCGCACGGCAGCGATTGAGAGGCCCGTGGGAATCGATACGCGTCTTGGGTTTGCTCAAAAAATATCGCAAATTGAATACACAACTGTCTGGAACTCACTTAAGGGCAATCAATACCGAGATTGACTCGGCTGCATCAAGATGAATCTCCAAAACAGAATAAAATATTCAGGGAACGAAGGGAAACAAATGTTGATCCGCCCCGGGGAGCCACCTCTCCCGTCGTCATCAATGCGAACGACACACACCGGGACCCGGGAATGCCAAACCTGACGAAATGTGCAAGCAAACGAGCTGCAAAAATGCTCGTTCCCGACTCCAGCTCAGTTCAATTTATATGCAATTCTTGGGTTTATCGGCGGCGGAGGTGCCGGGAATGGCACTGCTTTCACGTTTATTAGACTTGATATATTTATGGCCTCGGAAGTCGGTAGGTGGGTCCCGGCCGCTTCCGGGATTTAGGGGGCTGGAGCGCCAGGAATAGTAATGACGGAGTAGTTCGCAAGTTATGGCAAACACAAGACCATTTTTATTTTTTCAGCCCCGGGCAGGAATGATGCCGAATAAGCGAATCATTTTGAATTCTGAGCACTTCCATTGTACTCATGTTTGCTCAATGCATTTTTGTGCAAGAAAGTCGGAGTTAACAGTTCAAAAATGGTACCACACATCCAGCACATCAATAATAACACCTTACGGCAGTAACCGGAAAAAATTTAGACTTCGTTATGTTCTTGAGAAATACGTTTCATCCTAAAACCCTTAAAGTATAACCTATCATAAAATTTTATTGTCTTGTACCTAAAATTATATCACTTAATATAAGAAAATCTCCCTTCAAATGACCTTGGGAATGTAGAAAAATAATGTCAAATTACATATTTTATTATACTTTAAGGAAGATTCCAAGGAGGTTAATTTCGCACCAGATTCAACCCGTACTTTTAAACCCCAAAGCTTTTATCTGAGATGGTGGTTTCTACACAAATACAGTCATTACATTAAATATTTTATATTCAGGAATTCCAACATTTTTCAATATAAAATGTAAAAAGCATGTAAGCAATTATTTGAGTTAGAGACCTCGGAAGTTAGGAATTGTAACTTTTCGAAATACAAAATTAGTTCTTGCTGTTTTTATTTAAAATGTTTATTGACGTCCACCGCCTTCATTCGCTTAAAGATTATAGAACCTTATCCTTGATGAGTTGTCCGAGACAGCTACAATTTACAAGAATAAATTGAGGTCGTCTGTCTCACCGCGAAGGCTAAAGGACCATGCATGAAAACAAACTCCCACACGGGATGATTGCTAAAAAGTTGAAAACAATCGAAGCGATAAAAACGTCCCCTATCTGCACCGAAGAGATCGAAGAGGCGATGGCAACTGTCCAAGGACGTTCATTTCGTATTCGAATCAATAAGCCCTTTAAGGGAGCAAACTGCTTTAAGGGAGGAAAACAAATGTTTTCAATTTTCTCGCGCCGTTGGTCCCAGCCCCATTTCGTTCCGAAAGTCTCCGGCGAGGGCGACATCGAGTGATTGTTTTATTTTTTTTCCAAAGTTTAATCGGTGTCCAGCAAGGGGTCACAGCAAAGATTTTCCGGTCAATTTTATCCCGGTCAAAATGGCTGTAACTGGTCAACGTTAATTAGTCCATGTCGAGCCTGTCAACTGCCTTTCGTGCCCCACGTTTCGCAAGGCTCAGGATTCAATTATTTTTCTAAACGGCCCTTGCATAAACATAAAATTTCAATTTTGCCCCTGTAATTATGCCCAATAAATTCCCCTGTTGGGGCTCATTTCTTATCCCCCCGAAAGGTAATGCATTGCAGGGAATTTGCATAAATCATAAAAGAGAGTTATTGGACACATTCGCCGTGTGCACCGTGCATTGTTTAATGGAATAAAGTCGATGAAATTAAAGAAAAATTATAGCGATCGGCCGACGCTTACGTGAAATATGTTAGTTTAGCCGCGATTTATGCCCTCGTGTTTTGCACCGCTTAAAATACACCTGGTCAGGTGCTCAACTGCACGTAGCGCACGCGAGATTGCAGGCCGCGGACCCACGAAAGGAGGTGTGGTCCGGATTTTCAGGATTTGTTGATGAGAGGAGGTCTCACACCGATAGGCGATAAAACAAATGTTCTCGTAATGATGGTAATTCACTTCAGATGGTGCTGAATTTCAATCTTAAAATCGAAAAAACACAACTTATGCATTTTAGATGCTAAACCTGTATTTCAGATGCCTTTCGACTTTGAAAACAAATGGCAATTTTAATTTACTATAGAAAATCTATATCAATATTTGACAAATTTTCCGTTTTTAATTTAATAAAAAAATCGTACCTTACATTTAGATAATAATAAGAAACAGTTCTTTTAATAAAATTTTAAACGATTGGTATAAAAGTTAAACCAAAAAGGACTTCGTCTGATCAGTATTTAAGTTTGACTTTAATGCTTGATTCCCTTCAAGAAATTTTTTATTATATTTATATTCTACTTTAAACCTTCAGATTCTCTTATAAAATAAATGTTTAATTAAACCCATTTTTGTTTTTCTGATTCTTTACAGTAGTGATACAAAAATTTCATATTTTTAATTCATTAGAAATAAATCGAAACCAAAAATATATAAAATACCTGAAGTTTGTAAGTTAATCGAATTATCCGCTTGCAAACGCTTTCAATAATTCAATTATATCATTTCAAATTCTCAAACTTTTCAAGGAATCGTACTTTCCGATTGCAGTAAGATACACACCTGAGTCCTGTAAGGATCCTAAGGGAAAACTGCTCACACAAGACCCATTCCTCCACCTTGGCATCTGGCCTGAATAATTAAACCTTAATAACGCTGTGCAGTCGTCTAGTACGACTGCGTCCACAAAAGTAGAAAGCATCCCTTAACATGGCCCATGTATTTTCGAGCCGTCAGCAATATTTTGTCAATGGGCACGTTAAAAAGGGAATTCGATGGAAATGTCTCTTCCGAGTTTGCTTAAAAATTCATGAGTGGTAAATGGGCACAAGACGGTTGTTGCCTTTGCCCTGCAGGATACACTCCCTAGTCCCTTCCATCTAGACAAGGTGTTTTCCAAACCTATCAAATTTTCAGCACAAAAAAAAATAAATAAAATAAAATAAAATTTTTCGTTTCTGGTTCCGGAACACTCCCCTGGGCCGAAAGACACACTCCGGATCGAGAATGCTAAGTAGTCGAATGTAATGCATTACAAATGAACGAGGAGCAAAAGGAATCGTGCTCCGTGGCTAATAGGTCTATTTAAGGCCGATGTTAGGTCAACCAGATGAAATTTTCGGGGAGAGCGGCTTCTGGACCCGGAATAATTCCTTTATGAGAAAGTTGGTCACCAGAAAAAGGTGCCCCATGGAACTATGAGTGAAATTTAAAGCCCGCCCAACAACACCCGCATCTCGCCGAGGAACCTTCCGCTTGGATACGTAGCAATTTTTTAGGGGGATGGGGGGTCTATATACCGGAGAAGTATGTTAACAATCTGGCCCGATCCCGATTTACCATTTTAAAGACGCCCAACAAGGGCACCAATGTGGTCTTTGAAGTATGTACGGGTCCATTTCGAAAATTGTTAATTTGAATAACATGCCCCCAACTGGACCTGCCTCTGTCACATCCCTTAGAATCACAGCAGTAAGTCTTCAGGTAAAACGCAAGTGTAAGATAACCGTCTAACTTGCGCAAAAAATAGTTCAAGTGTGATTATTTTATCCATTTTATCCACTGTTACACAGGATTTATGAGATACTGCCCTTCTGCGAATATGCGGCTAGCAAGGCGAAGTGCCCGCCTGCCAAGTGCAGTTAAGAATTTATCAAGTTTAAGATGATGCACGTTGTGGGAGAATTTTTATCTCCGACATGCAACTGATAGAAAGAAAAGTGTTTTACGTTTTTCTTACGAGGAAGACATACTTCTTAGAACAGCATCCCTGCTCTGTATGCATAAAACGTGCATCTCGCATAAACCCCCTTCCGTTCGCTCGCTAGAGGATCCTATCCTCTGACTCGGAGGGTCTGAAGTGGTGATATATTCGCGTCACTCCAAGTCCTTGTGCGGTTTAATTCGAGCAAGTTGAACGGATTTCTTGGGCTTGAATGGCATGCCAACAACTATTCCTGCAGAAGTACCACCCAGTTTCTCAGGCTGGCAACATATTTTGAAATTGTACCCACCGAATTGCGATTGTACAACGGCATTGAGTCCTTTCGAGGCACATAATCTCCTTAAGGAAGTGCCGACATCTCCACCGCATCTTAAGTATCGCATGCAAGATGTTGGAGCAATCATTCAGACTATGTCTTCGGTGCCAGGTGAGAGTGTGTGCAACACCTCCGCCTCGACAGTCAACACTCCTGGGCTTAATCAATTGCATTAAGGTCCCAAGTGCCATTGACTCTCGAAAGACGGTGGATAATTGCAGCGCAAATCAAGTTAGATAGTGCTGACGTATTGCACTGCTGTTGCCGTGACACTCTTGCCAATTACTTAACACCAGGTATCTCATTAAAATGCAATTAAAAGGTCTCTGCCGAGAAAAAGAGGAAAAATCTTCGACTGATGGTATCGAGCAGCTTCTTTGCAACTCCTATTATGGGACAAAATCCCCTATAACTTTATAATCTTGAAATGAGGGGTAGCTCCGTGAAGGAATTCACTATCTCGCTAGTGCTTCCCGGGCATTATACCCGGGAACAAGCCCAGCATCCGACTCCCGAAGAAGTTTCGTATTGGTTTTATCCGGATCAGAAAATAATAAAAATCCCAAGAAGTGCTGTTTTGTCCCCGTGCTTATGAGTAAACTTGTTCCCTAAATACTTGGACCAACTTTCTTTATCGTTCTTAAAGTTCTCTTAACAGGATTAAACTTGTATAATCGTTCTATCGGGACGGTACCCACTGGAAGTAATCCGTGCAGATTACGGCTCAGTTTTTCGAAGGGACTTCTTGTTGTAACCAAAACTTTTCGATGGGACAACTTGTGGCAGCTATTGTTACGAGCCCATCGCCAACGTCCCAATTTCTCTTCATGAAGACACTCTGTTGTATCAATTTCAACAATGTTGTTTGATTAATCGGATGAGCTTCGATCTATTCGAAATTTGGAATGAAGTCTAGTCGTTTACTTTCCTTTGAAAGTGATTATGACCATGGGCTTGCTTTCTTAAAAGGGCTATCGAAGAGAACGATAAGAGATCTCTGCAGCTATTCAATTTATATTTTATGATACTGTAAAATGTATATTTTATCCACTATTAAAAGGGGAAAAGTATATCAGGTAATTGGTTTGGTACTTGTTTGCAGTCCTGTAAAAATTAAAAATCCTTTAAATCGACAGTATTACGTATACACAGTTACTAAAGCTTAAAAGATTGTTATAATATTGTTTTAAAGAAAACTAGGTCAGTTTTTCTCTAATTTAATCTTTGGATACATATATTATATTGCATGTATATTTCAAGTTCTAACACATTATGTGCAAGAACAGGAAAAGACGAATCGATTTACAAAACTTTCAACCTTCAGAGTTGCAACAGAGCTGAATTCGCGAAGTTTTGTTAACAAGCGACAAAGTTAGGATTCTTTAGAACAAAGTTTTTGCTCCGACTTAAGATATTTTATAAAGTTTGCTATTTTAGGTTTAATGGAGGTGAAAACATTGAAAGGTCTCCACATTTTTCGTGCACAAAATGTGGGCCTAGTACAAGCTTCGAATTAAATTCAACGTTTGAGAGTTTCATAAAAGGACCAGAAACAAGCTCGTATTTAATCTGAATTCAATCATTTTTCTTTATTAATCTACGATTTCAGGGTTATTGCATTCGAAGCTATTACCATTTGGAATTTTTTTCTAAATACCTCACTGCAGTAATGTCCTGGAGTATTTCAGTAAAAATTATTCCACAGAAGATGAAAGAAACACAAACGTACCTCGCACACATGAGAAGCACACATGCGGACCTCCTCCAGTGAGAAAAATGTGGCCGAAGAAATTTTTACGATAAGGACGAACCCCCAGACAGTCTGATTTATAGCCACAGGAGGTTTTCTTCATTTTTCTGCTATCCTGCGGCTTTGTTATTTCACCTTTTTTGCGTTTTCCCATTTTTAATTTAATTTCATCACGTGAGCTGGGAGGATTATAACCTATGACCAGTGGGAGATCATGGGAGAGGTTTGCACCGTTCCTTGAGGATAAAATAGGATTTCTGTTAGTTTCGTTGAACTACCAAAGCATGATTAAGTTTTTATACTTTTTCAGTCGTTTGGAAGGTTCAACTGATTTCATTGATTTTTCTTTTCTATTGCGATTTTATATGCATACCTTTTATAGTGAGAAGTATTGATAAAAATCAATTGAATACTTTTTTACGAGAATAAAATTTCGAAATTTTATTAAAAGACTTTAAGAAATAAAAACATAATAAAGCTATCATTTCATCTAAAAATGTAAAATTAAATTTGTTGTGCTCTTATACTCGCACCCTTTGATAATTGATAGATTATTATTATTTTTTTTTTTTTCATTTTAATAAACTTAGTACATACTTTCTTATATGAGACCAAATTTATTGAAAACCAAAACCTTCTCTTTGTATTTAACTGCGCTACTCAAAGACGCAAAGTTAATTTAGATAATATAAGTATTCATCGGTTTTATTAACATACACCTCTAAGGGCTACTCTAATAACATCATAAATTTCAAAGATACTATTGCATCACTACCAAAGTGATCTACTTTGGCTCACTTTCAGATTATAATAGTGAGGATTACTAAGGTGCACTATCGATGAGAGTGCAATAAAATTAATCCTAGCGTCAAATTTAAATTTCCCCCTGAACTTACAACTCAGCTTAAGTCTTACCAGCAAAGTGTTAGGAAACCTAAGGAACAAATCCTCCAAATCTCGGATACTCCAAACGCTCGAACATCAAGTAATTTTCGGCACCGCCATTATCTCTATTATTTCATTCCTCTATCACAGCCTCTTCCCAGCATCCGAGGACCATGAAAATGCTAATAAGCAGCCGCAAAGCAGTGGGCACCTGCAGGAGCCCAACGTTTTATTATAGTCCTTGCTCTCCTGCACGTTCAGGGGTTTTCGAACTCCCAGCCGTAGAGGATCAGTTCGACACTCGAGAGATGCTTCTATGTTCCCTATCTACAGAATGGCAATTACAATTGAATTACAATGTCGGAGCCCGGCCCGGCAACTGGAAGTCAAGACAATGGCTCACTTCCTGGATGCACTCATCGATTTCGGGGCTGCTGAGCACCCTTAAGATCGATTAAATTGCAGGCGGGGGATCGGTCCTGGGAATGCATGTCCAACGAATAGGCCTGCGACTCCGGGGAGAAGTTGGGGCCCTCCGAGGACAAAAGCCGATTATCATAAGTACCCCGCACCACGGCTCCCGGCTGCATTGCATCCCCGAGTAATTGCCCCTCCCGGCGTATGCAGATCCCGGCTGCTTAACCCGGCCTGAATTTATGGAATTGCGCTGAATATGGGAGAACACGTCGTAGAATTCAATAAACGCGAGGTGCGCCTTGTTCCCTCCGTAGAGCTTAAGCCCTTCTATTCGGGAGCATCTGCTAAAAATCTCGGCGTTCCATAATTCATCATCATCTGAGGTCTCCAGTTAATATACCCGTACCATCGCGACGACGCGGCGGCGGCGCGGCAATTTTACGAGGCTGCTGCGGTCCTTATTGAAGGATTCCATTACGGCTCTGCATAATTTGCCACCTTCTGATTGCCGCTTTAAATTCCCGCCCCTTGTAATTTATTAGCGTCATAAATATCAAATATGCGGCGAAACTCAAATTACCTCACGATTCCCACCCAAGGGCTCTAGTGATGGGACTTCATGCGGTTGATTTTGTCGGTGGTGCTGAAAAAACATTTTTAAATTCTTGAAGAGGTTTTTCGATGGAGCACCCACCTAGAGATTTTCTGCTCCAGTATATCTCGTCTCGGTTTGCAAACATGTGCCACTCCCCCTCAGCTACCAGGATCTCTAAATCCTGGGAAATCACGTTTGCCTCTAACGAAGGGGAGGCTCGGCGGCGCTGCAACTTCAGAAGTCATTACGTGCCAAATTAGGAATATTCCTGCCCTGAATCCCCAATGAAACCCGTGTGTCTCGCACTGCCTCTTTTAATTGATAGCTTTGTCGGGACTCTGCTCCTTTGGCGTCATCCTTCGTGCACTATCTCCGGGACCTCGCAAAACAGTTTCAAGTTTATCTGTTGATTTATCCTATAACTTTCGATCCTCTTCCTCCTCGGCCACTCAACTCATGGGACATTTCTTAAGACAAAAGCTTATTTTTTATTTATTTATATATTTTTTTACTTATTTCTTAATGTTTCAGCTGTCGGCCAAATTTGTGCTCTTTTTGCGATGAAATACTTTTCTGCAGACTTAAACATTTTCTTTGGTTTCTTTTTCCCTATCATTTCGCTGTTCGGTCTTTTTTTGGACCTGATGATTTTTGGGATTTGAGAAATAAATGGAAAAGTAGAAATGAATTCACTTCAAAGTTGCCAAAAACAGGAACGAGGGAGTGAAATTTTTCATTATTTGTAGACCTTATTCATCTTCGAGAAGTGATGAGAAAGCAATTCAAGTTTAAATTTAGAGCCAGAGACTAAATAGCTTTAAATAACGATTTTATTTCTCTTTGTTCTTTAGGCATCTTCAATATACTTGTAATACGATATAATGATGTTTATTTTTAAGCAATCTAAATTAAACAAAAACTGCTCATTTATTACAAATTAGCACAATTGCCTAAGATAAAATTTAAAAAGACTGTAAAAGACGTAAAAAAGAAACGCGACCGAGTCTCTGAAAATTCGAAATAAACATTTATACACTATATGATTTAAAGGAGTTTTTTGAAATTTTTGAAATACATTAAAACTTTTATCTTTTATCTTTTTTTTTAAATCATATAATTCGTATTCGGTTGAACATTAATTCATAAGAATGTTTAACCCATTTCCACAGCAAACAATTTCCACATATCTTCTAATCTTAATTTACACCCTCTCAATCAACTACAGGGTGCACCTAAACATTTCCATTAGAACTCAATTACATTCCGAATATCCATCGCACGCCACGTCTTATTTTGTCACATTTGTACGAATGCGGCCGGGCCATTAACTGGCGATTACCAGCAAGTGCCCCTCTGAATGTAGAAAAAGCGATTGCTTGAGAGTAGAAAAAAATCACTGGTGCTAATGATTACACCAAGACCGGCGATTTATATCACTTTGTTCCCTGGAAGCAATTCCTGTAACGTCCTGGTCCGGCAACAAATGGCACTCCTGATTACCATAATTAAGGCGGCTATTAGAGCTATTATCGGTATTTTTCTTCTCTGGGATTTCGTTAGTTGCACTAAGTCAGGCTAAGCAAATCAGGAAAGTGACTAATTAAGGTCCTTGCGAGCAACTAAATGTTTTCGGAGCTGAGCTATGATGTCTTTTAGCCAGCTCCAAGTCGATTCTACTGCGGGGAGAAAACGCCTAACCTCCTTAAGGATCTCGTGGATTTATTAAAGTGCAGATACAACGGTTGAACAATTTTTAAGAATGATTAATTGCATCGTAGGCTTTTATATAATCCTATTCAGTGGCACACGCTCAGGCAAAAAGCGAGGATCTTTTTCAGAAATGCATGATTCTTCTCATAACGTCGCTCAGAAGAAAGACGTTCTTTTGAAATCCGTCCAGATGTGGACAATTACATGTAATTTGTCTTCGACTTCCTTCCCCTCATTTGTCTTTCCTGAGCGTCTGCCTGTTGGTAATTAGACATAATACATCAAGACGTTACCTTTTCAACTCCTCAAAATAAAAAAATAAAAATATGTTCGGAAGTAATCTTTATTTCGTTCATAGCACAGTGAAAAAGCGTCTTTTGTTGTTCAATCCCTGCAGAAGGACGCCCTTCTTTTAGGCCTCTTGGCAAAGGCAACCGTTCTCTCTAATTATAAGATTGTTGAAATTTCTTGCAAAAAATAGCGAGCTTTAAGCGAATTCTTACGATATAATCAATTTAAGAGGAAAAACCTAATTTCCGCCAATCATGTCAAGAAAAGGCAATTTTCGTGTAAGGATTGGCCTCAAATAAAATCAATTACCCCTCCGCCTAGTGGCGTTCGATGGTGGAGCAAATTCCGGCGCAGGCATCTGCTAAAATCGCAAAAACCAAGAAATATGTCAGCATTAAAACGCCATTAATTAGGGAGGCTTCCCTGTGTCTCCGCCGTTGATATATTGACCAAAATCGACTAATTCCAATTTATTAGAGGAGTGCCCGAGTGCCAAACGCCGAAAGACGACGCCAAGGAATTAATTAGAGCAACTTCTGAATCCGAATATCCGGATCCGGATCCGGTGCGGTTTCTCTGTCTCAAATCCAAATGTCTAAGATATAATCAATTATTCTTTTTAATTCGGCTCCCGACTATTTGCATTTGGATGACATCCAGATCGGAGCTCTGCACGAGGATGATGATGGGCTCGTGCATTAGCGCAGGCGATCCCAGTTTGATTGATGAGCTCTTGACTTGGCCCCGAATTAATTACAACTCCATTAATGACGCGATATGGCGCCTTTGAGGAAGATGGAGCCATTTCTTTGCTTTTAGCGAGCATTCCCAATTCAACTTTTGCTTTATGAATCCCGAATGCACCCATTCCCAGTGCTGTAATCAAAACTGGATGAATAATTTTGGATTAAATCCTTGAAAGATATTCAAATATGTATGTAGCATCTTCAAGAATCAAGGTGTTATGTAAAAGTATATTTCTTCATTCCGGTGACATATTTTGATACAATTCGACAAAATTTCATAAATCTTTCACACTCGTTAGATATTTTCCAGCACCACACTTCTTTGAATCCTTTTAAGGAAGTATTTCCCAGGATCAATAGTGCATTATTTATGAGCGACTCGCAAGACGAGCGTTCAACTTATTTCTACATCAAAGATACCGCCATATTCATTTGTCTAGGTAGCAATTGATTAATGATTCCCTCGACACGCTGGTATCGTTTGCCAAAAACTTTTCATCTCCAGGATTCCATTTGCTGATTAATGCGCTCCGGAATACCTGGGAGGAAGTACTCAGCTTCAAAGGGCTCAAAAGAATGCAACTGCATTGTCGGTCGAAGGCATTCGAAAATGTTCCAATTGAGCGAAATTCTTATCCCATTGTCTTAAAAGCGATTTTATTGACAAATGGGAGTAATCGAGCAGAAGCGTTTTGTTGTCAACATTTCTGTGTCGTGTCGTATTAAATTTTCAACTGAACACTAAGAGAACGAAAAAGAAGCTACCTTTATCCTTAAAACAATGGGAAGGAAAGCTTTCTTAAATTCGAAATTTTGAGAAGACTAACTATGAGTTTAAAACAATTTAACAAATTTTTGAATTGGGATGGACATCTTTGCCAAGCCAATAATTAGTAGCTAATCCTTAGAAGTTAAATTAAAAACAAGATCCCAGAAAATATGTTTAAAACTCAATTATATACACATATTCTTTATATATATTTATACATATTTCTGAATCTGATTTGCATTTTAAGCAAAATTTTATTAAAAAAATTCTACAATATATTCTGATCCTTTCTTAATTCAAAAAATATCACTCCAATGAGTGTGCGTTATTAAAATCCTAACTTACAATTATTTTCAATATGGAATTAAAAACAATATAAATCAGAAAATGTTTAAAAACAACGAAAATAGCACTTTGTTAAAAAGTTACATAAATTAACTAAACTTGATAAAGAAACCCACTATATGAAAACTTCTGACTATTTTTAACACATCATTCCCACAATTTTTCCATCATCAAACTCAATCGATTTTCAATCTGCGACATGAATACCAAAAAGCGCACCGCAAAATGTCAGCGCAAATGTCTGCTGCAAAGTGAAAAGCATTTTTTCATCGTCCTCGCCAGTGCAATGTTTTATTATTTATTCATAAACCCCCCCAAAAAAGGCCCCAGCCAGAGAACTCGAATAAAAATATGTTTTCTCCCATAAGTTTGCGCAAAACAAAGGGCAGCTGGCGTCGGGCGAGCAAAATCAAAGCGAAAACTTGAACAATGCCACAAAGGTGCAATGTTAAAATAAAATATAAACAGGGCGGTTGGCTGCGCAACTTATTCCAATTGCGTTTTCTGAATGCATGCCGGGGGTGGTGGTGGCTGCAAGTGCTCTTTCCTTTGAGTGGGCCACTGAAAGATGAATTGGGGAAGTTCTAGAAATTTTGGGAGCCACCCCAAAAACTTTTTCCACATCGAATTGGATCGGAATGGTCCATGTTGGCGCGCCAGACTTCTTCTCGCGCTCGCACCCTCGGCGGGATAAATCAGGACAAGTTCAAAAAGTTATGGGTTCACACTTTCCATTTTGGGGGTGAATTAAAGCTGTTTGCCCGAAATGAACTTTCTATGCAGCCAGGATTTATCTTAATACCGGGGAAACCAACAGACGAAGTAATAATCGCATACGGAAAGTTTTCACGGGTTTTGCAAATTTGCATACGATTATTCGGTGCCTGTTTTTCAGGTGTGCTACAGTTTAGATCTTGCAGATCTGCAAACAGAACTAATTTCTATTCCATGATTTTTTGCATCTGGACTTTAGCTGGCAAAGAAATTCAATTCCCCCAGTTTTTCACCCAAATAACCCTAAATAGGATTGTGGAAATGCACCCTAAAAGCAGGGTGTAAGGGAGGGTATTCAAATGTGAGAAGTGCCAATTACGAGCGCGAAAACAACATTGCCATAAGCCAAGCAATCCCTAAATTCAATTTTCGTAACAGCCCCACACAGATGGAGCTGGGTAAGGGTGCACAAAGTAAGTGGTGCATTTCAGATCTCCGGAAATCTTATTACACTCACCATCGTCCGCACGTCTTGTCGTCGCATCCAGGACACACTGGAAGGACGGACCATAAAATTCCGGCGACTCTAAATCTTTTTGGGGCAAAAATTTTACTTCTTCAATTATTTCAGTTGGCAACAAAAGGGTGAGTAATTGCTAAATTGAAGCGAGAAGAATGGAAGCTGTAACAAAGGGCAATCATCCGGTGCGCCAGGCCAGCAGCTGCCTCACAGCTCTTACCCACTTTCTGCACACAAAGCGAATTTTCGTTAAAATTTTTTGAGCAATCGCAGCGAAAACAAATTACGTTCCACAAATAGTTGCAACATCTTCGTCCGCACAAAACGAGGACTGAAAAAGGAGGGAGGCGATTCGAAGGTCTCGAAATTAATTGCTCCTTGCGTCATTGCCTGGCCCTCCTTAGCCCTTAAAAAGAGCAGTCACAAATGCACGGATGAGTTCAACCCCTTAAAGCCGCCTTAGTCCTGAAGAATGTCGCCCCGAATGGGGCCCTATCACAAGGGCTGCAGAAAGATGGTCTAGTCCCGAATTCTGGGTTGATGAGGAATTAAGTAAGAGGAATTTTCCGGGCGAATGTGATAAATTTCCATGAGTGAGTGCTATTTGCATAAATCGAGTGCGCTCTACGGGGTAAATACTCCGGGCCTGGTGAGCAAACGAATCCTTGTGGTGGTGGCAAACACCCCGAAACGAGTTTTGCGTATGGCTCCTTAAGCTCGAGTTTCGTTCTGCTCCCTTTTGCGTAAAATATGCATGAAAAGTTGAGTTACGATTCAACTTAAACATTTTACACATTTCTCTGATAGTTTTGACTCTTGCAATGTTTTTATTCATTTTCTCTTTTATAACTTTTACAATATGTAGGTGTATGTGTTTTGATCTAGACCAGTATTTTCCAGCAATAAAGATTTCAAAATTGTTTACCACTTTAACCATTACTGTGAGAAAACTTTAGACTCCAAAATCGATATCTTAAATTAGTTGGTACCAAAAATAGAGCGTAATTTGTAGCCTCATTTAACTGGAAGTTGTAACTAATTTCATTAGATATTCTACGTAATCTTATCACTTTTTATTTAATTATTTTTAAACTTTTTAAGGATGCTGCAAAACATTTGCTAGGTCGTACTTATTTTGTTCCCTGATTATCATAAATGAATTATTTGGTACTTCTATTGCAGGTTCTGAGATTAACAAATAATTTTTAATCTAAAAACTATCTGCACTAAAATGCTGGCTATTAAAAATATTCATAAAATTTCAGTACGAAAAACAACAGAGATATGCCTGCAATAATTTCCAGATGAGGTGCTCCAGCTGGAGCGAAATTAAAAGGTTCCGATGAGAGCTTTAAAATGCATCCTCACTTTATTTATTGAAAGTACTCCCGATTTTAACGAACTACGGATGACACACGAGCAGGTCCCCGGCCGGGTCCAGGCAATCAAGATTCCTCATAATCGGCCCAGTCCATGATGACCCATAATAATCATAATGCACGGAGCATAAAACTGGGCCCTCGGCTTATCGCACATAAAGCGAATAAATGCGCAATAAGAGCGCTCCAGTGAATAAATTTAAAGTGGCCGGGCAGGACCTGGACGTGTGTCATCGAGGAACCCGGCATATCTCCGGGACTCGATTCCCACGGGGGAGTCCATCGGGTCCAGGACGACCGTGACGCTGGCCGGGTACGTTGTGAAATATCTCCTTTGTTTTGGGCCCGTTTCGGTTATTTAATTTTCGGTGGCTCATTAATTTCTAGCTGCAACTGAAAGTTTAATTAATTTCTCCGAGAGCTGCGGATGTGTTGATCCGTTTGAGTGTTGCGGCGGTTTTGCTTTCTGTTGTGTCAGAAAATGTGTTTTGATGATCTCATTAAATTAACACAAATTAGAGGTAAAGTAGAGAATAGTGCCGATTTTGGTCAAAATTAAGTTTTTAATTACAATATCAATTTCAAAGTATTTTTAATAATACAGCAATAAATTTTGTATATTAGTTGGGAAAAGTAAATTTGTTGATAATTTTTTAGGACTTATTAGATAAATTAACATTTACTGAAGGTTTTAATAAATTTAATATCCATCTCAAATTGTTCATCAAAATCCAACACCGTAACAAGCCCTAAAATAATTCATTTCCTGAAAACCTTCTTAAAATCATCCAAAGACGTAAAATATTTCAATTTATACTGCTCCTGTCCAAGCCATGGCAGCATAACCCCGGCTCATTTTTCAAGACAGGACATCACGTAAATAATCAATCATCTTCCATTCAAAACCTCTTCATGTCCTTTGTTTTATACGCCATAGAAAGTGTCCCTTTTGTATAATGAAGGTGTTACACGAGGAGCGACAATCCATCAGTTTGGATTTATAAATGATGAGATCCTCCTTTCAGGAAATAGGCCTTATACATTGATGTTGACAAATAATTTAGAATTTGCCTCCCGGCGCAGTCCAGCTCGCCCGTTGTCTCAGTTTTTAAGGACTAGCAGAGGAAGGGTCAGTTTGTGGTATTTCTGCTTTCTCGAAATTACCCTGTCTATTTGCAGTAGAAGTTATAAAATATTTCTGGAAAACGGCTGTTTTTGATTCAGAGATAAATTAGAATATTTCCTCCATACCCATCAGCCCCGCTGTATATTTAAATATTTTGTGATGAATAACAGAGCAAATTGAGCAGAGTCCTCCTCCTTCATAACCAAAATCGGGCAGTCGACGGACTGTCTCAAAAACATGACACGGGACGGACATGGACTGCTTATAATATACAAAGTAAGATGAATTCCGCGAAAGTCTTTCGAACAATTCCAACCTCCTTCCCGTCTTAGATCGCTGATTTTATCAGACGACCGCGCGAAGTGGCAAGGATGGCGTTCCTTGAATTGCTAATTGTGCAAATATTCAAATTAATTAGGAAACTTCAAATAAAAGAAAGGACAGTCCACCTCCGAGGGATTTTATTAAAAATTACCCCAAAGCCAGACGTTCCATTGCTTAAACTTTAGGCGACTCAAAGCGAAGCGATTGGTTTAGGGTACGGGTACCATTAACTCGGAGTGTTTTTCCAAAATTTACGAGCCCAACTTTTCGTTTTTGTATTAATTCCATTTAAAATCCATTAATGCCTATTTGCATAATAAGGAGCGGAATGCTCGCAGCTCCTTCTTATGCAAAAACATCGAATAAGACAGGTGAATGTCTTGCTGGCTTTAATTGAAGTCTGGACGGAGGCGTTTGAATTTACTTCGATAAATATTTAGCAAGTGGGAAAACAAAATTACTTTTCCACTTGACGAGCACTCCTCTCTGACTTCGCGACGACTGCGAAGAAAAGTCAATTAGAGTTGGGAGTTTTCTTAAGACAGAAAACCAATTCTAGACGAAAAGATTGTGTATTTTGAATTGTCTCCGGGGCAAGAAGAACTTTTCACATCATTTAATCGATCTAATTAGCGAAGATTTCTGCTAGAATCTGGTGAGACAACAATTTCTATTAATCCTCTATTTTAAAACACTTTTATCTTCTCTTTGGAATTTCAATTAGTAATGCTTTTATACAGATAATTAAAATGTATTATTTTGAAAGCTTTAATTAAAAGCAAATGTGTTTTTAAACACTAACTAAAGTTTTAAAAGTTTCCGTCAATGCAAAGTTCAATTTATTAAATATTCTTTAGATTGCCAACTTTTCGAAATTATTAGAAAAAACTTATAGAAGATATAATGAGAAATATAACGATTGTTTTCTATTAGTTTATCTATGTAATAAAATATTGTATTGCGGTAAAAGTAATTGATGAATATGTGTATACAAAAACTTTTATACAAACATAAATTTTACCCAGCTAGCATTTTTAATTCTCTTTTGTTCACAGAAAATTTTAAATAGCTTTTTAGTTGTCATAATAAAAGCCAAAATTTATGACTAAACGAAATTCCAATCAGTTCGAAAAAAACGCAATTTATGAAGGCGCCCAATTTGTTGGAAACTTTTGAAGCTATTGAGTTGGTCGACCACCGTTGCCAATACATTTCCATTTTTACATGGTAACTTTGTATATATAGTATGAAAAAATAACTGAGGGGAAAAAACTAACACAAAAGATTATATACCCCCAGGAGTAACTCCGTAACTGCTAAAAATTTTGACTTGCTTCCAGGAAAAGTTTTCCCGGCTGCGTTGGCTGCGAACGCCCACGAGGTTGTGAGGAAAATCCTTCGAAGTTCCGGAACAGGAGCAAGCAGCTGTTGCTAATTGTGGTGGGTGCGCCCTAAATGAAACATTATCCAGCTGAGTAGTGTTGAATTCGAAAGTGCAGTTTATTTTGGGCTCGCACAAGAAAACTTGCCTTGTAAACAACTATTAGAAATAAAACAGGGTGCAGCTGGGTATCGCATAAATTTTATATGAAAATCTGGGCGAACGAAACTTTTGGAGCTCCAAATTTTAGGGTTTAAAAATATATATTGCGCGAAATTTATACCCTGCGAAATTCAAGGTTTATGTGCTTCCTGAGTGAAAAGTTCGAGGCAGAGTCATGAGATGCAAATTTTTCGACCTCCGGCCAGTAATTGCTCAAACTATTTTGATTTTCTTTTGAAAATTTAAAGAGTTGCGGTCTGGGTTCTATTCAAATGATCCAAAAACAACCGCGACCGTTTGTGAAAACTGAACTGGTTTCATGGTCAAATCAACACGGATTAATGCGGAAAATTTTGTGGGCGGTAACAGCACCAACTCCGGCTGAAAACAATTCCCTGCACGCATAATATTTGCATCCAATTACTATTGGGATCAAACAGAGTAGCCCGACTTTTTCCCCCCTTTGCATATGTATGGCGTATCCGGGGAACCCCCGCAATAGGAGCACGACGCAACCACGGGAAAGTGTCGTGGGTGGTGGAGGTGTATTTTTTCTACTAGACTGAAACCGATCGGTTGCAACACATTTTCACACATGGTTAGCCGATGCTAATTTCCATGTAATTTCTCGCAGTCCTGTTTTACAATGGTCAACAAAGCCATCATGCTAATGGTTGCCCGGGTTCATAATTAGAATGTTTTCGAGGAGTGCTCACGCACTGTGGACTCTTCGGATAAAATCAATTCGAATTGGGCTAATGAGCTTATTAATGGGACTCGTAACATTTTACTCTGCGGCTTCAAAAATTAGTTTGAAGCAACCCATTTGTTTTAGACTTATAGCGAAAACCGTTTAAAACCTCATAGAAGTTAAATGGTATGTTTTGTTTTAAAAGAATATAGCATCAGCAATTTGTTGTTTTAAATTTTTTAAATTATTCACGGCATTTTATAGGGTTGTTGAACAGTTGTAAAATGCCGTGATTGAATGTTTCAGCAGGCGTTCGGTCGAGTTGAATATTTAGTGTTCCAATTTAAAACCGAATATTTTATTAATAGAGTTATCATTCGGAAATTAATTGATTCATTGGGGCCAACCTATTAAAATATAAATATATAATAAATATCTCCAGCATAAGGCTCTTGAAAAATAATACTTACTTTTTGATAAATAAAATTTTTAATGAATAGTATACGAGTATGATATTCCTACAACAAAATAAAACTATTAATTGTAGTGAATTTTGATTAGTAAGCAAAACTGTTACCCCGTGTAATTCCGGAGAAACCTCATTGATTATGCGAGTGTACTTAATCCATAGCAAATCCATACTACGTACTGTAAAAGTTCCTCTGCAGTTCATAAATAATTTAAATTTTAAAAGTAAAGTCCCCGATCCCCATGCTCTAAAGCAAATCCAACATGCTTCCGAAACATGCCCCAAGGGCTCAAAAACCCTTCATGCACCTGCTACACTTTCGAGTGGTCAACAAGGAATTAATTTCGGAACTGGCTCTGGATTGGAAAACGGCTCCCCTATTAAATGCAGCAGACGCGTCTGCACTCAACTGAGCCTCTTATGCCGCTTCTAGTGCTTCCCCGAAAAAGAAGGAGCCCCCAAGGATGATGAGGATGTTGGGGACCGAGTCCGATTCACGAAATAGAACGCAAACACAGCCTCAAAAGGCACGTTCAAAGAGAAACCAATTTGCTGAAATTGGTGGAACTTATGTGTTATGTGACCAAACATCTGGCGAATAAACCAAATTCAGAGATGAAAACGACTCGAAAATTCGAGAATTTTAAACGAATCGCATGGCCTGTTTGAATTTTAACCTATTCCCTGGCGGACCTTTTGGACTATTTGATTTTTGAACACTAATGCAGAGAACTTCCAAGTTTTGATGTACGCTCTACTTTTGGGAATTTCCAAAATTGTCCTTCATTACCACAAATCGTTTTATTGATTTCTGTTCCCATAAATACAAACCGGTCTCATATTATACTCTTGTACCGTAATACAAAATTTTCTTATTTTCCAAAATTTATTTACAAAAATAACCTAAACCCTCCTGTTTTTTACTGTCTTCAAAGAAAAAAAGAAAAAATTGTCTAACCTCAAAAAATTGTTCAAGATGCCAAATATTTTGTGGGTGCAAAAGTGAAATATAAATAAAAGTGAAAATTTTCTAATATTCAAAAGTCAGAGTTATCAGGTACGACGTAAGTGTTCTCATTGAAACGTAACCTAAGACGTTTCCACAAATTACCTTCTTGGAAGAAGTCAACAATTTCTGAAACGAAATGATTTCCTACGAAGGAAAAGTTTTTGCGGCATATGAGAGAAGTTGATTCCATCTTGAGATGTTTGCGTTCCAGAAAATGAAAAATTTTTTTGCTATCGTTATGTGTAGTAAAGTAAAGTAAAGTACAGACTTCGTTATGAACTTTTTGGTTAAATTATCGATGCCCTTTCCTTAACATACATATATTTTTGTCTGTAAAATTGTCCTTATGGTATGCTTTTAAAATTGCAATTTTCTAAATTTAATTTAGTTTCAGAAGGACAAGGCCTTATTAAATTTCTGTAAGCAGTTAGAATAAATGGCACTTCTCATCGTCCAACCACAAAATTTCGCAAATATTTCTGTAATTATGACTCGTGTAGGAGTAGCACCTATTTCCGTCCCCATAAGACACCATTATCCTGGTATAATTATTAGAGTGTGGCAAATCGCCTTGGAATTTTCTTGAAAAAGCTTCCTTTCATTGAGTGTGTCAGCAAGAACAATTGGACGAATCTAATGAACATTGGGAAAGCTCCAGTGGTCTCAACGACACCAAAGGGTGGGAATAACGAGCTCATTTCTAATTAAATTCATCTCAGGGCTCTTCTCCAGTTGTGAAGTTCGCCCCATATCTCTGTATTTAGTTTTGGATGGGGAATTGCCAACTAAACGACAGAGATGTTCCTGTTTGCTATGTCAATAGTGCCGGATGTAATTAAGGACTATACTCAGACCCAAGATTCGCGAATTTTCTGGTGGTGAAATCATTGGGCTTTTGCAGCGAATGCAAATGGAATGTCACATGAAATTTAACTACGATATTTGCAGTTTAGTGGCAAAGTTTCGCCGCAAGAATTATACATTTATGTATACACATAGTTAGTTAACTAAAGAAAATAACTTTTTGTTTGAACAGTATATATGTATATACATACATATGTTGAAAAGTCAAAGATCATATGCAAAGAAAATTCAAACTTTCTAGTTTTGAAAGTATAAATTTTATAACGAAAAGTTAAATTTAATGGGCACAGTTTTCCCTTTTTAGACGTATGAATATCGAGTATTAATTCAGAAGTATCCTAAAAATGATTTTTTCTTTTAAATATACACAATCCAGTTGCTGGGACTACAGTTATTTACGTAACATACCCGTACACAGAATATTTTCATATACACTTCACTTAAAGGATATTTAAAAAACTCTCATTCTCAACCCTTCTAAAAATACGTAGTAGGTACACTGTCCTAAAATACCTTTTTGTCATCGTTACTCTTGAACTGCCCCACATCCTTGCAAATCTTCTTCGTGTAATGTTAAATTTTCTCATAGATATATCTCACGGTATGTTTATGAAAGAGTGTGCAGAAACTACAAATATGTTCTTGAATTTAGGTAATTTCTAAAGAAGTGCAAAAGTTTCAAAATTTCTAAGTTTTCTTCTCTTGTCCTCAAAGAAAACAGAGAAATATCTTACAGAGAACAAGTCTATTGAAAATACCAAGATGTCTGGCAACGCACAAAGTCCTGTAGCCAAGTTTTACATGCCACATTTTGGGGAATACCTGAAGCTTACGGCATAGCAGGGGAAATTCATATTTTCTAAATTCCTGTTTCTTTAATAACATCGGAATCGCCAGAATACCTACAGATGTTTGATTGAAGCACGAGTAGAAACATGTTTCTTTCAGTTGTAAGTAATACCAGCTGAATACCAACCAACCTGGAGAAAACGTTAGAGTTCATCCTGATTCATCTTGAAAAGCTCCGAAAGCTCCTGAATTCACCCACATATTAAGTCGGGAGACGTATCCTTTTCACCAGGACTCATCAGTTTCCAACCGAAGGTGGACAGCAGCTAAAGAGGTGCCGTGTTTTCTTTAACCTCACGGAACCCTCTTTTCTGTCAAGAAACCAGCGCGAATATCCTTAAACTCGTGTAGGGATATTTCCAGATATTAACATGACCATAACTTCTTCGTCGATAGGCTTTAAGACGGAAGGCATTTCGACGAAGGAACAATTCCAAGTATCTTCCACCGGTTTTACGCTTAAGTGTTGTGTTATTTTCCTTATCTCATGCAATTAGCGTTTACACGAAGTACCGGCAACATTGAGAAACTGAAGATTACTTTCGGGTGCTTTACACAGAAATTGGGGAAAACGTTTTTAATTTTTAATTAGAAAGGGTTTCTGGAATAATTGCTCAGCTCTAAAGTTAGTTGATTCGAATTTTAGGCAAAGAGATTAGGGATGCTGCTTATTCCTTTATTTGCTTTTTTGTTCCTTGATTTTAGAGGAATTTGGTGAAGGCATGAATTTTCAAGTAGTTTTTAATAAAGACGGTTGTTTTAATTTCGCAGCCTGGAATACTTTCAATTAATTTAAATTTTATGTTTAATCTGTTGCTCAACGAAAATACTAGAAATTTAAGATGTATTATAAAATTATCCTAATATTAAAATTGTCCTAATGGAAAACTTTTTCTTCGCAAACAGATATGTACATAAAATAACCTAAACTCTAGTAAGGCTCATACACTAGTTGAACTTTCGTCAAATGATATTGAGACTGGGATAATACCTGTCGCATTTTTCAATTTTAATTTTGTATGGTATCATCTCTGAAAGCCCAATTCATTGCGCACCACTCACCTTCTGAGATGATTAATTAAAACCACTTCAATTAGCCCCTTCTGATGCACCAAGCGACTCGTGCATAATGCATTGAATGCAAAATAAATTAATATCGCAACTGCCGCTCGCCAGGCCGACACATGAAATTAACAATGGTCCAGCCGAACCAATTTTTTGATGAAGTTGTCACACCTTGTGGCTTCCAATGGCGATTATTCGGACATGGGGCCATTGATTTTCGCCCCAGTGAACGCTATCGGCACCCACACTTTTGGCCTGTCGCTGATTCAATTATTATATTCGAAATGTTTCGGGGGTGTATTTAGTTATGAATGGCACTAATGGGCGATTAAATGGTCAACTCCGCCGGGTCCTGTTAAAACGTTCAGGTGACTAATCGCATTAGTGAATATCTGCTCGATTTATGTACAATTAATTTAATCGCCATGGTCTGCTTGCAAAACTTTTCACATCCTCAAATACATAATTGGTTCCGATGTCTAGTGAGTGGAAGCGACGGAAAAAATCTATCGCCGCACTATGAAAACTCACTGATAATGAGATATAAGAACTGATAAATTCTTGAGCTGGGAAATCACATAGCATCGATTTTCCCCGAGGAGATGGAAATCTCCAATGAGACCAGAGGGCTTCTGGATTCTGCGTTATCTCCTTTGATAGCCGGAAGGTTTAATTGATGAGTTTCTCTAGCTGTTTTCCACAAACCAAAGCCTCAAGGGTCTTTATCTGTTCAATCTGCAATGCCTTTGCCCCTATATAGTAAATGGTGCAAAAAAAAAAGGGAAAAGTGTTCTTTCTTAGGGTTTTCAACGAGCAAATGAGATATTTCTTTTTGGTCTTTACTTTCTGAAGGGTTTTAATTTCTTTTCAACTCTTATTTTGCTTCCAAGTGCAACCATAAACTTGCAAAGAAACAATTTATTTTCTAAAAACTTCAAAACTATTAAACAGAAATATTCATTAAAATATTATTATTTAATTAACTAATTTTAAAATACACAATATTTCATTAAGATGATAATCCCCTTTTTTTAAATTATCGAGAACAATATATAGCAAAATATCTTTTTGTTACTTATAACTTTGCAAGAAAATGAGAAAATCTAAGAATTGTGCAGGATGTAGACACTCTTTACCGGCTAACGAACTCGATAGTATAAAAAATCTCCATATATGGACCATATGTTTTTAATATAAATATGTACATAAATATTACATTTGTTCTTTAAACTGCTTATTTTTAGTTGCAACACTCGTATTCAAATCCCAAAAGGCGCGATTCTCAATTTTTGTGTATCCAAATTGTTATTCCATGCAGTTGTCATGTATGTGGAATAATTTTAAAAAAACCTCCACGAGGATGGTTTCTTTTATTTAAAATAATTGTAAAGCTATGGGTGGCTTAAGCGGTACATAAAACTTCAAAGCCCCTTAAGTAAGCAAGGCTGGCTAGAAGTGTCCTTCATTCTGTTTCGCATATGAGCGTCATTTCACGCGAATGATTATGCGCCCATAACCGAAGACTATTTCTAACAGCTGTTGGTACAAAAATATTAATGTCATATGCCGCCTTTAGGGCTAATCTTCCGTCATTTCCTTGATCTCAACAAGATTCCACCCATAGCGGCCCATTACTCTGCTCCTAATACAATCCGACGTCTTTGAAACCCCGTCCTCGTCCTCGTCCTTGTCGTCCTTTGTTGTCTCTGTCCCCGCTCTGTCGAACTTTCGGTGGCAGGGCAAAGTGAATCTCATCCCCGAACGTCGGTTTTTGTGACGATGAAAATGGCACTGCATGAGTGCTTTAAGAATATCGAAGAAAATAGAATCATCGAGTTTCTGAGACACATATTCGGTATTTGCGCAAAATTCGCCCTGAGCCGGGCTGAGGAGCGACGAAATTGAATCCTGTCGGAGGAGCGCTCCTCGCAGCGTGACACAGGACTCCTCTGCCAGTCCGCCTTCGTCTGGCAGCGCAAATGTAAGTCAATTTCGTGTAATAGCTCTGTTTTCAGTTCATTTGCCGCAGCAGCAAGCGGCTGCACCAGCGCTATTGAATTTATGTACTTCGGAACAGGGTTCCCATGTTCCCGGGCTCGCAACTAGGCCATCTCTCGAACATACGCAATAAATTAATCGCCTCTGATTGGATTATTTATCTGCAATTTCGGGAATGTCGGCTTACGGATCGCAAGGACCATCTGCAGGAGGATATCGGACGGAAGAATAACAATTAATTGATGCCAATAGCACTTTCAGGACGTCGACGACAGCAAAAACATGCGCCTGCAGTCATCGACGTCAGTGGATATTTCCGTGTTCTGCGATGATTTACTGTGCATAATCTGGCCTCGAACATGGCCAAGAAAACACACCACTCAGAAAATGATTCGGACAGTAAAAATACCGTCCGGGGATGATTCGTGGGAAAAAAACCGAGCCGTAGGATATATGGGTTCGTCCTGTCGAAGGTCCTTTTCTCATGTCTACGGTCTTAAATCATCTTCCAATATATTGATTTTTGCCAAAGTACTTCTCGTTTGTATTTTTATTGTACTCGACTCGATAACATCTCCAGGCGACTCAAAACATAATTCCCTCCTCGCAGATGCGAGCAAAAAGTGAAGCGGATCAATTTCTCAAACACTTCGGAATAATAGCCACATGTCCTTGTTAAGCTTTGCTTAAATAATCGTTTTTATCGGTTGTTATTTTACTAATCCAATAAACAAAAAACAGATTGCTAGCCTGTTCCATAAACCACATCCAAGCCATTCCAACGTACCCATGGTCTGAAATAGGTAATACAAAATTAAAAATAAATTGAACGCAACAGCGTTGATTTTACTTTTGTAATTTTAATTTTGAAATATTTTAAATAAGAAGTAAATTTTGCAATGATTATTCCAAGATAATTTGTAATAGTATTGAACAGTTATTAAGCTTTCAAACTTTTGAACTGTAACAAAGTAACTGCTTTAATTCTAATTCAACGAAAGTTTTCCTATACTTAAAAGAAGCAACAGTAATGACTTATGTCGAAAATCATATATTTTGAACATTTGGAGACATCGCACCATAGTCCTCATATTTCATTCACTATCTCTAGTCAAGCATCTGAACTTGAAGAGTTTTCGTCGTTCCCACTCCTCGAGATAACGTCGACCCTTAAGACGTTGTCAGCTCACCTGAAGATGATTTCTGAGGGCTACTCCAGAATCCAAGTCAGCAGTCACTGCAGAATCTACTCCGAGTGGCGGCGTTCATCGGAGCCCGGGGAGGACATAAATTTGGCCCCATTGCAGGGAGGATTTATCGCCAAAATCGAACAGTTCCGACTGACTTTCGCTGTTTGTCAGTCTCATCAGACAGGGAACATTATTCAGAGGATCCCATGGGCATAAAACTTAACTAGACTTTGCGGCGGATTCTGTGTGTCGAGATTGAGTCAATCACCTTCGCCGCCAAAATGCCTACTCCGACTCCTGGAGACGGCTCCTCCTCTGGAGCACATTTATCCGGGGGGATACCTCCGAAATGTAAATCCCCGAGAAATCGAAACTTTTGTTGCTCCTCCGCAGACATTCGTGGAGAGCAGGAAAATAAATTTCTTCCACTTTAGAAAGCCCGAAATGGTATTCGCGGGCGGGAAGAGATTATGCGGGTCTGGAATCGTTTTCGGGATATGTTTAAAGATTTGCTGTTCAAAAACCAGCAGAGACAGCGGCGTGGGGTAGTTTTCCTTCCGCCAAAATCACGAGAGTTTTATGTGCCCGAATCTGCTCTTAGCGTTTTTCCCTTGAGTCGTTTTGCGGTGTGTCTTCCACTGGAAGAGATAAAGATGCTATTTATGAGCCCTTCGCTGCGATTCGAATCTCGTTTTCTAGATTTGATAAATGGCCGAGATTTTCTGAGCTGATTTTCCGCTAATATTACAATCAATTTAATTTCCCCATTTGGGACCAACTCCACTCGGGCCCGGGAGTGCCTTCAATTCTGGCCCGATACAGCCGCCCCGCAGTGGCGTGCGGAATTATTTTTTTCGATTACCGGACAGCGCTCGAACTGCGCTTGACCCTTCATTCTAAAAGTGATTTAGAGTTCTGGGAACGAAGTGACATCGCCATTTATTATTAGGGATATGGCCCTCGGGAGTAAAATCTTTTTTCCAAGATTCATGTCGGTGCCGGCGACGGCATGTGCGCGCGGCTCCCCGGGAATGGGGCACAATGCAGGGGAGCACTGGCGACCGTTCCATTTCGGACCTTTGCATTTTCTTCTGAGCCATTAAGTTTTTTAATGGTCTCTCTGTGGTTTTTCTTAATGCTGATTGAATTATAGCACTGTCGGATTAACGTGATATAAGCCCTAATAGAGATGTTTTCAGGAGGTCCTACGCCAATTGGCGGATTATGTTCCTTTTTTTAAGGATGCGAGTTATTTGCTGGGATCAGTCGAGGGCGATTTACTTAAAAGGACAATGACTGGTTTGTTTTCGTGACTTTATTTTGCCTTTCTTGCAAAGAGGGCAGTTTTATGTTAGGATTATTTTGTACGTTTTTGTGTAAAGTACCTCTATTATTTCGTTTTTTACAAACAAGAACTATGATGAGATGAAGCATGTAAAATTATATTTACTTAATAGCAACTTATTTTACATAGTAACACATAAGAAAATTCATCAATCTATTCTTAAATTGAGCACAAAATCACTAGACTTAAACTTTTGCATCAATAGCCTTGAATTTAAAAAGTCCACCAGAATTCCCTAAGAATCGTTTTAAACTTCGGGGATAAGTTTTATTTAAACTTTGCTTTTTTAGATATTTTAATATCTTGAAGAAAACCCTTTCACTCAATATTCTTGAAGATATAGAGAAATCGGTCGTAGTCATTCTGGGAAAGTTATCTTAAAAGAAAATAAATTGGAACCTACTTTATTTCTAAATTGATTGCCTGGCCATATGCACCCTTGCCCAACTTTTTTTACGACTCCTATGCCCTATATCCTTAACTTCCCTTTCGTTGCCTCGTCCCCGAAAGAGCAGAAGACAAATCACAGAGACAACCCTTTCGCAGCAGGACCTGTTCCTCTCCTGTTTCCGTCATCGGCCGCTATCCAGCAATAAAACTATAAAATCCCATAAAAACGCGTGAAGGTTCCATCTACGCGACGGCGGCTTCATTTGCCCTTAGGAGCATTAAGAAATATTCGGGAATCAGAAGAGAAATATGAAAATGTCACAGAAAGATATACACAAGGGCCCATTGCTGAAAAAACTTTCAAGCCCGGAGCGCGCGGCGACTATAATAATTTTCCCAATAAAGTGCCCTGGAGCTATTCGTCATTTTTGGGAAAGTACGAAGGTCTTCCTCTGGGGGGCAATATATCGCAGCAGGAACGCTCCAGCGCTCCATTTGTTCATTTTTTAGTTCCATTCCCTTCGCCTTCCTGTGCGCTGCTCCTCGTCCCATTTTTTCCCGAACAGTTTATCACCTCAAAGATGGTCATCTACAAAACCGATCCGATGAAAAATAACCCCAGACTTCCTCCAGGAGCTGCATCCTTATCAAACGCAAGCTGCAGCAGCAATTAAACGGAGGAGCCCGAGGGCAGATATGGAGGAGCAGCTTCCGGCAAAGAGGGCGAGATTAATTGAAAGAAACAAAGTTTTTCTTCGGATGCCCGCTGCTCCTTCTCGAGGAGGCGAACGCGCCTTGGATCCTTTCATTTTTATATTCTTTTCCTTTCTCCACCAAAGACAGAGCTCCACTCTCGCTCTGTTTGAACGAGTAAATTATTGGTGAAGTTGCTGCACAACTTTTTCACTTATCCAACAATCAAATGTTCATAAGTCGTAGTGTTTTCTGGGCGTTAAAAATTACTGCGATTCTTAAAGTCATTATTCCATAAACTTTGAACCTTCTAGCGGAGAATAATTTGAAAAGTTTCAGAGATTTGATTTCTAAAGAAAGAAAAAAGGTCATTTAATCTCAGCGGATGAGATTTGAATGGAATTTAACGAAGCGCCAATTGGACTCATCCTCGTATCAGACCACATTCAGGTGGTTATGAATGGGCAACGACCCTGGAGATAATTCGCTCCAGCTCGAGGAACAAAACCCCGCCGAGGTGAGCCCCATTGACTCTAAATGTTTTGTCCTGATCCCGAATGAAAGGATTGAGTTTGCGTTAGTCATGTGCGGCAATCTCTGTAATGCTTCAGCCGGGTCGCCCCCATTTATCTAAATGACCTGAAAATACAACCGAATGAGTTCCACTCGGAGCATATCTCCCAGATAAATCCCCCGGGCGGTGCCAATTGTGCGTAGTTAGTAAACCCGAATGGAGGGAAAATTAAGACCGCTGAAGTCGCACAACTCCTTCCGAAGTTCTGCCCTCTCGACTGAAGATTCATTTGCAAATTTTTCGCTGGGGCTCCATCCCCTGGTTCGTCGATTGTCGCTTCAGCAATTCAGCCACTGCCCGACGGGGTCCATTCGATGCCCGGATCCATTACCCGGGGCTGGCTATAAATTGCGTCCGAACAAAAACTGCTAAAATATTTCTATCGTTGGAAATTGCAACTTCAATCAGGATAAAGGTCGCTCTGGCAAAAGTTTTTCTGCAGAACTTTGAATCGGGGAAACGCCTGAAACAAATGGGCCCGAATATCGCAAACAAAGTGGGCGTCCATTCTGACCCGATCGGGCATTAGATCAAAATCAAAACTTCCAAATGGCTCCATATTCCCAGATATAGTTACAAGAGCACTTCGGCTGTGATTAAAAAGTTCGAAGGAGTTCTTTCACTTGCCCGGGCAACTTTTACTCACGGCCGATTGGGTACTGCGACCGGGACTCAATTATTCACCGAATCTAATTTACCCGACCATGTCCCTGTCCCAGTGCCCGTGGGATCCTAAATTATCGGGAGAACTCTCTGCAGCACCAGCAAGTCTTGAATTTTTAACGCAACTTCGTTAAGTGGTAAGTTAATGTCATTAATAAGGAAATATTATTATTTTAGTCTACAATGCGAGAACCGTGTCTCTACTAATGGAGTACCAAATGAGCCCTATTGTAAGAAGATGTAAGGATCATTGCCTATGACCTAGCCTTAAGCTCTTTCTATAAATTGAACCTTCATCATTCATTGCAGAACAACTAATTGTGTCAGCGCTGTAGCAAAAGCATAAGTGGAATCATCGAGAAATTGCGATAACATATTATGTACATTGTATATAATTTTTATTAAATTGGAAAGTATTTATTAACAAGCATCAAAAACAAAATCAAACCTTTAGACTTTGATCTTTTCCATCTTAAAGAACAAAAATGGTAAATATAAAAGAATAATTAACTAAAAATTAGCTATATTCCTAATATCTTCAATAAAATTTCCAAATTTTAATATAATTTCGAAAACAATGTCCTTGAAAATATTGTCTATCCATTTTCATGAGCAATACTCTTTAGAATCAAAACGCGTTTATGAATATTGCATTCCTTCCTTGTATTTTAAATGTCCTCGATAGAGCTCCTATCTTTATTTTGAAAAATGCATAAAATTACTACTTGAAGCACATGTCTAAAACTTAAGCGTGAATTAATGTGCGTCATCAGCGTAATGAGTGGAAAGTTAAAAAGCGTTCCGTCTCCACCCTTTTTATGTTTAGAGACGACAAAAACACTTCCCGCCCTATTGTTCCCGGGCACCATTTCAAGATAGACAATCGGATTGTCTACCACGACTGGCCAATTATCCAGAAAGAGTTTTGGTATTGTGATCCTTGGACAGGACTCGGGAATTATTGCTATGACGAAGCGCCGCCGTCTGGAGAACGGAGCGTGCCTGCAACTCTAATTCGCATCGCCTTGTTTAATTGCACAACTACCAATCAGCGAGTAACGATAACGTCGGGAAGTTGCTCCGCAGATCCAGACAATTTTGTTAATTGCATCTTGTTTGCATTAAACAATGAATGAAAAGAGTTTTAATAACTGTACAAAGTTTTCCTTGCACAGTCCCATTCCCATTCCTGCCCCAGGCTCCCTTCTCCTGGAAGACATATCAGGAATAAGGATTCAGAGCAGAAATTCCCGCCGCTGGCGCGTAGTTCCTTTTCCCTCCGCCAGGGTCTTCGGCGAATTCCTTTAGGTTCCTGCAATATAAATTAAAGCGGTTCGGGCGGAGCGCCGCTTGTTTGCTGTTTGTCGGAAATGCATTTAAGTTTCGAAATTCGTTTTTCTTTCGCCACATTGCTGCACCACCACTTCACTTCCGAGCAAAACGTAGCGATTCTTCCGGTTTTGTTTCTGCTCCTGGTGGCCAATGCAAGTCGATTTGGGGAAAAAAAAGCCTTCAAAAGTTGTGGAGAGATGGGATTACCATTTTCCCTCCTGTTAAGATGTTAGAAGAAAGAATTGGACGTCTACAGCTTGGCGGAAAATAAATTGTTTTACGTTTCACTTTAATTAAAAGAGTTTTGCTCGAACGTTCATTTATTTCCCTATGGTTAATGCATTCCTGTTTTAATAAGCCTTCACTGATTCGGCTCCATTTTTCAATTTATTAGAATAAACAATGGCAAATATATAGTATATCTCTGCAAAACGAAATTTTTTTAAATTTAAAATTCATATTTATACCCCTAGATAAACAAACTTCGATTGTTTCATTGGATTGAATATTATTTGTACATGGATCCTTCATTCATGCATATACTGAAAAGTTTATAGTAGTATCATGATAGGCATATCAAAGCTTAACTTAATCGGTCTACCACCTGATGAAAATTCTGAGGATGCAGCTCTAAAAGAAGTCGTAGATTTTAATAGACCCTACAAATTAATTTAGATAAGACACGAATACGCTGTTTCATTAGCCAATTAAATTCGCGTTTTATTGGCTTCAGTTCCCATTGAAAGGAGATTAAATCACTAAACAAAGGAGATATTGGATAAATTTAATTGTATCATATTAAAGCCCGTGATTGCTTCTTTTTATTGATTGTTATCCCCAAAGGCATCTATATCCAATAAACCGTCTTCCTTAATTACCCAAAGTTTATAGTATCAATAAATTTTGCAAGGGTGTGAAAGCGAAGTGACCTAAATTTAGTTGAAAAAAGAAAATTTCTTTAACATCCCTTTAACATTTAAGCAATTTAAGTGTATCTAAAGGGTGTCAAACAGAGCGTTGAAAAAGTCCAATTTTTGGGTAGCTTCTCGAACAATAGACCATTAATTGTCTACTGGTTGAAAGGACTTATAAATCAGATAAGTGTGTCCGTTGTGCGTCACCCGTCGAACACAACGTTCCTGTTGATTTATAAGGAGCCCTTCGAAGGGAAATGGACTCAGAAGGGGATGAAATTGCCATACTACTTGAGAGGAAGATTCGATTTATTGAATTGATTCTGCAAGTGGTACACCTACTAGTTGAAATGATATTTAGTGTAATCGAAAACATCTCGCCCATTAATAAGGTCTTTATTGAGTGAATCTATAGGATGTTTGACATGTCTCAAGAGGATATTTTCGAATATAAAATAGAAATATTGACTAGGACCTTTTTGAAGTGGAGGTCTATCTAATCAAGTTTGAGTTTATTTGATATTGCAACCACTATAAGATTATGTTATTTGCTTATGTATATATTTCATAAGTCTTCAAAATGAACTTATTTTATTCAATAACAACTTAAATGGATATTAATCGATTCAGTTTCTTGGTGGCATTTTCACTTTAAAGTGAAAAATGTTTCAATTACCATTTTCTTTGGTACTACAAATCAGACATTGACTCCATTTCACCATTGAACGGAAAATTTTCCTTGAATCGCTCCAACGGACAGATTAATTTCAAGACTTCAGATCACGTGGTACAATTTCTTTAAAAAATTGTTAAATCTGTGAAGCGTAATCGATTTACTATTTTAGGTGTTAGCCGGGATTTTCTCGAAGCTAAGAAATTCTTGCAATATCGTAGCACAAAGGTATATAACGTTGGAAAGTAATGTTGCTGCCTTATACACGACATCGCAGCTGGATGCATTCCGGAGTGAACAGGATAAGGGAGAGTTCTACACAAATCAGGTAACTAAAATTCACCTCACACTTGGCAAGGCAACTTAAAGGATTCCCACCGTTCCCCGGGGAAGAAGCACTTTTCCCAATGACTTTTAAGCTAGCCAAGATTCGACACCCGTAAAAATAGATCTCATACTTTCGGGGAAGGGAGGGAAAAGATTCCAGGATCTGTTTCTGGAAGGGGCAAACATAGTGTTCGATGTGTGATAGAGCAGCATCAAAAACTTGGTGCACATCAAAATCTTAGTCGTGTGGGCTTAGTCGGGGGCAACGTCGTGGAAGAAATGAAATTGGATATACGAAGAATCTGAGACAGATGAGCCAGGTAATAAAAATTTCCTTCGCACAAGCCTTAGCCACGGATGAGTGGACCTGGACCCCGGGCTTAGATGAGTGGAACTGGGATTAGTCGGTAAAGCAATAAATCCTAATACATTCCACTGGGCTCCGTTCCAGTCCGCTTGTAATAAAATTCAAGGAACGGTTGGGAAGGCACTTCATGTGGCGGATTTTGTAAGAAATTATTGCTTTATTAGGGGGACATCTCTTGGCATTTAGCTTCCTGGAAATATTGTGAATTAAAAGGAAGGTAAACATGATGGCTTTAGTGCTTTAAGACTAACGAGAAGATTGGATGACTTTTATGAATTGCATTCTTTCAATGAACTTTTTATTTCCGTTTAAAAATTTGATTGTAACCCTGTTCTGTATTAATTGAAAATTAAGGGAGCTTCTTATATAGCTCAGCATATATTTTTAATTTAGGAAAATGTTCAAATTTATTTTGCCAATGTCTTATTACAAAAATCAATAAAAGGAATAAAAACTAACGCACTCTTTACGGCCTTAAGCCTACAACTAATTGGCACTACAAGCAGTAGTATACTACATATATACATAGTAACTGTGGCCTTAGCTTTTTGACCTGGATAATTTTCATCTAAGTTCTATTAACAGCCTTTTCCAGTTTGTGGAAAAATAAAATAATTTTTTAACTTTGAAATCGAATACATCTTCTCCTAAATATGTAGAATAGCTAGAAAATTGGATTTGCTCTAGTCGTCTTCTCTCCTTTCGCACGGGTAACCAGCTAAATCAATTACCTCTATAGAGAAAAAGAAAATTAATTGAAGCTTTCCAACTCCGCACGAACATTAATTACCTAAAAAAAAAACATAGAAAATAAATGTTTCCAGGATGGAAAGCAGCAAAAACTTTCCACCAACATTAGCTGGACTGCCCGATTTGTGGACGGCAACCCTTACTTCGTCATGCAATTTTATCGCAGACAATTCCAGAAAATTCCAATCTGCTTCAGTTCGAATTCAATTTGATAGTGCATTTTTCGGGATAGTCACCGGAATGGTCGAGATAAAATGGGTCAGTCAACTTTGTTTAAGTCTTTAGATTGTCGCGCCCCCGAGGTCTCATAACTCCCCGCACCCTTTCCGAATGGGGAGCGACTTTTAATCAACTGAAGTTTGCAGGGCAAGAGCCCGTAAATTTGCGACAATAAAATGTTGTCGAGTTTGAAGATTTGCAAAGTCGACTAAAAGCTCGTTACAAGCTCGTTAATTTGTACTTAGACGAACTCTTTAATTAGAACCAAAATCCCGACTAGCACCCACTTGCAGGATCTGTCCTATATGCTCAGGGTGCTCCGGGTCAAATGCGAGGGGGCGTTTGGGAGATCTACGGCGCTCCCCAGTCCCGCTGAATTCCTTTTATGGGCTGTCAGCGCAGGAATTTGTCAAACTCTCAAGATGTGTCCTTGTGCTCGAGTTTATTACGGGGTGAAAAATCAAAATAAAGTGGGAGAAAGAGCTGCACGATTTATGAGGACCCTGGGTCAAGGAGGTGATGCTTGCCCTTTTTTTTCACGGGGACAAAAGTTAAAAACATTTTTCTCCAGCCCGACGAGTGCTGCTTTAGAACGCTTTCAGAATGGGGGAATGTTTTGCTCCGTTGTTGGTCCACAAAATGGGAAAAATAATCGCAGTTCAAGTGCTTGCCACGATATCCTGCCGCTTTCCAAAGGACTTGGAACAAGACTTACTTCTATACGTTCAAGATCCAGAGGGACTTTTGCTTCGGTGGACTTTTTTAAGGAGGATATCTTTTGATTTACACGATTTTGAACGGATAAAAGCTTTCTGCTTTGTGTATCTTGTTCAGGGAAAAAAGAAAGAAAAAGTTTACATCTGTGTTTGGATAATAGATCAAGCATCCACTGAAACATATACTTACTCATATTAAATAAAATTAAATGCATTACTTTTTTTAACAGGTAAAAATCTTAGTCTGTGGGTAGTAAATAAAACCTACATATTATAAAAAGACTCTATCCAATCAATAATTTTTATCTATTAAATAGGTGCCTCGTACACCTATTTTTTTTAAATCGGCTGTTGGTATTTTAGGAAATACGATATACATACATTATAGTCTTTTTTAGTGATTTAGCAGAGTTCGTAACTTTGATTAGACTATTTATTTATGTATGTAAATGCTCAAAGTACATCATCAATAAATTATTTGAATTTATTATTTTGTAAATATCCTTTTCCTGAATGTTCCTCTTATTAGACAATTTTTAAAATATACATAGTCACAGAGTCTAGATCTAGAGAATGTCAGTTTCGTATCTTTCGTCGGTGCACTTCATCTATGTCTGTCTGTGTTGTCGTACTTGTCTTATTCGTTATGTGTGCGCATATTCATTTTAACAGGATGTCTGGCAGATAAAGGACCACAAAATTACTGAATCAAATTCAAAGGATCCCCAGAACACCGCCGATGTGGACACAACGGAGATGAAATTGATTGGAAGTCGAATTTAGGAGAAATGTTTGTCCTGGTAATTAGCATGTTTCCCAAGTTGGGGGAACGAGGGGATCAGAGCTCAATCAATAATCAGCTTTGAAGTCGTCGCTCAATCTGTTTGGTCGTTCTCACCAAAAATCAACAGATAAATGGGATTAGCATGAGTGACAAAACCAACTGCCCCCGGGGATTTCGATCTCGTACGGATTTGTTTTTGGTTCTGTTCTGAGTAATGGCGAAATTAAGCAAATAAATTGTTGATGCGCCTGGGTGTCCCCTCCTTGTTAATTTGATAAACAGTCAAGGTTAGCTGAAATGTTGCCCTGTGGCATTTTCGATAAATGTCCTTTTTTTCTCTCAATTCTTTTCCTGGATAATTGATTAAATTTATTTAATTTATTTATTGGAACTGTTGAGTTTAACAGAAAACAAATAATTTTTTGTTCTATGGAAAGTTCGGAAATGAGGATATATAAATGGCAAAAGTAACTGAATAGAGCTACCTGACAAAAGTAGCATAATCTTTTCTACCCCACTGAAGACAGTGGGAACACGAACGTTACTAAAGAAAAAAACAAACTCACTGAAAAGTTTCTCGTTACATTTTGATAAAACTCGGGAGAGTTTTCATAGTATGGACCACAGCATAATTTTCTTTTTTTTTAACATTTTCATACTGCGGATGAAATTACAGTGGAGCTTGCTGCCGGTACACCGCTAATTTTTAATTTCCTTTTCAGTACTCGAAAAGGCCAAAAGTATAACGAAACTTTTTAAAATTACACCGGAGGAATGTGGTCTCAGCGAAAACTTTGTTCTGCGGATAAAACTGTGAATTAATATTATGTTTCTCTTTTCTTATGTAATGGAAGTTGTACTGAATTTCTTCGAGATCATGCTGGCTTGAGGGGATGAAATCGAAATTTTAATTAAGGCTAATGCCAATCTTCTGCCTCATTAAACCTCAAATTATGAGAAAAAAATTTTAGACACATTTCATCTGCACGCGCTTACCATTCGAAATCCTTAATAATAGGAAAACTTTGTCGGAAGCTAAAGAAATGCTCTAAATTTGGTATCAGTTTCGTTGGGGAAAGGGTCTTGGGAAAATCCCTGCTGTTTTAGCTAAATAACATGTAAATATTCTGGCGGAATGTCACTTCTTGAAATATCCTTGGAGAAAGGAATGAAATGCGGCCTTGTGAGAAGGTAAAAGTCGAAACCCGTCAGGTGGGCCGCAGAACTGGAAGAAAACAGAAAAAGTACCCCTAGAGTATCTCATTTCCATGCTGTGTCCTGCGGCGGGAAGGGGGCGAATCACAAATAAAATACTGCCGTTTCGAAACATTAAATTCAGAAAGGCTTTTAAAGAGATTGTCGAGGAGAATTATGAGGCCTCCAGCGGCTTTTGAACCCCCAGGTGGCTTGGGTTCGCCGAACAAGTGCTCCCTTCTAATGCATTTAAATCCACCCCCACTGCCTAGCCGCCCGCCCACGCGCCGCACAGCTTTTCTTTATTAAGTTCGAGTTTACAGGATTAACAAAAATATGACCCAATTTAACCACTGGAGTCCATAAATTACTCCCTCTGAAGCACACCCAGTCGGAGGCGGTTATACTTTTCATGCTGCTTTGAATAGATGAATTCGTTGCGATTTTTGGGGATGCGATGCGGCGACGGCCAGTGAAATCCAATATCATTCAGAGAATTTGATTTGTGAAGGAATTTTTTGCTTTTAATATCCGCAGCATAAAAGGAATGAGAAATTAAATCTGAACAGGTTTTTTGTATTCTCGCACTGTTTGACGCCTCTCAAATTTTGGGTAATTTTTTAGATTACATAGCAGGAATTATTGCTCACACCTAAAAATTAACTGGAATGACTAGTCTTTTTCTATAAGCTTAAAGGCAATGTTCAAAAAAGTTTTATAGTTTCATTGAAGGTTAAATTTTTATAAAAAAATATATTTAGCCTTAGTGAACACATATATTTACATAACTATACCAACAAATGTAAATAGAAGTATATTATTATTGGGTTCCTTATGTATATGTATGGTAAAGTGCACGATGGATATTTGAATAGACTTGATTTAGATTTTGTAGCCTTTAACATTTCTAGAAACCCAAATTAAGCTGAAATTAATCCTTCAGTCCATTTAAATCCCATATTCATAAAGTCAATAAGCGAATGCATAATTCTGTGACCTCTCCGTACCGCTCTAAAATCAATGAGGCTAATTTCACATTCATAAATTAAAGCTCCTCATTAACTCTCTTATAGTTGCCACCTACCAGTTAAATTCGAATTTACACAAAGTCACATTCACTCAGCGCGGTTTTACTCAAGCATATTACTGATGGAAATCTTGGGGAAAAAAGCACTTTTCAAATTGTCCTCTTTCGCCAGCTTGGTTCCCAAAAACCAACACGTCACGGTCCCGAAGGAGGGCTCATGTTCGCAAAACGCAAATGAGGAGACAAGGAATTTCATATTTAGTGCTTTTTACCCAAAGTACTTTTCCGGATCCGCCTGCAGAAGTCATTCTCAACGAAGCCATAATTTTAATTACAATATCGCGTGCTTAATTACATTTTTTCGGCGGATTCCTTCAATTCCACAACAGCGAGCAAAACACTCGCTACTTTTGTCGGAAAGGACACGAGAGACTTTAAGGAATCTTTTTGAGTAGTTGAGTTTGAGAATGCTTTTGGTAATTGTATCGCCGTCCAGCTTGAAATATTTCGCAACGTTGATTTCAATTTAGTCCTTAATTATATGCTACTTTGAGAGGGAGTTTTTAGCTTTAGTGAACTTAAGGAACATTACGCGAGGAGCTTAGTGGATTTATTTCATTTCCTTCTAAACGCTTATTTGTCCTTATTTTTAACTATTCCCTTTGTTTTTAGTTTAAATTTAATTGCGAGAAAGTCTCGCTATTCATTACGTTAAATTTAAATGGAGTAATGGATGTACCGATTTTTCTTAATTTATTATACAGCAAATATAAAAATAATAATAGTAATTCTGTCTGCTTATTATTGATTCAGCAGAAATTTTATTATTGAATAATTTATACAGTTTTATAAGCAGGTCTATGGAAAAAATTAAAAGATTTTGTTTTTTATTAAATTATTTCGTTTTTATTCGAAATATGTTCAGAGGCATATTTATCATTTCGCTGAAATTAAAATAACAGAGTAAAACGTTAACATTTTTCATTTTAAGATAACAGTAAGCAGTAGCTCCATACCGCCTAATCACAATATTTTTTTGTCAACTCATTTAGTATTGTGTATATTAACAGGGAATAAGAAGTTTATCTGACTCTAAGTTAAGACACATTTACTAAACGAGGACAAAATTTAACAAAGGTTATAATTTGCTTCAAGTAATTTATAATAAGGGCTTCATAATTAATCTACAGTTTCGTGGTCATGCTGGAAAGGCACCATCGTCGTCAGAAGGGGAGCAATTTACAAGTCAACAATTTTTTCCTCGCGAGCCTCTTCGAAGTCTTCTGGCAATTGCTTGACTCGGTTTTGGGGCTATATGAGAGGATTTTGTTATTATATATTAATTTTTAATATGTTTTAAGGCGGCTTATACCTTTGGTTGCATGAGGATGAATGGAAGCTCAGCACAGAGTTCTCCTCCCAAAGCTCCAAGGAATAGCTTAACCTTGACGGCATAGGAAACGATGATTCCGAAGGCATCACGGTTTTCTGGAGCAGCCAGCCTTTAAAAGACGCAAAATGTTTTCATTAAGATTTTTTGAGTATTACTAAGTCTTACAAAGTGGTGGAAGCCAAGTATGTGTTCTCCTTCCTCTTGACTTGTCCTTCGATGGCAATTCCGGCACGGTTCTGGTTAGAAATCAAAGTTGGTAGGAGATACATGACCTTCTGAACGCTGGATCCTGGTTGGATTGGGCAGCCCTCGCTTGTCTCCATGGAGGCGATAGTTGTCCTGAATTGTCCGTTTTGGAAGAGGACAACATCGACGCCCTGCTGTACCATGGCCTTGATCTTCTTGACCACCTTGTTCGAATTGTTCCTAACGCAGATGTTAATAGCAATCTTTTCGCCATGGTGGTACAACTGCTTATCAAGAGTCACTTCAAGCTCGAGTTCTCCAGGGGACAGGAGGAAGTCCTTGCGGACAACGGTGCATGGCTGGATGCCCTGTTTTGTTGGGGCATATTGCACCTTGCGAACTCCCAAAGACACAGTGCTTCGTCGGTGAGTGCGATCAATTTCAGAGTCGCCCGCAAACACCTTGACGAAATATTGTACACCGCAGGGTTGGGATTCATCGCCGGCCTTCTGCTGGAGGGTCACGGAGGCAGGGGAGTTTAGTGGCATGTTGAGAATGAATGGGAAGGCATTGGGCCCCAATTTCTTCAAGAGGCGCTCCTGCATCTTGGTCATGCTAAGATCGCACTTCTCCTGGGGGTAGATTTGGGTCGAAGCAAGCGTCAGTTCCTTTTGGAAGTTCAGTCCCATGACTTCGTCATCCTCGCGACCATATCGGAAGTTGCAGACCAATTGGGCATAGATCTTCCTGTTATGTTTCACATATTCATCATCGAGGACGACAATGCCATCTGAAAATATTTTTATTTAATTAAGCCCTACAATGATTTTGAACAATTTTTTTCGATGGCATACATTTTTTTATATAATTTTAGTCCTTGTGAAATCGTATTCGTTTTTATTTTGGCATTTATACAATTCCAAAGACTTTCAGAATCTATTGCACTTCAGTTCATCTCTTGGTCGAACACATTAAATTCCTTCAATCAATTTCACAAAAACCAAAACATTTTTACTATGTAATTTTGGATAATCCATATTCTCCAAAATCGTACCAATGGGTTCAACAGTGGAAATTGAGTCAACAAATTCCCTCCTTCCCATGTAGAGCGTGACTCGGCCATTTGGGGAGCACTTCTTGAAGACTTTGAAGTTGACAACCATTTTGATAATTGTAATAAAAGTAACTAGTGTTTAAAAACGAACGAGGTGTTATTTAAATCTTTCGTAGCGTTTAAGTCGCTTTTCGAACAATTAACTCGATAAGTAGCCTCGCTCGGAACAAAATAATCTGCGAAGGGAAAAAATGTAAAAATATATAATTATTTATTATATTTATTGAAACTGTCGTACGATTCTCTGTTATTCGCGATTTCAGGTCGTGTCGCACTTTGACGCAGCCTTCGGTAGTCAGCCCCATTTTATACCTGCTTTCATCCAATTACCCCGCACCTATGGGGCTTCTGGGAATTCTCTTTTTATTTTTACGTTTTTGAAAGGAAAACCCCTCCAATACGCGAAAAATACTTCGATTTCGATCTGCCCGTCGCGTCGCCAGTTGTTCGCGTTATTCGGGGGTGTTACAACAAATTAGAAATCCTCCACCGTACCAATGTCACCTTAATTCGTTCGATCCACCCTCAAAATGCACTTAAACTTGAGAAAAGAATCAGCTGAATCTGTCTGTGATAAAAGATTTCTCAATTGTTTTATAAATAGAGGGATCAATATAATTTACCCTCATTTTGCTTCCATTAACTTGATAGCCGATTTACATTCTTAAATTTTATTATATTATCCAGTAAGATTCAGATTTTTATTATATGTATAATATCCAGTCTTCCATGAAGCAACAATTATGCCTACACTAGATGTATTCAATAAATGTAATCAACGGAAGATTTTAAAGTAATTCAGAGATGTTGGACACTCCTATGGGAGATGCTTTGATATTTGCCCATTTTTCTATAGTATTCAAATCTTCTTACTAATTTAAAACTTTAAATTATTCGGGTTACCCATTTACATTCAGCTACTTCTCAGCACAAACTTGCCATAATTAAAACTTTTAAAATTTCTACAATTTAAAGTATGTACGTCGAATTTTCAAATGGTTCAATTAAAATCAATGAAAATTCATATTATAATACATGCACAGAAATTTGAAAGTTTTTCTGGTCAAATTAGAGAACGCGCCATTCTTATTCTCACCTATAGCTTCTTTTTAACTTTCTTCCAAGTGCCTGTTTCAAGCAAGTTTTTTTTCAATATAGGATTAAAGCCAGATCGAAAAAGAAAAAATTTATTTAAGGAAGTGCAGCAAAACTTTCAATAACTTTTGATAATTTTTTCAAAATCCAAGATAAAATTTTTAATGATTTTCTAAAATTGGCCCTTTTTGCAATTTGTCGCATTTACGAGCTGTAATTTTTAATTAAAAAGAAAAAACAATTCACATTATGAAACATCGGCTTTTTTAAATGTAACTTCTTTTCAAGTGCTCATCGTAAAATCTCATCCAAATTGGTTTTAAAATGGGCTCAAAAATAGAAAGCTTTGCTACACAAAACACTACAAAAATTCAACTTGTATTCAGATTTTATGATAAAATTTAAATACCGTCCTTTTCAATAAAAACCTTTGCTCCAATCTCTTTTTAAGGGAGAGTTTCTGCGTAATATTAGAATCGAGTTTTAAGCTGAAATTGAGTTGGGAAAGGACAAATTTAAAAAAGACATCTATTCTTATAAAAAATATATTTTAATATCTTTGGACCGTAACAAATCTAAACTAATCTTGTATTTTTTTTCTTTTTTGCACTGTTGGCACTTCAAGGTAGATAAGATGCAAGGGAAAATCTTGCGTCTTAACATTTTAATTAAAAATCTAGTTCAATTACTAAGTGGTTCCTGATCGTCATATGTTCGTCGATTCCACATCTTTAGAACAGTCAGAACGATTCCTGCTGCTAGTATTAAGACTCCAAGCGCTCCTATTGCATAGGCAAGATAAAGACCAGCGTGCCTGTAGTTAATAACCATCTAAAATTAATATTAAGTTATTATTTTTGTAAATAATCAATTTTGCAAGCAAATCTCACTTTAACTTGATCTGCTAAGTGTTCAGGAAGCTCTGCTTTTTGACTAAACCAAAACAGAGGAAGTACATTTTTTGGAACTTTTTTGTACATTCTATAAAAAGAATTGAATTAGTATATAAAACCGAATAAAAATATTTAGACATACTCAATAATATCATCGTCCTGCAAAAGCATATTAACTTGTAACTGAGCACGAACTTCCATTGGTACCCCAGTAAAGGGTTCTAAAGTCATTCTAAATTCATGCTCTTCCTTGTTTGGTTTCATGCCCTCCACGGCTTTAGCATAACTGGGATCAGCTAAGTAAAAGTGTGGATAGGAAGCCCAGACTGGGGCTCCGTATTTACACTTCGAAACATCTAAAATACCCGTCTTCATAGGACAATCAGTGATTCCATCTGATTTACAGAAACAACGATTTTCGGGATACAATTCTCCGTTGTCCAAGAAATGATCGTCTCCTATGTACTTAGCTCCCTGAAGACCGAATTTCTCTGTTTCACCATCAGGATAAATTGTCACAGATCTGCAGACGTCCGAAACAAAGACTGTTTTTGGAGAATATAGGTCCATGTCTGGTGGCCAGAGTTCGCCAGTTGTTCCATTTACTTTAGCGCAGTTCCCTTTATAAAAATTTGTCTCCTTGACACCGTTCCACTCTGATAAAATGCCCATGCTGTGTATTTCTCCAGCTCCAGTGTACATCGTAAACCGTCCATCATATGTGTTTGACCCGTTTCGATCAACAAACCATCCAAATTTAGAGAACGGAATATTCATTTCAGTAGAATTTATCAGTCTAAGGAAATCCAAAAGTTTATCGTCATATCCTTCAAAAAGCCACTCTCTTACGGTAGCTTTCCTTGTGATTTTGGCTTCAAATTTTTTAAGCATAAAATCTGCAACGCGTCTAATTGCATGACCTTTGTTTCGTACTTTGTCAGCAACAGTCTTAAAGTTAAGATAACTATTAAACATTTATTCGAAACGAAAGATATTTAATAACTTACAGCAGCTAAAACATTGGGGCAAATAACAACATCGTCGAGTGTTCCTTTCGATTTTTCCGGAACAAACTCCCATGTTCGAATCTGGTTGTAAGATATTGTGAAATTTTTGTTCCATGTAAGATTTACCCTTCGGTGATGTTCCGCAAACACATAGGGACCTTTTTGCGTAAACCTGGGCTTCACATCCGGGTTATGAATATCATCAGCATTCTCCCAATTGAACATGTAAATTTCTAGATACATTGGAATAGGCAACACAATCCAGTTGTTGAATGTCAACGAACCCTCTTTTAACACTAGTTGCTGCAATTATTAAATAAAGTATATTTTAAACGGATTTAAGAAATTTTTTGGACTTCTCACCGAATACATGATTCTAAGGAAGAGTCCAGGCCACACAAGTCCCAGGATAATGGCTAGCAGTGCCATAAATGTTCCGCAGCCAAAGACCCATGTCTTCTTTGCTGTCGTAGTACACGTACAGCAAGCCATGCTTAAACAGCTCTAAATCACAGCACCGGGCGTTGGGCAAGTAACTACTTTTCGATATATTTGTTGAACTAAAAACTACAGTGCACGGCTTCTGAGTACACTGGCATCTGAAAGAATAAATAAACAACTTAAATAGCCATAAAATACTCAGCAATGATAAATTTCGCTATGCAGTGAGGTGAAAGGGCACTGCTAGGCACATTATCGCTTAATTGAATTAAAAAAGGTCAGCCATTCGTAAAATCAAGAGGGATTATGCAATGCGACGATAGGATAAAAATTATTTAATTCAATTTCAGCAATAAAATTGTAGTCATGTCAACAAAATCAGCAAAAATGAAAAAAACCCACTCGAGACGAATAAAACAATGAGTTGATCGTATCGGAGGTATGCATGGCAATTTCTCACCTCTTGGCACTGCTCGGAAGTGGCCGATTCATTGATAAATCTGTTTCCAAAAATGAAAAAAACTTGTTTGAAGCTGAACGATGAGATTTATATCCAAAATTATTAAATTACACGAAAATCATGAACACAGACATTCAGAATGTCCATAATTCACAATAATTCTCTATTCAGGCAATTTGTTTTAATTTTTAATGAATCAGGAAAGTTGTTTAACCATTTCGCAATGAACAAGGGTTAAGCTGATTATTCAACTTTGTTGCGACTTTTAGTTAAAAACCTATTACGAACAAATTGTTTTATTTAAGCTCCTTATTTCCCGAACTTTTTTTAAAATAATCACAAAAATCTTGAAGAGTGGATTCCATTACGTAATAAATTTCCATTATCACGGGAAATTAGATCTTAATTAACGACATTGAACTCTATATTATATGCAATATCAGTTAATCCACCGTTTACAATTGTTGACGCTTCATTACACATTCTACCTGCATCGATATGCAAATTAATTTCTTGATAAACTGCGATTACAATTATTATTTAATCCTTTGTCGTAGATTAGAATTTTAATGAATATACTTGCACTTTGCTATCAAAAGACTTGGACATTGGCTTCTTCTGAATACTTAAAAGTACCACTGCACAAAAATAAAATATATTCAATTAATCTACTATTGAATGCGGATCAATGAATTCATAGTACACTTCCGCTTCAATTAACGTTAGAAGTCTCTAGTAGGTACTTACTTCAATTAATATTCTTAACCAGTTTTATATTGATAAGATATGACAAATCTTACCGACGGTATATAAAAATGCTTCAGGAATTCTCAAAATATTTAGTATCTATTATCTAATGGCTTTGGTTGATTTCTCATTTGTATCTAGGAAGTCTCTTTTAATTTTACTACAATAAAGCTGCAACCCCTCAATTACGCACTTCAGATACCATACGAAGTCACTTTCAAGTAATCGCAGTTTTCGTATCGTAATTGCACTTGAATGGTGGCGCTAGTATTAAAAGAAAAAACTATTTATAAATAGACAGTGATTACTTTCATTGAATAATAATAACGTTAATATAAATAGCTACATGATGGAAAGTCGTCCTTAAGAATTGCTTGTATTTTAGAATTATGTACGACGCGAAAAAATAAAGTTTTAAAATTGTCACTTGATCCCTGTGATACTAAATTTATTGGAATTTCAACTTTGTCTAGACAATGTTATAATTGATGAGAATATCTGCAACAGGTCTTCACTTATAAAATGAAAGCAACTGCGATGCTGCAGCAAATCAAATTTTAATAGATTACCTATTAATTAATTTTATTTGAAGCATGTCACTCATGCAGAACTCCTTGAATTAATGGAGCGCTACAAATGGCTCTTCGGATTCTTACCGAGCTAAAGAAAGTGATCCACGACAAAGGGGTATGCCACTTTGAGAGAATAATTGTGTTTCTGAATATAATTGATTTGTTAAACGGAGAAATTTCAATTTGTGACTGCAATTATAGTTCTTTTGAAGTAGAACAAACGGCTGCCATTTGGTTGACCGATTACAGAGAAAGTGTGAACTATAGAAAATCGTTAAATTTGCAATCGTGCTACTTTTAACGGATTTAACATTTTAGACGTCCACCTTAATAAGCATTATGTCCTCGTCTAATATTCTACCTTTTAAAATCCAGATGATTTCAACACCTTAAAGTAAACACTATAGAAAAGTGGAAAAAATGTTCTACCGAAGACAAATCTTTAAATGCGCCATATTTTAAGTTTTTATGAAATATCAATTTAAAATCTAAATTTGACATCAAATGGTTCAACGAACATCGGAAAGCCACTTTTGTTTTTACTCGACAATAGTAAAACCTATCATCTTTTAGTCTGCAAAAAAGTATTAATGAATCTGATTTTTACTTAGAATTTATCTGTTTTTTACGCAGTTGAATTAAGTTATTTGAGTTACAAGCCTAAGAAATTCGTCCATGAATGAGAGCCCTCAAAATACCCTCGTGACAAAAAATGCGCATCGTTCAAGTGTGCCATTTTCAAAGCACTTCAAAAAACACTTGTTTCTTATTAACTAAAAACTCGCAGACAAAAATTATTATCTTTTAAATATAATCTACACATTATCAAATTACTTCCAAAAGAAAAATCCGCAAGATAGTCGGTCCAGCTTGAAAATATGTTCCCTAAATATTTGTACACCAAATCTACGGTCAACGTCCAGAAATGTTGAAATTTACATAATTTATCAGCACCATTCTAAATGTTTCAAAACAGGTATCAGGCCTACCCCAATAATAACTACCGATAGTTCTCGTTTAACTTGTTTCAGATTTTAAATTAAAGACACGGAGTCGTAACAAAATCACAAACATTTCATTTAATTACCATATAATCAATACTAGTTTGATTTAGTTTGCAAACCTCCCCCGCACCACACTTCTTTCATGCACTGAAAATCAGTAACCGATCGGGTTAAAAGCCCACTGCCGAACTGGTCGCAGCCCAGGTGAGGAATGACTTTAAAGCGAAGATCAAGTGAGACGGTTGCTTATTGCTTAATCTTATCTCAGACATTGTGGCGATCTTGTTCAAGTTACGGAGCAGATAACCAGCGATAACGCCGGCATTAAGATAGAAGATTATCCAAATGTGACAACCACAAGAAGCTTATCAATATCGGGCATCAATTTTAAATAATAAAACAACTGATTTCATGGGTGATTCATAGAACTTGGTTTTAATGAATTTTGTAATCACTGTAGATTCCCTAAGCCTACTTAATTATTATTAATTATTTCGCAATATAAAAATAATCATCCTCCATAATATCTGCGGACAATTATGGGAGCAACTGAGCCTATTAATTTACTACTAATGCTTCATTCGGAAAGGTAAAAATAATGCAATATTACTTCAAGATATGTAAATAGCCATATCAATATCGAAGCACAGTATTTACCTTTTGAAACGATCTTTCTATAATTTATTACTAGATATAAAAACAGTAGATAAAGTTAAGTGGGGAAACACCTAGACACAAATTTACCCTGGGCGTGTCACGCGACAGGAGTTGATCACTTTGCATGATGAATTACGCCTGCATTGTTATTTTGGAAAGCTACTTATTGACATGCAACAATCAAATAGCAATACATCGATATAAATTGTTCTAAAGGCAAAACAGAATGCACTCTAGTACAGGACGAAAACATAATAAAATCAACATTGTATCGGTATCAGTTTAAGCTTGCATTAAAGTGAGCAATATCACTATAAATAAAATATACGACTAGACTTGTATTTAAAGCACGTTATATATTGAACGATAACAATAAATCATTTCGAATAATTGTTTACCGTCAGAACGATTGAATCAGGTATGTGTCGATAACCAAGAGGTAATATTCCGTGAACTTTGAAATATGTATCTCTGGTGTGCTGAGATAAAATTTTTTCTCTGGCGTTTCAAGACACTGATAATAATTAAATTACTATTAGATAATAAAATTGATAACTGATTAATTTCATTTTCCAATTTTTACGAAGGAACTCAAGGTCTAAACAATTCTTACGAAATGTTCGTATCTGTTTGTAATTGAGGATTTTTCAATTGTTCACATTCTTCATTGTACGATGAAGCTCTTGAAATTCTTCTCATTTAAGTAAAAAATTTAAGAAGTATGCATTAAAATTAAATGTTTATACATAAATTCCTCATTTTAACGTTTTACCCTATTTTTCTACTTACGTCTTTAACCTTTTTTTAGAATATTTTGTTATTTAAGGCACTTTATTTTCATTAAATCCTCATGTTTATTTTTCTTTTTAGATTATTTCAAAACTGGCAGCAACAACAAGACAGTTGAGGCAGAGTAAAAATGCCAGGGTCGTTTTGATACACATAAAACTGCCTCGTCTGTAGTCTAGAGGCCCACGTCTACGATTTTGTCTATCTAGCCTTTTTAATAAGGAAGACTTAATTGGTTCACAATATATCAAAATTATTCGAGGCCAACTGGTAAGACATTTTAAAAGTAAAAGCAATTTTCGCGGAAGCATGTGGCCCGCATTTAATTTTAAACAGATTCACTCACTGACTTAGGAATTTTCTCACCTGGGGCTGGGAAGAGGTAAAAGGAGTTGCGAAATTCACGTTAAAGTTTTTACTGAAGCGGAACGCGAGGCAATTGAAAGAGAGTTTTACATCGAAATGAAGAAAAGAAGAATTGGTGGCTAGTTATGCAGCCACTCCGCAACTGCTGGTCTATTGCTGTTATATCATGGAATTGATTCGAGCCGAATTATGCAAACCGGGTTACAAAAAGCCAAAGTTATGACGTTTCTCTTTTATTGAAAACAAGTTACGAGAGAATTGACCTTGAACCGAGGAGCACTGTAACTAATTTTTTGCGAGGAAGTGACTGAATCACGGGCTTCTAAGAAATGCAAATGTGATATTTTAAACTAAAGGGGAGCGTGAGCAAACCCGCTGCAATGATTGCTTTCAGGCGATAATTTTCTACTGATAATAAATGAGGCTGTTTGGCGATAAACCTTTTACTTGTGGGGGAAATTAATCAGTTTATGCGGCGCATATTCCATGCTATTCGTCTTTGTTCTGAGGGTTCTCAAATTTCCGAAGAGTATCGCTGGGAAGTCGCTGCACTTTGTACTTTTTCAAAAGAAACAGTAGTAGCGAATTGTAAACAAGACCTTTATACGCTGAAAGATTTTTACAGCGCCCGCTTACCTGCATCTCGTTGATTCACCACACTGGAGCACGCATAATATTCAGTATTTTCGGAATAACAAAATCCAATTTATGTTATTAAGTTTGGAGCGGTTTTAATTCAATTAAGTACGGCAAAAAAGACTGCGCCGAGCCAACGATTCTCCGGCGCCCACAACAAACAAAATGTCAGGCGGGATGACAAACCGTCTTTTGACATTTCGCGAAACTGCGAACACGGACGCACTATGTTGAGAAAGATTTGCAAATCATGATGCTGGAAACTTTGTTGCATGAACTTACTTGAACATAACAGTCGACGAGCAAATTAATGTACAGCTTTTTCGATTCTTAATTAAAGAAATTAAAACGGTCGTTTCAAACTCGCACGATAAGCTTTCAACGATAAACTAGTTTTTCTCCTCTATTGAACAAAATACATATTTAAAATTTTAGTTCAGTTCAGTCAAATAACTTTCTCGTGCCAAGCACCATTTTTCCAATGTGTGGGTTGGTTGAACAACTCTTCAACTTCTTGACTTTTTTTAAAAAAATAACATCGTGTCTTCTTTGTAACTTTACCCCAAAAAACCAAAGGAAAGGACGAGTTCCATTTCTTGGTAAATATATATGTATACATATGTTTATTTGCAGAAAATGTATAATAGTTTATCTTCACATATGCTATTTGCATTTTATCGTTAATAATTCATTAAAGTTTTTATAACAACAATGAAATATTATTTTTTTGTATTGTTCGTATGCTTCACACAATAAAAAATACTTGCTTCTGAGTACAAATTTTAATGTAAAATGTAGGAAGAAATAGTAAAGATATTGAATAAAATCATTCAAGTACATTACAATGTCATTTTCGTGATTAAAATGTGCAATCAATTAATTAAAAAGAGTAGAAAAAGTTGCAATACTGTTTTTTTCATTTGTTTTTTTTTTTTTGTTGTTGATAATAACTCACTCCTTTCTCCATATTTTACTTTCTTCAATTCATAGGAAAATATTAAAAAATAGAAACATTCTTACTAAGACTAGCTATTTGATCTCCAGAATGAAGTTATAAGATTACTTAATCTTTTCAAATTTATTTACGTTTCCTTACAATTTAATATCCTTTTTTATGTACAGTTGTAATAATTATTTGTATTCAGGTAAACCAGCTAAGGACACATTTTAGCATACTATGTCTATTTATTTATTTAATTATTTTTTTCAATTTTAAACGTTTAACTGCTATTAATTTTGCTGATCTTTTAAGACATGTAATCAAGATAGAGAAAATTAACAGATAAAGAAACATTTTGATAAATATTGGAGAAGCGATTGCAAAGAAATTCAAAAATATGGTACTTAGTTTTTATCTCAACCCGAGTTAAGCTTACATTTTAAGACTGTTCACATATTTGTTGCTTGAACCTTTACAGGAATTTTAGACATTACATAAAAATATTATATAAAAGCAATTATTACTTGGTATTTTACAATAAACTTTTGATATGTGAAATGGCAATTATTTACAAATCTTCCATAAATTATTACTCCTATAAAAAATTGCAAAATATATCTACTTTGTGTAGCAATACGAAATAATGGAATTGGTTTTTAGAATAAAGCTCCCAAAATTTAAAATAAAACCAACACTGTAACTTACCCAAATTCGGAGTTGATTTTTCCCTACTGCTTATTTAATAGCACTATTCTTTGCCATCCCAATGTTGAATTTAGTTGCATTCACCAACGCCAATTAGATGGAGACCAATTAAAAAACAATTTGTTTTAGCTTGAATATACATCACTTTAATCCATGTAACTATATTAAGGACATTGAAGGCAATTAATTGTGTTAATTGAATTCATTTGTTGTTCTGATCTCTCACTGTAAACCGAATAAAATTAATTATAGCTTCAAATCGACCTATTAGAAGTAAGCATTTGTATAACAATTACATCAAAAGAATAACAAAAAGAAATTTTATGCGATTGCGACTGTTCTGTTTTACAATTAAAAGTAGTGATGTAGCATAAAGAAAAATTTGACAACTTTAGGCTCTATATCATTCGTAAGAATGATTTTAAATTTGTTATTATAAAAAAACACAATATCACATGTGCAAGCATGTTATAATAAAATCTATTTCAGTTAAAATAATTATTAGTAGCTATCGTGGTGTGTTCGCTTTTAGTTTATATGTTCGGATAACTCAGAAAAGCTGCCAATTGTCCAGTCCTAATTAGCAATTTATATTTAATAATAGCCTTAATGTAGTCAACAAATCTATTTCAACAACAAAACATTTCTCCTTACATTCTGCGAATGTTTAGTTGTATAGCAAAATAATTATTTTTTGTGTAAGGTTACTCTCCTTCTCTTCGCAGTAGTTCTGGCTCGTTAAGTTCTCTCTGTACCTTTGTTTTTTTTTTTTTGGCAACATATATAATCGTTCAACAAATTTACAAAGCTTTTAAAGCAATGGTTCCTTACAAAATATACTTAAACTATTCTGCTTTCCTTCCTGCTGTTTATAGTTAATCAGTATGTTTTTTTTGTATCAATACGTTTACTTCTTCAAATGATTTCCATTTAGTTGATATTTTGTTTCTTGTTTTACCCTTATTTATCACGCTTTTATCTATATGAGAAATTCGAAATTTTTTAGATTCTGTTTTTCTGTTTCCTTATATTTTTATTTAAACTCTAAACTGGACAATTTGGAATCGTGTAAAAAGAAAATTTTGCAGATGATTAGAGGTTTACTGTTAAAATTCGAATCACATCTCAAAACATTTCGTTGAAATATGAAGAGCATGGAGTAGGCTGTGCGGTGCAGCAGGAGTTAATTGTTTTTAAGAATTATATAGTGAGAATTCAATCGCGATTTATACAAAATCGGAAAGAATTAGTAAATACAGACATACACATTTTGATCTTAATAGCAAACAGCAAAATTTCAATATTACTTCAGTATATGCGGAACATTTCATTACATCATCTTTATCATTTTTTCCTCAATTCATGCTATATATCCGATTTTATACGCGTAAGGACGATATCCGAAAACAATATCATTTACAACCTGGAAATTCTTGCCTCTGCAAGCCTTTCCTTTTTAAGTGTATGCGTATAGCAACGCATCACATCATATTTTTATACACAAGGATAGAGGCAGTGTTTAAAAGTAAATACTTAAGGAGTAGTAGGAATTATGGAATTATTTCAACCATCAAGCATCGCTTTACAATTTTTCAAATTAAAGCACTTGTATGGTCGAACTGTTAATATCGAGCACCTTTTACATAGCTTTATTTTTGTCTTGGAAAATATAAGCTTCGTTCAATTTAATCGATTACATTTAATTGAATCCAATAGTATTCACAGGATTTTGCATATTTTGCACATAATGAACTCTTTTGTGTCGTTTCCTTTAATTTGGTCTTATTCAATTAATAATATTTTCCATTTCATAATTCTTCAAAACCTATTATGGGGATTTTTCTGGTTGCTCTTTTGTCACTCCACTTTTATATTATTTCTAATTAAGATTTAATCCAAAAACGTTCGTTCTCGACTTCACACAGCCGAATGATTTATGAGACTAAGAATAAGTTAATATAATATTTTTTTTAAAAAAATCACTACTTCAACTGTAACCTTTTATCATCTGCTTGTTGAAAAGGAAAACTGTTTTATAAACTTTTGTCATCTTTCGAAAAACCAGCACCGCTTTAATTTAAATTCAAACTGCTCTTGTTCCGCTCGGTGTTTATGGCCAAAAACCCACTTTTTAAATTGGAAATTGAAATCACAGTGCCTCTAGCAATCAGTTTTCATCCATTTTTTTAAAAATGTTAACTATATAAAAGTACTGTGGTAAATTTATAACAATAAATTAATAAGAATGGCGATTAAAATTAGTAAAAGATTTTCACCCACAATATCTTTATGAGTTAAAAAAACGAAAAGAGGTATGTTGACGATCCCTATACTTTTGTACAATTCTTTAAGGAAATGAATTCGCAAATTCTTATAAATTAACGAGATGAATCCGCGTGTGTATGCAGTTGCATGTTGATGAATAAAAATATTAGACGCGTATTTTGAAACCATGTTTTTCTTTGCACTGTCTTCATAATGACTCCAACTTATATAAGGCCTAAACTGACCCTAATAGTTAAGCCTCCTTTACTCCACATAGTTGCAGGCTTTAACAAGTCAAAAAATCAATATCAAAATGTATGTTTCGAGAATACTCCTTCTAAAATTGCCTATTCAAAAATAAATGTCTTAGGGCATTACCAAGTTAATACATTTTAAAAAAAAAATGTACGATTATTTTACACTTAAACTAATTAATTGATCTAAACAATAAAGAATTTGTAATATTTAGAATAAAAATCTACGAATAACTTAAAACTCGAAAGATTTTCTAAAAAAATTCAACCAATTTTCCTTAATAAAAATAGTACATTTTAACAAAGAAATTGTAACGTCTTACAAGTAGGAGGAATGCACGCGGGCGCGTCAAACAAGAGCAGTAGATTGCGACACCTGCTGTATTGTCTTCAATTTCAACTGTACCCATTGAAATGTCACCACTGAGATATATCTATCATATATACCTATATAACATATATAAAACGGTAATTCTCTTTTAAACGTCCATTTTTTCCTTAAGAGTTAGCCAGTTCATTTTTGTATTCTAGAAAGCTTTTGAACGATCACCCATAAGTGAGGCTCGCAAGATTTAACAAACAAACAAAAAAAAATATATATGAAAAAACGAACAAGGGTACAAAATTACACGTTTGAGTGTACCCCACTGCTGCCAGAGCCACCCGTAACATTTGTGGAGACATTTCCACTGCCCACGGTGCTGGCGGTTTCCAGCTTGCTCCTGATCTCCTCCTTCCGCTGCTGCACAGTAAGGAGCTCCTCACTGAGGTCATTGCACAGCCGAAGGAGGAGGACGTTCTGTTCCCTAAGGTGTCGCAGGACTTCTATAATATTTTTATCATGCTTGAACGAGACGTGGCGAAGTGTTTCACTAATTGCCGATACTCTTTTTTCATACTCAACCCCGGATGTGATTGATACGGTCGATGAGCTGTTCGTCGAAGGCAGCGCAGGCTGTTGCAAATGCTGAGATGAATCTGGAGATTGTGAAGATCGCGGGGTGTTTGGCTTTCGATACACTTCAAAAGCGCTAACCCGCTGATTCGTTTGTAAGGATGCTATTGTTGGACGCGGCGGTGGTGGGACACTCGTATCATTGGATAGATTTGCTGCTGCTGCTACTTGGTCAGAAGCCTAAGCAAAAATATTTAAACGGTCACTACTTTACTATAAACTGAAATGATTATTGACTAATTTAAGTCTTCAAAGAATTCTGCATTTATCTTTCAAATAAAAAAGTGGTAAGCTCACCGAAACCGAGAATTCAGAAATTAATAGAACTTACAATTTGATTCCCTTCCGGAAAATGCGCGAAATCAGCAAACCCGGAATTATCAGGGTCCATCGACTGTACATCGAGACTATTTTGGGCAGTCATCTGAAAAATTAACAAAACATTTAAAACCAACCTCCTCCAAAATTAGAATAATTTACTTCAGGCTGAGAAGGCGTCCCACCCATTTTCAATTTATTTAAGTCTAAACTACTGCTCCGAGCATGTCGGTGTGGTCGTGGCGGTGGTAACGGAGGGGGATCCTTTTTATTATTTAAGCCAGGTATTGGCCCAACATCCCCAGTATCTCCAACTGATCCGCCAACGCTGGGCTCACGCTGAGGCGGGGGTGGAATTGCTCCAATACTTTTTGCTGGCAATTTTTTGGGCTGAGGTCGTTGAATAGCACGGAGATCATTATTTTGCAGAGAGTCCCTGTGCTGCGATTGATTCATGTGCGGAGTGAATGGCTGTTGCGTTGGCTGCGGTTGCAGGGATTGTGGTTGCTGCTTGGGACTGGATTCATTTTCGTGGACAACGCCACTAGAGCCTTCATAGACTAGAGTTTCGGATTTTCTGTGCAATCGAGTTACTTCATCTTCGGTTGCTTCAGCACCTGCTTTATAGAGATTCAGATAAAATGAATAATTTAATTGAGCAGCTTAAAGGAAAAGTTTCTTACCGACAGGTGTTACTCGCAAAGGAACTGGGTGTAATATTTGAGGATCGGATACAACTGCCTGAGCAGTTCTTTGCATATCGAAATTAACAGGTTTTGGCCCAGGACTTGATACGTTCGAGGTTGGAGATTCTGTAAATTTTGTCCATTCCTGAAAATATCTCAATTACAATTCGTTCGAATTATCGAAACATCCAAACTTACTTTATTTTGATTAGTCCAATCTTTGACCAGCTCTTTCGTCCTTAAAGGTGGCGAAGCTGCTTCGGCTGGTGGAGAGTTGGAAACGCTACGAGTTTTGTGAGCTACAACAGGAGGGCTAGAGGAATTCTTCCCATGCTTACCAGAAGAGGTGCTAGTCTGAAAAAGATAAAACATTGTAAAACAGCAATAATTAAATTACTTTCAAACTACTTGTGAAGTTGCAGACAATGTGCTAATATTCATAGCATTTTTATCAGAGTGTACGGATATCATCCGTTTGTAGTCGTTCTCCTTTGAGACATTAATGCTAGTACCATCAGTTTTGTCATCATCTCCGAGATGCAAAAGATCTGCTTCTGGTGGTTCAACAGGGTGAACTAACTGATTCAGAACAGATGGATGCAAGCAGGGTGGTAGAACAGGTGGGAGAGGAATATTGTTGCGTCGGAGGACAACCAAATGCATCGCAGCTGTAAATTCTGCTAGACTGAGTGCACCATCTCTAGTTACATCGCACAACTGCCAGATGTGCCTTAATTCTTCTACAGGAATTCGAGATTTCTCAAAAAATACCCTGTGAAAAATATTTTTGATTTACCACTGGTACTTTTAATAGAAGACTCGTTTACCTGGCAATATGTCCAGAAAGTAGGCCTTTTGGATCCGGTTGGACAGCCTTAAATTGTTTGTGGTAATACTCTCGCTGCTCTGGAGTTATTTGGTAAATAGACTCAAGGTCAGTTTCGTTGTCATCGTCTGAGCTGTGGCGATCCGATGATTCTTCCTCAGTACCCAAAAGCTGCCTATGTTCATCCCCTAGGAGGCCCTGCCAAAGAGTATCTTTAACCCAAGGCCGTTCAGCTACGCTATTTGTTGGTGTTGGACTATCGCTGTTCGTGCTCCAGGCCTCAGGAGAACCACCACGATGACGGCGCTAAAGGTAAGGTGTTTTATTAAAATGTTCTACCACAATCATAAAATTCAACTTACATTAATCCGTCCGCCACTAGACTCATTGTGGTCAACATCCGAATCCGTGCTCTGCAGGTCCGAATTAGTTGTCTCGTGCTGGATCTCAGCCGCCCTAGTGAGCTCTATAAGATCGGGGCTTCGCACTTCTCGCCACTGTCTGCCTTCTGCGGGCAAAGTAGAAGACCCAGCGGCCGGGGCTTTAGGACCATTTGTTTCAGTTGATGTCGATTCAACGACTGCTGATGAGGATGGGACGCTATGACTAGTTATCGAGTGCCGGGAGTGCGGTGGAGAGTCCTTCCAACTGAACCGCGGTAAGGGGAGGCTTATTGAAGATGATATGATTTCAGCGCGCAGAGGGAGTGAGACCTGATAGGCAGCTATCAGTTTTAAGCAAGAGTAAAACTGAGACCTAGAGATATGGAGCGCTGTCTGCGGTACACCGGACAGAGAGAATATCTGGAAGGTAACAAAGAAATCGCTTTAAATTCATGCTTATTTTATTGGTAGTGCGGAGCAAAAGGAGCGCGGATTTAAATTAAGGACATTAGATCTGTAAAACCACAAAAAGGTTCTCCATGTCTCCCGCAGGATGGGCGTTTACCACAAATTTTTACAGCTGCCTAAAAACGGAATCTCCGTCAGGGAGGTCCACCATTCCACCCCAAAATCAGCTGTTCTCCCAATTGGCACATCGGATTTTTGATCAGTTCACAAACTTGCGGATATTGATTTAATAAATTTTATGGGGCAGCCAAGCCAGTCGCCCCACCGCAACGAACAGCTGGGCCCCATCGCAGACACCGCACGGAGCCACTCACCTGACGAATCACGTCGTTGGACAAATTCGCTGAACGAAAGAGCTCCGTCGCCTTCAAGACGGGAATTTTTCCAGTTTTGTCGACGTCGCAGCAGAGAAATAAGTCCCCGTAGTATCGCAGCTCCGTTCCATTTAGAGACACCTCCTCCATGTCGTCCCGCGTGTCGCACAATCAGCGCCCGAGATAAAAAACAAATTTTCAAATGGAATTTCTTCGCTTTTATCTGGCCACTTTCCCCCGATTTTTGGGGAGCACACGAGAGAATTTTTCTTGCGATTCGTTACACTCGCATGCAATTGGCTCGCAGGCCTATGCCAATTGTACAGTTATCTGCCGCACATGTGTCTATCACTTGAGGAAATAAAATGAAACACCCTCGGACGTTTTTAAGGTGAACAAAAATTGAATTAACAAAATTTCCACGGGAGTTTTTAAGATCTACACATCCTTTTGACAGTTCGACTTCATTATTGGAATTTTGCCTTTTCGCCCTGTTTTATCACTGCCTTCTCTAGCTCCGTTCTTGACATTCGATGTTAATTCAATGAAGTCAGTTGCAAATTAGTGGCGGTTTCTTCTTATGAAGAAGAAGATTAGGGCCCTGTATTGTCGAAAATATTTCAAAAATATATATTATATTCTTATATATGTTACCTTTAAGATAATAATACTACAATTATTTAAATCGGCAAAGTAAATATATTTTCAATAGAATAATTGATGCTGCTTGATATTGGAGTTGAAAATCTTAAAAGCACATTCCTCAACAAAAACGACTTTACTATTTTCGCTATATTTATTAATTATTCTTTTGTTAATACACCACATCAATTCCATTACAAAATTCGTATTACAACCGATCACTTTAAATATTTTTGCGAATAAGCTGTGAACCAGAATGGCTAAGCCGCTGCAAATTAAGCGAAATGCGAAAAACGAAAAGTGCATTTATTTTTAGATCAATCAGATGCAATTGCACACATTTCTGCCCTTGCAGTTTATGTTGCAGCAGCTTGTCAAGTAAGTTTATAGAAAAATCTGATATTAATAAAATTCTTCCAAATACCGAAATTTGAATAAAAATGATAAAAGTGGAGTCGCAGTGAACTAACAACTTTAATTTATTTTAATCGACAGTAGAAGGAGTAGTTTTTTAAAAATGTACTTTTATGTTGCAGCTTACATAACTTTTGCAAATAAACTTAGATAGGATGGCCCTTCCAGAATCTCTTGAGAAAAATTACAAAAAGTTCCAGGTACATTCGTTGTTCTTTTTAAAAGAAATTGAGAGTAGTAGCATTATTTAATCAATTTTAGGCAAAGAACGATCTCCCGGTTTTCCTAAAGGGTGGTCCCATGGATCGAGCCCTTTTCGGACTCACAGTCGCTCTGTGCGGCCTTGGATTACTCGGATTTACACAATTGGTGTATCAGATGGGATTCAAAAAGAAGTAACTCAATTTTTCTAGTAATGTGAGTGTTAAATAAATTAAATTTATAAATGCACAAGTGTTTTCTTTCTGGACCAGGTACACTGAGAGAGTAAGTGTAAGGATCTTATTTCAAATGTATTAATAATTATGTATTAAGTAGATTTTAAAAAAACTATCAGAAATATTGAAAAAACTGAAATTAACGTAATTTTTTTCATGAATACTTTAAGTTTTCTGTGTTAAGGAATTATAAATGGTATTTATATTAACTTTTCTACGGACTATTATTTCAGTAGCTATTATCACTAGTTTAACTTTTGAGGTAGCTCAACATATCAAAATATTCCTTATCTGACAATAATAGCTCTTGCCTTTTTTTTCAAACCCCTATTTCATAAACTACGCAACTTCCTTTTTCAGTGCTTCTCGAACTGTGGTCTAATTTCGAAAAATTCGCTCTATCAATCAAATCAGCTGCCACTGTCAATTGAAGTAAATTAGTCCTCTGCATTGAAGCGAAGAGAAGGTTTTAGGTGATGTTTTTAAACAAATAGCGGAGGAAAATTGAGTCGAACGTGATGGAAGTCAACGACGAAGTAGTAGAGCGACAAAAACTGGTCACAAACGATGCGGAAACAGAGGAGGAACCGACCAGCCAAGTTACAAGTGGTCCACAAAGTGCCCCAAAGTCTGCCCCTACGCCAGCCTCCCCGATAGCGCCAAACAAAGTACTCTCGCCAGAATAAACGAACAATGGTCTTTAATTACTTACCTCTCCTAGATTAAAAGTATATCAAGCGGTGATACGACCCGAAGCCAGAACTCCGCAACATGCTCCATCGAGCACACGATTTCGGACAAGGGGCCCACTTCTGCGCGAGTCACCTACATAAACGAGCGGAAAAAGCTGCAGGAGGATCTCCGGTTCGACTACAAATCGCGGCCGCGGAAACTCCTCAAAGGTAGCTTAGTTGGGAGAATGCGCATGCCACAGCCATCCACTCGTTTCCATTTGGTTTTTATTTCTGTTAATTTACGTTCTCTTTTTTTATGTTACTCCTATGTTTGCCCGATTATGATTTCGTTACCACCTCAGACTGTAATCGCAAAGAAAACAGTAGTTTAGCCTCCAATCATGATAATTTCGATGATCGCCCAATTAAGCACCACTCTTTTGTCTCAGAGGTTCCAGATGTAAAGCACATGGAACGGGCCCTCCTGGGTCTCCTGGAGGACTTCCATTCAGGAAAACTAAAAGCCTTTGGTAGCTCACCCAAAACTAGGCGTCAATCCGTTTGTTACTAACAAAATCTTGTCTTCCAGGCTCCGGTTGTACCATGGAGCAAATGACAAAAATCCGGGAGCAACAGGAGAGTCTAGCGAAACTCCACTTTGAACTAGCCGCTGCCGAGGAGGACTCCCTTGAGAACGGGACCGACGTGAATGCGGCCAAGGCGCAGGAGAACATGATGCAGTTGGTCCAGAGGCTCGAGCAGCTCTCCATTTCCATAGAGCAACTGCAATCGAGTCATACGGGGCTGTGAATTTTAAGAAAACCAAAAAATTAAGTGAACAAATTTGAGCTTTTATTGCGTTGACGAAATTACGAGGTGTCTGTTGTGATGTTTGAATAAATTCCCTTTTTTTATATTATACATATAGCGAGCAAAAATTTGTTTTATGTATCGTAAAAAAACCCTATGAAATTTCAGATTTGGGACCTCCTTTAAAAATTATTGCTCCACTCCAACTATAAAATTTTATATTATCCAGGTAGCCACAAATTATTAACAAATCGAAACTACAAGGACGAGATGTTCTTTAAATGTCCATCGATATTTGGTTGTCATTGTTTTAAGTATCATGTTTATAATGTCGCCTTTTTGAGCAGCTTTCTTTTGACCTTTTGAAGAAAACTTCGCAGTTTGGTTTGGTAGTTTATTTTATTGACAACAAACTTCCTGGTGTGAAAACATTTTCGATTTAATGGCAAAACGAACATCCAATTACCTCACTAGTAACATTTGAGCCGCACTTGAATCCAGGATTACACATTACCCACAAAAGTTCATGTCATAAAATTTGGACTTATCTAAGATCGAAAGAAACACGGGCATTTTACATAAAATATATATTTTCCATTTCATATGTATATATATATAATATTTCATATATTTAGTATATATTATCTTAACATGTAATAATCATATTGTATATAAATTATATTTTATATACTATATAATTATATTCGGTCATCATAATTATTTTCCCTCGTAAACGACATTCGTTTCATAGCAATTTTTTTCACAGATAAATTTTACATTAAGTATTAGGTAATTGTGTATTATACTAATTGTTTCATCTTCACATTTTTTTACCAATTAAATTTGCTTTATCTTTTCCTTAATGCTCATCAGACAGCCATAAATAATGCTCGCATCGCAACATTTGATTAACAGTTTCTTTCTTTTCTTACGTAATTTTCTTTGATTATACCCCTCCTTTGCTCCTTCTCTGACTTAAGTTATCATCATTTTAGCGGCTATTTAGAATAGACTATGCTTTGTTTTTCTAAATATTTTAGTGGTTTAGTTTCTCTGCTTTACCAACGCTTAAAATATTGGATTTTTTATATGCATGTTTTTTTACGTGTAGTCTACTATTGATTGAAGTAAAGTTGTTTTTCTAAATTTTTCTTCAGATGTTTATGATTTTATTTTACTTTTCTTATTTTTCTTTTTAAATCCCTTAATTTTTTCGTATATTATCCAAAAAAGTTCTGAATAGTCAGGTATAATATAAATAACTCTGAAGGGATCTAGTGGGCTATATACAACAAATATTTCATTTTCTGAGTTGTAAGTATAAAAAAAGACTTGTGTTGTGCTGGCAGTTAGTAAGATATGGTATTAGAATAACTACAAATTATTTAAATGAAATCAAAATAGGGTAATTTCACAAAACAGATGCTAAGAGTTAAACGTTTTGTTTTTAAGTATATTAAAAGCATTAACTTAATTTTTTTCATTTTCTTTTCTCTACTATATAAACCAACTAAAATCCCTTCAAATTTGCGGATGTGGGAAACATTTACACAAAACACGTATCATTTTTTAGAATATATCGTAAAACGCGGCCATTATTTTAAAAGTCAATATTTTAGTACAATGCCTTCAGTATGCTGTGTCTTAGTATGTTATAGAAGAAGTTTGAGTACGAATACCAAAAATTGTTAAAAAATCCTTATAAAATATCTCTGTTCTGATATAAATTGTTACAAGATAATAGGTACGACTTATACGTTGTAGAAGTGAAACGCTGAATTTTTTCGTAAGTCTGTATCGTCAAACGAGTGATCTATCTTTTAAATTTATTGTTTCTTAATGTTTGTCGTCATAACCGAGAGGTTTCAATGAGATTAAATAATTTTAGAACGATCGCTTTAAAAGAAGAGTTTGAACATAAAGTAAAATTATTGGTATAAATTGTTTTATTTATTTTCTTCTCATTTTATTATTTTGTTCGTCCCATCTTCGTTTATTGAAGAAATGATTTGTACATTAGTGTAAATATTGATTTATACATATCATTAGTAGATAACAGTCTTAAATAAATAACATGAGCCGTCAGGAAATTTGTCCTAATCGTTTTACATGTTTTCTTTTTTAATTAACCATTTCTTGCTGACAAAAATTCGATGGCAGGTATGCTTGACATGTTTACAAGTAGTCAAATTGTGTGCTTCAACAGTTAACACATTTTTCTAAGTATTCAAAAAAAATTTCCCCATTTTTTTATCACTTTCTTAAAAACATACAGACAAGGGAAACTGACATTTATTTAATAGATTTGATTTAAATCACAACATTCTCTTTAGTATTAGCAAAAAAAATACGTTTACTTAAGAAAGATTTTTCGTAAAGACACCAATAGAGTTTAAACATTTAATTTGATGCGAAATAGTTTTATCGTTTTTTTTCTTATAGATTTTTAAAAAGTAGGTATGCATAAATTCGATTCGAAATATTAACGTAAAAGCAAATTTTTAACTTACCTCATCATTGCTTTCCCAACGAACTTTTATGCAAATTTGTTTATGATTTTTGTTTTTTAAATTTATAAACATTGTTCGAAAAATTTACACGTTATTACGAAGTATACAAGATTTTTTATTTTTTTTCAACAAATGTACAAAGAAGTTTCAATCCATTGGACATAGAATTTTTGCATGCCATTCAAAATTATCTAAAACAGAACACAGCCGATTAAATAAGATTATTTAAAGTTTACCCCGTTAAAGTTTGTGATTAATTTGCTATGACATATTTATTTTAAGCCGAGGAAAGGTGTAAAAAGATGTGAAGACATCATGTAATATTGTATGAATTTAATATGTGTAGATATTATATGAAAGCATGTAAGCAAAATAAATATTAAAAGCTTCTTTACCGACAGAGATGCTCGCATTGCTTTTAAAAACGTTTGAAACGATTATCTTATGTAAATTAAACTTTTACGGGGTTAGACAATTGGTCTACAGATTTTCAGTTTAATGTTTTGGAGTAAAATCTAAATCAACCAAAAACTTTTCAAATTTTAAGACATTTTATACATGATTCGCACTTTCTCAGATATTCATCATAAAAGTTGTTTAGCAATTGACCAGCAGAAAAATATGTGCATGTGTTTTATTACAACGAGAGTAGAATGGGAAGTAACAAAATCAAAATAGTAACCTTTACCAAGCCGGTTCCCTCCCCTTTGTTTATACCACCGAATTCCCTTCATTTCGCAACATTTCACTCTTTGATTTCATTTTTGGCATTAAAATAAAAAAAATTCACTTATCCTGCATATCCCTTCTACCTTAATGAAAACTATCATAAGAACATTTTCACACTTTGTTGCACATGGAATAGTTTCTACATTAAATTCATTTATGTTGTTTTGTTTTTAGCACAATATGTGAATTTACATTTTAATTTTGTCATCCGCCATTTTTCATAATTTTGGCCACACAAATCTCTGAAGTCCGGCACTTCTCCATCATTCCGTTTGTTCGTTTATTTTCATTTTTCTTCAATTCATCTGAAAACTTAAATACTATTAAAAACAATTTGCCTAAAAAATTAACAAAAATAGCACCGTTCTTTTTGTAAAAGCAGAATACAAAATTATTCAGCGTTAGCTAGAAAGCGCTTATTTATTTATTTTTTCTACTTTTGTATTTTTTTGTTGTTATTTTTATTTCCTCAAAAATAAAATGTATATTAATTCAGCTAAGGTATGCTATTGAATTTTGAGTTTATTTAATTAGTGTTTTCTTGGCTTTTACTCTGGGGGGCAAAAATTCATTTCATTTCGTCTACTGAAAGCTTAAGCAATTTAATTAATTAGGAGGCAAAACATTATTTATATTGCCTTTCAGAGTAAAATCCGCTGTTTTGTTGATGTGGTTTTTGAGATTGCCAGGGTTCGAAGTGAAATTATAAGTTACTTTTATTACTTTTGTGCTGCTGAAAAATTACTCTTTAAAAAAGTAGATACATTTTATTAAAACAATTTTTTTAAGCTCCCTCTACTAAACGTAAGTTGCAAATAAAAGTATAATTTAAATATATTTCCGGTTCTTTTTGAAAAATTAAAGCTTTATGCAATCCATTACACAAAAAATCAAGTTTTCAGTTTATATCTGGATAAACTGACTAACATCGTAAGAGACCTCAGGATAAAATAAATATCAAACAGTACAATTTCAAACCCTGGCAAAAATCAATCGAGTGTAGTTTTACGAAAATCAAATGTATCATTTAAAGGCAAATAAAAAATTGTTTATTTTCATTTTTTAATATGTATATAACATTGAATTCAATAATATATATATATATAATTTCATAAATTTATCATATATTTTGTTTGCTGTATAAATGATTATTAAAAATATATATATAATCGCATTTTTTGATTATTTACAAAATAACATAACATAGCAAAGATAGACAGACAGGCAATAAGCAAATAAAAGTAATCATAATTATGTGTCAAACGCAATAATCACTATTTTCCTCCTTTGCTTTTTTTTTTGTTATAATATTTTTATTTTTTTCTCTTTTTTTTTTTACAAAATAAGAACTTTTCTCTTCTTAACACGAATTGAATCAACTCGAAGTCGCTATAATATATTTTTTTTATTCACCATATTGTTTCTCTACTCCACGGCTACTACGTTTATACACTTAGTGCGGAATGATAGTGCAAAATAAAAAAATAATGTAACAAAAAATTATACTCAGTTTCACATAGTTACTTTCTTGACACTGAAATAAAAAGATAAGGAATAGTATAATACTTTTGATGTTCCCGTTGTTGTTGTTTGTTTCTGTTATATATCGTAGCATTTTCTCACTAATTAAAAAAAACAGTTCGTTCTGTTCTCCTACTTCAGCTTTCGACAGTAATAGAATAAGACTAAATTAAATTACTTTTAATTTATAGTTAAACGTATATTGCAGTTTCATACACAGAGCAAAAGTATTAAAAAGTATCTTTAAAGAAATAATAATAGTAAACAAAATAGAAAAACATATAAAGGACATATTGCAACAAATTGCGGAGCTCATTGTATTTTATGGACGACGCACGACCTTTCAGGGAATATTGGATTGCAGCACAAATATGTTTTGCGAAAAATAAAATATTCGACACCAACATAGCACGAAAAGTTTGCAATTTTTTTAGCAATTTTTAATTAAAACAAACTGGTTCTTCCTCTATAGCCAAAAAAATGCATCTAGTGCGAGATTTTGAGTTTTATGTACTCAAAAAGTATATTTGACAAATAATTTTATTACAAACAAGAAGAAAGGTAAAAAAGAAGATAGTTATAATTTCTCCACATGCTAAATCTAGTTTTAGAAAAATATATTTATTTATTCCTAATACTCTTAAATAATATATTCGAAAATTTACTTCAAACATGACTGAATTCTAAAAAAGCTGTCACCAATTAACAAAATAAAATTATATGTAGATACTTTAGTTATAGAATATATGGTGTCAGGTGTGGGATATATATTCCCAACGAAATTTCAAATTAGGAACAGTTGCAACAGTGATTCGCATTGATCTTTAAGCAGGGTGAATTCTATCTAATTTGCAAAAATAAAATAGAATACATGCAGGACATTACAAAAATATTTTCTTTTTACAAATTCCTTACCCTTAATGCCGAGACGCAACGACAACTTATGTTTTGACAAATCCTCGAAACTTTTTTATTACTAAATCGAAAAAAAAACTTACTTTCGTACAAAATTACTTTGGAATCAATCAATGTTAAGCCAATTTTTTAGAATATTGATAAAGAACAAAGTCGACAAATTCAGAATAAATGCTAAAGTTGACAAAATAATTTTGAATGCTTTAATCCAAAATTAACCTAGCATTTAATCCTACGAGATCAAAATATTAAAATCTCGTGAAAGACAAAACGACAGAACACTGTCGATGGAGTGGCAGTGTTTATTTGAACAGTAGACGTTTCTCTAAATAACGATATTGGAAAACTTAAAGAAAAACAAAAATAAAAGGAACAAATGCTGCTTGTGTAATGTGCTTATTTTCATTTCGATGCAACTGCAATCCAACGCCCAGAGCTTGTGCAAGTAGCGCAAACATGCATCGATCGTATCAACAATTAAAAGAAAACCTAAAAAAAAAAATCGCGTAAAAACTCAGTCTGCATGATGTCATGGATGATAACAATTTATTAAAAAAAAGGCGACGGCGCACCATGTGACCCGTCTTAAAAAATATACATTCGTATCTCTCGTACAAGAAAAAAATTTCCATAAAAAAATCAACAAAAGGACCTTTCGCCAACTTTCTTTTCTTTTATTTTAAGGGACAACTAGGACACTCTCGAAGAAAACTAGAATTTTCACCGAAGTCAACAACTTGAGCAATGTGATACACCTAAAACCCCCTAAAAACGTAAAATTGTAGATAGTTTCTGAAAACTCCCACGTCTTGATTACCCTAAATCCGCTGACGCAGAGATAGAGGCGGAGGCGCCCTAGACTTAAGACGACAGCGGCCGTCTTTATCTCATGAACATCTTGACCAGGGCGGCGCAGCAGACGGTCGCCAGCATGAAGAAGATCACCCACATGATCGCCTTCTCCTGGTCGCTGAAGCGCTTCCGGTTCGAGTAGATCGCGGTCAGCTTGCCCACGAAGCGGCGGACGGCGCCGTGGCTACCTTTGGTCGGATCCTCGGAGTGGTTGGCCACCTCGGAGTAGCCACCCCCGCCGAGGGCTCGGTGGTGGTGGTGGTGGTGGTGGAGGTGATTTGTACTAGAGACCGCGTGGGCCGCGTCGACGCTGTCCGAGGACGCCTTGAGGGGCACTTGGTAGCGCAGCGGGGTCGAGAAGGCCCCCATCAGGTCGCCGCTGGCCGTTACTCGCACTGGGCACACTCGCAGTAAGTAAGTCGATCCCTGCTCAAGATTCTCCAGGGTGAATCGAGTCTCTGGGCCGCGGTAAATCTGGAATTAAAAAACAAAAACAATTTTACCATTCCTCTTCTTCTTTCTGACTGTCAGAGCGTCTTCTACCTTTCTACCAAATTTTGAAAAAATCAAAAATGTTCAAAATATTTTTAGAATGATATTTGAAATTAAAAATTTGTTGTCAAAGATCCATGAGAAAGGATTCTCGATGCTCAGCTCTGTTTTGATTTTATTTCGCCTCGTCGTTACGTTTTAAAAAACAAAGACCCGACCTATTCGTCTGATTTTTTAATACCTTATTGTGCACATTTATGACTTTCGTATGAACTAGGATCAAAAGATTGATAATAAATTTTCCAATTTTCGGTAATATTTTAATCTCAAAAATCGATTTTTTTTTTTCGAAAAACAACCGCCATTTTATGATGCTGTATAAGATCCCCAAATTGTAGTTTGGATAATAATAATTTTGTTAATTTTAAAGGTATTTGGCTTTTCAAGAAAAAATGAGAACTAGCTAGATTAGGAACAAAGAAAAGTTTGAAGCTGCAGAACTTTAAAGCGCATTTTACTTAATTCGAAAGAAAATGAATTCCCTAACTCCGTAGGTTTCAAATTTAAGGTCAAAGGGGGTAAATTAAGAAGTGCTTACCTCAGTATACTCAGAGTCTTTGCCACAGGAACGTTGGAGGATGTACTCCACGGGGTCGGCGAAAGTGTTCTTGCTGTGCTGCCACTCGATGACGAGGGAGGTGCTCCAGCAGGGCGTGCCCGCGATCCCGGTTAAATTGCTATGACTACCACTAATTGAGGGGTTGCTGCTGCCGGTGCTGCTGCTGTTGCTGTTCGTGTCGACGACGCGCGGCGCCTTGATGCTGCTGGGCAGGGTGGCGCACGTCCTGAACACGTGCTCCTCGGAGTAGTCTCCCGTGCCGGCACGGTCCGTCTCAGCGCATATCCGGAACACGTAGGAGGTCTGCTCCTGGAGCTTGTTCACCTTGCACATCAAACTGGTGCCGCTGTAGACCAGCTGGAACTCCTTGGCCCTGTTGTTGAACATCTCGACGTAGTAGTTGGTGAAATCTAGGTTCCGACCCTCGCCCCACTTCAATTTTATGAAATTGTGTCCAGTCCCCGTGCATTCCAGTTTCGGGGGTTTCGGGGGCGGCGGCAGCGTCATGAGCTTCAGTGGGTTCGAAAATTGGCCAGCACCAATTCCATTCACAGCCTGAACTTTGAATTTGTAACTCGTCTCAGATGCTAAGTTTGTGATCGTGCACTCGGTGATGTTGTCCTCGGTGGCGACGGATTTGTCCCCGTATTCGATGACGTAGTAGAGGATATCGGACCCATTGGCGTCCGGCTCGGACCAGTAGAGGGTCACTTCGTGAGCCGTGATTTCAGAGTTTTTGATTTGCGGTGTTGCTGGCACAGCGGCGGGTGTCTGGGTGGACACGATCGGCGAAAAAGGACTCGTGCCGGCGCGGTTGGATGCGTTCACGCGGAAGTAGTAGATCGTGTACGGGATGAGGTTCCGGATGTCAGTGGTCGTCTGCAGGCCTTGGTAGCAAACATTAAAGCTATCACTGGACTCGTCCGTGGAGGAACTCTCCAGACGGTACTCCAGGATAGGGGCACCGTTCATATTTGGCTCCTTCCAGGACACCGTCAGATGGGTAGCTGATCGCACCACAACCTCGGGGGCCTCAGGTACGAAAGGTGGGGCAGCTCCCGCCGAGAACGCCAAATTCTCGGACCATGCTCCTGCACCGATTCTGTTCACAGCACGTACACAGGCCTGGTAGTCCTCCCCGGGACACAGGTCCTTTACCACGCAGAATGACTCCTTGCCGCGATAGACGATTTCATCGTCGTGATTTAGCCCATTTAGCTGCAGCTCATATTCCAGAACAGGTGCTCCGCCGTTGTAGTCGGGCTTTTCCCACCGCAAAACGGCCGCATAGGGTCCCGGAAGATTGTCGCAGAAGGGAGGATTCGGGACGCCAGGTACAACGGCCTCAGTGGTGATGGTGCACACGTCCGAGTACGCGCTCGTCCCTCCCGGCCCCTCGCAAGCGACACGCACTTGGTAAGTCGTGCCCGGACTGAGCCGATCACAAACAGCCTCCGTCTCGCCCCCCGCGTACACCCTCTCAAACTTCGCACCTGAAGTAATCTCTAAGAAATATTTTCGTATGTCAGCCCCACCTCGATCGTTTGGAGGATCCCATTTCACCTTGAAATGAGTCCCATGAATCTTCCCTTTCACCTGGGGCTTCGATGGCCTTCCAGGCCGTTCGGGATGCGTTTTATACGTTACATCGTTCGACCATGGTGACGATCCGGCTTCGTTGTCGGCTCTAAGTCTAAACTGGTAGGAAGTTGCCCTTTTTAGGCCCTTGCATTCGTAGCTCGTCTCCAGGCCGTTGTACATGTTGAGGAAACCGTGGCCCGATTCGCGGTCAGCCATCTGGAGGACGAACTCCTCATCTTGGGCGCGTCGCTCCCACGCGAGCCGAAGAGAGTTGGAAGTAGCTGACTGGAGTGAGGGGGCCTTGGGGGCCAGTGGGGGATTCCCGGAAGTGCTGAAGACTATCACATCTGAGTAGGCGGAAGGACCACATTCGTTCACTGCCGACAGGCGAAAGCTATAGGGGGTGGAGGGCTGCAGCTTGTTCAGGGTGTACTGCTTGCCCTTCGTCTTGATGATCTCAATGAATTCCTTGCCCTTCCCCTCGTCGTACTCCAGGATGTAGTTGACGATGTGGGACCCATTGTCGAGCGGGGCGTTCCACCGCAGCTGGAGGGAATTCTTTGTGCGAGCGATTAATTTCGGTGGCAACGGCTGATCGGGCTCACAGGACGGCGTCGTAAACACCGTCGGCTCTGATGCAGACCCTTGGAGTTTTTCAAAATGAACCTAGAAAATAAGAGATTAACAAATGGTTCACAAGAGTCAAAATCCAGAAAATCAGAATCTCAAGCAGTAATACATTGAACAAATCACATTAAATAAATTAAAACTATAAATGTGTTACTTTTTCCTAAACTGTTCAATTTATTTTAATTAATTATGTACGTATCAATTCAATTCCCTAATTCTCAATTCAAATTCTAATTAAGGACATTTGCAGATCAATTTTTGATTGAAATTGATACTTCAAATATTTGCCATGGGTGTAGGTCACAATAATATTCAGACTAGAAAAATCTCTTTTTTAGCATTCAAGGAGTTTTGCTTTTCCGAACTTCGCCTTCAGGTATTTAAATCGAAAAAGCAGAACTTAAATTTATGCGAAATATGTGAGGAAAACTTTTGTAGCGTGCGAATTCAATAATAGGGCTTCATTCATTGTACAAATGATAGCTCCATACTAAACAAAGAAAGAACGAAGAAGTAAAAAGTTGTGATGAAAGCAACATTTTAAAGCCGGAATTTAATTTTTTGTAGAAGATTCGTCTACGTTATGCTTTCATGAAAATATTCAAAGAGTTTCTTCTGCTTAATTCTGTTGCTATGTTTTCTTTCTAATTATAAATATGTCATGACTTTCTTCTAATATATTTCTTTTTAACTTTGAAGCCATTTCTTTAATTTAGCACTTTCATGTACTAATGAAAGGTCTGAGGTTTATTTTATAGATTACCTGTAAGCATACAAAGTACTCCTGCCCGGGTCTCAGATCTTGAATCAGACACACATACGACTCTCCTTTAAAGATGATCTTATATTTGCCCTCTTTTCCTCGATCACTCAACAACACATCATATCGAAGGTCCCGGCTGTTTATGAGGTTCTCAGATATCGGGGGAGCCTCCCACCGAAGCATTGCAGAGCGTGAAGTAATGTCAGTTACCTATTAAACATATTTAAATTTACGTAAGTGCAAATTTAAAGATAATTAATATTTTCACACAATACCTCTGGTTTCTGTACTGCCGACAGTTGTTCTATGATTGTTTGACAATCGTCTTCCTCATCGGGAACGCTGGAAGACTCCTCACCATCCTCAGATGTCCCAACGGAGGAAGCCCCATTTCTAGACGTCCTCCTGAGTCCGTTCAAATCATTTTTCCTTGGGGAAGGAGAATGCGCTGGCGTAGACATTGCTGAATCTGTAAAGGGTATGAAAAAAGGGATAGTAGCTAGGCTTCCAAAATAATACATGTTTATGTATATAAAAAAAAAGGATCATGTATCCGTGTCATTTTAACGAGGCATGTCCCTTTGATATTTTGCGAGGAAAGGGGGTGTACTACACTCACTCATTTCTCTTTTTTGATCCAATTTCCTTAGGAGTTTCGTGTGTTGGCGCTGCGTCCGCTCATCCTTATGATAATTGTTCGGAGGCGACGGGGAATGTGGTGAGTGTGACATTTGTTGTGGCTGCATGTGCCCGCCAGGCATGGGATGGAAATGTGGCCCACCCCCTGGCCCCGGAAATCCTGTTGCTAGTGGCCCATAAAAGTGGGAGGTTGTTCCATTTGCTGTTATCTGCAAAATTGCGAAAAGAAAACCAATAAGACAACAAGAAAGGAATTAGCCCTAGAGCAACACTCAAGATAGTTTTAAAGGATTTTAATGATGACACGTCCCTAGAGCATCTGGGAATGTGTGGAACCAATTGAAAGATACATGGAGTGGGACGCCGTAAATGTAAGTTTATTTTTCTTGTAGTACTTTAATTTGTTTTCGGTAGGAAAGGTATTCTAGCGCTGATATTTGCTTAGGATAGTGTAGAAATCCTTTACACTCCTTTTTATCTCAATGTTGTGCAAATAGTAAAAAGGGGGCTAGGAACTAATTGAAAGCGACAACGAGGCACCAGAGCACTTTCATTTACATTCGTTTTCTTGAAAGAAACGACGAGAGCCCAAAATATCAAAGGTGAAAAGCACAGATTCCAGAAGCATAAAAGCGGCGAAAACACACACTTACAATTGTACGGAAGAGAATTTTTGGGGCTTCTTCGCCTTCGACCTTTTCCTCGTCCATCTTGGCTCTATCATCCATGTTCAGGGATTCACTTGATTACGGATTTTCTTTCCAGAAGTTACGAAAGGTAAATAAATAATGAAAAAGCGAACCGAGTACAGATACTTTTTCTTACAAAGCTGCCAACCAGTTTGCCAACTGAACAGTATCGCACTAATGACTCGCGAGCCACGTAACAATTTCGCGAGCTGTTTCAGATAACGCGAGCTTTGATAGCTAAAGAACGCCCGATTGCAGGGGATGGTTTCGCTGATTTTTATTGAACCTTCAAAGGCCGTTGGAGTAGAGACTACACTATTGAAATGATAAAAGCTTTTCGATCAAGATCTGTTTAGAATAATTTTTCAAGATAGTTAGTAAAGAAATATTGTTTAAATGCAAACAGCTGCGACATTTTTCCCAACTACTATATCGTGTTATTGGAATATTGCGTCTGTTTATTTAGTTTTGAAGCAGGAATTAACGTAGTTTTCTGTGGTGCAATATTTGATTATTGCAGCGTTGGAAAGTACCCAAGTATACCTACAACATTTTAGTTGTTAGTATCAACTGAATTTCCCACCTCCCCGAATCTGTTCGAATGCGCCTACATTCCTGAAAACGTATTATAAGAAATATCAGACCATGCTACTTTTGAAGTAATATAATAGTTATTCGGGATTATCTTTGCTCCTATAAAAGTGAAGATAATAAGGAAATATAGTCTGTTTAAAATATTCTTAGAAACACTTCTCTTTTTGCGTTTGCCTAACTAAATAATGGTGTCTCAAGAATTACAATTACGAAGAAAAAGCAGGCGCAAAAGATACACAACTGTATTTTTAAAACTTTATCACTTAAATATACAATGGATTTTCAAAACATATCTTTGAATTTTCAAAAATTCGAAATCTTCGTTAGCCTTTGTTTGTCCAACGCTTAAAATGGGCTACAAAGTAAAGTGTAAATGACGTTGGAAAAATACTTCATATTTGATAAGAAATTAAATTATAAATCATTGTAAAACCGGAACATATTCAGAGATGAATTGAAATTTCAGTGGAACGAATTATTGCAAGTGACATTTTATAACGCAGTTAAAAGAAAGCAAAATACATTAGCAATTAAGCAACTGCAGTAGATGTCACTCTGCCATATAAAACCAGTGACGTATGTATGTCTACCGACTAGTTGAACATAGTAAAAACCGCAAAGAAATTCTGTTCACCTCAATTTTTTGCGGCTCCACACGGTTGGTAGCTAACAACAAATTTTCCCGGATGTCTTAACCTGATAATTCCATCAACAAAATCAAATTTCAACACTTTTGTTGGTTGCCCCTTCCCCCGACATGTTAAGGAAGCACTAGTTACTGCATCGTCTCGAGTGCATTCTGCATCGCTTGCTAGATTCTTGCAGCAATGAAAAGCCTCAAGATGCATCTTCAATCTTCACAATTTTAATGCTTCGCCACTAATTATCTGTCAACATGGCTGGGACAAGAGCTATGTATGTTTTCTAGGCTGCCATGACGGGAAATGAGATAATTTCCACTGTATGTTGGCTTGTCGCAGACAAAATAGTTCATCGGGACGTGTGAATTAACTTAATTACACCGAATGATTTTGTGCCCACTAAAAACAACAAAGTGACACAGATGATGCGCACGCAGGCTATCAACATAATGGGCATTTTTGGTGATACGCATTTTAATGGGACTTTTTGGCGCAACATCTTGTTTACAGATAAAGCCGCTGACTGTCTGCTTATATAACAGGGACAACCTTAATATTTAAGTTCCTCTTCAGAATTATTTATTTTCACGATTTTCACGACTTTTATTTGAATCAATTGTGAATTTAAATCTTTCTTTTTTAGTGCTGCAAAGATTTGCATCGAATGGTCTGAGTCTAGCTCATGAATTATACAAGTTTGTTGGCAAGAACGCATATCGTGATTAATTAAATTATTTCCCAAAGAGATGAAATGAGGCAAAAATAAAATTTTTCATCCCGCAAATAGCATTCATTCATCATGTGAAGCAGCACCCAGAAAAGAACCCACTTGAGATCCTCAAAATAACTATTTTTCCCGGCAGTGACTCAAAACAAAGGAAGCTTCCGAGCAGATCGAATTCGAAATTCATTGAAAACGAATTATCTAGGGGCGCGCGTGAAGATGCTCTCGTACACGATCGACGAAGGCTGCATTTTGCAGCCTCCAAGTAATTAAAAGATGAAATGTTCGATTTGTTTGTTTCACGGCGGGCAATCGCAACAATTTGCTCTGCTGCGTGCTGCCGCCTAACGAGCGTTAATTATTACCACCCCAGCAGAAAAGGAAGAGATCATGCAACTCGACGGAAGATCACTCATGCGACAACAGACATCCAGTTGCAAAACTGCACGATGGATGCATTTCATATTCCGCTCCGGCCACCCATCGGGGATGATAAATCGATTCCTGTCCCATGGCTCGCAGACTCCGGCGGGCCGACATTTGATATGATCTGTTGCAATGCGCGCAGTTTGTTGACGGGCAATTGAGGCAGTTGATCGAGTGACAATCATTCGGCCGATGACGAAATTCATGCTTCTGCAGACAAATGCAATTGTGGGGACATGAATGGGGTTTTTGCATAAAATTTCATATCGCCTTATTTACGTAATCTCATTGAGAACGACTGTGCATGACGCGTGGAGCAGATCACGGAGGCAGACGCACTCATTGATTCTCAAATAGCTCGTTTTAGTGAATAAATTCGTTAACCCATTTTTGTGAGGTAGGTGATGATTTTGATATTATGTCTAAATTTTTTACTTCTAACTCTTTCTATACTGAATCAGAATTTTTATAAAGCAACCGATTTAAGGGTGTTAGTATATTTATTTTGAAAAAAAAGAAACAAAGTTTTAAGTAACAAATCAGAAGTAAGTGCGCAGTTATATTTTTTAAATTAATATTTTTCGCACTACCCATAATTATAATTTAATGCAATAAAAATTTGATTTTAAAAATTATGTGTTTGGTCCAGTAGAGAAACTAACAGTCACAAACTTGAGTTAGCAAAAAATGTCACATGATATTACCAAGAAAAAGTAAATGTTTTTTGGAATTGCTGATCACAGGAAATAAGTAATTATAGGATACATTATGAATGGATACCAACATATTTCTGAAAATAATTAAAAACTGCTGTACATTCGCTTTTTATTTCTAAACAAACGAACGCTTCAGGAACACCTAGTTGCATGCGAATAATCATCTTTTCCTGATTGTCGAAGTGGATTTTTCGCGAGGAAAATTGTCGTTCTGATATCTGTCTATCTTGTATCGCGTAAAAAAGCATAAAAATATAAAAAAATCTGTTTCGAGCCAGTGATATTTCACCGGAAAACTCTGGCTCCGCAGCATTTTATATTTATATTTTTCGAACGTAGCTTGGGGCTAGGCCGGCTCTTGCATGCTGCAAATTGGAACACGGATGTGCAAACGGTCGCAATCATATGCACAAATCGATTATCGTCGAGAAAAATTTTGTGTACGCGAGAGAAAGCTTTGTACCGAGCGTTTGCGGCATTAATAACAATAAGCCCCACAATTTTCAATTTTAATTGCCCTTTCATAATTGTTCCACTCGGACGACTTCTAATACCTCGTCGTTGTCACCTTAAAACCCCGGAAACAACGATGCCCGACCGGAACAAAAAGCAACCTGCAATTTTACCGAATTATTTGGGAAAAGCTATGGGCAGGCTTCAATCCAAAACGCATTAAATTTTTTGTAGTTCTTTTTATGCTTTTATGCATCGGAATTGCATAAATGCCATGTGGGCGATATATCAGCTTGACGTGGATCATAATTTACGAGGGCTTCTCTTCTACAATTTATACAAAAAACTCACTCGTTCGCAAGCCTGAACCTACGCTTTGAGGAAGCCATACTTCCGCGTTGCGCGAGATTAAACCTAATCAAGAAAGAAAGTTCGCAGTCGTTTTTCCAGTTTCAGATATGAGCTAATAACTGGAGCTTCTTAGGGTTAGGGGTTAGGCAGACCTTCTTGTAGGACAGCAAGGGTCTGGGAAAAGGTCCTGGGAGGTACTTACGAAGGGCGCGTGGATGTGGGGCACTCCTCCCTGTCCGGTGTGCAGCTGCTGGTACTGCGTCGGCGACAGGACGACGTGGGTCAAGGTCCCGCTCTCGTTCACGTACTGCTGCATTACTTGACCCTGTGGCACCTGGACCGGAACCGGTATTGGCGGTGGACGATTCTGTGAAACCATTTGTACCGTTGTTGGACCTTAAAATTGAGAAAAAGCAAAAATATATTTGTTAATTATACACTGACCATGACTCTAAGATTTTTTTCATAATTAAACGATATTTAAGTTGACAGATATATGAACGAAGGAGGAAGGTGGAACCGTCCAAATCCGGTAACATCAACTTTTATGAATAAATATTAAAAGCGTCGCGAAATTTTTAAAAGAGTTAAAACGGTGCTTGCTACCTGTTTTAGACACAGATAAATGCAGAGAAGTCATTTTGCTTTTGGTATTTATTAATTTAACTAAGTGGTCGTCGGTGGTATTTTTAAACGGAAGTTATATGCCCAAGAAGTAAGAAATGTTGTAATTAATATGAAAATAATTAATTTTTGCTTTAAGTATGCTGCGATTAAGTTGGACGATGAAGGTCGTTTTGCATTGTTAATTAATTGTATAGGGATAGGACTTTGCATCCGCATTAAGAACGTCAAATCAAACTTTTAAACTCACATTTTATCTTTCAATAATCCTCTTTTATGTTTTGACGTCAGCGTTGCACGGTTCAATGCTACGAAGTTTTTAAATTCGTATATTTTTTGCAGAATTCTTTCAAAAGAGCTGTTTACCATATTGACAGCCTCATCATTAATCGAAACATTTTGCATTCTATTAGTTTTGCATTGTTATTTGGAAATAAACTATACAATTATAGCGACTTTAATGAGACATTTATAGCAAATATTTCAAAATATAAGAACAAAGCAAAACAAGAAACAAAATATCTTTAATCCATTTTTGCAGTACACGGGTTCATAAAGGAAACCCCAAAAAATTTAAAAGTTGTAAATGCATCATAAAATAATAGAAATGTTCCACAAACAAATATAATTTATGAATTAGTTCTTTAATGAGAAACGAAAATCTCATCAAAAATTTTCTCGCAATTGTTCACGGTAATTTGCAAGAAAAGCGAATAATAAACTTTTACGTTTAAAAGATGCACTGAAATACGTTTGCACGGTATTTGTAGCTTCCTCCCATTGGTCATAAAAAAATAATTAAGAATTATACCCTCAAATATTATCTTTAGATTACTATGTCATTGAATAAAACATTTTCACTGAAGTTTCAATTTCAATTTATCGTAAAATTCTGGAACAATTTTATTGGAAATTTAGTGAAAAATGAAAAACGAATTTTTATTTGTACATTTCTATCACATTTATTGTCGACCATTAAAATTTTATATTCCCGGATGGTGGAGGAGTAAATCAAAAGTAAAAGGTTCATATTTCAACAAAAATAGAACGAAATTTCCGTTTATGTGAAATGCCATAGAAACTGCAGTTTACAGAGTTCTGTGGATCATAAATACATACATAAACGCATCCACACTGATGAGATGACTTCTCCCATGGTATTGTTGTTGAGAAAATATTCTGGACTTTTACATTTGCAGGAATTGTGCATTTTGTAACCAGAGTAAAAAATCGGTATAAGACTAAAAAAACGAGAGTTGATTTAAAAGTTTATGATAAGAAATACTGAAACACTACAGTGAAAAAGTTTAAAATTGGATTTCGCAATTAATTAAATTACTTGGAATTCGAAAATGAAACGAGCTGGAGAGAAAAAAATTTGAACTATGATTTGTTTTTTATCTTTTTTTTGAGGCTTCAACACGACATATCACTTGTCGAACTGAACTCGATCACCAATCACCAATCAGCTGCGGTTGGGGCAACTCTGCAGCCGGCGAAGGTGCTCCAAATTGGCCGCGTCTAACCCTCGACAACTGGCGATGGATTCGAGGAAAATGCAAAACTGGTTGCAAAATGTACTAATTAAAATTTTCTTACATGGGCATTAACATTCCCGGGAAATTGCTTAATTATTTATTAATTTCATAACGGCTTCCTTCGCATATTAGGGCAGAGGCAAGTGGAGTCGCAAGCCGGAGGCAGTGCGAACATTTCTCGCATATCACCGGTGGAGTAAACAATGCCCGCGATAATTTAATCCAATTAACCTATTAAAGAAGCGATTTCGAATTTCGCCCATTACGCGGGTCCCCCACGTCCAAAGTTGTCGCGATGAGGCTTTTTGTTTGTTTGTTTCGCCGCCGCCAGAGCGGGCAGTGATATATCGCCCTTCCGGCAGGGGATTCCCAGATTAGTTCGGATTGGAAAGAAAAACAATGAAACGCGATCATTTGTTGATACTGCGGGTTTATGCATTTCTAGTCTGATCTCGTATGGCTGTTACGTCTTAACTTTTAACCGATTAAAACAAGTAATATGGGTTGATTTACAGTGCAAGGTAGTAGTAACTTCATAACGATAATTTTTATCTGCAAGTCTCGTATCTGATCATTTTTTAATAAGCTTCTAAGTATTATAATTTAAAAATATAAATCTAATTCTTCTAAACAAATCAAAATTTCGTAATAGAACGGAAGTCAGAATGAGGTCTCAAAATTACATATTTCCTCAAAACCAAATTCGGCTTATATAAAATTTTATACGCAATTGTTTTATTATATTATATTTCTTCATGACAATTCACCTCCATCAAACCTTGGAGGATAATAAAAATTTTAAAATGTTGAGACAGTGACGAGAATATCATAATTCAGTATTCAGTTACAACAATCCCATACTTCTACCGACTGGGAGGAGCCCAGTATCGAAGCCAAGCTTCAACAAAAGATAGACGTTTTTGGATTATTTTCTAATCAACATATAAATTGGATAGGTGGTCTATTTAGTCTTTTTCGTGAACACCTGGATGATCTTGATATGTTAATTTTATTTTTTGCCGTCCTGATTCTTCTCGACATGTGGTTCACGTATATTTGTTCAAAAGTTTATCGTTCTCGTTTTTTAATTTTATTTTGGCTAATTAAAACATTCGCTTTTTCTACAGTGCATTTGAAGGCAATACCCAGAAATTATGCAAAAATGTCGTTTGTTTTCTATGGCCCCTTTTGTTATAACTTTTTTTGGTTGACAGTGTTGTCATCAAATCGGGTAAGCATTTAGTTTAGCGTGATATATTTTTAAACAGTTTTTGCACTTATGTAATTTTACTTTTGTTGAAATATTTTTGCTGTGTTGGAATATGAAATTTATTTTTAGTGATTCAGTCAAATTCTTCAATTTCATTAATTTTTGAATATTGTGTTAAAAAAAACTAAATTTAATCGTACACTAACAACTGGCAAAGGTTTAAAGTATAATGTTTTGTAACTGAAGACTTTAACGCAGCAAATTCTTTTAAGTGAAGAATTGCAGATTTGAAAATTGGACAAAAGTACTTCGAGGTATTTTCTTTAGTGGCGCTAATTTTGTTAAATGACACCACTTAACCCAGAATCTCATTGATCATCCGGTAATCACGAAAAGAGGCATTTACGCAAGTAATCAAGTTAATTCCTCCTAAATAGACCACAAAAAACCATGCCAAATCGACTAAATTGGCAATCCGATCTTTAGTTATTATCTGCGCCAACATCGCCGTTCATCAATTAGTTGGGTATTGGAAAAGCAACGACGATTCCCAGAGTTTTATCGCTAGGTATTTGCATTAATGGACCACTTGACCTTGATGAGACGAAGAAACCCAAAGGTGTGTCACGGGTCGTTTATCTCCTTTTGATAATAAATGCGTTCCACCAGAAAAATCTTGTTACATGGCCTAAAAATCGCGAAAAACAGAGAAAAACCTGTGAATGAATACCTCCAGCCATTTTGTTGTTTTTTTCCCCACTCCGCACCAAGGAGGATTTGCCTGTTTTGCCAGTTGAAAAACCTCCGATAGACACTTAAAAGCAAATTAGTCAAATCGCAACCTGTGGCTTATTCGCGGTGACAATCAATAAGCCGCCCCGTGACATGTTACCTGGTGGACAAAAATGTGTGCGGCCTGGGCCCACTCTCATTTCGACGTAGTTGTCGTCGTCGCGGGGTCATTGACCGCGGCGTGTTGACAAATTTTTTTGGTGGCACCAGTCGCACAATACTCAGAAAAATAATAAAAAAAGCACAAGCGCTACGCATTTTCTTTGGGTTGGGCGGCAGCAAGTCGCCGGCAAAAAACTCGTGTTTGGCATTTTTGGCCGCAAAAAACTACTCGCAGCAGCAGAAAATGCTAATCGAATCCAGCGCACACCTGAGCGTCTTCGGCCGTTGATTGACCGCTCGAGTCGCACGCCATCCAGACCCGGGTTGACCCACCGGACCGCTCTTGTGATTAATCACGGAGTTCACCATTTCGGGCAGGTGATGCTCACATGTCTCAATTAGTGGGCGGGGGCCCCCCAGCATTGATAGTTGATTACAAGTGGAGCCTGAGTTGTCTTCGTTGCCCGTTGCCACCTGTGGGGCCCTTCTGCGACTCCCCAGCGCATTTGGGGCACCTCCACGTGGCCCAGACACAGAGCCCGGTCTTCGTTCTAATTAACTTAGGGAGTTTGATAATAAATTATTCGTGTCTCCCAGTCCTCGGCCCGAAGGTGCGGTGGGTCTCTTTCTGGGCCGCTCTACTCGGATTTAGTGCAAATGTTAAATTTTACGGTCACTTATTTGAGCAATCGAACTAATGGGAAAAGTCATGGCCATTAAATGGCAAATCCGGAGAATGAACCCTTTCGAGTCGAGGAATCGAGCCAAGGAGCAGCTCACTGCGCGGCCAAGAATTCGACCAATATTAGCATGTCGTGGGTGGACCCGTTTTTTCGGTCATCTTAAGATTATTAAGCGATTGCGCAACTCAGCCGGAGATTTACTGAAATTTTTAGAGATTTCAAGAATTTTTAGATTTGGGTGGAATCCATCTTGCATAAGCTCAGTAAATATGTACAAAGATATTAAATTTTGGAAAAAATATTTGAAGAAATAAAATTAAGTAGACTTTAAATGAGAAATTTAAAATCCCACATTTTGATTGTTTGGTTTTTGCTGACATAACGTCTCTTACAAAGAAATTAACACAAGCGTCATAATTATCAATTAAATTTTAAAAAAGCACTTAGTTGAACATACGTAATCTCCTGAATTCAATGCGAAACTTAAAAAATAATTGCAAAACTTACATATGATAATCACAGTAATGTTTTATCCATTAGTAACATTTGTTCAGATTTAATTCTACATGGTAATTTTTAAGATGTTAAGTTCAAATTCTTTAGTCCTATTTTAAGCTCGAATGAACGTAAAAGAAACTTGCTCTGCAATAAACATTTTAAAATTTGGTTATTTATTATAATAGTTATAATAAAGTGCTCTGCAATGACGATTCTATAATGTGGTTATTTACTATAATAGTTATAAGAAAGTGCGTGTGAGATAGTACATTTGATATATCTCGTTTCAACTGCCAAATTGCTGAGGAAGTAACCGATAGGAGAATTCAAACGACTAGTTTCATTTCCTTAAATTTAAGTTCCCACAACTCTTACGTTTCTTGGCCATTGACTGCCGAAGTACCAACAATAAGCGAATGACGCTTTACATAACTACCGGCAGGCACGAGGTATGCCCTATTTGCGAGGCTCATGATCACCACTTCACGTAGTGCTCGCAGCAGTTGCAATCGACTCATGACACGTTGACCACATTTTCCGTCCGAACAATATCTAATACTTCTTTCTGGGCCCCGTGCAGGCTGCGCTGCAACATCTTTCAGATCTCTGGGAACCTCAACCTCGATCGTCTGCCGTAACAGCCCGCGGCGGTTTTCACGTGGAAACCAACAATCATGGTGTCATTGGAATCACTGGGAAATCTTTTTTTTAAGAATCGCGTCCCCATTGCGGCGCACTAGGTACTCTGGAGCACCTCTCGCTCCGCCACCTTGCGAAGTCGCACGTCGTCGCACCGGTCTGGGACCAGCCGATCAGGGTTTTTCTTTTTCAGTTTTCTCTTTTGCAACCTTTTGCTTTTCTTCATTTTCACATTGGAAAATTTCACCCGGTGCACAACCGGCAGAAGATGTTTCTGTCCCCGCGTGCACCGGCCGCCGCCGTTTCCTGCTTGCTCAAAAACTGTTCGATTTGCAATTATCGCTGATGAGGAGTAATTTCTCGCGGTCGGCATTGGGGCCCGGGTAGAAATTGCCGACTTATCGCTTTCTTCAGCGGCCGCGGGGATTCCCCGAAAACTCGTTACCGTCCTCGCCGACAGTCGTCAGCTGGCGTGTCGGTCGAGGTGATGCACTATCCGGCCGGAATTCGCCATTTCGTCGTCGACATTTCACTTGAGGCCCCCAAGAACAATGTTCGCATTGTCTTTCCGCTCGTTTCGTAAGCTCATCATAATTTTCCGTGGGCGAAACAGAAACAATCACCGCCATTAGCAGAAAATGTGGCATTTGCGAAAGCGGCCATCTCAGGCTCTGGCTTTCCCATGGAGCCATCGACGCCACCTCGACAGTTTCTTCGTCTTGGCGGTGACGATTTGTACCTGAGGGGGTACCTGCGGGGGCACCCGCGTCGGAGCATCTCTCCGAAGAGGGGAGCTCCGCATTTTCACTTTTTTTCCCAGCCAATAACCCCGGACGAGTTCGCTTCAGCTGTGGGGCTGCTGCGGCCACCATGGACCAGCGTCCATCCGGCTGGCTGCCATCCGTGAGTTTTCCCATTTTCGGCTAATTTGGCGGTGACTGGACAAAAAGCGAAAATCTAGCGCTCCGCTGAATCGCAGCAGCGCTGCTGCCCCACAGCAATCGGGGGAAGTCTCCTTGGACGGTCGTCGGGTCGCGCTTTGATTTATTCACCCGAATTGGACTGCCTTCATCATCGTCAAAAATAATAATAATGGTGCGGCCCGCGGCGTCGGAGCCGTGGCGCTCCGCTGCCGCGGTCGCCTCGCAGTTTCTGTCGAGCGCGCGAGATTAATGACTTCAACCTGATTTCCGATGGAATTCGGACGTCGAGCGTCGAAGGCTGTTATTGTCGGATTTATTGAACTCGTGACGTATTGGGATTTGAAATTGCCGCATCGATCGTAATGCCAAAAGTCACCTCTGCGGAGATTACGACGACGACGGCGGCCCTGATGCAATTTTCGTCGACCGCGTTTCTCCCTTTATAAAGTTTTATTTCGAGCTCAAAATCATGACAGAGATTTGCGCACACTTTTAATGCAGTCGGGCCCCGAAACCGGGCTTAGCCGCTGTGCCCGTTTCGCTAATGAATACGGGTGAAATTGAGCCCCCAATTAGACGCAATCGCGAGAGGTTTAAGGTGATAATTTTAATTTCAAATGTAGGTGGGTTCGATCACCAATCGGCAGCCAGTCATTTTGCAAATGTCGAAAGAGCCGAAAGGGAGCACCTTTTGCGCCCCAAACGCTCTAATGCAATTACATCCGTCTTTTTAGTGCCAATTCAAAATGGCAATTTTCCTTTGTCTTTTTTATTCTGCTCAAAAATGAGAGGTGCTTGTTTGGCAGCGTGAATGGGAGCATTGTCGTGATGAACTTTTGAATGATGAAGGAGTTATATGTAATTTGCCTGAACAGATTCAGTTTAAATGAGCTACACGAATATGGAAAATAATGGGGCCAAATGACTTTATGCACTTCATTTTGAAATTGTGGAAATTTAGAACAAGTGAACCTTGAACAATATTTTAAATATATAGGTTTTTAAGTAGTGCAACCATATTAAAAATTGTAGAATCGAAAAGGTAAACTAAACATTTTTGTTACTACAAATTTCCTTCTAAAATTTATTCATTTTTAGTTGGAATTTTGAATGGTAACAATTTGTAATCTAAATATAACAACTGAAATTACATAAATAATTAACTTTTTTAATGTTTGTTTTAAAATCGTGTAGTTCTTTTAAAAGTTTATTCTATTAAGTTATTCAGAATAATATAAATTAAAATAACAAAACTTAAATCCAGGGTGGGCTGATCATAGAATGAATAGTACAGGAAATAAAAAGTCTATACGATATACAGAACTAATAAAAAACGTAAGTTTCCGCCTGCTGGATTTGAGAACATTTATAGAAGAGTTATGTTAAACGCTTAAGCAATACACATAAAACTGAAGCTGCCACAGAAGATGCTATTTTCTTTCGAGTTAATTGATATTCTGAGGCTGAAGCAAATGTCTGTTCGCTGACTGTAAATTGGATCAAATCAGAAAAACAGACTTTAAAGGTATTCTTTCAACGCTAAACGTCGGAACGAGGCGGCATCTTTCTCTATGTTCTAGGCGGTTAAGTTGACCTGACCTTTACTAATCTGTTTTGATGGTTTGCAGGGAAATTTTAATTTCAATCGATTTCTGCAACCATTATGCCCGCCACTTAATTACCATTCCCTAGGCACAAAGAGCCTCCGGAGAGTCAGTGAAAAAGCTGTAACCAGCAGCGGACCAGGGTTAACATCAATAAAAAGAGGCATGGAATGCTGCGGCTTCTGCTCATTTTACTGCTTTTCATGTTTCCCAGTTAATTTCAAGCATTAAAGTGTCCGTGCCCTTCGTTCTGCAATAAATTCGCCCCAAACAAGTTTCCTCCGCAGATTCCTTCCATTGCGCCAGGTTGAGTTATTACTCGATAATTTCGCCTTTAAATGGAATCGATATCTTCTGCGGTTCTTCCTAGAACAAGTCCAACTCTCCTCAGTTACTTTTCATGCGCTTTTTTCGAGCGAAGGTCGCGCGATGCCTTTTTTGCTATTCATTTTATGCTCGACGGTTTGTTGGAGCATAAGTTGAGCGATTCTAAGAACATTTTGTGGCTCGTGGAGGTTTGCAATATTTTTTTATTATTTTATCGCTTTTCGTTTAACAAGAAAAGACACAAGTCATAACTCCGCGGCGCTGAAAGTGAGCGGACTTATAAGATACAACTTCTACGCCAGAACCGGAATCCGCTTTGGTTCGATTGCACGAATTTACGTGGCTACCCGAGGTAAGTTTACGACGACTGGACGGCCACTTTTGCATTATTTATTTGCAAAAATCAAAGAGAGCTAAATTAGCCGCGATTGTAATCAAAGTAATAAAGGTAAAACCATTACAGGCCGAATCGTGAAAGGTGGAATAAGCTCCGCCTGTCCTGGCTAAAGACACTTCACTTTGAGCCGGAGATAAAATTAGCCCCGTCGTTGCTCAGGGATAGGATAAATTTTCGAGTGATCTTATTACTCTAAACCCCCGTAGACTTCTTGGGAGAAGTTAAATTTTCGGGAGTAAGGAAATTTCTCATGCGCTTTTTGTTAGTGCACGGCTCATTTGTGGTATTTGCATACCTTAGTAAGGTGTGAAGGGGAGTTTCGGTATGCAATCAACCGTGAAACTCCGCGAACTGCTCCCTATTGTTTGGCCAGAGGTATTAAACCGAGGAAGGAAGGAATTCTTGCAGAATTCATTAGGCTTCTCAGGAGGTGAAAAACTTCTTGTTAATAGGAAACTGGGCGGTACGTAGGTTATCTTTTAAATCAAACTTATTGCCTTTACGTGTTACGAAATTGGGGCTTGCTAATAAATGAAAGAAATAACTTATGGTTAGTTCACTTCTGCCAGCTGTTGTCCTTCATTTATAAAATCGCACGGGGAACAGTTGAATGAAAAATTCTTAAAGATAGAGAGATAACAAAGTTATTGAAAAGACAGAGGTAATTTTTTCTAACCATCATAAAACGTTCAATTGTTTTTGGTTTTACATGTTTATCAAAAATGGTAAACAATAAAGCATTGGAAGCAGAAAACAGCTGTTTGGCAGTCGTAAATAAATAACTAAAATTCTTAGAAAGTTATGATTTTGCAATGAGAAAGAAATAAAATTCCATGTTTTGTTCTGATAGCAGCTGAAAATCAGTGAAATTTTAAAAATATATAATAATACTTTAACATTCACATCTTCTGAGTAGGTTTTCTTCAACGTCGGTTTAATAAAAAAATGCTGATAATATGCTTAGTAAAAAAAAAACGTCCATCAAGGATAGTAAAAAGTAAATGTTCGGGTTATAGCAATAGTCAAGTATGCACGTAAAAGGTATAATATAATATATTAGGATTTAAAATAGAACATTTAAGTTTCTATTCGATTGTCGCCAATCTACCGTTAAAAATATTAATAGAATATTTTCCACTGTGCTTTACGAGACTCGTTAAAATCCCTTGAAATGCAACGACGAATTATGTAATTCACCAGTTGCCTCGAGGTTTCTCGAATCCGAATCGGTAATAAAAGTGAAATCCTGAAAATAGTTGACTTCGTGATCTCTCTTCGATGTCATAAGGTTTCGCAAAGGTGGTCCAACAAAAGGATTCTGGCCGCGGGGGTTGAGCCCTCGCAATCTGCTCCCGGTTGCAATTAACCTCTTCGTGCCCGGATATTAACTGGGGAAAACTGCCCAGTTGGTATGGAATTCAACGAGGTTTTCTAAGCATAAGTAAGTAACCGCTGCTGCAAGTAGTTACTCATGCGAAGAAACAATGACGTGCACCAGATCGCTGGACAGTGTTCAATTGGTTTGGCCGCGCGCCGCGCAGCATAGATTCATAGATAGAGAGTTGCGCAGTTGGTTTAATGCTGGGCCGCGATGCTTCTGCAGTTATGCTCGCCACCTGAATCGATATGTACCCATAATTTTTGCGTTTGCAGTATGCGCGCAGTGCACACCGGTCATCGCCGAGACACCGCCAATCTAATAAATGCTAAGACGGTGCGCGGTCGATCCGCCATGCCGACGTCTTTTTCTAGTGCGCTCCGGGGCATGCTCCAGCACCGCGGGGCAGCGCAATTCCGCGGAAAAAATGAGAAATACCGTTCGTTCCCTACTTACGATGCAGAAATATTTGGGTCAGCAGCCGTCAAAGCGACGGCAGAAAGGTAAGAAACCGCAGCGGAATACTTTTTCCTCTTGCAAAAGGCGTTTGAGGTGGCTTTTGCTAGTTACACTGTGCGAGAGCATAAAGTGCGTAATTTTTTAATCTAACACCGCCGGCAGGTACCGCAGGCAGGTGCTGCGATGCGTGCGCGGGGCGTCGGGGGCGGAGGGCTCCCGTGACGCGGCTCCAAAACAAATAGAGCCTCCGTGGAAACCGAGGTGCCACCTCTTTTGGCGCATGCCGGCGCGTCCGCTTATCAAGTGGGAAGTCGTCAAGAAATTTTTGTTTACATCTTTGGATGGTCGAGATGTTTCCTGAGTCAATGACACCTGTACCGTCGTCGGTTTCCGCGGCTCCGCGGTTCCAAGGTGGAGCCGAACACCTCATTTAACGAGCCTGGAACGTGTGCAGAGGCTCGTTTTCTTGTCTTCGACGAATGTCTTCTCGATTTTGTCGTCTTGGCACAAACATCTCATCCGAAGGTATTTAATGATCTTTGTGTACCTATCGCCTCCTTCTCCGAATTATCACCCGCGAAGTTTTGTCTCGCGGAAATGTCCACGATTACTCACTTTTGGTAAGGTGTACACAACACCAATTTATTTCCTTACTAAGAACTACTGCTGTTTTCAAGAATTCAATTTCTGCGGCTAACTGCGCAATTCAGCAATTGCTCTTGTTAACTTTATTTGAGCAGTGACTGTAACTGAGATCGTTGAAAGCCTACTCGTAGATTAGATGTATTAACTTTTAAAAGTTATAGAATTATATTGGCTTTCAGACGTTTTCTTAGATACATTACTATTGGGAAAATTTCACAATCACAAAATCTATTTTTAGTTTTCTATAAAATACTATATATATGTACATATGTACCTATTTATGTAGGTTACTACTAAAAATTAAGTAATTATTATAGTGTACACTTTACTCGTATTTTTCAGATCTTTGTAAAAAGAAATTTAACAGAGAAAGACAGAAATTAACAACATATTATTATCCACAATTGTTAACATTAATTATCTTCATTACACAAAAGTGCATCAAGAGCTCAAACCATTCACCAGCTTCATTATTCATGTCCTTTCAACGACTTTTCCGGGTTAGTGTTTAATAGTAAAACATGACAAAAGACTTGACAATTTTACAACACCTGAAACATCCCAATCTCAACCTCTTAAGCCATAAGTAAGGTTAATTTTATTCTATAGGAGACAAGTAGCGTCTTAGGTCTTACGGAAGAGAAGCCAGTAAAATAGTCGTTCAGAAGTCAACATTTGAATAAAAGCAGTATCATTGCGGAGTCATGTTCTCCTGCTGACAACAAATAAAACACCGTCGACATGCCGCAGAACCCGCTCCAGGAGCAAAATGCCAGCCCTGCGCTCGCGGCATAAAGTGCGAATTTTTCAGGCGAGGGTCTAAATGTCAGCGCGCGCATTACACATTCAGCGTAAGCGCTGAAAAACGTAAATTTATTTATATGCATATTTTGCAACAATGCACATAGGCATCATGCACCACTGATCTGATCCTTTCTTCATTTGCCTAGCGAGTCAACGACACAAAACCAAGACCCAGTCCCAGAGGTCTCAGAGGAAAACGCCGAACAGAGCCAGCCCGGCTTGCGGCCACAAAGTCGGTAAAAAAGAGCCTCCGCTGCTGCCCCGTGGGGCTACTTGGACCACCGCCGCCGCCCCCATCGTCGTCATCGTCTTGGTACTTCAAATTAGAAATTCAGTTTGGCCGCGGATCGGTGAGATCTATTGCTTGCGGTTGGCATGAAGACATTTTAGCAAAATTCACGTACATTTCGAAACAATTCAGAATCAGGCCCAGAGCCCGGCTTTTGCTTTTTTGATGCAGGTAAATGCGAAGCCGCCGCCACCGCCGCCGACTGACGGCAGGTATGTGGGATGGAATACGAGAGCTAGAAATTCGCTTGATAGCATCGCGGAAGCAGCTCCGCGAAACGAGAAGAAAAAGAAACATGGGCTCTGAATCTGAGACGGTATATAATATAAATGTTCCTATTTGTATCTTTTTTCTGCAAAAGCAGTAGCTCCGCGATGCGATACGTGCCGAGGACGACGGCCGCTGAGAAGCAGATGAAATATGCCTCCGCTGCGAGCATTCGGCATGTAGGTGAACTGGGAAAAATCGTGTGAATGACTTTTTTCGCCTCTGTTCCGGCCATTCACACGGAAAATTAAAATGCCAGATGTAAACTATCATCAGGCATGAGCTAGCACTTCTCAGAGGCCTGGCTAATGGCTTTTCGGAAATTTGTTTATTTTCCTAAATCCATCTCAGCGTCTTGGAAAAGGTGAAATTCTCTTTAACGCGCCACGTCTTTGGGCTTTTAAACTGTAATCATGCTAAATTTACAACCAAATTGCCTCTAATGCCCATTTCCAGTTTCTTGGGGGCAACCGACCCGTGTAATTTCAAATCAAGCAATTGTACTCGAACCTGCAAGAGGCGCCCAAAATCCGAACGAGAGTGTATTTAATCCAATAACTACCATATTTACGTTGTGGATATGTATCGCAAGGCGTCTAAATAAAGACTATCATTAAAAAACACTTTCATTGAATTTTCTCTATAAAATTGTTTGCCCACAGATGCATACGTAATTTGAAATTTAACTCTAGAACTACCAGCACAAGGTTGTATGTTAATTTTTATAACTTTTTGTACCTTTAATGTATACATACAATCTGCTTTCAGATGTAAAATTTTAATTACAATGAAAAAATGATTTTTGAATATGTCGTAATTTTGAACCTTTGGTATAAATCTTCTAAATCACTAATTCAGTACTATGTAGACAATTTTACTATTCTCGGTGTTAAAAAATTTCGGTTTAACAGAAATGGGTCGCTTTTAATAATAGCAGTGAAGTAAAATAATAAAAGGTAAAAGTTAATAAAAAATTATAAATCAATTTTCTGGTAAGCCCGTATCATGGACTTAAAGTCTTCTTTATATTTTTTTTACTAGAAAAACAATTTGAAAAATTTGTAGAGTCTGTTTTGCAATTTTAATTTAAAGGATCGCTGAATAATTTTATAATTTATCCTATACATATTCTTCGGATTCCAACGTTTTCCGAGGGTATTTAAAAAACGGAGGTAGGCAAATGTTTCTCTTTTTTTTTCATTTATCAAGTATATAAAAAGTTATTAAATTCAAATTTCGTTTAAAAGGCTTAAGGGTGATTCTCCAATACTTTTCGAAATTTGCATACCATTGAAGAAAAAAAATTGTGTATGAAGCGCTTTGATGTGGAAACAAAAATGAATCCACTCATCCCACAGCCACCGGAAACATGGGGTTAGAAGTGGCCTATTCTGTAGTTGGAGTCTTCCCAGCCACCCGGACATCCCACAGCTGCCGATGCTTGGCGATTTGCGCCTTCTTTTTACTCTTATTTAGGACTTAAAACGCGCCATAAATAAACATCTCTGAAAGTCAATGAGTGCAAAGTATGCTTCCTCCCGCTCCAGGCCGGGAACAATTATTTCCTTTAATGAAAAATGCTAAATAATTCCAGGTTGGCGATGCCGGTGGCTGCTGATGATGATGACACGATCCCTGGCAATGGCGCGGCAATTTTTCCCGCAGCGCTGATCAATTCGCAGAATTGTCCCTGGCTTTGTGGCGACAACTTTACATTTTAAATATTTTCGCTAAAATTATTCTAGAGGAAGCGCTGTCCCCCTCCGGCCGAGCAGCTTTTTAGCCAACCCAAAAAATCTTCACACAAAGAGAGTTCAAGGCTAAATCTGTTCCCAGTTGGACCAAACTAGAGACAGCACGAGTCCCCGGGATAGCGCCGCGAGTCCAGTTCGAACTAACTATGCTAGAACGGCTGGAACTGTAGCGGCGCTGTAGCGGGGCTGTTGCGGGACTGTTGCGGGACTGTTGCGGGACTGTTGCGGGACTGTAGCGGCACTGTAGCGGGGCTGGCGCGGCCACCGGCTGGATGACGCCGGTGCGCGGGTACAATCCGCGTATTCGAAAGTAATTAACCAATCAATTGCGGCTAGCTGCAAGTCGAGCCGCGATTACCTCGAAAGGCACTCAGAGTCTATTTTTAGCCCGATCCTATCCAGCGCCACAGCGAACAGCTGATGCTGACACCGGTGGAGCTGGTTCCACGGACGGCGGCGCTGGGAATTATTGGCCGCCGAACGGCGCGGCTAAAAAATTCCCGTGCTGGAATCTTTTTTCTGCATGCTGTTGCTGTCGCAGCTACGTGCCATTTTGCAAAAAGAGCCCCAGGAGGAGGAGGAGCGGCGGCGGCCGAGGCCGGGAAGAGGCGCAAGACGGCGATGGGGAGACACAAGGCAGAAGCCCCAGCGGCCCGGGCTGATTGGGGCCAACTCCCGCCAGCGCAGCGCCCCGCGGACACCAGCAGCAGCAGCAGCCGCAGCAACAAGCGGCTGCGGCGCGGCGAAGGTTCATCCAGGCGCTAGAACAGAGGAGCCCCGGCAGCACGAAGCCGCGATCCGGGAATATGCAGACCAAGCCCAAGACGACGACGTCGACGACTTCTGGCTGCTGGCTCTAACTGGGTGGAATGTCTTCTCGTGACCTTGTCAGAGCCGAACAAGTTTTTTATCGAATCTGGTTAAATTGTGCCTCTTTTGCCTTTTTTCCCGTTGGCTGTTTCTTTCTTGTCTTTTTACGGACTCTGGACTCGGCTTGAATTGTTCCAGCATACGCCCGAAGGAGATTCTTCTCTGGAATGGAGTTTATTGCAGTTTATGTACATTTCACTTATTTTAAATTAAAGGAAGAGGAGGTTTCAGTTTTAATGGATATCAATCCAGAAAAATGAAGGCTAATTGGCTCACAAATAGAAGAGCAATGTTCTAAATCTATCCAGTTTTATTTTACCTAATAATAATGTTCAAACTACATACATCATTACGACTTGAACCTTTTAAGAGTTTCATGAAATTTATTATTATTATTATTTTGCAATTATTTCAACTTTCTTAAAGAACCAGAACAAGTTTATCTTAGATAACTAATTTAATTTCTAGTCTAATTATTTAAACAATAAACTCGACTACTCTCCTTTCTTGTATAGTTACAAAAGTTTAAACCCGAGGTTGATAAGATTCTGAAATATCATATTTCGCTGAAATAATGGAACTAAATAAAACTTTTGCAGAAAATAATATACCTTGTTCTCAAATGTCCAAATGAAAAAACTCGACATTCATAAAGCATTTCGGAAGATAAGTAAAATTGTTATCGTGTTTTCAGCTGAATAGCCTTCAACGAAAAATATTTGTCAGCAAGAAATGCAATTTCCCACTTAATTGACTGTAAGCTTGCACTAAATAACAATAACCGGAAAAACCAATTACAAATACAGCAATTTCCTCGATTTTGTACAATAACTATCAAGTGACGGTCGCGAGCCATCCACTTTTTGTCTGAAACGCAACGCGCCCGCGTAGGCATCGCGTTCGTTACACAGCCGATCTTTCCGCTGCACGCGAAATACTTTTAATTTTCAATTGTTTTTCCCTTTTTCTAAATCCTCCAATTTTCCCCCATCCTCAAATGAGCGCTGGAATCGGTGCATAAACACCTTCGAGCTCGAGTGTTCCCAGAAATGGACCCGAGGTCAGTGGAGACTACAAAGAAAATGAGCAATTTAAAGATCACTCCGTCAAAAGTGATCATCACCTCAGATGAAAATTGGTAAATGTAATAATTGTTTTTCACGCTCATATGCACCACTGACATCCATCAAGTGAACATTTAAGTAAACAAGTTTAGCACGGCTTCTTGATATTCTCGGAAAATCGGTTTTTGATCGTGCCAGCTTTTCTGGGAAAGATCAAGTACAAAAAAACATGTATCTCGTCTTGGCTTTTCGCAACTCGCGATCAGCCGCAGTTGAACAGATGAATTTATTAAATCTTATCGATTCTGCGAAAATCCGACTAATCTTTTAAATAATTACAAAACACCCAGAGGAGTCGGTAAACAAAATTCCCCACTAAGAGGCGTTACAGAAAATAAGTAAAACAGCAAGACGCACAAGTGCATCTTGGTGGGGCTGCTTCCTTTCCTCGCGCTTTAGAGAGTGAGTAATTCGCGGGTGGTGGTGATAAACTTTCTAATCTGAGACATTTCATTGCAGTGAGTGTGCCGGATATTTTTAGAAATTGGACCGACACATCTTAAAGCAATTGTGTTTTGCTCGAGTGCAACTAACGACACGCCTGCTCTTCTTGCTTACGCACGTACATACTGTACTTGAGATAAGAAATTCCCATCCGCCCCAGGCCGGAGGAGGACCACTGGAACATGATCGATGTAAATCGCTACTTATTGGGTGGCAACTTACCTGGAAACAAATGAGAGAAAAACATTTGTTAGCAGAGGTCATTAATATTGAAATTGTTTTTTCCTTTTATTAACACAAAAACAGATACTAAAAATATCAAGGCCTATGTTGTTGCTGATCTTTTTGTATTAACAAGATCGCCCAGGTCTTTTGCGATCTTCACAAGAAGACGTTGGGCTCACAAAACTGGTTAAAAACTGGAATTGAGAGGGACTTATATGTGATGAGCTTCTTCGTTTTTGGCCAAATGAAGAAAATATAAAGTAATCTCTCGCAATTCAAAGTAAAATGATCGTGTGTACGAGTTTAAAACTACTACAGGCTTGCGAATAAATTCCGCACTTTTCTTAATACTGAAGACGGCAATGAAGCGAATCTTTTCTTCTTCGTTTTACCGACATTTATGTTAAAGGTTTATGAAAACTAAAAATTATTAAAATATTTTGTTACCTGTTGAATTACATTATAATACGATATATAGTTTATTTTTGCTAGCCGAAATTGTAAACCTTCGTTGAACTTTTTACCAAAGTTCAATTTTCGTTTAAAATAAATAGCGTCGTAAAAACGTTTTGTTGGCGGCGGCAGGATGTCTAGCTTTTTTTATATTATTCGAATATTAAACATCATAAAAAAAAACAGTCAAGTCCAGTATGTTAATTGGAGTTATTTGAGGATGTTAAAAATTTGTAAATTTCTTTTAAGTAGTACCGAAGTTGTAGCTTGGCCAACGTGTTTATTAAATTAATTCGACTGAATTATTTTAATGGAATTATTTTAACACTTTGAAGGTAAAAGTAATTGAAGTCAAAGGTAACTGAAATGAATCCCTAAACAATTTAAGGAAGTTTGAGTAAGAGCCTAAAAAGATAAAATTTATATTGCTAATTCGATATCAAAATATTAGCTTTACAAATTTATCGAATATAGACTAGAAAACAATGTAGAATAATAACGATTTTATCGATTGCCATAACCTAAAGTTAAGGAAGTTCGTTGTTAATATCGTCAGACATTTTGAATTAAAATAGATATTATTGTAAATATAAGTTAATCTTTTCTGACCTCTAAAGCGTTTGTCCCCAATTTCTAAAACCAACGCAATTTTTTCGAAAATGTCCACTGTGAAAAAGTAGGGCAAACTTAGAAAATTTCAATAAATATTAATAAAAAGCGCATTCCATGGAACCTCCTTGTGGTTTTAGTGTGGCATTTTCGCGTGAGCCCATCTCGTGCGGACAGTGTGAATGGGTCCCGGGGGGCGCACAGAGTGACAAAGAAAATAATTAAGATGTCCTCTGGCGGCAAACCGAATCGACCTTTTGATTGAGTGTGCCCATAAATTAATAAAAAAAGATGCAATAAATTCCGGGACGCTCATAAATTCAGCACAGCTAGATACCATCGTCCGTCCGGATATGAAATCTGTTGCGATTTTGCACGCACTCGAACCTCATCCTCGGACTCTTCTGCCGGGGCCCGGTCGCAGCAGCAACCTGCATTTCATAAAGAACGTTAAACCCGCAGGAAAATTAATTGTTAAGGCGACTAATAACGACCATGATGGATGGGGATCCGCGTGCAGCCTGTCTGGCCGCACGGAGCACCCTCCGGCTGGGAGTGCTGAATAAGTGATTTTGTTGAGCTCCCGCAGGACAGCCCAAACTTGGTCCGTGCGCCCCCTAATAAATTGCCCCATGTGCCGGGAAAAGTGGCGCTGCCGCTGCTGCCGACGAGAAAAACGAAAAATGACTTATGACCCATATTTTGCTGGGGATGGATCCCTCTGTCGGCTGTCTTTCGGCCATTTCCCACAATCCATCACATCGCTTTTTTCCGGGTGCAGGGCATATTCCCCAGATGGGTCCCGTCTATTCCGCTGCGATGCCATGCGATGCGATGCGATGCGATGCACCACGATCGCTCGCAGCACCCAGTGGACCAGAAGTGCACTGGCTGCCCCTTTGCTCCCCTTTCGGCCTTCTGGAATTGGGAAGAGCGGTTCACTGACCTTGGCAGCGACGCAAGAATGCCGTGGATTGATGGATAAACGCCAGGGAGCCGAGCTCGGGATCAAACCACTCCAGAACGAGATCCCGCGGTTATGGGAGCGCTAGCTAGCGGTGCCTTCGCGGGGCCCCACTGCCGCTGCTGCTGGTGCTGCTGTTTACGTTTACGTTCTGGGAGAGTAAACATTTTATTTCCGATTTCCTTTCCCGGCTTTCTGGTGATAGCGAGCGAAGCGGCCGGCTTCCACGCTCCACCGCATTAAGACCGTTTTCGTGGCAATTTCGCGTTTTATTGCTGCTGTATTTGCTGAGACGGGGGCGGGGGCGGGCCCCGCGGAGGTGACAGCCTCAGGTTTCGGTAATACACATTTAGAAAAAAAAAAATGAAAAATTCCAAAGAACAAAAGGGGAAAGCAAATTTCGCTGAGTTTTATGAAATAATTGCGCACGCAAGTAGAAGACGACTATCGCGGCCGATTTTATTTATTTTCTTTTCTTTTTCGTTGGCGTGTCGTCGCTTCGCGGGCGTCGCCTGTTCCAGTGACTCCAGATCGCGCGGGACCGGATGTTTTTGTTTTACTGAGGATAAAGCAAAAGATAGCTCAATCAGGGGCATCTGACTGCAGGGAAATTGCTTCACAGCACCCGGGGGTTGCGAGCTCCCTGGGGGCGATGACATCTTTTGGGCGTAGATCCTGACAAGAGATACCGCACTCGACAGGATTTACTACTTCAAATTGTTTTCCGAGGGAGAGATGAATTCGTATTTATTTTTAGAGCGTGCTCTAGGGCGTTACACCCTTTCTTTGCATCACTGCTTGGCTTGGAGACGTTTTAAAAAAGTTCCTGAAGGAATTTTTCTTATTGAATCTATCGCACTTTTATAAATTGAATATTTATAGCATAACATTAGAAGTCCGAAAATGTCATTGCGTTGTTTATACCAAAGTGAAACATTCACATCCAAATTTCTTTTATTGCCTTGAAACTTCTATAGTCCTTGTAGACCCACTGGAAATTCGCAAAAGTGTTGTTTTTGGGGTCATATAAACTGGTGGACACTCTTGGTCTTAGAGCTATCACCCGAATAAAATATAATTTTGGAAGTACTTTAGTTAAATACTGTACAATTTGGAGAACCAACAATTCGTAAGTAGTTTTTTAGAAAACGAAAATTTCATAAAGTTCGAACGTTTCATTCCGGTTCCTTAAACTCCCTTGAATATCAAAAATGCGATACCAATATTTAAAGTAGGCAATCCCAAGAACTTTTAGATATTTAGTAAATGAAGTTGTTTAGTTTTACATTGTTGTTCTATCATCGTTTTTAAAATAAGTGGGGAAAATTCTCGAAAAATAATAGATAATTAAAATTTTCAAAAGCAACTTATAAACCAGGGATATTCTTCACATAGTTAGATAAAAAGCAAATAAAAATAAGAATTTGGTTGGCATTCTTAGTTAAAATTCCTAAATAACCCATAAATCATTCTCGGTGTCAAGTTTAATTTCTTTAGCTTCTAAAAATGACAGTGTGTCGTTAAATTAGCCTAGTATAGTAGATTTCCGGAGACGACTTTTTTATTCTTGTACAGAGTGCAATAAATAAACAAAATTCGGGTCTTCTTCATTTACTTTAGTGGAACATAGCTTCCTATAACCACGAATTTTTTCTGTTTTGTAATTGTTTTATTTTGAAATATATTATGTATATAACAGAATTTGATAAAGCTATTATATCATCCTCTAAAACTTACTATATGCGGTTAAGAAAATGAAATTGAATACTTGTTTGACAATACTGAATATTTGTTGACTGATATATAAAATTTCCTACAAGGCGATTTAATACGACGCATAATATTATGATTTTTGCAATACTACCTAAACAAAACAATAACTTTTAGTAAACAACTTCAATTTAAAAATTCGATCCGTCGGCAGATATGAAGTCTTTATTTGTAAATAATGTCGATTTTTCCAATAAAATAATTAAATGAACGCTAAACACAATCGTCTCTTATCACTATCGTGTTTGTAAAGTTCAAATGTTCTGGTTAAAGAATTACTCTTTTTTATCGTTAGAATAGTAGATAATTGCATTTCTCAGCCAATTTACTTAATATTCTCCACGTATTACTTTCTGTTCATATTTTTCTGAGAACCCCAAGCGTATCAACCTCGTCTGGCCGACCACCTTCGAGAGATGATAAACTTGTGATAAAACAAATTTGTCCCGTGCCCGCAGAATGCGTTGACGTCAATGCGAGCAACTCTTGTGAATCATCTCGAAAAAACCTTTAAAGGTGCAAAGAGGTTTAACAATTTGTTGTTCGTCAGCCTCGAAACCATGCAGAGCCGCGCTGACGTGTTGCCAGCGAGTGTCTCATTTTTCGAGGCTGATTCACCACCAATTCAGCCCGATTCAATTTGCACGAGCGCTGAAGACGCTGGGCTGCTGCGCTAGGGTCGAGCGACCTATCATAATCAGCCGCCAATTGACGCTAATTAAGCGCTAATTAACCGCGATGGGCGGAGGATCGACTCTAAGTTCTAGCTCTTACCAAATTCGGAGGGCATGGTGCACATCGCCGGATGGTGGGCCGGACACATCTCGTGGTGGTGTGGAATGAAGTAGCCGTGGTCCGTGGGGTAGAACTCCCCGGTGTATGGAATGTAGAGGCCACTGGCGCCCGCGGGGGCCGGGTTGGGACCCCCGGGGCCAGGGCCGTTGTTCCCGGCGCCACTGCCCCCGCCCGTTCCGTGCCCGTTCTCGTTCTGGTGCGGGTGGTGGTGGTGGTGCAAGTGGTGGTGGTTCATCGGACCCGCCGGGAGATGCTGGGCCTGGTGGAGGGCGGCTGCGATTTGTTGCTGCTGCGGGGGCTGGTGGATCGCGCAGGTGTTGCCTGTTGCCGGCGGGTGGAGCAGTGGTGGCGACGAGGGCAGGGATCCGTCCGATCCCTGGGACCCGCCATTCCCACTGCTTACATTTGAGCTGTTCGCGTTTGTGTGATTTAGGTGCTGATCTGGTGGCGAGGCAACTACCAAACGCACCATTCTTCGATGATCTTGGAAGTTTTTCGATCGGTGCCCTGCACTTTCAATTTTTGTTGCACTATTTATATATATTTTTTCTTTAATTTTAAACAAAATCACAAATATCTCACTATTGCTTTTTATCAACTAGTTTGATTTTTATCCTCACAGGATTTGATTGCACAATTTTTTTGTTTTGAAACTAAATGAAACTGGGAAAAGAAGGAAAATAATATTGAATTTTCACGAATAGTAGAAGGCTTTTGTTATCTAACTTTCGTCCAAACTAGATACGATATTGTAAAAAGGCTGGAGTTTGACTGTACGAAAGGTTGTTTAATTTGTATTGTTTTTTACATTGAAAATGCAATGAGATAAAATTCAGGCAAAGCACGTCATCTTTAAGGCCAAAAATTGAAAATTCTTCTTTTTATAATATGGTATTCCTCCGAAACAATGCTTCTATCTGTTTCTCAGTCTACACTAACAAACTACCTCATGGTAAGACAAGCTGAAGACATTGCAAATCCCAGCGAAGCAATTCAAAGCGAGTCTTTATTTCAGCACTTTTCCTAATGAGTCCCCCAAAAACGAAGCATACGCCGGGGCGACCTAAACAAATGAGGCATAATCAAAACTGAAGAGTCTCCGTTCGTCTGGCTCAACAAAATCTAAACATTGTCTCTAACGGCTCAAGGCATATATCAACTGGATGACGTAATGCATCCGTTTCTTTGTGGATGTCCCACAAAAAAGAAAAAGCCCGTCTACAACAACGACGACGACTATGGGTTGATTCATTCAAAAAATCCGCGGGATCGAATGATCCCCAGCTGACCGAAAACCTAAATTCGGCACTCAACCCTTTCTTGACACGATCACTCGATAAGTGATCAGTTCGATTGATCGTTTGCGATTTCTCCCGAGATCGGCGAAGTGTTTGAGACGCCTCTACGGCAAGAAAATGTAAGTTAACGGCCTCAACTGTCTAACAGTCGATCCGTTATTCTTTTCTTGAGTGTAGGTAACACCGCGAGTTCTTGGACAGCGGCGCAGGCATGATACCGTGTAATTAACTGTCGTCTTCGAGATCTGTGCTTGAGGTGTATGTGGAGAGGAAGGGTAAAAAATAAGACATCTAGATGGTAGTTGCATGCTTGACTGACTGACTATAGGTCCGGCTTCTAAGACACAGGTCTCGGAGGTTGGTCAGAAAATGAATGGGGAGAGACGAGGAGGTCCGGCAAGTGCAGTAATTGTTGCAACTATCTTAAGTGCGCCGACGACGAACAACGCATTATCTTTGCAGCTCAAACTGAGCGCGAAAGGGGGGCACATAGCGACTCACAAAAAACTGAGCCTACACTGAGCCTCCTTTATCTTCACAGATGAAGTGAACGGAGGTATCTAGTACATTTATGGAAGTGTGCGCGATGTAACAAACCTCGAAAGCTTTCCCGTCTTCAAGCTGTATGCTGCAATGCAGCAGCACTTCTCCACACTCTTCTCTTTTAGCGGCTAGAAAAATATTTTTAACTTTATGCTGCGCCAAGTAACAGATACCAGACCAACAAGATCCGCTTTTGCTGTATATGCACGAAATGAGACGACGTGCCAAGAGGCAAATTTCAGATCGTTGTGTTTGTTTTTAATTGAAAATATGCTTCTTTATTTTTGCTTTTTATTCCTGAACAAAACCGCTCCAGAGCTGGATGATGTTGATGTTGACTTCAGCATCCCTTATGAAAATTCGCCGAGTTGAAGATACGTATTCTTTACGCGCCGTGCTCTCTTTCAAGTAGTCTGGCAAGTAGTACACACATTCTGCGATCATCGACGTCGTCGTCTTCGCCGTTGACGATCAAAGGAATAAGAAAGAGGTCAAGAAACGGATAAGACAGAGAGCGAGATGACTGCACGAGTGCCACTTTTTATATACCTTTTCTTGCTTTTTTTCAGCGTTTTGCTTCGGTTGCGATCACACAAATCGCTCAGGTATTTGATAATAAATATTTTTTTCCGGCCCTCTTCTGGCAAGAATTCCAAACGACTTACTGGCCAAACCGGACCGAAATGTGAATCATTCACAATTCCCTACAAATTTTTTCGGAGAAGTTACCCAAGGAGGTGAATGAGGCACGATCAAAACGATCGTATGCCTACCTGGAGGAAGTCAAAAAATAGAACCACAAAAGACCTTGCCAATAAAAGAGTTTCTTTTGCGCTCAATTAAAAAGAGAAAGTTTGGAATAGTTCCCCCTGTACCGCCGTGGTGCCTCAAACGATCGTTATTTCTCAACGTCTTAAGAAACGACGGCGATGGTGGCGGCGGCGACTACGACGACGACGTCGACGGTGTTTCGCCTTGAGCATCAAAAAACCATCCGAAGGGCGGTCGATGCACGGTGTGGGTATGTGCACAAAAGGTATATAAAGGTATGAGAAGAAAATCCGACTCGAAAAAATACCCGTAAAAAGAAGTTAAGCCGAACCGGTGAGATGTATGTGCACCCATACCCGCGGGCCTCACGGGGGGTACAAGGGTATTTCGTACCCACCTCAGCCAATTCACCTGAGGTCGCACAAATTATTTGAAACTCAAAAGAATTTCCGATGGAATTTGGGACCTTCACGGGTGAGGGATAGCGCAGTGTATGCACGGGCATGAGGTAATGGATGAGATTTTTCTGGCGATCGCGGCACCGCCGGGAAATAGGTCGCTGGCACTTTATATTCAGCTAACAGGTTCAATTTGTGATTATTATGTGCTTCCAAGAAAATTTCAGGTGTTTTGCTGCTGCTGCTGCTGCTGCTGTGACAGAGTAAACTGCAGCGGTGTGCGAGTGTGCGCCCCGCGATCAGTTTAATGCAGCCCGAGCCTAAGGTTAAATGACTTCTCAGGTAGGCCAAGCAATTTTCAGACTGTCTTACTTTTTTCTTTACTTTGAGGCTTTTGAGGTTTCTCATGTAAGCATGTGAACATGAACTCTTTGGGTGTAATTGAAGAAACTATTCAGGTGGAAATAATTCGGTACATGGCTACAGATCGGCGGGAGTGTGCAGGAGCCAAGCGTTACATTGCTATTTTTATGCAATTACCATATTTTGTTACTCTCAATTTATCTGTGAGGTGTCATTAAAGAAATTGGATGGTTTTTGCACTTTACGACGTGATAATGGTCTGATCTTTTTTTCTGCTGTAAACCAAAATCCTTGAGTTTTTGCTAAATAATAAAACTGAACCACGAAGGTGAAATTTTTTAAAGAATACATACAAAAAAAGCTAGAAATATTTCGTAAAACTACAACTGATGTTTAATTTTTTTATTTAATGATATATACTTATGTTATTGGTAAATTCCAACCCAAAATATTGAAAATATAAAGGTGTAAATTGATCGTAACCCCAATTTTTATACTTATTTCAAATGAATGCTGAATTTCAAAAAACTTTATCACTACATTTAATAAACCCAAGTATTAAGTAATTCCCCGAAGAAACAAAAACTATTTTGATTTTTCCATTTGCTAAGATTTATCTCTACCAAAGCGGATGTAGAGGCCCATTGACACAATGTTAGAAAAAGAAAAAGCGAAAAATTCTTCCGATAACGATACATTATATAGACGTTTCTTATATCACATTATTTATAAGAAAAAAACCTATGAATAGAACGAAAAGAGATGAAAAGTCATGAATTAATTTTTTGGGCAATCGGACAATCATTTCTGTTTCGGAATTTTATTCGGATAACCTCTATGAAATGTTATCAGCTTAAAAGCGGACAATTTTTTTGTTTATTATGTAGCCCTTGACTGGATGTCTGATGTATGTAAAGAATTATTTAAATTGGAACGACTGAGTAAAAAATCAATTAAATATATACTAGTACGATATTTGAAACGTACGCTTTTTCATGACTAAAGGCTTGCGAAATAAATAGTTTGTTATCTGTAGCACGTGCCAATAGTAACTTTTAGTTTATATCTTGAAAATAAAGCAGCGATATCAGTCAAAGTTTTGCCTTTCGACCTTGCTATTTGGTTTTTGCTCTAAATTAAAATACGACAATCAGCTACTTAAAAGGATTTCGTCAAGGAATTGCGATCGAGCAAACACTAACGATAGTGGTAATCGTTAGCTAGGTAGACAAAGATCTCAAAGCAATGTTTTGTTAATCAATATTTTACTTCCTGTTTCGAAAAAGTCCGGTTCAAAATATTCCTTAAGTACTTCTGCAAAACTCGGCTTATTCCAATGCCATTTTGTGTCTTTCTTAGAAAGCTTAATTCGTTTCAATTCAAGCGTAAATCCTCTTAAAAGACAACAAAAAAACGTGAGAAGATCCTCTTCTGAGGCAATAAACAATATACGGATCTAATGTTTCTGTCCCCGCGAGTCGAAATCAATTTAGGCATCATTGTGAGCTCAAGACGTTCAATGGTCAGACGAAATCAAAACATCTCAGCTAATGAAGGCGATGACTGAGCCGCTTAGGACGGCAGACGGACGCGACGTGGAGGTTGTCGTTGTCGCCAATCCTCGCCATCCGTCCGCGAGTCCAAGAGCCAAATTCAATCACAACAGAGCAAACACGACAACTTTGTATGCTCATTTAGGTTTTTTATCGCCGTGTTAATTAGAGAAATTCCTATCGAGCTCGGGGTTCCTTTCGCCATCGTTAATCATCTCACTTTGTCCTCAGTAATTTTGCAATGCGTAACCGAATTCCGAGCGTGTTTTCAGACGCTGACTGCATGGACCAGCGGCAGCAGCGCGATCTACTTGATCAATTTGACGCGATCTTCAAAATGTTGGGGGAGATATCGCCGTTATCAGCGTTTTGTAGGCTGACAATCTGAGGCCACCCCTCGTTGCTGCCTGTTTCGGCGGGGATCTTCCAAACAAGCCTCGCGCGATCCCTTTCATCTGCTAATGATACTCGGAATCGTATCGCTTGCAGCATCCAGCGCACCATCATCACTACTCTCTGGTGCGCACTTCAGTTTAATTGAAAAATTACACAAAAAATGTCTTCCATTGAGAAAATTCATTGAGCAGTGAGGAGACCTTCCGAATGCGGAACATTCGCAGTCGTAGTGTAAAGTAAGACGTAGTACTTGGCTGCGATGGCGGGACCAAGGAATGCGTGCTCGCGACCGATAAGTGAATAGGGTTCTTTCTAGGGGAGTATGCTTCGGCCGGATTAGACTTTGAGGCGGTTCGCTTTTCAGCCGTTCTGCTGTTCCTCTTGCCACCAGCCTTCTTATCAACTGTGACAACGACGACTATGTCGTGGAAATGATTTTAGAGGAGGCTCTGGTTATCGCAAAACTTCTGGAGTTATTATCTCTTTCAGATGTAAAAAATTGAAGTTGTGAAATTTGTCCTGGAAACTATTAACACATTAAGTAGTTATTAGAAAAAAAAAACTAATAGTCGAAAATTGTCCATTACTTCTCTTTAATTCGAAATTATTTCGAGGCTTTATTTCGATGTACAATGCATCTCAGTTCATCCTATTCTAGAAGATTTCCTTAGAATTCAGAAACATAAAACTAAATATGATTTTATAAACTAATCTCATTAATGTCGTAATACTTTCGTAGTGTAGTTTAATTTGTATCTGTTAATTTCCTGCTTAATTTTGTTTAAGTAGTTGCCGTTTGATAAACCAATTAATATAAAATTGTCTGCAAAAACCATCTAAATCAACGTCGTTAATTTATAGAGTTCAGACATTTATGAGTAAATCATCTAATTTTATTTCTCTAAATCAAAGTAAATATGGCTATATAAATTATCCATTTATGGATTTGAATTCTTTATTATAACAGCCCTTTTTATAAATCTATCCTTCTGAATACATGTTTACCCAGCAACAAAGTCTATGAGTGGTCAATAAAATTCTTCTGACCGTTAATAACCCTTCATAAAATGCAGTGCATATATTAAAGAGTTCAGCAAGGGTTTTAAAACAACTTAGTCAGTCGTTAATTGAACCTCTTGCAATGCTTTTGAACTCGCACTCACCGAGTACTTATTTTGTAGATCTCTATCTTATAGGACTGATAATTATAGTATTAACTTCAGGAGTACCTTAATGTAGATATCTCGGTTCATTTATCTTTATTATCTACAGCAATGAGTCTAAGTTATGGGGATGCAAATTAGATTTTTCTTATTATTCGATCTTTTTATTTCTGTTCTTCCATGCAACATTGTTTGAACTTAAACATAATTTCTGAAACATTTTTGTAGTCCAGAATTACATGTTTAAATTGTATTGTACCAATTTTACAATTGCTTTTTTGAAATACTTTAAAACAAACTAGACTACAGAGTCAACTTTGGTTGAACAAACTAACATATGTACGGTTAAATAAGTTTAAACGCCATTTTTAAATAATTATTTGGTTTATTAGTCTAAAATCCTCTTTTGTGATGTCACCATAATTGAGATTAAAATTTTAATTGAAGTTGTTGTACCCAAAGAAAATAATTTGGATCAGCGTTGGATTGTGTCACTATAAAAGATGATGTAATCTGTGTCACACAGTACATTACAATTTCTAACTTCAATCTCACACCTCTCTAGATCTAATATAAATTTTCAGATATTTCCCAGGAAGTCTGTGATGTGAAAATTGCATAACAATCCTGATGAAACCTTTGCTGGACCCCTATACACAAATTTATATTGTAGTATGAACTATGCATACATGTATTGAGTGTGATTTTTCACGGTTTCATCAAGCGTTCCCCCTGATAAAGTTTGAATTTTATTAAATAATCGCAGTATGCTTAAACATTTACTCATAACGAGTTCCTGAGAGTGAATCACCAATTAGCAGAGGTATTTCACGAGCATTTACCGGGTTACCGCTGCAAACAATGAAAATCCATAAATTCCACATTCGCATACCAGAAAATCTCGAGGCGCATTCTTTGCCCCTTCTACAGTCTGCCACGTAGAGTTTTTCTCAAAATAATTAATAATAATAAAGCATAATCCGAGGAGGGGGAGGGCTGGTGAATTCGAGGAACAATGCGAACCATGTAATAATAACATTAAATTATCTAAGAGAAAGTGCCTCTGCAATGCCATTTGGGAAAATGTTTTCCTAATTGCGAGCCTCACCACCGCGCCGTGGCGATGTTCGGCCCGTCTGAGGAGCTCCTCTCGAGTGGAATAGTTCACACCGTGGAACGACGTTTTAACTAGGTGAGATAGATTCAACTTGCACCAACATAACGCCGAGGAAGAATGCATAAAAAGGCGCAAGAAAAACATCACAAAAATAATAGGTAATAATAATGCCGTGGAAAAAACAATAACAAACGCGGACAGCAAGAAAAACTCCTTTCTAATTCGTTGTTTGTGCCAGCGAAGAATACGACAACGACGACAATCCGACGATGTGGCGAGCGAACAGAGCAAAAAGATAGACAGTGTGGTGGAAAAAATTATATATACTATATTTATATATATGAAATATAATAGGAATGAGAACAGTCAAGGAGGATTTTGACACCAATTATCGTGGATAGTCGACGTGAGTGGCCACAAAGTGAGGCGGATGAGCTTACTACTGCTTTTCGAAACGCACTACTGCTCGTACCAACGAAGATACACTTTTCTTCACTCACTTTACTATTTCCTTATTAATTTGTATTTTAGAAAATTTGAACAATATCTTTTTTAAGAGAGGTACATTTTTCGTACAATCACTTTCCAGCCTTTCTACTGTTATTAACGTATTTTCGAATGGTATAACATAGCACCACTGCATTATATAGAATGCTGAAGTTGCACAGATATATATTAAATTTATTTTATTAAACTTTCGGAGTTTCCTCCATTTCGATTAAATATCTCACAAAAAAATTCCTTGGGGGAATCACTTTTTTTCTGGATATAAATTTCTGGCCGTTCGTATGACCAATATCAACCATTCATGGAAGGCCAGTGTCCGACAAAACGGTCGGATAATGTTCCAGAAACATATGCGGAAGAGATCACCAACAAAAACAGTTCAAAAACCAATTCAAAAATAAACTTAAAAATGATTCAACTAAAATAAAATAATAATAATTTTTTAACGGATATCCGAAAGAACGGGGCGAAAAAACCAAAAACACGGCGAAACCATTCAGTTCGAATGTTAGAATCGCACTACCATTCCGGATAGAGTACAAAGTTGAAGCGGCCAGTCAACCACCCAACCAGCAGCCAGCCAGCGGCGACTTTTCCATCCATTCCACTCTCCAGTCTCTGTCTCTAGCTCGGGCTCCGCTTCTGGCTGGGGCTCGGGCTCCGGGTCCGGGCACAGTACGGGTTTTACAGGGGCATAATTCCAAGTCAAGTCAGTCTCCAGAACCACTACAGCCCGACGCGGCAGCGGCGACGGAGACGACCGACGGCGGCAGCATAAACATAGACCTCGAAACTCGCCCGTCGCCGTGCAGCGAGCGGACGCACACACCGACGCGGCGGTATGCGAGCCGCACACAGCGAAGAGAGCGGACAGACAGACACAAATAGAATGCGACGGCCGCGGCGACGACGACGGCAACGGCGACGGCGTCGGGGGCGGGCGTCGGCTGCTCCGGCAAGTGAAAGATTAGCGATGGTGTTTTACCCGCGCCGCATACTTTCGGCTCGCTCGCTAAGCTCGGGGACTGGATTTTGAGCTGGAAGTGGAACTTGACTTGGATCGGGGCTCGGGCTCGGCGGAGGACACACGCCGCCCGCCTGATCCGCCGACCCGATCGTGATTTGTGAAAGGGTAGCAAATGAGAGCTTGAAAGCAAACCGCCGAAAATCTGGCCGTTTTCCTAACTCTTGCCCCAAGAGAAAGTAGGTAGACAACAATGCTCAGGAAAGTGCATCCGATCCTCGATCCAGATAGACAAGATCAAATCCTGAAAACATCCGTGATCGGTTGAAAATTAAAAAAATTACCAAGAAATACGGCAATAATTCAAATTTTCAATGAAGATCACGTAAATTTATTCCTCAAAATATCAATGATCGGTACGAAACAACGAAAATGTCTATCATACTTCAAATTTCCAATTTTTACAACGCCTACATCAATCAAAATCAGGCAAGATCACTCTTCAAAACATCAGCGAATGGTAAAAACCTACAAAAATGCCTACCAAATACTAAAATCTTTAAAATCCCTAAGTTTTGCGAAGACTAGAAATATCGGTTATGGCAAGATCGGTTTTGCACGATCGGTTTGAAAGCACCGAAACAGCTTATGTTTAATATTTCTAATTTTCGACCAAAAACTATATCAATCACCCCAATCAATCGACCTATACCAGTCAATTTCGGGTTTCCCGATCGTCACAACCGATCATGAAATTACCCAAAAATACACAACATGATATAAAAAAAAGCACACACAAAACACGTCTTGGAATTTCCAATTACCGTTACTCAGAAAACTTCATACGAAACTTTTCGTTTTCCAGTGAAGCCACACAGGCCTACAACTCCTCTTGGCGCGATCGCGCTATAAAAAATAATATAAAGAGTCAGAGACAGCGTCTTGGCTGGGGCAACAACAACTCGAAAACATTCCGCCGGCCTTCTTGAGCTTGATGGGCTGCGCGGTGCGGCCGATGCTCGGCGGCTCGGCGGCGGGGTGGGTACACACAAGTGCGATGCCATTTTCATAAATCTTTAAGAAATGAGCAAGATCGTCATCGGCCGTCATTGGCAACAAAGAAGCAATATATATATATAAGTTTTTTTACTTGATTCGAAACCCCGCGAGATGTGTTGTTAGAAAACGCTTTTTTCGCGGCGTTTCGAGATGATTTGATGATGAGGTCTCTTGCTGATTTTTCTGTTAGTTTACGATAGAAATTGAGGTTGGCTTAGCTTTTTTTCAACATGATCATGATCACGAACACAGGGCTATTAACACTTCAGCAGGTTTTTCAGTAGATTTTTGGGGAGTGTTTGCGGAGCTTTTGATTCGTTGCAAAAATTAACTCATTTATTTGTAAATAAATAATAAACAAACCGGATATTTTTAGTAAGGCGTTATACAGCAGGGTAATTAAAGTGTATACTGGCTAGACTAGAGAAAGGAAAAGCTTATTATTAGATGGAGGCAATAGAACTATAACCTGTATACACAAATAATATCTTTTTAGACATATGTGCATAGGTAGGTTTATTAATAACTAAATGTACTTATTTTAAGACATAAATCACGAAGATATTAGATACGCCCCACTAAGGTAGACTGACGATGACTCATTAATGATGTAATATTAAACTTAACATATTTAAAAACTTGAGACCAAAATCCAATGATGTTTACTTTTATTTAAATTGTACATCCAAAAAAGTCAAAAATATATACAAATCTGTGTATATGAAGATGCTCCGATTTTGTTAATTTTCTTGTTTTTGTGAAATTGATTACCATAATCACGAAATTACCCTAATCTCTTTTTCGATGATAGACAGATTAAAACTTCAATTCTACGGACTTATTAACATGGAACGATTACTTATTTCAAACATCTTAACAGCTTAAACCAGTTTTTAAGTATGTTTCGCGTGAAAAGTTTAATATGTCATTATTCAAATTTACCCAGTTTTTTTGACTCGATTTACAAAGAACTTTAAATAAAAAATTAGGTTTAAAAAATGTATTCCCATAAAAATGGGATAAACCAAAACAATAAATGGCTCTAACCATAAAGTACAGATTTTTTCGGGGTTTTATTTCTAAATGAAATTAAATTAATTAAAGAGAAAATTTTTTGATTTGGTTTCTATCATATTAGGGATTTTCTGATAAATTAATTAATGGACTCGCGGTTGTGTGAAATGAATGATTTAGATACGCGAATATTTTGATTTTGTGTAGATTCATGTAGCGCATTAAAGCTCACTATTCGACTGGTTAATCTTAGTTTCTTATTGATGCGCCATAACGAGTATTCAATTTAACTTTTTATTTGTAATCTCTAACAACATTCAGGAGTAATCGACGGTATGGTAATTATCGAAGCATGCGCGTGCTAATATTTGATTGTTTTGCTTTCCTAATGAAAATTATGTGCTACTTTCGGAAAACCGGACTCACATGTCTGCAGTTCGCGGAATTCTTTTTGTAATACTTGTCCAAGGCGAATCAAAAAACTTCTTCAGCCTTAGGCCGTAGAAATCCATTAAAAAGACTCACTCGTATGCTTTGAATATGAGCGTTTTCCGCAAGGTCGCATTCCGCAGTGGAAAGATGATTTCCCTCTGGGTCGTTACCCACCCGTTTTTTCCTATCGACATTCGTAACCATCGCAAGCCCATAATTTATGTGCTTTTTCATGTTTTACTTTTTATTTATACTTTTTGCAAGTACGACTGCACGAAGTGCTTCCTTCCCTCAAAATCTCATAATTACCTGCGACATTTAAAAGCGAAAGTTCTCTTTGCCGCGCGGTCGCCGCCGCCGTCGCTGTTTCGTGGCGAAACGTTGCGAAATCGCTGTCTATTAAAAAGCGTTGACCGCGTTTGCAGTCAGCGTCTTTTTTCCTGTTCATTTTTCGCTTTTCGCGGCAAATGCAGGCAATTAAGCCCCTCATACATTAGTGTCATTGAGGTGACGTCGAATGATAGTGATAAATTGATAAAGGCGCTTAAAGGTCTTTTACATCATTTATATACCCTCCCGACCAATCACGCGTATCGATCGCGTTTCGCAGCCTCCGTTCGCGAAATTACCGCTCTCGCACGTAGTCGGCGGCTACTGGGCATTGTCACAATCAATCAGGGAAAATTGGTGAAATAAAAGAAAATTCGCGACATCTGAGGCCCTGTGCCGTTCGTTGATCCCTGTGGCCACTTAGCTGGAGGCTGCGAGCTGCGTCCTCCTCCTGCTCCACGAGATCCCGCAGCTATCAGCATCCATCTGCGAGCCCTTGGAACGAGATACACCGGGGATTATGTAAGTGCACATGACCTATAATTACAACACATGAAATAACTCTCGTGAAGTACGTAATTATGCTAGATTCCTGGCACAGCATAGTGTCTTTCGTGCTCGTGCAGCCTCCGCCGCCGGAGCCCCATTGGTAGCGGAGTCTCCGATTCGGTGGCACCCGGCAGTAGCAAGTAGCAACGACACTGTGTAGCGCGAGTCTGAGCCCGACCGCTGCAACTGGAGGAGATTAATTCCTGGCGTCTTTTGAAATATCGAAATAATTGAGAAAAAATAATTTTTATGGGTGCCCCAGACGAGGAGCCCCACATCATCATCATCATCGTCAGTCAACGCATGATGATGCGTTTCGCGATCGATAGAAATTAGAACTGCTGCGCCAGTTCATCTGGAAGTCCCCGCGGATGATGAGGATGACGAAGATGCTGATGGAGGCGAGATCGCACACTTGCCGGGGCCAGATTAATTGATATCGAAAAACGTCTCAGACCCCAGACATAGTCTTCGGTTTTACGAGAGCAATTAGTCCTCGAATGTCGCCAGCGAAGGAGCGCGAGCTGGTCGGGCTCCGCTGCTCAAACATGGTCCAATAATGTCCATGCAGTCACTTAAAGCCATGTTTTCATTATGCAACAGCCCAGGCTTTGGGACCCGCTGATCGTGCCGTGATCTTTCACAAGAAAAACACGAGCGCGCTTAATGTCCGGGGTCAACAGTCTGATGAATGGCGCAGCGGCCATTGGCAATTATTCACGATTTTTGGTCGGGCTCGGGAGAGTCAAGTGCTTTGTTTTTTGGCCCAAAAGCAAAAATATCGACGAGGTGTGCAAAACCGCCACGAAAAATTACATATTCCCTGATTTAAAACTGATTTCAAAAAAGGAGGGTCTCAATTCCAAACCGCAAATATGCTCATTTCATGCCATTTAGTTAAATATCCACAAATTTTTTTATTCTCAAACTGGAAAGTTATAAGACCGATTGTCATGGCGTGATATTATTCGATTTATAGTACGAGTCAAACATTTTCGAAATCAATTAAAGGTAGGTACTTTTTAAAATAAGCGACCTAACAAATAATTTCAAAATGTTAAAATAACCGACTTTAATGATGGTTTTCTCTAAAACATCCTTTAGAGTTTAAAATATTTTTATATTATGAAAAGTTTTCTAATATATCTATTAATAATTCTAGTATATCCAATCAAATTTCGTACTATATGCATGACTGAAATTTGCGAGTAAACCCCAAAAACAAGATTTGGTTTAAATTTGTAATTTGCCGATTTTGCAGCGTAAACGGCTCATTAATTGCAGTGCAACGTTTGAAAAAGTTCGCAGCGCTCCACGTCCGGATTGAGGCCCCATCTCAAGCACGAGCCAGCCATCGACATTCGCGAACATGAGCCCCATGCATCTTTTATTGCATGCAGACAACAATTGAGCTACAAATTGCGGAATTGATTGCGGCACAAGCGCGGGAAATCTACAAAAGTACGGGATACCCGCGCCCGGGACCGGGACTGTGCTATTTCAGCGGCCTCCACTTGCTCACGCAAAAACTCATACGTAATGGAGAGGCTTTTCATGTTGCAAGTGAGCCCTCCGATTGTCTTGACGAAATCCCGCGGTGGTTCCAGGGACCCTGCTCGGGATCCGCCGTCGGGAGATTCCGCGAATGTGTTAATTAAAATTGAATTCATTATCCTAAGCGGCTTGCAGGTGAGCCCTAGAAGGGTTAACCAAGCAACGTCCTATTTCCGCCGATCGGGCCACTTTGGCCGGGAAAAGCCCACACCGCAACTGGAAATTAGGCGTTTACTTTAGGCTTTACAACGTTGCCCAAGCCCAACTGTCAAACTTCCAAACTAACTTCCGCTTGCTTTTAACTAACTTTTTCGCTTCCAATTTATATTTGAATACCAGTTCGATAGTCGGGTTTTATAGAACGAATGCTTTGAACTTTACTTGAGATTGGGGTCCCTTTCGTGTCGATGGTGGAGGCCGAATGTAAGCATTCGAGTTAATTTGATAAGAGTGAATCGATATTTGCCATAGAGTTGTATTTCGCATTCCTTTGATTGTTTTGTCTAACTGGTGTGCCAGGATTGTTCTACCTGCTTGCCAGTCATAATAATGAAATAAAATTACTATCGGGGAAGGCAAACTGTCGTATCTCAAATGCCAGCCAGTGCGTTTTAAGATTAATATCAAGCTCCCTTCAGTTTGTTTTTAATTGGCTCTGCGATTTGAGTTGATACGTGACATTATTGTTTATTACCTAAAGAGGAATTCATAATTTTTTTCAGAAAGATTTGCGTGGGTTGTTCTATAAATAATAACCAGCTTAAGGTGTTGTTGGTCGATTTTTATAAACTTAAGGGGAATTTACAACATATTTTCTTTATGAAACACAACATACGAAGAACATCTGTAAGAGTGACTTCGGAATCTTTTGCTTCCTGAAGAAATTTATTAGTGCTTTTCCTTTTCAATCTCAATTTTTCATCTAAGCAATTTATTTGCGTAATAAATATACATTACAGCTATTCAAGTTTTATGCGTTACTGAAGTAATTGTTTGTGCTCTTCCTTATCGGAATTGCATAAAAGGCAAATGCAATTAAATCAAATAAGTGCTGATCAGAAAATGTAGAAAAATAAATAAAATATACTTTCTGCCGTTACTACATGGCGTTATTACTCTCTTTTACTATTCAATAAAATCGTTGAGCCTCTACGAACTAGATAATACGATCATGGTATGTAGCATAAAATTTATGATCATCATGAAAAGTTAAATCAAAAAGTTACTTACAGTAATTCGAAAGGCCACTTAAAGCCAAAGAAATAATCTTCCCTTCCTTTCTTCCAGAGAAGATGGCACTCACCTGAAAGATGAAATGAAAACATTCATTAAAGTGTGTTTACGCCGTACAATCGCAAAAGGGACTAAAGATTTATTGTCTGTTTATAAAACATTCTTTCAAGTCCACAGAAGATATGCATTCAAAAGTAAAATTAATTCTATAGCTGCTACAATTGCACACAAATTTTAAAGGAATATATTGGTACTGCGGCGGCGGATTTAAAGCCAGAAAAATCATAAAATCCTTCGTATTTAACCCAGGAATGCACCGTGGAAGGGCATCCCTGGAAAAGAAGCTTGTGGAGCAGGACAGCGGCAACGAGGACGGACATCAATCAGGAGACCAGAGCTGGAACGACGCGATCCAACCGATGTCGCGCACAAATGGTCCCCATAAAATCCCAAAACATCCGAGGATCGCGGATCGCGGCTCGAAAACCGCGAACAAGTTTGCGTCGCTTTCCGTCTTCGATCGGCGCAATCGACGCGATCGGAGGCAGCACCCTCTCGGGCAAAAGTAATCGCAATTTCAGCGTGGTTAATGTTCCAATCCCGCAGCGCATGGTCCAGGGGGACCTCGAGGAGCCCGGCAAAACTCTTAAAAAGAGTCAAATCGGCTGATCATGCGTTCATTTGCCGATCGCGACACAGCCCGGCTTGATCATTAATTCAATTGAGTTTCATTTAAGTAAAAGATTCGACGTTTGCATGCGAGAAGGGAGGGGAGTTTTTCAGGAAATTAATTTTGATTTGTTCTCGACTGTCTACGCTGACTCAGAATGATTCTAGTCTTTATCCCTGCTTATGATTTTAAGTGTTTAAAATTATAAAAGATAAAACGCTCAGGATATGTCTGTCTAATATTTTTTCTTTCGATACAATTTTTTTAAGGACTCAATTGAAATTTCAGGTTGAGTATTTTTTTTAAAGTAGGTACATACTTTCCAAGTTGTATTGTATCAAGCAATTGGTGTAAAAGCTCAGTTTGTTATTTTACGTTAAAACAAACATTTTATGCATATACAGAAATACTAAAATTTTTGGCGCACAAAATATGTATATATAAAATATATTTGCAGATTATCCATTTAATGATCTTGCATTTCTTCAACATTTCACGAACCTCATAAACTTAGTTATTTTATAGTACTTTAAAATATAATTTAATATTTTTTTTACCATGTCTACGTCTGGGTTGAAATTAAAAGAAAACAGGTTAGATAGACATTACTTTTCAGTTTTTGGCATACGTAGCAATACTATAACAATGAGAAAACTTTAAGGTTTAAGTACCATTAATCGCGCTTACTGCTATATGTGGACCTATTGTTCAGTTGCTTTTTTTGCAGATTCTTGCTAAAAATAGGAATTCCCTAAGTTATATAACCGCCAGGGTGTCATTCAATCGCCAATCTTTTCCTTTGAGGCTCTGGCCGGTGTGACTTCTTAAGTCGCCCATTTCTTGCTAAATTAGCACCATGGAACAGTAACACAGGGACGGAGCGGTGGCGGGCGGCGAAAACTGAATGGAGCCACCCCCGCACCGCCCCGCGCCGTCGAGGAACGGAGTGATTGATCACAGACGACTTGGAACAACCCCCACGTATGCACGTCACGTTGTCGGGCTTCTTTTTCTTCGAGGCGACGTCTTTAAAAACGTATATGCATTTCTTGCGGAGCCCGACAGCCACATCTACACTACACCTGAGCGGCGGCGGCGGAGTCTATCTTTCGTCCGTCGTCCGTCGTCCGAGGCTCAGTTCTCTTGATTCTTGGTTTCGCGTAAAAGCGCAAACTCCGAATTTCATTATACGTAGTTGGAAAAATCGTGGAAATTCCAGGTTCATCGCTCGGCCTTGTCTCTTCGCTTGATCCCATTTGGGGCCCCCTCACTCGGCTTTTTGTAGTGCTAGGGCCTAGGCCTCCGCTCTATGGAGTGCGGGTAGGGAAAGCATTCCCGTCTCAAATCCCAATTAGAACGTAGTAAATGATAGACTTTCGGACAGACAGAGAAACTGATTTTAAATTTAAACACTAACTAGGTTTCACGCATCGTAAAACCGAACAAGTGGTTGGGGCTCTGGATTTTGGGGCCAGATATTCGATTTTCTTGACCCCGGCGACGAATGCTAGACAAGCAAAAGGAAAAATCCCACAACATCTCAAGTCGAGTCGGGGCTGACTCATGTGGGGAATATGGGCACACTCCGGATTCAAGGCGATTTGTCCAATTCACGAGTGATTTGCGTGGACCAGGAATTCTGCGAGAGGCTGACATAAGCTGCATGGGGCCCCCCCGTCAGAAGGCCCCATTTTGGCGCAGTTCTAGCGCCCCAACTCGACCAGACCACTGTCCTCGAAAAGTGCAGTCACTCCACAAATACCATTCGCAAAATTTTGGCTTGATTCGAGGAGTGACTTAATGGGCATTTTATTGATCACTAAAGCGACATCGAATTGCCATTAATTGAAATCCAGCCCTGGGGATGGGCGAATTTAGCCAACTTCAACTACAGAACACCTTCAACTACTCGTTGGCTTGACAAACTAATAGACAAATCTAAATCTGCGGAAGCAAGCCGCTCCCTTCAGCTCCTTGTTTGGTATGCAAAAGTGTAAGGCAGTTGATATGCAAATTAATCTGACTTTTTCCGCAAAACACAAGAAAAAAATCATGTTTTCTGCAATTACTCGCTACTGTGTCTTGACAAATAAATAAATAAGCCGACGAGGAGTCTGAACCCGCCCATAAAGCAAAGTGAGTAATGGAATCTGACTCACTGCTTGAAAATGCCGATTTATCAAACTGATCTCTTTTGGAACATTTTAAATCTCGCAGTTGTCCGTTGATAGTTTAAATTTTGCCTCGACACCTAAAAGATTAATTTCTCTAACATTTTTGTTTCTCTTCTGTTCGTTCTCATTAAAGTGAATGTGGATTCATAAACAGTAATTGCACCATTCTGAACACTCCCAAATTACTGGGTGCAAGGTTAATTGAAGTTAATGTAAATGCTATTAAGCTCACCTTAAAGCGTTTACGGCCGTAATTAATTTTTAGTTGCGGACATAAGTTATTTTACGAAATATTTTCTACTACAACTATAACGAAATAAGAGTTAGAAGCAAAATCGGTCAAACCGACGTCTTATTCTAATGAATATCTGGAAGTAAAAAAACTTTGTATTAAGAAGACTTTATATGATTTAGTGTATTAACCCCAATTATTTTATTAGGAAGCACATTTCAAAACAAAAATAAAACGAGCCACAAACGATAACGTTTGCCTCTATAAAATCGAAAAATTTAAGACGGAAACAAATATAGCCATAAAAGCGCAGATTGCATTTGAAGGTAGTTAAAAAATATTCTAATCTGCACCGAGACGCCTTATCTCTCCTTCTTTTAATATGTTTCGACCCATGACCTTTTATCATTAAAGGTGCAGACACTGCAGAATTGAGCCGTACTTTAGCATATCACTTTTTCCAAAAATAGTCCCAAAAACGGTTAGCAGGCAATCCTTAATCTTTGAAAATTAAGTAAACAAAATTCCCGACCTCGTTTTTTCCGAAAAGTATATATTTAAAAAATGAATTCGGGAAAAACCTCCCCAAAAATCGCACTAAAATAAAAAGAAAATCATGGTACGATAACAACTTCCAGTTATGTCATCAAACAAAGCAAACCAAAAGAATATTTTACTTTTTTCGAAATCGACTGCATAAAAAGCCTCACAAATCACATCAAAGACATTTTTGGCCTCAGATAACCCAGATACGGCGGGGAGATGTAAATAATGCAGAGGCAAAAGCCGCGAATACCGGGCCGCGATTAAGCCGGTCGTGGAACTGCAGCCTGGGGAAGTGTGCTTCCTACCTCTTATCAGGCCGCGATAGACGCAGTCTCCGCGCACTGCTTTATCTATAGCTTGAAATTGCTCATAAAACATAAATAATAAATAACTATAATATTTGAAATTAGAAATGTAGTATTAAAGTATTAACAATATAGGTTTAAGAATTACGGCTTAAAAGCTAAGAAATCAACGAGGGCTTACTACAAAAATATTAAAAATTAGCTTTAAAACATTTCGTAGAATAGAGTGATACTGATAACTTTAAATCAGAATTTCGATGGACTTTTTGCTTCTATTGCTGCAGAATCAACGCAATTTTCAGTGCGATGAAATACTTTTAAAAAATGGGTTTTTGCGTAGAAATCCCGCGCAACTTGCGGGAGCGCAGGGGGAGGGATAATGCGTGCTGATAAGGGTCCACTTCGATTTGTGACAAGCGCGACTGATCGCAACGCTTGCACATTTTAAAGGCGCAATAATTGCTCTGAATCGCGAACGCTTTTCGAATTACACCCCACCTTAATCCGGCGCACCGCGGCGAAATTATTGCGGCTGTGATTTGTCGCCGGCTGCCCACCTTTGTTACTCTCGGCGAGTAGTTTTTAGCCTACTCCCTGTCATGTTCCGTGTCTAGTCTGAAAATGTTCGGATTTCGCAGTTGACACATACACGGGAATTAATTTGTAGCTATTAAGAATGATGGGGTGCCATTACTTTATGTTTGTCCACTTATTCCAACTAATGCGCAATTACTATCTAATTTCCTAAAAAGAATGGTTATTTCTGTACATGATGCCTATATCGATTAACTTTTTCTTATACCAACAAAGAATTTCCATCTAAACAAGTGATATATGATTATTTCAAATATATGTACATACCTGACTAGACTATTAACTCCAAACAAGAGAGAAATGAGTTTCAAAAGTAAATAATATATAAAAATTACAGATATTTTTGAAACTTTATATAGAAAAAACCAGCAACCCAATCAAAATCTATTTACTCTAGGAGCACTTTTTGAAGTCTTAAACAGATGCATTGAACAAAACTGACTTTTTGAATAAATCTCTACAGACAAACGAACTCAAAAAAATATATCAGAACTTTTGAGAAAATCAACCTAATTTAAAAATTCACTTCTCAAATTGGTTCAAAATTTGTACTTGAACAAGAAAAGTTGTTAATTGCCAAGAGTGTTGATCTGTTAGGTTTGAAGAAGCAGTAGAAGTAAAACATCAAAAAATCGAACTCTGCCATCGTCGTCCCTCTTTTTGTCTTGATAACAAAACGCCACGGCCCGTGAAATACAGAGAAAAACAGCGCGTGGAATCGAAAAGTCTTCAAGGTAAGCCTGTTTTTATGAAATTCGTCAAGGATCTCAAAGATGCCCTACTACTTCTTCCCCGGAAACACTGCCAGAAAATGGGAATACGTTCGAACAAGAAAACGGAGGAGCGGGGCGCCTATGCCCCAAATATCAGGAGCAATTTGAAGGTGGGCACCTTCCGTTTCAATTGTTGCTTAAAAAACATGAAAAAGTCGAAGTTAGAGCGGGCACAATCAAAATTCAGGAAGCGTATCTCTCAAAATCCCTTGATCGCCTGAATGCGATTCGGGCAGAAGTCCCGTGACGAAACACCGAAAAATCCCAAATATTTGCCATTATACCTATTTACCTGGCTCCTGCGAGCCCTCAGGAAAATTTTTGCTTATCTCCACCGTCAAATCTCAAAATTGCCATCAAAGCCTCAAAGAAATGCGTCCCCGACCGCCAGTGTGCCACCGGGACTTATTCGGGAAGTGGTCGCTCCGCCAGCGGGGGAGCGGTGTCCGCCCCCACACAGGAACGATTAAAATCTTCCTTTTCGGCTCTGATGGCATGTTCCCTCGCTTTTTTATTTTTTATTTTGAACGTACAAAGAACAGCCCCGAAAAATATCTCGAGCGCGGCCAGAAGGAGATTCCGGTCATAGTCGTAAGAAAGTGAGTTTTTCTTTGAGAGTCTTTTCTTCCTTTGGATCTTTTCTTGAGCGCGACGATAAGTTCCGTTTTCTAATCCGGAAATTCTTCAACTATGTAAATCTTGTCATGTGTTTACTTTCGTTCTGCCGCCGCCCGAAGTCCCGCCCTCCCAAGATGATGATGCTACTGCCGCCGCTGCTGCTGTGTCACCTCGGCTGGGCACCGGGCATCGTCTCACTCAGATAAATGAGGTCCACGCAGCATCCAACAGAAGTAGCATCAGCAGAAGTCAAAAGGCACTAGACCATGTCTTCTTTCTTGCGAGGACACCTTAGAAAAACGAGACTACGCCATCCGCTGGCCGGTCTTTCGGTCGGCGTGGGGCCCCAACTGCTCCGCGCCTTCGGTCCAGCGGCAAGATGCTGCTGCCGTGCGAGCAAGAAAGTCGCTCCTAATTCAGATCTTTTCACGAGAAAAACAAATATTGGACGGCAATAAATCCACGGGAAGAGCGTGAAATACAACAAGGTGGAAGAGTCGTTACGTTTCTGCTTTTTGCCTCCGGGGCAAGTGTTTCCATGGTGAGCCCCACAGCTTCCCCGGATCCGGCTGGGGGAGCAGACGATTTTCAATAACTTTCTAAAAGAGAAAAGCAGCACAACTCCCTCACCTCACGTCCCGGTGCCTGCGCTCGAGCAAAGGGTTTTTCCTGCTGGGTGCTCGAGGGGGTCGCAACCTGGGTGGCCCCATTGTGCCCCAATACGACCCTTTCGAATTAGTGATGAGAAATCCTACGCAGGAAAAAGTACTCCCCTTTAAGCTGTCTCGGAACACGGGAACTAACTTTCGTGAGGTGAAAATCCCTTAGTTAAATCCGCAGAGACCTCAGACCCCTTTTTGTTAAAGCCTAGACTCTGTCCTGCGGCGTCCTTATAAATTTTACTTGCATTTTTAAAAGACTATCCGTCCGGCTATCCATATAATAAGGGGGCGAATATGTTTCATATACTCACATCACCTTCGTATAGGTATTATATAAAAATTAATGAAGAAAAAGATGGACAACTGCGAAATAATGCAAAAATAAAATTTTACAATCATAAAGTGTTAATACAGATATACAGAAAACCTATTTTGAATGCTGACTTAACCATTTAGTAATGGTAAATTTGTGTAATTCACTATCACTTAGCAATTTATTGATAGTAACGTTTTAAGAATTAAACCACCACTTAACAATTTAATTATTACCGAAATAGCGACAACCCAATTTACTTTTGTTTTGTGTATTACATTGTATGACCCTCGACATTCGCATAATTCTATTAATACCAATATTATCAAATTCGATTTATTGGTTTTGTTATTACGGGGTCGCAAAAATACATGAATATTAAGCAAGAACATTAAAAACTTTTATGATTGCGCTAAAATCATGAATAGCAATAATTATGCAAGTGGTTAGCGCATCATTAACAATAATTTACTGCTATTAGCTTCTAACCAATAACAGTTAAATGGACGACTATAAAATTCTTGCAAGTATTTGAACATAAATTGCTTGGCATTCAATCACGCAGTACAGACATTATAAATCGTTAGATCGTAAAACGAACCGAAATTTTTTGAATTTGCCTAAAGCACCCACACTCAATCTATAAAATTGCTGCGAAAAGACATATGGACTAATTTTTGTATTTGTTTTTCGACTTTTGAAAGTGTGTTTCCCACGCGAACAAAATAGAAAGAAACATATCAAATTTCGTTTGAAACACACGACTTTGAAGCAGGAAAAGCGCTTTCATAGGCACTTGCTGATAACTCTTCCGGCGGTTACAATCGTTCAAATCTCAACCAGACCCAGGCAACTATGAAGAAAGCGCAAAAATGGCCGAGAAGAATTCTCAAGGCTCTTTGTATCGCAGTTTTTGACCGTCTTGGGCTTCTTTTAATGGCTTGGGTGGCCGCGCTGCCCGCGAAGGTTTTTCTTTTACTTAACTGAGAAAAGGTGCATATAGTCTGCAACAGGGGGATAACCATTTCATAATATTTTGCGCAATCCAAGGAAAAGGTATTCCGGGCGACGTGCCGCGAGTCGTGACTGTGCAAGCTGCAGCACCAGATACCTTCAAAGCTCCGTCAGGGCTCCAGAGCCATCAAGCAACCTTCTGCGCCTAAGACACGTAACTACGCTGCAGCAGCTGAGTGAGGCGATGTGACAAGTTCCTCTTAAATGTGTCACTTGTACCTGCGGCCTGGGTGCCGAGTTGGGAAACTTTGTCATAAGACGCTAGTCTCCTTGGAGGCAACTGTAGCAGATTGGAATTTCTCATCTGAAAAAAACGATACAAGACGCCCCGAGCCACCTAGAGAAGAAAAGATATATTTCTCGGATCCAGCAGCGAATCTGAACCACGTATATACTTTGCTCGGTTGGGATTCCGAGAAAAATTTGTGCATCATATTCTTCGTCTAAAGATTTTGGACGCGGTGGTGCATCCGGTGGCGTTCTGTTTCTGGGTGATGCTTACGTCTTCAACTATATGGACCAGTTTTGATCTCGGGCAGTAGCTAATGCCTTTGAGATAAAATGCTTTAAGAACGATGCAAGTCCAATTTAGCTGACTTCAGACTTCAATTTTGAATGGGCTTGAGCCCCGAAATTGGCGGAAGTTTTATTCTCGGGCAGTATAACACAACACAGGCCGTTTACCTGCCCAGGAACGTAAATTGGCTCATTAGGCTCAAATAAATGTGAATAATTAGGAAAAACCATTGAGAGCGGTGGCTAATGGCCCACATCGAGCCGCTCTTTCATGTTCTTCCGACTTAAATTGGATGAAAGTTGCGTAATAAGTGAAGAAGTGCACCTAAATAAACGGCCTTTTAATTATAGGATTGAGGAAATTGTAGCGCTAGTTTTATTCAGTAAATTTACACTATATCGAAAACTGTAAATTTAAAATTGCGTTTTCCCGTATTTCCTTCAAATATTTTAAAAATTGTTTAAGAACTAATGAATTTCCGCCCAGATTTTGTGTATATTACAGCAAAATATTGATTTTTTTCCAAATCTAAATATTTTGAATATAAGATACCACTCGGAATGAATTCCTATAATCAGATCCATGAAAATATCGAACGTTAGTTGTCTTTTATAATTCTATCCTTTCCCCAATTCGCTTCCCTATTTTCTCATAACAACTTTCGTTCCAAACCATCGTAAGCCTATTGCAAAATGTCCGTTGGTCCCTCTCCTCCCCCGCATCAGCAACCCACTACTTGTTCTTGTCTTGTGAAATTTCCGCCATATCTCCGGCGATAAATCAACTCTAACCTTCACCAAAAGCGGATATATTTCCATGGTGCAACGATGATGCAGCTCATAATGGGTTAAGTCAGCAAACCCCCGAAAAATGCCTTTCAACTCTTTGCAAGCCGGAATATCTCAGTGCCTGTTACTTTTTCTGACAAATTACATAAGGCGCCTTTTGCCTCCAACCATTTCGTCTGTCTGTCTGTCCGTCCGTCCGATTCGTGGAGTGATTTTCATTTCATTTCTTTTCTTTCCCGGAGCCGCGCCAACCCGAACAGATAACAATCTCCCCGGCGTTTCTTGATCCCAATTCGCGCGAATAAGACCGAAAAACCAAACACTTCCTCCACCAGCGGCGGCTGTAATTAGTTCTTTTTGCTGGAGGTGCGCAAGGTCCGGGCCGCGGGTACGGTTCGAACTTTTGGAGTCCGTCCGCGAGGGGGCGGGGTGGCGTAGCCCCTAGTTATTCTGCACCGAAAGCAAATTGAAAATGCCATCAAATTTGAAAGTGGACCATAAAAAAGAGAGCCAGCCAGCAACAGGGTCAGTGACACTGCCAAGATGCCTTTTATATGCAGATTAGCTGCTGTTACACGCTCGTTGCGTAATGGGGCTCGGTGTAGGTGCAATTGGAGCAGCCCCTCCCCGCGCCGACCGACCGGCAGCCTCCCGCACTGCTCTGAATAAATTCATTTGTGTCGGGTAAGACCGCGGCTTGTAATTAAACCGCCGAAATGGCTCGAAATAGTCGTCCCGCATCAAGTCCAGAAAAAGGCAAAAAACCCAGGAAAAAATTCCGGCCAAGAGTCGTTTTGCGACTGGAAATGTTCGTTTTCCTCTATAAATCCAGTCTGCCCCTCTCCGAGGCATTAAGACGGCCGCTACTGGAAAACTCGATTTGTTACTTGAAATCGGAATGCGACGAGGCAAAGAAAAAGTCTTGTCACGTTCGGGTTTCTTTGCACAAAATATATCAGAAGAAGACAACTGATAAAAAGCAGCGCAAAACGACCGATCAGCAGCGGTTCATGTCTTCGCTGAGGATATTTTTTCCCGGATTTTTCAAGTATTTATTGTAGATCTTTCCACAGGTTTCCAAGTGAGCTCGAGCGCGCTGGAAAAGCCGCCAACCGGTCAGCCTCGGAGCTACTTAGGACCTCAGCGGCCCCGCTGGCGGACCCCGAGCCACTAATAAAACCTGGTAGTCGAAGTCGCCGTCGTCTCCTTGGTCGTCGTCGACGCTGTCTTTCGCGTCTTGGTGCTGGTGCTGATCAAATTCCTTCACTAATATGATCGCGTGTAATCTACCAACATTCAATTTGGGTTGATAACCTCCAGTTGATCACCAGAAGAATTTCACTCGCAGTCGTCGACTGCTCGGGCGACCGGTGCTCCGCGGACGACGACGATGACGACGATTCGATTTTTGCATTCGTGTACTTTTCTGCCGTTTCTTTTAGCTGGCCCCGCGCGGAGGTCTGACCAGGGGGACTGCGAATGCCACCATAACTTACTTCCAAATTGTGACCATTTCTTCATAATAATGAACGTCTTTGAATGGCATTATTCCCAGTCGTGACGTACTAATGGGACAGTCATAAAGTAACCGGTAACTCCTGGCCACTGAAATATCTTTCGAGTGCGAGTCTCACCGGTTTGTCGCCAAAATAAATATACGCAATTTTTACGTAAATTACAGTGGGAAGGAATTCGAAATTCGAAATTCCGAACAGGGTGGTCTTACATGTCGTTAGGTCAATGCGTTGGCAAATCCAGTTTTATAGCACTGGATTTCTAGACATAAAAATAAATAATAGTAAGCAGAATAAGCTGCGCTTTTTTTGAAAATATTTAAAAAATGCTAGTAATTTTCATTGAAAAAACTTGCAAAATAAATACATCACTCACTATTATTAAATTGTTTCTTTTACAATCTTGTAAAGAAAAATTATAAAAGTTTCTAGAGCTCGAATACACTCCGTAAATCCGCTAATTTTAAGCAGATTTATTTAAAATGTTAAGAAGGTATTCCCCAGATATTCAACTTTAAAAAAATATCAAAAGTTAAAAATTGAATTCAACAATCTTTCTAAACCGGTACTCTATCAATCTACGCTCTATGTATATGTAATAGCAGGTTATGTCATCAATCAAAGACCCGAGAGCACAAATTAGAATATAAATAGCATCCCTCTCCTTTCAAGAAATCTTGCAAAATTGATCACTGTTATTATGATTTGCGATAGAGTTGCAAAGTGTATAATTTCTCCCACCTGAATCCAACAGTCACCAGCCACGGTAATTAGCGTAGCGCCAGCTCATCGAAGTGACCTGAGATAGTGCCTTCACCCAGAAAACCTTTGCGAAAATAAGTAGATTGGCCCAGCCCGTAAATAATAATGAGTTTAAAGCAGGTATCGCTCGGTGGCATGCACTGTAATTGCACCTATGCAATTAAAATGCAACGTGCATCATACTGCCGGCTCCATTGGTAGCCAACTGCCATTCGGCTTGATGGTAGATTTTTCGACGAAAGTCGACTTTTCGAATGTTTAAAATTTAAAATTTACGATAAAACTGAGTACATTGTGTTTTTTACAACTTTACTGTCGCCCCGAGGACAGTGAGGGCCGCAATGTTCCACCACCCACCGCGGGACTTCCGACGCTGGTGATTGCCGTCGGTGACGGTAACGCCGTTGGTGATGGTGAAGTGATGATCATTATTGGCTCCGAGCCGCCGGCCAAAGATTGCAATTTCTGGAAGAGAATGGAACTGTTGCTACTGTGAAAAATGCACGGAAAAGTGATTCAGCTTCCGACTTTCTCTGTAAGGCATGACTGAATGGAATTCACTTGGAAAATGTTCGCGAATTAAGAGGAAAAACAACGGGCGATGCAAAAACTTTGCACATTAGCCCAACAAACACTTTGTGGGGCCCCCGGCGGGGGGCGGAGCGGTGGGCGGCACTGGGAAAAGAATTGGTGTTTGCAACTTTGTTGAAACGTTTGCACGTTATGTGATTTTCTGGATGAGCAACCCACTGGTTGAAGGCAAGGTGCATGTTGCTTCGAAGCTATTTTCAATTCATGAAGGAGAATGCCCACTTCTGCTACTTTGAGAATTGTTTGCGTTAAGGAACAAATTCTGACTAGACGTACACACAGAGTGTGAATGAAAGTTTCTTTTTGTAAAACTGATGAGGATTTAGGGAATTCAATGTCCATAATTAATTTCAAATTAGCTTACTATTCTCTATTCTGCTTGTATATATACAGAAATACTACCTTTTATTATATCCTGTTAAAAATTATGCCAATTACTAAAATTTTGTTTTACTTAAAATTATTTTAAGTTTTTAGATTCTCTACGAGTATATGTCTTTTTTATTTCCCTAATTTCGACAGCTAATATGAATTGCGACTATAACATATCCTGCATTTTCAAGGAGGTGTTAGTATTTTTTTAATATTTACTCTGACCCAAAACCTTTAAACAAAAACTGAGAAATTTTCAGTGTGCAAGGAATGACAATGAACTTTAAATTGCCCGCCTACATGGTCTCAAGTTACTCAATCATCCTTATGTGGGAAATGTGTTCGAAATAACCAAGATAACTCCCAACAAGTTTCTTTTATTAATTTTGACTCTTAATAAGCTCACATAACGTCTGCGTCGGAGTATCCAGTTAATTAGATCGTTCGCTGTAGAAAATCGTAGAAAATTTTCTTGGTTCAATGATTTCCAAGAAAATTACTAAAGGAGCTCCAATAACTACCAGCCTCCACAGGACATACCTCGATTGATTGCTTCACCTTCTCGCCCATCCGCTTTGCAAATAAAAATAAATATACCAACGATTGCAGAGTACAAAAATATTCCCGGATTCCGACATATGCCATATTGCTGAAAGGAAGCCGAGGAATTTTTTCCGGGAACAAAGTCCTATTCGTACAAAGACACAGTCCAATTTATTTCAGGGGCATCGATTGTGAGCGGGCTCCATAAATTTCAAGGTTTTATCCATTAATGCATTGCGTTTGTTCCCCGATTGCTGGCCATGGACGACGTTTTCGACGGGATCCGTCCCGACAACACAGGGAGCCTCCAATGGTTGGTAATCCTGGGTGGATTTTGAGTAAGTGCCAAGTCGTGGATGTCAAGAAAATTTTAGATGAATTGCGAGCCTTGTCGGATTACGCCTCTGTTCTTGTGCATTTGACGAAAGGTGAAGTGACAGGCTTTTATAGGAGGCCCAGTCGAGCGAGGAGGAGTGAAGACAATCTTGAAGCCGAATGATATGTTTAATAACTATTGTAGACTAGCTAAATACCAAATCTAGCGACACCGGTAAAAAGGAGTAAAAGCCTTCTTCTTCTGGAAAAACAATATGATGGCCAGTTTCGTTCAATTTATAACACAAGTGCTGGAAAACAAATCCCTCATTGTCCCCGCAAAAGTTATAGCTACTTCTGGGGTCTTTGTCGGCGGTGCATTTATATCATTTCTGCATTGAGCGGGAGGAGATGCATATGCATAAAATTGCATAAGAATTAATTATTCAAAATCTGAGGAGTTATTTGAAGATGCCACATGTGCGCCCCTCTTGGCAGATAGACGGATAGCCCGCCTGGTCGGTGAACGGATGCTTTTGTGGAAGTAATTGAAAATCCACAAGTCTTAGCGATGAATTAATGCATCAGTGTCGATCATCTTTCTTCTTCAGTGGTTTAGACAGGGTACCTAATGTTCATGTCGATGTTTTTCATTAGTCGGTCATGCTCACATGGGACACATGTGATCTGGTTGTAATTAGCACTTTAAATGCAGGAATGAGGAAAAGCTTTCTTCTTTGTACCTCTTCTGCATTTATAAGAAATTTGTCTTAATAAGCAGAAGCCTTAATTTTTAAAATTATCGAAATACTTAGAAGTTTATTTCAGGTATACAACACAAATACGGTGCGAAAAGCCTCAATTTAACGCATATACATACATATATGTACAAATATGAAATTTTTGTAGACAATATTCTTACTTTAGTCAAGAGTTTAAATATAATAGAAGAAAGTTTGATTTATAAGATTGAAATTGCAATAATTTTTATTTTTCACAATAATATTCGATAAATATACAACACAAAATATTATATGAAAAGAAATTGTACAAAACACCGTCCCAAATATTTACTCCAATAAAATTCCATCTTCCCATGCAGCATTTTTTGAAAGAAATTTTCCCTTGGCTGCAACTCAAAACTGCTTTCTTCACTGAATTCAGTGAATACGCCCTTTTTTAAAAAAAAAATAAGAAAGCAAATCCTTCCAACAGCACAGTTTGCCGCCCACTGCCCGACACAGGACTTAAACTTGAATAACGTCCAACGACCAACAATAGCCCCGATGTAGTCACAACTTACCACAAATCACATTTTCTGTAAGTGCAATGGCGTGAAAAGCATGTCTACATTTCCTCATCAAAATGAGCGCGCGTCTTACATACTCGGGGCTCCCATGGTTTTCTTGGTTTAAAAGAACCAATAATGCCATGCTCCTTGCATTTTTATGCAAAAATGAACAAAAGAGTCCCACGTACTTTTTTGTTGATTTGAACACACAATACAGTGCGGAGCAAAAATAAAAAACTATATATTAGATATACACATCCAAAGACATATTTGCCCTGAAAAACTCCCAGAATAGAGGCACGTCTCTCGGTGGAGCTATTCCCTATGTATGTATATAGTGCAGTGGCCATAAAATTGCAAAAATAAACGAAATAAAATGACGAGCACGATCCTCAAGGAGAGGAAAACAAGAAACAAAAAAAAAAAGGCCACAACTTTTCCATCCATCCTCCAGGATAAGTTGCAGGCTGTTTAGTGGGATTGTGGGGTGCAATCCCCAAAACAAGCGTTCCTTCCCCCTTTCGAGTATAAACAGAAATAATTCCTGTTCCAGGGCAGTACGACAAAATGTAGGGACTCATGCATCTAGCTCTTAGTAGAAAAGTTGAGGATTTTGGGATAAGTCCAAGCGAGAGAAGTAAGCGAGAACAATGCCCTCGCGCTCCCCCACCAGTCCCCTTTTCCAGCAAGGTCCTTAAATGCAATTTTTATGTTTTGGTTGCCATCCTCAAACCCATCCTCCTTGCGTCCTGCAGCACATATTAAGGCAACAGCCCAGCGCAACTGGGAACACCCAAAGCCTTTCAGGGAATAGCTTGACGACGACTACCGACCAGAAACCAAGGGAAATTTTTGGTCGAGGCTAGCGATCAATAAAAACCGAGACATCCCCCAGTCGGGATAACGCCCGCCAAAGTGAAGGCTCAAGAATGGACCACCTGCAGCTGTTGTCGGCGATAATTAGAGAGGTGTTGAGTCGAGACTGGGTCTGGGCAGGGGGGCCAGAAATCGCTTAATCAATATTAGACCTTGAGCAGTTACATAGGGCTTATTTTAAGGACACTCACCTCGAAAGACCTTCCTCTTGCCGGCTATCTGCAGGGGCAGGGAGACTCCGGCGTCCAGCTGGAGCAGCACACGGTGCTCCCGGGGAGCGGGGCCCTGCGAGTGGGCTGGGCAGTAGTGTCGGGGTTCCCCATTTGAGTCAACGTAAATTGGTGCTTCAACGAGGGGCCATGCACCAGTCACCGCAGCTGCAGCAGCAGTCCCAGGGTGTGGTTGTGGTATTGAAATAACATGAACTGGAAAAAGGTGATGATGAGGATGATGAGGTCCTGGGGGCGGTGGTGGTGGAGCCTGCGAAGGAGGAATTTGCGGGATTTGCTGCTGTTGTTGTTGCCCAGCTGCTCCTGTTGGCTGCAAAGATGCTTGGGGCTGGAGTGACGGGGAGGTCACTGTTTTCGAGGTACCATACTGTGGTGCACCTCCCGAACTAGATACAGATACTCCTGTTTTCGAATTTTCACTCATTTTCGCACTTCTAAACTCATTGCTCGATATGCTGGTGGTGCTGCTGCTGGTCGATTTGGGTGCACCCAGATGGACCGAATCACCACCGCCTCTACCACTACCATTCCTCACAGCAGTTCGATAGTCTGTTTCATCTGCGCCACTGTCCTTTTCAGTGTCTTGTTTGGCCGCAGCCGAAATCATTGGTCCACTATCGGCCATAACTAAGTCATTTAAGCGAATCTTCACTTTGCTAGTCGCATTTTGATCCTCTGACGACGACGACGTTGTCGCTGGAAGACCTGTAGCCTCTGTGGCCGCGGATAAGGTCGACTTCGTCGATGCTCCAGTTAACAAAGCAACCTGTTGGTCCTCATTAGTCGGTGAGAGCGATGTCGAAGAGGGTGGTGTAGGCGACAAAATTGGAGCTTTAACCATCGGAAAAAATTATAAATGTTCAGCAAGTTTTGTGCGATTCCAATATGTCGCAAAATTTGATTAGAAGACTCTGCAAAACTGGTCACACTATCTTTAATAAACTGTACAATGTCCACAAAAAGGCAGTCTGCAAATAGAGAATAAATAATTACGCATAATAGACATACTGTAATATTGCCAAAATAATTGGGGAAAATGGGAATTGATACCAACTCTACATCACTTCTTCAGTTTTCAAAGGAGTTCCTCAGGATTCCAAAATAAGGCCTCTTCTTTTTTCTGGTCCCATCATGCATATTACATGTACCTATTTGCTTCTAGAAAATTGCAAATCAAGTTTTATAGATTGCTTTACTTTGTATGACGATTTACTAGGCTTTAAGAACATTTAAGTAACATATTTTTTTGCAGAAAATTGTGTATTTATTTTAAGACCTTATTAGTACTTATTTATTAGTTCACTAATTTCGTCGGGGGTGGATATAGCACAGATAGTGCCAAAGTGCGCCACTTTGAGATGACTAAACAGCGGCCCAAAATGATTATTACGAGCGCATATTCCCCCTAATGAAGACGAAGTGATTTCATTAAGTTCGTGTGCCATCGCAAAGCGGCTCATTCTACGCACAGGCCAAAACGCTCACGAAGTTATTGAGGTCACAAGGGACCAGGTCTTCCCGAGGAAACCTTCATTAAGCCAACAGCCTACAACTAGCGAAGATGTGCCAAACTGCTCATCAGCTCTAAGAAACACATCTCTGCAATTACGTTTCTCTTGCGGAAAGGTCATCGGGAGGACGGCATAGTGCAACATAATTTTCCGGCAATTAAAATCAACTAAATGTACATGTCAAATAAAAATCATAAATTTCATCCCTTTTCCCATTTCTCCTCCACCGCTAGTCCCTGATGGATTCAAAAGCCAACCACCTGCACCAGCACCAGCACCAGCACCAGACGATTCCCGGCTAGCTGAAGCCGCCCGAACCCTTGTAAAACCCACGCCAGGCGCACTCAGGGCTATTTCTAGTCACAGGGTGTATAAACCAAATCTGGCGTCCTGGAATCCGGTTGGCGTCATCGCACCCACAGCCTCAGAGCGAGGTCGGGTCGGGTCGGGGCGGAACAGGGAATGCCTACACAGATTTTTCTCGCAAGTACCAAAGCACAATAACAACTTGTTGCATCCTCCCGCCTGCCCCTCGGAGCCCCCTGAGCTTCTCCATCCCCGCACCCCTGCACAGCAAGAGTGCCAGTCTAGCGACGCCCGGACTCCCACGATTTTTCACCCTTGGAAGCTCGTTACACCTCCATCAGGCATCAACCCCCCGGTTATGGCGTTATCGCTCCGCTGGGCATATTAGATCAGTTTTCCGGGAGCGCACTTGGGGCTCCCTGCTCATCACGCAACAAGACCAACAGCCCTCCAGCAAGTTCTAAGTGACTGTCATGGAAAACTCTTCCACAAACCGTGGTGACCTCCTCCCACCAGCCAGAGGAGCCCCTGCTTCAAAACCTCATTTCAGGTCTTCCCGCACTCAAGGCTTCCAAGAAAATAGAAAGTCCTTGAAGAGGAGGAAGGAAAGAACAAATGGCAGGTGAACTAACCAGGTAAAATGCACTCGCATTGTGTGCTCCCTGAAACGGTGGGAAAGTATTGATCTGAACGATTCGGAGCAACCGTGCAGAGGCGCCGGTCGGGGTCAGAGTGGAACCCCATCGACTCCAGGATTTCAGAAATGGGAACGGGTGGAGCTGCGGTGCCACAAGCTTGTGAGTCCATTTGGGCGACTGCTAATGGCCAAGTAATTAAGGGCACCCGTTTTAACTAGCCCCGGTGTCTGGCTGAAGCGATAATCGCCAGAACTATTTCAGTTAAACACATTTGAGGCTTAGCCGCGATTTCCCATTCTCGACCAGATTTAAGTGGTTGGGGTTTTACCTTTACCCACAAATTTTGAATTTCTGTAGCTCCAAGTCTAGAAGGATTTTTATAGACTACTTACTTATCCACTTTCATCAAAACTTGTCTATTTAATTTGAAGTGTAAGTAGAAAAATATTTACTTTTTTAAAACTATGAGCAAAACATTTTTCCCAAAAATTCTTTCGAATCCGAATCTTCGTTGGGCATTTTTGGAAACAAAATTTAACCATTTAACTAAATTCATTTGTTTTAACTTGTTACAATAATGTTTGGTCACTCTAATTATAAGCTTACTAAAATTACAAAATTATGAACCTACATTTTATAAGTTTGAATAATTTTCTCCAGCAAATTTAGAGATAAACCCACTGAACATCACTATGAAATCAAGTTTGATATTATAATACATAGAAGCACTTAAGAAAGCATAAAAATACATTACTTCTATTTCAATGTTATTGTTGACCAAATCAGAGTAGGCGTGAACATTCTCTTTCTCCAGAATGGGCGAATTAAATTATGAACCTTTAAAGTTACGAAAGTACGGAATTTGAAGAGATTATTACACACCGAAGTGCCTCATGCAAAATGACTCTAATTAAGAATATTAAAACGTAGTTGGTACTATCACGGCTGTTTAACTAAACAATCAACAATCTATAATCCACTCTTCATGGTCTAAAAAAAGGATTTGAAAATTAATTCATTGTTTTCTGAAATAAAAATATACTGCAAAAATTATAATTTCTTGCTAATTTTATACACCTGTGCGCTACCTTTGGCTACAATACTGATTTTTATTCTTACTAAAATTTGAGACATTGATAAAATCAAACCCTTGTAACTCCATTTTTTCGTAAAATCCAGTATACAAAATAACAATAATTGTTTTTATTCGGTTCGGTCAGCTAACAAGAAAGATAAAATTTGTAATTGTTAACACTGAGAGAGAAAATTATGAGTGAGTTATTTTTTCTAGGAATATTCAGAATTTTTTCTTTTTTACCGATGGGAGCACAAGTCAAAGAGTAAACAAAATAATTTCATGATATTTTTACTTGGTGATGGATGAGTAATATGCAAACAATTTCTTTACAAAAAAAAACAACATTTACCACTTGCACGTGCCTCGTAAGTGCTCAATGTCGGACCTTTTCCACAAGGACTTTTACCCAAAAACCCTGTCTAGGACCCAACAAATGCTTCTCTTCTGCGGAAGGTTCATGAAGTTGATCGAAGCGGAATCCGACCAAAATACGACCTCCACTGGACAGAAGCTGGGTCCTTTCGGCAGTTAGCAAGTTCAATGCCAAGAACTCTTGACTAAGTCCGAAATTTGCAAATTTCGCTTTAATGAAGGGTGCTCAGCCCGGACAGGCGAGGGTTAATCTGTTAAACCCAAGGAAGGAAGAAGGGAAGGTGCTCTTAATTTTGGGGCACCTCCAATAATACTCCTCTGGTGGGCGGAATGAGGGGGCGTAAAAAGTGCAACTTTATATCGCTCCACAGCAACCTACGCAATGGGAACGATGCCGATCGAATTTGAAAAATTGGGGAGGTGGTGAATATCTTTTTCGGAGGTTGAATGTATTGCGGCGTGGTTACAGCAGAGCCACATTTTGGGGCCGTGAAACGGTCAGGCCCTTCAAAGGGCCTTTGCACCACAGGCCCGCTGGCAGAGAACCAATTTTTCTAGATTAACTTGTCACATCCAGCTGGAGTCGTACACCCAATCGAAGCTTTTTTTTCCGCAATTATTGTACTCAGGCATGAGGACCATTCTCGATTTAAGCGGCCTCAAAGTTGAGCCCATCGCACCAAAAACGTCTTGCGGCACACCCTTGCATACCTGCGCTCCACTTCGCGGCCGCCTTCTGCCACGTAGGCCTGACCACGATCCGCGGAAGCACTCCGGGGCGACAAAAACATATGCCACGGCCGCGGATGCTCTCGCCCATGCCCGAGGACCCGGAACTACGCGTTTGCAATCAAAACAAGTGCCAGCACGAAGGAGGAAACGTCAGGTAGCTGGCAGGAAGGCGCTGGAGCTCCTGGGAGCCCCATCCCCGAGGCTGCTCCTGCACCTTCCACCTGGGATTGCGCTAATTCTTGGTTGTGTAGGGCAGAGCCCTGCACCTAAGGGGAAAGGGGAGCGGGCAATTTAATAGTTTTAGCGTGCAAAGTACCTGAGTCGGGCGGCTTTCAAGAAAATGCCTCCAGCACCTGAACCATATTGTTGCGAACTTTCCGCACGGACCGACTCGAATTTGGCGACAATTTCCCGAGCACTCACTGTTTACGCACAAATCGTGAACACGAAACGAATTTTTCCGTCACAGCGGCAGCGTTTTAGGCGATTTTTTGATACAGTTTTTCTTCCCTTCCCGTGTGACAGGAGAACGCCCACACCTTAAAAGATTTCCATGGGTCCCCCCGAGAACAACTCGTTCTCACTGCGGGAAAACGGGAATTTGCCAATGGCGCGATCTCGCGAAAACAAATCGTCCGCAAAATTCTGTAAAACAATTCAATTTTAATGGATAAAAGCCTCGACGACGGGATCCGTTCGCGTTTCGAAACTTTTGCTTATCGGCGAGAGTGTGCAGTTTCTCCCCGTTTCACTTTTTGTTGATCAAACGTCACTTTCCGAAATGCTCTCCAGCTGCCAGAGTGCGACAGGGACGAGCTACGCGCCGCTCGGGTCGCCATTTTTGTTTATCGATTTCTGTCAAATCAGGAACGCGACATCCAGCCGTCCCGCTCGCTCCTGCGCGCGGATGCTTTTCACGTGGTTTTGTTTTCAGCTTTTTGATACATGCACCAACACAAGCATGCGCCAGTCCGGCTTTGTTGCACTCGTGTACCGACGCAGTGACATTTCGCAAACTTTTGGCGGTAGGGGTGAAATTGCGGAAGTGTAGGTTATTCAGAGATTTCTCGTTCTCCTCGGCTGCACTCTTCTCCAAACCACGAAACTGGGAAATGACCGAAACGAAACAAATTCGAAAAAGTGGCATACTCGTATAATAGTTGAGAATAAAATGATTCGCGCAGTTGGGCAGACCACTTGCCAGATGGATGTTTCCGGATTTCATAAGAAACTGTTTTCGTTTAAAAAATTTGTTTTAACACTAAAACTTTTTAAAATTTACCAAAAAAAGCCTTAATAAAATAGTATATGGATTTTTATTTACAAGTTTCCTTAAACCCAGTTAACAAAAAACCAATTAATAAATACTTATGTACATATGTACATATGTATATGTATTCGCTGAAATTTAAAATTTTAATATTTCGATATCAGCTGAAAATGTTCAGTTATGTCATCTGGACAACCTGAAGGAATTGCCACGAAAATTAGTTCTAAGTTTTAAGGATACTGATTACGAAATTTAGAACAGGGTATTTTGGATCTACTATTGCAATTTTAGAAATTCAAAACAATAATGAAAATAATTTTTGAAATTGCAATAGATTTTAATGAAAACGAGTAAAGGAGTTTTTGATTTCGAATTTACTTTTGATTTTTTATAATTATGCTGTTATAATTGAATAGAGTTGAAGGGGATCCAATACAAAAAACTATTGAGAAGGACCAAATAACTTTCGACACTTTAGTGTTCAGTTTGGAGTTTAAATTATCTCATTCCGTATAGTTGTTTTGACATTCAGGGCAGCAAGGCGTCATTCTGTGTAACCTAATCTGCTGTATAAGGTACTTGACGCATCCTTGAAGCTTCTTCACTTTCGCTTGGGAGCTCTGCAACTTGCGTAACGTACCCTGCATGTCCTCATTACATTTTTCTTTTTCCTTCATTAGAACGCAATTGTTTGCACTCTGCGTATCTAAATCTCCTTCCAGTCTTTTTATCTTCTTGAATGCTGCAGCCAACTGTTTTTGAAATCGTTCCTTGACTTTTTCGAGCAGCTCCTCAGATGCAGTACGCGTGTCTTTTAACTCAGTTTTCAAATTAGTAATCTCCTGATTTAGAGTTTCGTTTACCTTTTCCATTTCGCTCACCTTTCCCTGAACTGCCGTAATTTCAGCCTTTAGCTGTTCAGCTTCTAGTTTCGCCATACGTTGAGCAGCTTCGCCTTTGTCTTGTTCCTGTTTTAACCGTTCTTCAGTATCGGTTAAGTTTTTCTGAAGCGTTTCATTTTGTGTTAAGACTACCTTAAGTTTATTGTTTTCTTCCTCTAAAAGATTTAAAGATTTCTTCAGATTATCTCTTTCTTCCACTAAAACCTTTGAGGACTCCTTCAGTTTATTGTTTTCTTCCTCTAAAAGCGTTGAAGACTGCTTCAGTTTATTTCTCTCTTCCTCTAAAAGCTTTGAGGACTCCCTTAGTTGATTTCTTTCTTCCTCTAAAAGCTTTGAAGACTCCCTAAGTTTATCTCTTTCTTCATCTGAAGACTCCGGATGGTCCTTATGCTTATTACTTTCTTCCTTTAACAGGGTTGAAGACTCCTTCGCTTTATCTCTTATTTCCTTTAACTGTTTTGGATGATCCTTATTTTTATTGCTTTTTTCCTCTATAAGATTTGAAGACTCCTTCGGTTTATCTTTTCCTTCCTTTGAAAGCTTTGGACTCTCCTTATGTTTATTACTTTTTTCTTCTACAAGATTTGAAGTCTCCTTCGGTTTATCTTTTCCTTCCTTTAAAAGTCTTGGACTTTCCTTATATTTATTGCTTTTTTCCTCTACAAGATTTGAAGACTCCTTCGGTTTATCTCTTCCTTCCTTTGAAACCCTTGGACTCTCCTTATATTTATTACTTCTTTCCTCTACACGATTTGAAGAGTCCTTCGGTTTACCGCTTCCTTCCTTTGAAACCCTTGGACTCTCCTTATATTTATTGCTTTTTTCCTCAACAAGATTTGAAGAGTCCTTCGGTTTACCGCTTCCTTCCTTTGAAACCCTTGGACTCTCCTTATATTTATTGCTTTTTTCCTCTACAAGATTTGAAGGCTCCTTCGGTTTATCTCTTCCTTCCTTTGAAAGCCTTGGACTCTCCTTATGTTTAGTAATTTTTTCCTCTGCACGATTTGAAGACTCCTTCAATTTATCTCTTACTTCCTTTGAAACCCTTGGACTCTCCTTATCTTTATTACTTTCTTCCTCTATAACATTTGAAGACTCCTTCTGTTTATCTTTTATTTTCTTTGGAAGCTTTGAACTCTCATATTTATTGCTTTCTTCCTCTAAAAGATTTTCATCCTCCGACTCGTCCACATCAGAACTTTGATCTGTTTCCTCTGCTGAGTCTTCGTCTTTATTTGCTGTGCGCTTAACTTGTTTTGCAATTTTACCGGTCTTACGCGAGTACTCTTCGACTGCCTGTTCAGCATTTCTCTTCCCTTTTCGTTTTAAATTATCTTCTGGGGCCGTTTGCTCTTTACCTGTGAATTTGGAATTTTCTTCTTCAAGCAACCGCACTCTTTCTCGGAGGTTTTGAATCTCGGACATTAATGAAGCATCTGATTTCGAAGAAGGAGAACTAGTCTTATCTTGCTTCTTTTTTATATCTTTTAAGTCATTTGCCAAACATTTAAAAATATATAGCATTGTGTTATCATAATTGCAGCCTTCGTGGTCTGGACAATGGCATGTTTCGAGTTGGTCTGGTTTTTGTTTACAACAGCAAGAGTCGCTTTCTGTGGTCTGGGAGGGTGCTGGCGGTGGTGTTGATTCTGGTGCTGGTGCAGGTGTTGGTTTCTTTGTACAACAACATGCATCCTTCTTTGAAGATTTCACATTATTAGAGCAATGAGGACATTTATTAGAGGATTCTCCTGCACTGATTCTTTCTATAGGAGCTATGCGACCGCAAATTCTATTTTCATTATTTATCTGCTTCAATTTCTGATTACATACAAACCTCAGCTTTTCAAAAATCCGGTCTAGTTTCTTACAATTTTCGGAAGACGGGCTGCACTCGCCACAGTGCTTCAGGTGATCTCTACCTCTTTTCAAAAGATCAATGATTTGTTCGTTGCGATCCTTCGATTCATTAAGGCAAGTAATCATTATATTAACATTGTCGAAAGGTTCCTTCAATAGGTCTTCTGGATTTATTGCAGAAGTGCTAGGTACTTCAAGACTATTGCTTCTGGAAGCATTTGCACAAGAACAGTTCTCATCTTCAGTGGAAGTCTGTCTTTCATTTTCTTTAAGATTTTTTCCTAGGCAGCCCCTACATTCTTTTGGAATGACAGTAGCAGAAATTTCGGGCCATCGCCCGTCAGGGCATTTTGCTTGAAGAAAGCCTTTAAATAATTCTTCATTAAATTTATTCTCCTCATCACCGCATGGGTGTTCTAGTCCTTGTGGATTGCTTGGGATCATGGGTAACCGTGTGATCATCTTTATTCTTTCTAGATTTCTATTTTGTTCGTTTATAATTTCCAAAATGTTGGTATATTCCTGACTGATTTTACAGTTAAGAACTAAGCTTGAAGTTTTAGGAATTAGGTCTTTATCTTGAGGTTCAAATTCTACAAAACAACAAGTTCAGGTTTTCGTCACGAATAAAAACCTAATTGACCTACCTTTTATTTTCTTTAAACTGTCTCTAAAGTTCTTAGATAAATTAGGGTAGTTTGATATAATTTCTTTGTACTTTAAGGGCTTTCCTTCTTTCTGTGTTCTAAGATCTCCTCCGTTATTTATTTCATTATAATTACCACAATTATCCTGATCATGGTTACTATAACAATTATAATGAAGATAAGAATCGGAAGGTTCTATATTAAGCGATTCAGATGTCTGATTTTTTACTAGTTCTGGCACGTCTACACCACTCTCATCGTTATTATCCATAGTTTTTTGTATTGGTCCTTGCCGGTAAAACTTCCGAATGAAGTAATTTTAGACAGACAAAATTTTCGTAAGACATTTAATAAAATCCAAAAGGTGTCAGTCAATTTTATTTTAGAACTACTTTGTTTTAAAATTTTAAGCATTCATTGTACATATCAGATAAAAGTAAATGCTAACGACATAAAAGTAACGAATTAAAAACGTAATCGACTCTATGAAAACCACTAACACATCAGTCAACAAACACTTAACGAGATTGATCACAAATCTACAATTAATGTTTTCCCCCAATTATTATCGATCCAAATAGACAGCATAATAAACCCTAACAATACCAAATTGAATTCGGACCTCTATAGCTGATCCCTATTTCGAAGGTAATCAAACCTATTCGAAACCAATTTGAAAATTTGAATATGAATATTAGGTTGGAATAAAAAAAATACAAATCCAAAAAATTAATCCTATTCATGATTCATGTATGGGTCGAGTTTAACTGATAGTGACTAAGAAATAGTAGAAATATTGGGTTTTAAGTTTAGTTTAAACGATTTTCACATAAGAATACGAGTTCGAAATACTTTGGTAGATACTAGGATGTATTTTCTTAGTATTTCTCACTTAACAGATCTAGGGGGCATGAACTTTATTCGTTGTAAAGGTACTAAAGCAAAGGTTAGTATGTGTATAACCTATCGTTGTTGTTTATAAAAAAAAACAATTCAGATGTCTAGATCCTCAAATAGTATTCTATGCCTATTTCAGGTATTCTTAAAGTGCCCGTAAGAGTAAAAATAAATTTTACAGAAATAGATAAGAAATCTTTTTAATTAATACGAAAATTTTGTGTATCCAAAGTTTTTCCAACAACAGCAATTATTCGGGCTGTGAATCAAAACGGAGTGTGCTGGACAACTGCAACTGCTGCTTGCGTAAGGTTCAAGTCCGCCTCCCGCAAGCCTGTAAGGTCCTTGTGGCATCCTCGAACAACAGCACGCGCCTCTCCTCTGAAAGTTCGGATCTTCGTTCGCGTCAATGCCAAAACCATCTGAAAAGAGATCGCTCCCCATGAACGCGGTGTTTGCTCCAGAGTTGGTCTCCATCTCCTGACCTCCAGACCGTCTTGCACTGTCCAAGGACTCCGGTTCGGGGTAGCCACAAGATTCTCGGGTACCATCAGGACTTTCGGGCCATTGGAATTGGTCAAGCATGTAATTTGAGCGAGGAATAGTCGGCTTCTCGCGATCTTCATTAAATTTTGTTTGCTCGTCAGAAACGAACTCTTCTAGGCCGTGCCGATCACTTTGTGCCCAGGATGAGAGTATTCTGCTCTTCATTCTTTCCAGATATTTATTCTGTTCATGTATGGTTCTTAAAATGTGGGAATATTCCTGGATGAGTTTATGTTTGACATCAGTAGCTTCACTATTCAGCGAAGATGTTCCAAATTCATAGTCTACAAGAGAAAGTTTTTTCATCGAAGACAGTTCCAAGCATTTTTTTTATCAGTTATGCCTAAACTTAATTGACTTACCACTTATTTCTTGAGATACTTCTTGAGTAGTAGACTCACTTGATTGGTACTGCGGAAGCCTTCTCCTCTGATTTTCGCGATCTGCTCTATCTCTTTTTCGACCGAGAAGATAATGACGGTGATGATTATGAAAATGATGATCGCGCGTAGGCCAATCATCAATATGAGAATCTAAAGATAGTCTGCTGTTCGATACATAATTTGATTGTTCTATTTTGTCGGCCCCATTCATTTTTTTCTTATCGTGATGATCACCCATTACTTTTGCTTTAAAGTTGTCCACTAAAAGTTCTTACTGCAATAATTTTTTTTGACTATTTCCACATGTAATAAAACTTTAAATACACAAAACTTTCGCGAGTATCAAATTTATTGTGATAAAATCTGAACGGAATGTTCTAATTTTATTTCCGAGCTCCTGTGTTTCTTTTTATTTTCAGAATTGACAGTGCATACCAAGTACAAAGTAGAATCTCTTTTTTGCTTTTACTTTAGCCATGCTTTTTTCACATCAGATTCGGTTCGGGGTTTTGTAGGAAATTTCACATTTAATTGAAATGTTTGAACAGGTATCATTCATATAAAACAATTATTATTTCCCGAAACTATAATAAAATTGCCTGAATTCATACCCACTTTGCTTCAAATATTTAACCCACAAAGTTCGAATATCCGCCCCTATGCTGACAAAATACCAATTATTGAAATAAGATTCGTCTTTATTGCTTTAGTTCTTTTTTTTTTCTCTAAAGCTGTTGTTGCCATTACTTAACTGGTTCAATTTTAGGTTATTTTCGAAAACTTTCGGTTAAAGCTCATTTAAAAAGCTTCATGATATTATTTTAATTTATACAACTATTTATAAAGCTTAATTCGAAACTCCTTTATTAAAAAGATATGATATTTTTGAAAACATTCTAGATATGTATTCTATTACTATTGCGTCTGGTATTTTTAAATAGACCATTTGCAGAAGTGGAAGGGTATATTTCTACCTATGTCTTGTCCGACATATTGCTGAATTTTTCATTTCCTCAGAAGCTTGCCTTCTTGCTTTGTCTAAAAGGTCTTGCCCGTTGCAGCCAAAAACGTCTTCATTAATATTGGTAGTGATAGGAATTGGGGGCCATTTCTCGTAAGGGCACTTTGATTGAAGAACCATAGCTTTGACTATTTCTTCATTCAATTTTTCTTCTTCTAAATTATAAATAGCTTGTAAGCATCTCCTTTTTTTGGGATCGAGGGTATTCATAATTTCTTCCTTTAGATTTTCTAAATTTGCATTTTGTTGTATTATATTTTCTACAATATCTGTATATTCGGTCATGATCGCAGATTTTTGAGCGGCGCTCGTTGCTTCCTTTCGTTCATCCTTTTGTACTGCGAAACCATATTTTTAAAAAAAATTTCCTTCATAATATGCTGCTAAACTTTATCTTATTGACGTACCTTTCTTGCGATGTCTGTCTTTACGACCTTTAGAAGAAGGTGCACGGCGGGGCCTATTAGCATCTGGCGGTCTTGACACAAACACCGAAAACTCGCTTTTTTTTCTTGTTGGTCCCGAAGAGCGTTTTCGACGACGTTCTTCACTCATTGTTTATATTTTTGAATTCTGCCGAAAAAATGTGTAACAGTAAATTTTGTTTAATTAGTTCCACATGTAAAGGAAAATTTAGACCCGAAAATTTGTTGCAAATTTGAAAGGGATAGAACCGAAACTGAAAATGTCTCAATTTTTATTTTCGAGCTACTTTGATCATTTTAAATTTTCAGCATTGGCAATATAAAGTGCGAAACCTTAGTATAACCAACAATTACATTGCAATGAATTATAAATTTAAATCGCTGAATATACTCAAAACTTTGTTAAAGCGAGATTGGGATAACATCTCTCTCTAGAAATCTTGGTATAAGTGATATAAAAAAAAAAACACATCAAATCATCGCCAAATGTTATCATCCTATATCTATATATATAATTTAAATATATTATAAATTATTATCAGAATTAAAGCATAAAAGACTTCGAGAAGAGTATTTTTAATTTTCAATGAGTAAAAGTATTACCTCTTTATAAAAGTCAATTTACCTAGGGAGCCCTGAGTAAATTATATTATATTACAGTTGCAGCCTTAATATTTAAAAGAGTTTGCAAACATATTTTAATTAAAGAGAAAAATAAAGTTAAATTGTATAGTCGACTGCAAGACTAATTCCTCAAACGCAGTCAATTTTACAATCATCACATGAATTTTCCAAATAAATTTAAAAATTTAGACATCATCGATAACTTCATCATAAGACATCGAAAACTTTTTATAAAGTAAATCGAGCTATGCAAGAAAGCGGCTAACAAACGCTAAAATAAATCATTCGATACGCTACTGCTACTTAAATTATGTCGCTCAACAAGATTTAGATTTGAGCAGCTCTAACTGATTACAAAGGGTCTTCACGTAAGCTTGGAGCGTCTTCAGCTGGGCCTTGACCGTCTGATTCTCACACCTAGAGGTCTCCAGCAGTTTGCAGTATCTATCCTTTTCCTTTGTAGCGCAGCAAGAATGCGCGCGTTCCTTAGCCAATTCGTCTTCTAGCTCGTAAATTCTTTTATTGAAGTCACCGATCTGTCTTTGAACTCTTTCTTTCGAGCGGCAGAGAATGGCGGCTGTATCCCTTCGCAAAGTGGCCAGCTCCAGTTTAAGGCACTTGATCTCCTCCTTTTGGTGGGTGTTAACCCTTTCAAGTTGCTTATACATTTCCCTAACTGCTTGAAGCTCCTCCGTTAGCTTCATGTTCTCTGACCTGTTTTGATCCCCGGCCCCGCTCCTTCTGCACCTTTCCTTTTGCAGTTCACAGGAGCACATGTTAAATTTCTCCTTAATTTCTTCCTTCTCCTTGCATACCTGCCTCAGTTTTCTGGACTCAGTCTCTAAGCATGTCTGAAGATGCTTCAAATTTTGTTCAAATTTTGACTGAATTTGCTTCATTTCGGTGTTGATCCGGTCTTCAATGCATTCGTTGCACTTCTCGAGCTCGCAGATGTGGTGCAGTTGCTCCTCAATCTCCTGCTTGGCTTCAAGGTATCGATTCCGATAATCGAACATTTGGGACTCCTGCTCCCGCATGATGAACTTCAATTCGTCCCTTTCTGCTTTGACCTCTCGAAGTTGTTCTTTGAGCCTGTGCTTCTCGAAGACCATATCAGTTTCTGAATGTGTTCGTGAATTTGTGTCTGATATTGTGTTTGCGCTTGCATCTGAATGAGACATTGTATTTGCGCTTGTGTTGCATGCGGTATTTATTGACTGTGCATTTGGTTGCGCGTTTGCGCATTGTACAGTTGCAAGTGTAATAGCGTTTTGTGGACGTGATACTGCATTTGCATGTGTTGCATTTGTAATTCTACATGGATCTGCTGCATTACAAATCGAGTTCTGGGCCCGCGTTATCTGCTTCAATTCCGAAGCCATTTTTTCTAAAACACTTAGTAATTTATTAGCTTCACGACTGCTTACTGGTTTTACCTTTTTCTTCGAACAGACGTCGGATTCTTCTTTTCGAAGTTTACAACAGGCCGAGCGGGGTTGCTGTTTTTCCGGCTTGCCCAACTGGGTTAGTTTTATTATAGCTGATAGTTGTTCGTCCTCCAAAGAGTCACAATCCTGCTTCGAGGCGCAAGATTGGTCATCATCAGAAGAACTTGTGGGGCGACTATTTGCTTGGCTCGATTTCGAATCATCACAGTCACACTCCGGAGGCACGTCCTTTTTACATAGCTGCTTTAATTTCGCCTTGCACACTCTGCACAATTCTTCATCAATACTTTCTAGAGCTCGGCACTTGTTTGGCGCCACCTCGCATTGGGTGCAATGTTGCATATGCTGCTTCCTCTTTTTAAGCAAATGCGCTATTACAGTGTTTAGAGACTCAGACGAATTGCTGCAGGAGGTATCACTCGGATTTTGTTTATCTACCTTATCCAGTAGGTCCTTGAACATACAATTTGGATCGTCCGAGTATCGGTTAGACTCGTCCGAACTTGTTTCCCCGGGCTCTGGACATTCTTCACCAGCACACTTCCTTTCTGGTTGCTCAACGTTTGATATGTGCTGTCTTGCTTTATTCACGAGGAGATGCGGATGGACTCCACTGTAGTCGTCATAAATATTCGGGACGACAGGAATTTCAGGCCATCGTTCGTAAGGACATCTTGACTGAAGAACCATTGCTTTTACAAGTTCATCATTCAATTTATTCTCTTCTGCAAAATATCGCTTTTCCAAACTTTTACGCACACTTGGGACAGTAATGGATAACATGTCGCGCTTTATTTTTTCCAAATTGCTATTTTGCTGTTTTATTGTTTCTATAATATTGGTATATTCTGAAATGATCGAAGTTTTAACATTATCAACTTTTTGGGGAGCACTTTGTGCCCTCTTTGCTGACTGCCTTGATGAAGGTTTAGCTGAGCTTTGTCTTGATTCGGGTCTATTTTCTGACTTCAATAAAGACACAATTCGTTTGCCAGACTTCTCAGTAGATTTCCCAGTTTTTTGATCTGTTCTCGTATCGTTTGGTTGTCTCGGACTAGAAACATTAGTTTTAGAACCTTTCTCTACCACGTTATGGGGTTTCTCAATAATTTGAATATCTGACATTCTCTGATGCGACAGGGTGCGCCAAGGTCGTCTAACATCTTTGAACGAATCTGCTCTTTCAAGTTTGAGTTCGCTTGGTCGTTTCATCCCTGAGGACCTTGCACTTACGAGGCTAGTTCTAGATGGTGTTTTAATAGTTTTCAACGAAATTGAACTTTTTGACATTTTCATTCCTGCTTCGTCTTCAAGCGACACAGGATTACAGGGTAAATCTACTAACTCGGTTTTCTCCGGTTTTGAAGGGCTTCGGCTAGTCATAGTAACCGTGGAAAGGGTTGTGGTTGGAAGTGAACTGGTGGAGTGACGGCCACGGGTCAGAACTTCATCGTTCACCATAATGACGGTTTCCGCAGACTGATTCTTCTCCCTCGTAAGCGAGGTGGCCGAAGTAACCGAAGTGAGCGATGTCCTACCAGAAGGGTTCTTCAGCCGTTTCTTAGCCCATCTAGATTTCAATGGCGAACGATTCTCATGCACTTTCCATTGTTCCTTGCTGTCTCCTTTTTTCTTTTCTGGCTCGGCCATTGTGTGCTGTTATCTTTTTGATGATTTTTTGTTTCAGTTTTATTAAAAAAATTAAATGAGAATTTTCCACATTTAATACTTTTTACAGACAATTTTTGAAGCGTAAATTTCAAATAAAATCCTAGAAGTGTCACAGTAAACGGTGGCTACTTTATTTTTTGGCTCCTATGTTGCTTGTGAAATAGCAACAGTGACCAATATTAAAAGTTCTCCAGTCATATCAGATATCAGATATCATTAACTACCTGCATAAAAATGAGCAGCTAACAATTCTAATTTAAGATGTATAGTAATCGGTAGGTCCTCAATAAAATATTGGATATCTAACCCTTTGGAATATTTTTCAAAAATATGTTATTTATAAAACATCGAAAATATAATCAGTGTCGAAACCTTTGAATATACAGTAGTCAGAATTCATCGATTTTAATCCAATTTTTAATATCCAATCGAACCAAAATTTTTTTTATAAATAAATGCAAATGAGTGAAAAATAATATTAGTTTTACATTATATTGCATTTTAGATATTCAAACATTTATCAGAGTTATGTGAAATTCTCAAAAATATATTTAATATTTACAAGGAATTTAACACATTCAATTCAGAAAAATAATTATGTTATTAAATAATAAAAATAAAAGATCATACTACGCTAGCATTTAACTGGGTAACAGTTTTCGTTGGAGAGGTAAACGATATGATTTTTTAGGGTTTTAATCTGCTTCTGTGCCGAATCAAAGCTGTAGGACAGTTGGCAGAGCTGGCCTTTCATCTCCTTGATAACTTCCTCCCTGTCCGAAATTGAGATAGAAGCAGTTGCGCGACACTGAGCCAAATCTCTTTCTAGTTTATCAATTCTATTCTGCAGGGTCTCCCTTTGGTTCTCAGCCCTTTCCTTTGTGCGCGCTATAATCTTGGCCGATTCTGTTCTCAAGGTGTCCAAGTCGTCCAACGTCCTATCAAGTTTATTGCACAGGACGTCTTTGTCAGCACTAAGTTCGTCGTACTTCTTCTGTAAGACAGCTAAGTCGTGTTCGGCTTGTTTGAGTCTCGCCGCAAGATTGGGATCGTCTGATCCTTTGTTTTGTTGGGCCTTAAGCGCTTTTAGCTCCTTGCAGACTAGGCGAAGTTTCTGTTCAAGATCTTCCTTTTCCTTGCACGCCGTTGCCAATTTCATTTGTTCATTTTCCAACAGTTTAGGCAATTGGGCAAGCTCCTTCAATTTCTCCTGGAACTTGGACTTAATTCTCTGAATCTCCAAATTGATTTGATCTTCGATTCTCTTGTTATTCATTTCAAGTTTTTCAATAATACATTTTTGTTCTTCAACTTTTTGCTGTGCTATTAAAAATTTATTCCGGTAATCTTCCATTTGCGATGATTGCTCCTTAATCAAACACTTGAACTCTTCCTGCTCCTCCTGCAAATCAGAAACTTTTTCTCTGAGCATCAAAAGTTCAGTCTGATCGACCTCACTTCCGCCTTTTTTTTCGCAAGGGTCAACAAATCCCTTCACCCTTTGCTGCAATTCTTTGAGTTCACTGTCTTTTCTGCAGTAGTCTAAGAGAAGATTGGCATAGTTCTTTTTCAGATCCTCAATTTCATTAGATTTCGTTTTCCTTTTAGGGCTACAAATATCTTCACTTTGTACTTGACTCTGCCAAGTGTCCCGCTCCCTTTTTAAACTATCCATTTCCAACTTCATGCGCTCCACAGAGCATTGCATTTGTTCAATATTTTTTTGGAGCGCTTTAGTGCATTGTTTGTACTTTTTGATGCGTTCTATAGCTTTGGGATTAGCATCGCCTCCAGCGCAAGTTACCTCTTTAACCAGTTTTTGCTTTTCTCTGCAGAGTTTTTGTAGATCACACTGCATCGTCTGTATTTTCCGCTGAAGGCAATCGATTATTTTGTCGCGAGAAAGGACCTCCTCCTGCAGCTTGAAGCGATCTCCTTCAAGACTCGCATTGTCTTGGACAAGTTTTTCCTGCATGCTGTAGCTTCGATCCAGCTCTTGGCAAACTTTGCTATAACCACACGGCGGCTTCTTAACACCACACGGCTTCTGGCCCTGCACGGCGCATAAAATCTTATTAATCATGTCGTCGTCAAATTCAAGCATAGTGCCGCCATCGTCTCGGCATGGGTGCGGTGGCTTTTTCCTGTTTTTCCCAGCTTTTTGAATCAGACAACGAAGGAATTTTTCAAGATCTGCTTTCGAGTCCTCGCCTGGACAAGGTGGGCACGGCGGACAAGGATCAGTATCTTCTTCAGAGAGTGTCTTTTTGCAGACGGCCTGCATTACGTTATAGGTGAAACCAACTGGCATCCTATCTTCCCCGAATGTTGTCGCAATTTCAACCTCATCCCAAGGCTCCGTGGGATCTTCCTCTTGCAGTGTCATTGCTCTTTTTACTAGACAATGTAGTTTTAGATTCTCCCTCTCAAGACAGCATCGCAAATTTTGAATTTCCCTTTCTTCACATTTCGTCATACATTTTTTCTGGCATTTTTCGCATATTTTCCCTTTAAGATCATTCACACATTTATTTTGAGATCCGATTTCAGCAATTAAGTCCATGTACTCCTTCATTAATTTATCCTTTTTTTCGTCCTTTTCTTTTACTGCTGGTGCTGCATGTTCTTCCTCGCCTTCATCGGCAGCTAACACGTCCTCTTCCGCTTCCAATTCAGCTTCTTCCGGCGCTTCTTCTCCGCCTTCCATAACTTGCTCTTCTTCTTCAGCCATCTTTGTGTTTCAGTTTTGGAAACTTCGTTTTAAATAAATAAAATTACGTTTATTAAAATAAAATCCAACCCTAAGCGTCTTGGATATGTTATTTTTTTGTTAAATCCGCAATTATGTTCTCTCGAAAAAAAATATATCAAACATTGACCACCAAAAATTTCGCTTTTCTTTTTTTTATGTTTTTGCGATACGGTGATAATTAATGCGAAGGTAACGTGGCGCGGAGTAGCCTCCTTATTACTACAATTTGAATTCCACTTGCTTTTGGTTAGTGGTTTTATTCCTAAAATTTAAATGAATATGTTCACACAATTGTGGTACTAAGCTCGCAGTGGTTTAATAAAAATAAGTAACCCTTAGTTCAGTCTAATTGATCCCAGTCTCAGGAATTTCCAATTTTAATATTTTTAATTTCTTACAGTTTTCCAATAAATTGGGTATATATTATCATAACTCAATAGCAATGAATAAATTAGGGATAATAGTGCATATGAATAAAGCCTAAGAAGTTTTTTATATTTATGTAGATTTGACGTGATATATGTATGTACCTTAAATAAGTTAGGCATATACCTTTTATATTACAATAGATTGATTGATGAAAATGAAATAAAAAGTGAAGAATTGATCGTTTACAAATTATCTTTAACAATTCTTTCCAAAATTAAGGCAAATTAAGCAAGTTTCAAATTTTATTTCCCAGATTTAAATTTGAACTATGTACTTATATAGGATTTTTTGTTAGGGTCTGGAAATGAGTACGCCAATCGATTCTACATATTTTCCTGGTCAACATTTATTCGGAGAGCCCCCTAACATTGTTCCTGCACCCCTAAAATTGCAATTGAAAATTTGAAGGAGGTGAACCTAGAAAATGCTTGGTAAGTTCTTTCAGACTCAGAGATATCGTAGGGTATTGGTTAATATTGTGTTGAACCTTCGAGCATTCTAAGCATACAGGCATGTGGAATTGATTGGCATACTCCTGTTCAGATCTGTATATGTATGTCTATCTTTTGAATAATAATAAGTAATTCATAAGATTGCAAAAGCAGAACATAGATGTAAATTTTCATATTATCAAAACCGCAGAATTATTTTTGCATTTTTATTTATTTTCGATCAGGTGCCTTGATATTGTTTTACATTTAAATGCAGAAATTCATTCCTTTCATCATTTTAATTAGCCTAAATTAGAATCAAGCTAGGATTAATACACATTTGAAATAAATTTGAATTAGGACGAAACCCAGAGCTAAATCTGAACCAAATTTGTATCAAGCATAATCCAGGGTACAACTAAGAAAATCGATATTCTCTCACGATAGATAAAGCTATTTTTTATTTTTTTATTATTATATTGTTAGATAACCCCTTTTTTCTTGTAGATCTAATATATATTACAAGTTGTTTCTGAATGTCTTGACTATTTTGGATGGCTTCAGGTTCATTGGCACGCTGTCTTCCTCAAAAGTTGTGGCAATTGCAATTTCATCCCAACGTACCAAGGGATCTTTCTCCTGCAAGGTCATAGCCGATTTTAAAAGTGTTTGTAATTTAAGATTCTCCCTCTCGATGCAACCTCGCAAATTTCGTATTTCATTCAGATCATTTGATGCCGTCGATTTTTGGTAGGTTTTTTTTAACAATGTCTGCTTCAAAGTAGTTAGGCAGTTATTTTGAGCATTGATTTCAGCAACTAAGGCGGTGTATTCCCTCATCAGTGGGGAATTATTTTTATTTTTGTCCCCTTCTTTCTTCGCGTCTCTGTTACCAAAATTGTGGTCACTTTTAATTTCTCTTTTCTTTAAACTTATTTCACTTTTAGATTTTTCATCTGATATTTCCTCTATTTCTGCATCAGCTATTTTTCCATTGCTCGTAGCCATATTTTATTTCTTGGTTTTGAAAATGTGTTTAAATATGGAAGGAAGTCTGGCCCTTATGGTGATCGATTGGTTTTTTTTATATACATTAAATTTCTTTCACAAAAATGTTTACCAAATATTGGGAGTCCATAAAAATTTCGCTGCTCTTTTTTTATTTTAATATTGAATTGAAATATGATAAGTAATGCGAAGGTAACGTAGCTGGGTAATTGAGATAGATATTCTATTTCTACAATTTAAAGTGCTGCTGGTTATTTTTTACATCTTTTATTTCCAAAAAGCAATTTTTCATACAACTTTTCCTTATGATATATGTGCATGTACATAGCTCCAGTTAAAGCCATGGCACATTGAAAGTAGAAAGAAATTAAAAATTAGAGAAATATTGCGACGAAATCGATGTGATTGTTAAAAAAAAATGTTTTAAAATAAAATCTATTTCGATTTTGCGAATATTGTGCAGTTTAAGCCAGTTTGCAGGATTTGTTTTTGAAGAATTCGGAGCTTAATGGCAGTTAAGGATCTTTATGATTTTAGAAGACTTTGACTTTATTTGTTTCATTTTTTTCGTTTTTTTTACAATGAATTTTGATACCGAAATAAATCTTTACTCTGACTTATTATTTAACTTTTGATTCTTGCATTCTTTAGCCTGTTGCATTCTTAACATCGCGGTACTCAACGCAGCATCCTTGCCGTCAGGGATGTTGTCTTCTGAAAGATGCGTAGCAATTTCAATTTCCTCCCACAGGCTGTTGGGGTGGTCCCGCTGAAATTTTACAACTTCTTTAACGAGGAGTCGAAGGTTTTCCTTCTCCACCTCCATACGGCAGCGAAGCTGCTCCATGACGCAAGCGATGTCGCAATTGCATTCTTGGCATTCCAGTTCAATGAGTTTTAATTTTAGGTTATTGAAGACCTCGTTCTGGACTTTGACCCTATTAAGCAACTGTTCATATTCAATAGCTGGACTGTCTTCAATAATAGAATCATCCCTCGGCTGTGGAGCAAAATTTCTTTGTGGGGGTTGTTTAGGAGGTTCCGCTTTCGCAACTTCTACCGCATTGTTATTTTGGGCCATTGTAGCTGCTTGAAGATAGTTGAGTGTGCGAAATTAATTTCTACTTTTTATGAATTTTTAAGATTTCCAAAATGTTGTAGTTTTTTTAAGGTTGTCAAATTATTTAAATTTTCTAAAATACACATGATGCGACTACTGGGTTTACTTAACGGAAACTGTCAGTTCAGTGAAAAGTTCAATGGAGTGAACATCGAAAATTGTACACTAATTACTCTAAAGAGGTAACAAATTTTTATTTTTAGCTCCTACATGTTTATTCACCAAAAACAAAAAATATGGTTTTTATTGTTAATATACATATTTTATTTATACACCCAGGTTTTTATTTATAAGATTTTGTAGTATATCTATTACTTCTAGAGGGGGACGCGCTTGAATTTCCGTGTTCCATATATCGCAAGTTCCCTAGTTCCCTATAATAGCTAAACTTTAATAAAAATAGTAAAGTTTCATAGAAAACGGTTCCGGGTTTTAATAAAAGACTTTCTGAAATCTAAAAGGTTTTGATTTTATTGCCAAATCAGACCAACAACGATTTCATTTCCTTCTCCAAACGAAATTACTGTGCGTAACATTCACAGAGATTTAACAGCTAATCGCTTCATTTTGGGAGCTTTCTTCTTAGCTTGACGCTTCTGCTCCTTCTGTTCCCAGCGCCGTTGCTTCTCTGGATCATCCTCGGCCATAACACGCTCCTTCTCCTGTTTGCGTTTCTCCTCCCGACGTTGTGCCGCAGCCTCTGCTCTCGCAGCGTGGGTGCTCTTTAAGAAGGCCTCCTCAACACGCAAACGATTTTTATCAGCTTTAGTTTTTCCCTGAATGATATGTTATTATAATTAATTTTCACTTTAGATTATGCTTTCTACCTCCTTCGAGAGACGATATCTCTTCAGTCTTTCCATTATGTAAAATACTAGAACAAGCAATGGCTTCACGGATTCCATATCACAAGATTTTGGCAAATTAAAACCAGCCATGAGCATTCTTTTAACCTCTGGTTGCTTAAGATTATTTGGATCGTCCTGCTGCACTGGGCCACTACATTGATCCGAAATATGAAGATAATCTATAAAGTGCCCGTATTTATTGAGTGCCGCCAACACTCGTGAGTCTAACATCGTAGACGTAGCCTCAGGTATTTCAGAGAGTATTGAAAAGCCAATTGGTACATTGTACTTTTCCTCTGGTTTATTGACTAGACTACAATACTTGCTCTGAAAAATGTCTTATAATTAACGCATATTCAAATTGTGAGACATTATGGGACTTACAAGATCAGACATTTCCTTGAAAAGTCTTGTTGCTGTTTTCTTCGAGGCAACACAGAAAACGAACGTATCCATTGCATCCTTGGAGATTTCAATTTTTATGTGCACTTGATCCTGTACTGGTCGCATCAGTTTTGAAATCAAAGCAACAAGATCCTGGCGTCTAATCATGCGCAATTCAACAAGCATGCCTTCACAGCATGTCCGACCCGAGCACCAAAGCGTGTAAATGTTCTCGCTTTCTTTCATTAGCCCTGAAGACTCATTTTCGATCTTACCATCATCCCCTAACAGGCAAGTAAATTCATCTATTATTGCAATTGACCTTTAATTTGAGACAATATTTAAGTCAAATATTGGAACTTCTGAAAATTTGATATGACATAGCTCAAACATTTTTTCCTACATCGCAATACAAAACGCCTTATCAGCGTAATTCGAAATATGCTCGCTATCAATTTTATCATTGTTTATTTAGCATGCCCGCCCAAAAATGATAGCGTCACTCACCTACAAGAACGAAATTCTCCTCCAGCAAAGTGCGATGAGTGCTGAGCCACATCTGGGCCAATGCTGAGTTTTTACTCTTGCCAACGAAGAAATTCACGAAATATGTTGTTAGGCCTGCGATCATCAGCATCTCCATCCAGTAGGAGTCCCAATGAGTCCTGTTCGAAAAATTCACAAACAAAATCTCGCCCAACAGCTCAACTTTTTTAGAAGGAAAATCTCACCTAAAGTGCATAGGGACCTTGATCATCGTTAGCGTGGGCTCACCAGTTTTGGGATCTGGTGGAGTTTCCTTGGTCTCGCCGCCGTCGAAACCCTCAAATTCCTCCTCGTCCTGGAAGTGCTCAAATTCACTGTCGTCGTCCTCAACGGTCGCCTCATCCTCATCGTCAGCCTCAGGTACATCGACGAAATCATCAGTTTTCGCTGCTTGGCTGGCACCAGCACTTTTTGGCTTCTCTGGCTGACCGGCGGGCTTCCACTGGGGATCGTCAACGGCTCCAAAATCATCGTCAGTGTCGAAGTCTTCAAACTCGGCAAAGTCGTTATCTTCATAAGTGTCCCCCTGGGGCTGCGCTGTACAGAAAAGGCACAGCGCTAGGACCAGCATCAACTTTAATAGCTTCATTTTCTTGCTGCAGTAGAGAAAAGGGAAAAACTTTCACTTTCACTTTAATCAATTCTGGAATTCGAGAAGCCCAGTCACCATGAGATCCAAAATTTGTGGGAAGAAATCAAAATGTTTTTCTTACAGGTAGAGACACTTTTTGTTCTGTAGTTGAGTATAGGCATCATAAATTTATATTAATAATATTTACCCACTTACGTATACTTGTCCAATTTTCACGTCCAAAAAAGAGAATTTTTATTTTTTAGCACATTGCCAAAATGATAATGGTTGACAGATTCTTCTTCTTAGCAGCGGCGCCATAAATTTAAAAGTTATAACTACAGGTTGTCCAAAAAGTACATTCTTACAGAATCTCGAAGCAGTCTACCGAGAACTGTCACCGATTGTAAATAAGGTGCGTTGAAGTATTTTGAAGAATCACAAAATGTTCCGAAAAGGCAAGAAAGTATTGCATCTTCCCAGTGCGCCCACGTTAGATGAGATCCTGGAGGATTTGGAAACATTCAGAGTAGAGAAAAGAAAGCCTTCTAAGACGAGGGTGATGGATCCGGACAATCCGCCCGAGACCGAATGGTGGAAGGTTTTCGAGACGTTCCTGCAGGACGTCGAGGACTTCAAGAGGATGAAGAGGAATTTGAACGGGTACAAAATCACACTCGAATCGTCCCAGCTGGAAATCGACGCAGCTGCTAAGAATATCCGAAGAGAAATTGACGATAATCTCGAGATGGCTAGGGCTGAAATTAAGGAGTGAGGAATAGGGGATGCAATTATTTTATGGGGAATGTTGGATTAATAAACTTTTTTAAACAGTTAACGTCTTTTAAATGCAACAACTATCAAACTCGTTTAGTTAACTGGCATGCAGACTTCCTCGAACTTCCAATTATTGTCTTAAACTCAATTCAATATTAGTGGTCATTTCCCTTTTGCAACCTGCGTTAAATTAATAAATGATAAATCATGATAAACAAACTTAAATCCCTTTTAGATTTTTCATCAGTTGCCTGTTTAAAAAATATGTACTTACCATTTTTGGGTTGGGTTTACTATCCTACCTGCGAAGTCAGCTTTTCTTTTCCGAACTGTAATTACGACGGTCATAAAAAAATTAATATTACGTATTCGATGTTGTCCTATAACAATAACAAGAAAAAAATAACCAAGAAACAATGGGAAAAGGTATTTGAAATCAAAGATGTATTTAAAAAACTTAGTATTTTATTAATCGTAAAAGAATGTGGACGGAAACCTTGAAACAATCACAACATCGACGAAATACTACCGAAATCAAATTTCAGTAGTAAGAAGGCATTACCATGGGATCGGAGGCGTAAGCCAGGCAGCTGCAGGGATACCCTGGAAACAAATCGGTTAAAATATCGTCATCTGAAATTCAAAATAACACATATTGAAGCAAATTTCCCAACTGCACCCGATACCCGAACTTGGTTAGTACTAGGATGCAAAAAAGCGGACAACACGGGGGTGTCTACAGGTTTACTTACCGAGGTCACACCCAGGAGCTGGCAGCCCTGTACCAGATATCGCGACTAGCTATACCTAATCACAAACAACTGTTTTTAAATAGATCTTAATTTTTACATTTGAGTTTTATGCAACTTGTGCCATGGGGTTAATAATTTTTAATGATGATGATCCAGCGCCATGTGAGGGCATTGTGTGCCGTGTGGGTACTTACCCTCTTTTGGAGGAAATTGAAATAGAAACAGGCGGTGACAAGGAAAGCAGTCTCGGATCGTATACACGCTCAATAGATTTACGATATATTTTGTTCCATTCGTATAAAAAATTTAAAAAATGACATCACCTAGTTAAATAATTGCAAAAGCCTCTGTTGCCCGAAATGCATATAAGACAGAATAAGTGTGTAAGATGCTTAGTTAAGATTTCCTGCTTGACTTTGGGGTCAATCAATCAATATATTCGTAAATAAAAACACCCGGTGTTATTTCCTTTGGATCTATTGAACCTGTATAAATTACAAAAAATGTGAAAACTCGGTATCTTTTAGCTATTGCTTAATGGTTAGTTTAGCCTTATTGAACTCAATGTAGTTTTACAAAAGTTGGATGAGGTGCACATGCTGGTCGAAAGTGGTGCTTTGGCGGAAATATTTTATAAACCAGAAATCCAGATGATGGGGATTTTATATATATACATTTTGTTTTACTAACTCTTAATTTAACTAAAATATACAAATAATAACAATATAGTGTCCAAATACAAAACGACTATTAACAGTCAAAAAATATAGACAAATACTAAAGTTTAAAATTTGTCTGACTAGTACAGCTTAATGCGTTTTCGTTTTAATGTTTTGATCTCAGTTAAAATACACTTTATCAAAAGTAAACTATCAATTTAGTCGAGACAATTTGTAAATAGACTTTGTATTTTAATTCCGCAAAGTGGTTAAGTATACTCAAAAGGTAAGAAGGTAAAGTTAAAGCTCCTAAATTACCAGCGCTCTTTTTGCAGATTTCCTAACTAAAATGAAAGACATTCTGGCGTGATGTACATAAAATAAAATTTATTTAAAATATTACCATATATTAAAAATTTAACATAATTCCAGGAGATTCCGTATTACTCTTTTCCTTAAAATTTAATTATTGTAGTTTAAAGAGTCTTTTTTTTGGACGAAGGCTCAATAAACAATATAAAAACAAATCTTACCTCGAAGGAAACAAAAGCAAATCCACACTCAAATATTAGTAGGAGAAATAAATACAAAAATTTGATAACATTTTAACGTTATAATAATTTGTATATAGTTAATATCAATTTTAACGCTTTTAATGACTATTTTTACATAATGTAAGTATTTACATAGATAAAATTTTGTTCTAGTTCTGAAAATAATTTCGTTTTCTATTCCTCTTCCCCTTTACAGTACTAAGTACTACTTTTTTGATTAAACAATTGCTTTAGGGCAATTTCATAAATTCATCTTGCTATCACATCTTTTGATTTATTCTGTAGTTGTTACTTTATAAACATTTTGTAAGTGCACTTAATTTGTTTATTGTCTACATGGATTTATTGATTCATGCTCGTATTTGATATTTTTGACTTTTATTTAGAGTAGGCAAAAATGAAAATCGTTTTATCTCAAAATCTTTGCTTACTTTAGAAACATCTGCGCAGCTGCATCCCCAGATAAAGGTGTTTTAATCGCAAAGATTTTGACATTACTTTTAAATTTTCTTGTTTTTCAGATACATTCGGAATAAGATTGCAGTTATTAAAACCTATGACCTTAAAATGTTTTTACATTTTTATTTGTCGTCGAAAATAACTCTAAAAAATGTCATCCAGTAGATTCTCATTCAAACAGAATTTTCACTTTACAAATTTTAATGCTTAACTAATTGTGTCCCATTTTTTAATTTTAAGCCAGAAGAGGGATATCACAACCCACTATTAGTTTCTTTAAAGTCGGTAACATTCAAAAATTTCATTTTCAATTCGGTGTTAATATGTCGAAGATATAAAATAGCAGAATGTTGTCTTATTTCTTCAAATGCAGCTTTTACAATATTTGTGATATATTTTTAACTTACGAATGCGTGAGTGTCGAAGTGTACATATAGAATTAATATTAAGCATTTTTGGAATGTGAACAGTCCAGAAAAGTGATTATGAGATTTCTTTTCTGAATATAGCTTTGTAACAAGATGTATAATAGTTAAAAACAATGCCCTTGTTAGTATGAGATTCATTAAAACTATCTACTTATAGCCTAAGAATAAATTACAGTAGCGAATGAATAATAAGATTTCTTCCAATTTTAAGGATTTTGTAAATTGAATTGAAAATAAAAACGGAAAATATAAGTGAAAGAAATTAGTTCTCATAGCGCTCGGAAGCCAACACCCAATAAATTATGTTTAATTTAGACTTGCCTCGTGGTTTGCACGACAGATGCCGCTCTATATACTGGCAAGCGCAAATGTAATTAGCGCAATGCCTCGCTGGTTCAGTAACAGAAACATCTCCCAATCCGCGGACAATTTCATTCCCCCAACGTGATGCGTACCGCAGGTATAGAAGTGCGGCTCTCTCCTGCAAACCACGAAAGCAACAAATAAACAAACTTTCAAAATATAGGCAAAACAAGTTAAATAACACTAACTACAAGAAACCAAAATAACAGCTATGTGAGCGAAAGCATTGTCTTGAGAAAAATTTAATTTTAAAATCACAAAGATGCTAACGATTTTGTCGATTTGCTTTAAATGTTTATTATCTAGGTAAAATATTTAATTAAAAAAGTGTTGTATATACACAAAAAAGGACGTAAAACAATTGTAAAATTTGCAACGCGACGGAAAAGACAGAGGAATGTATCGTTCTTCTGTATTGCTTCGGACAAAACATGCTTTGTGTGGCTTAAGTTTAAAAAACTTGCAAAACATTTAATTTTAAAATAGTTGACTAGCTGACCTGGTTAAAAATCTGTTAGAAATTCGAAAAGGTATAATGTTTGATTAATACTACTTTTTTTTTAGGAAAAGAAGATTTGCGCTGATCATAGCATAGAGTCAACTATTTTAAACGAGACTTTCTCATAACGAACAGTAAGCGTCAACAAAGTTCTCTGAATGGATTTCTGATGCCCAGGCAGCAGGTCTTGTTCTGCATTTTAATTTTATTATTCAGTATCTCCTCAATATACTGGCAAGGACACACCGAGGACATCAGGTGCCGTGGTGTCTCGTGAACGCCTGCTTCGTTAACAGTCCAATCGAGTCGCCTCCTGAGAAAGTCTTTACCCCACCGTTGCATGTAGCTTAGGGTAATTTCTTGCGCAATGGCCTATCAATGAGATTTTAAGGACATAATCTGTTTTCAGTACCCACTCTTTACTTAAGCTATTTTATGCAAAAATGAAATATAGTTTTCCTCACCTGCTTCCTCGAAAGCCGCACAGGATTACTGCCTTGTATGACAATGTCGTTTATATCCAGGTCCAGTTTTGCTTCCCATCCCGCTTGGATGTTGGTGCCATTCTGTTCACTACGCTCGACATAGTCGTTTAAGTACGCGACGCACTGCGCTGGATCGAAGTACAAAAAGCAGAGATTTACTTTATGGCAGGATATGCGTCCTCGATCATCGAGGATTAGGAGGATTTTATGGCGAATAAGCTGCTTGTTCACTCTGGCCAGGCATTTCTCCAAGCCTCGAGCTAGTCGCAGCTTAATCCACATACAGAGGAAAATTGCTGCTGCATTCAAAAACAGCCAGCCGACTCCAAGTGAGAAAAGGGCAATTCCTTGCAGCCCCGAAAAAAGAAGGGCTAGAAGAACGCAAAATGCGAACAGGATCCAGCAAACTAGAACCCTTTTGTAACAAATATTGTACACTGTAAACCTGTAGTCGTTCACTAGTGTCTCCATGGCATTCACGTACTCCTCCACTGTTAACTGAGAATTTTAATAAGTTAAAAATTAAATTAAGCACGCAAAATAAAATGTTTTAAATACGCACCGTCAACCCTTGCGCCATTAATTCTTCAGGTACAAGTTCTGGACGAAAAACCGCTGGTGTTACCCAAGGCCATTTGGTATTTGTTGGTAAAAGGGTAACAATTACATCACCGTTCGCTAGAACCAAATTATCATTTTAAAAAATTATAAAAATTTCAAAAGTGCTAACTCTCACCAAATCCTTCGCGTATTCGTCCTGTGGACAGTTCTATGGTGCGCATGGGGGCGGGAGTGCTGATCGACATCGTAGGGTTCTTTGGTGGTTCTTGAGGAGACGCCGCCGCCGTACTCGGGGTGTTTGGCTTCTGAATATTTGTTGAACTCGTATCTAAGTTTATGTGAATGCTCTCCGTTGCGAGAACTGCTGGAGCTATGTCCAGTGTTTGTGATGTTGTTGATTTTGCATTCTGAGACATTTTAAAATTGCAAAAGATCGAATCAATTGTATTTATTTATTTATATAAAAGGATGTGTTTAATAAAAACGGAAATCTTAAGTACTAGATTTTGTATATCAAATTTGAATTTAGATACTGTGCATGTATATCGTTGAAATAAATACTAAAATATTGCCCAGAACCATGAGACATAATAATAATAGTAACTTTATCTTATTATTAGCCTAATTTAGTTTTGAGTACGAATATGCGGAATATTTAAATATATGAATGCATGCATTAAGAAAAAACTTAATTAACGTAAATGTGTATAATTAAGTAATATAAATGAAACATATTATAAATGAAAAATTCTTTGTAACTAGGTACAGAATTGTATTTAATATACTTAATAACGTAGCAGTTATAATATGATAATGAACCATTTTCGTTCTCCAAATACCTACCTGTAAAAAAGTGCAGAGGCTAACAGACAAAAATTGCCATAATTTTTTTCTTTGAATTAGTTTTGTGGGTGGGTTTGGTAAGGAAACGAATCAATAACTATGCAAATATCGTTTTTCATTTCTCTCACAAATGCAGTTTTAAATCTCAAATCTTCTGACAAACCCGCTTTCTTCACACCCACAATATTTTTGAATAATCCCGCGCGATGATTCGCGTTTGAAGAGTTCTCAATAAATTTTAAGTGGTGCCAGAGCTTCACGCAATCAAGACACGTAATCTGCAAATTTCTAGAGGCTATTTAGCATGCAGATATAAATTTTAATGATGGTCTTGTTTACTAGTTTTATGTGCGACTACCAGGTGCTTTTAATAATTTAATGCTTTATAAAAATCATAAAGATTATTTAAAGTAGTAATTAAAACCGAATAAGGGTATATCTCATTTTGGTTATAAGCTGAAGTATTTTTGCAGCTGGTTATTCTTTCCCTTATTTAATAAGCATATTCTCTAGATAATGTTGCGCAAGAAAAGAAAAGAATGAAGGAATCAAGAATCTCAATCTCATGCACGATTCTGTCCGTGGAATTCTAGAGATGACCTATGCAGGTAAACACAGTAAATGAATTAGCACGCCAGGTGTTTATTTTTTGTATTTCCCTCGGTCTCGGGCGTCACTCCCAAGCCCCCCAGATCGGGTGCAATCAGAGTGGTTTTTGTAGGACAGCAGAAAGACTCTGATTAAAGCCTCCAATCGACTGGGAATTCCAATAAATTTCCCCAGGACTGAGAAACACCGTCAAAAGAAATTCACCACTGGGACGGTAATAATCGCCGTAGGGATGAACGTCTTAACGACGGTTCCCGGGAATAGGCCAAAAAGAAAAGGAGTCGCCTCCGAAAGAATTTCTTATCATTTTCAGTCTCGCTAATTATTTAACAATCGGTCGCACCGTCTCTGTCTTACCTGTGCAGGTGGAGCCGGGGCCACATTCGGTGGTTTCGTTGTGGCCGCTGTCGTCTTAGCCGCTGAATCTGTTGGCTCTGAGTTTGATAGTGTCGCTTTCTTGGACACCGCCGCAGCACTATTGTCATCATCGTCGAATTTAACCCAATTCGATAGTTGGGGGGTTTTAATTTCAGCCCCGACACTCTCACCACCCCCATTAACACTGCCCAAACTTTTGGTTTTCATTTCAATTTCGGTCATCACTTCACCACCACTTAAGCTGGTCACGTTCGATTTGGCGACACCATTTGTATTACTACTCCGGTCGGGCTCGTCAACAGTCTGTACCGTGGCACTCATTTTCACGAAAATGCGATTTTAGTCGGAACTCGCAGGTAAAATAGATTTCCCAGGTGACTTCCGGTCAGCAAGAATCGATCTAGTCAGGTGGAACAAGAACTCTTTTATGAATGGAAAAGAGGAGAATCGAAACGCTTTTTTGGCTTTCCCTGCCTTCTATACTCTTTTTGTTGAATCGATTCGGGTTGGTTACGTGGTTGGCATGCCCAAGGTAAAAACCTCGACGGACGAGAGGTGCAAATGAACTAACACCGCCCCTACTACTGGTCTGAGAAATGTTTCGAAATGTTTTCAATCGAAGCGAGCCAGCCACAGGTTGCGCTCCTCCGCCCCACGGCCCTCGCGGAACCCGCGATCTGCGTGCTCCCACTGGCGGCTACCTGGGCTCAGGTAGAGCCACAGGTAACTCTCCAAGAGCTTTCTGAGTCTGGGTAGAAGACGACAGAAATGCAAATAGACGTCTTCGGAGGCTCACCTGGGGCGTGCGTCAATCTTAACGCCAGTCATAAATCGGAGCGGAGTCTCAGTGGTGCTATGATCCATTTTAAATTATAAAACATATTTCTTATTATCTGAGCATGAGTGGAGAACATGTGACAACGAGTGCAGCTCAAGAATTCGTCCGTATCCAATTCCCGCAACTCAAGATTATGCACAACAATATCCAAGAAAATGTCGCTTTCTTATTTTTTATGTGCTCGACTATTTGTTTACAATTTTATCTCTGCTAACTTTAAACGATAAATAAGAGTCAGAGGACCTTCATTTGTTTTTTATCTCGTCCGATTCGTCATTCGCGGCTTAAAAGACAGTGGACGTGAGACGCATAAATAAAGAAGTCTAGTAGCCGTCGATCGGACGACAACGCCGGATAATCAAGAAAAGAGCGCGCGATTTCGTCGCCAATTTTCTCAATTAATTTTTAACGATATATTCATATATTATTGTGATATTTTTTGTTAAGACCCCACGCACACATCGATGCACGCCTAATTGGTCGATACCTTGTTTTTTAAAGGTCGACGGATGTTGCAAAACTTCGACCGATCTTGGTTTTCTTATGGCACGCCTCTTTCTGGAGCCAGATCGGTTGAATCATATTTGTTCTACGTTTAGCTTACACATTTAATTCGTGCTGTTAAATGCCTTGTTATTTGTCGTGCTTACACGGTTTATGATTTTTGTAAACACTTTCTTTTGGCATAACTCAGTCACATGCTTCTTAATGCGTAACGAACGTTTTTGTTTATATTCTCGAAATCTTGCCTCATTTAATTCTTCACTGCCGCCTTATCTTAATCGGAGGGCTTCTTATTTCAAAACAGAGATCTAAGATCAAAATATTAAAGAGATCTTGTGGGAGAAATTCACTTACTGGTTTAAGTATTTTCAATTCAGTTTTGTTGGTTATTTAATAAAAATATATCATTTTACTTTTTAATACTGGCTTTTTATTTCTTTGCTACGTTTCTTTCAGATAATGAAGCTTTTCGTTAATGATGGTCACTATTATATTTACAAACTCACGGAATTTGTCACTTTTATATCAAAAGTTATTCTTCAATAATATAACTCTTTTTTTATAATTATAATTATTAAATTCCCATTTCAGTGCTTTGTGATTTTTATAAATAATTATTTTTAAATCTGTACATACCTTTTTTCGATTTCGCAGTCGATTTTGAAAAATTTATTTTTATAAGATTTCTTCTTTTTCTAATCTTCTTCAGAATTCCAATTGAAATAAACTAGAAAAGAAATAAAACTTAAGTATTTTTTTTATAAGGATATTGAAATGAATTAAAAACATTATTTATACATAAAACATGTTCACATTTTATTTCGGTTTATTAAATATATAGCATGTCTTTATATAACACATTTTTTTATTACAAACTATACAATTTCAATACTGTACACCTATGCATGTTGCACACAGTTCCCATGTGGAGGAGGATCTAGTAATATTTGTCATTTCCACTCAGTCATAACAAGTTTACCGTCGCTAAATAAAAAAAGAGCATGCAACTAACCATATATTTTTGTAAAAATAATATCAGGAAAAAAATCATCGCATTCCAACAATAAGTAAAAGCTATTCGTATGAGATTTCGTGTATTTATTTTGTCATTAGTGACTTAAAATAACTTCCTCTTGTCAAATTCTATCCTCCAATCAATTCCTTCAATTTAATACATTCTTATTTATACAATCCGGGGTGTGTATACAATTATTTTTCTCCAATCTTTACGTCCTTTAAATGTTACCAACCAGAATTCTTTTCTCTCATAATCTGATTTTTCATCTAAACTTACTCGCAATGCTTAAATTTAACAAACACAACCTTTTCGACTTAATAAAAAAAAATTCTTTTATACAATTACAATACAATTCTGCTATGCAACGTGTATATGTACTTTGAGCAAATTATTTATAATTTTGAGATTTTCCTCTTGAGAATCAAATTTTTATTAAGAAATATAACATATTTGAGGGAATCGCACTGACCTAAGATTTTTGAGAGTATTTCTTCTGCTGTATACGGAAACTTTGTGGAGATTTTCTACTAGTTTTATTGCAGATAAAGACCGTGACACAAGAGGAGCAGAAAGCAGAGGCAGAAGCAGCATTAAAACGCTGCTGAAGGAGTCTTTTTAGATAAATTTGCTCCTTCCTCTAATTTCTGCGTTAATGTGTCAAAAAATAGGAACTAAACAATTATACTAAAGTCAACACGGCAACTTTCTCGTTCCACAGAATAACTTGCAGAAGACTATTAAACCAAAGGTTTTAACATTGAGATTTAATTTTTGGGTGGGTATGTTTTTGAGACTCAAAAAGAGATTAGTTATGGTGCTTATTTTTAGAAATTATAACAATACAAATGAAACTTATAAAATTGTCGAGCATTAGCTAAAGTTTAGTCAGTGTAGATTCCCATCATCTTCCCTTATTCCACAATTATATTTTATCACTTGAAATAAAAAAAAACTTAAAACATCACAAAACTTCGAAGCAGAATAACTGAAGCAATAAATAAAACGAATAACCTTAACTAGATAAAAAAAATACACAATAACTTAATTGTAGCTAAAATGAAAACAATAAAAAGTGTAGAACCAATTGACCTAATTATTACTGGGTGGCTGTTGCTGTGGGAGGGTATTTAGGGATCCCCGCCTTCTTAGAAACGTTCTTGCAGTGAGTGGATATTGCCTCGGCATTACAATCAGCGAGGAGCCTAGAGCAAGTGTGACTGGTGCCTTATATTTACCTGGAAGACTTATAAAGACTGTTCCAACTGCTGCCACATTGTCAGCGGTCGGTTCTACAGCTACTGGTCGAATATCAGTTCCACTGAGCGTTGAGGTTTTAGAGCGTCCACGTCGTCTTGTTTGAACAGGACTCTCATTTTCAGATTGAATTGATATATAGACACAGGCAAAAGGTCTTTTTGCCATGTGAAGCATTTCAACAACGTGTCGACGACGCGCTCTACGTAAATCAGCCGCTTGTTTCGCTTTCCACGCAACCACACAGATTGCCAAAAATAGGAAAAAGCAGGAGAAAAAGACTGAGAAGAAAACAAATAGATCGATGTGGAGTTGATCCTGACGAAAAACAATTGAGCCGTAGCTGTGATCAGAACCAGAGCTTGCCTTTAAGGCAATAAAAAATCGCGTAGCACTTAAATTATGTGCATTTTGTGGCAAAGTCAAAACAAGTCTATTTTTGAGACCAAATAATCTTAAAAGAGTATTGCACTGGTCTAATGTTATGTATGTGCTCAAATCCTTTGCACGCTTATCTTTTACATAAAATCCCGTACCACCTAACGACTTACAGTCATAACTATGCGGGGTCGAGAGCAGTTTCGGATCGTTAGCATTTACCATTGAAACGTTATCGAATTCATAGTTAGATTGAGCAATATTTAGAGGTTCCGAATATTCCGAATCGAGCTCTGTTACCCACTTATATCTTTTATCTAAGAATATATGGTGGTGACCTGTTGTCTGGTTTGTAAGAACAATAAAAGAATCATCTTGTGGACTCATGAATACGTCCAATTCGCCTTGAGTTACGTCTATTATAACCCGAATATCCACGTTCATAAACCGCGGTTGAATAACGAAGAAAACTGTTGTTCCAGGACGAAGAGGGGTTGGTTTTACTTTGCATTCCTCTAAAATTGTATGTAAAATATTAATATTTTATTAGATCATATTAAAAAAATACCTACCTATTGGTTTTGCGTCGAAACACATTCGATTTTCAACAGTAATTTGTTTATAACACTGATGTCCTTCTGTAGGATTTCCAGCATACGAATCTCTGCATTTTGAGCATTGCACCTTCCAACAAAGTTGTGCTGAATTTTTGCTAGAACTTGCTGAACAAGTTGCATCACTTTCAGTGTTATTGCCGCAGTTGCACTTCTCTCCAGTGACCGGATCACAGATATCACCATGACCGTGACATTGACAAGGTCTACATGCATCCTGGTGGTTGTCAGTTCCTCTAAAATGCCCAATTATGCAATCCTCGCATTGGTCCCCAGCAGTCTGATTAGCACATCTCAAGCAGATGGCATTCTCCGATGGACCTTCAGTAAAATAACTCTCCAATTTTTCTCTAGTCATATTTTTTACTGGGGCCTCAGCGTCTCTGCTAACACAGACATCGGAGTGTCCATTGCAGAAGGTCTCGCAGGGTATGCACTTCCCATTATTTATAGGGTTCCCGACAAATAGAGGTTTGCACTTTTCGCACTGTGCACCCATGGTGTTATTGTGGCACTTGGTGCACTCATCCAGTTTGGCTGGACCTCCACAATCGGAATGACCATTGCACTGGCATTGGATGCTGCAGTTAGCACCGACGTAGCCAAAATCACACTTGCAGACATTTGGCTCAATGCAATTGCCACGGACACAGCCTTGGGTGCAGATTGGCAAGCAAACGTTGTTATCCTCTTTGTAGCCGTCTCCACAAGCACAGTCGTAGCTTGAAAAAGATTAGAGTTTAATACAATTTTCTTTCAATGCAACCGATTATTCAGCACTTAATTTTTTTAAGTTAAATTTAGCTAAGATATTGAATCAACGAAATTAAATTTGGTTTGGTCGTATTGAGTATTCAAATTTCAAAAAATTCTTTTGTTTTTCGTGAGATAGATTTCGACACGACAAAATCGGCTCTAAAATTAAATTTTATTTTACCTATAATCTATAATTAAATAAATTGGGTACTCACCCTTCTTCCATATCCACACATCGTTCCGACTTAGGGTTACAATTATGATGATTGTTTTCGCATTCATTTTCCGGAGGACATCGTACATAATTCCAAGAAAACGTTTCATTTAACGCTAAATTAGTTGTATTTTTTCTACTTGCGTAAATAATATCGCATGTTGAGCTGGCTGGATACTCCGAAAAACTCTCCAAAGACCCCTCAGTGCACACTCCATCTCCGTCTATGCTATTTCTAGCACACCAGCCGCAATGCGCGTGTCTAAGGCACGTGAAGCATTGCGTATACGCATGACATGGTTCAGGACAGTGTTGTACTTCGTCCTGGTCCAAAACGAGGCCACAAACACCTCCAGCACAATAAAGCGGAAGATAGTCCGGTGATATGCACGCATTCAAAGAGGTAGACCACTTGCAGTGTTTCGGATTTTTATCTTCAACCTCTAGGCAGCTGGTACAATTTGTGAAGGTGTGGCATTTTGTAGGACAGACTCCAATCACTTTATACTCATTCCTTTCAATTAGATCTTTAGTAATACATTCAGTGATTCCAACGTCGTTAACAGCCCATTGACAGTTTTCGGTAGTTAAGCAGGCGTCACAATTTAAAGTATGGCACTGGGGTTGTGGACATTGAGATAAAACTCCAACGCTCGTCTGCTTGGGGCACCAAGTACTTTCCTTGTCGCATTCAACTCCAGTTGGGACACAACGCCCTTCTATTCCACATCCATCGCACCATTGGCAGACAGGAGCAGTTTCTGTATGCGATGGCCAAGATGCCAGACAAGAAGAGCAAGTTTCAAACGATTCGCAGGATCTGTGAGATATCCAAGTGTCGTCGCAAGATGCACCACGGTTATAAGCCAGAGATCCATTGTGTCCTTCACAAGCATCAGAGTATCCGTTCGAGAAGCAGAAGGAGGTAGTCTGTTCTAAGTAAGTAACTGAACAGAAACTACAGCCCATGTAGTGGCGACAAAGATACTTTCCAGAGCCCCAAAGCTGGCAAATATCTTCAGGTAAAATAATTTTTGTAACTCTACTCTGCGAACTTCCATCCCATCCTCCAGCTATGTAAATAGCTTTATTTTCTGGATCGATTGTCATTGCTTCGGCATAAGTGTGATCAGGGAGTGATCCAACGATTGTAACATCCTCAGTTAATCGCACCCACTGGTTGCAATCGTAGACGTATGCTATGAGGACATCGGATGCATTAAACGGCTCAGTTCGTCCTCCGTAAATGATCATGTAATTATCGGTGGTAACGGCTGAATGGAAAAATCGTTGTCGAGGTAGAATGCTTTCAGGTCTATTTAGATCTGTAAACACTGGCAATTCAGTCCAAGTCATTCTCTGCAAGTTTAAGGCGTATAAAGTTTTCTGGGCGACCTGCGAATATCCTCCAAAAACATAGAGCACCTGAGATGGTGAATGGAAAACCGTACTATGACCATATAGTTCCGGCATTCGTACACCTGAAGCTAGAAGTTTTTCCCATTTATTCGTTTCGAGATTATACTCCCACAATTGGAGTTCATTGGTCACATTTGTGGAAAATCCTCCAATGACAACTAAAGACTCGTGGTCAATAGATTTTACCAGGGTTATCGTATGTCCAGCTAGAGGTGGTGGTTTGACTGTCTCAGCAAGTGAAATTTCATCCCAGCGCTGATTTTGTATTGAGAATTGCCAAAAATCTCCAAGAATACCATTCGGTTGATTTTTTCCAAGACTTGTAAGTCCACCATTAATAAAAATCGATTGTCTAGAAGTAGATATTGCAGCAGCATGAAAATATCTTCCTTGTGGCATTTTTGTATCTGGCGTTGATTCAACCGTGACTTGCATCCAAGTTCCGTTTTTCGTATCAAATTGTCTTATATCGTTCAGAGGTCCATTAGACAAAGAATATCCTCCAAACATCCATAAAGAACCTCTCTTATCTGCGTTTATTGAATGACCAAATCGTGGAATTGTTTTTCTCAAATGTTTGAATGATTCGCTTAGTAAGACTGTATTAAATAATTCCGTAACGACTAGATGGTATGCACTAATATTTGTGGCACAATCAGATCCTCCAAATCCAGCATTACAGATGCACCGTCCGTAACTTTTGTCACAGAAACCCTGCTGAAATTTCGCGCTGCAATTCTTTGGACATATTTCAAGCTCACATTGGGATCCAACAAATCCCGTCGGACAGACGCATTTATCTTGCTCGTTGCAGATATGCGGGGGTAAGCATGTACGGACATGGCAATTTCGAACTGTGTACAAAGCATTAAATCCTGATCCTTGACCTCCTTGCTTGTAATGGACTGTTAATTGTCCAGATCGAGCTGCAACTGTTCGACTAGCTGATAATGGATTGCAGATTACAGCCAAAAGCTGGCTTTGCTGAGTGTTACCTATGAGGTCTGGAAGGCTGTCGTATATATAAATCGCGTTTTGGTCGCAGGGTACATTCAAATCCAGCCACTCAATATCTAGTTGAATAAGTGAATCTTCAAAAGTTGAATCAGTTGTATGTGGCGATATCAGCCATAAGCATTCCCGAACCTCAGGGCCGCCTTCGGGACTTCCCCAAGGGTTTTTGTAAGACTGAAAAGATCCAATTCCTTGCCGACCAACGTCGGTAAGCATTCCTCTAGACTCGCATTGGAAATAACATTGACCACCTCCTTCAGGGTCACCATAGAACTGCTTGTTGCATTGTTCACACTTAAGTCCACTTGTATTGTCTCTACAAAAGCATTCACCTGTCTGCACGTCGCATATTCCGTACTCTTGATTTCCATGTCCATTACATTCACAAGGTCTGCAGCCTTGCTCAGATCGGGCGTCACCAAAACTTCCAGGACGGCACCTATTGCAAGTTTCGCCTTCTGTCCAGTTCTGGCACTCATCACATTTTCCAACTCTCTCCAAGCAGGTCGAATGATTGTGACATCCACAATTTATGGAACAATCAGCTCCTGTCCAACCTAGATCACATTTACAAACATAATCTGGCGAGCCTGAACAGTGACCATGGACACAAGTTTCATAGCAAGTCCGAATGCAAGAAACCCTTCCATCTCCAATGTAACCTCGTCGACAGTGGCAGTTGTACGATCCATGAGTATTTGTACATTTGGCTTCCTTGTGGCAATCGTGAAGCCCTAAACCGCACTCGTCCACATCAGGACATTGAGCATAAGCCCACTCAGCTTCTTCAGTAGTTGTGTTCAAAGCAGCACCGCAATCGTGAATGGACCTATTAAAATCCCCTCTCATACAAATCCCCTCAATCGGATTATCCCGATCAAAGCACCATCCACAATTCAGAGTTTTAAGACATGCGGAGCAGTTTCTGTGCTGGGAACATGACTTGCACTGCTGGACTCTTGCTGGACTGAGTTGATTTTCGTTGTCATGATGCGAGCTGGACAGTAGAGGAATTGTTTGATCTATCCATTCCCGACAAATTCCAAACTGATACTCGCTAGTATAGACTGAAAAACTGAAGCACTGGGACGTTGCTTCGCACCAAACGCATCTTCCATTTTCATTCAAGCATTCGGTGCACGATTCTCGAAATCGGCACGGAGTCGGGCAGTTTTCTATAAGTCTCACGCCGTTCTTAGATTTACCTATTCGAGCACACCTAGCATCCTCTGGCCACCATTCACACATACCTGTCCCGATGCACTGGTCGCAGGAGATGTAATTAGAGCAATTGGCGCACTGAGCTGGCTGTATGGTGAGATATTTCCAGGAAACATCGTCAGAACACTCTAGGGTTTCGTTGATCGATCGAGAAAGACAATTGTTGGTAAGTTCGCACCATCCGCACGACGAGTCTGTTAAGCAATGAAGGCAGTTTGTGTACTGCGAGCATAGTCCCTTTGAAAATGGTTCTAAATATTCAAAAGTAAACGCCTTCCAGTTACCATGACTGTAGTGCTGCAGTTCCATTTTACTTTTCTGGAACTGATTATTAAAGCTCCCTACACCGATCTTTCTTCTTGCTTGAAAATCGACAACGAATTTCTCTGTAAGACTAGGCCATTCAACAAAATCACAATTGGATTGCTGTGTCGACATATTCGCAATTATTTCAGTTTGTTCCAATGAATCTTTTGTACTTGATCTTAATATTGAATTTGAGTAGCTTGCACAAATGTGAAGCATCTCACCTGAGGTTTCCCAATTTTTTGGAGGTCGTACGAAACCTAAAAGCCTTGCAATCATCTCTCCACTAAATCCATGCTCGGTATGTGTCGTCGGTGTTGGCGATGCAAAATCGACCATTGTAGCGTTTACAATAGAGACAACATCGGGCATAGTCCAGTTCACTGGATAATAATATTTTATGTAAGTTAATCCCGGCCGGCGATCTTTATCAGTGCACTGCTGTGGTGATAGCACCTCTGTTCCCTTAGCGCCCCACCAACCTGGAATATGAGATGGAGTATCCTCCCCGCAAACACCATAATTATTGTCTTTGTGGTGACAACGAGCATTTTGTACGCACCAAGTGCACTGATTCAAACCCAATTTGCTAGCAATCGAATGGGATTTTGAGTAGTATGACCAAGCTGTTCCGTGGACTAGACAGGAATGGCAATCCCCTAAAGACGGACAAATTCCAGGGCATCGTGTTGTTTGCAAATTTGTCGTACAATTAGCACCGATTGTCCGTCCATAGCAACTACTATCTGCCGAGCACCAGCCACACTCAGGGTCTAGCAAACATGCAGCGTGAGTGGTGTGAAATCGGCAGGCCTCTTCGGGATTATAGTGATTAAGGTCCTTAACCCTAAATATCTGAGGTAATTCGTAGGCAAAGAGGTCCGCATTTACATTCCCGTGATAACCTCCAACAATAAGCAAAGTATTATTCAAGCGGACTGTAGCAGCATGAGCAAAAACGCCTTGCTTTTTCGGGTACTGAAACACCCCCGTTGGGACCTCTTGATTAATCCAAGTATGGCACCCGAGATGATACAAATACATTTGATTATCATAGCAAATTTCCTCCTTGTTGTGACGATGGGTATATCCTCCAAAAATGATCATGTAATTTCCGGCTATCGTTGCCGAATGGAAAGCTCTTTCTCTTGGAATGTTTGTGTCCCTGAGGGCGGTACGCGGATATAAAATTTCAGTCCAATGTAATTTATCAAGTTGAAATGCAAAAATACGATCTGATAGCTTGGAGAATCGAGCTACGCTAGTCATAATTCCTCCATAAACAATCAGGGAATTTGTGTAAGGATAGTAAACCGTCGAATGCGCCACAAGGCGGACATCCAACGGTTTTCCACCGCGAATATTTACTTCTTCCCATTGCTCCTCGTTTTCATCGGAGCAGAGTTTTATTCGAAATATACTGCAAATTTAAGGAGGAATATTTATTTTGAGAAAAATGTTTTTGGGATGGAATTTTGAACTGAAAATCTTCAGACTGACCTTGATGAAAACTCTCCAGAGGGTAAGCTACCTCCAAAAACGTACAGATAGTCACCGGCTAGAGTTAAAGTATGCCTAGCCAAAGCAGGGGCCTCTATGGTTGAATTTACAGCCCTTAGCATCCATTGACCTCCGCTTTCTGTTATGTTGTACAACCATAATTCGTTGGAAAAATTGCCGTCGCTTAACTTCCCTCCGAATATCACAAAACCGCCTGCAGAATTTATAAAATATACCCTTAGAAATTTTTTGCAAAGTACTTCATAGTTGGAATATTTTATTATATCATTTTTCCTAAATTTTCCCCAAATAGTTGTCTATTGCACGAATGCGAAATGTGAATAAAAACAGAAAACACTTACCAGGAACCTTCTCAGCTGCGTGTCCATACCTTCCCTGAGGACGGCGTGTATCAGTCACATCCTCCAAAATATCATCAAGAATATCAGCAATTTCTTCGTTGGTCATATTCACTGGGGATCTTTGTTTTCTCGTTGATAAATTCGATTCGGCGAGTGTATACAAAATGTTAGTAAGGAAAGAGATATCCTTTTTCAGGCCCCACCTTCTCGCCTCTTCATCGTCGTTTGATAGAACAGCTTTTAGCAACGTATTGTCAATTTTCTGTGAATAGTATGAATTCCTGTTTTGTAATGGTATGCCCCATTCATCTTCCCAGCGGCTCTTTTTGAAGCGGTAAACCTTGGAAAAAATAAATAATGTACTATTATTTACGTTTCTAGTATTATATATTTTTGTAGAGGTCTAAGAATTATTTTAAGATATTTATGTATTCTAGTTTCGGTCTTAGAGAAATACCATGGCTTAGTTGAACGGACCTAAATAGCAGGATAAATTGTATTTTTTTCCTACATTGAAAAGAGTGGAGATTTAATAATATTTTCTATCTCTTCTAAGAGACATTAATTCAAGAAACGTGCTGGGATCATATTTATAGATTATGGATTTTCTCAAGTAGCACTTGTAGTCAATATTCAGAAAATATCTCTCTAGTATTTGAAGATGTGCATTTCGTCTTAGTTATAAAAAACTCAGAAGGTGAAATATCTCAGAAGTTGTGAATGACTCACATTCTTTGATAGTGCTAAGAGGTAAGACAATATAGTTTTTTTGTTTTTGCATTATGACTACCTGCAGCGAATCAATGACCTGATTAAGGTCATATCCACCGAAGACATAAAGTGAATCCTGCTCCTCTAAATAAATGGCAGTGTGTGCAGCTCGGCGGGTCATGCCCTCCGTGTCCGTCGCTAGCCACCTCCAGTGACCTCCCTCAGGATTTGTATGTAAGTCACATAAACGTCCGGAGTATCCCTAAATCACAAATTAAATATAAATAGAAGCAATCATCGATTTTGGACCAATGTTTACCTTGTTACATTTGCACATCCCCTTCACACATTTTCCCCGGTTGGTGTCCTCGCCGCATTTACCGGGACAGGCCTCGTCGGCGCAATCGGGCCCCATCCACTCCCCGCGGCAGACGCACTGGTGGCCGACGCACTTGCCGTGATTGTTGCAATTATTGAGGCAGTTCGAGATGAAGTAAGACGCCTTGAATCCGTCCAAGACGTAGTTGGTGTCGCTGTACAGGAGGATCAGCATCTGGAAGTGGAGTTGTATTGCTAAAGCACCACTGAAACACTGAGGGGCGTGAAAATAAAGAAACTAACACTCCCTGATCTCGCCACGAGCCTCTGGGGCTCCGTCTTCCCGCTGAAGCTGCCCAGGAGAGTCGAGTTGAATGAGTCGCCGTCGTAGACGTAAACGTAGTCGTAGGAGCACTCGGTTCCCATGCTGTGGAATGTTAGCGTAATAAATTGGCTGTCGTTTTTCGCCTTAATCAGCCACTCGCAGTGGGAGTCTTGGGTGTAATTGACGCCCGCGGGGCCGTCCGAGAACTCGCCGACGGGCTCCGTGAAGACCTTCCTGCTCCTGTCGCAGGGCTGTGCGGGGATGTTCTGGAGGGGCTGCAGAAGCGGCTGCTGTCCGTGGGCCAGCCCCAGAACGCTCCGGTCGGCCCCCACGAATGGCGCACTAAGCGTTCCAGCGTGCAAAACGGCGAGGCAGGCGACAACCAAGAAATCACTTTTCGCACGGATGCTGCCAGGCAACATCATGAAAATAACCACAAGAGATAAATTCGAATAAATAACAAAAAATTAGCACTACTCCGCCAAACTAGATCAATCTCGGCATATTGATTCCGAAAATTTTTTCTCCCTGTTTTCACTCCACGCACGAACACGACCAAGAACTTAAAAACGAGTAAAAAACACGTCAAGGTTGCGCCACAATCACATCTCCACACTTCTAGAAGATCGACGGATAAACTTTTTAGTTAATTTATGCACAAACTGGCCAATAATTAGGAAAAAAATTTAAAAAAAACTCCCCGTCTTGGCGTAAGCACTCATCCCGATGATATGTGTACAGTGAAGATGTTTTGACGTTTCCGCTGTCAAACTTTCACAGCTGCGTCCGTTCATTTCGCTCATTTTTCCGTCGCGCTCGCGAAGGCTTCGGCCGCGCTCTCCGCTCGCTGCGGTTGTGTTTTGTTCGACGCGGCCACGTGGTGGCGTAAACATTGAACCGGCCGCAACCGGCGCCGGCTCCAAGGCGAACCGCTTCGAACCCACGACCTGTCCTTGGACTTGTTGCAGCGGCAGACTCATTTCGGCCCGGCGAAATTTGAATTTTGCGAAAACGACTGTTATGATTTTTAAAAAAACTATATTATAATTCTTACTTCGCTCATTTCAAACTTAATCACTATTAAGGTATTCAAAATTATTTCTATTTTTACGGAAATCTGATGCTTTTTTGCACGTGCGATGATACAAGTTTTGAGTTTTTATCTCCAAAATGCGTTTTTTGTGGGTGGAAAAATAATTTTCGATTACTGGAATTTTGCCAACTCAAATAAACAGATGTACTGTTCTCTACGGAAAATATAAAATCATTTTACTTCTTGAGGAAATAAATTCATACAATTGAACTATTTATAAGTTATTACAAGATCTTGAAATTTACAAAACATCATAAAATCGTAGGTCACATCTACAAAAAGAATTTCTTAAAGTTAACTCTCTTTTCCTCCCCATTCTGCACAAAGGATAAATTAATCTTTAATTTTGTAATAAATACGAGTCTTCTTAAAGTATTTTAAGCAGATCTTATCTAAAAAATTGATCAAATCTCCAATTTAAAGCTAACTACTTAATAATTAAAAATAAAAAATATTTCTAAGAAACGAATGAGTTTACTTCTTAAGAAAAGTTATCTCTTTAACGCCCTAAAACTGCATTATATTTGTTGAATTTATAAAGGTTGAACAAATTAATTAATTCAAATAATAAATTGCTACTTGTTTGAGCCGTTTAAAAAAAGCAAAGTCGTTTAATAGTAGTCCATGATTTTAAACGTAGTCTTCTTTTTTTTCCGTTTGAAAATATTCGAGGCTTTTCTCTTATAGAAACAAAATCGGATGATAAATTAGCAATGTTAACTTTGAGAAAATTTGCAATGAGACATAAAGCTGAAATTATATTGTTCCTCCTATGCTGTTTTGCTAAAGTGATGAGAAACTTGTCGATGGCCAGAAGCGGGTATTTCGATCACGAAATTGAAATTCCATATATGGTAGGAATTTAAAATAATATTAAATGATCTTGTCTAGAATTTAATTTCGCCAAGGTTTCAATTCGGACAGAAACGAACGAAACTGCTCCCTTTGGTCACCACATCTGCGATGGCGTCATCACAAACGAAGAAACCGTCGTTACTTCGGCGTATTGTTTGATTGATAAAGCGTAAGTTTTGCACTGATTTTATTGATTTTAAAACATTTTCACTATCACAACTGGAGATTAATTTTTGGTATTTTTACCAGTAGAAAACATTTGTTAATGAACCATGATTTCACCATTGCTGCTGGGAAAGTTGATCGCGCCGGCAGTGAAACAATAACAAAGTCTAAAAACATTTTTATACACCCAGCATTTGATCTTCAGACAAAACGTAACAATGTGGCTGTAATAATATTGAAGGATCGACTTCCTCTGGATAATATAACTATAAAAAGTGTCAGCCTAGCCAGAACAGAATTCCCGGAAGGAACTTCGTGTATAATTAGTGGATGGGGGTTAAGCGTAAGTTGAAAAATTGCATAACTAAATACAATTTAAAAACCCTTCTTTTAATCTAGAATGCTGAGTTTCCTGGCAAACTTCACAAATCAAAAGTTTATGTTATGCCTAAGGATGAATGCGTTGCTAAATACGCAGAAAAAAAATATAGAATTTCGGATAAACATATCTGTGCAGGTATGGGTTAAAATCTGCTTATCATAATAAAAAAAATGACGATTGAATTTCATACTTTTTAATTTAATTCAGGTGTGCCTGGTAGAAGCCGATCTTGTTACCAAAATAGTGGAGGACCCTTAGTTTGCAACGACATTCTTTACGGAATATCCTCCTTTGACCTGGGATGCGGTATACGAGGACTTCCTCATATTTACAGCAACGTAAAGGAATACGCAAAATTCATTGAGAAACCTGACTTTGATCCCTACGGCGGCGCCGGAAATTACATATTTGGAGAAAAAGGTGCTGAGTATTATGAAAGTGCGCTATTCACTTTAATTTTGTTTATATTATTTGTGCTATGTGTAGTTTACTTTAATACCGCTAAATAAAATTAAACAGTATAATGGCGAGTTTGAGACTTTTCGAAAATAATTTTTGTCGATATGCAATAAAATTTTGTTCGGTTAAGTAAATACTTCTAAAAATAAAAACATCACGTTTGTATCATTCAAATATTGTTTATTGTCTTTTAAAAAATATATGTATAATTACGTCACAAAACTTATTTTCCAACAAAACATACTTTGTCTAATACAAGCCTCTGCGTGATTTATGCCAATACTTCTGTTATTTAGCTATATTTCAAAAACATTTGAATATTTTCTTTATTTTTGTGTGTTGCAATTTTCTTAAAATAGTGAAAATTGCAATTAAGTAGTGATCGTCTACTAAAAGCGCCTTCAGGACGTAAGTTATAATAATGCTTTGAAATTATACTGCACGACAAGAGACAAACATTTTTTAATTTATTAAAAATTTATACGACGATGAGTGAAAGAAAGTACAAAAATTGTTGGGAATTGATAGAAATAAAGTACAAAAATGTGAAAATGTTTTACCAAACACAAAACTAAAGCAAAATTCTATTTCTAAGAAATAAAAGGACTTCGGCATTTTATGCTATTGATGATATTTTAGTCCGCCTGATCCAGCAATGAGGCGATTGATGTTGCAGTTGACATGACGTGCTTCTGCCGATTAGCTTCTAGTTCCAGGACTTTGTCGTTCTCACCCATTACGAGCTGTTCGGGCTCCTCTGGCCATCGTCTTCCCAACTCCAAGCACTGCAGTTTAAATAGCTCATTCTGATTCTCCTTTGCTTGCACTAAGAAGACACTTTCCTACATAGCAGAAAAAATAAAAATAAAACACTTTATTAAAAACTATGTTTTAGGTGCTAATAAAACTTCATTATTCTGAAAGACATGCGCGAAAAGCTGAATGTTTTCGACATTTTAAAAATTTGTTTTTAAAAAGGTGCATGTCCACTTTAAAAGCAAACGACTGCTTGGTAAAAACCACGCATGTGTCTAGAATAATAAATTTATAATTATGTGTGAACTGGTTTTCATTTATATTATGTATATCTACACAAGCTCTATACACTAATTATGTAGCACCGCTTTTTAACCTGTTTTCAATGGTACTTAATTTTTAATTCCAGTATCAATTTATACGTATTTTTATTTATGTTGATAATACAAGTAGAGCAGCAGAAATTTTATGATTATGAATCAGAAAAGTTAGAAGTCATTCACCTTGAATTGCAATCAAATCGTGGGCAAGCACCTCGAAATTAATTCACTTTTGGTGATTGATTATAAAGATAACAATTTAATTTGGTATATCATTCTTTGATAACAAGAGGAGCAAAGACAATGGGAAACGGCACAAAGAAATGATAATTTTATTATTTGAAATGAAGGAAGGCAACAATTTTTCAGCTGAGGGAAATGTTGAAAATTTTGATTTGAAATCTAAAATTCTCTCTGCAAGCAGAATAGCCGCCTAAAAATGGCATTACATTCAATAGAGCATGTAAAAATGCATTTTATATTCGAAATGTAATAATAAATAGAACATAATATTGCCTTCCAACAAAATATTTTACTTTCGCCAATTTTGAGCAAGAAAAGAACGGAAATTATAATTTGTAGTGCAACAACATGGCTGTAAACTTTTAATGAAGAAAAGCAGTTAAGTCTTTAACTACATTTTATGGTATTAAAATGCACAAATTTAAAAACAGACTAATGAATAAAAATGAAAAAGTTATATCAAAAAATACTAACTAACCACACGCCTTGCAGCAAAATTAGAAGAAAGTTTTATTCGTTTACATGTAGAGGCAGAAATGGTTATTAAGAGAAAAGTTAAACTTTTTCGTAACATTTGTTTAATATTAATAGGTTTTTTGCACTTTTGCAATTATGGACGAGGGAATACATAATGGAAATTTTTCTTACCTTAATTTCTTTGGTTGTCAATACATCCATCTTATCGTAGATGATTGCATGCAGCCCCATTCCCTTAAGCATTTTGATGGTGTCTTTGCTATTGTTATCATCACCCCAACAGAAGACAATTAGGCCTTGATTGGTCGCTAAATTTACCTGCAAAATCAAAATATTCAAATATTTATAAATGATCGATATTTTACTATACAACAAGATTTAAAATGTTTATATTTTCTTTTGTTATGTAAGAACTCTGTGCATAACATGAAATTAATCAATAATCATGAGTAAACAATTTAATAAGCGTATTGCAATTTAGATATTGCGTCATAACTTTATAATCTCATTAAATTCGGAGTTTTTCCTTGTCCGCTTCGGGTCAACAAGCATTGCAATTTTTGTTTTTCTAAAACCTCAGAATATTAGCTTATTATTTTACATAATTATTTAGCTTCCCTACACAAATTTGAAAACAAATAATTTATCACGTATTCAGCAAAAACTAATCTGAGCTTTGGAACTCAGCCATGAGCGATATCACCGGGTCACATGTTTTGAACTCGAAAAACATGTGCTTGCTATTTTATCTTTTAAATTGCATAATATGACCATCAAAACTGAAATAAAACTCCGCTTTACTCACCTGAGTTGGATCCCTGAGCAAATCTTCTGTGTGGGCAACGATTCCGAGCAGTTCCATGGCTCTTGCATTGCAAACAGCTCTTTCAATTGTATTGCATCTCGGATCTTGATATTTAGGGTACCTGGTGGTCACGCCCAGAGTAAGGAACATGACTGGATAGATGTTCTGTTTGTATCTCAACATAGTGCAAATGTCGGGATCGAAGCAAGAGAACACGATTCGTCGCCCGGCAGCCTTTCGCAGGACAACATCTAATATGCAGTCTACATAAAGGTTCTTGTCCACGGTATGCTCGGACTCCATGGTGCCATCCAGCAGAGGCTGCGACCATTTCACTTCGATGTTGAAGCCTACGTGTGAATCAATTGCGTCCAACACGTCGGCAAGCTGGGGGAATGGTTGATGCTCGTCCATGTCCCCGTTTTGGAAATTTCTCGTCTCCCCAGTTCGACCTTCAATCACATGGTAAACCTGAGATTGAATGTTCTTGTTGTCGAAGAGGCGCTAATTGAAAAGGGGAAGTAATAAATACCTTAAAGTTCTTCAGTTGTTCAAGAGTAAGTTCGCGCATTGGAAGTTCGAGAAAATCATTAACGTCCATAATTTTTTTCTTTGATTTCAGGGAGACGTAGACATGAAAATCGTGATAAAGTACAGGAACAAGGTCCTTGCTAAGTTGAACATCAAATTCAAGCATATCTGCACCATGGGCTGCAGCATTCTTCAGGGAGGCGATGGTATTTTCGCGAATTACGGTGTCTCTTGCTTTAAAACTTGTACCTGAGCCACGGTGGCCAACATCTAAGCCAGTCCACTTCTTGTTCCAATATCGCGAATAGGATACTTTAGTATCAAAGTTGTAATTCTGGAATGGTTTCACCTGAAATTCGGAAGGTAATATTGAGTCTAATTGTTTTTGGATGGTGGTTTCACATAGAAGGCAACTTATAAATTAATTAAAAATGTAATAGTATAGTCAAACGGAAGAAATTATTATTAAAAAGCAAATAATTCTGGGTAGATTTCTCTTCAGTCGGACTTGCTTAGTAACTAACTTAAAATGAAACTATCACAATAGCGAAGAAAAGTAAGATAGCATACCCATAAGTATCCCATTTGCATCATGCCAAGAGGACGATGCTTAGTTGCGCAAGTGATGGGCAATTCGAGCTTCCCTTCGGATCGCTTAAGGACATTGGGCAAAATATAATGATAGCCCAAATGGTACGGAGGTTCATCCTTAGCCGCTTTTGAGCTATATGCATACAAATCAATTAAGTAAGCAACATTTTCAGGATCGGGAACGGATATATGAAAAATGATAAGATCATCTGCATCACAGGGTGTACCGAACTGCGGCTGTGCCTGAATAACGCTGTCATCATACTTAAGGGTGGCTACTTCTGCAAAACAGAATGTTGGTTGCTCAACACCATTCTCTCGAGTATCATTTGATAAGGAGTCTTCAAGTGCTTGAGCAGATTGTGTATCACAGTGTATACGAAGGTTCATGGGAGTAACCTAAAAAACAAGGATAAAAGTTTTTTCAACATTTTATTTACCTTCTTTTTATAACCACTATTGATCTGTGTACCAACCTTCACATAAAGCAAACGATTTTTCATTCGCTGCTTCCAAATGAAAGGCGAACTAAAGAATTTAAATTGTATGATACTTTCGCATGTGAGCCAGCCACGATCAATCTTAATAGCACCGTCAACATCGCCAAAGATATCGTGAGATTCGGACGTATCTCCAAGTTCTGGGATAGCTCTGGGTGTCAAATGAGTTTCCCAACGTCTTACGATAACATTTTCAGTAGTTGGATCTACTGCACAAACGAGGTAACGATAGTGGATTTCCCTGTCGCGAGGTATGGCAACGGAAACCACCCAGTTGTTCGAGCCTGGAATAAAAGAACGCTATTTAAGTTTAAGGGGGAAAGGTGCTTTCATTTTCTCTTCTTTGATTACAAATAACTTTGATGAGCAATGGTTTGGAATGTATTAAGTCGAAGTAGTTCTACAAAAAAACACAAAAAACAAATGGAATTAATTATTTTACACCATACATAGATGAGCTTACTTTGATATTTACTTTAAGGCAATATGAACAACTTAAGAATAAGCTTTAAAATTAATTGGAAAGGACGATGGTAGGTGTAGGAACGAATCTGAATATTAAAGAGCATTTCAAAAAATCTTCATGGTGGATTATTCAAAAAACTCAAATATCTGAAACGTCAATTGCAAGCAGAAACTTGGAACTTTTTTTATTTTCACTTCTGGGATTATTTCTTTGGAATTGTAAATTTTGCAAACATTCGTCATATTTTAAAAGTATATGATATGTCTACTACTGACAAGAAATAAGCTATCTATAACAGGTTTTCAGCTTAATTTTATCTGCGCTTTAATTGAAATACAAGTACAAAAGTAATTTGAAACGAAAGAAGCTTTCGCGTTAAACTCTCAATTACGTCATAATTTTGCAAGTTGTACCTGCATGATAAAGCAAAAATATTATTTTTTGTTAAAACCGCCAGACGCTCAAAGGTTATTTCAAGGAAATTCAGTTCAAAAATGTTTTGGGTTATTAGTCAATTTAGCTAAAATCATATAATCATTGTGTGGCTTGCAGATGGAATAGCGTCTCCTCATTAGCACAAATATTTTTCAAGCCAATAATTGGGAAATCGATCCGAAGAGGAGTCATCTTAATAAAATTACGCGGACATCAGGTAGATTGCAGATTTTTGACCCAAGCAATTTCTAGATTACAAAAGCTCGCCGAAAAATTTCACAGCGCTAAAAATAACGCTGCTATAACCTCGAATTTAGCACACCAACCTCGTAGGGGCTCTATGATTTTGAGCTCACGTGTTTTTCACTTCTCCCGTGTCTTACAGATTTCATCACATTATTTTGCGCATATACTTCATATTGAGCTGGCTAGGAGCCGATTCTGCGAACAATTTAAATTCAGTTTAGTTAATTGGTTTTACTTTAGTTGTTCATTAATTTGGCTTTTGGAAGATTTTTGCTAATTTACCCCAATATGTAAAGGTAGTACTGCAGATCTTGCTTTAATGTAGTCTTTGCTGAAGATATTAGCGATCATCAGCTAGGTGCAAGAAATCTGCGTCAATAACCAATTGACCTTCCATCTACAACTTTCGAAAAAAATTTGCCTGTCTACCACCAATAAAATAAATAAACAGTGTCTGCCACGCGAAGTTAGTTTGCCAGTTGTTAATTTTTTAAATTCTGAGAAGAGCGTGGGTATTATCTCTCATTTGTTTTTTTTTTTTCCAAAAATATAAGACGCCTAAAGGATTTTCTATTGAAATTAGCAAGGTGTTTTCAACGAAATATTCTGCGTCTTAGAGAGATATGTGACTATTGTGAATATGTCGTAAAATTTGATGACTAGACAAGAAAAATTAAATCACTTAATAAAACTACTGCTAAATTAATTTGGTTCCTACAACTATTACTCTACTATTTGACAACAAAATTAAATTGTAACAAAAGGCCAGGGGTCACTATAAAATCATCATTTGATCATACAATTTGCACCCCATCACGTCTCATTAGATCCAATAAAGCAAATAAATTAACGACTCATTCAGACATTTGCTCAATGAATTCTGATTTATACACTGCTGCAAATTAGGATGGGAGCAAAGAGTTGATTGAATTCAATCAAAACCTTTCATATAAGTGCTATTTATTCATTTTTTATGTACATGCATATATTCAAATAGCTTCAACTGTAACTTATGAAATAGGAACAGAATATCTGGAGTTCGCTCAAAAATTTATAAACTTAACCTACTTCCAAACGTTGTCAAACAAATCAAGTTCCCCCACTTAGGAACAAAGTTTTAATAGCAAAAAGTTTATTTAAGACAATAACACTTAACTTCATTAAAGAATTAATGAAGTGCTCATAAATCTATCATACAATAGATACAATTGTAATGTAACTAAGCTGTCAAAAATTTTCATAGATTTGAAAGGTGCAAAGCTTATCAGATTTACTGCCTTTTAATTTTATTATCATGAAATATTTGAAGTATAACAACACTATTAAAAGGCATTTCTTGGCAACAAAAGTGTAGTGAGGCAGAATATGTACATATTTAATTATTATTTTATTTAAGCAAGTCAAGTTTGTGCATTTAGCTATTTATAAATTTCCCGAGAAAAGCAGACATGAGCTGTTTTTGCATGACTGGAGCAAATAAGCTTTAATACGAGGGTTTATTAAACCCTGAGTTGGATGTATGTATATTACATTAATTAAGAATTTTGCTTTTACTATACATTTGCATAAATTGATTTTGTTTACCAAATGAACTACAGTTTAAAGAAGAAATTCACAAACTGAAAATATGTAAACATTTCTTTCAAACGTCGACATTTCTTTTATCAAAATAGGAGTATTTCGAGAAAACTTATCTAGGTATGGCACGTGTCATACCTTAAATACGTTTAAAAATTATTCTCCCAAAGTACGTTTGGGGGAATATCGAAAATTCGCAGTTTTGCAATTATTTGTTAACAATTAAATTTAATTAAGGTGTAACAAGTTCCACACAATAAAAACATAATGTCTTTAACAACGGCTCCACACTCGTGCTGTTCCGTGAAACATAAAATTGTATGGTGTTAAAATAGCTTTAGACTTTGTCCCCGATCGAAACACAGAAAACGAAAAGCTGAATCTTATCATTCGCGAGGCAGATGCTGGTAAATATTTGCAACAAAGAGAACGAACGGCCTCGCCAGTTTTGAGTTTTATAAAGGAACGGCTACAGATAAAAATTTTGCAGCACGTGAAACGCGCAGGGGAAAACGCTTGTAACATGATTATTGACAATTTTCGCATTATGTCGCTATTATTTTCAAAAAGAAACTTGTACAAGTCTAACGATGCAGAAAAACCGGGTTCTGATAACCTCAAGTAATCAATCTGCTCTAGACGCCCGCAAATGTATAGTTAATCAGCTGTGGTCAGATGATGTCTCCTTTTGGCACAGAACTAAAAATACTTCTAAAAAATGAATGATGCGTATAAAAGTCGCGTAAATTCTGATACCAGACAACCTACGACAAATCCTCGCCTCACGCGATCTGCTCGTGGTGGAACGAAAATTAAGCGATAAAATTGCGGGAAGCTGCTCATAATTTTAAACATACATAGAATTAAACACAGAAATTAAATATACCTAGTTATCGCATGGAATATTCCCAAATAATTTTAGTGCAACTACAGCTGGTAATGTTTTCTTAGTGGATTTAACTGATATTTTTTAAGTGAACGCCTACAGAATTATCAGAAATTTAAGCACGTTATTCAGCGATAACAATAGAAAGAGCGATTTCAGTGAAGCACGTGCGTTTGCGTCGACCTTAGTTAAGAATATCTGCAGAAAGCTTTTAGACAAATACTCGGAGGTGTTAAGGTAAATAAAATATAGTTAGAGCAGTTTATTTACTTAATAATTGCAGTTTGCAGTAATTTTGCATATTTTTCAAACACGAGCAGCGCCGTTTATCGGTTATTTCAGTTGCATCTACACAAGATGGCGGATTTTTATTTTAGTTAAGATGCTAATTTCCCTGCAACTTTTGAAGTTACATTTTGTCTTTCATAAAATTGTATACAAAAAGAAAAATTGAACAGAGTTCATCTTTCCCGGTCTCTTAGATTTCTTCTTCAGCGAATTGTTATAGAAAATGGTTATTCAGCTCTACAGCTATTGATTCGAAAACTAATATCATTTAAGGCCATATACTTTATGAACGAAGATGAGGATTTGGGCAGTTTAAGGTACAAGGAAACAAAATACAGATATGTACACAACGAAAAAATAAAGTAAAATATTTTCGAAAAAACTTACCTTCTTCATGTTTCATCAGAAGACAGTGGGCCGGTTGCCAATTACCCAAGTTACCAGAGGCACCAGTAACAGTAACAACCTCATTTGGTAGCATGTCTTGGTTCATAATAAGATTGAAGGTCCATTTTCGACAGCCTGCAGTAGGTTCCATGGCAGGCTTCTTCGAACGTAAGGAAGTCAACGGTGACGTTTCCTCGTCCAGCTTAGCTTTATCGTCCAAGAAAAACCAACGTTGCATTTTTGTTGTTTTTGCTAAGCCTTTTAGTAAATATTTACTCTTTCGTGAAAATGTTCTACGTTGTTGTTTGTGCAGAACTTCTGTATACTTTCAAAAGAAAATCTTTAGCTGTAAGAAATAAAAAGAAATTATTATTTTTTTAATTAATCAAGAAGATATGTATATAATAATCGAACGTTTTATAGCACCAATATTTTTTAATATACAAATACAAAAGTAGTAGAACTTTTAATGAGGAAGGCATTATATGAGCCTAATTCTGCGGTATCTTAACCCCTTCCGGTATTTTGACGAGTCTAGCTCGTCATCGGTTTTTCATGCCATACCGCACAATGACGAGCTACACTCGTCATGCGACTAAAGTTACTGTTGAACATAATAATTAATTTAGTTTAAAATTTCTAGTGTTCTAAATTTGGCAACACTTTTGTTACTTGTGGAAATATCACATATCACTATCACATATTGTTTACTGTTAGAATTTCTTGGTACAAGACGCGGCGAAATTGTTGTTAGTCTGTAAGATTTCATTTTTGTAAGCAGTTGGTGTGAACATCGGTCGATATATATTTTTGCTAAAAGAAAAACGTGTTGTATAATAAATACCATAATGGATAAGAGTAGTACAGACTCCGAAGATCAAGGTGATTGGAGCGATTATGAAGAATCAGAAGAAATAAGTGTACATTTACCTGATACTGATAATGAAAGTAATGATAGTGAAATATTACCAAGGAAGCGAAAAAGTACCACACGCTTGAGGACTATTGACTATATACCTTATTAAGATTTGCTTTGATTTTTTCTTAATTTTACCGTTTTTGATATTAACAATGTGTAAAAATGGATATTACTTAAGAATTATAAAATGAAACAAGTTCTTTTTAATAAAAATTAAATGGTTATTTCATGCACAGTTTTTCATTTTTAAATCGTACCGGAAGGGGTTAATAGAGTCTGATTCATTAATTAAATTAATGCATACCACCAGTCAATCAAGTCTAATTTGACGAATTACATTTATGCATGTCAATTCCAACACACAACAATTACTCGAACAACGCGGATAATTTCATTTTATCCAACAATTGATCTAAGTCATTTAAACTATTCATTGAAATTACAACTGCATAGAGAATTTGATTAAAGTCCAAGTTACGAAATTTTCTTGTTCGCTTCATTTTATTCGATTTATTGTGGTAATTACAAACTGCAAGTGACCTACTTAAAAGTGCAAAATACATCATTTTGACATCATTCTCGATTAGAAATGGAAATATGAGTTTAAAAAAAACCTAATTAATATTAGAAAACATAAGCTAAAGTAATAACAAGTTAAAAAAAATATAAAGAGAGTTTGATTTTAAAAACATAAACTTTTAACTTTTCTGATAGAATAAACAAAGTAATATCAAAAAGCAGCTTCAGCGATCGTTTCTATTTAAAGACTTCAAGACTTTTCAGATTAAAAGCTATAGGTGATTACTATATCTAAATTTAAAATTTCCGTTAAAAAACGAAGCTTTTAAAAAACTTAGATCATCGTATTAGCACAATCTATTGTCTGCGGAACAAACGAGTTTCACTTTTCGAAAAACAGGTGCACACCTTCCAGACATGTATCACGATCGTCTGCAAAATCGTAGACATAGTTTCCGATAAATTTAAATATGCAAAATGTCCACCGAAAAACTTATTTAAAATTCCAACGACATTGCAACAACTTCTGCATTTGATGAAGGCACGTTTTTGGAGATCGAATGTAAAATTTTCACTTAATCCGACTACAAATGATCACGTGCAGTTATCACGGTGATGATCATTGAAATGTCTGACCACAACAAGGCTGAGTTATCTGTGAAGAGCAAACTTCATATTTTAAGATAAAGACATTATTTATCTGCAAATATGATGTGCTCGGAGTGTTTATTTCATGATATTTTTTTAATTCGTTTCTTTTACTGATATCAATTAAACATTCCATTTGCTATTAACACAGTTTAGGCCGATTAATTGACTCTTTTTAGTTATTTGTGCTCTTTACTGCAAATAAAGGATTCCCAAGCTGATGTGTCTTTATAGGTCAATATTTTGATTTTGGAATCTGGTAACGACATGAAAAGTTCATTCCTTTTATATTCCAAGAATTCTACGAAAAGTTCTTAAAGCAATATAAAATCTTAATTTTATCCAACAAATGTTAAATTACCAAATGAATAAAAATACATTTGTATCCCCTGATACTTAGTAAATGTATTATTCACTCTCAACCATTCAAATGAATATTAAGTTTCTTTTTCAAATGAGTTGTGCAGAACATGGTTCACTTTTCAAACTTTATATTATATTCCGGCGATAATTCCACCACACTATTTTCACAGAACCCGCCTTAGCGCAGCACTTCTTGTTAAATGCCAACGACAAAATCTCTGTCGCAGAATCGCATCAAAATATGCTGCTTTATCAAAAGCGATCGCGTTACTAGTTCCAAAGATCATCGCAAACAACGTCACGTGCGACGTCTTCTTGAGTGAAGCTATTCGAAGAGGAAGGTATATATGAATCACTTCTCATGTAGCAAATCTGTTGTTTTCACTTTAAAAAAACAAGAAGAGCTTTTTCAAATGTTTTTCTGGGATATGCGTAATTTTCCGGGTTTTGCCCTCTTGGAAAAATAATGAAAACTTTGCTGAAAAGTTATTTTTTTGGTTCGTGGGAAAAGTTTTATTTGATGAACTTTAATAAACCGTGTAATTCGATCTTGCCGAGTGATGTAATTTTAACATTAAATGGGGTGAATGCAACAAAAGCGCGGCGTTGTCTACGGAAGTGGAATAAATTGGTGCGATAATATTTTGCATTTGGTTGAACCGATTAAACAGAAAGTAAGTTGAAACTGCTGAGCAACGCTCCGGATTAATCAGTTGCAATGAAGTGTATTGACCTGCTTAAATGACCGTGAAATCATTGTAGTTTACGACACAGGTAACAAATTATATCCAAACACGCGTCTAGACGGATTGCAAATTTTATTTACGAGAATGTTTCCAGACACTTTTTAAGACAGAACATTTTTAACTTCAATGAAAACCGGATGAGTTTATGTTCTTTATATTCTGCATCTCCGAAGTTAGATACTTACGTAATTTACAGAAAGTAGAAAATACTTGAGGCACACATTTTAAGGAGTTAAAAACGTATATTTAAAAAGAAAACCAACTACGTTAACCGAATATGGCCTCAGTAGCAACAATATCCTTTAATTCAAGGTGCATACTCAGAAGCCGCAAAATTGAATGAGTTAAGCCGATCGGCAAACAATTCGTGGGTGGATAGAGCTGCCACAAGCCAATTTGACCCCTGACCTTTCGCCGGGATGTCGCACGAATCCGGGCAATGATTCCCCTTGCACTAAACTGCGGCATTGTAACGCGGACGTGATAATTGAACCTAATAAGCAAATTAATTATCTCTGCACACTTGAAAATGAGGCGGAGAGAGTGTACGTAGAATATTTGCCTCAAATTTTATATTGTTTTATGATTGCACGATACGCTGCTCTACTTCGCAAGGTATTCGTCGCGCACCTGAGTTGAGTGTTTTCGCTACTGATAAGAAACGAGATAAATTATCGAAGTGGTTAAAGTACGACCAGTTGGAAACTATTTTGTAAAATGATTAAATTTAAAAACATTTAATTATTAATCGCAATATTTTTTTCTTATAATTGCAATGTTGATAATCTGTGCTTCTCAGTTCATGAGAAATGAAAACACATTTGGATTTTTTGTAGGTAATTTTGATAATGCTCTTGAAATTTTTTGTTACCAGTTTTTAGCTGTTACGGCAGCTGAGTATGCATTTCAAGTATATTATGTGAGTAATTTGAAGGACTCAAAAGTTGCAGTTAGTAATTTAAAAATTGATATTAAAAGACCGTAATTTAAATAATCAGCGATCTCAAGAAGAAACTGAAATGCCTATTTTATTTCAATTTAAAGAATTAAGAATGGATTTACAGAATCTACAAAAGTGGACCAATTTAAAACAATTGTCAACAAATAGCGCAATTTCTAGCAATAAACGGAAAACGCATAATTGTGTTTCCGGATAAATTCTACGTAATATTCCGCATAGTTTTCTGCGTAGAAAATTGCCTGCACTGTCTAGTTGTAATGCCGAAGGTGAACGAGCAGACAAAGCGACATCGAGCCAAGACGGAACACGCAATTGTGTCTTTACCTCCGTGTCTTCAATTATTCTATTGATCTAATTCCGTCATAAGTCGGTCTATCCTTGCGATAAATCAATTTCCCTACAACAACTCAAATGACCCCCGCCACGGTCGAGTGGCGCTGTCGGTCCGCTTTCTTCAACAAATTCCAGGTGAGCAGACAATTGGAGGTGTGTCCGCCAACTACCTGAGCACAGCTCTTAAGGCGATGAAAACTCGTCCCTAAATGAGCATAATTTGCGATTTCAGTGGCTGATAATGGCGCTCTTCGTTTTTTCTTTCTTTCTTTTCATCACTTTTAGCAGAATTGTAATTCGACCTTGTTGTCCGAAGCTAGGTGGAGTGAAATGTGGCAAATATTGACTTCGCGTTTTATTCCGCGATTTCAACTGCCATTTGCCAGCAGCTCGTTAAGTCAACGTTCAAGCAATTGTACTACCGGGAAATAAAATTGGCGATTTCTTAAGGGGTTTTTTCTCCGAAATTATAGCAAGTAATATTCGAATGCCAGCCGGTTTATATCTAAAGCAAAACAAAAAATGTAGGGGATTTTCGCAATTTTAATTGGACTTGCAGTTCATTTTTTATTAATCAGGTACTTATAAGCACTATTGTCGTCATTTTCCAATGATTTATTCAGCAGCTTGTGGTTTTATAATTTTTAAATAATTGTAACAGAAAATATCAGAGATACTGTTTAACTGCTTAATTATCCTGCTGATTGTTTTTCATTTTGACCTTGAAGGTATGGATATATTTAAAATTTCAGATCTTTTTATATTTATAAACTTTGAAATTTAAAATTTATCTGTTCATTTTTTTGCTATCCAAATTTCATATGTTTTGCGCTTGAAATAAATACTTTTGTATGATTTTATTAACTTATAACAATATTCGTCCAACGATAAAGGAAACTTTCAAAACGCTCAAAATGAAATTGAAAAAAATATAAATTACAAATTCTTTACTTTTTGTTGACCTCAATTTAAGAATAAATTTATAAAAATATCTTTTATTTATTTTTTGTCTTTTCGCAATATTCTTACGCTTACATTAAATTACATTCCGAGCACTACTCCTTAAAATAAAGATCCTTCGAAAAACCTCACCAAATGTAATTAATACAAATATCACAGATATGTTACAAAAATCCCTATTTTCGTGGCATTTAAAAACCACAACAAAGTAGCTACACTTCCATTGAATTGTTTTGAACTAAGTTCTTAGTGCAAACTTATTGAAACTAAATCACGTAAGTGGATTAAAAGGACTCAGCGGAAGAACGCCTTGAACGCTTATAGAACCGAAGTCTGTAAACGACTAAATTTTCTGAGACTGCAAAACTTTCTGCGAAGCCTTTGTGTTCTCAGATATATTTTTTTTTCTCTCAGAAATCTCACTTGAATTTATTTTTTTGTAGTAAATATATGAAAATAAATTAACGTGATGAAAATCACGTGAAATTCTGGGATGGTGCTTACAAAAATATCGGACAGAGAGAAATATTTATTTTCGAATTAAAAAGAGTAATTGAAAACTCTTAACAATTATTTACTTAGTTTCCGTGAAATGCTTATTTCTCTAAAATATCATTGCACATTTGATTCCAAGGTGAGATGCAAACGTTTATTTTTTGTAAAATGGCCAAGCAAACATCATTCTAACGCCTACATATACAAATTTGTTTTTTCAGTCTCCAAATATTATACACAGATTGTTTTTGTTTCGCTACACGCTTAAACGGAATTAAGATAAGATATTTAAATATTAAATTCTTAGATTTTTTTCTTACAAGTTTTTTGAAGCTATATATATTTGTTTATAATAAAATGTAAAAATCTGAATAAACTACGTGCCTTTGAAATTAAACGTTGTTTGGAGTTATTTGAATTTCGATAAAAAACTTTCGAGATTTATGATGGAGATTATCTCGAGTTTTGAAATTTGATTTTTTTCATTACTAAGAGAATTTCTGTAATTGTAAGAAAGCAGAGTAAAATTATCTACTTTCGATTTTATAATTATTAATTAAATAATTTGATCACGTTGCGTCGTAGAAAAATAAATTCGACGTATGAACTACATTATTGTTACCTTTAACAAATCAAACGAACGCTGAAATTTGTACTTATTCAACTTAAAAAATCTGTTATGTTAAATCATATAAAAAGTAAACTTTTATAAATTTTTATCTCGAAATTTTTATTTCTCACAAATCACAGTTAAAAACAGCCAGCATAAATAAATACACCTTGTGCTTCAAATAGTGACTAAATTATATTGCACCATGTATAACCAACAAGTCCACATTTCAACACTGTTTCCTGAGGACTATTTCCTTCTTGTAATATTCGCAAATAGAACTAGTTGGAGCACGTGATTACCTGAATACGTCGGCCATGTCAGCAACTTAAATTTAAAAACGAAAGCTCAACAGAAATTTTGGCAACTCTCTCGATGCATGAACTAGACATACCATATGTTGGCAAGGCGACGAATTTCACGGTTCGATCTCTGTAAGCAACAAACGGACTCAACGCCATTTATGCTCTTATGCAAAAATCGAATTAGAAGTTTAAGTATATTTATACCAATTACAAGAGATAGTATTTCTTCTGCAATTTTAAACAAACATAAATTTTGTATTTTACGACTTGTAAACATTTCAAAGTAAAGTTACAAATTAGTCCGAAAAATATTGGCAATTCGAAATTTAAGCAAAATCATTTCTCTTGATGAGGTGATCGATTCATGTTTACTCATGGCTACTGCAACTATCAACTCGACATATTTACATCACTTACAGGTAGACGTTTTGCCTAACTAATTAGCTAGATAAATTAGCATATAATCGAATCCAATTAGGGAAATTTGATGAATTAATGCTTAAGTTAGAATACTTAACGTACACGAGTATTTCGCTCCTAATTAAACTGATCTAAAATAGTCGAACACCTATATATTAATGAAAATAGTTTAATGCCATTCTCGTGTTTGAGTCATTAAGTAAATATTAAAATATTAATACAAATTTTAATATAATAATTTACAAATTCTTTTACTTACTTTTCTTTTTTCTTCCTATATATTATAATTTTTACAAATTCTTTTACTTACTTTTTTTTCTTCCTATCAAATATGATCTGGCAAACAGACAAAATCTAATAGTATTAAAATACTTTTAATGAGTAATTGTTATCGTATTTTTGTATTTGCTTTTTACCTAAATAATCAATTTGCAATTTATGTTTTTATCCTCGAATTGCAATTTAGCTTAAACACTCTTTAAGTCAAGAGCTTGGCTTTTTTTATGATAAATGAAATTGCGCAAATCTGGAAGAACTTATACAAGATTCTTCGTCCAGAAATAGCCTTTTCCACCTTTTTATTTTGCAGCTACAGAGAAGCATTCGTGGGTGAATATCCTTCCCTAGGACGACCGTAGAAGGTCAACTGCTCTTTTTATATAAAAAAAAAAAAATGAGATAAGAGCCTTGAGGAGGTGATTTCGAATGGGTTTTAATTATTTAGAAGAATATTTTAATTTGCATATTTTGTAAAAACAATATTCCTTGAATTAAATCCTAAAAATAAAACGAAGCAGCTGACTCTTTTTGTTTTAATTTGAAATGAACCTAGGGGGACCTGAATAGCGTGCTTTTCTGCACATGGAGCCCGAGTTTATTGCTTTCCCCGAGAAAATCCCCGTCCTCCTCCAAGTGCCCTTCTCGAACGCGACTGCGGGAACCTGGAAACCGGTCACATGGGGCTCCGTGTAGACAGCTTTTGCGTAAACAATGGACGCTGCTGCAGAGTTCCCTGAATTTTTAAACTTGTGTTCGTGTGACGGGATGGGATTTTGCCATTTTTTTTGCACAGCCGCTTTTGCGACTGGAAGGAGGCCGCCTGTGGAACCTTGGCAGCTGCTCATTTCTAATTTCCAGTCGATGAGCCGGCGAATTTGAGAATCGGCCAGGGGGGCCTGGCCGAGGTGTGACGCACAAAATGGGGATCCCGCGACACGCGCACTGAGGTCAGCGTAACGTGGCGTGGTATTTACCCTTGGTGCGGCCTCAAATGACGAGCACAAGCTCGCAAAAAACCCTCCTCCCCGCAAACAATTGCAAACTACGTACCTGAATTTGATGTTAACCTCTGGACACGTTTGCGATTTTTACTGAACTTTTAACTGACTGCGAACCGACACGGAACTGATTAATTGGATTTCTTTGTTTTTTTTTATTTTTATTTCGGCGACAGGAAATCGAAATTTTACCGGGAACAATCTGGCGACACCCGAAACGGACTATAGAAAATTTATTTTGTAGCTTGTAAATTACACAGAGCGCGAGGGTATTTTAATACGCAAACGGCCTTTTCAGCTGTTTTTTGTTGTTTTAGTTAATAATTCATTTTCACTCGGGGCAATGACGAGACGATGAATCGACCGTGACAGGACTCATGCAAAACGCATCACTTTTTGGTTGCGTTGACAAAATGGACTGTGGCGCGTTAGCGCATTTTGCTTTAATTTTTAGTTTAGTTTTATCCGATTCTACGCGGGAGCGCTAAGCATGCTGCTGGCTGATCAGCAAATTGTCTGGAGCAGAATTCACCCGCTCCTGCGAACCGCGCTGGTTTTCACGGGCTTCACGGAACGGCTCCTTTCACTTGAGAAACGCAAACGCACTCTCGGCGGACGGCGCGACGACCAAACAGCTGGGCTGTCACTTGACAAATGATGCCTCTTCCGATTCCGAGTGCGGCGGCTGGAGGAGGCCGGCTCCATTCGAAAAGCAGTTCACTGCGTCGGAAGAAGCGTTATGCGCGGAAACAGCGTCGGTAACACAGTTCGGTTTGAAGCCAGACTATGCCGGGGTTCTTGAATTAATAGTTGTGCTGTCATGATTTTAAAAATGGATTCTTGTAACATTAATTCTTTTTTTTAAAATTCACCATTATTTCGTACGCATTTCTTATCCGTGGCATGAACAAAATACGAAAATCTTAAAACAATTAAGTTTAGCTTTTAAATTTTTAGTTAAACAATACGCCTTCACATAGGCAAAAGAAATTTGTTCAAGTTTTTAATTTTATACATATTTTTGCATACTTTGAAAAGAATTTTAAATTTTAAAACGGAACTCTGAATACTCATCTAAACTAATTCACATGTTATTAATTTATGAACATGAGTAGACGTAGTACCAGTATTTTAATATATTTTGTAACATAACTTTAGTGAATTTTATTAATTTTAGAAAAAAACTAAAAATTGTACTATACTTATAACAATAATTAATTTTAGAAAAAAACTAAAAATTGTACTATACCTATAATAATCATTTGGCTTTTATAAAAATAGGTTTGAAAGTACATACAAACAAACTATATATTTTTAGTCTAATTTATTTATCTGAAGACACTAAGGACTTTTATAGGGTGTGTATTAGTAATATTTATTAATATTATAAAATAATACACAATGCATCTACCTAAATAAACTGCCAAAATTCTTAACTGATTATTTTCGCAAAAGGTACAACAAGAGTATTTATTTTTGTCTTAAAGCTTGAATAACATATTTACGTTAGAATTAATTGCAAAATAACTGTCTTATTGTGACTGAATGTAGCAAACATAAACTTCTCATGGAGTTGACCCCTAATCTTTTTTCTCGGCGCTGCAAATTGCAATAGAAACGCCCTAAAAATAACAAATACAAGCAGACCATAATTTCCGCTTTCGTTTCAAAACAATACCTACCAACTTAAAGCGTTAGCTGCAACTATGGCGAGGTGAACCAACCCTGCTGGCGAGGCAGCGGAGCCCCATCCCGCCGATTTGGAAGTCTTACGTGCGTCAGGTGCTCCCGGCGGGGCCATCGTCCACGGGGCTGGGCAGGTTTCGCGTTTTGCTGGAGTTGTAAGCGGCGCCCTGGCCACTGGTGGTCAGTTGCGGCGTGGGGCAAAGCTCCTCGCACGTGAGCCCCCAGCGGCTCCCCGGCGGCCGGCGGTTGGGGTCTTTCGAAAGCCCCCTGTAACCCGAGCTTTTGTCGGTGCGTGGTGCCCGTATAAAAGTGAATCCGTTTAAGACTCGCTGGCCTGGTGGACGCTCAAAATCGGCGCCACTCTGCGTTTCTGTTTCTGTTCGTTGAGGACCGATGCGACTTCTGCTGCAACGCGACCTGAAAGAGTCCAGCCCCCGGTGCACCTTCTTTTTAACCGACTTCTTACTGAGCAAATTATGGTCTTTCGGTCAGAATCGGACTGCGGCTAGAACCAAATGAACGTCTGTTTCCGTGCTAAGTGCGTTATAGTGGATTTCGGTTTTGTGAGTTTTTGAATCTTCAGTGAACATGGCTAGTTTGAATATCATCTCTGGTGCTATACTCCTTCTAGTGAGTTCGGATATAACAAGAGCAAAACTTCGTGAGTGTCCTTCTATTATTATATCTAAATACTCCAGATCATATTTTAACTACTTCAAACTCCATTCTGGCGGTTATTAACGTAGCTATTCAGCGATTCAATAGCTTATAGCTGAATACAACAGCTAAAATAACAACACCGTGCTTTGAATTTAAAGAAGCATATTCCTGATTGTTAAATTTTTTCACGTCTTATTAATTTACCAATGACGTTGCAATGATAAATTAGACCCCACTGTTTGCTGAGACCATGCGAAATTGCAAATTAAGACCTTATAAAAAATACTTGTATAAAATATCATCTTCGGCCTTCTATGTGACTGAATTTTTAAGATATTTATTGTGCGTTTTATTACAATTAATTTTACAATACAATCTTTACATTACGTTGAATTGATCTAAAATACCTAAAGAAAGAAAAAAAAATATCCTAAGCATTTCTATGTGAAAGGTATTTCAAAAGTTTAAAAATTTATAGGGGAAATATGTAAACCATTTTGGGATTTTTCCATGTATTCGATCGTTTTTGGAGTGTATTCAAAAATTTAGCAATGCAACGATCGTTGCATTACTTGTTGAATCTCCCGATGTTCAAATTGTGCAATATTTCTGTTTTGTCTGAACGTGCACAGTTTGCGTAAATAAAAATACCCTTCGCTTGTATTATAGAAAATGTTTATGATCTTCAGCAATCAGTTTTACACTTTTGTTTCGTTTTAATTTACATAGCTATCACACTTTAGTACATTTTTGTTGCAATTATTAATGCTACGATTATTTAATAAACTATTTGTTTTCACTTTCAAAAAAAAAAAAAAAAAATAGTAAATAGTAAATAAAAAGAGTGCAGTTGTGCACTTCTAGACAAAATACTTGTTGAAAATATGCAAACAGATGAATAATGCATTTTAAAGTGTAAACCTTGAAAGTCTTGAAAGCTGAGATTATGACTCCAAAATAAATGCACACAAAACATAAGTAATGAAAATATTTCTCACAGTAATTGCTATATAAATAATTTATATCTTCTTATGTAGCATTAAATAAATTTAATTTCCACAATTATTATCTTTCTAATGTGCATATTTACTAAAGCTTAAAGCTCAGTTTGAATTGCACTTAACCAGTAATGGATTGGTGCAAAACTTGACAACATGTAAATATTTATTAGTGATTTTTAATTTTGTAATTACATAGTTAAGCATAGTTTATATATTCTACATTTTTCTGTTATAAATTCAACCAAATCCACATTTTTTCCAGTCTATTTATTTAATTTGCTTAATCGCATTGACGCATCCGACGAATTAAAATTTTAATATTTACCGGCGACTGTTGCAATTAGCGAAACACAAATAGGAAACAGATAAACAACGTTGCAGAATTCAAGGACAGATTGTATTTCACATAGAAAATAGTTCGAATTGCAAAAATACGTTAAGACATACGATGGCGTCTTCTTACACCCATTTGAGGAAAGAAATCAGTCTATTATTAGAAGACGCCTAAATGAGGAAATTTATTAATGAAAATGCAAATTATTAACCGGCATCGTCGTCACAGAGACGACACCGATAGCTATTAAGACATTTACTTGTTCAGCTGATGCTAAAAAAGAGAGAAAATTCATTTGGTATTCGAGGGTCTTTAATTCCAGCGTTATCGAAGCACCCGACGAATTGTTGTTGAATTTCGATTTTTATTGGTTGTGGGCGCACTTTTCCTTTACAAAATAATTCCATTAATTACGCAGGAGCAGACGATGTACGCTGTGTACTGGGATACCTTTATTAATTTAAAGTGAAGGTTAACTCGGGAAATTATTCTGACCTCTAACTTCTGCAAATTTAGAACTTTACAAAATACTATAGTGCAATTTGTATTAAATTATAAATAGTTCTAACTATATGTAAATTGGAGTGTAAATTGAAAAAATTACAAGTTGTAAATTGAGCTCATGTAAAATGTTGCAGTCTTTCGAAAATTGCAAACAGGTAATACTTAGCACTATAATAAAAAATGAAAAAGTGAAAATGTCTCGCAATACAAACAAGTCGGTGAAGCAATTGCGGTCAATTGCATTTGCTAGTATTAGCAACTACTCTCTGAAATGGATGAATGGATGTAGCCCCATCCGATCCAGCGTATGCGTACTAGCGGCCAGCAAAATATCGAGTGTGCTAATAACTCATTAAACTGGAACACATGCTGAGCACCGCCAGCTGGGTTTTTTAAGAAACCAGTAGCAAAATGTTAGTGGCATTTTTGACTACTGTTTTTTACTTCTTAAGCAAGGCAATTATTTCGTCTTACAAAAGTTAAATGATACTCTTACCGGTAACTGGTATGATATTTCTCAAAGAATAGATGGGCATCGCGGTCGTTGCATTACAGCGATCTTCTCAATAAGCCGACTGCGGTTTTTGCGACTAAGTCGCTAAATTGGTCAAAAATGCCACCGACCAGAGACTCAATTTGACTGCATTCAGCCGTCTAACGCTTGATGCAACTGGCAGGTGGTTGCGAAACCTGGTATCAGTGTCACAGAGCCCCAACTGCACCGCGGTCTGGCTCCAAAGCGCGTGGAATCAAGGTGAGGTTGTCGACTATTTCTGAGCGCAAACACCACCTTTCAAGAACGCAATGTAAAAGCAGATATTACGCAACGGCAGGAACATGGAAAAGTGCACGCTGATACTTGGCGTTAATGCAATCGTCTGTAAAATTAGTGGTTTTTGGATGTTTTGCGGTAAAAAATAACCACTTTTGTCGCGAGTAAATCACTCATTTATTCTTGGACATGTTGAGAAAGTGCTCAAGTCGGGAGGAATGAACTTGAACTTTCAGTGTGCTGCCGATTTAAATGAAGTCATAATTTGAAACAACCGTGGCGCAACATACTCATTATCGAATTTCGAGTACCTTTCAACTTTTGAATAGAATTCGTGATATTGAATCACACGTGTGCCGCAAACATTTTAAGCCTAGATCTTTTGGATGCTCACTTTTCATTCAAATCACTTGTGCATTTTAAGACGACATCAACCCCTTTATTTGTTTTCACTATCACACGTTTCGTGAAGTGATTTTTAAGAAATTCGGGCGACTCATGAATTATTTATTATTAAATATTGAGTTAGGCAAACATTTTTAGAAAAGTTAGAAAACAAGTTAGAAAACCATTTGAAAAGTGTAAAGCATATTGTAATATTTCGGAATCCCTTTTAAAATCTTACGCTTTTAACTACGTATAGGTATTTTTAATCTCAATTTTGTAGTGATTCCACTTCTGAAGTAATGACCCTAAACATGGATTTATTTTCGTAAAAAAAAGATTTATAAGTAATCTCCATAATTTTATCTAAGACTGTTCAAAACCCCAGGAAATTGTAAATTATAAATGAGGGCGCTGATTTTTCATATACAATGGAAAATAGAAAAATTTAAAAAACTTATATTTTTTTTCAGCCTCAACAATAAAAACATGTCCCAGATCACATCCAAATCCAAATCAGTGTATCCTGGATGCAGTCAACGATGTGCGGCCACTTTTAGCTTCAGGTGATCTTGGCGACGGGTACCACACCCCACCCTTAGAACCTCTTTCTTTGGACAACATCGAAATGTCCAGAGGTCGAGAATTCCAAGCAGTTTTTAGTGAAATTAAGGCCCGAGGAGGAAGTAATTTTCAAATAGAAAAATTACAGTGAGTAAAACTATTTAACAGTAACCAAAACAAAAAATAGAATTATTAATACATATTTTTTAAATTGTTTGCTAGAGCCAATATTTCCGCACTTGCATTCGATACGAGTGTATTTTTGCCAAGAATCGACTTTACTGGAAGGTATAATTTAAAAATAAAAATTTTATTACTTGAGATAAATGGACAAGGGAATATGAGTGGGACCTTCAGTAAGCTTTTCTATAACTTTTATTTAGTAATAAACAAATTTAAATTTGTATTTTCTTACAGAAAATGCACGGGGATCAGTCCGGATGCGCGGAACCACAGTGAACAGGGGCGGTGTTGACTATGTAAAATTCGATAAAATGCCACTTAAAATACAAGTGAAGGACCTTCAACTCCGTTTGGATAACTTATTCGGTGGAGATCCAGTTTTAGGGGAAGTTGGAAATGCGATTATTAACGACAATCAAGATCTCTATCTCAGTGAAATTTTACCGGGATTGGAAAGAGGTCTTTCGAAGAAATTTCTTGAAATTGCGAATCATATTCTCGAAACTGCAACATTCGATGAAATGTTCCCACCAAATTAGTATTTTTATATTGTAATATATGTTTTTTTTTATATTAAAGAATTAAACGTGATAAATAGGATATTTGAACTTATTCTAATAGAATTAAAAATATTTTCCCTGAACCCTGCAGAGCCAGATTACCAAAATATTGAAACCAGTTAATAACAAGGTATATTTAAAATTTCTTAAATTGATTTCTCTAAATCAACTAATCCAGCTTATCATCCGGAGTATCTGCAACTACTGAAAGCTAGAGTCTATTTATTTCCTTCCTGCGAGAGAGCTCCGTCTCATTACGGCTGAGATTGTTTTGCGTAGATTGGTCCATAAGCTGGAGGCTCCAGCATCCATCAGCAGTGCGGCGATTATCGACCGATAGATTTGCTATCTTGTTATTCTCACCCCGTTGAAGCTCTCTTACAGTATATAAATTGTATTCTTGGGGTTGATGAGCTCAGTTGTTCTATGGTCCCTCAGCTTGTTAGATCTATCGCGAATTCTTATGACTTTTTTAATGCGGAGCTCTTTTTAATTTTTAATCTGTGTGTAAAAATAAAATATAATTTACTGATGTCAATGCTCTCAGAAATTGTTCCAGATTTGAATACCAACACTTTTAAGGTAAGTTTTTCTAATTACTCACTTATGACTATTTTTAGTTCGGAATAATTTTAAAATAACTATATAGTTTACGAACCTTACATTTTATTTTAAACCAGCTAAAAACTGAAAGGAATTATAATTTTTATGTTAAATTTAAATTCATTCGAATTCGACATAAATAAAAAATAGTAAACACAATTAAACGAATTATTGTGACCTTAGAAAATCTCATGGTCAATAAGAAAACGTTTCCTTTTTGTTTGCTTTAAACATCACACCATTACGCAGTTTATGTCAAAGTACAACCATAACCCGAGTATTTCTTAATAGTCTCCTTGATAACGCACTGGGGTATCTCGCTCAAGGAGTGATAATTATGCGTGAAATTAATTAATAAATATTTATTTTGTTGTGTCTTCTAACCAAGCAGACATCGTTAATCTCCTTACTTATCGACTCAGAGAATTATGCCTACAATTGTCTTCCATGTAAATTTTTCTTTCTTAAAGCACCTCGAGGAAAAGACTCATTCATATTTTTCCTCTTCAGACAGCAGTTTGCTGTCTATTAAAAATTTTGTATAAAATTGAAAATTCTATTTAAAATAGAAGAATATTTTTACCAACAAAATTATGTTTATAGGAATTGTGATTAGAGTTGTGCTCGGCGTGGTGCTTTTACAGATAAAGTTTGTTGTTTTCAAATTTTTGCGAAAAGTTTTAATAAATAATTTAATTTAATTTTCAGAATTATTAAATTTGCTGTTATTTGCACATCAGTGGAAATTTTAAAGTATAAAAGGAGCTTCGATGAGATTGTGGACAATATGTCTTTTGGTCCACCCTTTAAATACAGCGATATGCTTGATCCTGAGGCCTTGTGCCGCTTCCTTAAAGGCGTTTACCAGCTGGTGATAGAAATCGTAAAAAGTGGATTAAGAAGTATTAAGACTCATCAAAGACGTTTTAGTGAAAGCATCAGTGTTTAGCTAATAATGGCTTTAAAATGAGATAAAACAAGTATTTTTTTGAACCCTTTCAATATTTGTGAAACATTTTAAAATAAAAACATAGCAGAAATGTTGAATCTTATTGATGTATTACTTTTTTGAAAAAAATACATTCAAATCAAGCGCTTTTAGTTATTTTTATTAAATGAAATTTTACTTTTAAAAGGTACCAGGAAATAAATTAGGGCGCTAACGTTAAAACATAAACGGTCATTATTATTTCATAAATTTTGCACTCAATTTAATGGATTTTGGTTAGCCAAGTAATAAATTAGATTAGAGGCCAGCAATTAATTTTTTTGCTAGCTCACATACATACATAAGTATATTATTGAAATAAGTGAACCACGCCCGGTTCGTACGTTATTTCGCTTAATACAAAATTACCCCAAGCAAAATAAGTTTCTTTCACCAATTTTTGTGATTATGATAAAATTTATAATCAGGCATTACTAAAACGAGCGTAGCTTTAAAAGTAACGATTTTTGTAGGATAACCCATTAAGAAAATTTCATAGTACTAGAAAATATTTTATTCTAAATGTATAGGGAAAAATAGGGGAATGCACATCGATTTATATTATATAAAAAAAAAATCTAGCATCTCTTAGCTTTAAATTAAGCTTGATTAGCATATCCAAATTCACTCCACTGCCTGACAAAATCTTCATGTTTTTCAATAGCTGGATACCAATCCTTTCCAGTGTAATCGATCTTAGGTAATTTTCCTCCATAGTTAGCTGGAAGGTGTGAAGGGTCCAAGAATTGGTGGAGAGATTTCATGTCACTTCCATGGAAATGCATCTACAAAATCAAAATTGATTTTAAACAACTAGTTATTAAATACGGGTAGTTCGGCTTACTCTCTTGTTCAACTTGGCTTGAACAAATGGCTTGAAAAGCGTCCAAACCATGTTGAAAATGAAGGGTTGCTTCACAATGTGAACTTCCTTCAAGCGAATTGGCATAGCCTCTTGGATGAACGTTAACAACCTCCTTGAGAAGCTGGGAGTAAGGGCCCTGACTTGCTTCATGGAGAGTCCTTCAAAATCCATGATAACAACGACTCCACGAACTTGGGTTTCTGGCTCTAGCTGGGCAGCGATGTGGATGAGGTAGAACATTCTGAAGAGTGAGTCCGCAGATACTTCGTTCGGATTCCAAAGAGCTGGAAGAATAAGTATTTGAGGTTTTATATATATTTTCAAATAACGTTTTCAGAAACTAACCTCCAGTGTTTACAAGGAGCACCCTGCGTCCTTTATGATCGCAATTAGATAGGACATTCACAACGTTGTAATCAACGAACGAGGACATCTCATCAGAAGCCAATAGGCCCTTGAGAATGGAGGAGTACGTTTTCCTGAATTCAGCAATTTTTCGTAGCTATAATAATTTTGAAATAAATTTTTAAATGTTATTGAACTAATTGTAGAAATTAATGGTTTTTAAAACTACACTAAATTTGATTTTAGTATACTTCTGTCCAAGTTTAGTAATCTACATAGTTTTAATGATCCTTTTATGACTGATTAAAACTATCCAACGATATTAGTGCGATTACGAAACAGACTATTCAGAAATTACTTAATGATTATTATCAAACACATTAAAGTATTTCAAGGCCTAAATGTATCTTAAAATCAATTAATGTTATCAGTTACCTTTTCCATGGCGCTTTCTGGGTACCAGTGGCAAGGTCTTAAGATAATTGTAAGGAATTCGTCATCGTCACGGTAATGAAGATCTGTGGCATCGTGAAGTAATTTCCTTAATTCTTCGATAGCCTTTTCTCTTACTTCGGGTGTTTCGTGAAGTTCATTTTTAGCAATCTCTACAGTTTCTGGCTTAAGGAGACCGACTCTAATATTGAAACGTTCTTCGGCCATTCTGAAAATATTGAAAATTAATTTGTTTTTTTCTTTGCTGCTCAATATGCATAAAATAAAGGGGTCAACATAAAAAAATGCAATAAATTTACGTTTTAACCAATTAAGAAATTTCGTCTAAGGCCATCACAGATCAAAATTTAAAGAGATTTTCACAATAACGCTTCCTGATACTCAATATCAAAAGATAAAACGAAATAGTGATACTATCGGATAATACAAATAAAAACAGATCTTTAGTTAGTAAAGTACTCGACTATCAAGGATTACTTATACATTAAAGTTAATTATTGCTGATAAACTAATATTGTTCGACTTTTGGGTTCAATGTTTCACACTTGTTATCTCCTCGAACAGGAAAAAGTATCAAAGTAGAAGACCCCTGGTATCTCTAGTTGCACTTGGCGACATAACGACGTTCTAAAAATGTTACAAGTCTCACAACTTTGTGTAATTTTTTATGTAATATATGTATTATGACATTAAATAATCTTTGAAGGAATTTAACGGTCACGTTTAAAATTAGTTTTCCACTTTAAACGAAATGTTGCACAATTTTGAATTTGTTTGTAATTATGATATAATATATAAAAATTTAACCACAAGTTCACTTACTTAAAATAATTTAAGGTTCTACTCAAGTAAAAACACTACAATTTTTTTTGTACGCAGGCACTTTCTTCCTTTAAAGACCTCTTACTACTGTCTTAACTGATGTCTGTTGAGAGACTGAAATTTCGCCAGCGATAAAATAGTAAAGTTCAGTTTTTTGGGGTGCACATTGACAAGGAGCGCAATCTGAGATAACCGCCTCGGACCTAATCAAATCTCCAGTACATTATTCATCACCACTCTAATAATAAGGAAAATAAAACTGATTAGAAAATATACTGTGAGCTGATATGCCTTTTCCAAGTGCACATTATCAGCCTGGGACCGTTCAAAGTTTATAATAAAATTTTCGAATACACCGAAAAACGAATCTTGTACATGCCTAGACGGTAACAAATAAAATAAAAATAACGAATTTTTAGCTCTCCCAATTCGATAAGCCATGAGATTAAAACGTGAAACTCTTCTTATTTATTGCACTTGACCAACACTTCACGATCAGAAATTCATTCGACCTTTTCTGGGGCAGGAGGGTTTTGTTACTTTTAACTCTTTTGTGTTTTGAAAGTAGTTCGTCTGCGATAAAAAGGAGCCTGTGACGTCGAGTGTCGACTGCTGTTGACCCCTGGGGCACTGCTCATCGGTTACTCACTGCAATTCTTACTGATATTTTATTGTTTCTAGTCGGGCTGAGATACACCTGAACGATTGTCTTAATCTACTAAAATCAAGACCTATTTTCTCTATTTACGGAAATATCTTCCGTGTTCGTGACCAATTTTCGCATTTTAAGTAGTTGCGATGAATATCCACGTCAAGAACAATTCATTTTAAAGTCTCGCTGGGTTAAATTGTTTATACAATAAATACAAATTGTTGTATGCGTCGACGACGTGGAGAAAGAAGATTTTGTTGCGAGCTATTATATCATCAACATATCAAATTTCTTCCAAATGGCAATTACTGTTTATCAGGGGCATTATGTCCCATATGATCACCCCGCTAATCTTTTGCGTTACCTGCTTTGAAATTTGATTTTGTAAAAAGATTTCCAAATTTGTAAAAATAATATTTAGTTTAAATTAATCTACAAAATAAGGAGGTCGTTATTGACCCCATCTCCCAACTCTTGATCATTCGATATAGCTTAACTCTTTATCACTTGATAAAATCATTCAAAAATAAATGAAGTATGTACATATTTCTACAATTACTTAACTATTTGTTCTGAATTATAATAAACAAATAATTACTAACTAACTACTGACTTACTTCTAAATAATGTTTGCCCAATAATTTTAATTCCGTTCAATGATTCACGTAATACTTTTTGTAAAATTTGATAAAAGTTGAACCCATTGGAACCCACGTTGGAAAATGACAATATAATCTCAGTTCCAAAGGTCATGTGCGTTTGTTTTATCTTAACAAACACTTAAATTTGAAATCATTTAATTGTTTTCATACATCGTCCATTTATTTCATTGTTTTATCAAAATCATGTTCACATACATTCATGAAATTTTAAGAGCGTTCACATTATAAATTGCTATGTCAAGAATGTAAGTCTATCAATTCGAAAAATTTACATTTACTATGACCCTTGGAATTTATTATCAATTGGTATGTATATATTACGTCAGAAGCCAGGAACACTTTATGACGTGTATTACGCATTTTGATTATTTTACTATACAGGCTGTTCCACTTTAATTACAATCTTACAAAAATAAATTAATTTGTTCTTACAAAATATCTACATAAAATTTAAAAACCCACTCAAATAATTTTAATGCACCTAAATAAAGTGAAGCAAAAGAGTTTAGCGATCAGTTAAAATGTATTTAGCCTAAAAGCATGCAATGTGGTGATCGTGAATATCTTCAATCTTGTAGTATCAGTTTCTCAAACTGTTAACTTTTGCAGAAAAAGTGATCGTTACGAATTTCGTTTGAATAAATTTCGTTTTATTATTTTTCGTTTGATAAATGTTTAAGTGATAAATTTATTTCTAATGTCAACATTTAAAACAAGGTTAATTTAATAAAAGATAACGAAAAACTGCACATATTCCCATATGTATAAATATATTTTTTGTGAATCACTTAGAGTTATAAAATGTTGCGATAAAATCTGAAAATTCGTCTTCGGCACTAGCAGCTTTTCTGTACTAATTAAAAATTATTTGGGTATAACGTGAGGGGACTAAGACAAGAAATTAAGAAATCAGGTTTATATTGCGTTTTGTATAGAATATTTTACTTCAAAATTTGCTTGCTTTTTTATAACATAAAAAGTGTTTTATACAGATCGCACAGTTTGCCTTATAATGAATTGCGAGTAAACTTGATACTAATATTTTAAAATTATTAGCCATTCAAAACAATTTGATATTCATAACATACATGTGGTATCTTCGTTATTTCAAGTAATCGTTCGTATTTTTACTGTTCAATTCTTTGAAACTACGTATTTCGATTAAAAATACTCATCAACTAAAGAATATTAATATGTAGGTACATAATAAGAAAAGATCTTATCTGCGTATCTATATAAGATTTCTTTGATTCACATATAGTCAAAATACTTTTTGCTGACTAATATTTCGTAATTATCGCCGCACTCTAAAGGTTAAGGTAATTGCAACATTAGCGCTGATCTGCAGTTGAGAATTCGCAATTAAATAAACAAACATAAGCGCAGTTTAGTTTCCCATCTAGAATATATTTTTCTACTTTGAGCTTATCTCATGAGATTTTTCGCATATCTTTGAGGAAATAACCAACGTTCTTATTTTGCTGCATAAGAAAGTGGGCGGCTCGGGGTCAGCTTTCTCAAAGTTGATGATAGCATTTCACTTTCCAGATGTGAAATGTTTGTAAATAAATGTAAAGTGCACTATCTCGTGTTTTTATAATGTTGTTATAGTAAAAACATTTGACCTTTGGAGTAAGGCAATGTAAAATTGATTATTTTAGATAGATAACGAAGGCTGTTGTATATTTAGAGTTCCGGATTTAAATTTACAATGATTGTTGAATAGGGCATCGGGGGCTGAATTGATGATTATTCGAAGTTGCCCTGCAGAATTTTGAAGTCTAATTAAAAAATGTCGATTTATTCAGCCATGTATTCCGCTATTGCTTCCTCTCCGGTTTCAAAACAATTTTATTAAAGACCTATTATCCATGATTTTGAATGAAACATACGTCAAGTATGCCTCAGTCCAGTCATAGTAAAGTCGTAAAATCGCACAAAGGAATGCAAATGCAAATAAATATCAAAAACACTACAAGGAGTATCCAGATACTCTTAAAAACTATAAAATAATATGACTTTATAGTTGCACTTTTGTCTAACGTTTCAAAATTATTTTTAGGCGTGCGAGAATGCGTGTCTATATTTATATAATTTCCAGTCTGTTTAGCAAAGATGCAGATTAATAGCTTCTTCCGAGATGCTTTAATAATTGGTTTTCTACTAAATGAGTCTTCCTCGATAAATTGATTTGTCCTAATTAAAAAAAGTGCCGGCACCGAATTGATCATACTAACTTTTGATCTTTGATCCATTTTGATCGAAGCGCGAAAAAGAAAAATATAAGGAAAGGCATAAAGTATACTCATTGCTGATTATGGGTAAAGCATAAAAGAAAAATGAAATAAACAAAAACCAGTGACCATTGCACGCAGCTTTTATCCACTGAGCACAAAACCTTAGTCATGGGCATATGAAACAATTGTGCTACGCTAAACTTTTCGCGAGATTCACTCCTAAGTAAGTAAAACTTGGTTTCGAGGGTTAAAAGAACTCCACGAAGTTGCCGGACAACTCAGTTAAGCTTCTTCGCTGATCGTGGCCAGACTTGCTTAAGAAATCGCTGAAATCCGTCGCGTTCGTTTGATCGTCGTCGTCATCGTCATCGTCCCCGTGCACGGTGAAAGAAAGGTAACTCTTTTACCTACCGCTAAATAGAAAGGTGAAAAACGTGCGGGCAAGTAAAAGATTTTCTGCAGTTGTATTTTGTAAGAAATTAGTGGTGCGTATTTTTTATTCTTCACATTATACATAAAAATTGTTAGAAGTCTCGGAAATTTGCTTATTTTTGAAATTCTCAAAAGATTTTCAGCTAAGCTGAAGTGGCGTACACCAACAAAATGTTTATCTTGCGATTTGACCAGGATGTTGAGATAAAAATTTTACGCTAAAAAGTGGCCAAGTTTGAAAGTAGGCGTTCGCGCACTTCCGCCTTCGACAGAGGCTTACTTGCACAATTTGTGTTCTACGGCGTTTTATTTATTTTAATGTTTGCAGTTTCTATCACGAACTGGATAACTATCAAGAGTGAATCGATCGAATCATTGTTGTTTCCATTATAAATAAAAAAATAAGTTTCTTTTCGAGTTGAATGTAGATTTATGTGTGAAACAATAGAAAAACAAAAATTGTTTGATTCAGGCCATTTAGGTAAAATAATCGTGAATAAAACGCTTGAAGGAACGATAAGAAAAGTAAAATACGCGCGGTAGTCATTTCCATTGCTTAAACTTTTTAATTTTAATTAAGTTCAATCAACCAAATAGAACTTTTGGAAATTTTTAAGTAGAATTGGTTTTACACATTTGATCTTCAAAACACGATCAATGGTTTCAATTTGTGTTCTTGAAAACTGGCAGATTTTATATCAAGAAACCTAGAAATAATTAAATATTGTAATACTAATTAAAGTACACAGCTTCAAACAAAAATTCATCCATCGTTCCCGCCACAAAATCACACACTCTACTGTGATTCAATTTCAGAGAATTACAATATGTTAAATTGTGACCTCCACTTGGTACAATTTTCACCACATATTTGTGTGCCAGACAGACTTATACAATATGCTAATTTTTTACATTTCGTGCCCTTGCTTCCTTCAGTGTGTCTGTGAGCTCTAAGCCATCCATCTCAATAACCGACAAAATTTTAGAAACTTAAATCGCTAAGATTTTCTGTTTCTCATTTTTATTTCCCAAATGATGTCTGGTAAAAGTATTCCATGCGTTGCAAATAATTAAAAATTTAAATTAGCGAATAATTGCAAATACTGCATTAGATTATTTAAAAATTCCTCTTTATGGCTACATGGAACTACGCACTAAATTCATATGAAAGTAAAATTGAACGTAGCTAGGTAAATGGTTTGTTCTTAGCTAATTATAATTTTGAAAATAATTATATACATTGTATTTTGATCAAACTTCGTAGATGTAATTAATTGTTCTATTTCAATCGACGGAGTCAGGCGAAATACCTAAATTACCTAAACCGATTTCAATAACAAAAACTTTGAGAAACCCCATTAAAATATGTTTGTTACCAGAAGTAATTTATATTATTCATTTCTTAATTAAATTTTAAAAATCAAAGATTGCGCGAAATGAAATAAGAATTCACAAAAAAATAACCTCAATAAAAATGCATTAACGAGAGCCTTCTCGTAATACCAATCGAATAAATTCCCGGCATAATGAGAAGTACATATTTTTAAGCAAAAGTGGTGTTGTTCGGTTTAACCCAATCTGGGAAAAGTTACATGACCTGTTTATTAGCAGCCGTCTAGTTGTTACCGATTTTCTTTGCTCGCAAGGACTGCGAGAAGAAAGTCGTTAAGACTTGGGGAATCGGGTTCATTTAGTTAAATCGTCCCAGACTCGGTGGATGCCCTCCGGTTTGGGTGGCTATGCAAAACAAGGTCTGCTCCGGAGTATTTCAAGGGAAAGTATATTTTTATTCATTCAGGAAGCAAAACAAAAAGTCATGGTTTTATTGGAAAACTGAAATTTCACACCTACATATGTATCTTTAAAATTAATGGAACTTTATAAGTTATTAAAGTTTATAAATTAAGTCCACTCGATTTATTTCGTATGAACGTCAAGTTCACAACAAATACTTAACTCTAATATTTTTCACATTTTATATACGTATTATTTTTTTAATTGAAATTTTCTACGTAATTGCGAATATTTAACTGCTTTTATAAAGATGCAAAATGTGTATGCAATAAATTTACTTTCAACATTCAAAAATCAGTATTGGGACTAAGTATAAAATTTTTCCCATATGATTTAAAAGTTAAAGAAACCGGCCCACATATTAGAGATAGAAATTATGCATCGGAAATAGTATTAAAAATGCAGTATTGGTGGCAATTTACAACAAATGTGGCACTCTAGCTTCAAGATCATTTGAATCTGCACCTTAACCCTAATCTTGTGCTTTTTTATACTTAACAAAAATACGAAACGATTGCTGATTTGATCATAAAGGCATACTTCTATTCGCAAAGTTAACGAAAATTGTTGCACATTGTGCTATTGAGATTAACGTAATGCATTTTACCTTTTATAAGTAACTATAGGTATATTTGAACATTTTATCTAAAAAACTTATATGAACCGTTCCAGTCCACTGAATAGGTTTTTTATTCAAATTTCAGCTTTTTCGAATACAATATTATTGTCTTCTTACATTATGCAGTAATTCCGAATAAAAACACTACCTGATCTTATAAAAGCCGATTCAAATTACAATAAAACTATGGTTTTCAAAGGTTTTCACATTATGCAGGTTTTTTTACCTTTATTTTCAAGGTCAGTAGATAAAACCCACGATTTTTACACCAGAACGCGTGAGAACCTACCATTCATAGCGAAATTTGTCATTATCATAAATAAATGATAAAATATGCGTATTGAGAAATGTTTCAACGACAATAACCGGATTTCCGATTTCTCAGTTCAGAATTATTTTGTCGGATTACTCATGACATCGCTCCTAAACTATACGACCATTACCACTTCTAACCTTAATTAGTAAAAACCTGTGCAACTACATAATAAAAGAAATCCCTATATTATGCCGATTAGAAAACTCTACAAACTTATGTAAAAGAGGCGATCCGCCCTTTACACTTAAAGCAAGAAGGCGAGATCAGTGACACCTCTGTTATTTCGAAATTCTTCCTAAATTAAAAGTGTTGGCTACCTCAACAACTTCCAAAAAAAGAGAAGAGCTAATATTTGATTTGGCATACATTTTAAGCATAATTCACCCACCCGTCGGATTATTTGTTTTCGGCTTTTGCGTCGGATGTAATGAATCTGTGACATCGCCGGAGGTAATCGATTGGTTTCGAAACGAATCTCTTCTACAACGACTGAAAAAAGAAGTTGATTATTATTTAATGAAATTTCAAAACAAGAAGAATGTTAAAACTGGAGCGCATCTGAAAATTAAATGAAAAATTATGTAATTATTATTTTGCATGCGTCTGTTTTAATTTTCTAGCCGGTTATAGAATGGAAGATTAACAATAATTTCCAGGTGAATAAATGAATTCAGCAAAAGTCTTTCACTTGGAACGTCCAGACTTTTCTTTTTAGTAATAACAGATCACGAGAAATTTGGGATCGCGCAATTGTTATGTAATAAATTTAAATTATGCATCGCAAAAGTGATTCAATAGAGTCACATTTCTTTTTTGCTGTAAAGTAAAGAGAAAGAAGAAAGGCACCCACAAGAGATGATTTATCGAAAATTTAGTTTACAGACCTATAGAATTTAATTCTCTTTTACGTAACCAAAAACTACCAAAAATACAAAAACCAGCATACAAAAAATAAACAAACTCCGGAGAAAGGTAGTTAGTTATGCGTGAACTTGACTCTTTTTCTTGACATTGCTTTTCTTTTTACTTCTCAAATCAGGAAGCAGATTTTGGTTTTTCTATATTTCATTTTCAGATAGTTTACTTGAGCATGGCATTATTCAAATGGCGGTTACAACGACCATGAATTTAAAAAAGTGTGACAAAATTTGCCAAAATATTTGCTCATTTTGTGTATAAATACAATCATCGAATTTAAAGAGCATCTCGTGTGTTTTATTCGCTTGCATCATTCGTTTTTTAGGAAGCTGCCCATGCAAATGAGGACAGGTTTTTGACTTTTGCCGTAGGTCTTGTTTGTGGGTTATTTGTATTATTTGAGATTGCGATAGTAGTAGTAGTTATATCTCCCAAAGTTAGGGTATACATTTTAATTTCAAGATGATATTTCTTTAACTGCGTAACTTTAAATAGTAACCGATTTAAATGCAGTGCAATTAGACCTTAATCGCATTATTTGCAATTAATTTGTATGTGAAATCACCCATTTTTCTATATAATATAATACAGCATTAATGAAAATTATTACGTTATCACAAATTCATCCTTGAACTTGTATTAAGAATCGGCTGACAGCTTGTTTGCATTCGTTATACGATAATAATTTTATGAACTCGGGAAGATATGACTGCAATCCCTAACAATTATAATTTTTATTATCGTATTAAATTGCGTTTTTCCAATTCGAAATATTTTTTTATTTGGAAAGTTTTGATCCCCAAATCGCCCTTGTAATGAAAAACAAAATGATGGGATTTGTTATGCAATAAAAATTATCATATTTGACCAAATTTTATTTATATTTTAATTCTTATATGATATATTTCTATTTCATTCAAAATATCTACTGTCCCAAAAATAAGACAATCAGATACTTTTATTTTATGAAAAAGTTGAATATCTAAATCCAAGTGGTTAAGAGACGATTATTTATTGAGTTTATTCGGCTGTTTTCATTAATTTATGATACAAGGAATAAAGTGCGTTTAGGACTATCGGCAATCATCAAAAATTGTTAAGTGTTTAAAACACTTATGAGTATAAATCCACCACTTTCTTATCGACTCTATAATTACTGATTAAAACATTTGACATAACAATGTAAGACAATGTTGCTTCTGAGTTTTATTTATCACCATACATATATGTACATTGTATTAAATTATCTTCTTTTAAATTTTTACGCATACAAAGAGTTCCGAGGCCGAGTCTGCAGTTTTAAGATAAAGATATTTGATACTTTGTACCTAATTATTATTGTAAATAAAATGTAGGTCTCTAATGTATATGTATAATACACTCAATTGAAGGATTGATATTTCTTATAGCGTATTTCCTTTTCACGCAACTGCATTTCATTTTGCGATGTAATACTAGTCGACACTTATAATTGCAAATTTGATGCAATTGATAGCCAATGCCCCATTTTCCGCCTTCTAGTTGATGGCGGTGTTTATTTTCTAATTGGTGCCAAATGTAATTAATTTATCTGTTTATTTCTTAGTTACTAGACCATGAGACGTTGTACTGTTCTTAGAAAAGAATAAGAAGAATTATTAAAGTCATTAAATCTATAATATCAAGAATGCAGTTGTTATAGCACAATGCAAGTTAGCTCTGCTTCTACTTCTTGAGAAAAATTCCTCTAAATTACATATTGAGCAGACGTTTCTCACAAGACAATATAACTCGTCGTTGAATTAACCGCTGAAATAAATATGAACCGGTTTTGTTGTCTAATCAAGCAGTAATGAATGTGCATGCATTAAACTAAGCAGCGAGATCATCTAAAGTGCGCAAAATCTGAAAAACATATTTTCGCCTCGCCTCGCGAAGCACGTCTTGAGACGAAATGCTCTTCAAAATCAGTTGGATTCAAAAAATTTATATGCAAATGAAAGTAAGTCAGAGCAAAGCAACGAAAGTAGGCCTACTGCCCGAATATGATAAACGATTCCATTTTGCTTTGATGAGTTGTTCGTCGATCGGGGGCAATGAAGTTTATTAAAATTTCGAGTTTATATTAATTAACCACTGTTGGAATAATAAGAACTGTGTATATAGTAAATTGAGTTCGAAAATTAGTTCGTCTGCGGTAGTTTTTTCTATTAATAGTAACGATGACCACAATAGTTTCTAAATAATGCTTTTAATGAGTATAAGTTATACTAAGCTTGATGAAGGAAGTTATGAAACAAAGACACAATTGTGACAATTAAAGTAGTAATAATAATTTTTGTTTTCAGATAATTATTAATTATTAAAAAAATCCAAAATGAGCATAACTGCAACCAACGCAAGTCTTAAATTCGACGCCAACAAAGTACCATACATCGACCTGGGAAATGGAGTTATTCGTCTGGAAAAGGAGCCCCCAACGAAGGAAGTACTGGAGAAAGCAAAACGGGAGCTCAGGGAATATCCAGACATTGTCGAGCCAGCCATCAAGGAGCTCCGGACACTTATTCAAAGTAAGTAAACAGTTCTATAGGAAACTCGCTTAAATAAATAAAACACATTAAAAATGCAAACAACAAATTAATTCATATTTTAATAGATAGTAACAACTCGCAAGTTATTATCCCTGCTTGCATTTTCTATGGGGTCGTCATTTAAATTTAATTACACATTTCTTAAATTAGTAATTCACAACTAGCTGCACGACGAGGGCATTCAATTAAGCTAATTTAATACTAATTTCTTAAAGCGCTTAAAGCAATTGTTGCGTATGATTTTAAACGCAATTTTTTTGTCATATTAAACACTGTGTTATAAGTTTTAACAAAATTTCCATAAATAAAATTAAAGAACTTAAGCTCTGCATCTGTTTAAGATTTTAACTCAAACTGATGCTTGAATTTTATAATTCTGACGATAAGTTAAATCTAAAAATTAACTACTCTTATAAGCTCAATAATTTTAAATCAAGATTTATTATGTTCAAATTTCTAAATCGTACTATATTGTGAATTTTAATCTTTAAAATGTAAGTGTTTAATACTACTAGGAGAAATTTTGTCTTAAAATCTATACAATAAAGTGTTCAGAATTTAAGATTGTTTGGTTAATTGCATTTGCCATTAAATCACTCTTAACAATGCCATTGTAAAAGTAAAGTCGGTCGCAATACGCCGGTAATCGTTTTAATGTTTGCTGCTATAATTTTCCACCTGACCGGTGTAACTAATCCCCCAAACTTTGTTGTTTTAAATACCGGCAAACTTACGAATTACTTAATAAAATTGCGTAAGGCATTTGAATGTTTTTACTTGCTACTGGAGACTTCTGTTTTCGGGGTCGTTCTTCAATTGTTTAATTCGCCATTGCGCACCCGAAGTGATTATCATTGACCGCCGTCACAAAAAGACCCAGAAAGGTGTTTGTCGCAGTGCACATCAAACAAAGACCCATACAACTTTGTTATTATGCTGCAACAATCTCATTCAAAAGCAGACGATGTTTTCATGTTGCGAAACACTTTCCTTCTTTAATTCTGATGCCCCCGGCCTACCGCAAAACGAATCGTTACTTGAATAAAATTACAAAAACGTGACTAACTATGAAAGCGATGGAAAATCACTACAAAAGTAATTAATGGTTTAATAAATATTATTGCATCTCAATTTATTTCTAATCGAACTATTATATCTAGTATTAAGGCACCTGTTTTTGCAAAAGAAACATAAAAATACAACCAGAACAAGTTCTATAGACAACTACAAATATTTGGCATTGAAATGTTTTATCGTCAAATGTGTCACCTTCGTCAGAATTGACTGACTTTTAGTTGAGTTCATAATGATTAGCGAAATTTCTTGATTACCCCTTCGATTCTTGAATACACACGCTATAGACACGCTTCTTTTAAACGCTAATTATAAGTATAACATTTAATATTTGATTTCAACATTTCACTGTGAGGTAATATTTTTGCAAATAAAAATACATAATTTTCTTATAGATGAAAAGAATCTTTACCTGCCCACCGATGAAGAATATTTAACGATGTTTTTGCGACCTTGCAAGTTTTATCCGGATAGCGCGATAAAGAGGGTAACATTATTTTACAAGAAGGTAAAGTAAAACATTAACAAAATATAATTTAAACAGATATCGAACACCTACAAACTATCGTTGAAGTACGGAAAATATTTTGAAAATGTTCTACCCTCTGAAATTCGAAATGTTTTTGAGGAAGAAGTTCTGTCTCTTGTGCCACTCAGGGACCAGAATGGTTCTAGAATTTTAGTCCTAGAAGCAGGAAGTAAATATTTTATACTTGTTAAATTATTTTTAATATTAATAACAATTTTATTTTAATATAGAAAAATGGAAACCATCAAAAGTTCCCTTAACCGACCTTTTTAAGGGAGTCCACTTATCAGTTTTAGCATCAATGGTTGAGCCAACTACTCAGATTTGCGGCGCTGTGGTCATCATCGACATGGAAGGACTTCCTTTAAGTCACGTGATGCAATTTACCCCTAATTTTGCGGCTATGGTCCTAGAATACGTCCAAGATTGCATCCAAGTACGTTTGAAAGCTGTTCACATCGTCAACAACTCGTACGTCTTCAACATGCTGTTCGCGATCTTTAAGCCTTTCATTAGAGAAAAACTGAGGAAGAGAGTAAGTGTTACAAATTATATACACAAATAAGAAAAAGTTAAATGAACTCAATCATTTTTACAACAGATATTCTTCCACGGAAAGGATATGACATCACTAACATCACACATCAACAAAGAATGCCTTCCTCCAAAATATGGAGGTACCTTAGAAATCCCTGCTCCACCTGGTTACCTCTTTGCCGATTTGTTTGAGTGTTACAAGAAAGATTTTGAAAGTAAGTTAAGTTTTAGATTTTGCAGGAATAAAAAAAAACTTTATTTACCTCTTTTTTCTAGTGGCGTCGTCTTTCGGTTACATGAAGGGGAACAACTGAAGAGTGTTAAAAAACTTGCCAACCATAACTAGAAACAAATGTGATTTTATACATACCAACTTTACGAGTTAACTTATTTAGGTCGGTGCTATTGTTAATCTTTAAGGCGATAATTAACTCCGAAGGAAAATAATACACTTCGGTTTATTGTTACTTTGTTATAATGTAGTTTAGTTAAATGAAGTTAAGAAAAATTCCCGCGACTTTTATTTTAATCCTCATTATCCTGCTGGGTAGATAAAATGTATTGCTCTAAACTACAACTAACGATTCTTCGTCACCTTTACCAATACCAATTTTTACGAAATATTAAATTACAAATATTGATATAAAAATAAAATAAATTTAATGTCCACAATTAGTTTATCTTTTTAACGACAATCAAAATAAAACGTCATCATTATGAGGCACACAGTATCACTAAACTATTGTAACTAGTTTTTTCTTTGCAAGATTGCGAGATAATTTAACTGTTTTGTTATTTGATGTGCACAACAACAAATTCTGGTTCAACTATGCGTTGTAGTTGCCGATGTTAACTACAACTAATTTAATTGAAAAAAGTTAGTTGCGAGGCAAGAGGCAGGTACAACTAAGTAATTAAGTTCTAGATGGTAGTTGCTATTGATTTTTACTCAACTCTGCTAACCATTTCAGAGATGATTTAATATAATTGGGCTTTTACCAAATATGTTTCCTCGATATATCGATTTGTTCCAATTAAAAAAAAATTACTGGCACCGAATCGATCGTCATGGGTATATGATATAATAATGTTACGCTAAACTTTTCACTCCTAAGTAACTAAAACTCGATTTTGAGGGTTAACCGAAAAGAACATCACAAAGTTGCCGGACAACTCAGTTAAGCTTCTTCGCTGATCGTGGCCAGACTTACCTGAGAAATTGTTGAATACCGTCGCGTTCGTTTGATCATCGTCGTCATCATCCCCGCTAAATAGAAAGGTGAGGAAGGTGCGGGCAAATAAAATTGTACCCATTTAATTAAAAGAAATTAGTCGTGCGTTTATTCCTCACACTACACAAAAGTTATTAACCGTCTCAAAAATGTGCTAACTTTTACAAGATTTTCAGCTAAGTTGAAGTAACGTACTCTAACAAAATGTTAATCGGGCGATTTAACCAGCATGGTGAAATAACAATTTTTTGCTAGAAAGTGTAAAAAGTTTGAAGGTAGACTTCCATCTCCGGAAGAAGCTTACTTGGACAATTTGTGACTTTGGAGGTTTTATTTATTTCAGTTAAAGTTTAACCAATCAAAAAATTCCATAATGACAAGTAGTTTTACGCATCAAAAGAAGTTTCATTTAGTTTAATCCAATCTGAGAAAAGTTGAATAACCTGTTTATTAACAGCCGTCTAGTTGTTACCGATTTTCTGTGCTACCAAGAACTGCGAGATGAAAGTCGTTAAGACTTGGGGAATCGGGTTTATTTAGTTAAATGGTCCCAGACTCGGCGGATAACCTCTGGTTTGGGTGGCTATTCAGAACAAGGTCTTCTCCGGAGATTTTCAAGGGACAGTATATTTTTATTTATTTAGCAAGCAAAACAAAAAGTCATGGCTTAAGTTTTTCACATTTTTCTACTTATTATTGTTTTAAATCAAATTTTCTTCGTATTATTGTTTTCATAGAAATTTTCTACGTGATTGCCAGTATTTAACTGCGTTTTAGATGCGTTAATTCATCGGTTTGATGCATACATAAAAAGTTTATTTTCTCCATGAAAAAAGATTTTGAATTGCAGTTTAGCTGTAAGTACTTTTAAGAAAAATCGTCTATGTAAAGTACTATTTTTAACTTAATGAAATTGTTCAAAATTTTCCTAGTCTTATTTACTAAAAAAAATAAATTGATCGTCATATTCAGCAAAGAAATTATGCACCGAAAATGGTATTAAAATTACAATTTTCGCCAACTGGGGTTCCTAATATAGCTTAAAGTACATACATTTAAATCCTAACCTTAACTTAATGTCTAGCTTTTTCTACACTTCTCCTAATATTAAGGCATCGCTGATTTAATCATAAAAAAAAATCGATAAAAAGTGACGAAACTACGTAAATTGTTGCACATTTTACTATTGAGATTAATGTGATGTATCTCATTTTTTCATAAGTAATTGCAGGTATAATTGAAAATTGTAACTTTAAACTTAATGCTCGTTCAGCTTAACCTTTCCAGCCCACTGAATCAAATTCGAATTAAGTTTCAGCTTTTTCGAATAAAAAATTCATTTCAATTTAAATTATGCTACATTTCCTCATGAAAACATTATTTGCAATTGAATAATTTCTCAATTTTGTTATCTTTCCACAAATGGTTGGGAAAGGTCCGGACAGAGAATGCGATGTATGTATGTACTTATAATACGCAAATTAGGAAAGATCTAACAAAATTGACCAATTTCAGCCCTACCCATTTGAAATAAAATGTCTGTTTCAAAAGGGCTTTTAAAGTTTTCAAAGTTTTTGAATGTTTTACTTCAACTCTACTTTCAAGGTTAACAGCTAAAACCCACGGATTGCTACACCAAATGTAAAAGAAGAATATGAAAAAAACAGAAAGTGCGTGAGAACGTACTGTTTGCAGGGGAAATGGATCATTATCATAAATAAATGATAAAATATGCGTATTGAGAAAATTTTCAGCGGCGATAACCGGATTTCCGATTTCTCAGCTCAGAATTATTTTTTCGGATTACCAACAACATCGCTCCAAAACTGTACGACCACTACCAGTTCTAACCTTAATTAGTAAAAATCTGTGCAACAATAAAAGAAATGTATACATTATGCCGATTAGAAAACTCTACAAACTTATGTAAAAGAGGCGATCCGCCCTTTACACTTAAAGCAAGAAGGCGAGATCAGTGACACCTCTGTTATTTCGAAATTATTCCTAAATTAAAACTGTTTGCTAGCTCATCAACTTCCAAAAAAAGAGAAGAGCTAATATTTGATTTGGCATACATTTTAAGCATAATTCACCCACCCGTCGGATTATTTGGTTTCGGCTTTTGCGTCGGATGTAATGAATCTGTGACATCGCCGGAGGTAATCGATTGGTTTCGAAACGAATCTCTTCTACAACGACTGAAAAAAGAAGTTGATTATTATTTAATGAAATTTCAAAACAAGAAGAATTTTAAAAACTGGAGCGCATCTGAAAATTAAATGAAAAATTATGTAATTATTATTTTGCATGCGTCTGTTTTAATTTTCTAGCCGGTTATAGAATGGAAGATTAACAATAATTTCCAGGTGAATAAATGAATTCAGCAAAAGTCTTTCACTTGGAACGTCCAGACTTTTCTTTTTAGTAATAATAGATCACGAGAAATTTGGGATCGCGCAATTGTTATGTAATAAATTTAAATTATGCATCGCAAAAGTGATTCAATCGAGTCACATTTCTTTTTTGCTGTAAAGTAAAGAGAAAGAAGAAAGGCACCCACAAGAGATGATTTATCGAAAATTTAGTTTACAGACCTATAGAATTTAATTCTCTTTTACGTAACCAAAAACTACCAAAAATACAAAAACCAGCATACAAAAAATAAACAAACTCCGGAGAAAGGTAGTTAGTTATGCGTGAACTTGACTCTCTTTCTTGACATTGCTTTTCTTTTTACTTCTCAAATCAGGAAGCAGATTTTGGTTTTTCTATATTTCATTTTCAGATAGTTTACTTGAGCATGGCATTATTCAAATGGCGGTTACAACGACCATGAATTTAAAAAAGTGTGACAAAATTTGCCAAAATATTTGCTCATTTTGTGTATAAATACAATCAGCGAATTAAAAAAGCATCTCGTGTGTTTTATTCGCTTGCATCATTCGTTTTTTAGGAAGCTGCCCATGCAAATGAGGACAGGTTTTTGACTTTGCCGTAGGTCTTATTTGTGGGTTATTTTTATTATTTGAGGTTGCGATAGTACAATTATACCTCCGAAAGTTAGGGTGTATATTTTTATTTAAAGATAATATTTCTCCAGCTATGTAAGTTTAAACAATAACCGATTTAAATGTAAAATAATTAGACCCTAATCGCATTATTTGCAATTAATATTTACGTGAATTCATCGATTTCTTCTTAAATAGTAAAACATTTTGAAAAGTATTACGATATCACAACTTCATTTTTTAATTTGAACATATTAAAAATAGGCTGACAGTTTTTTTGGATTTGTAAGACGATAACCATTGTGTAAAATTAAGCAATTGTGGCTTTACTTCTCAACAATTATAATTTTGATAATCTTATTAAATAGTTGAATATATAAACACATGTTTTTAAATTATATTATGTGCACAAAATTCTAAAAACTATCTGAAAGTCGCCGTTTAATGGCCGCAAAATAAAAAAAAAGGCGCATTCATATTATAAATAATATTTTAATTCTTACGTACGCACAATCATATTTTCTGCAAATCATCCTTCTCGCTGCACGAAGCACGATTTGCGATGAAATGCTTCTCAAAACCGATTTGTTTTGATGAGCTGTAGGGAGCAGATTGTAATAATATTTTGGTATTTATAAAATACAAAATTAATAATAACTTCGTATTTATAAAATACAAAATTGGAAAACCCTTTATTAATTAACCATTATTGGATAAAATATGTAGTAAATTGATTTTGTTTATTAATAGTCACAATGACCACAATAATTTCTAAATAATGCTTTTAATAAGTATGAGTTGTAGTAATCGTTAGGAACGAAGTTATGGAAACAAAGACACAATTGTGACAATTAAAGTAGTAATAATAATTTTTGTTTTCAGATAATTATTAATTATTAAAAAAATCCAAAATGAGCATAACTGCAACCAACGCAAGTCTTAAATTCGACGCCAACAAAGTACCATACATCGACCTGGGAAATGGAGTTATTCGTCTGGAAAAGGAGCCCCCAACGAAGGAAGTACTGGAGAAAGCAAAACGGGAGCTCAGGGAATATCCAGACATTGTCGAGCCAGCCATCAAGGAGCTCCGGACACTTATTCAAAGTAAGTAAACAGTTCTATAGGAAACTCGCTTAAATAAATAAAACACATTAAAAATGCAAACAACAAATTAATTCATATTTTAATAGATAGTAACAACTCGCAAGTTATTATCCCTGCTTGCATTTTCTATGGGGTCGTTATTTAAATTTAATTACACATTTCTTAAATTAGTATTTCACAATTGCTGCACGACGAGGGCATTCAATTAAGCTAATTTAATACTAATTTCTTAAAGCGCTTAAAGCACTTGTTGCGTATGATTTTAAACGCAATTTTTTTGTCATATTAAACACTGTGTTATAAGTTTTAACAAAATTTCCATAAATAAAATTAAAGAACTTAAGCTCTGCATCTGTTTAAGATTTTAACTCAAACTGATGCTTGAATTTTATAATTCTGACGATAAGTTAAATCTAAAAATTAACTACTCTTATAAGCTCAATAATTTTAAATCAAGATTTATTATGTTCAAATTTCTAAGTCGTACTATATTGTGAATTTTAATCTTGAAATGTAAGTGTTTAATACTACTAGGAGAAATTTTGTCTTAAAATCTATACAATAAAGTGTTTAGAATTTAAGATTGTTTGGTTAATTGCATTTGCCATTAAATCACTCTTAACAATGCCATTGTAAAAGTAAAGTCGGTCGCAATACGCCGGTAATCGTTTTAATGTTTGCTGCTATAATTTTCCACCTGACCGGTGTAACTAATCCCCCAAACTTTGTTGTTTTAAATACCGGCAAACTTACGAATTACTTAATAAAATTGCGTAAGGCATTTGAATGTTTTTACTTGCTACTGGAGACTTCTGTTTTCGGGGTCGTTCTTCAATTGTTTAATTCGCCATTGCGCACCCGAAGTGATTATCATTGACCGCCGTCTCAAAAAGACCCAGAAAGGTGTTTGTCGCAGTGCACATCAAACAAAGACCCATACAACTTTGTTATTATGCTGCAACAATCTCATTCAAAAGCAGACGATGTTTTCATGTTGCGAAACACTTTCCTTCTTTAATTCTGATGCCCCCGGCCTACCGCAAAACGAATCGTTACTTGAATGAAATTAAATCGTGACTAACTCTGAAAGCAACTGCAAATCACTATAAAATAATAGAGCTTATATTAGTGCTAAAAATTTGAAAATATATCTAAGGTGCCAGTACAAAAGAAAGATAGTAAATAAAACAAGAACAAGTTCTAAAGAACACTAAAACTATTTGGCATTGAAAATTTTGTTATAAAATATTTCACCTTCATCGGATTTGATTACGTTTTAGTTAAGTTTGTCAAGATTATGCGTGTTTCTTTGATTACCCCTTTGATTCCTGAATATATACACTAAGTAGACACGTTTCGTTTATACGCTAATTATAAGTTTAAAATCCAGTATTTTATTTGTACTTTTGTGCTCTGAAATAAAATTTTAAAAATACATATGCATACCTTATACGGAATTTTCTTATAGATGAAGAGAATCTTTACCTGCCCACCGATGAAGAATATTTAACGATGTTTTTGCGGCCGTGCAAGTTTTATCCAGATAGCGTGCTGAACAGGGTAAAATTATTTTATAAGAAAGTAAAGTAAATTAACAAAAATTTATTTAAGCAGATATCGAACAGCTACAAACTTAGGTTGAAGCACGGAAAATATTTTGAAAATGTTCTACCCTCCGAACTTCGAAATGTTTTTGAAGAGGAGGTCTTGTCTCTTGTCCCACACAGAGACCAAAATGGTTCAAGGATTTTAGTGCTAGAAGTAGGACGTAAATGGTTTATACTTAATAAATTATTTATAATATTAATAAAACATTCATTTCAGAAAAATGGAACCCATCAAGAGTACCTTTAATCGATATATTCAGAGCAATTCACTTAACTGTTTTTGCATCAATGCTTGAGCCAACTACTCAGATTTGCGGCGCGGTGGTCATCTTCGACATGGAAGGGTTTCCTCTAAGTCATGTGATGCAATTTACCCCTAGTTTTGCGTCTATGGTCCTAGAATACGTCCAAGATTGCATCCAAGTACGTTTGAAAGCTGTTCACATCGTCAACAACTCGTACGTCTTCAACATGCTGTTCGCGATCTTTAAGCCTTTCATTAGAGAAAAACTGAGGAAGAGAGTAAGTGTTACAAATTATATACACAAATAAGAAAAAGTTAAATGAACTCAATCATTTTTACAACAGATATTCTTCCACGGAAAGGATATGACATCACTAACATCACACATCAACAAAGAATGCCTTCCTCCAAAATATGGAGGTACCTTAGAAATCCCTGCTCCACCTGGTTACCTCTTTGCCGATTTGTTTGAGTGTTACAAGAAAGATTTTGAAAGTAAGTTAAGTTTTAGATTTTGCAGGAATAAAAAAAAACTTTATTTACCTCTTTTTTCTAGTGGCGTCGTCTTTCGGTTACATGAAGGGGAACAACTGAAGAGTGTTAAAAAACTTGCCAACCATAACTAGAAACAAATGTGATTTTATACATACCAACTTTACGAGTTAACTTATTTAGGTCGGTGCTATTGTTAATCTTTAAGGCGATAATTAACTCCGAAGGAAAATAATACACTTCGGTTTATTGTTACTTTGTTATAATGTAGTTTAGTTAAATGAAGTTAAGAAAAATTCCCGCGACTTTTATTTTAATCCTCATTATCCTGCTGGGTAGATAAAATGTATTGCTCTAAACTACAACTAACGATTCTTCGTCACCTTTACCAATACCAATTTTTACGAAATATTAAATTACAAATATTGATATAAAAATAAAATAAATTTAATGTCCACAATTAGTTTATCTTTTTAACGACAATCAAAATAAAACGTCATCATTATGAGGCACACAGTATCACTAAACTATTGTAACTAGTTTTTTCTTTGCAAGATTGCGAGATAATTTAACTGTTTTGTTATTTGATGTGCACAACAACAAATTCTGGTTCAACTATGCGTTGTAGTTGCCGATGTTAACTACAACTAATTTAATTGAAAAAAGTTAGTTGCGAGGCAAGAGGCAGGTACAACTAAGTAATTAAGTTCTAGATGGTAGTTGCTATTGATTTTTACTCAACTCTGCTAACCATTTCAGAGATGATTTAATATAATTGGGCTTTTACCAAATATGTTTCCTCGATATATCGATTTGTTCCAATTAAAAAAAAATTACTGGCACCGAATCGATCGTCATGGGTATATGATATAATAATGTTACGCTAAACTTTTCACTCCTAAGTAACTAAAACTCGATTTTGAGGGTTAACCGAAAAGAACATCACAAAGTTGCCGGACAACTCAGTTAAGCTTCTTCGCTGATCGTGGCCAGACTTACCTGAGAAATTGTTGAATACCGTCGCGTTCGTTTGATCATCGTCGTCATCATCCCCGCTAAATAGAAAGGTGAGGAAGGTGCGGGCAAATAAAATTGTACCCATTTAATTAAAAGAAATTAGTCGTGCGTTTATTCCTCACACTACACAAAAGTTATTAACCGTCTCAAAAATGTGCTAACTTTTACAAGATTTTCAGCTAAGTTGAAGTAACGTACTCTAACAAAATGTTAATCGGGCGATTTAACCAGCATGGTGAAATAACAATTTTTTGCTAGAAAGTGTAAAAAGTTTGAAGGTAGACTTCCATCTCCGGAAGAAGCTTACTTGGACAATTTGTGACTTTGGAGGTTTTATTTATTTCAGTTAAAGTTTAACCAATCAAAAAATTCCATAATGACAAGTAGTTTTACGCATCAAAAGAAGTTTCATTTAGTTTAATCCAATCTGAGAAAAGTTGAATAACCTGTTTATTAACAGCCGTCTAGTTGTTACCGATTTTCTGTGCTACCAAGAACTGCGAGATGAAAGTCGTTAAGACTTGGGGAATCGGGTTTATTTAGTTAAATGGTCCCAGACTCGGCGGATAACCTCTGGTTTGGGTGGCTATTCAGAACAAGGTCTTCTCCGGAGATTTTCAAGGGACAGTATATTTTTATTTATTTAGCAAGCAAAACAAAAAGTCATGGCTTAAGTTTTTCACATTTTTCTACTTATTATTGTTTTAAATCAAATTTTCTTCGTATTATTGTTTTCATAGAAATTTTCTACGTGATTGCCAGTATTTAACTGCGTTTTAGATGCGTTAATTCATCGGTTTGATGCATACATAAAAAGTTTATTTTCTCCATGAAAAAAGATTTTGAATTGCAGTTTAGCTGTAAGTACTTTTAAGAAAAATCGTCTATGTAAAGTACTATTTTTAACTTAATGAAATTGTTCAAAATTTTCCTAGTCTTATTTACTAAAAAAAATAAATTGATCGTCATATTCAGCAAAGAAATTATGCACCGAAAATGGTATTAAAATTACAATTTTCGCCAACTGGGGTTCCTAATATAGCTTAAAGTACATACATTTAAATCCTAACCTTAACTTAATGTCTAGCTTTTTCTACACTTCTCCTAATATTAAGGCATCGCTGATTTAATCATAAAAAAAAATCGATAAAAAGTGACGAAACTACGTAAATTGTTGCACATTTTACTATTGAGATTAATGTGATGTATCTCATTTTTTCATAAGTAATTGCAGGTATAATTGAAAATTGTAACTTTAAACTTAATGCTCGTTCAGCTTAACCTTTCCAGCCCACTGAATCAAATTCGAATTAAGTTTCAGCTTTTTCGAATAAAAAATTCATTTCAATTTAAATTATGCTACATTTCCTCATGAAAACATTATTTGCAATTGAATAATTTCTCAATTTTGTTATCTTTCCACAAATGGTTGGGAAAGGTCCGGACAGAGAATGCGATGTATGTATGTACTTATAATACGCAAATTAGGAAAGATCTAACAAAATTGACCAATTTCAGCCCTACCCATTTGAAATAAAATGTCTGTTTCAAAAGGGCTTTTAAAGTTTTCAAAGTTTTTGAATGTTTTACTTCAACTCTACTTTCAAGGTTAACAGCTAAAACCCACGGATTGCTACACCAAATGTAAAAGAAGAATATGAAAAAAACAGAAAGTGCGTGAGAACGTACTGTTTGCAGGGGAAATGGATCATTATCATAAATAAATGATAAAATATGCGTATTGAGAAAATTTTCAGCGGCGATAACCGGATTTCCGATTTCTCAGCTCAGAATTATTTTTTCGGATTACCAACAACATCGCTCCAAAACTGTACGACCACTACCAGTTCTAACCTTAATTAGTAAAAATCTGTGCAACAATAAAAGAAATGTATACATTATGCCGATTAGAAAACTCTACAAACTTATGTAAAAGAGGCGATCCGCCCTTTACACTTAAAGCAAGAAGGCGAGATCAGTGACACCTCTGTTATTTCGAAATTATTCCTAAATTAAAACTGTTTGCTAGCTCATCAACTTCCAAAAAAAGAGAAGAGCTAATATTTGATTTGGCATACATTTTAAGCATAATTCACCCACCCGTCGGATTATTTGGTTTCGGCTTTTGCGTCGGATGTAATGAATCTGTGACATCGCCGGAGGTAATCGATTGGTTTCGAAACGAATCTCTTCTACAACGACTGAAAAAAGAAGTTGATTATTATTTAATGAAATTTCAAAACAAGAAGAATTTTAAAAACTGGAGCGCATCTGAAAATTAAATGAAAAATTATGTAATTATTATTTTGCATGCGTCTGTTTTAATTTTCTAGCCGGTTATAGAATGGAAGATTAACAATAATTTCCAGGTGAATAAATGAATTCAGCAAAAGTCTTTCACTTGGAACGTCCAGACTTTTCTTTTTAGTAATAATAGATCACGAGAAATTTGGGATCGCGCAATTGTTATGTAATAAATTTAAATTATGCATCGCAAAAGTGATTCAATCGAGTCACATTTCTTTTTTGCTGTAAAGTAAAGAGAAAGAAGAAAGGCACCCACAAGAGATGATTTATCGAAAATTTAGTTTACAGACCTATAGAATTTAATTCTCTTTTACGTAACCAAAAACTACCAAAAATACAAAAACCAGCATACAAAAAATAAACAAACTCCGGAGAAAGGTAGTTAGTTATGCGTGAACTTGACTCTCTTTCTTGACATTGCTTTTCTTTTTACTTCTCAAATCAGGAAGCAGATTTTGGTTTTTCTATATTTCATTTTCAGATAGTTTACTTGAGCATGGCATTATTCAAATGGCGGTTACAACGACCATGAATTTAAAAAAGTGTGACAAAATTTGCCAAAATATTTGCTCATTTTGTGTATAAATACAATCAGCGAATTAAAAAAGCATCTCGTGTGTTTTATTCGCTTGCATCATTCGTTTTTTAGGAAGCTGCCCATGCAAATGAGGACAGGTTTTTGACTTTGCCGTAGGTCTTATTTGTGGGTTATTTTTATTATTTGAGGTTGCGATAGTACAATTATACCTCCGAAAGTTAGGGTGTATATTTTTATTTAAAGATAATATTTCTCCAGCTATGTAAGTTTAAACAATAACCGATTTAAATGTAAAATAATTAGACCCTAATCGCATTATTTGCAATTAATATTTACGTGAATTCATCGATTTCTTCTTAAATAGTAAAACATTTTGAAAAGTATTACGATATCACAACTTCATTTTTTAATTTGAACATATTAAAAATAGGCTGACAGTTTTTTTGGATTTGTAAGACGATAACCATTGTGTAAAATTAAGCAATTGTGGCTTTACTTCTCAACAATTATAATTTTGATAATCTTATTAAATAGTTGAATATATAAACACATGTTTTTAAATTATATTATGTGCACAAAATTCTAAAAACTATCTGAAAGTCGCCGTTTAATGGCCGCAAAATAAAAAAAAAGGCGCATTCATATTATAAATAATATTTTAATTCTTACGTACGCACAATCATATTTTCTGCAAATCATCCTTCTCGCTGCACGAAGCACGATTTGCGATGAAATGCTTCTCAAAACCGATTTGTTTTGATGAGCTGTAGGGAGCAGATTGTAATAATATTTTGGTATTTATAAAATACAAAATTAATAATAACTTCGTATTTATAAAATACAAAATTGGAAAACCCTTTATTAATTAACCATTATTGGATAAAATATGTAGTAAATTGATTTTGTTTATTAATAGTCACAATGACCACAATAATTTCTAAATAATGCTTTTAATAAGTATGAGTTGTAGTAATCGTTAGGAACGAAGTTATGGAAACAAAGACACAATTGTGACAATTAAAGTAGTAATAATAATTTTTGTTTTCAGATAATTATTAATTATTAAAAAAATCCAAAATGAGCATAACTGCAACCAACGCAAGTCTTAAATTCGACGCCAACAAAGTACCATACATCGACCTGGGAAATGGAGTTATTCGTCTGGAAAAGGAGCCCCCAACGAAGGAAGTACTGGAGAAAGCAAAACGGGAGCTCAGGGAATATCCAGACATTGTCGAGCCAGCCATCAAGGAGCTCCGGACACTTATTCAAAGTAAGTAAACAGTTCTATAGGAAACTCGCTTAAATAAATAAAACACATTAAAAATGCAAACAACAAATTAATTCATATTTTAATAGATAGTAACAACTCGCAAGTTATTATCCCTGCTTGCATTTTCTATGGGGTCGTCATTTAAATTTAATTACACATTTCTTAAATTAGTAATTCACAACTAGCTGCACGACGAGGGCATTCAATTAAGCTAATTTAATACTAATTTCTTAAAGCGCTTAAAGCACTTGTTGCGTATGATTTTAAACGCAATTTTTTTGTCATATTAAACACTGTGACATAAGTTTTAACAAAATTTCCATAAATAAAATTAAAGAACTTAAGCTCTGCATCTGTTTAAGATTTTAACTCAAACTGATGCTTGAATTTTATAATTCTGACGATAAGTTAAATCTAAAAATTAACTACTCTTATAAGCTCAATAATTTTAAATCAAGATTTATTATGTTCAAATTTCTAAGTCGTACTATATTGTGAATTTTAATCTTGAAATGTAAGTGTTTAATACTACTAGGAGAAATTTTGTCTTAAAATCTATACAATAAAGTGTTTAGAATTTAAGATTGTTTGGTTAATTGCATTTGCCATTAAATCACTCTTAACAATGCCATTGTAAAAGTAAAGTCGGTCGCAATACGCCGGTAATCGTTTTAATGTTTGCTGCTATAATTTTCCACCTGACCGGTGTAACTAATCCCCCAAACTTTGTTGTTTTAAATACCGGCAAACTTACGAATTACTTAATAAAATTGCGTAAGGCATTTGAATGTTTTTACTTGCTACTGGAGACTTCTGTTTTCGGGGTCGTTCTTCAATTGTTTAATTCGCCATTGCGCACCCGAAGTGATTATCATTGACCGCCGTCTCAAAAAGACCCAGAAAGGTGTTTGTCGCAGTGCACATCAAACAAAGACCCATACAACTTTGTTATTATGCTGCAACAATCTCATTCAAAAGCAGACGATGTTTTCATGTTGCGAAACACTTTCCTTCTTTAATTCTGATGCCCCCGGCCTACCGCAAAACGAATCGTTACTTGAATGAAATTAAATCGTGACTAACTCTGAAAGCAACTGCAAATCACTATAAAATAATAGAGCTTATATTAGTGCTAAAAATTTGAAAATATATCTAAGGTGCCAGTACAAAAGAAAGATAGTAAATAAAACAAGAACAAGTTCTAAAGAACACTAAAACTATTTGGCATTGAAAATTTTGTTATAAAATATTTCACCTTCATCGGATTTGATTACGTTTTAGTTAAGTTTGTCAAGATTATGCGTGTTTCTTTGATTACCCCTTTGATTCCTGAATATATACACTAAGTAGACACGTTTCGTTTATACGCTAATTATAAGTTTAAAATCCAGTATTTTATTTGTACTTTTGTGCTCTGAAATAAAATTTTAAAAATACATATGCATACCTTATACGGAATTTTCTTATAGATGAAGAGAATCTTTACCTGCCCACCGATGAAGAATATTTAACGATGTTTTTGCGGCCGTGCAAGTTTTATCCAGATAGCGTGCTGAACAGGGTAAAATTATTTTATAAGAAAGTAAAGTAAATTAACAAAAATTTATTTAAGCAGATATCGAACAGCTACAAACTTAGGTTGAAGCACGGAAAATATTTTGAAAATGTTCTACCCTCCGAACTTCGAAATGTTTTTGAAGAGGAGGTCTTGTCTCTTGTCCCACACAGAGACCAAAATGGTTCAAGGATTTTAGTGCTAGAAGTAGGACGTAAATGGTTTATACTTAATAAATTATTTATAATATTAATAAAACATTCATTTCAGAAAAATGGAACCCATCAAGAGTACCTTTAATCGATATATTCAGAGCAATTCACTTAACTGTTTTTGCATCAATGCTTGAGCCAACTACTCAGATTTGCGGCGCGGTGGTCATCTTCGACATGGAAGGGTTTCCTCTAAGTCATGTGATGCAATTTACCCCTAGTTTTGCGTCTATGGTCCTAGAATACGTCCAAGATTGCATCCAAGTACGTTTGAAAGCTGTTCACATCGTCAACAACTCGTACGTCTTCAACATGCTGTTCGCGATCTTTAAGCCTTTCATTAGAGAAAAACTGAGGAAGAGAGTAAGTGTTACAAATTATATACACAAATAAGAAAAAGTTAAATGAACTCAATCATTTTTACAACAGATATTCTTCCACGGAAAGGATATGACATCACTAACATCACACATCAACAAAGAATGCCTTCCTCCAAAATATGGGGGTACCTTAGAAATCCCTGCTCCACCTGGTTACCTCTTTGCCGATTTGTTTGAGTGTTACAAGAAAGATTTTGAAAGTAAGTTAATTTTAGATTTTGCAGGAATAAAAAAAAACTATTTACCTCATTTTTCTAGTGGCGTCGACTTTCGGTTACATGAAGGGAGAGAGAGACCTGACAAGTGTTAAGGAAGCATGTCAAAAAAACTAGAAAACTTGTGATTTTATATATATATACCAACTTTAAGAGTAAAATCATGCTGCTAATACTAACTTTTAAGGCCATAGTTAACTCCGAAGTGAACAAACAGTTTATTGTTATTTCGTTATAATGTAGTTTCGATCAATGAGCTTAAGAAAAGTTCCCATGATTTTTATTGTAATCCTGATTATCCTACAGCGTAGAAAAAATGTATTGCTTTTATAAAACAGACCTAAGTATATTGAATTTCGCAAAAAGATAGTCAGTTATTATTCAACCTGGTACCTGGTTATATTATGCATGTTTTTGATAGCAAATTTTTAGAAAATGCTGAAATACCAAATAACATTTTCATTATTCTATTTATTTAAAAAACTCATTTTCTGGGGAGGACTGCGTAAGTCAGCAATTGTCCTCGTTGTTCAGATGGTTGCAGACATTTTATTAAATCTAATACATACATATGTAGAGAAACGATTTCTGAAAAATAAAACAAACTCGAACATAAAGTTACTTTATTAGAATATTAAATACAAATATTGTAAATATTCGGCAAATTGCAGTAAATATAAAAACTTGAATGGAAACATGTAAATAACTATCGTAAATAACACTTCACTTCCACACCAATCTGCACATTTTCTGGCGATCTAGACGATAGCCATCAGAACAAGTTCCATTGAACGGCTTCAGAATCGTCGGCTTCAACCCAAAGAAATTTACAATCGACCTGGGAAGTCCAATGTTTCCTGCGCCAAAGGACCCTGGTCCTGGGCGTTTAGTCTCTTCAGAAACATCAATGACACCTTTTGATCTGGAAAACAACTATCAAAAGATTCTTTAAAATTATCAAGTAATCGACTTTAGAAGATAATGTTCTTCACTTAGAAGCTTACTTCGTCGTGCTCCAAGCGGTCTTCCATTAAAATTTGTGAGTTTTGGTTCTTCGCAATATCAGTAGGAGAAGATGCAGCAAGTGCCACTAAAATAGCAACTAATAATCCAAAAGTCTTCATCTCCATCATTGACGCGGACGATTTTCACAAGTTATGAATTCGTCAAATACACGTAACAACTTACTGCCACCGGCGACGTTTTCGCAATCGAATCGAACGCTTCTCCAGAGCTGTTTGCAGATTTCCGCCTCTTGTTTGGGTTTAAATTGCGCAGACTTATCGAACTTGTGATGTCAGACAGGTAACGAAAGGTAAATGCAAATATTTGCCCGTGTGAATGATAAGAATTTCTGTATATTACCCTCCGGCAAGCGAATCGGATGATTAATGGGAAAAAGGGAAACTATTTCGAATTGACGCGATATGCAAATACGAAATCGCGCTGGCGGCGCTCTTTTGACTCTAAATGGATCTGTTTGACCACTTGAACGCGAGCCCCTTTGGGGGAGTTTATTTGGCCACTGATGACTTTCAGAGATAGGGAAATACTTTAAACAAATTTCTGCTGACTATCGCTAATATGAATAGAACGTTCTGTAGTATTCTGGATTTTGCATTTTTGGATTTGAAAAATATTCTAGTGATGCTGGACGCAAAATTTTACTATTACTACAATATATTCAACCGCGGTTTCTCGCTAAAAATATTAAACAAACTATCTTCTCCTGCGGGAGCTACCGCTTTCGGTAACTCACTTAAAACTCCCATTGTCAAGGGCAAATTGTGTCAACGGCGCTCTTCACAGCGGGAATTATTCAAGACCAACGACGACTTCTTCCTTCCTGCTTCGGTTCAGAGCCTGATAACCTGCGTTTTGAGCGTGGTTAACTGGGTTCAATTTTTCATTGTCTTCCAGTTCTGATATCAGAACGCGCCTCAGTCAGTCACCCACCCGCATTTTGGAATTGGTTCTATTTCTTTTTAATAGAAACTGCGGTCACAATTTTTCACATGCGTCGATTCAGTCAAAAGGTGTTTCTAGACCAATTGGCTTGTTGGTGGTTGGTGCACAGCACGTGCCAGTTGTTCGGATCAAAATATTAATTTTAAAAGGATTCGGGGTCAGTGGAACTCAGTCCTTTTAGTAAGCCACATCAGCTAGCTTAAAATAAAACAGATTTAAAATATAATTGTGAATCTTATGGTGAATTATATTATAATAATATAAAATAAATAAGTGAATCGAAAATGTACGTTACGATCGAACAGTACGACGAAGACGAATGCTGGTGGGATTCTTTGGACTCAAATCAAAGTTGCGACTGTGCAGAAGGTTGGTACCATTTTAAGTACTACTGTGGTGTAATATACATTTAAAATATTATTAGATATAACAAAATCTGCAAATTATAAGTGATCTTCATTTACTACATCTATCTATGAAAGTTATTGAATATAATTTCTAAGAATTTTGGGAATCTTCTACTTACATAGGTATAATTTAATTTTCGGGTAATGGGCCTAAAGTTTTTAACAAAAAGACAAGCAATCGGTTGTACATGTGAATTTGACTGGTTCTCAAGAAGTTTCGTATTTTCGATTTGTTAATTCGTCAAAAACTATAATAGTCACTGTCTATAAAAAGAAGTTTTTATTATTTTTAGACGGGAAGCCTTGAAGAGACTTTTCTTAATTTGTTTTTAATTATTCAATATCTCTTAAGCAATGCTACGAATATCGAAATTTGAAAAACCAAAACCGTAGGTATTACCAAAAAATATTTATAAATCGAAAAGGATTTAATTTTATCCAGATCATTAACATTGATTACTAATAAAACATACAAACAAAAGCTGCGTATATGCTAATATGTATATTTGATTTAAAAATTCCAAAACCTTTTTTTCCCTATATTTTAAATCTTAGAAATTTTATAATGCTGTGAGCATGTTCGAATCAATATTTAGTAATAATAACCGATGTGAATTAAAATTGTTTCAGATAATTAGATTTAACTTACTCCTTTTAGGTTCTCACTTAATGAGTATAAAATCAAATTAAAACGCTTGTTTGAGAAGTAAATGAAGAACTAATCGACTCAATTGCTCCTCTAGGAAGCTTCAACTCCACTCACTTTCGAGGAAGCGCTCAAACCATTCGCCAAAAGAACTCCTTCACCGCGAGCGAAGACCAGCACCAGAGTATCCAACTCCGCAACGCGAGGGAACGCAGTCGGGTGCGCGCGGTGAACGACGCGTTCAGCCGCCTGCGGACCATTATCCCGTACACCGCCCACCGCAGCAAGCGCGTATCGAAGGTGAAAACCCTGCAGAAGGCGGTTCAGTACATTGCTGAGTTGCGGGCGCTGCTCGACTCAGTTGCGGTTCACGGCGCCGCTGAGTAAAGCCGCCCTGCTGCTCCCTCGAGTCGTGGGGCTGCTTCGTTTTTTCTAGTCACCCTGTGTCGCGGCGGAAAAGCGCGTTTTCGCAACTTCCGGACCTGCTTTTTTAGCAGATTTTAGTTAAGATATAAAAATGCATGTGCTGTTTTAGGAAGTAATTAAATACTGGAGAAAGATTTTAAAGTGTTTTAAATTCAATCGGAACAGCTGAGAAGAAGAAAATCACGCAGTCCCGAGTGAAAGTAATTCGGACGCCGCAGATATTTTTGAGGTTATTTCAGAATTTGTGTTGTTAAAGGAAATAAAACCGAGGGGAAATTAGAAGGCGCTAGAGCTGAAGAATCAACAGGTGAGTTCCTCAAATTCCTAAAGGTAAAAATAGTCGACCGTGTCCAAAAAGAAAACAATTCGCTGGAGCGCTTCTATGCCAAGCAAAGCGCGGCCCCGAGTAGGGCTTCGCAATTTTTTCCACGCAGTCGGGGGCCAGGGTGAGAACGTTTAGGGGCGCTTACTCACCTGAATTCAGGACTTGCAGGAGTCCCGCAGAATAATTTTCACATGGCGAAAGGCGACCCGAGCAGCGGCCCGGGGGTATCAGGTGAAGCCCCCTTTTGTCAGCGGGCAATCAGGTGCAGCCGTCGGGAACCTGCAGAAATTGATCCCTCAATAAAAATTAACCAGTTGCGGTGCAAAATGCAAACGAGCGGAGTCTCCCCGACTTCCTTCCCTGCGCCGGGTGGGTGCAGGACTCGCCTGGAACAAGGAAACTTGACTTCTCTCCTGCGGGAGCGGCGGGGCGGAGGCTCTTGTTTTGATCGCCCAGAAATCGCTTCCCACTCGCTTCAAATCTGGGCATGTGGGTCCTGCTCGGTCGGGGCCCGGGTATCGAATTTTGGCGCTGAAATTGATCTTTTCTGGAGCAAGTGTTCGAACTCTTTGGGGCTTCTTCGGCGGTGGGGCGCTCCGAGGGCCAGCCTGAGGTTTATGGCTCCTTGGGGCGATCTTGGCACTTTCCATGAGTTCGGTGTTCGGTTTCAACAAGTTTAGGGCTTAGTTTTTTAACTGCTTGAGAAAAATATTTTGGGTTTTTTGGACTTTTCAGATTATAGGGCATGGAAGTGGAAGCGTTTGCATTCCATTTTGTGTATTAAAAATAAGATTTGTTTTCGGCTTCTGTATCCCTTTTTTATTCAGAGGTCATTTGTTTTTGTCACATTCTTGAAATTTCAAGGCTCTGCTGTATTAAAGAATAAATATATTTTAAGGTTTATTTAAAGGTTTGATGGTTGAGACTTTTCTATGTCAAGAGCTCCAACATTCCTTGTTAATTCGAATTTTTGTGAAATCTTTGTGGTTGAATTTTTAACCTTCCATACCTTAATATTTTTTTACCATACCAAATTGAAGTTTTTACCAACTATAGAACTAAAGAGATAACTAGATGTAGGGCTATTTTTTACAAGTCACTCAATTACACAGTTGAACTCAACTCGAAGTTGCTACAATACGTGCTACGCTCAACGGTTATAAAAATGGTAAACTGACTTAAATTTCCATCCATGTAAGTTGTTTGCGATTCTTCCAGGTAATAATAATTTTTTTTTTCGCCGAAAAGGTGCTCAGTAACCACAGGAAGAGAATAGCGAATTGCGTCGATATTTGAATTCTTCTCGTGTTACGCTTTTATCAGGTCAAAATTCTTTGAAATCAAGAAACCGATCCGATTCCCTGACCGCGGACTGTAATTGCCTAGCCCGCGGGAGGCCGGGGGGACAGGTCCAGAGCTTGCCGCTCCGCGCAGAATGTAAGATTGTAAAAAGCCCAGCAATAAAAGTGTCCGCGATTGGTGTTTTTCCACCTCGCCAGGCCAACCTCTGACGGCATTCGAATTTCTCGTTACGAATTCTGCGCACGGCATTTCCTGTTTTACATTCGCTTGGATGTGCCAATCTGTGCATGAGCAAGCGACGAGTAGAGCGCGAGTTCTTTCCTTTTTTAAATTTTCTCGGAATGATCTTTTAATAAATCTCAGGTTCCGTGCTGTGTGATCGGAAACTTAAATGGGCTCGCGAAAGAACTCCTGTGAGAACCGATCGCGCGCTCGCTGAGGTCACACGCAACCAGCCGCTTCCGGGTACCACTGCACCAGGAGGAGCCCCATTCTGCGATGGGCCCCAATCGGTTTAAAATTCTGCTAACCCTTATGCAATCGCTCTTGCGCCGGCCTGTCTGTCTCCGCCTTTTTTTGTCAAAAACCTTTTGCTGTAGAGAAGCACAGCAAGAAAGCTTACTGACCCTATAGTTAGAACTTGTTATGTTTTTTAAATTCCGATTACTGCTTAAGAATATAGGGCAAGGTTCAGAGGATCAATTCAGCGGTTGCATTACAATTGTGCAATTCAGCAATGTTTTTTAAGTTAGCTCAACTAAACAGCTGACTTCAAAAATTAAGTGATTCAAAACCGCTGATTATTCCGCAATCACCTACTCAATACAGCGCTTAATTGTTTTTAGCTGAATTGGAAAGTTGAGTTTGTTTGGCTTTTAGCAACAACAAGCGATAAGAGCTGATTAAGAGTAACTTCTTAAAGAGGTGTCTTAACCCGTCCTCAAGCAGGCGTGGAATAACTCGCGGCGGCTCGGGCACTCGCCGGCTAAATACTTCCAGTAAACAAATAATCGACGCAGGTCCACGCCTGCAGGCGCATAATCAAAAGCTAATTTGCATGCACTTGCGAATTCTACAGTTAGCCGATGGTCATAAATTATCTTCCGCAACGCATGCATTACAAGTGACGACGGCCGCGGCGACGGCAGCGCGGGGTGCGGCGCCCGGGGCAAAGACAAAGGAGCACGCGAAAGGGGCTCAGCCCCCCATCGCCTGGAGAGCCCCGGCTGGCCGCGGGGTCCCGAGTGGCGGATGGATGGACTCCGGCCGGGACGCGGCTGCTCCTCCTTTTGTTGTGGCCCCAGCAGAAGCCAGAAAATTTTCATAGGTAGCCGAACGACCCGCGGGAGCTTGTTGATATGGGCAGGAGGTGGCCGAACATGTGTTCGTTCCAGGAATTGGAGGCAGCCCGGGAGCCGCGTCCAGAATGCAATCGCCAGCGCGGCCCTACTCAGCGATGCCCTGCGCGTTCCCCACAAGTTTTTCTTTCTTTGGACGTGACTTCTGGACGCTTTTTGGAATTTTCCTTGGCCGCTTTGTTTTGAAAAGCACCAGGGAGGGGGTGCTCCGAAGGCCATTCATTGACCTCTGCCGGGAGCGGGGGACGCCCGGTGGTTGGATTTCTTAAAGCAATTCGGCAGCTTAAGAGAGCTTATCGTTGTTACGTTTATTGGGATCGAGCAGGTAATTCCTAAAAACAGCTATCACGTATGTCTTATTGATATTTCGCGACGATATGCCTGAAAGACGATTTTGTATTTGTGTTTATATCTTTGACTTTTTCATAAATATTTAAAGATCCAGGTCAAATACTGGGCATTCCTTCATTCCCAACTTATTGTCTTTGAGTGTTATTCAATCTACATATTGTTACGAACTTCGAGTTTTATTCTCTTGCACAGCAAAGGTATTAATCTTCGAAGACTGGCAGCTTTGTTTTGAACAATTTGCTATTGAGGGGTCAGTTAATATTTTACAAACCTATATTACATACCTATATTACCTTTATTTCGGTGTTTATAATGAATAGATGTACCTGGGTAAAATACATAAATCACGTCGACTCAAGGCAGATAAACAAAGTAAATTTTGGATTGATTTTATCTATTGATCATATTTTAATTTTCATGTTGAAGTACTTAATAATTTATTATACTTTTTAAACTATAATAATTTGATTTTTAATTTTAACACTTACGTGAAACTTAGTTCTTCCTTTGTCATATTTACATTTTTTATGTACTTTATACAAGTATGAAGTGAACACCTTCGACACTACCCCTATGGATATTGAATTCAATGTAAGTTAAACAATATACGGGGTACGTCTTAAATATTACATATTAAAAATAAGGTTTTATTACAAATCCGTTTATCCCTTAGTTCATAAATTACGTATTTGGAAAATCTTGGCAAACAGTCTTTATTAATTTTAAGAGTCTAGCAATACTAAGTTCAAAATGTACAGGATACGATTAATTTAGAATCCAGAAAACACAAGACTGGACTCTGACTTCAAATTCCTTTCATTCCTGGCCATTTTCCCGCTAATATCCTTCAAAAGGATGGTCCTTTAATTACAAAAGACCTCATTCATTCGTTTGTCCTTTTATCTGCGCCCCAAAAAACCATTAAAAACAGGAAACGCTTACAGGTAATAATTTCCCAGGGGCTTTGCAACCATGTTCCCAATGCACCAGTCGCCCAATTTCATCCTCATCTTCCTCCTCGGTTCGAGTGGTCAGTGGCACTTTACCTGACACCGCTTTCATGCGACACGGCACGACTTAGAGGTCCGAATTCAAATCTGCGGACCGCACAATGAGCCAGCATGACTTCGAGTGGAATCATAAATAGCCCTGGCCGAAGATGACAATGAGCCGTCGAAAAAGTGCGACGACCAAAAGGAGAAAAGGAGTGCATTGAGGGGATTCTCTGGAAAGAGGAAGCCACAGCAAGTGGGCGCTCACCTTCGGGACAGGGACAAATTCGTTGTTTTTCTGTCCTTTCTTCCCTTCGATCCCATTGAGCCCTGGGCGTCCGTCGCCCATCCGCCATTCATCTCCTTAAGTTCCTTGGCAGTCTCAGCCTTTGTTGGGTAGTTTATGGATTTATTGTTCTCTAGGTGAAGAGGACCATTTGCCACTCTCGAGGGTCAATCCATTAACAGCCGATGTCCTTAAAGGTGAGAGATTCTAATCGCTTTCCGTTTCTCTGATCGATTGATTTACCTGCCCTAAGAAAGCCCTTTTCCGCCTTCTCGAACTTTACTTTGGTCATCTGCAGAAGACGACTTAAACGCGATTTCTTCTTTCGCTCGGCCGAGAAATTTTGGACGCTGAGCCCCGTGTTCTTTATTGGGGCTCCGTCGACCGTGATTCCTTTCATCCTCTTGACTTGTCCACTTAAAGCGCACCAGAAAAGGAGGAGGCAAGGAGCCCCTCAGGGGGACGTACTTGTTGGATTCGGTTAGTCCATTGTTCCTTGGTGACACAAAGAGCTGCACTGATTGCATTTTTCTGGCTGCACACGATATCGCTGCCCCGGGGTTCATGGTTGATCGATTGACGAAAAATAAGAACCAAGAGAAAAAAAAGAGTAAATCTGAATAATATGAGGAAGGAGACCTGGATGGGGTTACTCCATGGGAACCGCCTGAAGACCCCCAGGTGGATGAGTGCCAAGAGGAAACGTCTGGTCGAGTAATTGCGCCCACATCTTCGGCGACTTATTAGTTACCACGGCGGGGGCGTAAAAAACCGACCGGAAAACGTTACACAATTCCGCATCTCGAAAACTAGATTTCCATAACGAGATCTAGCCGGTCACCTTTCCCACACTCCCACGAGTGCCAGCGGAGCGCTATTGCGGCACCTCATCTTCCACGGCGCTGCACCAGCCGAAACAAAATTTATATAAACCTGCGGCGGGGCAAAAAACCCAACCTGTTGGTCTCCTAATAGCCGTCGAGTTTTATTTAGAAACAAATTTTACTTTTTTGCCCGACCAGTTCAAGTGCATCTGAAATTGCTCGGGGCTGCGCTGCAGCATGCAATCCGGCAAAAAGGAACCAGCACGGAGGAGCGATGCGGCGCGCTCTGCCGTGGAATCTCCGCGATCCGGCGAGATGCGTTCAACCCAGAAAATGTAAATGATGCCAGATGTCTTTTACGAGGCGACCTCGCTCTGCATGGGACCCCGAGTGGTAGCAACTTTTTCTGAGACCCACGTCTCCTCGGTGACGCTATAAACAAAGGGCACATTTAGAGCTAGTCGCCAGATTCGTCGTCGGTGGAGTCCAAATCGACCAACTTTGATGATAGCCTTCTACTTTTTTGGCCCTTGAGGACTCTGTGCACTCTGATTGAGGTCTATGAGTCGTTTAGAGTTTTTCATTAATATAAACATTTTTGGGGTATGTCTCCTTGGTGATGACAAGGAGTTTTAAGATCAGTAGTTTACAGGATCCGAAATGTATAAAACAAACTTAAAAAATAGACAGCTGCTCCTACTTCAAAAATTCATATCATTCGAATTTGTTACGAACTTTTAAATTACAATTTAATAATTCCTTCTTAATTAAGGCAAAATTAAAAAATCTTGCATTGGTATTTTAGTACATTTCTGTAGTTTGAAGAACATTTACAAGTTTTGAATGTTTTACTTATTTTTAACAGTTGTTAAGCAAAAAGTATCTATTCATAAATATTTTTACAACTAACATACTAAATAGAGTTACAATAACTAAGTTGTAAGTGATCTAATAAATAGAATGGAATTGAACATTCTGTAGAAATCATTACATCTTGGTCTTAATTATTCCAAAAGAAAGAATTAAATAGTCGCTTGAAATGTAAGAAAACTGCAGCCAAATGCAGAAGGAGCTCGTCATCGCGACTTTCTAGGAAGAGTCACCGGGTTAAATAATCGCGTGCCCCGCGAGAGTCTGCGCGGGGAGATAAATGGGTGCGGATGCATTCCGAGTGCATTTGGCTTAATTTAAGGCGAGCAGGTGGACGCTGGCGTGGCGGCCTCCATAGGGGCGAAATTATTAAAATAAGATGCCGAGCATCTTCCTAGACGCGAGCACCTCTGGCGAATTTGGCAACCTCACAAGAATGGCCGGGTCCAATGTTTGCGCTCAAAAGGGCGATTAATTCTTGTCACAGCACGCGTAAGGAGACCCTTTTGAGCCCGCGGGACCCGGTGATATTGTCCGACAAGCCGCCGCGGTCGAAACAGGAAGATGAGGAGGATTCTTTGCGCACGCACGCCCCCTCCGCGCCCGCAGCCTTAATTAATTTAGCGCTCGGACAGAGCATTGGAATTTTTGTAACATTACCGCATGTCAGCCGCGAGATGTCTTCTAAGACGTGGATCTCCGCCGGCGGTGGCGCGCCAGCCGCGGGAAGATGCCGGGATGCTGGGATGCTGGCGGAGGCCGAGGAGCGGCACGACCGAGCGGAAGACTCCTCGCGGCCGGGCTCCGTGTGTGCCCAGCGGAGCAGTCGTAATTACCGCCAATTCTGCTGCAATGGAGGCGAACAAGTGAAGTGAATACGGAGGTAATTTAAGCCAAGATCCGAGCGCGATCTGGCCCCATCTCAAGGGGCCACGGAGGTTGATGAATGCACGTTCGCAGCATCGGTAAGTGGGCAATTTATAGGCGAAACGGTGCAGCCGCGGCCGCCGCGCTGTGTATGTGCGTGTCTTCTAATTGTCTAATTCAAATCAGTTGAACTCGGACCTTTCGCCCAGCGAGTTCAGTAGCCCCACGCCGGGGCTTCTACGCCCGACTGTTCCTCCTCCTGATCAGCGATCCGATAGCCGTAGAAAAATCTTCCTCTTGTACTCCGAAGCGGCTCGGAGCTCATATTTCGAAAAACGATCGAGGCTGAAAAGTAAAAAAATTGATGAATTTAATTTCTGGCCCTCACCATGCTATGGGGCTCCGTGATATCACTAAGGCTCGTTAGGTACCACGCCTTGCAGAAAAGACCCCGTGGGACCCACTGGGGTCCCAACCTGTGCGGCTGTGTTACGTGCTGCCCTGCTGCGCTTAGGATCAATAAACACCGGCGACCTCTGAACCCGGCCTGGTCGAAGGTGGCTCAATTTGCAGTTTTATTTCGCGTTTAAATGCACATCAATTTGCAGAAACACCTCTGCGGCAGGTCCATGGCTGTGAGATTTCTTTTGCATTAATAAATTAGCTCTTACAGAGACTTTGCTTATAGGGTCATATCAAAATGCAAATGTTTATTTGAGAAATTGTAATCTATCAAATAGTCTCGGATCGAAACGCTTTGAAGAAACAAAAATTGCAAAATTGTTATTTTCATTCTCGATAATTTACACGTATTTATTACGAAATACTTTGCGTTTATGATGAGCGATTACTAAAAAGGTACCTACTTATTGCACTTTCTTTGGATTTGAAGAGGGGACAATAATAAAACCTTTTAAACTTCTAATTCATAAAGTAGAAAAAGCAAGCTTTCAAAAATGCTTTGGAACATTAAAATTTAATAATTTTTCATGAAGTTATAATTGGCAAAAACTTTGAATACTTTTAATGAGTACGTATACCGATTTTAGGCGTATGAACGTGAGAGTGTATAATTTTATTTTTAATACAGGTTTAAGTTAAGTCAATCCAGTATTTTTATGGAAAAAATAAAGTTTATTCAAGTAAAACTATTATTAGTCGTCAGAGCAAGAATTATATACATATGCTTCGACCCTATTTCCTGACTTGAACCTTCTGTCCATTCTATCAGAATTCAGAAAGATGACAAACTCGGACCCATCCATAATGGCTGGACTGCCCGATGAAAATCAGGTCCCATGAAGGCGGTCCGCGCGATCGTCTATGTCGGCCATGGGAATGGATTCTCCAAGAACTCACCCTCTTTGGTGTTTATGACCAAATCACGCCGCACACACCTTAAACGCTGGCCAAGAATCCGCCGGACGAGGACGGCGCAACAGCGGCAATTAAGTACTCATTGTACGCGCATCCACGCCGGATGAGCACCGGATAGAAAAGGCAAGACGTTTGCGCCAGCGGAGCACCACTTCACTTACCTTCCTGTGCGGTGCTCCCGGGGGCCCCGTAGTTGGGTAAAGCGATCCACTTTGACGATTTTCTGAGTTAGTTTACCGTGACGTCAATTTTTGACGAGTGCGGGGGCATGTCGCCTCAAAAATTCTTTTGTTGTTTTTACATTTCTTATTTTATTTTGAATTTGAGATTCTGTTTTTGTTGTTACAAATTTTCTTCCACGATCACCTCGTCTTTTCTTACCTCATTCAAAGAGGAAATGATCACGCTCTGTTACCCGAACTTCCTTTTTCTGATCAGCACCGTGGAAAAGACGCAAAACCAGTTCATGTGGATCGAGCACGAGACTGGAAAGGCGATTTCCTCCTCCCCCGCCGCCTCCTCCACGATCGCCTTATTCTTTGTCTTCATCTTCCTTGGGCTGGTTGCCATTCTTGAGGTCGTACAAACTATCCATAGGTCTTTAAACCCAGAGAGTACCCGTCAGGGCAACGTGAGTGTGCATAACCAAAGTAGGTGGAAGACCTGCCATGGGCCATTGTTGACACTCATTAACCGTCTTCTTCGTGGATGAGGAACTTTAACTTCCGCAAGAGGAGCACCAGTCCGGTACTTGGGAGTAGACAGTCTTTAGGATGTGCACAGGAAAATCGCTGAGCCGTGGGCCTCTTCGTCAGATTCGTTCGGTGCACATTTTATTGGAGAAATATGCAAATCGCAGCCTAGCGGCTGCAGTCCGACACAAGAGGGACAAGTGACCCTAGCTAAGGGGTCAAATTGGCAAAGACAAACAAGCCTCCAATTGTATTCAATTTAAATTTTTGTTAAAGCCTAATGGGAACTAATTAGGAGAAATAAATAAAAACGTAAATTGCAATTTGTAAAAAGTCTTAGAAGTTTATGGATAACATCTGGAAGCTCGCAAGCAAAAAGTGCCCAAATCACCCTGGGAAAATTTCATTCAAGAAGCTCATTTGTAATTTTATACCGACCTCTAAATAGTCTAGTCTGCTTTTTTATGCTTAAATGTTTTAGGTCATTAAGACACATCTTCCCCAGCAAGATTGCTCCAAATGGGTGATCTTGTTACATCCAAAAAATCTTGTCTTGACTGAATGATGCCCCTGTCAACCATGAAAATATCGCGTTACTGTCTATCATATGGTCCTGCAGACTCCGGGGTGAGTACTTGAGTTCATTATCGCCTCTTCGCTAAGGAACTCAACAAATTCAGCGTTGTCCCGACGAAAATCTCGAGGAGGATCAGTCTAATGTTTTTCTAGGACTCGAGCGAAATGTTTGCCTAAGCCGAAAAATACCTAACTCGCTGACACACGAATATTGTTTGCTAAACGCTTATGTAGCCATAAATCTAGTCAGCGTCCGGACCGGACATGAACAAGTCGTCAATTAGCACAATCCAAAATATTTGGTGTATTTTCCAGAACAAATTCCTGAAACGAAAAAATTTGTTTTAACAAATTTCAATTCTTAAGGTATTTTTTAACCTTATTGTAAAATTAAGCTATATATTTCATTTTTGGATTAGGTAAAACGTTAGGACTTTAGTTCTATTGAAAATTTTAGTTTTGATAAAATATAAGTAGTTTTTAGTTTTCTTTCGTAGTTCGAGCTAATGTATCGTGTTTTCGATTTCCGTTCATGAGCCATTCTAAAACATACTAAATCAGTTTCCCAAGACCGGAGTATAAAAATGGTTTTTAAATTGATTTTCATTAACAACTCAGGGGCAGAAATTCGTCGTGATGCAATAAATCTGTCAAAATGTCCCAAAGTGCGACCAGAAGTTCAAGAAATCCATCATCCCAGAATTAAGCTTCTTAAGTCGTAGGGGGCGACCAAGTAAATGAGAGGAAAGTCGCGGGACTTCCTCAAAGGCCATAAATCGTACGCCACAAATTAACAAATAGAGCAACAGCGCACAACACAGCATCCTCCAAGCAACACCCCGCATAGAGGAGGGGGTTCTTAGTCCCCCCGAATGTTCATCTCACGGCTGATGATAGATGTCCCAATTTCCAAAAATACTTTGTTTACACGCCTGGATGACAGGAGGAGAGATGCGCTTAAGGAAAAAGTCTCATCGTCCCCACGATTTTTTTCCCGGCTTTCGACCAACGCTCTAAAACCTGCGTTTGTCGCGCACTTACAGCGGTTGGGACTTTCCCCAAAAATGCATACTTCCTCCGACAGGCACAAGATGTGGTCCAGCCTTTGGATGCTTGTGATCAAGGAAACACTTCCGATGGGGTCGTGTCCCGGCAGTGTTAATCCGGAATTCTTGAAAATTGAAGTAAATTTTCTGAATTTCTCATTTCTGCTCAACATATGCCACAAATCAAGCGATGCTACTTCCTAGAGGCTTGTTCACCGCATGTAACCCCAATCCCCGAAAATCTAAGAAAAACTTTGAGAAAGTCGAATGAAAATAGTATCTTGAATCAGTCTGGTTTGGGAATTCAAAAATGTAGGTTTTTTCAATTTTGTAGAAAGTATTTTATAGGTACTATCTATCTTTATATTAAAATACTCAACACGATATTATAATGTTTCATGGTTTTTAGCTTTGCTTAGTATTATGATATCTCCGAATACGTTTCGGCAGAAATCATTGATAGAGACTTTAAAACTAAACCCCTGAAATGAAAACTGAAGAAAGAAGAACATATAAAAAACAATAGTTTTCTAACTACAATATCTCAAAATTCAACTATTTTTTCGGCAATATTTCTTAAAGAACTATACATACGTCTTACAAATTAAAAGGGCCCAAAATGAAAATCTCAAAATGTTAATCACGGCGACAATTAAATCACGCGACCCTGCTGGATCGGCATTAAGTCGGCTGGGTCTATTGTTTGAAAAAAATAATTATGCCATAAATCTCTCGCGGGAGCCCTGGGGAGCGGACCGGCGAGGCGTTGGGCTCCTCCACACGTCAATCGCCTCTAGAACGCATTAAGCATTCTTCCTCCGAATAGCCGATGTAAATCAACGATAATTCACGCAACGGCCTTTGCAAAGGTTGAGAAATTACTCTACCCACGGGTATCCGGGCCCGGTGCCTGATTGCTATTCCAGGTACACTGCACCGATCGCATTCCTAAGAAAGTCATTACGGCAATTACCTCTTCATCACATCCGGAAACTCAACACAAAATTTTATTGAGCCTCCTCTGCGGTCGGGTTTGCTCCCCTGATCTGGGGTCCCGGCCGCCGCCGCGCCGCGCTCAAGATCGTTTTACGGGCACGATCCGTCCGTTCCTGGAGCGGCATACGCATGATGGACACCGCGAAGAAGAAGAAGAGCCGGCGAAGACGACCTCCGAAATAGGGAACAACTATCACGTAACCGAGTTCTAGGTAAATCCTGCATTCCTGGTGCGCCACTCGGCCATTGTCTTGGGGTCCGAGCGGTCAGCCCGGCGGCTCTTAGCCTGGAAATCATATGCACGGGTGCAAGACTGACTCGAGGTGGACGTGACGGCACGCGAAACGGCCGGACTTATGTCAATGCACTTCTTCGGCCGACTCTCGAGTTCTATGTTTACTAATGACGTTGACGGTGAAGAAAGAAAAGAAAGCAGGTGGCATGAGTCAACCGCGATGGGACGGGTAGGTGTTCTTGAACCCGGATCTGGGAAAAGAACCCATTCTGGAGTTTGTGCTGCTGATCACAGCCAGGAAGGGCTTCTCGTATCAGAGTTACCAACGGTATTGATGAAGGTAAAACCGAAACCAATATCTTTAATATATAAAATCATAAGTAGTAACAAAACAACTAGAATAACATTCGTCCTTCAAAATTAAAAAATGTATAAAATTTTTGATTTTATGATTTATTCAGCGCATTAGACTCCTTAGCTGATTTAGCTGAATTTCAAATACATATTTTTTATGCTTTTGTTAAGTTATACAAATTCTTGTAAGAATCCCATTGAGTATAAAAATTTCTCTTAAAAAACATAAAAATTAACTGAAACAATTTCCCATGTGAGCAATTGCATCGAATTAAATTATCCCACCCTACCCGCATAAACGACTGTATCCCCTCGGAATCAACCTAAACGAAAGCCTTTTCCGGGTTAAATTAAAGTCGGAGATTTCTTGTACATTGTCACTGGAAAGATCGATAATTTCCCAACGAATAGCAGAATCAATTGCTTTAATGCCGGCATTAATTGAGTACCACCGCCCCATCGCATTCAACTCTTCCAGCAACCGACATTCTCCGAAATTGATCTAACTCGATTAATGTGCGTACGAAATCCGAACATTTATTGTCATAAAATGCGTTGAATTTCTTACAATAAGACGACGTGTGCTGGTCATTAAGAGAGTCATAAGGGTGTCGGACTCGTATTCGATTATCCTGAATTATTTTTATTAACCGAAAAAAGGCATGCGTACTTTCTTTGTGAGATTAATTTACTTCGTTGTAGAGGAGAATTTGTAACTGACAAAATTTTGATTCAATGATGTAACATTTGTCCTTCGACAGTGATTGTAAATAAATTGTGACTGGATCTTATAAGACTTAAATTTCTTACGTTTGTTCATATAGATTTATCCATTTCAAATTAATAAAAGTGATTTTTGAAATATAAGAAGATAAACGTAAAAAAATAATTAATGGGTGAACTTGTCAAAACTATGACCATCGTTTTTTACTGGTCTATTGCGAAGTAAAAATAATAAAATCTGTTGTAAATAACTGCCCACGCTCGTCTCGTGTGTCGGCAGAATGTCCGGAAGCAAACGTTGGCTTCGCCTTTTGTTTTTTTGACAAATTTCATGCCATTTTTCTTCCAAGGATGTACTCTCTTGAGATTTTCCGTTTATATATATTTATTCAGCTTTTTTTCGTCATTTATTGTGCAGAAAGTTTCTTGGCGACGACTCAACAATTATAAGTACTGTCGCTCTGGATATACCCTTCCGTGTCGAGTTTGATTTATCGCGTTGCATTGCCCAGCGAGACACAACACTAACAGGCAGAGCATCATCGACAATTCCAACAAACTAGCGAAACCAGCCAAAATCGCAGAAAATAGCACCATCACGTCTTTTCCGCTGCACTCCGCGGGTAAGACGCTGCCGTCCTGGTCCTCGTCTTCGAGGAGGCGGCGACAGAGGCTAGGAGTTAGCAAGAACACTAGGAGGAAGCTGCTCCTGCACCCATCCGTCGCGTCGCGCATTCTGTCTGCGGCTATCGGGCCGTAGCAAATCTCAGCCGTCGCGGCGGCCAAAATATTCGCGGAGATGAATATAATTTCCCGATTCTCTGATTGCTTTATTAAATCCAATTATTCATGGGTAGTCGTCAATAGGATCACGCCAGCTGGCAACTGCCTCTTACGTAAGATGCGCGACAAACGAGTCTATTTATTCCGCGACAACCTCAGCGTCTCGCTGTCCCGGCACTTTACCGGCCGGCGGCATCGCGGGTTTTTGGTGTCTTGTCTTCCGTCTTAAACAATCTCTTCGATGTTTTACGCGACAGTTGGTGGAAATTCCAAAATTTTGCTAACGTGCGCGCAAATATTTTGCAACGGCTCTCTGTCAAGGAGGAATTCTCGCAGACGGATGCTGGGCCTCGAGTGTAGCCGGCCCAGACTTTTGAAAGATTGAATCTAATTTCGCTTGATGCCAGAAATACGAATAAATCTATAGGGTCGGTCTGTGCGGTTGGAAAAGTCAGTTGGGAATTATGTCGATGTGCTTCGAGAATTATTCTGATAATTAAAGTTGCAAATGTTCGAGAATTTCCGGGATTTAGTACCAGTGCAGGAGCATCTGGTGTGTCACTGTGAAATTTGGGGTACACAGTCTCGGGGGCCGAGTGGGCAGACATTAGAGCCTTCGCTTGAATGAGTTATGCGAAGAATAATCGATATAAAATTCCTGAAATATCTCACTGTCCCATTCCCTTACCTACCTAGTCTTTGCTGGGATGATATTTTTTAAATTTAACAATCTCAGCCTTGCCTTTAATTCATATTTTAAAATTTTTTAAAAAGTGAAGAAAAATTCCTCATAAAATAAGGTGCATTTACTAAAAATTCTATCTAATGCAAATTCAGATTGAGAGTTTTAGAGTTAGTGAAATACAAAAATTCATTTATTTCTTAAACTGAACTAAGCCACTCTCGGGGAATGGTATGCCTTTTGAAAAATTTTTAAACATTTTTCAGAAGTTAAGTTATTCCATTTTAAGAAATGGGGTCATACCAACATAGTCATATGAAATCGACTGTGACCGCCAGGATTTTTGAGAATTTGGTTTCTTACAATAACAAAAGCAGCGATGAAAAACTCCTTTCTCCAAAACTTAGGAACTAAATAGTTTTAAATGGCGTATGACGAACGAACCCGCAAGAGTTAAAAATTTGAAGCATCCACCGATCTCTTACAAGTGAAATGCGTAGAAACCGGCTCGTGATCTTATAGGGCTTGCTTACCTCATTGCAACCAAATAGTGCGTGGATGCCACGCCAGCCACAAAATGCAAGTCTTCAGCGACTATAGCAGTCTTTTTGCTTCTCCGGCCTTTTTATTTGTTTTGTTAAATCTTTTATTTTTCTGCTTGAAGCGCTGAAACAGAATCCTCAAAGCCCTTGAAGGGCACCAGCCACCTCTCGCCGCATGAACGTGGCAACCAGTCCGCCTGCTCGTAGAATTTCCTTGGGCTGGATATGGAGCAGCCCAGCTGAATATCACATTACCATTAGGGCCGACATTTTTCTGGTTTTCCTCCTCCTGTGCCCCTTGGGTCCTTTCTGGCCGGAGGATCAGAGGAGTAGTGGCCTGCGCCGCATTCCATTAGTGCACTCAAAACAAAGATCTCTTGACATCATTAGCACATGATTGCCACAACAGGAACTATGACTCTGGCTCATCTCCTCAAGATCTTGAAAGATCTTGTGGATCTGTCTGTCTTATCATAACGAACAAAAATAGTCCCAGCGCGGCTTCTTCAGCCGCAATCGGGCTAATCGTAAATAAGCGAAAATTCAACATGTTAACCGTCCCCCTCACGCCGTTCCAAGGCGATCTTGAATTTTTTCGGAGGCTGTGCGAACCCCGCGATCATCACGAACGGGAAGTAAAACAATTTCAAAATTGCAATTGGGGCCAAAGTTCTCCAGTTGTCTCATAATTAAGGTGGCGACGCTTATTAATTGGTTTATTACGCCGATCCCCGCCTCAAATTAGACGAGTCTCGAATATGTGGCGCTACCACGCCTCCCGTCTCGTCTACTCGAATTATTCGCCTGCACCCGTAAAAATCTGGGGGTCGACGAGTTTCTTCCACCTAATTATGCGAGTCGGGTCCGGAGATAGTGTTTCTTTTCAAATTTTGAAAACTATAAAAATTCTGTCCTCTGCGATGCGTCGAATATAATGGGCATTTTATTTGTGAATTATTTACAGCTGTCACAACAGACGAAATGAAAAAATTTTACGAGTCGCTCCCTAGTGGCGATCACGCTTGTTAAACAGCTTCTTAATTGATAGGGCCGTAAAAATCCCTATGCATAGGTGCACTGGGTCCTTAAAATCTCTTTATTGCTTATAAGCAGCCGGCATCTTCACTGGAAGAAAGCGCGCCCCGTAAAACATGAATGATTTTTCCCGAAAAAAGTTTACGATTTTCAAAATTTTCAAATTCCTTGTTAATCACAGGAAGAGGCGGCGAAAATGAGAATTTTATTGAAAGTGTCACATATTTAAGTTGATGAAGTATAAAAAACCTAATTTTGTATGCTAATGGATCTATGACAGGAAGAATTTTTAAATTGGAAATTTTTTTAATAACCGCTTTTTGGTTTTAGAACATCACCGCAGGTATTTTTACAATGTAGTTAAATCCATTAGTAAAGCGATTTTAATGTATCGCACTCTTGAAATTTCTTATTTCAATTTGTCTAAAGTGGATTTTTAAAAATATGCATTTCTTCATGTTAGTAATCTTAAATTAGAGCAAATTTGTTGAAATGGTATAGTTTTGATAAAAATTTGATATTCAAGATAAGATGAATTGAAAAATGTAAGAAGTCATATTACTACTAATTTTGGAAAAAACCATCTCCAATCGTATTTTTGGGAAATAGACAATCAGGAAAATATTTAGCCATTTTAGAAATTATTTTTTTGTTTATAGAATAATCTAGATTAACAAGTCTACTACATTTACAAACAAAAACTTTAGAAAAACTACCCTTTTATATGTAGTTCTAACTCAGTCATCATTATCACGGGTCGCAGGAAATGAGGAAAAACTCATATGAACACAATCACTTTCCTCGGACGACACCGCTATTAAAAGTCGTCCAAGGGGACGTGACGTGAGGGAGAGGGTTGGTGTCAATTCCAGTATGCTAATGGCCCCAAAGGAGCCTGCCCCCAAAATGCAATAAAATAACTAGGAGAGTACCGAAACCCGGGGACACTGTCGTGGAAAAAATATTCCCCATTCATTTCCTAATCTGCCTCATTTTATTGCGAGTCATCTTTCATTGCTATCTCGAGAGGAAATTTGTTGTCAAAACTTGAAGGTATCCTCTCTGCCGGGCCGTGGGGCTCCATCCAGGCCAGAACACAGAGCGCTCCGCAGAGGGCCCCATGCCGTACACATCGCTGAATTTTGCAGGAAGCTATCCCCTTTCGGTATAAGCCCCATGTACATTAATATCCACCCACAAGCGACCGCCCGCTTCCGTTCATCCGCTTCCGCAAAGACGAGAGGAGCCCGTTGGAGGAGCCGAGGATACACAACTCCTTGCACATACACCTCGGCTCCAGGAAGCCCTCACACCCGTCTGGGGCTGCGGAATGAGTGGGGCCCGGGCACAATCTCGGGCTTTTCATTTCCATCAGGGAGCGATACAACGGCATCGGAGACAGGAAGCAGGCATGGCTTGGTATTTTATTTCCTGGAAATGTCCTCGAACGTGAACATTATATCCCGGAAGCAGGAAGATGAACATTTTCATGGAAGAAAATTTCTAAAGCTTTCGAAATGATTTGTAGACATCGCCGGGCGGGGCGGAAAAGGATGCTGCTGCCGGGACCGGGACAGGGACCGATGGGGACCCACAGGGATACTTGGGCAAATGACTTTTCCACCGGAGGGAGGAGCGAGGAGCGACGGCGGCTAATCAGTTTTGTGGTTGAGCAAATCTCTTCGGTATCTACAAGAAGAGCTCCCCACCCCCCGAGTGGTATAAGCATGAAATCCGGGAGTAGATAGCATTCTTGCGTCAGTGCGCCGCATGGGTCAATTGCGGCCAGAATTCGCATAGTTTTGCGGATTCCAGGGCATCTCGGTGTCAATCATCCGCCCACGCCGCGTCGTCTAGGAAAAGACAATGGCGGGGGTCGGTAATTTGCGCGGCATGTGACTGTTGCACGACCAGTTCACAAGAAAAATCTTTCAGGCCCGGGAGCATGAGATACGCAAGGCTGCCTTTCTTTCCCGGAAGTTCTGATCGTCAGACGGAAATCTCAGATAACTCACATTGTGCTCCCCGTCTTCGTTCAATTGAAGACAATTTTACAGAGCCCGGGGGCTCCGCAAATAGACGAAATGCCGCCGTCGCCGCCGCCACCGTCGTGGGGCTCCGCGGGCCGGCGGGCAGCTTAAGTGGCGAGCTGTTTACCTAAACAAATCGCATTGTTCGCAAACAGGGGCAGCGGGGCGGTCGCCGGTCCGCCCGCGCCACCGCCGAGCCACTTGCTCCCATTTGCTTCGATGACTACTTGAGATTTTTAACCTATTGAGCCAGTGTCTTACTCACTTTTCCCTTGTTATCTAACGATTATGCAACCTCCGCTGGGATCGGGTTCCTCCTCCATGCGGCGGCTGCGGTGCTCCGGTGCTCCGGTGCGCTGCGCCAACAAAGTTGCCAGCCCGATGGATGGGGCTGCATTCTTTCATTATATCACCTTTAGCCAGGGAACTAGACTAACTAATCGTCGTCGGCGATTTTATTCAAATTTTCCTAATTTATCCCACCGTCGGGCTGAGGTCGGACCTACCTGGAAAATGTATTCCGCATTGTTCGGGATGCCCTCGCAGATATCGCGGAACCTTTTATCCAGAGGACGCTGAGATCGGACACCGCGCGGTTGAACTGCGCGGGACTCGTGTGATATTCAGTAAACTTGACAAAGTCCACGATTCAAGTACAATAGACTTTGAGGTTTTAGCACTCAGAGGATGCCTACTTTTATCCGTAAGTGGAATGTGGGGTGCTCCGGTTACACTGGGGTATCGCGTACCTTTTACACGCTAATAGACCAACAAAGCAGGAAGTGTAAGGCTACAAAGAGCTCTTTCCGATAGGAAAACATATAGTCAAACATTTTTGGCAAAACAACTAAAAGAAGGCTATAAGTAGAAAATGTTGGAAATGTTGGAATTACACATGTATATTAAAGATGATTTTAGATTAAAATTGTCAACAGTTCTCGCAAATAACTTCTCAAGACTCAAGATTTTTAAGAAAACAATTGCTGAATGAAGTCCAGTATACCATCTACTAAATTTTTGTATATTAAAATAGTAAGTTTACAAAATCACGCATTACAAAATAAAGTAGATGTTATTAATGATATAATGTATGGGGTTGAAATAAAATAATTCGATTTTATGTCTTCCTCATTAGCCTAAGCAATTAGCGAATTTGCTGGAATAAAATGAATAATTCAAAATTAACATTGTTGTTATAAGTTAGAAAAGTTAATTCTTTCTACGTCAGGAAAAGCAAAACACCCCACTGCAACCAACCAATTTGCATTTGAATTACATTAAGATCCGCACTTTCATCCGCGGGTGGATCTCCGGGTGATTAATGGTCAGAGCAGAGCTGCTCCCCGCCCGGCGCGTACTCGCACTTGCCGTTGCAAAATCTGCGGAAATCCTTCCTCGCAGCCACCCCAATTTGATGACATCTGCCGCATTAAAATGTATCAAGCGTCGGGGTGCGGTGCGGGCTTTAGTGGTATAATCAGCGGTTCATTGAAGCAGGGTCCTGCGCCCTCCTCTGGGAGCAATGTGTCTTCCTGGTGGTGCTTTCGATTAGGATTAGATCCCGTCTGCTCTAGGGCCACTTGTGTTTTTTAGCTCCCGCCAGCGCAAGAGCCGCCGCGAAGCGAAGGACGCGACAATGTGTGCACGCAAGTGTGAAATTCCCATGGGTTTTTCGGGATTATCTAAAGTGGGCACAGGGTGGCGTGCTTTGTTCTCGTGCGGTGCTCCTTCCCCATTCGGAATCGTTTTTTTCACCCATCGACTGACATTCAATTCCTGTTGCACCCTATTCCCTAAAACAGTGAAGTGTGCACTTGTTCACCCTCTTCGGTCGGTGGTGCGCTTCCTTCCGCACGCATGCAAATAAATTAAAACTAGCGACCCCAGTAAACGCTCGTTATTTGAGCGTCACCCTGTATACATAAATAAAATCGGGTCTCGTTTTCCGTCGCAGGAACACGCCTGTCGTTCGGACAAGAAGGGCGCTGCGAACGACGAGACAAGTGAAGTCCTTGGTGTCACTGTCGCGCATTGTCGTCGGTGATAAAAAGAGGAGCGAAAAAACGTCCTCTTTGCAGCGAAGAGGGTGCAAATCCCCAGGATAGGCTTTGCAAACATATCCCGCTTTCTCCTTTTTTTTTTCTTTTTTATGTAGAGGACGCAATTGCGTAATGTAACTGACCCTATCTCCTGCCGCAACGTCTTTGTGTCCTCGAACATCAAAGAGAATTTTCATGTTGCCGGAAAGTGCTCTTGCCGTTCTCATCTTTGATGGAAACCTTCCAAGGCTCCTTTAGAATTCGAGCTTAGAGCTCCTCGCGCGATGTGAAGGCAGGCTTATTTTCAGCTTTCAATAAAAATTTAAAAGCAAATGGCCTTTGCAGAAAAATTCTATACCCTCTAGAGGTGCAAGTAAATTTTGTAATTTGTTTTATTTGCTTTTCGGATCAAAAATAATATGACAAAATAATTTATTTCGCGATTGTACAAAATTGAAAAACAAGGTAAGCATCTTAAGATAGTCAAACTTTCAAGCTGCCCAGGAAACTTGATCTATTATACATAGGTTCGCAGATTCTATAATGTTAAAAGAAATCTTTTAAACAAAGAAAAATTTTATTAGTTAACCCGTACCCAGCGACGTTCGGAGCAGTTATTACATATTAAATTAGTTTAATGGTTTTTATGTGCATTTCTCCGCAGCTCACTAATAAAAATTGCCTGTTATGGTTTCTAGTAGACGACTATTTGTGAACATTTTCATAAAACTTAATTTAGAAGCTCTAGTAAAATCTACATAATGGATCGTAAGATTTTCAAGACTATATATGTATGTGATTACAGCAACTTCATATAAAGCATCTTAAAACGAATGTGTCATAAAATGTGATATAATTTAAAACTTTAAATGTCACGTACAAATTATTTTCAGCACTACAGAAAAAAACTACCTTCTAAACCTTCCTAACATCAATAAACGAATCGATTCTCAAATTAGTATACCCAATTTTAAATATATGTACATATTTACGTTTATCCAGAAGAACATACAAAACGTTCGAATATCTTTTGATACCATTTTGATATTAATTTTAGTAAAAAAATAATACCTCCGATTATGCTTACTTGAAAACTATTTTTGTTATGTTATGCGTTTCGCCTTTTTGCGTCATGGCATCCCACCTGTTATGTAATATTCAAAACAAGGCGCGTGATCATCTCCGCTCGAAGTTAACTAAGTATCTACCATCCAAAAGTAGTAACGCCGCCTAATTGGGCCAACATAAACAGTCGTTACCCGTTCTTACGCAACCAATTAAAATTTGACGATATTCGCGGAATGCGATTTTAGTACAAGGAACCTCCGCCCTACTTTCACTTTCGCTCCGTTGGCTTGGCGTTCTTTTGATGTAAAAATCGGGCGAAAAATGGCCTGCGAGCGTTTAGTAAGTAAGTGAGTAAGGAAATGCTGCAAACCGACTCAACCTGCTTTAAATTAACTTTTCACCGCGCCGACGTCGGCGACGGCGTTGTTACATAAAGAAAAGCGACCTAAAGAGCCGCGGCGACGGTATGCGGGCTGCGTGCTCTACTATTTCAGTTGAATGGGTTCTTCTTGTTGTTCTTCTCCTCGGCGTCTTAAGACGGCACGCAAGGAGCAGACCGCGGTGATAACAAATTCTCGCCAAAGTGCCGGTGCAAAACCCCACTCCTGCTCGCCGCCCATTTCGTCGGCTCGTTACGAGCGGGGTGATGTAACCTGCTCAGTTTCGGCTGTCAATCAATTATTATTATTACCTTAATCGGCACTCGCCTGGGCGATTATCTCATGGGCCCGCGCAGCCCTGGTCTTTATCAGCGAGTCTGCGCGAAGCGATTACCTCACAGCATATAGTTCTTCCCGCTGCCTGTCCGGGCAGGTGAGGAGGTGAGACTCTCTTGCCGGGGGCCCCATGTAACGAGCCCCGGCCAGCGGGACCCAACGAGGCTGCAGCGGAAAGTGCGGGAAGTGGGGCCGCCGCCGCCACCGTCTTATCGTTTTCCTCCGCCACTCTTTCGCTGCTTTCCTGTTACCTGTGTTACCTGGGCAGGTAGGTTTTTGTGCGGCGCATTCTCGGCTCGGTTGCCGCATCGCATCGGCCTGAACCTGACTGACTGACTGATTTCCCGTGATTAGGCCCCCGCCCTCCCCCCGCCAGCCAATCACCTGCAGATCGCGGGACCCCCTTCTGCACACTTCCTCCAGGTGGATCACCATTTTCGCGTTTTTCTGTGATTTATTCACGAGATAATTCGCTGCTGTAACACCGCGCTGCAGTGATGCAATACCTCAGCGGCACGATGGGAATTTAGGTGAAGACTCTTTTCTGCACGGTGCGTCGTCGCGAGCTCCTCAGAGCGGCGGCGCGTCCGTCTAATTAATTTTATAAGAAAATTTGATTTAGCTTTCATGTCTCGGCGGCGGCGGCGGCGGCGGCGGCGGCGTCTTGGGGCTTCACATGTCATCCTCGGCCGCGGGGGGCTTACTCAACCAGTTGCGCAGGTAACGCGAAAGAGGTTCAAGTTTGCCAGGAAATTGCCCACAATGAGAAATTTAATTGTGCACTTTGCGCAAGTTTCGCACGAGTGGAATAAGCGAAGAAGTGGCGACTGTGTTTCTTTTTCTGGCTTGCGACACTCTGTCGTCTCCCCGGCAGGTCTTCCACCTTCCTCGCGGGGAGCTGCGGCCTTGACACGCATCGGGTGTGCCTGGTTCTGCCCACCGGAGCCCGAGCACCCCACCAGCGCCAGTGATTGGGGCTCTTTTGGCGAGTGGACAGAAATCCCAATCGCATCACCGAATAATCGAAATGTTTTAACATTCTTTTTCTACTTGCCTGAATGCCTTTTTCTCGCAACGGGGGCTTTCCGGCGTAATCGACGTAAGACGCTAATTGGACCAGTTTTGCGTGGGGCTTTTGGGGTCGCTTGTAAACGTTCCTGGAAGTTGTGTGCGGCAAGAATTTCCGCGAATTTATTCGCTTTAAAAGTAAAACGTAAGAAATATTATTCGTCACTGAAATTCTCCAGTATTTAGGAATTTTAGTGGCACCTACATATGCTTAAGGGGAATTTCGTATTTTAACACGATATACGACTTTTTTATTATGCTTATTATTTTTAGTTTTACATATGAGTTCCTAAGTTAGTCCTTAACCAGTTTTAAATTTTAATAGTTCTGCTTCATTCCTATTCATGGTATTTGATTTATGTTTTTTTTTCCGCAAGATTATTTGGGGGTCGTAAAACTCCCTAAGAATTTTAATTTAAACATCTATAAATAACTAAAATTCAATTTTTAAAGTTTGCGGAATAGGGGACAGTTTGATGTTTTTATGCTCCCTCGATCAAGAATGGATCGAAATATAAATTAGCTGCAATACAATTTTATAGTATAAAACAGAAAACATTTAAGACTACAATAACTTAACATTACTTATAGTAGGGACATACTCATTTTCATAAAAATCAATTTATTTCAATAATTCAATTGCAGTATAATTTCTCAAATGCAAAATATGCCCTTTTAGTATTAAATTTGTTTTACTAAAATTGTTCTGTTTACGAAAATTATACCTTCAATGAAAACAAAATGCAATCATTTGGGTAAGTAAAAGTTTTCGTAAATGCCGCGCATAATTGAGTTAAATTCATTTCGTCCAAAAATGGCCCATAAATAGAGTCGCTTGCATGCCTTCGGAAAAAGTAGTTAAACTGTGCGCCCAGAGCAGTAGATACAATTTTCACTTCCTCAAATGGCGCAAAATTCAGGTGCACGCTTGGACGCTCCAATTCCCGTGCAATGCAGCAGCATACCTGAGCGCCTGAAATATCTTCGAATATTTCGGGGGGAAATAGAAATTTCAATCAAAAAATTCCTCTCGAAGAATTCGAGGCAGCCGGCTGCCGAGGAAGGCTATTAATTAATTTCCAATTTTGTGTCATTTAGAGCGGCGAGACTTATTTGTTTTTACCGTGGCGAAATTATGTCATCGCAGCGGACCGCACCGGCCAAAGAAGCCTCACACCCTGCTCGTCATCCGCGCAGTACCGCCGGCCGACTCCTCCGAATCCGCGCCCCAAACCCAGAGGAGCCCCAAGCAGCACGAAAAGCGGCACGAAACTTTCACCTTTCACGTAATCTTTCCGTATATTGCAGCAATCAATGAAAATGCGATGGGCGGGTGTCCGGGCCGCGACGATGGTGCTGCACCAGGCCGCCCTGGGGCCCGGGCCCCGGCCGCGGTAGCTCCCCGGAACATGGCGGCGGCGGCGGCTGCAGCAACAAAACGCCATAGTGCAAAGTGGCGCACTAATGAAATTGGCAGACAGAGCCCCAACGTGGCGAATTACACAGGCGACTCCGGCCAGCCACTTATTATTAAATGTTGTGCTCGGTTTGGGGCTCCTCGGGCACCGTTCCTGCCTACGTACGCTCCACGACAGCAGCCGCCGACCATCTTTGGGGCCCCGAAGACACCGCGGGCGCACGTAATGGAACCGGTCCTCATCTGGCCGCCACCTTTCCTGCGGATGATTAGATAAATTCTACTGCCATTACCCAATAAACGTGATGAATGACAGTCTGCAATTTTGCGTAGCTCTTTTGAGTTTCCTTTTAATTAAATTCAGACGATGGACGGGGCCGCGCATATCGGGGACGGATTCTGGCCAGAGAGCTTTTCCGCGGAGACGCCACGCCACGCTGATGATATCGCGATATTTTTCTTGATTAATTTTCTCGTTTGTTTATCTTGTCGTTTTGATTAACTTCCACCGGTGCAGTGGGTTACTCAATTTTGGCATTTCTATGTTGCAAAAATGAACAGGTATGAAAACAATACTCTGCTTTGATGTAGTGCCATAGAAGCGGTTGGGTAACTCCAGGAGGTGTTTCATAAGTGAACATCATACATTATGGAGTGGCAAAAATATATTTAAAATAAGTGAACCATTTCCGACATTATTTAGGTCTAATAGAATCAAATCCGAGGAATTCAGCTGAGGAATATTAATATTGGGCTGTTTATATTTTATTTAAAATGGTTATCAGTCATGATACTATTTTTCTTTCATCTTCTTGGTGAACACTTTAACACTTTACTAATATGGTTACATTTTATAAAGCGCAAAACGCAGGAGAACTCAAAAGACGATATTTTAAAAAGAATGCGTAGGGATATTTTGTTCCTGCTAAAAATTCGGTCAGGTCACGCACAATTATACTACTTCTAAAATACGTTTTGTGGGGTTTTATGTTCACTATCAAAAAAACTATTTGGCATCCTATGCTTTCAAAAACCATAATAAAATAATAATAATAAGTACAAACAGATACTGAAAGATTCAATTACTTTTATTTTCTGAAAGAATTTAGTCGCATTTTCCTAAAATTACAATACAAAAGCCAAAAAACTGTAACACCCAACTTCCCTGAGTATGCCACCGAAGAACTTTTCTCACGGAAATCAATGCAACGCATAATCTCCCCCGCATCCTTTCACTAAAAATGCGCAATAGTTTCGTCAAACCCGAAAAATTGGTACAGGTTTCCCTCCCGTCTTACAAGACGGCAGCAATAACGAAAATCTCCTTCATCTGTCATCAATACACAAAAGCGAAAAGGAGGAATTAAAGGGACTCGTCCTGCATCACATCCCTAGGAGAAACTTCTCACAAAAAACTCCTCCCGAGTAATTGCCTCCTAGAAGAAATCTTTTGATATCGAGACTATTTGTTATCCTGTCCCTTCACAAGGAGACACTTTCTGTTTTATTTCGTCCCAGCCTGGATCTAGCCATCTTCCGGCTCGGCTGCTTAGCAGAGTCCAGACGGCCTCACCGCCAACCGTTGACTTACCTCGCAGCCAAAAAACGTCTATGGCTTTGGCGCGTAAACAGCAACAAAGGAGGCAGCAGCAACAAGCAACGCCTGCAGGATCACGTCGAAGAAAATTGAGCAAAGTGCCGAGGAACCCGCCGGGATATTAAGTAACCTCTTAGCCGAGGAGCAGGAGCACTCCGACCCAGATTCTAGCCCAATTCCGGGATCCGTGAGTGTGTGCGCCTTTCTTTAAGGAGCAGGGCGCGCCTGCGGCACCGACATGTGCCTCTGGAGCGTGGGAAAGGAATTTTCGACGGAGAATGCATTTCACTGATTTTGTTCCTATTTTTTCGAGGCCCATTTTTATCAGCCCTCGCCTCCTGAAGGACCTGAAACGGCGGCGTAATGGTTCTGGAGTTAAACATTTTTTTGCTAGACTCCAAGCAACAGCCTCGTCTTTGGGGTTTCCTTTGGCCCGGATTCTCTGAGTGCGCTGCACGTGTAATTGCTTCAGGTTTCGGGTTTCACTATGACCGTTGAAGATTGATTTTTTCTTGTCTTGCTCAGAATATTAATTGCTTTTGGAAACTAATTAGAAATAGAAGGATAAGCGGATATTGGATCCGTTTTTTAGTTCCCAATCATTAAAATTGTATCCCTGCATTTGACTGCCCTTCAGACTTATAAAAGTGGTTTAAAAATTTAAGGCCTTCTGTACCAAATTGTTTTATAAAAAAACTATATATAAGAAGAATGTCGTAAAGATTAATTTTTGAAATTAATTAACCCATTCGTTGCTGAGAGCATATTCCAACCACACATTTGACTATTTCTTCGAATATACTCGGGATTGGCAAACTGGATAGAAGTAGAATATTGGAAGAATTCAGACGATAATGTAGGAAAATAATTTACTGCAAAATAAATATTTTGAATAGTTATCTAAACTGTATGGAATTTTGTCTTACAGTTTACCAAAATATTTTATTTCGAAAATCGCATTTTATTAATTTTCAAGGAGACCTGGAAGATATAAATTAAAATCGCTCATAAAACCTTTCTACTTTCAAATAAAAGGCAAAAGGAACTAGAAATGATTTTCTCAAGATTTGAAAATTGATTTGCTTGAAGCGACCGCGATTCTTGGGACTCATCATTAGCGCTTGTCCCCAGTTCCATTCCAAGTGGACTATAATGAGATAAAATGGAAATCGTCGACAATAATAGCAATTTCTGGGCAAATGCCGGACAGCGGCAAATTATCGCTCATTAAGATCGGCGGCGGTCCTCCTTCAAATGCAGATCACCGATCGCTCGCCGGGGCCATCACACTAAAGCGGTAGCCGCGCGGTTGCATAACCAGTTCCTTCCCAGAACTCCCCAACTCCGCAACTCCGCGCAACTGGAAAATTAAATTCCCAGAGAAAATGGGCATTTGAAGCGAACGCGAAGCAGCAGCTCTAGGAATCCCCAAAGCATTTTCTCGGCGGCCCTGACACCTCTTAAGTATGCGCGGCGCAAAAATCCCCAATCAAGATAAATCGGGGCCCGAGAGCACGGCGCAGTCTTAACTCTTTTATAATTTTTCATCGATCCACCAAGCCGGCCGCTCTCTGGGTGAATACCAAAGTCGCGGGGGGCTACTGGTTGATGATGGTAATAACCAAAAAAGCACGAGAAGTAGCCGTGGGTCAGTGCGGCTCATTCCCGGCACGTCCCGGGCGGCAATTAGGAGTCAGGAGCGGCACGGCTGCGGCGGCGGCGTCGCGACACGCCGCGCTTATATTTGCTTAAGACAATTTTCGGGGGCTCCACTTCTATCGCCCGGCTGATGATTAATTGTCATGCAGCCCCACGGGGCTAATCGGTCGCTCAAATTGCCGTCGCTGACCAAACATGGGGCCTGACAACGTGATGGAGTGCTAGAGATGATGGGGCCCCGTGAAGGGCTCCTACGTTTCGTACGCCCTGGAAGGTGCCTGCGGGAACTGCATTTTTGAGAATATCTTTGATTAATTGAAGACGACGTCGGTGACAACTTAATCACGCATTCGGCCCTGAAGATTGCGCTTCTCGTCCACTTGAGGTATTGCCTGCGAGGCGACTAGTTTTGAATAACTTAATTTGTAATTTGTAGCTTGGTTCCCTTGGGGGTTTATTTGTTATAAATATTTACTCTAGGCACATTCCAATTTCGATCTGATCTGCATGAACATGTCTGTATTGCATCTATACATATCCAGTCCTGCTTTATTTCTATCTAGAATTTTAAGTGCAGTCAATCTTTTAAATAGAGCTCTACTATTTAGTTTTTATAAATAGTAGTGAATAGTTTTAATTTCATCACTAGCCGAATGTTCAAAATTATTGTATTTTATGGAGGCTGAAACAGATCTTTAATTTATATTGGGCGCGTACTTCTTTTCACCAGGAACGACGCAATGCGTATACTGGCGATGGAAAAGCGTTTTGATCAGAATTTCCCTGTGATCTGTAACAGATCCGTGACCGACCACTGCCGGTACAGCTTCAACCCCACCAAATACGGCGACTCCTGGCCTAGTTTTGCTGCGGCTGGCGTGCTGCTAATAGACCAACAATAGGAATTGCGAAAAGAAATGTGCTCTCGTTCAGTTTTTCTCATTTTCCCCATTATTTTCCCATCGCCGCAGGTAAAGTAGAAAAAAAAAAGACGTACATTTACTGTTGCATTACGGGAAACTCGCGGCATATTCGGTAAAGTACTCAACCGTTGGATGCCGGTGCAACTAAATCGCAGCCCGGATAGAGCTAGCGGCAGAACTCCGCTGCACAGCGTTATGCAATTGGAGAGTCTTATGCAGCCGCTGCACACGTAACAGACGCATAATGCGTTCACGTAAATGCCCGTGCGCAGGCAGACACCAGAGTGCACCGCACAGGCGCTGCCCTAGCCCGACTTGGAGCGCCCCACCGGGCCCCCGGGCGCCCCGGGGCTCTCTGGGCGGCTGTGCCCGGCCAGAAAGAAGTATCTGTTCCAATATGCAACAGCAGATAAATCGCTATTACGTGAGTTACGGTCGTTTCCTACTATCAGCGCCGACGTAACAGGTGATCTAGAAGACCCGAGTCGAGTCACGCCGTATTGGGTTGCGTGCTGCACACTCCTCGGCGGGCTTGTGTAAGAAACCCCATTAGCCGGGGCCGCCTCAGATGCTCCGCATAAAAATAGCATTCGCAACATTCCGGAAAAATTTGCACCGAGTCTTCTGCGCGGTGGAGCACTAGACAAATTGATGGGGCCACGGAGCCCTGAGAGCGACAACTATGCGGACCTCATGGAATTAACTAAGTAATACTATAGGCGACGATGCGACGACGTGCGAAGGCGAAGATAGAAAATTTTTACCGGAATCATCTTATGTGGGTCAGCAGGTGCTAACGACTGGATAGCGGACAGCTCCCGAAATGGATCTTAGAACCTAATTTGGGTAATTGTCTGCTTTCACCGTGGGATTCTTCAGCTTTTTTCCAGTGCAGACCAGCTGAAGACCCACTTCAACACCGTTCTGATTTTTCATTTTAAGGACCTGGGTGGACAATTTCGATTAAAGTACTTTTCTGGAATTCAGGGAAAACGGGTCTAAATTCTTAAGAATGCGTATTTAAACATTGCTAGAATATTTTATGGCGATTATTGCTAATCAATAACTGAATTGAGCTAAAAGTTAGTATTATATTATATCTTTTTAACAACTTCAATTAATATTCTACCATTAGCTTACTTTAATAACGCCCAAAATCCATAATTTCAAATTTGTAACTATCCAAATTTATTATGTAATTGGCATGAATGTTTATGAAGCATAACTGAGATTCCGAATCAGGAATAGGTTTATATGGAAATTTAAAAATTATAAGTCCATTTTAAATTGAAAGTAATTTGTTTACATTAGCATTAGAAATGAAACGATAACAGTGGTGCATATTTAGAAATTCATTCATCAGGTAAATTGCTCTCAAAATTCGTGTTTCATTGCCTGTCTCAATTTGTTTCAATTAAACGACGACGGTTTTACCGCCTTCCGATGCGATCTACCCCTTCATCATTATTCCGGGCAGGGTAGACCAAGGCGACTCTGGAACCCCATAAACCTCCGGAGCGACAGAACATGTGTGCAGCTCCCTATCCCTATCACCCCGATCTTCGGCGATCGCGTCCTATCAGATTTATGAGTTGCGAGTCTCGGCGACGAAACATAATCCGGGCGGCTTCCTCGCGGTCGGCCAGCATAATGGCGTTAGTCACGACGACAGGCGGATGAACGGCCGCGGTGGCTTCGCTTTTTTTCGCCCGTCCTTTAGGTTTGATCTTATTTTGTTTAAATCGAGCGAGGGCGGCCGGGATTATCTTGATATTTATCGGCGCTCCTGAACATTTTTCCCAAAAGAATTGGACGAAACTCGCCGCGACAGTGTCAGGTCGAATCACTCAAAACTAGACTAGACCGTCCAGACGAATCCCAAGGAAGTCTCTATTTTGGATGCGGCTGACATACATCTTCAGTCCAGCTGCATCGAAGATGGGCTCCGTTTAGATTAAGAATGTACGACCGGCTCAAATTATGAGTGACACTGCACCGCGCTAAGTGGAGATGGCTTCTTTAATTTCAGAATCGCTCAATTGTGCGGAGTCAAAGATCATCGGCGCTACAAGAATCTTCGTCGCACACATGCGGCCCAGCGTCTTCAGCGCGTCATCCTCGCGAGCCGACGCAGCAACATCCAGTTCCTGAACATGTGGGGCACCACCGAGAAGCGCCCAAAAGAACCTCCCAGGAACTGAAGAACTTAAAGATTTTCTATTTTTTTACTTTTCAATCATTTCCACCGCTGCCACCCGGACCACATTTACGCGACTGGGCCTCAGCGGCGATCGGGCCCCGGGGCGGAGCGCTGCCGCGTCTCCGGGCCTGCGGACGCCCGTCGCATAAAAAATCGTAGCATCGCGCTACACGCGCATTAAATTATATCAAATGGTGTCGTCGAGCCGTCCGTGGAGCGATTCCCAACGAGATGATGATTGCGATGCTGCGACAGCGATAGCCGATCGTGCCGCAGATGCTGCGATGCCGATGGAGCCGCCGCATGATTTACATCGAGATCAGGAGTCATCTTGATGCTTTATTAATTCGCCTCCATTCGGGGCTCAGCCTCTCCGCGGCGGCGGTGTCTGCAAGGGGCCCCGACTTTAGTGCCCCTTTTGAGACAGGGAAAATTCGAAAAAATATATTTATTTCTACATGCGTTTTATTTTTTCCTGGAGCTCTGTTTGTCTTGCACTTTAGCAAGATTTAATGGAGCTGTTTAGTTTTACGATCTTGTTGAAACAGGTGCCGGTAGGCTGAACTGGTGATGAAAATTTACTTGCATTTTCAAATTTTTATTCAAAATTAAGAACAAACAGAAACCTACGATTCTCCTTATTTTCACAAAATAAAAACTATACTACATACAAATGCCTTTTAAATGAATTAAATTTCTGCATCCAAAACTGTTTAACAACGAATTTTCGAAAAATCAGCAATCTTGATAGCGGCGCAATCTCAACTTCTAAAATAATTTCGAAAATATTCACCTGGAACTAAGTAGGTAATGATTACCGTAAAAGGTTTCTTTATATTGTAATAGTTTGCTTTTATTCCTGTTTCTCTGATTCTTGCCAACCATGTTACTTTCTAGCAAAATGAGCAGCAGAGAATTAAATTTACATTAAATTCTTGTTTGCAAAACCACGAATATTCCGAAAATGTGCCTTCAAAATTGAGCAATAGCTTATGTTTATCAAATAAAAATTAAAAATATAAATATCTGAATAACCGATTTAATATACAACCCTATAATTCACAAGTTGCGAAACATCAAAAGGCACCGGCCGTCTAATTACCAGCTTAATTCAAAACAACTGCAAACTGCGAGGGAAAGCCCCAAACGATGGTAATAATTTTAGAAATTGCCTTTGACCTCTGAGGAGGAAAATATTTAGAAATTGCTTTCATGGATATCTGAAACAATCTGTTCTGTGTTAGCAGTCCGATTGGCCCCCGTCCCCGAGCGCAGTTCCTTGCCCGTTTAATTACAATTGAGCTGAGAGTCATGGGGCCCCGTCAGCGAAGTCACTGGTTCATTAAAATGATTTTATGGCAATTTTAGTGTCCCAAAGTGGTTTCGAGAGGTCTAAAAATAAAAATAGGCATCTATATAGCAGAAAGCCACCAGATCTAATCCCGATCCCGATCCAGGGCGGAACAAAGGAATCCGCGTGGACGGGATGCAGTGCGCCTGCAGAAAACTACTCCCGTCTTAAAATAAAACATATCCAGGCGACGAGTGCATTGTCCTCGGCAAATCGCTTCAGGAAGAGGATATCATGCTAATTGCTTTGTGAGCCACATAAATTAATGAGCGCTGCACATGTGCCAAAAAATAGACACGGACAAAAAGAATTCTGGTGGATCTGAGGCTTCTCTATTTCGCTGCAGTCTGCCCGCTCCTCGGCTAACAACGGCCAGGAAGATGCTTTTGGCGTGCCGAAATACGACATTAATTTGCTGTCAGTTATGACGCTTAATTGCTTTTGTGCCCGAACGGCCCCTTAGTCGCGAGACCAGCAACTTCCTTAGCTCGTCTTGAGGAGTTCGGTGCCAATAAGGAAGCGGCAACACAGGGCTATTTAAAGAAGCTAGTGAGAGATGGGCGCGATCGGAACTAACTAACAAAAATACAACCGGCTACGAAAAGTTAGACTAGGCAAATCCGCTGAGAATGGATTATCCCTGGTATGTTCATTTCGAAAAATTCATTGCTTTTTTACTTTTGCATACTATGTATGCATGTATTCCTTATATTGCTTATTCCAATTTTCCACAAGATTTTCTCGTTATTTATAATATATCCAAAAAATGACATGACAATGTTTTTTAAAAAAAAAATAGATTCCTAAAAACCAAAATTCTTTATTATTCGTTTTAATATATATTTTGAAATTAAATGCATAGAAAACATTTCAACAATTATAATATATGTATATATATTATTGAGAACTTTAAGTCGTAATTGACGAGGTATACATTATTTTCAATTTTTCGTTACCAAAAAAATAGAATATTAAATTTCTGGTCATGAGGATATGGTTCTTCAAAAAGGGCCAGTAAAACCAAATGGCATTTTGTGGCTCCCTGAGGGAACTTTTGTAAGCAGTGGCAGCCGCGGATCACGAGCACGTTGAAAAGTGCTGAAGTGTGCCAAGCAATTACCCGGCCGAATGAAAACGACCAACTCCTCCCAGCATTATTCTCATCAAAACATTTTCGTCTTTAAAGAATAAAAAAGTAAATTCCCTTTTGCAATAAGCCCAGACGCTTTGCTCCTTTTTGTCCTTACCCAGAATCCGCATGAGGAGCAGGTGTTCCCTTTGTCCGCGTATTTTCCCCGATCAAACCAAAAGTTCCGATAGCCTGGCCGTCTTTGTTCGCCCTCCACTGCTCCGCTGCATGCAAATGAGTCCTTAAATCCGCGCACTTGAACTTAGCCAGGGCCCGCATGCTCGAAGGTGCTTGAGTGGGTCTAAAAGGAGCCCGTGGAGTGTCCTGAAGAATGGCACAACCCGAACACATGTTTTCGCGATCATCCCTTGAGTGCCCTCTCGAACACTGGAATCCGGCGATTTAGGGCTGAATCATCGGGGCTTCGCATCTTGTTGCCCTGAAATTTGATCTTGCATGGAATCCAAACCGATTTTTTTTCCTTCCGAGGTCCCTAATGTCTTCAGCTATCGGAGGAAGATGAGTGGACCTGTGGCAGACCTGCAATTACCCAGAAAGTTAGCCCGGTCCTGGCTGAGGGTATAAATGACTTAAATGGTGTAGGTGTGACCAGAATCTAATGGGCTTTTAATATCCTTTTAAATATTTAAGACCGATCTTGTCTGAGGAATTACTGGTGTTTTAGTCTTATTTTTAAAGGACTGATCTCGTAAGGGTTGACCACCTATAAATCATCGTCCTAGATGATTGCCGGTTGCTCACAAGACCCGGTAATTTTCCGCTTTTGGGGCCAGAATTGTGATTTATCGATAAAGCACAATGTCTGCGCGATCGTGTAGCTATTTTTTGGGGCAAATACCTCTGTGACCATCTTTTGGAATTCCTTAATGGGTCTAGCATGATCCCATGGATTCGATAGTGCGAGAGATTTTCAAGGTAACCCCGGGGATCAAGCCTGCGCGCACAGAAGAAAATGATCTTTCGCATTTCAATTGGCCTGGGTGCGAAGAGGGCGGCGCGCGGTTTCTGCGGCAGCGTCTTGCGCACATCTTCGAACTCCCAGTCGACGACTGCGACGAAAACAAAGACGATGAGGATGGGGCGGGATCAAAGTTCGGCGTCCAATTCCCGCGTAATAACTCATTCCGATTCCAGAGATTCTCATAGCAATCAATGCAATCACACGTCCCATTCAATTGACTCTCCCGAGCTGGCGAACGTCATCCCGGCGATATTCGATTTCATTAATTCAACTTCCTCGATGAATCTCCCCAGCTTCCATGCGGAGCCTCATTTCCAAAGGGGCCCCGGGGTCACGTGGCCCGCATAAAGGCACAGCACAGGCCATTAGAAGAATTCCTCAATTCCTCTTGTTGTAGCCAGCGACGTCGTCGTCTTTGGTGCCTCGACGGTTTGTTAATTTAGCGGAATGGAAACGACGGTTTTGCGTTTCTTACTTCCATTTAGCCGATGCCATGCGTACCACGACGGCGGGTCCGGCGACTCGGGCCCCAACGACGCCGAGGGAGTCTCAGCGGACCCGGGGCCCCGGTGCCCAGAAGCGTGTGTATCACAACTTGAGTGGAGCAATGGAGCATTGTTTGTCCCCATTGTGCTGCCTCGCCAAAAGAAATCATCTCGATTAACGAAGACGGTGGTCAGAGTTCAAATACCGTCAATTGAGCCAATCAAGGAAGAATCAGCGAGTCTTGGTGTTTACACATTCGAAGATTCAAAGCGGCGGCCCCCTGACCCGACTCCAGCTTTATCTGGGGGCTCTTTGGGGCTGTCGTTGTCGTCATCGTCGCCGTTTTGCAGCAAACAATGTCCGGGCCGCAGGCTGGAGCTCTCTCTGATCCAATCTCCCATTAATCCGCACACAAATTAATACCTTCCCCATCAAATAATTAAAGGAGTCCCTCCCGCCGCCGAGCCCGACAGCTGCACTTCTTCCTTTTCAGCTCCCGCACCATACATCCTTATCCTGCTCCTTTTTCGTTCACGTCGTCCGTTGTTCATTTTGTAAAGACATTTTAGCAGAAAACAAATAATTTCGCAGCGGATCGTCACATCCGACGGCCCTTTCACTGCCTTTCTCGCGGCTCAATGGGGCGGCGGAGGTGGCGAGGGTTGCAAATTTCACACTCAATGTATCATGCACATTAAGAAAATTAGAATGTGAGGGAAAGTAAACAAAAGGTCACCGAGACAATGCACTCCTAGAAGGCGACCGACCCCGCCCACGAGTATCCTGCCAGGACGACAATGCACCAGCACGCCTGGAAGGAGTTGTCCCTTCTCTGGGGTGGTTTCCTTTCGACAATTGCAATTGTGAACTTGGTATCATTGTACCTCTGCTTAATGTTAGAGAGCGCTTTAAATTTAATCAGGAATTTCCTGCATATTTGCGAAATAGCAAAGTTGATATTATCAATGAACCTATTCCGAAAAATGACTCATCTTGTATTACGTACGATCACAGACTCTTGACTAAACGTTTGTCGGAATTTAATCGACTTTGTAGTAAGGTATGCAATAAGGTTAATTATATACTATAATGCACACAAGGGACACAAAGTTATCCGCTTACGAACTATCGAAAAGTAAAATTATTTCCAAGTCAGTGACTTATTAATCAGCAAAACATTAATAAAAGTTTTTTAAAAACCAATTTTTCAAATACGCTTCAAATAAGTAGAGATTATTTTTTGGGGTAACTTAAATTTTCTTTCGAAATCTTTATATTAATAATAGCGTATCCAAAATATTTCCCTGAAAATGAATACAAAAGAATTTTAACGCTCATTAATTTGAAAACGTGTGATTGATTTAAGCAAAACGATTTTTGGAATTGAAATTTTGTGGATATCATCTCAAATGCAGTATTTCTAGTTTTCCAATCCACTTTTATTTAAGTTTAGTTTTTCCAATTTAAGAAAATCAATGGTGGAAGCTTAATTGATTTTTAATTAATTTGATATTAGTTACCTACGGGGGTAAAAGTTTAAATCGGGATTCGGCTAGCAACCGTGACTGCATTCCAGATAAAAGAGGAAGCTGAAAAAAGCAGTAGTAATAGGCACCTGTTGACCTAGCAAATTGTCGATATTTTGTTTCACACATGTTGCCTCTTCCGCGCTAGCAATTAGCGCAATTTAAGAGCCCGGCCGCAAGTTTATTCGCGAATAGGCGCAACAAACCGCCGCCGCTCCACCCCGCGCACACAGGTGACCCACTCGTGGTTCGCTGGCTCAGGTGTGGGAATCGACGGATCCCAGCCCATCCTCCGCGGACTCAAATCCGGGAGGCGCACAATACCTCGATTCGAGCACCTTACAACTTTCCGCCGTGCAACTCGTTTCCCATCCGCATTTCCTCCTCGTGCTCGTGTACTCATTACCGGCTCACCTGAAAAACGCCGCACGCTGGTTACGACATCGATTGGGGCACAATCAGCGGAGCACCACTGCGCCGAGGAGGCTCTTACGTAACCGCACTGACGCTAATTGACTTGCAAAGCACAAGAAATAAGGCGCGATGTGATATGAATACTATTCGCAGTCAAAAAGAGCCCCGCCGCGGCCCCTTCGCGGCACAACGGCACCGCCGCGCAATATTCTAGTGCGGGACGAATCTGCCGGGGCCCGCGAATGTGTGCGCGCTTCGAGGGCCTACCTGCCTACGATGCTAATTAATTCCGATGCACACTATCCGCGGCCACCCCCCGGCAGCGAAGAATTCGCGCCGAGTCCCAAGGAAGTGGATTCTCCAAGAGTGGTCCAAGTGGCTGCTGCGTGGGAATTAGACGATGCAGCCGCGAGGTGATCGGCGCTAGCGAAACCGAAAGTCGCGGGCTCCGCTGCGAATTGACCAAATTGGGCCTCGGAACCTTTTGTGATTTACGGCAGCGGAAAGGCCGCGCCGCCGCTCCTCGCTCGCCGAGGCCCCGATTTTTATGGACACAGGATGGAGTCATTCGGGTCGGTCTCGCCTTGCTTTTTCCGATAAGTGGCAGACGATAATTTCCCTTAAAAGACCGCAGACTCCAATTCACGCAGTTTCTTTGGATGAGTTGTCGAAACTTTAACGTGGTAGCATCATGTAACCAGCCAAAGGAAGTCTTTTTAGTCTGTAGCAATCACTGAATCGACATTTCACCTATTGTTATCATACTTTCAATTGAACCTGCATTTCCAAAATCATGTTTTTATCAGTATTGCAGCTTAACTAACATTTCCCATTTTTTAAACTTCTAAATTAGGTAAACCGATCCTAAAAACTTGAATAGGCCTAAGAATTACACACTACCTGGGTCCTGTTTTTGCTACATCAATTTTCTAAAGCTAAAACTTTCACATTTTTAACTACTATCAAAAATTACACTTCATCTTTAATTCACAAAAAAAAACCATTTTGAAATTGTTGTTTAGGACAAGGAAAAAATCGCGTATTGTTAGAAAAGAATCAAACAAAATTTTAAAGAGACAAAAATCGACTTTTTATCCATGCTACATTAGGGATGTCCCCTTAGCAAATAAAATCGCTAAATCCGACCGCGAAAATTAAAATTGAGAATACGTTTCAAGCGTGAAATGAATTTAGAAAAGATTTTGATAGCCGGATTTTATGCAACTGTTGTATTGTTTAAGGGCAGTAGAAATAATTTTTCAAAGTAGGTTACATATGAAAATCCGAATTCCTTGAAAATTGTCAAAGATTTCTGCGATGGAAATAAGATTGACCCATGAGTTTAGAATGGTAGTAAGATTTCTAGAAATTGTAGTGCTCCCATTAGAGCCAGCGAGGAGCTCAAAATTGGTATCAGGGGCATCTGGGGTGCGTGATTACCCTACCAAAAGATGAATCAGGTGCGGGCGCCTTCGAGGTGCACGCTGCCATAGCTCATCCACGGCAATTTCACGAAAGCTGCCGACTATTAAAACGTTATTACCGCGCTCAACCTGCCCGGTGCAGGCCTCAAATTATTCCATCCCGGGAAAAGTAACGATCGCATGGAGATCATATGAGGAGGTCGCGCCATTAAGTTCTAACCTCACGTGCCGCATTAAATCCAAGAAACGCTCACGGGAATGGGACTCTAATCTGATTTTGCGCCACCATCGGCCGCGATTTGACTGAGAGACTCCCTGCGAGAAGGAGGAGGAGGAGGAGGAGGAGGAGGGAGGCGGGAGGATGGATTCCCTTCCCGGACCATCGTCTCATAAATTTTTCAGAATTTCTACATAAACGTGCTCCCGGCGGTGGTGGGGACAGGTCTGGATGCAGATAGGCACCTACAACATGTTTCATAAAGCCAGGCCTTGGCCGCCAATTTTCCCGAACGGGAAATTTTCGAAAGCCTCAAATTTTCCATCGACGTCGCTGATTGCCCCTCATATGATCGGTGCGCGGTTTGAAATTTTTGTGGAATTCCAGATTGGTCCCGGCTGGCTGCCTGGATGGAGCCCCGGCCGCAGATTGCATTCAATCACTTACCAACCTGCGGTGAAATGGAAAAATTATGGATTGGCCGGAGAAAATTACACGTTCGGGCGAATCCAGCACATCTTCCCCCGGCGGATCTAATAACCTCGGAGATCGGAATTGTTCCTCCGAGTGGAGGATGACTTCTTCACGCAACGCGGGCCGCGGCCGGATCCCTGGAGCTGTGATAATAAATTTCCTCTAACGATGTGCCCCGCCAGAGATAAGCGGATCTGGAAGGCCTGGACCGCGCGGCCGGGACATGAGTTTGTTTAGCACCGGGGCACCGCGGAATTCTGATCGGGCTGCGGCACCGGGGAGCTGCGTCGATCCCATCTCCAGAGGGATTTTCAATTAATTCCCAAGTAGTCGACGAGCGGGTAATTGCACGGTGTTTAGGGATCTTTAGAACTTGATTTGATACTGTAATTGGACTAAGTAGTCATGCAATGGAAGGGGTCGCCTTCGCGGCCAGCGAGTACGGAAATTGAAACCTTGCGAGTAGCACCTGTGGCTGGGGCAGGTCGGCCTTTTAATTTTGCACTTAGATAATTTATCACCTTGAGAGTTTACTGAGCGCGGGTAAGGTGTTAAGCCTTTCCCTGCCGTTGGTTTTGGCGGAAATACGCTAGCAATTATCATTTAGCCCGGCAGGACTGCATTCCACGAACCCGCGGACGAAATAAGAACAAAATCTGCATGATTTATTAAGACTTTACCAACTGCGACACAAAACCTGTATACCTAATCCTGTAAAACGTTTAGTAGTTATAGTAGAACAAAAACTACGTTTATTTTCATAATATTTATTAGTTTGTAATCTCAAAAAACATGAATAATTTAATCGGTAGGGTAAACAGACAGACGTAGATATTACTCAATTTTAAAATATCTCTGAAAATCCTCATGTTCCTCCAAATTTTTCCATAATTATGTGGTGTAACGTAAGCTGTGTAAATATTTAATTTCACCTAGATAGACAGATTTCTGTGATATTTGAAAAAAGTTCTCAAAAACCCACATTTCCTCTATGATTCTATTTACTGCATATGGATTTTCTTCACAGCCATTTATTGGGGTTAAAATTTTCCAAACCTTCCCGCACAACACACACTATTAGCAATTGTGCCCGAAAGACTCTGTCTGGCGGCGACATAATGGAAGAGATTTAGTGGGGCATTAGGGCGCCTTACCGTGGAATTAACTATCACAGGAAATCGAGGAGCCCCAATGCGTGGAGAGGAATTGGGGGCGCGAGAAAATATCTGTTAGGTCCAGAGCTCCACAACTGCCATAACACGACAATTAGTCGAAAATTTATGTGCACAGCTTTTAGCGATGCGATTAACCGGCTTAAGAAGATTTCTGAGCCACTCCTCCTCACATACTCCCGTAGCAAGCGAGAAAAGAAAAAAGATTTAAGTAGGAAAAGAATATAGAAGGAAATCCCGAGCCGTCGATTGGGAACCCCTTTGATGCAGACCATCGCCGTCACATTTTTGTAAACAGGATTCGATTTTTGGCCCCCGTCAGCTGGATCCCAACTTGACTCGAACTATTTCGGAAATGAAAAAATAAAATCTCTTTTCAATTCCCATCGGAGAGCGCCTAGGCTATTTTTAATTTCTACAGGTGCCCAAAAATTAAAATCATCCAAATGTCTGCACCTCGGCCTCCGCCCGACCCCGCCCCACTGCCCCCGGAGGCCCACGCAACCACCCGTGAAAATAAACGAACGAGGAAAAGCGATTTTCTTTTTCTATTTCGAGCCCGCAGACACGTCTGAACTACCGGCGAAATTTCCCTTGGCTTCTACGGCGGCATTTTCTTCCAATCGAAAATTTTCTCAGAACCGTCCTCAGTGTGAGGTGAATTTGTTGTTTTTTTTTAGGAAGTTTCTGAACTAGTTTGGGCCGGGCGGGCAGGGAGTGAAATTTATAAACAGGAAACTTTTGGGATAGAAAAATTTACGAACTCCGCCGCTGGAGGAATGGGGAAGTATCGAAAACACTTAAATCTCCGTAAAAATAGAGGCGCTCTTCAGGCCAAAGGAGGTTTTCCCTATTTCGATTATTTTTTTTTATACACATTGGTTACAAAATTTTGCATTCATACCCAAACACATATTTGTAAGGAAAACGTTTTTTCTTAAAGGAAAAAATTATTCTGCATATTCATAGCTCATAAATTTTATGTAGACACTTTTATTTTTCTTGGAAACCTTAAAAATATAAAAGTTGTAGTCGAAAGTGACGCTAAGTCGGATTTATAACAGTCACAACATTTGACAACGAATTCCCCTATATTGATTGAGGGTTAGTAGAAGACTTAGTGGTATTCGAAATTATAATTTTATTACGCATTTATTGCCAGTTTAAACACCTAAACACTTTCTATAAATTAGTTTACAAAATGAAAGATTGAAACCATAACTATTGTAAAATTAAAGTTTCTACTTCATCATACGAATTTTGTACAAAGCAATAAAATTATTTTAGTAGTGCTAATAAAGCTTAACTTCACAAGTAATACAGACATCAGACAATCGTTAGCACTTAAGACTGGCTTGCAAAAAGCAAAACGTAATTTTACTACTAATTTTATACTAAATGTTACTTTTCCCCATCAAGTTTTTTCTTTGATTTTAGGATCGAAGCGTTTCAGTCGTAAATCTGAGACTTAGACAAGTGAAGATGGACCTCCAGACGGACAGAAGATGGAAGATGCAACAATGTCTGGGTGTGACTAATCGGTGTTTTATAGCCACGAAAATCACACGGTTCGCCCAGTGCAAGAAAGTGAAGATGTCTTCAGTCCTGAGCACCGGGGCTACGCTGGCTTAGGCAAATCAACCTCTGACTTTCCTGAGCTGGAAGAATGAAAAGAGGCACCCGGAAGCGATCCGGTCCGCGCTGAAGGGATTAAAGCGTTTTCTCTGCACAGGTAAGTGCTTACCTGTCCACCCGGGTGAGGAGGACGAAGGTGCCAGTGGTCGCCGCGGCTGCACTCGCCGGTAATCGCGAAGCGCGGTCTCGCCGAGCGCCGTGCAGCGGAGTAAATCGAATGTAGCATCAGAAGCACCTTGGGATTCCCCTGGACTTTCTGCAGTTCTTCTTCGGCGGCGGTTGCGGCAACGGTTGGCTCAGTTGCAGGAGGTCAGGTGGCCCCACTGCATAATGCAATTGTGGGTAATGAGCGGGGAGCAGAAGAAACCGCCCCGGGGCTGCCCGGGAGTTTGGTCGTATTATGGGAGTGCTCCCGGCGATATGCGAGGCATATTCGTTTCAAGTGAACTCCTCAACCACCGGGTCATTTCGAATGTGACCCAATTATTCCTCCGGCAGCCAACGGGGCCGGGGACGTGCTCTTCTTCCAGTGAGGCGGTCCCGCTTTAAGAAGCCTCTCCACCGGTGAATTACCCAGATGAAATTTCCGTTCTGTGATTGCCCCGGTCATTGGGGCCCCAGCGAGCCTGGGTTCGTCAGAATTAGCCAGGGAATTACTGCGGTGCGAGCGCGGTTGGCCTATGATTTGCAAGATCAACCTGGACCCCACCGCCGCCTCATCCCGGTCCACTGGCGAGTGCCTCTTTACGGTTTCTATGCTATCTCCGGAAGGCATGTTGAAGGGGCCCTCGTACGTACATGGGGAGTCGTGCAATTTTCACATCCTCCGCCTCTCCATAATTTGAAAAGGGCTAATGCAGGCTTGGTGGCCTATTGTTTTGCAATTTCCAATAATCCCGAATGGCTTCCCCAGGAATCAGGATGCGCCGCGGAGTAATTCCGGGCGAACACCCTCCTGGGTAATCGCATAATGAAAGTAAAGCCAACGAGGAAGATTCGCCGAAAACACGACAGATGAAGTCAATTTATAATAACGACAAAAGTGGGTAACAACTGCACACCAAAAAGACGGAACGATGTGGAGGAACCCTCGCGCCACCAGAGTCCCTGAATGGGCCTCCTCCGTGTCCGGGGTCTGTCTGTGAAATGCTGTTCACAGGGGAGGGCGCGTTCGCCGGGATTTGCACTGCAGGCAGGAAGCGGGGAGCGAACGACGCGGCGTCCCCGGCGTAAGCAGTTCATCCCTGGATGATAAATCGCTTCGGGAATCCCGGCGTTTGCCCATATGTCGCAAATTAATGCTGTTTGGGGGGAAGTGAGTCCTCGGGAGTACCAACGCGGGACAGGTCTTCCTCAAAATGGCACTTTCAACCGAAGTTGAGGAAGAGTCGAGGAACACATTTTGTGGCACATTTAAAAGTGGTCACCACTAAAATTCATTATATAACTAATTTTTTTAAATGGCGACCTACCCTTTACATTATCTACTTTTATATATTTAATTATTCGTTTCTCTCAAATTAATATGTAACAAAATCTAACAAATGCTGAACAAATTTTATACAAGCATTTCAAACTTGTTTCGATTAACCTACATCAACATATTTAAAACTAGTATGTATTAAATTAAACAGACTTTTCCATTTGGACTCAATCTAGATTCTTTCGTCATATTGTAAGTCTTACTGATATTATATCATCACTATCTCTAGAATCCATGAAATTCTACTTCAAGCATTTAGCGACACGCACTTGGCCAGTTTTTGTTATTCCGCAAGCAACTTGCTTTATTTCAGGTGGATTGTTACCTGAGGGAGCTGCCCATCTCCGGCAATTATGCACTCAGTGACCAGTGACTAACCATCCCGGGAGTGATGCATCCCGCTTATTAGCAGTCAAATCAGAGCGGAACAATAAATTTTATTTCCCATTCTGAGCGGTGAGCTGCCAGAAAAAATGGGATTGGACTTATGCGCTGGAGGAAATTTGAGAATGATAATGACACGACAGGTGTGATTCAGGCGGTCTGCGGTGCCATGCGTCTCGTCCATTTTTCGTAGATCCGAGCTTTTCCCACGCACGCGGTAACCGCGCGGCGGCGCTGATGATTTACTCACCTCACGAAAGTCGCGTCCCATAAATCGAGTCATAACTCACCGGGGCCCCTGACTTCTTAAACCGGTGCTCCTGAGGGCGCTGAGCTCTGACTCATGCCCGAACAGGATGTCACCGCTTGTTCTCAGGCGTGTTGTTGACTCCTTGTCGGTCAGCCCCAACCAGCTCCCGGTTCCTTGAGGAGGAGTCCCCGCAGCACTGCTGCTCCGTGTTTTGACTGGGAGTCGTTCCGCTGCATATTAAGTGGAGCCCCGGCGTGGCAAATTGTCCATTCTTGGCTGCTTAATTGGAAGAAATTCATTTCACGCCTCCGCGGCGCATAACTCGAGGTGAACAACTGATTTGGCTCTGTGTCCAGCGGGGCTCCGGGGCCCCACGTAGGGGGCACAACGCATATGACTTGTCAGTTGCAGCTCCCATGCGTGATCGTAATGTCTCCATTAGGCTACGTGAGCTATGGCCAGTACACGAATCTCCGTTGCGATCATGCGTACCAATTTGCATTTGGTTCCGATTGTGGAAAGAAAATTAAAAGGAACAAGTACAAGAAAACCAAAAAGAGTAAGATCTCCAGAAGAAGGCGCTCCGCAGGGGAGTCATTACGCGGCATAGCTACTTATTCACAGCGCGTTTCCCCGTAATTAGATGCACGCCAAGATGTTCACGGTCCGATTTGGCTGGTCACGACTCCTCCGCGGAGAAGAGTCGATCCCAATCGGAGCGGTGATGTAAACTGATCTTAGAAGGTGCTCAAATTACACCTCTCCCTCCGCCCAAAATGATACCATTCGCAGCCTTTGAAAAAGTTAGGAGTGTCTGGAGGCTAACCTGGTTTTCTTTGGCGGTTCAAGTGTTTGCTACTTTTGCGTGCCCAAGATCCGTCATCGTTCCCTGTCCACTTTCAAGTCTCCTGCAGCGAGCAGCTTCACTTCCTCAATTTCGGTTGAAAATACCATTTTAGGAAAAGCCTTAAATGTTAGTTTATTGTTTAACTATATCGAGTTCTAACCCAACTAATTAAAAATAAATACTTGTGTTAAACTTTAATTCTATTCACTACACATAAAACATAAAAACGTTTTTTATATGTTTCGAAAAATGTTTTTACTATATTGTATTATCTTCAAAAAGCCGGCCAAATTAAAAATAACGCTCTAATATTTAAGTTTTGATAATACGCCAAGTTACCAACGTTTCAATTATCCTAACTCTTAAGAAAATATAATTTATTGAACCCCTCTATAACACCAGGGAATTTTTAAAATAGTAGGAACAGGAAATATAATATTTGCGAGCTATTAAATTTATGGATAAAATTAGGAAAAATAATAAACCCGAAAATTTTTATATTCCAAAATAGCTCGCTACTTATATACATATTTTTACCATGTTAACATTGAAAATATGACAATATACCAAGGTTATTAGACAAGTGTTGAATCGAAGTACCTACTAAATTTAGCAACTTTGTCAGCGAAAATAGAATTTACTGTCTTCGATTTCGCACACCTCTGTTCGAAAGTGCAAATATGCACTTTCTTACTGCGCTATGGAGCGTTTCAGTGCGTAACCCAAGCCCAACTATCTTGCTACGTGCTTTTAGCGAAAATTGCAAGTTTTCTCTTAATTACTTCCGTCATTAAATCCCATAAAACTGCTGCACCGCGTCCTCCAAACAAAATCGGCGCAACAGTGCCCCGCGCAATAAGAAGGTCCAAAAGTCTTGCCCTAAGTGCATACCTCCAGACTACGGTCCCGGCGGAGACTCCATTAAGAGTACCACTTCCGGTACTTAAACATTACGGCGATTATCTCCGCGAAATTTATAGCAAATCTCCCGTCCCTCCGCGCCGCAAAAGCGTACAAGATATGCGCGACCTGTGTGGATCGCACCGCGATCAGAATCTCTTTTGTGGGCCGCCGGGACGTTGGATGCTGGGCTGGACCCAAACATCTGCACGGGCTGACTCAGGTACACAATCGCACCGACCGTATCAGGTGCAGCCGCGACCAAAGTCCAAATCAGAGCCCCCGCGGACAGACAAAAGGACAAAGGGGCGCAGGAACAATGGCCAGACTTGGGGAGATCCTCCCGCGAGCCGAAACCGAGATGCGGGTCCTTGCTGCCATCGTCGGCCTGTCACACTTTGCACATGCGACCTCGGCCTTCCGCCGACCGGGGCCGGCTCCGTCCACCTTTCCACCTCATGGATGGAAGTGACGACCCGGCAGTTGGACAATAGCAATAAAAACGCGACCTGGAATAATGTGAAGACGTCGGCCAGCAGATAACGATAAATGAAAATAAGGAAAAAATACGAAGACGGAGAAATAAAAGAGCAAAGGTACAAACCCGGAGATACCGCATCTTGTGCCGCGCAAGGTGATATAAGGAGGGCTCGCGGACGTTGATTGAAAGCCGAGGTGAGTTGCGCGGCAGGGAAACCGGTCCAGGCTCCTCTGCCGGTGATCAGCATCCTCCGCAGATGCTTGATCTCTGGCTGTGAGTTCTTAGGAAATGCCCGCCGGACACATACCTGGCCTGGTCCAACAAAGATGCCCCTCGGTCCGTGGATACCGTGAAGAATGCTTTATTGGTTCTGGAGCTGAACTCTTCGTAGAACTATGCGGGTACGCTTCGAGGCAGGTTACGATTTGTGTTTATTTCCACATTAGCTGAGTTCCGTCATGCGCGCCTCGACGGGCTGTTGATGGGGCTGCTGGGGCTCTTCTGGCGGAAGACCCACACCGGCCAAGAATGAGATAAGAAAAAAAGAGTAGTTTGCTTATTTTTTTTTTATTTTTCCTGAAGAGAAGTCGGAAAGACCTTAGGGCACCGCAGCGAGAAGAAATCGTTTGCAGGTAGAAGAAGCGTTCGCGGAAAGTTCATCACTCCCACCTGAAAGAACGGCGGCCATAGGCACGTTAATTACATGTGGGGCGGGCAGTACCAAGAGACTTCTCAGGTATTTTCTACTGCTGCAAAATCAGTCATGCTAATAACCAAGCAATTATCGGGCGAAAGTTAGCTGCCGGCGCATAAGCTGTTGGGTGTTTCTTTAATAGCTAGGTCGGGTTGGTACACATGTCACACCTCCAATGTTTTTGAAATAGTAAGCCCTATCATTGAAAACGTTTGAATCGAGCGAAAGATTCTTGGAAAGGCTCTATTTTGATAAAAATTCGTTCATAAAGTGCCTTAAGTCGTAAAACAATTTCAGTTACCTTTGACTTAAATTAAGTTTTGCGGTCTATTTTCCAATTTTAGGCTTAGCAAAAATAGAACTCCGGGTTCAAGGGTTGACGGGATTCAGGCATTCGTTCATTCGCTAGACGGGCACGGCCACGGGTCGACTGGAAAATAGAGCTATACTATTAAGTCAATAAGAAATCCCTGGAGAAACGTACACTATCCGAAGCTGCCTGTTCGTAGATCTAATATAGAATAATATTTCACATTTCAATTTAAATGATGGCTTCAAATCAAGTATCATTTCAGGAAATAAATAAAATGGTAAGCCTTATAAAAAAAAATTTCCTTTCTACATAAAAACGATCTTGAAAATCTCAAAAGATAAAAATATTTTGGCTGTATCAGTAATTTTTAGCAACGTCTCAAGATTACAATACTCGAAAACATTATTGTCTTCGGGACAGTAAAGTTTCGCTCCAGTTCTAATGTGATTTACTGCGAAACGACAAAATTGAATCCGCACTTTCCTGGAGCACGGGGCGCGCATGATGAATAGTATCTGCTTGCGTCTGCGCCATCAGCCCAGAAAGGTGCCTGGTGACACAACGATATCGTCAATTTCTCACGGTGTCCTCCTCTCACCTTACCACCCACTCGATGAGTTATGTCTGGCCCCCATTGTGCCGGAGTTGGAACCCCTCGCAGATTTCGCTAACGCCGCTGATAACTAAGTCAAAGGTACCAAAAAGAAATAAAAAGTTTGCTGAAAAGAAGAACGCAATCTGTTTGATTGCACTTGATACGATCACCGGAGAAACTTAAACTCAACTCTGGAAGGTGTCGTCGTGGAGGAGGAGGAGGATGGCGTTGGACCACCTAGCCACTTCGCGGATTCTGCTCAAAATTCTGGAGATTGAGGTGCAAGTGATCAGGTGATGATCGCCGCAGTCGCCTTTGTCCGCGCTAGTGGACTTAGCGAGCGCGATTCGCCATACCGCGGATCGACGCGGGCCTACACGCGGAAGTTTGGAGATACATTTCATGTACTAAGATAAACGGGCGAACGGGTTACTCGCGGCGCGGTTTTTCGTCGTCTGGGCAACTTAAGATGCCTGCAAGATACTCACTAGACGCCGATATTGCGCAATAAGATTAGTTTGTGATCGATAGGCATTTCAGCGGTTGTTTGGGAAAATTCCTTTGAACTACTAGTAAAATTCCAGAGGGAGATAACGAAAAAAACAGACAAATAATCTATTGCTTTCAATAATTTTATTTTTATTTTACATTGTTCTGTGAAAATCAATTTGAGATATTGCTAAATTTTATTTTTAATATTTTTCTTTACATCATCATAGTTTAGAGTTCGATTCCCGATTCCCCCAAAGATAAGTCTCCTTAAATACAGCTTCCACTGACCACTACATTATTCTGCTTAATTCTAAATTTAGAGTAATATGCTATTGTCATGTTCCTCGTAACAATTTCTGCGAACTTTTAATTTTATCGCCCCGGATGCTGCTTGCGTCTAATAATTAATCTGTTTCTGTCATCGATGATGCAACTTTTTAAATTGATCTCTTTGCACTCGTTCCATCTGTTCCGCCAATTTCGTAGTTAATTAAAAATACTTCCTTATAAATACTTATATGCAAAATTTGGTCGTACTTATAAAAAGCAGAGAATATTCTTCTGAATAATTGAATTTCGAAGTCAGTGAAAGCGAATACAAAATTCTATGAATACGACTTTCTGTAATTATAACTCGTTTTATTATCTTTTATTACAGACAACTTTGTGAAATCACTGTAGAAATGTATTTTTCAGAGAGAATTTTGAAAAATGTATAATAAATTAAAGTGAAAATTGTTATTTTGCTAATTTAAAGAAATGTGAATGAAGGGCTAAGAAAATTAAATATTACGTATTTTCCATAAGGGTGCAATTTTACAACGTTTTGAACTGATCTGATGCTCATTGGAGTAATAAAATATAGGACATAATATCGTAAGACCTTTGGACATTCCAAGAAAGTGCAATATTAAACATTTTAATTATTTCGAGCAAGCTTTAAAAAACTGTGAAACACAATTATAAGCTTTTGTAAGTCAAATTTTATTGAATTCCCTTTAAAATAAACAAAATAGATAATAACTTTTTAAAGCCATATTAGGAAATATTTTAAAGTCCTAAAATTATCGCTTTTTCAGCATCTTTATCTTTCAACCCAAATTACACTTGCAAGCGTTATGAGCATAAAATAATGCTTAACTTAGTAAAGCTTAAAGTGTTCTAATTCCATATTTTTCATTCAATACGTACTTTAAGTAGTGCATATAAGTTTTTATTTCTGTAACTAATTCCTGGAAAATATAATTGAGCGTTTTCAATTTTCATACTGCTGCCTGCAACGAAAGGAAACGGTAAACGAGAAATGAGTCTCGAAACACCTGTTTGCAAGTAATTATATGAAAAGAGAATTTACACCGATAAAAAACAAGAAGCAATTTCCTAATCGGGTTGAAATCACGGCAATTTTGTTAGCGACTATCTCGGAAAACTACACCCACACAAGCCCGCGCGGTGGTGGAGGCGCAATCAGAAATTCTCGCTCCACCTTCCCGAGCTTCACTTGTTTGCATTATTTCCCTCCTCGCCATTTCCACCGCTTTCTGCACGCAAACCGCGGCGACCCGGCCGCCGCGAGTCCACCCCTTGCCCAAAATCGCTGAACCTGAGGAAGCCGAAGAAATCACGTCGCCGCCGCCGAAGTCGGGAACGCAACAGCAAGTAAACAAACGGCGCACACAGCGCCACCTGGGCACGCACACCGCCGCCCGGACTACTAGCAGACACCGCGAAGACGGGGCGCTCCGCTCCTCAAGAAGAAGAAGAAGTTTTACGCCCGCTACTTTGAGCACTCGCACGCACACATGCGCGCCGAGTGTAGGGTAGTCAAGAAAACCGAACTCCGGCCGGAGCCGAAGAGAATCCGCATTTAATTGCGGAGACTGTGTGAAATGAAGCGCGTCACGCACACAACGGAACCGCACCGCTGAAGCACCGTAAAGAATTTGTGCGGCGCGGCGGCGGCGAGGCGAACAAGGAAGCCGCGGAAGATGATAACGCGAAAAAAAGAAGAAGAAGACGGAGAGAAGAACGCGCTCAAGTGGCCCAGCTCCACGGCGGCGGCTCCCTTTCCATTTCACGTACGGCACACCACGACGCGGCCGCACGACCACACCGACCGCGCCGCGCCGCACACTTGTCACCGCGAGCGGCGCGGAGTCGGCCCGGAGCTGACGGCAGCACGCTGAGGCGAGTCGGCGAAATCGGGCTGAAGCTGCCGTTCCGTCGCTGGCCTCGTGTAGTAGTCGATGGTCTGCCGTCGATGTACGTCGGGCGAAACTCCTTCTTCTTCTCAGCTGGGTTCAGGGAGCACTCCTAGAGCACCGCGCGCAGTGCAGCCAGAAACGGTTAAAAAAAAGAATTAAGTGTTTCCAAAGTGTCTCGCAGTCGAGCAAGTCGCTGCTTTTTGACGCGCTTCTTTGTTTTCCGGTTTTAGATAAAATAAATTAGAGTGGACTGCATCCGTCGTCGCTGAGTGAGATCCGTTCCCTGGTCCAACCCTTGGGAACTAGTTGTGCGAATTGTAAGAATAAAGTCGAAAACGGCGAAAGTCCGCGCTTTAAAAACAAAACAAGGAACCGGAGAAGTGACGTAAGGGAAGCGCCCACCAGAAGAACTCCCATCGCTTCAATCGGCGGCGGCAATCACTTGTTGTTTGCGGTTCGATTTTTGGTGCTTGCTTGGGCGTGCGGAAGTTCCGTGTTCTGCGGCCGGATTGTGTTGACAAGTGGCTCAAGCCCCCTGGCGGCAGGTTCGAGTGACACAGAAAAAACCGTAAGGGAGCCGTTATTGTCGCTAGTGACATACCCTGGTCATGCGACGAAATTTACTCTTTATTAGTGAAAAGTTTGATAGAAATTGAAAAGAATTACAATAGCCGCCACAAAAAGTCTAAGAAGGTGCGAAATTCGTGCGTTGCCACTTTGTGAGACCCCCGAAATAGAGGAACAGGAACAGGCAACAAGCGCGTTGCGGAAGTTCAGTGGATTGTCAGTGAATTTATAACTGTTTTTTGGTCTGTTTCTCCTTGGATTTCAGTTGTTTCGCGGCTGGAGTGCGAACAGGAACAGTGAGGCGGCATATTTGCGTTAATTTTTTGTACGTTGTAATAAATCAATTGCCACTTCGACAGCAAACGGAACCAGTCCAGACATCCTCTGCACTGTGCAAGGTAACGTAACTACAAAAAAAAATGAAAATAAATAAAATAATATACGAAAAACACTACTTACCCAGTCCGTTGAAAAATTAATTCGAGCGACTGCGGCGAAACGAAACGCTCTTCCTTAATATTTTTCATAGAAGGAGAGCCTTCACAAAGTGGCGGCGGAAGTCGTTCTAATCGCAAGCATCGGTCACCCTTAATTACACCGCGATGGGGTTGCCAGTGAGCCCCACTCGCCGGAAGAACGGATTTACAAGTTTTCGAGGAACATTTTTATTAATTGCTCGTATCGCCTCAAGGGGCGTCTTCGTCAATTTTGTCATTTGACATAATGTTTTTTGGAAAACTTTATCAGACCGAGGTGATAACGCTTATCATGACAAGGAGCTTGTTGAAAATCGTTTTGTAATTTTTATCACAGATACCTAAGTAATTTGGGAAAGATACGAGACCGCTTTAGATATTTATAGCCAAGTAAAAAGTGCTGAAGCGTTAAATATTTTGCAACTTTTTCTCCGTTCTAAAAATTGTCCCAAGAAAGGTTTTAAAATTTCAGACTGCAGCAATGAAAGTTCTTAAAATAGATTGGATTTCAAACCAAATAAAATTAAGGAAGAACCTCATATTTTTGAAAGAAAAACAACTGGACAAAAATACAATAAAATACTAGGAAACCAAAAGTGTTGACCAGAATAAAATGTTCCACTAAATAGTAATAATATGAAAGATGTGAAATAATACGACCACGTAGTCTAAAACTGCACAACTTTAAGTTAGTTACTATGATCCTAGATTATAAATTTATTAAATTCAGACACATTTATTTTTTTCAAATTCGTTTCATGTGGTAGAGTTAAAGCAAGTTGTTGCTCCTGCGAATTGGCAAGTTATTCGTATAGGATTTTTTCTGTACATTACAATTTCCTAAATGGATAAATGGAAATACTTCAACAGCTCGCAATTTCCAGAAAAATAGGGTTAAAATATAAAAGGGGCCATTCGTGGTATGTTGAATTATAGGAGTTTGTAAATACTTATCTAAAAATATTTGTATGTAATCAGACATACCAGAAACTAATTGCTTTTATAAAACGTTTCGCTAACCAGCATGTAAAAATCTAGAGTAATACAATACACTGAATTTTTGCTATCTTTTAAGTGCGTAGGTATAACTTTGGTTTCGGAGAAAGTTGTAATTATAGATCGCGTGAACCAATCCAGGAAACGGGTGTAAGTACTTATTTGTTTTTTAAATCAAAGGAATTCCATTCTTTTTATCTCAAGAACAAAGTAAAGTTTAATTATCTTGTACAAAGGTATTTCATAGTATTTCCCATACTAAGGTAATTAGCGCCAAGATCTAATTAGTCAACACGTCTCGCAAGCCAGTTAAACGAGACTCCAGAACAGAACCCCCCGCCGACCCGCGGGAAGCTGTTAATTAAAATCGCAAGCTTTAAGGTCCGAAAAGTCGCCGACACGTGACAGCGCGAAGCCTATTTTAATAGGAGGCCTATCAGTGATTCAGAGAAACGTGTGCACTGTGCACACAGCCTTGCCTCGCTTAGCCAACTCCCCATAAGCAGTGCACTAAACAGCCGCTCAAGTGGCTGTTTGGGAGCTCTAGAGCTTTTAATTATTTCCCGGTAGGAACGGGCTCGGTTCTTAGAAAACCTTGCACTTTACACCTACGGAAAAAGCCGCACTTCCTCGTGATTAAATCATCTTAATCTCTGCCGGCCGACTTGGGTTACTCAATTCAAAATGGGGCTGGAAAAACAATTGATACGTGCGGCTGTACCTGTTTTTCAGCTGACTGTGTCAACTATGCCAAAACACAAACATAAATAAAAATAGGAGATAAATAAGAAACATATAGTGAACCCCTCGAAGGCGGTGGGAAAGGGGCCGCTGATTTGTCTTCGAATGGGAATTAATAGGTCCGCTGATAGCCACTATCAGGGAGAGTCATAAACACCAAGTGCGGATTATCGGTGTAAGGAGAAGTGTAAACAATTTTAGGAAGCCACTCGAAATGGTCGTTTTGTTACAAATCTCCAGATAACCAGTGACGTCACGCGGTGTAATTGCGCGACAAAACTGGTTCACTGGAACATTATTTTTGCCAGGAAGTTGATCGCGAAACGATCAGACAGACGATCAACAGGGCAATTAGCACGCCAATCGAGCAGAGAAATATCTCTAAAATGTCACCCTGCACGGGTTTTTTGGGTAAAATCAGTTTTCGTCCAAATTTCAATTCAAATTTGCTTTTGTCGAGAAGTCTCGATCTTGTCTTGATCTTAAATTTAAGGTTCTTGGAGCAATAAATGGTGCTCTTTACGAAAGAAGCAGTCCCAAGGGCATGCGCAAGTGACGAATGGTTCGGTTTTTGCCGGATTTGGTATTCGGCAAGAGACGTTTTATTTATTTTTTCTCATTTTTGGTTAGTTAATGTTAATGCACGCTGCCCAGGTGAGTGACAACACCTGCGCTCATTCCCCTAAAGAAGAAAATAAATACTCAGGTAATGACCATGACTGGTATGTAAATATATCCACCAGCCTACTGTTATGTTTCGTTTACAGTTAAAGCTTCCGGATTTTTATGCTGTTTCTTGACTCATAAGTTTTCTTTTCACCTAATGGGTTAATTGATAACGACGGTCCTACTATCTTTCGGGTGTCTCGTTCAAAATCGTTAGAAAGAAGGTTTTCTTGAGCACTTGAATTACTAGTTTTAGGGCCATTCTTCACTCTTCAAGACGCTGAAGATAAATTTTTTAAGTTGCTCAATGGCTGTAATCTTCTGTACGAAGGTAGTTTTGTAATAGGGAAGAGGATTTAGTGAAGGTAATTAATTCTAAGGTTTCTTCTTTTTTTTCTTTTTAACGAATGAGTTTGGAAGCGTGGACACTAGACCTGTGTAAGGCCAATGATCCGTAGTGTTTATAACAAAAAAATTAATTTATTATGTTCAAGTCTCGTATTTTCAGATAACCTTTAAGGTCATTGATACACCGTATGCAGGGTTTTGATTTTCATTTACCTACTTAATTAGCGCTAATAAAGTTATTCAGGTAAAACTAATATAGGTCATCGTTTTCTATTTCTTCGAAACGCTATAAAAATGCTGAATCCTAAACTGCTTCGAAAAAAAACGAAAGTACGAAAAAATGGTGGGGTTTCTTAATAATTTCAGAGATAACATTTAAAGTTCAATGTCCTTTTCACAAACACGAAAAAAATAGGTAGTGTGAAATTTGCGTTGATATCACAGTCAAATTGATAGTGAAGTTGTCGAAATCAGAAAAGAGGGAGTGTTTGTTATTTTTACTTTTTTTAAAAATATCAGTAGCTACTATCTAATTTCACTCTACTTTTAATCAAACTTTTAGGCATAGTAATCATGACAGCGATCACTTCGGTGAGCTAAGTTGTTTATCGTCAAACGATTGGGCAACGATGGAAAAATCATTAAAACACTTATAAATTAGTTTCCTTATTTATTGAAACATTTTATGCACAATATTATTGAGAAAACATGAATTTGAACAAAAAGTTAGCAGAAGCTACTTAGAAATTCGAGTTATTATTTGTGGTTTATTTTTCAAAATAAACTACTTCTTAAGATTCATGTCAAACTACGCTTGATAAATGTTATAGGGAAAAACATGTGGTTCATTACTCAACTTAATGAGCGGTTCGAAATCAAAGGTATGAGATGCCGGAAATAAAAATAAAATATTAAAATCAATGCATTTCGTGACTGCTCAATTGTCTACATTTCTAGTTATCAAGTGACTAATTCTAGCCTTTCATTTTCCTGTACAGAAATGTTAAATTTACAATTCATAAGGTGAAGAAAAGACGCACTTCTTGCAAACGTTGACTCAGCTTAGGTTTTACTCTGCAGGATAATGACTCAGAACACACTTTCGATCAGTGCGAAACGCTGAAAATAAAATAAATCTATGAAGAGGCTTGGAAAACAATAAAAGTTTGACTCTTGGATTAAAATAGGACGTGTTGGCGTAATGGACATTCTCAATTTAAATTCCATGCCAGCCTTGGTGCAACATTTTAAGTGCTCAAGGCCTTCTATTGCCATCCTCGATAATAGAGATGGTGCTTTTGAGGCGCGATTCAGAGACATCTGTTAGAGCTATTTTTAACGAAAAGGCAGAATCTGCGAACATGTCCATAGCCGTCTAGGAAGAAGGAAGAAACAAGAGGCGATCTTGTGTGGCGTGAGATCATTAAGCTCTGGGTCACGAACGGCTATAAATTCCCAAAATGACTATCATCAAATTGGCAGCATTTTGAAGAAAGCTCGGGATAGCAAGATGCCCATGAGGAAGTACGTCGCTGGATTTAGGTCTCGACGCGGCTGGATGTGGCTTCCGAGGCGTATTATAAACAGAAAAATGAATCAGAGTCCAAAAATAGTGGGGAAATTGGGAAGTATAGCAACAATTTCGAAATCTCCCCATTTTGCTCAACCGCAAAAATCGTAGAGCATCGAGAAATCGAAAGCGAGGAAGTTAGAAGCGATACAACGCCAACAAACGGCAGACAAAGGCGTAAGACGCAATATTATATCATCGGTTTGTAAGTTTGCCCACTTTGGAGCCACTTAAACCGCTCCTAAAATGCCTCCAGACGATTCTGCAACGAACAATTACATAAAATAAGAAAATGAAAGACAAAAATAAAAAATAAAATAAACGGCGCGAAAAAAAGAGCGGCAACGCCGTTTCGAAGATGTTCGTCATCGTGGAAGCGTGTGCTGAGCATCTTACAAGATATTGTCCGCGGGACGCGAGCGGCCAGAAACAGTGCGAAAAAGCTAGACGAAAATAACGGCGGCGGCACCATAGCGCAACGGCACCAAAAACGAAAAAAGATTTGCAGAAATCGTGTGAAATCTTTCCTTCCGCAATGTTTGACCTTGCAGCGGAATCAGACGCAAACCGCGCGTCGGAACGGCGCGGCGCGAGGAAAACACGGAACTTGCGCGGACCGGGCCAACGAGCAGCCGTCGTCCGTCGTTGTCCGTCGGCGCACCGCTGCATAAACCAAAAATGCAAAGCGTTGCCGGGACGACAGAGCGGCGGGGAAGGGGGAGGGCTGCGAACATCCCCAACAAAGCCAAGGAAGTTTTAAATGCAGCGTCTCAAGACGGCGACACTCGTCACACGTCTTGAAGCGCACTCGTAAAGTCGCGGGGCGGTTTTGAATATGAAAAACGTGAAAAGCAGCGGCAGGTGACGACGGTGGCTTATGAGGCCCGCGGGCGACTTTCGCAGCCCCATCTTAAGTTCCTGCCGCATGCCTGGCCGCGGCTCGTTTTCCCTCTTAGACGCGGCAGCCGTCTCAGGGGGGTGCACGGGGGAGCCGCGCGAGAAATTAATTAGAATAACAAGCAGCCGAACCAGGAAAAACTGCGCAGAGCAACAAGCGGCTAATTTGCATATTCTGATTCGGGAGAAGGAGCTGATACAGCCACCCGCGCCTCCTCGGCTTCCACCCGCGCCGATGCTGCGCTGATCTTTTGAAATCACGCAGCGCACCCGCGGACAAAGCGATCGTTCCAGCGCGAGCAATTAAATTATTCATAATTCCGTTCGCTGCGGCTGTACCGCGGCGCGTTCCGCGGAGTAAGAAAGACCAAGTAATTTTTATTTTTAATGAGGAATTTGCCACAATGTCACTTCCTCCTTGCCTTCGGGCACCGGTCGCGCTACCGCACCACCTCCTGCCGGCGTCTTGCCGCCCTGCCGCCTTCGTACCGCTCGCCGTCTTCGAGCGGTTCTCGAACGAACCAAGCCTAGTTCTTGCGCTCGACGAAGCGCTGGCCGCCAACTCAACAGGGTTTTTTCCAGCTGCTCAGATTTTTTTCCTCTTTGCATCTTCGGTTCAATTGTTTCGCCACTTGGCTCTCCTTACACTTTTGCTCTTTTTCCGCTTTTTTTTACGCGATTTGCAAAGAACGGGGCTCCGCCGAGAAGAAAAAGAAGAAGAACAAGAATAAAACGAAGAAAAGTAGAACTACTACCCATGGAGCCGCGACGCTAGGCGAAGCCGACGATGGCGACAACGACAACACAAGCGCCCCCTTGCAATTTACTTCCGCATTGGGCTAGAAACACACAGGCAAACACGCGAGACGCCTTTCTTACTCTTGAGCAGTGGCTGTGGAGGCGCCCCTCCCAATCCCGCCGCCGCTGCCAAGATTATGCCCATCTCGAGCCCAAAGCGATCCGGCTGCTGGTTGGCGCTCCGCTGTAACCCGTGATGTATTGGTCGCACAAAGCCGCGACGGCGACGACGACGACGATGCACCCAACAAGTTAAGATTTCTGCCCCCTTCGGGACCCCCTCGATTTGTCCCGAGGGCAATTTTTCACTTTTCTTCAGACCCATCCGTCGCCTTGGGCTCAGTGCGCGGCGGGTTGACTAATTGCCTATCAGTGGGTGATTCTTTGTTTATTGGGCCGGGGCACAAGTGTAAGGAAATTGTGTGAGATAACTGGAATGAACTTTTCCCTCGGAATGTTTATTGTGGGAGTCTTCGCATTGTTTTCCTCCAGTCCGGCGATGATGGCCGTCTAAAAGTTGTTTGAAAATAAATCGAAACCGAACACACACTTAGATAGTGCACTTTAGGGGGGATTAAGCATACATATCCAAAAAGTATGGAGATATGTTTTGGAGTATTGTCGTGCTTAAATGTTTGCTTTAGTAAAAAAATTATTTTATTTTCAAGATTTTCACTTATCCTATGAGAATCCTAAAACAAATGCTAATGTAACGATGCTTTATTTATTTTAAATCGATCCACCATATTTTCCATCGATATTCATTAATAATTTAAAAACAAAATGTACAAAACTACTATTCTAAAAGTAGGTAACTTCTAAATGACCTACTACTATATGATTTTATTGATATTTTTTATTATTATTATACTCGATGCCGAAGCTACAGTTCACAACAATTTTAATCTGTTCCTTTGAAAACTGACAAAAAAATTCATTCTTGTTTACACAGTATATTATTTAAGTTTTAAATTTCATTTCGTATGCTGAATTACTAATAAATAATACCTTCTTCTATTTGCAGGTAATTCACCGAAAGCAAGTTGAAGATATAAACAAATAAGGAAGGTCACATTCTCAGCGATACTGTTTTGTATTAGGTAATTTCTTGGTTTTTTGCTACTAGTTTTGCATTGTCTATTTTAAGATTTCTGCTAAAATGTAATCAAAGTTAATCGGAAATGCGATAATGTCATAGCTATGTTGAATTGATCAATGAAATGAGTTATTCATTTCGTTACTCATTACAATTATAATGTAAAGTAAATCTAAACAGAAATTGTCCAATATTCTTTTAAAATTATCAGTGCATTATTATTTTTTTTACTGTGGCACTTAGTGTTTCGATTACCGAATCAAGTGATAAGCGACTTTTATGGCTAATAGACTCTAATTATAGTCCAATTTTTGTTGGAAGCATTTATTTTTTCATTCCCAGTTCAATGTTTTGACCTTATTAATTATAGCATGTTGTTCATGTTTTGAAAGATAAGTACTCATTACTATTTGTTACTTTGACTAGTTTTTCGAATCACCTTTATTTGCTAGTTGAGAGGAAAAGGAAAAATGTTGAAATTCTTTTTCGTTTATTAGGAATTAATCAGTACAAATATAAAAGTTTTAATCGTAGGTAAATGTACTATATCCAAAAAACTGACCAGTAGTATGCAAGAAGAACCAGGTAATTCAAATGGCAATTAAGTCATTTTCTGGTTTATAACGTTACTTTTCAAATTAATCATATTCTTTGTTTTAATTTAAAACATAAAACCGCATAAATCTCTATTGTTCTATAGAATCCCCCACCATAAATTCTTTCTGACTACTTTCCAGTATATAAACGAAAGTATTTGAAATTGCCAATTGAAATCAAGTTTCCTGCAATTTCCCGAAAAACACATAAACCAGGTGCAAAATAGAAAAATGAGAATCAAACAAAAGGTTATTGTTGAAGGAGACGCAACGCAAAAAAAAGGTAGGGCACTTCCCGAAAAGTGTAAAATCGGCCACTTCAAGTGATAGGTGCTCCAGGCTGAAGTGTTTCCTAAAATGGTGTGAATAACTTTGAAGTGCCACCGGTGAATACCTGTGCTCACTTCACGCTGAATACCTGAAAACTGCAATAAACTACTAAAATAACAAAGAAGCGAAAACAAAAAATAAAACTGTAAGGGAAAAGGGACTAAAATGCAACTTTTGAGGAGGAGTCATAAAAGTCTATTGCATTCCACCTTTATCCTTCCTCTTTACGCGGCTCCGTCCGTCGTCATCGTCAGGTGGGAGGGTGTATGCATTGTCAACCAGATGAGAAGTCGGAATTATTTCCTGAGTCTCGCAAGGAAATGTAAAGAAAAGGCATTTCCTTGCGAGACTTATCTTAAAAATTCATTTAGTTTCATGTACATCGAAGAGTTTCCAACGGCCCCCTGCGAGGTACACGTCTTTATCTCTCTTCAGAGGAGACTGAAGGTCTTCAATGAGCCCGAACCAATTTTCTTTTGTAAACGGATTACCCACAGTGGGTATATCTCCTTAAAATTTTAATAATATCTGTAAAGGACTTGTTGGTTCGGTGGTATAGTTAATTGCAAGACTCAGAGATCAATACCCGCCCACTTGACCATCTGTAAGTTTTTGTGACAGTTCTTTTTTCACGATTCTCCCTCTTATAGCTTGTATAGTATGTATAGTACAGAAACACCATCGGCCGGACCCACAACCCCAGGACCGATTGAACCCTGTTTAACCCCATTCTTCTTCATCGATCAACAAACCCTCGCTCTTTGACACCTTCCATTAATTCTCCATCATCTGGTAACACAGTGCTGATAAAAGTGAAATGACATTCGATATTCGCCCCCCTTCCGCAACAGCACACTACACACATGTACGTTACAAGTGCTAGGAAAAATAAAAATAAAAAATATATAAAAATCTACCACCAGCAGCACAACAGCAACATCACAGAAAATCCCTTCCTGTTGTGATAACTCCCGACCTGCGGGAGAGATAACGCAGCAGCGCGCGGATACAGCGGCACCAGAAAATGCACTTGTGCACTCCGGAGCACCCATTCAGTCCTCTGGAGCACCACTACTCGAGCACGGGGTCTATTTCCCTGAAATCCAGAACTGGCCGATACTCGCTTCTATGTATTGCAATTGTATAGCAGCACGCACACGAAAAGGCCCAGGAAATCTCTCCCAAGTCCCGAAAGCTTATCCCTCGTGTCCGGGAAACCGGGAACCTGTCCCAGTAGTAGTTCGGCGTGTTGTTCACCCTGTGTGCGAAGTACGGGGGTGAGGTCCACGGCTCAAAATTTCCTAGCCTCGTGCTTTTTTGTTTGTTTGTTTGTTTCGTTTTAGTTTCACGTTAAAACAGTGGCTTGCATTCTTCAGGTGTTTAGTAAAGTTTTTAATGTTTGCAAAAGGGATTTAACTGGTTTATTGCACTTAGAAATATAGTTTTTGTGGTAAATTATATACTATTATAAATTATATTTACATTACATGTCCATTCTATAGTAAAACCCCAATAATTTGAAACTATACTTAATATTTTAATTGCAATTGCAACTGCACGATATAACCTTAACAAGGACAATTGCTGAATTTCGAAGGCTACAATAGAAACTTATTTTGAAAACTTTAATTTAATCTATATCTTTCTGTATTACCAAGTTCTTTTTTTTTTTTAACAGCTGATGAAAAATGCTGTCACCTACTTATGCATAATCAAACTTTTATAAGTGAATTAATATTTACATATTTGCGTACCAAATTTTGAAATTTAATATCATATTTTATAATAAAGTTATCAGTTATTACTGAAGACAAATTTAAATAAAAATACATATTTAGCCTTGTGACAAGAGGAAATATATCATTCTTCACAATATGCAATCTGAGGAAATATCCGCAAATTGGTTGGCTATCTGTAAATTCTTAATTTGATATGATAGTACGGGTCAAGGAAAAAATATTTCATTTTGCCTAATCCACTATTTGTTTAACTTATCTATTCCAAATAACGTTGATATCAAATTCACTCGATCAAATCGTGAATACTATTTCAAATACCAAAGTGCAGCTAAAAGCCTCTTCTTGAAAGAAATAAATTGCCGGAATTCACCAAAAACCCCCATGAAACCAAGATAGCGCTGATTCAAGGAAAAGACAAACTGCTAAAATCAACTAATTTTCTGCACCATTAAGTCCCCACTTAGCGTCGTAATCACGCAGAAATCATTAAAGTCCCCAGAGTTCATTAAAAAAAACAATTTATTCCTGTGATTAAAAATCTAATGAAGGACAATAAACACTTTCAGTCGAATTAAAATGAAACAAAAATTTATATATGTATTTTAGAGAAAGGTGAAAAAAAAACGTCGATCAGAGTTACGATCGTGTCGCCCGAAATAAATCCCGCCCAAAAACGGACACCTCGCGTCAGTTGAGCGATAATAAAAATAATAATCTTGTCAAATATTTATTATTTAAAGTGTTGTTTCCTCCGTGCCGACGGGCAATTTTTAGATTCTTAGATATCTGGGAGCAGCTTTTAAGCATACAAGCGACACAAACTAAACATGCTGACATGCTTCGAAACGAAGCCATTTCTCATAAGATCTTCCCCCGTGACTTCTTAGTTTTTTTGGGTTTTCTTTTCTTTTTGAAATTTCAACGATATTTTTTATGAATGTTGGACGAGTTGCATAAAAATAAAATTTTGACGGGAAATAAATTCAAAGGAGGCGGGAAAAATAAATTGAAAAGGAAAAAGGAAAATGGTGGAACACGCTTTTGGCAGAAGATTGTATTCGGTGCTATTGGAGAAGGGGGTTGAGCCTACATGTGTTTTTGTTTATTTTAGGAGTAATTCTGGCTTAAGAGATTATCAACTGCTAAACTGTTTGGACTTTGCTTTATGTTAAATGGGTGCAATTTTCGAAAATTATGACAAAGATCCTGAAATCCATATTAGAAATTTTGGAGATGTGTTTTGGGTGCCTATCTGGTTGATAATTTTTAATCAACTCTCTGTTCTTATTTTTTATGTTAGAACTAATCAATAAGGGCTAAATAAAGCTAAAGTAAAAGCATGCCTTTCACAAAATGCTGTACTCTGAAAAACGATTACCTTAACGTACATTGAACTTGACTGCGCCTTAGTCATAAGTTACCTAATACATGATTAAATTTCATCGAAAACAGATTGCAACATTTACTAAAATGACTGAAATAAAAACAATGCTAGACTGCAAATTCTTAGGAAATAGTTGACGATGCATGTCCGGCTAATGACACCAACAATCCACTGCAACTGCACGACCCCGAAGTGAAAAATTACACCGATTCATTCAAATATCTTTTTTTGTGAGATATTTGCCACATAGGCGAGTTGACTTCGTCAGCAATTCTCATTTGTACATAATCAAAAAGGAAACAAATCGTAGGGTCATCAATAAATGGTTTAAAATTCACAAAGCATTTCTCAGCCTCCTCACGTTGGATACAAATTATACAATAAAAGGTCAAAAACGCTGAACTCCTTTTCAAAATTGTGTTAAACGAGTATAATTTATCGTGTTTTCCCTGCTTATTTGAAAGATGTTTCGAAAAACCATAATTAAACTTCTTTTAGTGTTAACGACTTTTGAACATATATGTATTAAAAAAAAACCTTCTCTCCCTTGACCATGTCCAGCGTTTCAGAATAATAAAAAGAAAACGTTTGAGTACAAAGGGAGTCTACTTTGATTTTATTGTGTTCGGAACATATTTCTTCCTAGTTTCTCTAATCTTACAAAAGGAAAAAGGAAGGGAATTTAAAGGAGTGTTCGGGACGACAAAAAAATGTTTCCTTATAAAATTTTAGACCTACCTCGCCCAGGGAGGTTTTGCTTAATTCGTATACCTGGCGGGATCTAATACTTGTGGGAATGCTGGTCCACGAGTTTATGAATTTATGGAGGAATGATCTTATTGCAGGAATTGTTCTATATTATGGTGCTGATTAAGGGCAGGTGTCGATTGGTAATGGCTATGTTGAGTAATCCTGCCTGATAGGGATATATATGTCCTTTTACCTGTTTAAATATCCGAGGTATATTAATAAGATTTCATGTTTTCTTTTTTGTACACTTTTCTTGCCACGTTTCTTTTGTATGACTCCTAAATAAAAATCAGAAATAATAGTTATCCTCGATATGTTTGTGTTGAATATTTTAACGGTTATGTTATAACTTACGTATAGATCAAATAGTCTAATTCGCAGTTCAGTGCTTCTCTGCTCTTCAAGTGTTTTTTTTTCTTTTTATTGAGTTTCTTACAAAAACCTTCTTAACGAAGCTCGCAATCAAACCTTTAAATCGGTCATCAGACCCCAGTGACCACCAGTTTTAACTCAATCATTAACCAATCAGACATCGTATTTGGCAGCCGTAAATTGACTCCCTTCTACACTATTCGATCACTTTTTCTCACTTTTCTTCCCTCGGTCGGCTCAAGCATCACGAGTAGTGAAGACAGTATCTTAAGAAAAGTTTAATACAACCAAATCATCTTCGCATCAAATTGATAGCGAGTCCGCCTCAGGAGGCGAAGAAAAGTGTTCTTGAGCAGTTCTCCTCATCAACTTCCATTTTAATTCACTTTTAATGCTTTAATGCGCCTTTAATTTTCTCTAATGGAAATTGAGGAAAGGAAGATAAAAAATTAAAAAGAAATTAGAACCGATGCCGGGCGAAACAAAAAGGAAACATTAAATTTAGTGGAGTATGTGCGTACAGGCGGCGATTGTTGGAGGCCTCGTTCCCCGGGTTCCCTTAAAACTGGCTTTCGAAGGGCTCTCGGGAGGAATGCAACAAGTTGCCAGACGACGACCAGATCCGCGGGGATTAACACTTTTTGTTCCTTCCAGGTTCTTTTATTTTTTATTAATTTGCTTACTAAGGGCCGGCCTTTCTCGTGTGATGCCCCTCGTTGAGGCTGCTCTTCTCGCGGTTCTTCTCGCGGCTCGAACGTTATTCACTTCCGCAAGATAAATATCTCTGGGGCTGTGGGGATATCCACTCTTAGGCTGATTTGTTGCCGTTTTTAATGATTTCGGGGAATTAATTGGCTTTTTAATTTTTATTTTCGTTTGATGATTTTATTTCAGACCAACCAGCAGATGTCCCAAGATTGGGATCTGAATGTGAGAGGATCTCATTTTTAAATGGAATTTATTTTATTTTTAAGCACATGCGTGGTGTTTTTTATACGCTCTTGTACAGATGACACTACACTACATTTTGCGCATAAGATAAGCAACTTCAATTGTATTCGCCATTCAGGCACAGCCTTGTAAAATGGCCAGGTTACCTTTACAATGCAAAGAAAATCTTCCACTTCATATTATTTAAAGAAAATATTATGGATTAGATTTCGTCAAAAGAGACGGTTACGCACCAAAAGATATTTCAATTAAATTGTTGAAAAGATAAAAGAAATGCTGCAGCCCTGCGCCCACCCAACACTTCAACTAAAAAATTAAACTTGGAATTGAATGTAAGCCAAGGTTTCGACATCAATACCATTTTTTCTTTCGAACAATTCCATAAAAAATAATCATAAAAAAATCGGCAGATGGTGCGATAAGAATCAAAATTCAAGAGAAATCTGACCCCTTTTGAGAGCATCTCCTTCACATTCTTCCGCCGGTGGTGACCGAACTAATGATAATCCCGCTCGGGATCGAAATAATCAAAAAATCAACGAAAATATTTTCTCCACATATTAAATTTCTTTTGAGGGAAGCCAAAGCCACACTCTGGTCACACAAAAAAACGCTAAAAATCCCCTAGATTGCACCTGAAAAATGCCCTCACGTACCCCAAAAAGTGTCTTTCCTTTTCTGGGCGAGTTTCTTAAGTGGACAAGACCAAGAAATCTTTCTAGTTATTTTTTTTCTTAATTCTTCATTTTTGTTCTGAGAAAGTCGAATCATCACGAAATGCGTTTGGGGTGGAACTGAAACCTCGAAAAAAGGTTAAAAAAAATTGTTAAACTCCAAATCACCCTCAGAGCTGAAACTATGGACCATTGAAGGAGGCACCTTTTGAAGAATGTAGTTGTGCTCGGGTTGTTTTTTGAAATATTTTTTTAAGGAGTTCATAAAATGGTGCGGTCGGAAGGGACAAAGCAAGAAGACTCATGAACCCGGAGATGCTCTCGAGACAAGAAAACGTCCCTTCCAGGAACTGGTGCATTCTCTAAGGGCTCCTTCCTAGTTATAGTCCTCTTCTGGTAATTGTTAGAGCACACAAAGGGCCCACTCGTGTTCTTCGCCTGTTGCGCAACGACCGACATTTTTGGGACTTTTGCCCAAGGAGCAATCGATCAGAGGAAGGCGAGGTAAATTATCAGCGTGTGACACCTTCGATTTATGTCGCACGATGTCACGTCCTTCCCACGATAGGAGGTGGACAGGATGATCAAAGGTGATCGCGAAGTTCCGAGGTGTAGTGCACACTGATGATATCAAAGCAATATCATGCAATGAACTTAGCATCCTAAAGAAACTCTAACTTTACGAAATTTTAAAGGAGAGTTACTGATTCTAATTACATACTATAGAAATAGTCGCTTTGCAGAGTTATGATCAGTGAAAATAAAATTCTACGTGATAGAAAATTCCAATTAACACATTGGACGAATACGCAAGTTTGATTACTGATATTGGTAAAAATGTTTAAAATTTGTAAACTAGTGATAATCGATCTGAAGTCATTACCAAGAGCCTCGAACTTAATAAGAGCAAAGAAAAATCGTCGGACAAAGGAAAAATGAATCAGCGGCCGTTTCCGATTTCATTTGACGCGTAATTAGCACGTTGGGCCGCTGCCGCCGTATCGCCGGAGTTATTTATTTAAATATTCGCGATCGGCGGTGTTTTCCGTCCATTTTGTTTTATTGCCTCTCAAAGAGGGAAGTTTGCATATTTTCTTGCGATAACCAGGCCACCGCCCGTGCTGTGACCCCGCGGAGTCTCATTTGGGGCCCCGCTGCATGTTTGCGCTGTTGCCGCTAAGAGTAGTCGCGTGGTGGTTCGTGTACAGCGCAGGGCCGGTCAATTAAAAAACTTCTGTAATACGACACGTTTCGGTCCCGTTTTTTGGGACCTCTTCTGAGAAAGTCTTATCAGAGAAAAGGGTTTAGTTGCCGCGCAGCGGTCTTTTCGGGTCCGTACGTGACTAGAATGATTGCGGGCCCCAGCATCTTGGGAGGAAACAGAAACATCCACCCAAAAAGAGATGAGATCAGGCACTGATCGAGGCGAGATCAGGCGCCCGGAATATGGTACTCAGGAAAAGGTGGCTAATGGCCAAAGAATCAAATCACGCAAATCGGAGCTTTGTGGCTCATTTTCAGCCTTGAGATGTCAGTAACCTTTCCGGTTTACACCTTATTTCCGAGAGTCATCGCGGTATATTGTTTTTTCTTTTTTTGTATATAGTTTTACATATATTTCTTCGCGCTTCTTATTCCGAGTGTGGCTTTGATTGGATCTTTTTTCCTGGGTAAATTTTTTAGCCTCGTCAAGCCACGGAGAATTGCAGATTCTTTCCGGATTTTGTAAAGTGGTTTCACTTAGAACACACTAAAATCGCTTTTCATTTCTTCTCTTCCTCGAAGCACCGCGGTGTGCTGCACAAGATCACAATGATGCGATGATCCACTCGTTTCATATAACGTATAAAATCACGGATCGGATTTTTCGGATAAGGTTATGCACCCGTTTAATCATCAATTAGATTTAATTTCTTAGCCGGAATTTTAGCGTATCTTTTCGGTGTATTCTTCCTCTTTTTGCTGCGGTGCGCTTTTTTCCGGTAATTGTTGTTGGCGATCCCCCAAACAACTTCTAGAAAAAGTGATTAAGAGCGGCAAGATCGTCTTAATTTTTTTCTCCTTTCATGTAGTAAACACGGAAAAATTTCGAATGCTCAGGCTCCAAAATCGAACTACAGTTGCTAAAAGTCGATTGGACCTCTTTGTGTTCTTCCCGCGAACGAAGAAGGTAAGGGTAAGGGTAAGAACAAAGCGTGTATAAGCGCTTGACCTGACCAAGGAACAAAAACGTTTCCGATATTAATTCCAAACTTGGTGCGGTTTTAATTAAAAAATTTTTTCAGTATTCTCAATTTTTTTTGAAAAATAATGATTAAGCCATAAACACTAAATCGACGAATTAATGGTTAAGCATGCCGCAATTTTTTTATTCTTATTGTATTATAAAGTTTAAAGTACTTATTGTTACATTATTGAATAGAAACTATTTTGTAATTAACCAAAACACATTTCTAAAAAAGTATTATAGATATTAGCCGTACTCGAAAACGTGACTGTGGACTAAAATTTTATTAAGTTTAAATAACAAGAAAATGCGAATCTTAAAGAAACGGGTGATCTAGGTACTACATAGAAAATTAATTAATGCTATTTATATCATATTTCAAGTTAAAAAAATACGATTCGTATCTTAAATAAAACCTTTTCTTTTTAAATTGATTTATGTACATATTATATTTTAAATAATAAACATCGGTTACTTTTCATAATGGGCTAACCGGCTGCAGTACAGAAACTGAGGTTTTAACGCGGCATATTACTTAGAACCCTTAAAAAAGCAAGATGAAGTATCAGTGCTACAGATCCTTGTAGAGTTCTCTAAAATCCTCTTCCTGAATACTTTCTTGAAGGCACTACCTATCCTAGTGCACGACGTCTAACCCTACGAGAGTCCTTCTTTGAAGAATTAAATAGTTAATGCTTTTATTTTCTTACTCTAATTTGTTCCAACCCTTTTCTGCACTCCCCTCAATGCGTCCACTTGTAAATAACAAACAACTTATAATGAAATTTTAAAATTCCGACTATACTAGCCAGCCCTAGAAAACGGTTACAAAGGAATCTAAGGCACCCCGACAATTACCAGGCTCTGCAGTTAGTTAGTCATTACTGCACGAAACAGGCTCTGCGCTCGCTTAATTAGATTGCGCCACATTTAATTGTTACTAAACAAAATAGTTTAGCGCCAGTGCAGGGACCTATTGTTCGGATCACGATCCCCACATACTGCAGCCCAAACTAGGAGTTCTTGCAGTTGTTGTGACACCTCCTCAGTTATGTGACAAATAGTCCTTAACTTTTCCCCCATATTTCTATTTTTTTCCCAGTAAAGGCGCCCCCTTTTTATGATAAAGGATGATGGCAACTAACGAATGAACCCACAGGAACAATACAAAAGTCTCGTTTTTTCCCGGCACTTCTCGGGCATCCTTCATGCGGTTCAACCCCCCCGTAATCCTTTCCATTTTGCGAAGGCTTTATTTGTTTACCTACTTAGCAACAGTATGAGAAATTGCATAACGAGATCTGAAAAAGTTTTTCTTCTTCTTTTTTTTTGTTTTTTTTATCACAAAAGCCGCAGATGAAGATGCATGAAGAAGAAAATTTATACTACAGAGAAAAGAAAGGAGTGCGCGCCGGGCAACAATGCCAAGATTGGATTGTCTTTAGCGGCACTCATTAGTCCCTAACTGCATCATTATTTTGTGCCACAATGACACTAGAATATAAACCCGCGAAATCCTGGCGCCAAAGAAAACTAAGCCAGAGTCACACGGCACGGACGGGGACAATTGACACGGACACACATCGTTCCCAGGCACAAGTGCCACTATGGCAGAAATGTTGTGTCCCCCTTGAGGCCCCAACTTAATTCACCTCGGCGGTGTGGCGCTCCAGGACGACCCGCACACGGGGATTATCATCATCATCATCCTCATCATCCTCATCATCGTCCTCCTCTCATCATTTTGTTGAATTAAACTGGTGCGGGTGCAGCCGGTCCAGGAGAACCAGTGGGGGCTGCTGGGGCTCCACTCGGCGGCGCGGGGCCCCTCGAGGAGTCGTCACGACACATATGCGCCGCACGCGGCACCCGTCCTCTGCGAGCTGAGTTTGGTGTTCCAGCGCCACAGCATCCAGCACTTGGAGCAAACACTTTGAGGCCGTTGTGGGGATTCTTTAGCTCCTGCAAATTTCGTTAAGACGAAGGATTACCCACTTATGACGATTCGCACGGCGCAAGGAGCACTGGATTTTGCTGTTGAATAGTTTCACAGCGGCGGCATTTCCCTTCCGGCGCCTACCTTCACTTTTCCTCATTTTGTTTTTTTCTTTATTTCTTTATATCCTCGCCCTGCACTCGTAGGGCGGGGGTGGAGGTCTCTCCAGTCTTTTATGCGCGCCTCCTTGAGGCAAGTGAGAAGATTCGGGGCTAATTTCAAGATTTACAGCGCTACCTCGCAGGGCATTAAATGCTCGTAAAATTTTTTACACTGCCAACAAATCTGTTTGTCGTCAGGCGAGCCTAGTTAGATGGCTCGTTGCGACAGAAAAAAGAAATCTACAGAATAAGGCAAAATGCTATCTGAAGAGAAAGCTATTGAAAAGTCGGATACGGCGCGGGGAAAGGAGGTGCAAACATGGCACAGCCGGGAAAACCGCCCAGGACGACTTGGTTCAGGGCCCGCTCAAGATCATCCACAAGAGGACGAGACGACTCCTTATTTATTACTACTTTCCCCAGGAGATTTCGGTTTTTAATCCGCCCTCCGCAGGCTGCCGCGATTCCTGGAATGATCTGGCGGAGCGATGTTATGAACTATAAACGGAAAGTCAAAAGATCATTACAGGCGCGTTACTGCCTGACCAGGCAGCTTATAAATTTTCTTGTAGATTTTTTCCCTCCGTTTGCTTCACGCTTTTATGAGTTTACAGCCGCTTTTACAGCGATTTTCTATTTGTCTTACGAGGGTCTGTGATTTGGAAGGGTCTTTCGGTCTCTTTACGGCCGATTAGGCCATAGGTGCCCTTGGAAATTGAGCATTAATTTACAAAAAGAAATAAACTCTGAACTTGACTAATTCGATTTTTTCTACTCTCTTTCAGATATGACACAAACTAGGAGAAACCTCGTGGATTTTTTGTTTATTTCTAGTTTGGTTTAGAAGTTCTACGCAAGTTTTTTATTACTGAGGTGAGTACCATTTTTTGAATGACTTTCTGTCTTATATGATTCAACAATTATATTCATTATTGGGCTGCGCGATATGGTGTCCTATCTTAAGAGTAGAGTAAATTTTACAAATATATATTTTGTTTTTTTCATCACTGTTATATTGCAAATCTGAGACTTACATCCTCCGAACCCTCAAAAATTATTAGACCAACTTTGTCTGATACATAATCGAAAATATTTAACTCGTCCTCTAGTGGGATTTGCTTATAAATCTATATATTGTGGCATTTTTCGTTTCATCGCAAATAAGTTTGAACTGAAGTCGCTTCCATTTTTATTTTTGAATTCATTTTTGAGAAATGCAAACAATTTGTGCGATGAAATAAAAACAAATTCCAAGAATAGCCTCCCAATCATTCGCACGAAATTGACAATAAAATCAGCAAAATCCAACAAATCACCGCCTCTTTTTCACAATGTGCCTTTCCCCACTACTGAATTTTTCCATCCCAACTCACCGGGAGCACTATGGTAAAATGTAAACATAATTAGGTCCCAAGACCCAGCCCACCTAATTTACAAATAATAATAAAATAATATGTTCATGCCGACGAAGCGTTCTCGCATTTGCGTTTATAGTTTTCGCAATCGCACTTGCAGGCTTGGCTCTCTCGTCATCTTATCAAATATTATATAAAATAAAATCCGGAAGAGCACCTTGCAAGTGGCAAGCAATTGCGCTCTGTGCCCGGGCGCGATCTTCTCGCGTCTTTTCAGAAAAACCATTCAGCCTGAAAATCGATGATTAAAAGCGAGTCTAGCGGCAGAGCCAATGAGTTCTGATCGCGGTTGGCTTAAGTTTGCGACGCATGCGCGCAATTTGCTGAGCAGCAATTTTATTTCCTCCTTTATCAGAGTTGTGACGTAGATTTTAATTTTAGAAACAATACGCGAGAAATTAATATAAACAACAAGAAGGCGCAGGTTTCGCAGTCGAAGTCGAAGAGGAAAGAACTGCGGAAAACTCAAGGCGTTCGAGTTTTTCACACGTCGTCGTCTGCCCTCCTCCTACTCCTTCTTCCGGGGTTCGATTTCGCTGCCACGCCACACCAACGTTCAACAGTCATGTCTGACTGAGCATAATGAGCGCGTTGATTTTGCAAAAATCTGATGAAATAGCAGTCGCGCATAGCCCACTGCGATTGCCGTAAAAGTAAATGGATTTTTCTTACAGCAGCGTTTTTGTCTTTATTGTTTATTTACGCGCGGATTATCTCCGATTCTGCACGCAATCTCCTTCGACATAATTCTGTTATTTCTACCTGGTCGTCGCGGTCGTTCCAATCGGTTGCGCCTGCGCTTTAAATGCCCCCAATGGATGTAATCTTCCAGGCAGTCACTCCCTACTGGCGCTGCGTCCCGCCTGCACCTCTCCAGCTTCTATGGTCCAGAGGAAACTGGGTAATATGTGTAAATTGCACTTTAATTTGCATCTTTATAGTCGAGATAAACACTTCTGGTTAATGCAATTACATAGAACGAATAGGCGGAATTATAAGTCCAGTCTGGACTGATCGCTTTCATACACATAAATATACTTAGAATTTTATTTTGTTTGAAAGTGGGGTTTAGGCGCTTTTTGGAGAGACTTCTGCGAATTACAACGAAGATTAATGAGGACCAATCGAGACGTTCAATTTAATTCATACCTAAGTCATGGAGGTGGTGTTGGCACACGCTGACTGCGATTTAAGCCGACTTAACTTGATCGCCCACTGGATTTTAGATATTAAAGTGACTTGACATGCAGGAGCAGGTTAACTGCCATTTCAAGTTTTCTTCCGGATAATTAGTTTAATCTATAGTGTTATGCTTAGATGGCTGGAAAATGCCTCCGGTAAAACATTTTTTGTTCACACCAAAATAATTGAAAGAGAATGTAGAGAATTCCGTTAAACATTTCTTTAAGACAGTATACTTCGTGATACACAACAGAAAAAATTATGAAACCTTTTTATAACTTACAATTACAAAAAATTATAGGTCCATTATTGTATTTAGGTTATTATTAATAAAAAACGGCGAAGTTATACCTGGTCAATAGAAAGTATCATTTTTAATAGAAGAGCAATATTAGTTAAAGGTTTAAAACTACTTTGCTATATCACAATCATAACTATTTTTTTAAGTTTTAGCCAAAATCAGTAAAAGACAAAATATGGACATATAACTCTGAAATTGCAGAAAAAAGATATGAAGATGAAAATCCTCTAGAAGCGCATCAAGCAAATAAATGCTATTTTAAAGTCCACGATTTACGGGAGCAATCATTGAGGCGCATCACATTTTATTTGTTTGCTTCACATCATTTTACATGTATTTTGTTATTTATATGTGCATATGTTATATATATATAATTTTCTTAATTTTTGTTTTTGTCACTTCCCACCGTCATGCGGCACATGTACAAACGCCTGCTCTCGCCAAGAGCAGACCCATCCCGACTTATCCCGGAGATATGACAAATGGACCCCATCACACAAAGTCTCCTGCTGTAAAATTTCTTGTCTCGTAATACAAACGTGACAGATTCCTCCTTTTTTTCATTTTGTATAAGATCTCAGTGGGAGATCATCGTCGATTTGAGGAATTTTTCTAATTCTTCCTCGCGAGGAGGATGAGAGGGGAATTGCGTCACTGCATACAATTTAGTTTTCCGATGTGTTGCTTCTTCATCCGTTTCCATAAAGAGATCTAATTATAGGGAAACGCCATAAAAATCCTGAGGGACCCCTTGCCAGTAAAGTTTTGGATCGCAGGTTGATAAGGAGCGAATTGTTCCATGGGGTCCCAATTGTGCAGCACGCCAAGTGATCACTGTATCCCCGAGACTCGCACTGGGGAGCCGCACAAAAAGTGGCGGAAATGCCTGATTTGCAGCTTGACCTCGACTTGAAGTAGCATAGTGCGGCAGTATCGCTTTTCTTGGTGTTTATTTATCGTATCAGTAAGTTTATCAGAGATTCTCGCTGTCTTTTTCCTGGTAACGTCTCGTCTGACACCTCCCCCTATCCCGGTGCGGAGCAACCCTTATCCCCCCAAACCCGACGTTGCCACGTTTTTTAGCCTTTTTTACATGTTTTATTTTCCCATTTGGCGCGCATATACCGACCCACGACAACGCGCCGCGGCACCATCGCTTGCCTGGTTTACATTCTTTGGAAGCCCGAGATACCGGGAGGGGGCTCTCTCTCCAGTTTTAATATTTTATGACTCCTGCTTCTTCCTCCTGGGGCTCCCCCGGGCTCAGAGGGGATTATGCGACGGCGGAGAGCCAGAAAGCCGCGCCGGACGAGGCGATATAAGCGCTACTCATGCAATATTAGATTAGCCTCATTATGTGAATAGTGTAAACTCCTCAGACGGTGTCGAATGGAAATATTGCTAAGTCGACTTGAAAGCTTAACAAAACGTGAATGACATATCCAATTTATGTAAGCAGCGAGAGTTTAATAGCACGCCGCCACTGCACCGCTGGGACACCCGCCACTACGGGAAGAATTACGGCGGAATAATTAAAACGACTATTACCTTATGATTAACATTAAATGCGGAAATTTTCGAGCGCATTTGCTGCAACTCACTGAGAGGGCTTCCACGGAAACTAATGATGGAACTCTATGTAGCAGCTGTTACTGGGGCAAGACTGTAAAATTCAAGTGTCCTGAGCTCATGTATGTTGAGAAGGTATATCTACGAATATTGCAATAAACAGTTAAGTTATACAATAAAGTGGTTATGTGTCCATAACAAACGATTAAATCATTTTCAGGAAGTGTTTTATCTTTGTATAGCATAAATCAAGGCATCCCACAAGGGACATTTTAGGTCCTTCCTTTTTACTGCACTTGTAAAGGTTAATTAGAAATTATTTCTTAATGATATTTACACTACGATGCTGCTACACAAAATAGCCAATGATTACATAAAAACATTTTCTTGCACTAAAAGATGGTCGTGGTACAAACAAAAAACGAAACCTCGTTCATCTTACAATATTCTCGTATTAGTCAAATTTTACTTTCATTTGCACCTTTTTTCGGCGATTGTAACTCTTATAATATCAGGGGTCATTATGGATTCCGTACGGAACGTGTAATTTATTCGAATGTTCGTTCCTTTTGCAAAAGCAAAATGCAAGAAGAGAAAAAAGGTAACGAAACGAATTTTCGCATTATTAATTCCGAGCGGAATATTCAATAACTGATGCCATTTATGATGTCAACAGTCAACTAAAACAATTTTGCCATCTGACTATGCATGCATGTCGGTAATAAAATGTTTCATTATTTATTTATTGGACTAAAAGTCCGCTGTATTGAGAGGAAGTGTTAACTTTCCGGGTGCTTGGCGAATTTTTATAACGCTTTTGTGTCTGGTGTATTTTATAGCGCAGTGTTTATGCGAGGTAAACCGACTCTTAAAATTCAAAAATATATCTTTGTGGGTGTTTTTCGTTTAAGTCCTCTCTTAAAATTCGAAAGTCATATTCTGTTTGTTTTAGATATAAAACTGAAAATCGTTAGGTTTAATTGAATTTCATACAGTTGTCTAATTGAAAGTAGGTCAGCCAATTTGTTCAAATTGCGAATATTTTCTACAGAGCAACCTGACACCATTCGGACATGTATAGTTATCGTTTCAAAGGAAAATATTCCATTAGAGGAGCTTCAAATTTCGCTGTTTTTTGCTACTCACACGACCAAAGCTCGAGAAATCGCCAAGATAACGCCCTTATCACAGTAGGAAGTAAACAGTGCTCGGAAAAATGAACAACTTCCTCATGCCGCGTCGGAGTGGCATAGAGCGACGACAGCATTCAAGTCAGCTGGACTTGCGCTGTTCTAAGTCCGACTTACGGACTTACGACCGTCGCGGCCGCCATCGCTAGACACTACAGAACACCCGGAAATCACGGTATACTGCGATAAAGGTGTTTCTCCAATTAAAGATAAACGCGCGGTTGGCTGCTGGGCGTTCTCTGAGCTCTAAACCTTCAAAACCCACAAAGCCGGTTTAAGCCCTATATTTACAATTGTGCACGCCAACAAGGCGATAAGGAACAATTTTCAGTTCCTGTGTCTGGCTCTTTTACTGCCTGAAGTGGCTGCGGTGACAAAATCTGAATATATTTTATAAGATTACAATTTTTCTGCTAACTTTTCGACTGATGCGAAGAACTTCTTTCTTGACTAATTTCTTCGCTCTTTTTTTCTTTAGCTTGTTTGGTTCCAGCAAACATGTGGGAAATATCTGACTGACTATGTAGATTTAGTATTTTTGTAATTTATTTTGTTTACCGAGAGGCCTATTAAGAAACATTGCGAACTCAGAGAGGCAAACTGGTGATAAATGAACTCTGCCTGCGACGATGTACACATTTTATAATCTTTTTGCGTGACCAGCACTCGTAATGCGGAATGGTCCAGGGGATGAGGATTCCAGCAAGGGGACAAGCGCTAAGTTAGTAATCTCCGCGGCTCGTTGTATGCGCTATGTAGGTAAGTCGCTGAAAATTGCAAACGTAGTAAACGTACTGATTTATAGCCCCAAATGAAACGGCGACTCTTGAGACTTGCTTGTCGGCTTTCCCGCGTCTGCATGTCGTATTTAGCTGGAGCAATTGAGTCAATGCGAAACTTCTTAATTTGTTTATGAAAACCGATTATTATGAGCCAGGCTATCAAGCAGCACTAAAGCAGACTTTTATTGCACGCAGTTGAAAGATAATACAATGTGAATGTCACTGATGCAAAATATGGGAGGAACGAACTTAAGTTAGATGACATGAGAAAAAGAAATTCGCTTTTGATTTGTTTGCTTCTAATTGCAAATAAATTCATAAAAATGTTGCCTCTCATACATATACATTACATATATTTTTCATGGTATACCACAAGGATTGTTCTTAGGTTCTCTAATTTTTTTCTAACAAACTTTCTACTCTTAAAATGTACTTATACAAGATAAATAACGATACTATCATGCCTATTAATTTGCCCATTTTTTTTAAATTTAACAAAGTACACCTAGCAACTAGACCAGAACCTTATAATTCTATACATTTGTATTCAAACCTGATAAGCCTGTAGCAAACAGCATGAATCAGATTAAGCCACCATACAAACATTTTTTTTTTCTTAAACTATTTTACATAAATTCAAATTCATTTCAATTTCAAAATATGTAAAATTATAGAGGCCTCTTTCATCACCCATAAAAGTCACACTTTTGCTGGTTTTCCCATCAAAATTGGAAGTATTACTTCCCCTTCCAAAAAATCCATAGGAAACCGATAAAATCTCCCAAAAATTCTATAAGTTAATAACGTCACGTGCTTCACTGTGAGTACACGGAAAGTTGTGCAAACAGCACTCAAAATGCACACTATCAGCACCTAAGTGACGCACAAAATTAAAAAAATATGTAATTTGCTACTATCGCACACACTCACTGTATTTTATCGGTCACAAAGTCAAGCGGTTTTCTCGCGTTTCATAAACGATAAAATCTGCTCTGATGTAAATCAAATTCGCTTATATAACGATGGGAAGAAATGCCTGCCACCAGCGCGCACAGGAAGTGTTTATAATTTGAAATTGTTCGGGTCCAATCATTTAATTACTATCCCAGGAAAATGCAAAGGCCCAAGACACACGATAGCGATAGATGAAGACGTCATCAATTGCGCAAAACAGGTTGCCAGCAGCGATTAAGTCGGGCTTGAGCCTCTATACCTTTTCCGTAACTTCTATCAAATTTCCGACACGCAACAATCGTCGTCAGTCGGCCTGGGCATTAATTAGATAACGAAACCACTCTAAGCGCCGTCGCTGTTTCGCCACATTCGTTTCACCGTCATAATTTAAAATAGAAGTTAAATTGTTTAAAATGAGATCATAATCGTGATTACAAGATGTCCTCTGGTTGAAAAAAAGGAACTTATCACTCGGCCACTCGACCACTTTTATCAGCTGATTACTCCTTAAGCACTTCGAGGCTCTTGTACAATTTCCTGGATATGGCGGAAAATATATATATAATAATCATAATTATAATTAGGTCTTTCTCCGTATTTCCGTATTTGTTAGGTATTTTGTTTCAGAGGGTTGCCTTGAAATCACCCCCAAGATATGAGCAACTGTTCTCATATACTCCTGCAAGATTAGAAAATTATAGGAACATTAAACAAAAATTGGGGACGGAACTAATACTTTGGTCGGTCGTATTTTCCGATAAGATTTCTTTGATTTATGAGTTGCAGCAAATCCCTCGTTATCATCGATATCCGTTGATTCGGTTGTTGTTGCTTAGTTCACCGATTTTTGGTTGTTATCTGATGCGGCATAGAAATATTATAGAGATTTAGACAATTATGAACTGATACCATCATTGAATTTGTATGATATTCGTACGCAAAAATGGCATACATTTTTGTTTTTAAAGATACGAATTGTTGCTATGAGATTTAACTTTATTGGCAAAATCAAGTTGATAGTAAATCAGTGAAAAATAAAAGTCACTTCTGAAAAACAACAGCTTTAAGATTCAAAATTAGATATTTCAATATTTTTGAAACAGTAGGTCAAAACTCTTTAAATTTGGTTTCTTATCTGCTATGTTTCTTTAAAGATATTTTTTAGTTTTGAGTATGCTTAATATAAGAGCTGTAATATTTATAAGGAATATTTTTCGGTATTCAAATACGACGTTATTATTACACATGACGAATATTCAGTTGTACATAGCTATAGCTGAATAATAACTTAAGTAGCTTGGCAACACCCAGAAAAATATGCCTATTTTGGATTATCTCTGACATCGCTCCGCAGATAAATCCTTGCCTAAAAATCAACTTGTTATTTTCTCCAAATACGTACAGAAAACTCTTTATAGCTTAGAACATAATTTTTCGCTCAGAACAATGTGTGCACAGCTGGATCTGAGAAAAGCGTTTTGTACAGAAACATTTTCAAAACGCTCAGAATATATTCTCAAAAATATATGACGAGTACCATAACTTCTTAATTTTACGCCACCTTCTAAATAATCTGGCAGGTACGGGAATAAAATAAATTTTTTCATTATCGCCTTATTAAAATACAACGACCTTAAAATTTGTGCATTTTTCTTGCGCAGAGGAACATGTTAATTGCTTATATAAAACATTTTGTCGTTTTTAAAGCAACAATGAAAACGATAAAAAAGAGCAATAATCTGCTTTTTGGAAATTTACGAAATTCCATTTTAATTTGCTAAAAGCGAGCATACATCAGACGACGTAAAAACAAAGAAGTCCGAGGCGTTTCTCTTTCTCGTTTACAAATTACTTATATCCCATCAACAAATTAAGCAAACAATAAATAAGGAAAGAAGGCAATTTCCGCCTGAGATAAAAATGTCCGGTTGTTAAGAATAAAAATTATGTCAAGCGGTCCACGAGCAGAGGGCGCGGCAGGTGAGCGGGACACCACACGCTAAAGTTTAGCACTTCTTGGAAGAAACGCAACTGAGCAAAGCGCGAAGTATTTGAATTAAAAAAGAAACAAAGTGGAATTTGTCCAAGTGGAAATTGAAGCAAGTTTTCGTTTTCTTCACAAAAAGTTCGCGTTCTCGTTATTCGGGGCGATCGCGGATTCCCACGAAAGTGCCGCTGCGCGGTCGCAATGAAAATTACTTCATCATATTATCGGCGTGATCGCGCTCGATTCTGACCTTGCGTTCCTTCGCCGCTCTTAAGACGATCTTGCAAATCTTTAAGGAGCAAGCGGAACAGATGCAGGCGACGCGGCAGACAAGCGGGCAAGGCGATCCGATAAATTGTTTTATTCCACTTTGGCATTTTTTATTATTTTTGCGGAAAGAGAGACGCCCGAGTGGTCTGAAGACAACAAGGAAATTAGCATACCTTCAAACGACATTCATGAGCTATTCTTGGGAATCGGATTTAATGTCCACAGGAGTGGAGGAAGCGCTAATGCATTCTTTTTTGGATTCCCAGAAAGCATCGTCAGATTTAACCGTCTTCCTCTACATGATTTCATGCTGCATCAGCTTCTATTTACCTTTTTCCACCGAGCCATGCTTCTCTCAAGAAGACAAAGAAGTTAAGAAGTTGCCGCAATCTTGGAATATTTGATCGTTGCTTCACATCCGGTCGGAAGTTTGTTCGCATTTTTGCTGAATGAGTCTATTATTTGAGGAAAACTACGTTAAGTACGCACTTAGTGTTGTGCCAATCCAACATACCTTTCGTTGCTACGTGTAAGCAATTTTTCGCCACTTGACAAGAAAAATGCATATAATAATAGCATTATTTTGCTCTTGCCAACGAATGAGACAAACATTTCTGCAGGTTGTTAGTAACCCGTCATAAAATTCCAATAAATTCAGTAATCTGCTTTACTTGTCTCGTCCGCTGATTTTAAACTGTTTGCAGCAGCAGTTTCTTGGAACTTATTATAGAAGAAAATACCACGTTCTTCGTTCTTAAGAAAAGAAGCTATTTTCGCAACTCGCAACAGTTTACGTGTTGCCGATTGTATTCAAACTTTCACTTATACTTTGAGTAATTAGCCAAATACGCAAGTGTGGAATATAATCAAAAAATTAGAAAAAAATTAAGTTAAATTCATTCAGTGTCTATGTGTTTTAGAAAACCAAACATTTTTTAAGAGTAAATAAATGATCAAGATCAGAATGTAATTTTAGATACCAAGAGAAAGTCTATTAAAAATTTTTAGCTTGGAAACTTAGTCCTGAAGCACAAGACATTTTAAAATGTTTTCTTCAAAAGATACAAGTTTGAAATCGATTCATCGTTTTTTCAACATTTTAACCCGGTTGAAATGGGTACATCTTTTATAGTTTTTGATTTGCAAAAAAAACATATTTATAAAGCAAAGATAACAACGCATGTCTTTGACCATTTGCAGAGGCGTTTAACATGAAGCAATATCAATTCTTTTGAACCACCATCACTTCACACTCTTCAATCCTAACACAACAAGTAAAAAGGTTTTTTATTCAAATTATTTATTCAGAGCATAGTACGCATTATTATGAAATTGTTAGTGCTTCTTTCCAAACAAATTTGCATAATGTATGGGCTTGGTCTTGGATATCGAAACCAGCAATAGACGCCTCACGTATTTCTCGATAGTGTCTATCAAGCAGATGATGTCTGCTTTTTAATTAAGTTCATTAAAAAATAAATGCATGTGAGGTAACATATTTAAAAATAATTTCCTTTCTTCCAATAAGGTGGAAAGAGTTTGCAGAATTTATGGAAATTGAGACAGTTCTTAGAGTGGGTAGGGCTTGTTTCGAATAATGCTCTATCCGGGGATTTATGACTCATAAATTTCAGTAAAAGTTTATCAAATATATTATAAATTTTGGAGACTTCTTATGTACGAAAATGCAAAGAAAACGATTTTTTTAGCCGCGTCAGGGGTGATCCCCCTTAAAAAAAATTATATCTTACGGCCCCGAAAACCTTAAAATTTCGTACAAATCTTATGTGGCTAACCTTTTATTCTAAAATCCCCTAAAACAAGCAGAATTATTTACAAGTTCTTAGAAATTCTTGCAAATAACACTATCATTATTTTTTTAGTTGAAGAAAAAAACTTTAAATAATGTTCTTCCCAGTGCGAGCTAATCAATCGAACAGAGAATTAACAGAGCAGCATCATTAATAAACCTGGGAAGCAAGACATATCGTTTCCTATTATGTTTTCTACAGGTGCCAAAAAAGCCGGCCAAAAAATAAATTGAATATGTCGCTAACCTCCCAAGTTTTCCCATTATATCGCTTCGGCCAATTCTTTCCTAGAAAACTCCTTTCACTGGCGCTGCCTCGGATCGCTAATTTATTCGAAAGAATTATGAATCGACTCTTAAGCCGCGATGGGGAAATTATGGATAAAAAGAAGCATACATACATATATGAATATACAAAAAAACTGAAGAATAAGAATAAGCGACGATCGTCCGCAGAAATCGACCAGAATTAATTCATACCTCCTATTAGAATCACGGCGGGCATCGAAATGGCTAAAACTAGTTCTAGAACTGTATTGGGATTCGTTATAAGTGCGGAATTAAGCGTTCGATAACCTCCTCGTCTGGAGCCCCTTATGTGTCATAAGAGCTAGTTCCGATGGCCGATCTTCAGATTTAGAAGAACCTTAGAAACAATCTTCGCGGTGGGCCATTGCCATTTTTTAATCTTTTAACGGCCAAAATATCTGCATCCATAACTTCTACTTTGGCGACAGACTGCCCATTGATTATGTCACCGCGCCAGATCGTCGTCGAGGAGACATGATACTCAAGAGGATGCGATGGGTACATGGCTTGGGCAGCTTCCGCGGTGTATATGTCTTTTTTGAATCTTATTTATTTTTTGTTTGCACCGTTGCCGACCAGAGCAATCAAACGATTTTTCCCAGCAATTAAACATAGAAGAGGGAATTAAACGACGCTGTAGACGAGCGTCGTGCTTGGAATTTCCTTAAGTCGTCGGAGCAGCTTAAGGTGAAACGCTTAAATACCTCCGGCGGCCTCAAATTGCGTCCCGGGTATCTAGTTGCACCGGCGGAAAAATGCCAATTTATGCTGCATGTCTGCCCATAGAAGAAGCATTATATGCGGTCGGCAGTGACATTGAAGAGGTTTAATTGTGTCTACCGTCGACTGCGAGAGAGGAGATCTCGCGGAAGGTATAGTTGCTAAGGCGCGGTGGCCAGTTAAGTAAATATATAAGAGTGGGCACCGGGAACGAGGGCATCTTCTACCAATTGGACGAGCGGAACAAAAAGCCCTTGGATAGGAGGGAAGCCTCTTTGGGGCCGCCGAACTGCGCATCACACCGCTCAGCTTCCGGGTTCGGGCTCCGAACATGACCACCGGTGTACAGATAAATTTGCTCCGTCACATGATAGATGTCTTCGATCTTGGACAACAAGACGCTTTTTAACGGCTGCTATTTGTATGACATTAGCGCAACATGCTGCCGGGAGTGGATATCGTCGCGCGATCTGCGCGATCGGCGGATCTTACTACCGTACTGCACGGCGGGCTGACGACGGCGACACTCGCTGATTTAGCAGTAGTCGCCCCTGTTTTGCGGAGATTTCCTTTTTTGCCGCTTCTTGCTTAACCTTCATTAGAGATCCGATCCGATCCGATCGAGGTCCGCTTGTACCGCACGTTACAGCGCACGGCCGCGTCGCGCTGTAGCTGCTTTTCTGCACGTTCCAGCGCTCAAGACGCAAGTCCGACTTAAGACGACAACGTCGACGATACCCACCTCAGGAATTTCCGCGTATTGCGAACGTATTCAGTCATCAGTTCTCATTTCCCCACCACGTCATCTCCGTGGACCACAATCGACATATTTTCTTCACTTTTAACAAAGACCCGTCGCGCAACTAAGGTGCGGGCAGGTGGGTGGACGCCCGGGCGACTGCTTTGCGGTAGAGGCTTGGCGCTCCTCTGGCACTCTGTTGAAACGCGAATAAGTCATACCTACGGTGAATTTTAATTTATTTTCATACATTTTTTATTCCTCTTCCGCGCGCTCGAGCTGCAGTGATTGCCACTTCTGTTCTCGATTTAATTTATCCAAGAATTCCCAGAATGACGCGGCGACTGGGATTGTAGTTTTTTAGGTCTACGTCTTCAAGACGATCTAACTATCTCATATCTCAACTTTCTGGATGGAGAGATATGTATAAGCTTCGTTTCCGCTGGAAAATTTCGAAATTTGTTGAGCCCCGGAATACCACCTCATTTCCGCCTTTTTGATTTTTCGACTTAATTGATTTGCGGAAGCTCTGATGTTTCCTGCAAGCAGTGATTATGCCAATCTGTCGTGGAATTGGCATTTAAACGGACAGCTAATTTCTTTGCATGACGCAAGATTTATTTTACTTTGCGGCTAAATGGCCCGGTGAGCTTAAATATTTTTCTATGTTTTGAACTACTTATGTCAGGTTGCTTCCTCCTTCAGAGAAATGGCAAAAGTGTAACGACTTTTAACATTTTTTATGATTGCTTATCTAGAAATTCAAAAAATTAGATTTTCACATTTTCTGAAAGTTTCGTATCAATCAATTATAATATAAATATTTATAAATAGACAAGAAAATCAAGTGACCTAATTCCATTTGACCCAAAGAATAAAATCTCGTTTTTTTAATAGTTAGCTAGTAATAGTAATTTAATTCACACCCGTTTTGTTAATTTATAACGAAAAGTCATGGAAAATCGTGAAGGACAAGTTCTGTAAATTTTCCGATCTTGTCCTTTCAAATAAACATTCGACTAGTTTACCATCTGACCTATTTCCCTACTAAGCCTTGTCCAACAAAGACCCTATTTTCCTTGACCTGTTAACGAACAAAATTTTTGGACAGGTTCTCTACTGACCATTTACTAATTTCAATTTCTGATCATTACAAGTTATATCGTATGTCGTAATGAAAATATTCATAAATATTGTCCAGTTCCTAATTATAGAAGTTGTACCAGTTATACTAATACGATAGGATAATTGTATGTAGGCCTAAAATGCGATATCCAGTTAAAATTTATTTATTTTTCTTCGAGATTATTCAAGAATGAGATTCACCGCATGTTGCAAAGATGTTTAAAGTAATCCTACAACTGGATTTGAAATCATACGGAAACAAATATTTAAGCTTTCCTGAAGCATAAAGTCGACAAGCTAATAAATTTTGACTGCAAACAATTTCAAATGAGCAGTGCCAATGATCTCTCTAATTCGACATTGACCACAAACCCCACTACCCTCGCTAGCAACATCAATTTACATAAATCACCGATCGTTGACTTTAAATCAAAAAATCAAATAAATCATTGTCCTTCCAAAATTCATTGCATATTTAACTGAATTCGCCCTGAATCGGATTTATCTTTAGCGAATCATGCTGGAAAAACGTATGTAAATATTTAGGCCCTAAAATTATTTTGTAACTTTAATGTAAATTTTTGTTCTCTAAAACAACTTGCGTGCTGTATTATTTCGCAAAATAAAATGCCAATCGTCGAATAATTCACCAACTCGATTAAGAAGAGTTCGAAGATAGGTCAGTGCCTGGGTTTGTAGCACTTCAAGGTGAATAAACTAGTTTTCCTTTTTGTCATATTTATTTAAAAATTCATCAAAATTCTTGTTTAGCCTCGCTGGACCTCGTATAAAAGAGAGACAAATTCCTGGACAATTCCTGAAACTCATAAAAAAAGCATAAACAAACGAGAGCAGTTCCTGAAAATCATTAATTCCGAAACTCCTTGGGCGCATCTCTCAAGACAACGAGCCGACGACCAAGACGTCCGCAGGCGGACAAGCGAAAATAAGAAACGGACGATAGCGCGTTCTGTAATTAAATATACCAAACCGGATACACTTGAAACATGATTCATGAATCAAGCGAAGCATTCCGCGGATTGTGATCTCTTGCGAGAAGGAGCCCGCAGTGCAGCTACAGCTCCTTTTTCTTTTTGTTGATCGCCCCATGTCGTCGTTGTCGTCATCTGTCCTTTTGCGGATTAAAAGCAAAATTTAAAATCATCCTCCGCCCGCGGATCACGCATTCGGTTATTTATTTGAAAAACGAAAAAGACATTTTTTTCATATATTTATATAATCCCCCAGAAGAGCCTCTCGAGGCCTCAGCCAGCCTCAGATGTATGGCCACAATTGTGTGACACCATTTTTCCAAGCCCAGCATCCGCGGACCAAATTCCCGGGCTGGTGTAAATCAGCGGTTTGGACCATTTTATCCAGCGCGCCGCAGTGGCCCGCTGCATCTCCCTCGGATATCCACCGACAGTGGTGCTCACATTTTGATCGTTTCCTCTTTTCTTGGTGCTTCTTTTTCCCAGCAGCAGCAAGCAGCTCCTCGTCCACCGGCTTCTCCAAGACGATTTACTTTTTCTTGGTGTTTTGTTGCTATAGGTGGGTATGAGCTTGGGAGGAAAAGAAGACCTTTTTTTCCTGCCCAGAATCTGTTTGTTATTATGTAGTTTCCGCTTAAACCGGTTACCTGGAGGTATCTCGGGAGGTTCTCTGGACGGCCAGAGACACGACCGACGAAATGGCATACAGTCGCTGTGGTGGCCACCGAACGCGGCCTAAAAAGTCTGGAATCCCACCAAGCCAGGAACTCCAGCGAGATGCTGGTCGTGATCGTTCTCGGCGGTGGCGATCACCGATCATCATCAGTTGGGTTACCTTTTTCCTACCTTGCTTCCTCCGCGACGTCGTCTTGGTCGTCGTCGGCGGAACGAGGCAGGTAAGAAGAACGCGGGCAAGGTGGATGATGGGAGGAGTACCCAAAGAGAACTTAATTTCGCGGTGATCAATAATTCAGACTTCCTGGATCCCGGAGGTAATAGGAACGGCTTTGGGGATATCGTAAGCCAGACGAGAAGACACACCGTCGGCGCTCCTCGGAAGAGAAGCTGCCGCTGGTTTGACTCCTCACATGTCGTTAAGATCGCTTCTAGCCTCTAAGCGAGCTGGAATGAGTTGCGACGGTTAGGTTAAGGCGGTGGGCATCTTTCGTCGCGAACGGGTTCTGCACCTTAATTGAACAGGTTAGTTATTGGCCAGAAGAGTCGTCGTGCTCCTCCGCCAGGGCAATTGTCATCGCGGCTACCTCACCTGGTCTGTGCCTCCACCTTCCCTGAACCAGAAATTGCATGTTTTAGTATAGGCCACTAACTTCTTCCTCATCCTCATCAATTTTTCATGATTTGTTTTGCACTTGTTAGCATCATCTCCTCGCGTACTCGGTCAACTTGAAGAAGCAGTCGTTGTAGACGTCGTCCGTCCGGGCTGAATAGGAAGCCGCAGCCGGGTTGATAGTACCTCCTTGACACTATCTAGGTTATTCACACTTCGCTCTATTGCCCAATGGGAAACCCGTTCTGTGTCGTAACACCTTAGAGAGGTGTTGACATTTACCTGGAATCTGCATATGCTAAAAGACCGTTTCCAAAAATCGCGCGCCAAGAGAGCACCAACTCGCGCAATTTGTATGATGTAAAAATATTTTTCGTGAATCTGCCGCTCTTGTGACATCACAGTCATAATTTCCTGTATTTGCCATTTTTGGAGTATTCACACGAAAATCTCTCGGCGGTTTTATTGAGCCTCTCAAAAAATCAGTTTAAATGGCTTAAAATTAAAAAAAATCGTTATCGACGAAATACGGAAGTGTGACCTCATAAACGTCTCCTCAGGTATTCTCCAGTGTGTTACTTTTCGGCTAACAAGTCATTCCTGTTTTTTATTTCGGTTTTCTCTCTTTCCGCGGCTGGCGATGCCGCAGCAGACATCTGGAGCTGAGACCTGATTTTGGGTGATTCTATTCCTTCTAATCAAACTTCAATCACAACAAAATTTGACTTTCGGGAACGCAGAGGACAAGTTGTTTATCGACTGCCCACGACAGCAGACGTTCGTTCGCAGCCAGCCGCCTTACCTGTGCTGCTCGTGACTCCTCTTAATAAACGTTTTTTTTATCTACCTTACCTACCTGCACGCGTCCGATTCTGCAAAAAAAGTCGATATAAAAGCGAAAAAGTAAAAATCGATGATCGGATCCGATCGATAATTAATCAGCAGCCGCCCTATATGTGCCCGAGTAATTGAGTTTTTAGCCTTCCGCACGGAATTTATCTGTGACTTCTGTATTTTTCCAAAAAAGTGAGTGCTCCAACGCCGAAAATTCAATTTGACCAGCATCCGCTGCATACTAATGTGAATTTAAATGAATTTAATGCAAAAAATCACCCAAAAAAGTTTTCAGGGCTTTTGCCAAAAATTCAAAATATCCATCAACTTATGTTGACTTGTGCCCCGTTCGGTTGTGAAACATGACGACGATGCCCCGGCCGCCTTAAATCGCTTGCATGCGAGGAGGAGTTTTGGGAGGGAACTCAAAAAGATAAAAAGAGTAACATTTCTGATTATTTAATAGTCCGGACAAAAGATTTCAGAGATACGTGACAAACTGTTGAATGATTGTCATTATGTAAATTGACGAAATGGAGGAAAATGCTCACATAAAATTTACTATGTTGGGGCCCCCAAGACGCGACTCCGTAGGGGAATATGTCGTCACTCTACCTGACTTGTGGGAGTTTTAGCCGATTTGCATCACTAAGAAAAGTCGCTTTCAACCTCTTTTAAAACTGCGTCAACTGCTGGCCTGAAGTATTTGCATAAATACTGCTTTTAATAAACAATGTTGTACAATGTTTTTTACTAAACAAATAATCTCTGACATGTTTTCTTATGTACGTTTTTAGTAAACAATAAAAATTGACTCCCGTCTGGCGGGAAAAGAAAGTATAAGCCGTGATTGTTGCGTTTTTCAGCGTTTCTACTTCACTCAGTAATTTTTCAATAAACAAAACGTGTCGCCTGAAGAAGTTCCAAAGGTGAAACACGCACTTAGTTTTTATTTCTAAGAAATTTATTGAATATGCTGAGGTAAAAAAGAGGAACGCACGCATTTTACGGCTATTACACTTCCACTGGGTGGAAATTGCTACACAGAGTCGTGAAAATCCGTTGAAATTCAACCCAAGTGGGGCAACTGCGGATCAATGATCATTTCAAAATTATAGACATTGCAAGATCAAATCACTTGAGTGAGCAACCACTTCCAGGTCTGTTTTTATCAATTCCAATTCAATTGCTCCTGGTGAAATTAATTTTTTTAATGTTTTCGATTGAATAATCATAGCGATTTTAAATATTTTAGTAACATAACGATGTTTGTTATATTCGATGATAATAATCGCTTTAGTAATTTAACGTACTTTACTTAGTGAAAATAAAATTCATCTTACTAAATTAAAATTACAATTTGTTTTCTATGAATACGATTACGCACAAATAGCGATCTCTTTAAAAGGTCTTGCCTAGTTTGCAAACGAGAAAATAAAAGATCTTTCCTTACACTATTAAGAGAATGAATAACAAGACAAGAATTGGGAAATTTGCAATAATCTAGAATTTGATACTAAAACGCAAAAGACCTTTACAACTCGATTACCCTGAACTTTCCTCCAGACTTACTCCTAAAAGCCTTGGTGAATTGCGTCAGATAGAACCACAAGGCGGCATTAAAAACGACCTTGCGACTACCAGAAATAGGTGAAAAATCCCTTTAAGTCGCCAGAGAGCGGAAATTGTGTCGTTGACAAATCGGTCATTTTAAACATATTAGCACACTAACCCACTGCAGAACAGCAGATTCAGAGAAATTACCTCATTTAATAAAACCTGGCTCCAAAAAACCTTCAAGCCTACACCGACTGACCTTTTAGGTTCGCACCCAAGTTCGCTGACACCTCCTGAAAACCGGACTGAATCCGGAAGCGAATTATTATATATTTAGGAAAACTTCCCAAGAAGCTGTTTCACATTTGCCACTACCCCAGCAGGTTGTAATTAAATGAATGAGATGAAAAAAACTGCATTTCATATTTAAACCACGGAAGTGCGAATTTCTTGATTGATATCATATACCAGAATTTTGGTGGGCAAACGCAGACAGTTCGTTTGCCCCCAAGTTGTTTTGTAATTCCCGCAAAAGATAAGTGAAGCAATTTGCCCCTAGTTTGTGAAAAAACGCCTCAGAAATATTAAGGAAGCAATGACATGGTGAGATTTTTATGCTTAATTTGCACCCATGTTTCCTAAGAACGGCGCACTGGCCACTGGCGAGCAACGGTAGCATAATGGCCCCACGACGTAACGCTGCGAATCCATCATCATCCGCGTGGCATTATGTAAATATGCGGAGCACCAAAGTCTTGTACCTGATCGCGGCTGGTTAGTTGCCCCATTTCATGGCCGTTTGCGTGCCAGCGGAGCCCTGTAGGTGTGTCTTCTTAAGAGCCACATGAGCGTTTTCAAGATGCCAAGTGGAAAAGAACAAGTTGTTCCTCAGCAAAGCAGTCTTCGTCTTCTTCTGCTCTGCGGTCCAAAGCGACCATAAATCTGGAATGCAGGAAGACACCCGTCGGAAGTCGCTGGCAGCGCGTATGCTAATTACGCGATCGCCTTAAGATTTATCCGTGGGAAGTGTATTCACCCAGACGGTCTCTTGCAGCGTCTTCTTGTGTGCACGGTAATCAATTTGAGTCACCCATCGCGGTCCATTCGGTGAGGCTGGGACTTCTTTGACCCCATCTGAAGCTCAGCTCATCTCGCAGTCCACCTGTCCAAAAAACGACGATAGTGCGGACCCACTGCCCAGTGAGGCAACCTTGGCCGCTCCGCACACGCGAAGAACTGCTGTGCAGTACTCAGTCCAACTTTTAAGACCGCAACTATTCTTCCTCAAGTCGTTGGCGTGTTGCGTTTTTTACTTCTTTATTTGTCTTCAGTTCGGGAAGTCTTTCTGCTTCCGCCTTCCGACAAATATGCTTTCAGGTTTTTCGTCATTTCGGCGATTTTCTGGTTTTTGCGCGATGCTAGCAGATACCTATCTTGAGCTGGGCGCGCATTCTCAGTAGTGAGCCAAAGACGACTAGCCCAAGTTCGCCTAAGACGGTGACAAGAATTGCAACAGTTCTGCTTCATTCCACCGCCGAAGAAGCCGAGGCACCGTCGAGCTCTGTAAACTTGTAAGATCACCCGGTGGGCAAACGTAGGGCCCCAAGAGTGTGGATCTTTAAGAAAAACTCAATTTCCGTTGAAACCGGATTCGCCGGATATTGTTTGCATGAGTTCATCTTAAGACCGTACGTTTTCTTATTTTATTTTTCAACTCTCCGCTCGACACAGCCGCTGTTTGTTGTTTTGTAGGACACCAGCGCAGCCCCAAAAAGAGCTGAACGACGAACATTTTCTTGGACGGTTTTTAATTTCATCCTCTTCTCGTTTCATTTTGCAGGCAGCATCGTCATCAGGGGCGAGGAACTTGCCAGCTTTTCGTGTGATCCAAGATGAAAATGTTACCGATACCGTTGTCGTTAAGCGGTCCGCCACTCGGCCTCTGGAGTGACGTGCTGTGGAGGTACCCCCCAGCACCCCCAAGTCCCCTGGCCGAGCTGAAGACCCAGCTTCCTCCGCAGCTGCCGCCAGATCCAAGACTTTGGGGACGCGAAGACGTCTCCCTGTTTCTTCGCTTCTGCGAGCGGGAATTCGACCTGCCCAAATTTGAGCTTGATCTCTTCCAAATGAACGGAAAAGCCCTGTGCCTTCTAACTAGAGCAGATCTCGGGGAGCGATGTCCTGGCGCTGGGGACGTCCTGCACAACGTCCTGCAGATGCTGGTGCGGGAGTCACAGATGATGCACAGACACCTGCCGAGCAGTCCGGTTACACCAACTAGCCGGTATCCGCTTTCGCCACACAGCCATCCCCCAACCCCCAACTGGGCATCCCTAGCGCCGCCAGAGAGCCCCTTCCACAATGCTCATCTGCATCATTTCATGCAACCAAATTCAGTCACATTGAGCCCAGCTCCTTCAATAGACTCGCAGGCGAGCAGTCCGCCGCAAAACCAAGAAGGCAACCAAAATGTGTTCTCCCAAAACAACGCGACCAGCTCGAGTAGCAACCAGTCCGATTCGGAAGAGGATAGCTACTCGGATGGACCGAAATCACAGATGAACTCTAGCCCGCCTCCGACGCCTGTTCTGAAGGACATCAAGCCCAACCTGTCGCAGCAGATCACAAATGTGGTCAACTCGTGGACGAATAGCCACTCCCAGAAGAGCGAAGGGACCGGTGGAGGATCTGCTTCGGCCCCATCAACCCCCAGCGCCTATATGCCAGTCAAAAGGGAATTCTTCCCCGACAGCCCAGAGCCAAATACAAGTAAGTTTCAATAAAAATAAGCTTAGCCCTAAATGAAATTGACAATAAACAATATGTCGTTTGATAACTCCATTGTTCATATTATCGTAGTCTTTTCGATTTTAAATAAAAATAAATGAATATAAATAATAAATTTAAATAAATTAATATATAGAAATTCAAAATAGTCGGTTAAAAATTACGTCATAAATCTCTACGACTAAGCTGTTGTAGAAAAGATGATTAACTAATCAACATTTTATCTAAACTTTCAGATGGCCGACTATTGTGGGATTTTCTTCAGCAGCTCCTGAACGATCCTGCGCAGCGGTACAGCAACTACATTGCCTGGAAGTGCCGGGATACAGGAGTCTTCAAAATAGTCGATCCAGCCGGATTAGCCAAGCTGTGGGGCATCCAAAAGAACCACTTGTCGATGAACTACGACAAGATGTCACGTGCCCTTCGCTATTACTACCGAGTAAACATTCTGAGAAAAGTCCAAGGCGAACGACATTGCTACCAGTAAGTGTTTACTTTTTCCTTACCACGAATTTCGCTGACGTCGCATATTAACACTCGATCGCGATCTCTTCCAATTGCAGGTTTTTGCGAAATCCCACAGAGCTGAAGAACATCAAGAACATATCGCTGCTGAGACAGTCCGTGGCAAACTCCGGCGGGGCGGCGGTCTCGAGCGCGTCCTCCCCCAGCAATAGTACAAATAACACGACGATATCACAAAATACTCAACCCCACCTCCAGCAGCAACAGCAGCAGCAGCAGCAACCGCAGAACATGCACTCGCAGCAGCAGCAGCAGTCACAACAACTGCCGCACCAGCAGCAGCAGCAGCAGCAGCAAAATAGTCAACTAGGACCCCCGCAGTCCTTGCCGCAGTTGTCCTCCCCCGCGATGTCCGCGGCGTCGACGTACGGCCCGCCCCCGACCTCCCCCCTCATCATGCATGCTATCAACGGTGCCTTCCATTACCTGTCGACGTCATCACAGCCCCACTCGCCGGTCCTGCCGCAGACCCCTTCCGAGAAGCTGCAGTTCAGCAGCCTCAAGATCGACGGCAGCGCGCCCGAGTGCGAGGACGTGAAGCCGACTGACCTTAGCCTGGGCGGGGACAGGCGGTACAACGGCAACAGCGCCAACGATTGCTATCCGTAAGTGTTTTTTTTTTTGTTATCTTTACTTGGATAAGTTAGTACTAAGGGTTTTTTAAGAAAATGCCTATTTGATGTAATTATTGTTGACGATTTAAAAACGATTATTAAAAACAATATTGGAAAATCCAGGTTTTGTATTCGTACAATTTTCAGGTCTTTTCGATTTTATACTTCCTTGATCTTCTTCTTCCTTTTCAAAACATCGTTTTGAGGTATACAAACAAAAATTCAAAAATCATTTTGTAGGTAAATTAGTAAGTTCAAAAAGTTCGTTTCGAAGTGATTGAATGTTTAGGAGAATAGAATAGGAAAATAAATTTAAAGATTTTAGAATTCTAGACCCATATCTCTAATTTCGGAAAGTTCTAGAAATTTATAAGCTACGTTTACTTTTAAATCTGTTCGTTTTCAGTAACTTTTTTGCATTGAAAGGCGTTCGAGGACATACATATATTTACTAAAGGATTTTGTTGTATTTCCTAATTGTAAAAAAAAGGCGACTATCTGAAATTGAAATAGCCGTATCAGAGTATCGAAGCAAAAATTTCCTTTCTTGCACTTCCTTATTAATTTCGCTCGAAAACAATACTGATAAGAGTCATCCAGCAGCTAAAATTAATAAATCAATCGAGACGGCCGAGCAGACTTAATTAAATTCATTCCTCTTTTCCATTCCAGATTGATAAGAAATTCCGACGGCCTGACCACAATAAAGCTGATACGCTACAACGAGAACGCGTCGCCCCAGATGCAGCAGCAGCAGCAGCAGCAGCAGTCGCAGTCCCAGCAACATCCAGCGCAACAGGGCTCCCCTAGCCACCTGCAGCAGCCCCAGCAATCGCCCCATCACACGTCGGAGCGCCAGCACTCGCCGCGGGGCACGGGGGCCGGCGACATCAACGTGGAGGACTCCCTCATGCCGACCGATTTGCGGAAGTAGGCGCGCGAGGCGGCCCCACGTGAAATATCATTTGCAATAAACTTTTGAATCGATTACGTGGCCCACTGCTGCGGGCCCCCGGCGCCCCGGAGCAGGGCGGAGCCGCAGCAGCAGCCGGCACACCCGCGCTGCAGCCCAGACCCCAGGACGGCATATCACCTTCGTAGCTACAAATTCTAAGACAATCATCAGCACCAGTTAGCGGCGGGCCCAACGAACTCGGTTTGGTCGGCCTGCGATAGACGAGACGTAGGACTAGACCCGTTCTTTACACTTTAATACAATAAAAATGTGCCAATCTTATTATTACGGATAATTATAGACGAGATTTATTGAACTTGAAAGATTTTAGCCGCTGCCGCCCCGGGCAGCCCTAGCCTTAGGTCGATAGAACTTCCAAAAATCGCTAGCAGTTATGTATACAAGCGTAGTGTAGTATCTATTAGATTTTTTAAAGTTAAAAAAAAATGTAAAACCTTTTGTAACATACGAGAGGTCCGGGCGAAGGCCGTGTTTTATTTTGCTGGAGACGCGGACACGCCTCCGTGTAGGAGTAAATGAAAGCTTCCATTTTCGTGTGATTATTTTTCTAAAACTTTTTTTTTTTTTTTGTAATTATAGTATTTCGCCCCGAAACCCCCATTTAGCTACCCCCTTATTTTATTGATTTTATTGAATTTACGTTTTGTTTTGTATGTCCACGACTTTTTTCTAAGCTCTTACGTTAAGGAGGACTTTATAGTTGAATGCGACCGAGTACAGTGGAATAGTTTTATGCGTGAGTGATTGTATGTGATGCAGACCAAATGTGAAAATGAATTATTAAAGCATTAGCAAATAATTAAACAGTTATTCTTAATTTACAACGATCTTTTCATCAATTCCTGATCCTGTTTTCCTTTTGCAACAATTTATCTTCAATTATTTACTGATCAATGGACTAAAGCAACCGAGATAAAAACCCAAATGAAACTTTTAAATAAAAAGACATTTTATAAAATAAGTTATCTTTTATTGCAAATAAAAACAATGAAATAATTTTGCAGTACAAATAACTTGGTAAATCTATCATAGCCTACAGCTTACGTTACGATGAAAATTATTATCGATGTCGTAATATAAAAAACATGTACCCCACTTACTCTCTATGTACAGAACGTTTTTTTTACCATTATTTAATTATTTTCTTATCAAACTTAGGCTTAACACCTTCCACAGGCGAGGAATTAAAAACACAAACAAAAGTAATATCACAATTGAAGCTTTAGTTTATGCTCCCGGTTTTTTCTTCGTCTTAATAAAAAACGTTTTCCTTTCTCATTAACAAAAAACTAGTAAAAAGTGCGCCTGAGACCACAAAAAAAAACAGATATGATAAAACCGCATACAATTTCAACGCAATATCACCTAAAACATAAAAAAAGGATAATCCACCAAATTAAACCTGGTTAGCCTTGATATCAAGTAGCTGGTAGTCCTCAGTTTGAGGACTGGAAGATCTCTTTACCTGCTCGACGTTTCTTGCTTTTTAATTATTTATTCTTTTAATTTCAGTTCAGTTCTAGAGTTTATTCCGCGCTGGTAGTATTTTGTACAGCGCATGATAAGCAAAAAGGTTACTAAAATGTTGGTTCAGTCTTGAAGATGTCGAAACTCTCATCTTGATAAAATATCGTGAGGCCGCCCGATCGGTTGTCGATGGCTGCTTCCTCCTGCTTGTTCTCGCGCGAGCTCAGACCAACTGCTGATGGCTGCGGGAGGGGAGGTACAAAATAAGTTTTCAGATATCATATCAAAGTTTAAGTTCTGAAAGATGGTTAAAATTTTTGGAGGATGAAACACACCTCGGACTTAACGCTGTTAGTTGGAAGACTCCCAGTGCCTTTTCGCTCCACAGGTTTTGAAGATTCCTCCACGACGGTCGCTGACGTCGGAAGCTTGGTTTTCCTCTTGTCCCTGTTGTGAATATTTGTGTGCCTTTTAAGGTCTCCGCTCACTCTGAACTTCTTCCCGCAAACTTTACAAGCGTAAGGTTTTTCGCCTGCAAGAAAAGAGTTACTTTATGAAAGCACCTGCTTCTAGACAAATCTTGCAGGAAAGCCTACAAGTAAAATAAGAAGAGTAATTGTCTCATTCAGAACTCACCTGTGTGAACTTTCCGATGGTTCTGGAGGTAAGAACTCGCCCGGAATGACTTTGGACAGAACTCGCACTTGTAGTTCCGCTCGCTGGTGTGGATCCGCCGGTGGACGACCAGGGAGTACCGCCGGGCGAAGGCCTTCCCGCAGAACTCGCACTGGAAGTTCTTCTCGTTCGTGTGGATGGAGATCGTGTGGTACTTGAGGTCGCCCCACTGCCGGAACGCCCTCTTGCAGAACTCGCACTGGTAGGGCTTCACGCCCGAGTGCAGCCGCATGTGCACCTTCAGGGCGCTCAGTGCGAAGAAGCTCTTCCCGCAGACCTCGCACTGGTGCGGCCTCTCGCCGGTGTGGGAGAGGTCGTGGTACTTGAGGGCGTTCGCGGAATTGAACAGCTTGTTGCACTTCGGGCACTGGATCCGCTTCTTGGGCTTCGACTTGTCCTCCGAATCACTCGAATCCCAGTTCTCGGAGAGGTCTTTTAAGTCCTCCTTCCTCACCTTGGCCTTTCGGTGCTTCCTACTCGATTTCGTGAACTCCTGAGAATTTGTCTCTGGAGGAGATGTACATTCATCCAGGTCCATGTCTCGGTCTCCCTGGTCGGAAATTTCTGCTGGCTCTAGAGCAGGAAGTATGGCTGCTGGAGCGTATACAAAATCAAAACAAAAAATTGCTATCAATTGATAATAAAGTAAAAATATTAACAATAATTACATTGATCTTCGCTTTGCTCAGATTTAGGTAAATCGGTCTTGAAGAAAAGCGAAAAATTATCCACGGATTGTTGATTTAGATGACTATTAACGGCAACACCAGATTTAAAGTGAATATCGCCGTTTAAGGCACTGTTGGTGTACCTAACAAAAATAAAAAGTAAATATTACAACGATACCACCGACTCCTTCATTCAAAAAGACATACCAATTTTTTTCTGAAATGATATCTATGCCGTCGTTTGAATCATTGTCGACGGACTCTTGTACTTTGTCAACAACTCCACGAATTCCCTCCAACATGTCCTCAGTATCGCTGAACTCCACCTCGGCCACATTAATTTCGACATCCTTTACAGTCGGATCGCTGGAACTAGAGTCTGCCTGGATCGGGATTTTCACCTCGTCCTTAACTGGCTGGAGAATATCGTCATCGAAATTCTCAAAACTAATAACCCCCTCCGGCAACCCCTGCTCAAGCAGCGATTCCTTCAAATAAAGGAAAACTTTAGATTTGTATGATTTTTAGGCAGCCTTACTTTTTTAACGTCTTCCGGAGGAGCAGCAACGTTTTGAGTTTTTCCCTCAGAACTAGTTGGCTCGTAGTGTTCTTTCAAATGAGCGAAAAAATCAAGCTGGGACTCGCACACATGACCGCACAGTTGGCAGGAAAATTGTGGAGCATTTAGCACCTAAAATGAAATGTTTTATTTACAAAAATTATTTTAGAACCGCGCTCGATTTCAAGCGATTCGATGATACTTTCTTCTTCAACAATGTCTTCAGGCTCATCCGCGAAGAGCAATCTCCGCTCAGAGGGCTGCGGATCTAGATCGATTATCCTGAGCTTTTTTGTAATCCTCTTCTTGTGAGGCAGGCTCCTCTTGGTCAAAGGGCGTTGAAGCCGGACATCCTCAACGATAGCTGCCTCTGAATCATTCTGAATTAAACACTCTCAGTTTCATTTTTTGAAAATTACTAAAAATATCTTTACCTTAAAATTATTAATACTCTCAGTATTGAAATCATTCTTCAAGGCTGCCTGATTATTTACACTTGAAATCTTCCTCGGTGAATTCAGTCTTCTTATTGGAGTTAATGGTGGGAGGGGCGGATTTCCCTGTAATTAACTTTTCATTTTAGAACTCATCTACATACATTCAACGGAAAAAATGTCGACTCACGTTTATGTGAGTTAATTGACTATCATTGAGCAATGTTGGTGAAAACGGCTGGGTCTCATCTATCGTCAGGAAATTGTGATCAATTGAATTTTGCTTGGCTGTCTCATTGGTTTGGGTAAATGCTCCGAGATCCTAAATTAATTGCTATTTTAATTAAACTCCTTCAATCCTAATTTTTAGACCTTACCTTGTTAGTAACGATAACTTGAGTTTCATTCTCATTTTTAATAGGGGGGCACTGCTTGTTAACTATTTGTAGAAAAGTGGCGGTTAGCTTACGCTCATGTTCATCGGTCTGAAATTCTAAATCGTTTGATATGCCCTCGTTTATAAAATGAGGCTGTTGGTTTTGATCGCTCCCATCCTGATTATTCATAAGATCTATGATGAACCCGTTGGCTATGTGCGTAGCTATATACTCTGGACTCAAAAATGACTGCAAAGCAAACGGAGCGTTCTGATTACTTGGTAAATTCTTTTTATTTTGGTTGGACGTTACATGGTCAATAAATTCTTGCTCCCTATTTGGGACAGTGATAAAATGTAATGCGCCACTTTCTATGCCCCTTAGAACACTTGGAGCATTTATTTTAGTTACTTCATTCTATAAAAATGTATTTTAGTATTATTTTAAACATTTTCTGTCGTTATGTACCTGGCCATTTTCAACATGCGCCACATCAAAGTTATCCAAAATAGTGCGACTTATTTGGTCATCCATCATGAGAGGATTGGAAGACTGCAAAAAATAGTAGTTTTTGGCCTTTAATTAAATATACACAGCAAGTAAAGTTAGGTATTTTACTAAATGACTAAATTTCCTAACTCTCGTCCTTGTAGATAAATTTTCAAATAGAATTCCATTAAATTAACAGCAACATGCAATTTATCGAATTAGTTATTTATGGAATTGGCGCCAGCAAACGTCCTTTGAGGTAAATATTAAGTATCAATAATTCTGTACGTTGTCCTTTAATGCTCTTTTATTTTGAAGTAATAAGAAATATTACTTCTAACTTGTTAATTTAGTAAATGGTTATATGTATGTATGTACATGGTAAAAGTTTTGAAGTTGATTTTTATTTTGTTGGAAACATTATTTTATTTTTCAATTCATAGCGGAAAGTAGTTTTTTTTGCATTTGGTATGAGGCTTCTCAAAACGATACTAAAATAGGACAATCGTTAACACAACAACAACAAAAAAACTAATTTTCCACCGTTTATTTAAAAATTTATTATATTCAAGCTCTAAAATTTGGAACGGAAAGTGCGAATTGCATTGTACCAATTTGTGTGAAATTTTAAAAATTGCAAGTTTAAAAATTAGACATATTTCTGTAAGATTGATTTTTCAATAAAATAGCCTTTAGCAATTGTGAGCGATCCTAAATCAGTCATGTATGAAAAAACCGTCATTCCAAATTCACTTTGCTAAAACTTATGCTAAAAACAATACCTGTGGGTTTTCAGATAAGTAGCCAAGAAATATATAACATCAAAATAAAATCAATTCAGATAATATCAAGTTGCCATGCTTCAAGCACTTTGACGAGCACAGCGAATTCTTGAAATCCCGCCTAAAACAAAACGTTTTAATTTGCCCAAGTTGCATCAAAGCAGCCCTTCGCCGAATCAAATTATACATGTCAAAAAAATTTCCTGCATAATTTTTAAAAATTCGCAGTTCTAAAAATTGGACCACTTCTTCGTTGAAATTGGCCGTTAAAGCAACGCACTTCATCCGTGAGTTGAATTAATCAAGTTTTCATTGCATTGCGGGAGACTCTGACGTAACGGCGTGACAGTGAGGAAGACAGGAACCATGGGGAACTCTTCGGGCAGCAAGAAGACGCCGCCAAACCCGCAGAATTCAGCGAATTACTTGTACGCGCAACAGCCGCAGAACTCCAGCTACGGGTCCAGCGGCGGAGGCAAGCCGGAAATGGAGCGGAAAAAACTCGGGAACCCCGGGACCGTCGAGGACATCCACAAGGACTGCAGGGAGGTCATGCCCAACTTCTGCGAGGGCGCCCGCCTCATGATGAGCAAGTGCCTCAACAACTACTTCCAGCTCAGCCACACGATCAAGCTCCTGCCGAACAGCGCCGAGAGCTACTACCGCTTTGGGGTCACCTACGTGGGGAGCCAGCGGCATGGCGTCTTCGAGTCCTACCCAATCCTTTTTGGTAAGGCTCCTTTGTTACTAGCCAAAAAGCACGTTTCTTAATTGTTTTATGACTGTTGTGTACCAAAAATGTTGTTAAGGTCCTAAGTGAAAATTCGCGTATCTCGCGAACTCGTGATTCTCCCAAAAATACAGCTTAAAAGGCTTAACACAAAAATAATCCATTAAATGTTACATTAACCTAACACTTTTGTAAACAAAATTTTTTGTTTATGTGTGAAAGTGGTATAAAACTCGATTTTTGGTGTTGAAAGTCGCCATCAATTTGACCGCCATTTTGAAAAGGGCGGAAGGTGGTAGCCGTGCAATATCAACTGAACTCAATTTCGGGAAAAAGTTGAACAATCAAAAATAACCACCGCTGCCCATTTTTCAAAATAGCGGCTTTCAATCTTGAAATCCGAATTTTATACTCACACGACCCTTTATATACATAAAAAAAACGCAAAACAAAAATCGTGTCCCACCTAAAACGCAAGAATCGACCAATTTCTGCAACATTTAAGTGGGCTAAAAATCGGTTGCCCGAAGCTTTGAATGCGTCACCGATTTCGGGCATTTTGAACACATCCAAACTTACATCACTTAATCAAAGGTTTTAAGAGAAATCCAAGATCCCTTGTAGAGGCGTTTTAAATACCAAAAATAAGCGTACAATTAAATGCCCCTAATATCAAATAAATCATAATAAATCACAACTCCGAAAGCCGAATTTTATGCATTTTCCTCGAAACTCAATAGTTTAGAACTATATCACTTTATTCAATTTTGTCTATAATTAATTCGGAAGATTAACAATAAACTACAAAGCTGTTTTTCCCAACAGGTGAGATTGAGAAGAGTGGAAGTATGCAGGCAAGCATAATGCACAGCCTGACTGAGAACCTCCGATTGAAATTTGGAGCTGAGTACCAAGGCAAGAGATTGATAGGGGGTCAACTGATCACCGACTACATTGGAGAGAACTTCACAGCGTCACTAGGTGTCGCAAATCCGAACCTAGTCAATAATTCTGGCGTTATTATTGGTCAATATCTGCAAGCAGTTACCGCGAATCTAGCGCTTGGAAGCGAACTCGGGTGCCAGTACGGCGTGCTCTATCCGCAGGGCATCATAACCGTTTTCAACTTTATCTCAAAATACAAGGGAGAATCGTCCATTTTCAGCACCTCACTGGGAGGAAGTGGGATCCACGTATCCTACCTTAAAGAAGCAAGTCCCCAACTCAAAATTGGTGTTGAATTTAACACCAACTTCGATGCTCAGAGCACCTACACGACGCTGGGGTACCATTTGAACATCCCGAAGGCGTACCTCAGTTTTAGGGGTTCAATCGACACCAACTGGAATATCTGTTCTGTGTTGGAGAAAAAATTAAAGCCACTCCCTTTTACATTTTCACTAAGTGCACTGTTGAATCAGAAAACTGGAAAATTTAAAATGGGTTGTGGACTATTTATTGGATAATTTTTTTTCGAATTACATGTGCTAATTTTTATTTTTTTTTGTTTCCAGTCGAGAACAGGATAATGATTTTAAGTTATGTATTTAGATCCTGGGTATATTAAGATAATATTTGTTTTAAGTGTTCGTAACAAAATAAAGCTTGTGCCTAACACTTTTATAAATTCCTTTTATTTTTTATTTTTCACAGAATGTTTTACTAGAGTCTGAGAAATATTTTTGTATGGGAAGATCGAAACTGTTTACGAGAAAAGGCTGGTACTCATGAATTTCCGTTCAACATTTTTATATACAACTACGATTCCACGAGGATGCGAGACTTAGCAATGAAAGATAGCGAGGATAATTTTGCGGTATTCATTGCAATTGAAGAACATGGAAGCACCTTCGTTGGATTGAAATTTTACAATCAGATTCATGTTTTACTTGCTGCGACAGTCATCCTGTTTCCTACCTTGAGTTTGCATTTTACACAGTCCGGGTTTTTGATATTTTTATTAAAAGTTTTTTGTAGCCCAATTTATAAATCATGAGAAGTGCCTCACGTGCATTTATTCCCCTTGCACTCATGCTCATAATATGTAACTGGAATACTGCGAAACCCTTAAAAAATTAAAGAGTGCTCCTCCTTCCCTTGGGCAATAAATGACATATAAAATAAGACACATTTACAAAGTAAAATATTGGTAATTTTACATTTATATTAAAGAAACTAGTGGTTAATTCTACAGCCATTTTTATGAGTTTAACATTGAAATTCTACAATTTCTTTAAAAATCTTCAAGTACAGGCATCTCAAGTTTCGTTCAAAATCCACCAGACCATTTTATGCATCTTCAAACAAAATCCATTCAAGAGCTACTCGGGAACTTTACCCTTCGGCCATCAGCAAAATCTCTTCACTTATTCAGCCATGCACGCATCGTTTTCACCGAGAAAATCACCAGAAACATTTTTAATTGGACCATCCACCACAATTTGTCAACAAAAATATCTGTCAAAATGCCCCTCTGACAGTTGTCCATTTGCAGCCAAGGTCACTTCGGTGTTGTGGATCCCCTCACAACCAAGGGATTTGGCTACAAAAATTTTCGGCGACTCTACTCACATTTTAATGCGTTTAATGTTTATAATTGCATTATTCGGTTTATTATCAGCAGAATTGGATGGGAAACTTTTGATATTTTGTGGGAAATTTCTTCCTCCATGCACCAGAAAAACTGACAACGCTGCGAATAATGGCGGACTGTCTATATGGAGGCGGATTTCTGTGGTCGCTACTTTTTCAGGGATATTAAGACTGATTTCCAAGTGGAATTTACGCACATTTATAAGAAACTGAAGATTACAATTTTGTATGAAGTTATGTGTAATTAACACTGCCATGAAGAAATCAAAAATTATTATTCAAAGAAAAGCAGAGGCATAAATTAGAAATATACAAATTTTGTAAAGCTCCAATTTACTATTTCTGTTTTCTGCAATAATTGAAGAATTCTATAAAGAGGATCCGCTATAAAATAAAATTTAACCCAAATAAAGAAAATCAAAACTTATTCTCATGCCATTTTTTTCCTGCTTTAAATACCCTCCAAAAGCCAAAAACACTCTACGTACAAAAACTATTAATTATTTAGAATACAGTCAAACAAAATTTATAAAATAAATTAAAAAATACTCGTAGGTAAGTCACATGCATTCAGATTGCTTTTCTAGGTGATTCAAAGCAATTTCCATGGAAAGTTTTCCTGAAAACACACCATTTTTCTCGATAGTGTTCCATAAAGTTCCCATAAATAACGAGTATGCAAAAATGCTAGTGATAATAATTTTAAAAATTAGATAAACCATTTTAAGTCCATACGGTGGAACGACGTCGATCACAACAAATAAAATTAAGACGAAAATAGCCGATATCCCAATATACATGAGGCGGTTCCGCTTCAACGTTTCTAAACTCTCATTGCAAATAGAAATGCATTCCTGCAGGGCCGCTTTTGTGGGTGAACTTCTCTCAGATTTTTCACAGGACAATTCTTCAGCTTCGTTGTATTTCGATGACCTAACCACTTTCAATTGAACAGAAACAGCTTCGTGATCAGAGAAGCTAAACGATTTCCCTGGAATCCTTTCAGGAAAAGGAAGACCGTACTCATTGACTAATACCTGAAATTTTTCTTTTTAGCACGCGGATTACGAATATAATTTTTTGCTTACTTGGAAATTTGGAGCAGCTCTTACAAAAATATGATCAATTCTCTGCCCTTTCGGATTATTTTTAATTTGTGATAAATCTGCGTATGAGTTCCTCTGACAATCAAAAGTGCCTATTTCATCATTAGCGCAAGTGTCCTGCATTTTAGAAGCTCCTAGTATTACTCTAGAAAAAACCAAACAATAAGCTCTTAGATCGCTGCAAATCTAAAAGTCCTGTAGGACTCTTGCAGGACTCACTTATAAGCAATGTCGCTGGGGTCTATGTTCAAGTCGCCTGCTAAAATCTGCAAAACGGCATCGTTCCTGGTGCTTTCTATAAATTGAGCAGTGTCGAAAGCCTGGATGACGCGGTGAGCCTTGTATTCGTCATTCACCTTGTCGTACTCTGCGTGCAGCTGCAAAGTTTGGGTGCATTAGCCTTTTAACTGTGATTTGTTAGGGTTTATGTGTTACATGAGTGACGTAGATATTGACAATTTGATTATCAATCGAAATACGACAAAGTCCAACTCCCTTGCCTCCAAACCAATCGCCGTGCTGAATTCGGTGGACGTATCCATTCACCGACCAGGCGTGGAAAAATGTTGATATTAATGGGTACTTCGAGAAAATTGCTAAACCTGATCCAAATGCACCACTAAATGAAAAATATTTCATGTATGCTTTCCATACTAAATAATAGAAATGAAAGTAGAGTTCCTAAGAAAACTACAAAATATACTTACTTGTAAAAGTAGTGTGAATAAGGCAGAGCATTTTTTGTTAACTTTTGCAACAGTTTAAAGTCATTCTCCACCCAAAGTTCTTGCATTGAGACGAAATCATACTCTCCTTTAGCAAGATAATCGCCTATTGCTTGCATTCTAGCTTCACGATTAGATGAAATAAATGGAATACCCCTGAAAATGAGAAAAACAAAAATTATATTTAACATATTTGAAATTCGACGAAAAGATAGATGGTGGCAGTGGTAACATGTTTGGTTAATTAAATCTGGTTTTCCAATTTTCTTTGTTTTAATATCTTTGATTACAAATTCTAAACTTTTAAGCCTAGTAAGCTCCGCATTTAAAAAATTAACTTCAATTCAGAAGAAAGATTAAACGAAAGAAAACTAAAAGTTTATATCCTATGAAAGGAGTTTAACTTTTCAAAATAAAATGCAATTGAATAGAGTAAATCGCTTGAAATTTTGTATCTGACTTCTTTACATTCTTACCACACATTTAGCGTTAGTAAACTAATTCGCAATGCCATTTTAGAACATAAATTTAATATTTTCCAAACACCTTGTTATCAAACATTAAAAATTACAAAACGTCACTCGTCATCAGATTTGCTTGGTTAATTTTTTGTTTTTGCTACGTCAAATTAGTAACAAACTAATGGAATGGAACGAAATTTTTTAAATTAAAAAATGGGTTATTTACATTAGAATAGTAATTGTATCGAGTGTAATTTGATGTAGAGTATTTGATTTTGAATAATTTTATTAATGCAAACGAATTTTTTTGTAATACTTACAATTTAATTTTGTTCCATTTTCGTTCGTTATACAGCGGTTCTGCAGGTTGTCCAATACTCAAATACAAAATTCCACGAAAAGTTTAGAACGCATGAAATTTGGGAGACACGGCAGTTTTCTAGTATTTATCGAAGTGCTCGTCATGGGGTTGAGTCTCCTGCTAATTACCGGTTAATACAGAAATTTCCAAATAGTTTCATTCGCGCCGAGGATTTTCTAGAGAAAAATAACTGGTTGAACTTTGTGGGGCACACAAAGAATACGTTGGAGCAGTCGAAATTCGCGTTTTTCGCTTTCTCCCAGTTTACAAAGGTAAATAGCCGTCGTTGGTGCGCTGCTTCTTCAATGGGGTCATTCGACTCCGCCGAGGCAGCGCTATTAAGTAGGAGCGAAACCAATGAAATGATAGTTGCGCCCGTTAATTCGACAGCACCTAGTGGCTGCTCTTCCGTTTTGTTCAATTGTGGTTGATCGATTTTTTTTTGTTTTGCAGCTTGTCACTTCGGAAAAGATTATCCCAAATGAGGTGGAGGATAGGGCTGCTGGTGGTGCTGCTCGTGCTGGGGCTCGCTATTCCAAACGTGTCTGGCGCCGAGCAGGACTTCGACGATGAGGCCGCCGTTGTGGTCGAGGAGGAGCTCGAGGTAAGAGTGTTCTCTGATTTTTTTGGGAAATCCAATTAGCGAATTTGTGACTGACTGACGCACCAGCCAGCACCACTCCGTACATTGCATCATTAATTGCAACAAGCGAGGGGCGCCCGAGGTGCGTTTGTTAAGGCTGGTGACTTCGGGGAAAACGAATTTCACCCATTGTGCGGAAAAACGAAAGAGAAACAGTCAGAGCAATTTGAGCCGCTTAACCCAATTATCGCAGCTCTGCTGCACATGTCTCGTTATCAACTTGCCGCCTGAGAGCCTGGCAAACAGCTTCACTCGGCGGTTGAAGATAAGAAACTGAGCCAGGTTTGGTGCTAAATTTGAACTTTATAGACACATTTTACCTTGAGAAATTGCACAGGTTTATTTGAACTTTTTCTTCAAGGAATTAGTTGTCTTTATTTGCGGGTACTACCCCCTAGGGAAGGAAATAAAATGCTGTTAAAGCGCCTTAAATTTACGTAATTAAATGCTTGGGTTTTCCCAAAGGAATACTCTAGGCAAAATAATACATCTGTGATCGCCCCAGACCAAAAAAAGTTCCTTTCCTGTTTTGTGCTTGACTTCTAGACTTCCATTTCTTTTTACCATGTTTATTCGATATTGTTACTATCGGTAAAGATTAGAATTCCCATGATCACGCAAGAAACGAGGAATTTTAGTTTTTTGGTTTCGATTCTTACATATTAGTAATTCACCCAATAAAAAAAAAACATAACCTAGTCCAGTTGGTGTTTTTATTTAGATAACGTGCTCATAAAATTCGGGTTTTAACTTTTTTGCTTCCCATATTCTCTTCTGTAAATTGTAATCAATACCGCCAATAAACAAATGTAATACTCGAAACCACCTGCAGGAACTACCCCCTGAAACTTCAACAGATGACGAAGACATACAAAGTTATGTTAGCCCCACAGCAGAAAAAGAGAAATTTTACTTTGCTGAACATTTTGATAACAAAGATGACTTTGCCAAAAATTGGATAAAATCCAAAGCAATGAAAGATGATACAGCTGAAGAGATTGCTAAATATGATGGTGAATGGGGCATCGAATCTCCCAAAAAACAGGTCTGGAGAAACGACTTTGGACTAGTGCTCAAATCAAAGGCAAAGCACGCTGCCATCGCATCAAAATTGTTTAGACCTTTCATATTTAATAAGAAGCCTTTTATCGTGCAATATGAGGTTACTATGCAGGTAGGTTTAGAAAACATTCGAGCTTAAAGTTAACGTTCTTTGTTTATAAAATATTAATTCTAAAGGAGGGACAAGACTGCGGAGGTTCTTATATTAAACTATTATCACAAGGAAAGGAGACAGACGATTTGACAGAGGTAATAATAATTCATAAAGAGTCAAACTGCATAGCTGATCTGAGCAGGAACATAAAATATTTAAAATTAAGCTGAGGGTTTTCTTTAAATACAACTGGTCAGCATTTTTGTGAAAACAGCTTAAATGCACCAGCAATATTTTCTAGGTCAAGCTCTAATCAGAAATCTTGCAAAATTTATTAAGCTTATGTAATGGAAAAACGTTAGTTGCCACTTCGCAAAGAAATATGAAATTGTTAATTTTCTGTAATCGGCTCAGCTATGCGTTCTGTAAGCTCTAGTTAAAACATATTTTATAATAAACCAAAATATTTGCAGTTCAACGATAAAACCCCTTACACAATTATGTTTGGTCCGGATAAGTGCGGAAACGATGTTAAGTTGCACTTCATTTTCCGTCACAAAAATCCTTTGAATGGTTCTGTTTCTGAAAAACATTGCCGCAAACCAAAGTAAGTTTACTAAAGATCTTAAAATTAGAGAACATAACTAAATGAAATATTTTTGTAGGGAAAGATCTGATGAACCGTTCAAAGACAAATTACCTCATCTTTACCAACTCGTTGTGAATCCTGACAATACCTTTCAAATCCGTGTTGATCACAGGCTTTTAAATGAGGGATCACTTCTTAAAGATTTTACACCTCCAGTTAACCCGCCTAAGGAAATTGATGACCCCACGGATAAGAAACCAGAAAATTGGGACGAACGTGAAAAGGTAATGTAATAAAAATTAAACCCTAATTAATTTAAAAGTAATGTAACCATCAGATTCCTGACCCTGACTCGAAAAAACCAGAAGATTGGGATGAAAATGCACCCCCACAAATTCCAGATCCAAGTGCTGTTAAACCAGACGGTTGGTTAGACGACGAACCAGAAATGTTCCCAGATCCAAACGCTAAGAAACCCGAAGATTGGGACACTGAAATTGATGGTGAATGGGAGGCTCCTTTAATTGAAAATCCTGTTTGCGAAAAAGTTGTCGGATGTGGCCCTTGGAAAGCTCCTCTTATTACCAATCCTGAGTATAAGGGTAAATGGCGAGCACCTCTTATTGATAATCCAAATTATCAAGGCAAATGGTCGCCACGCAAGATTCCAAACCCAGACTTTTTTGAGGACTTTGACCCATTCAAAATGACTGCAATTGTAAGGATTTGTTTTTCCTAAAGAAAATGCACAGCTAACCAGTCTTAATTTCTAGTCGGCTGTTGGATTTGAATTGTGGTCGATGACGAGCGACATACTTTTTGATAATCTAATTATCACTGATGATATCGCCTTAGCCGATGAGTGGGCCGCTGTGACTTTTGATCTCAAGAGAAAACAAATCGACAAGGAATCCGTAAGTATTTGATAAAATTGAATTAAAACAATTTTGTGAAAAATTTCATTTTGCATTGTTACTTAAGAAAACACTTTGGGAACGCGCTATGCGTTATATGGGTTATAAACCGGGATGGTGGGCATTGTATTTAATTTACTGTGCTATTCCAGCCGGATTTTATATTCGCTATCTTTTAAAGAGAGCCAGAGAGGTATTTTGGGATATAATTTTCACTTGTAACATGCTTGAAATTTTCCTAAAATATTAGAATTTGCTCTGTGGTTAATTATTTATCGCCATGGCTTCAAATTTAGTGCAATTACAGTTGTTTTTTAAAAAAAAGTAAACGCCGAACCTGGGAAATTTTACGAACGACTCTCGTATAAACTACTTTTTACTACCTAATTACGCTACTTAAACCAAAGCTAATTGATTATTTTTGTTTTTATAGGAAAGCTTTTTGGGTAAAATAATTCAGTTAACAAACGAGAATCCCTGGTTGTGGGGAGTTTATATAGTTGTAGTAGTAATCCCGCTCAGTTTTGCTTTATACACGATGTGCTGTGCCAGTAAGGTAATGTAGATTTATCGCTAGAATTTCACGCTTTATTTTTGCCGTTTAATAACATAATATATTAAAACCGAAAATGTAGGAAAAGGACGCAGCTGCAAAAACCAAAAAAACAGATGAGCCTAGTCCAGATGATGAGCCAACTTCTGAGGAACCCATCAAAACCGAGGAACAAACAGAGGACCAAACAGAAGAAAATAAAGATAGCAGAAGGGAAGATACTAGTCCTAGGAGTAAAAAATCCGATTTAGAAGTAGAAAATAAAGGGGAAGAAACTAAGAAACCAGAGACTGAGGAGGAGGATGAAGCAGAAGAAGAAGAGGAGGAGGAAGCAAGAGAACGCGAATCCCAAATTGAAGAGGTTGGAGGAAACGAGGTGAGAAATATATTAAGGTACAAAATTAAAATCGCTCACGATGTTTTTTTTTCATCCAAAGGAATCTTCTTCACAAACCACAGACGGCGCTCGGAAGCGAAAGTCTCGGAAAGAATAACGAATTCATGCGTAGGCAGTTTTTATTGCTCTGTACAACAAACTAGAAAACCATTTATTCTCCTTTTTTTACGATAATTTAATCATCCATAGATCATCGAAGCCAAATCACGTAAGAAGTACATTTTATTTATAGTTTGCCTCACGTTCGGGAATTTTGATGTTTGATACGAAGCACATTGGGTGCTTGTTCCTTGGTCCACGGTATGATCTTAGATTTTTTTTGTTATACTTTGTTTTGTTTAGTTTAATTGCATGTGTATAATAAAAAAGAAAATACTTGCTAACTGCTGCTGTCGACTTATGTTGTATTAACAAAAGGAATCTTCAGCGAAGAATATAGCGATTAATAAAGAATCTATTCCATAGGTATTAATTCTGAAATAATTTAATTTTGAGTAGCTTGTAACCTGTTCGCGCGAATGTTTAGCGATTTATAACGAAATTAACACACGATCATATCCTAAGACCTTTATCAAGCTAGAGGGGAAAGCCATTGAGAATAGGTCCGTCTTTTCAACTGAGTGATTTTTAAAAGTGAACTTAAGACCAATGACGGTACCTTTGTTAACTGATTGTAATTGACAGTGTTTCTTAGGTGGTAGCATAGTTATAGAGTGGCTGATTAACATTTTTTGAAATAAAACAGAGTCCAGATATTTCATTTCGTCTGTTGCATATTAAAGGAGGTCGCTAACCCTCTGATCTGTGTCTTACTCCCGACATTTTATGTGAATAATAGAAATAGAAGATAATATATGAATTTGTCATTTATGATTTCAGAGCTTTTTACTAGGTAATATCATTCAAGAGTGGATTGCAAAACGAATGGGAGTCTAAGTGTTTTCAAAATATATTTATTATTAAATCATCATTAGTGTTTTTTTTAATTGTAATCCCATTTGAATTCCAAGATTGAAAACTTTATTGGTATTAATAAAACAACAATTTCACTGTAAAATTTATTTCTGAGCTATTTACACAAATTAGAGTTTTTTGTTGTAATGTAAAAATAACATTTGGTTCACAACTTTTCCCTTCAGCATAGTCCTCCTGCTGGAAAACTCAATCTGTTCTTCTATGCTCTGCCTGAAAAACTTATTTACGCAGCAAGGTGCACAATTATAATACTCTGCTAGCTTGTTTAGAATTTCAAAGTTATATCCATATTTATTCCACCAGAGTAGTGGGTCATAGTCTAAATCCGCAACGGCTTCGCTTCGGTATTTATTTATCTCAAATTCAATAGTCATTTTTCGGTTTCCTATATTCTCGGAATTGGTGTTGATTAATGTGTCGAAAAACATTTTAAGACCTTTAAACATAAATCTTGCAACTCAAGAGCTTCAGTAGTAAATTATATTAATTACCTGACTTTCTGCTGGAACTAGCTTTACTACTGCTAGGATTGAATGCACTTTTCCCCAAACAATTATTTTTCGACATTTTCATAACTTTATTTGACCTCTCTTCAAGCAACCTAGCCACTCGCGTTTCACATGGTTCAATAAATTTGAAAAATCTCGGGTCAAGAAATGCAGACACAGTAAGAAAATCATTTGATAAAACGCTGAAGATATAAAATTTATGTTATTACTCCGTGAATTGATTGTAAGGATATATTGTGAGAATTCATTTCTAATTAATTTAAAATATGGAATCAATTAAGAAACGACATATCACAATAGATCCTTAATAGTTTAGTTAAATGCAAACCTTTTAGAGAGCTCTTCATTAATAGTATTCTTAACTTCTTTTGTTAGTGCAGAATCTGAGCTCTTAGTACAAAAATGCTGTTGCAGTAATCTTTTGGTTAAAGGTCTAATAAGTGAGCTTAAAGCATTGGCTTCCTCAAGAAGTGTGTCTCTGGCTGCCTTTAAAGGGTTTAAGCAGTAGACGAGCTCCCTTATCTTCACTAAAAGTTCATTTGGCTCCCCTTCGCTTATAACGTTTTCATGGAAAAATCTCACCAGATTGTACCTTGTCCAGGGAAATAAGTGATTTACTTGAGGCAGAACATTAACCTTCAAAAAATTGAAGAATAGAAAACGGAATTTTAAATTTCAATATGTGGCTCACCTCAGGAAGTAAATTAGAATGTTTCCGTAGCAGATCAGACATTTCAGACAAAATGCTAGAAACAGAACTTAAATTAAACACCGCTGTAAGGGCCCTGTCTACAACAGTATCAAAGCAGGGAATGGCGGGTATGTCTGGAAGTCAATTATTTTTATTTTAAATATTGTTAGAATCCAAACACCTACCATATCTGGCCAAAAAGTTATTTACGATGACATTAGAACTTGTTACCACTGCCGCAGAACAATTTCTCAAATTAATTTCCGTAAAAGTTTCTTCAAGATCTAATTTTGTATCCAGCTCAACAGTGCAGAACAATACTTGTTCAAAAGCGACTCCGTAATCCCTGGATATGTTGTTAAAATAAATGCTTGCAAAGGTTTTCCCCTCGATATTTGTCCAAATCTCAAAGCCAAGGGCAAATGGCATAACTTCGGCGTGAGCCTTCAGGTGTGCAAGCAGGTTTTTAAACTTAATTTCATGTAGATTTGTCATACTTGTCACAATCTGAATGAGGAATTGTTTTAAATTAAAAATTCTAGCAAATATCACCATCCGTTTCTTACCTCCTTTTCTCGAGGGATATTTGCGCTATTCAGTACCATATACATAAAATTCAAAAACCCACTACCTTCGATAAAATCTGGTGGCAGAAGGTCGGTTACGATCATCTCCTGAATCTGTTCCGCCAAATTCACAGGTAGCCTCAAAGTGGGCATGGTCATCGTGCTGATGTTGACCTCCTCCATCTCAAATGTGGACTCCTCCAGACTAGCGTAATCCTGGTAATTGTAGATCTCCGAATTATTTTTACCTTGCTGATCGATTTCAACATCATTTGAGCTCGTGTCGTTCACTTGGACAACCTCGATCTTCCTGCGGGATCTTTTTGGTGCCGGTTCCTGCTTGACGGAGTCGGTTCCGCTCGCTTCCCTGAGCTTCCCCTTTCCGGACCTCGGCAGCCTCATTTCGTTTTCAGCTATGAGTCCAGGCAAGACCTCGCTGTGCTTAGACGTTAGATGGGTGCGGAGGTTCGTGGTGTTCTTATTGTAGGCAATCGCCTTGTTGCACAGTGTGCATATAATCGTGTCTCTGGTGACGATGTTTCCGGCTGCATCCGCCGGAAATCCATAGTATCTCCAGTAAACGCTGCGCATCTTTTTGGGGATGATAACCCTGCTGAATTCCAATTCGGCATCTTTGTGGATTAGCTTTCGTAGCATACATTTTGTTCCCATTTTACATTAAATGATATTGTACCTGGTGTATTATTTACCGAAAATTATTTTAAGAAAGGAATAAAAGAAAATATTTGGTGTTTTTAAACTTATTATATGATCATCTATCTTACAAAAATCTCAAACACTCTATTTGGTTTTGATCGAGGTTTCAGTTTAGCAGTCCCAACAACGTTTCGAGATTAAGAGGTTACAAAATTAAGAAAACTTAAAATTCCCTTTCCCTGTTTCTATAAAAGTATTGAATATTATTTCAATCGGTGTAAGAGCTATAAAAAAGAAGCTAATTTTTGAATAACGTCTATAAATCAATCAATGCATTTTCCAAAGAGAATGCTTTAGACAAAAGTTTTTTGTTTTAAAATTTGTAAACAGTATACCAAAGAACATATCTCATTTCTATTATTTTTATAATTACATAGATTTTTACTCAGCTACAAATAAGCAAACTAAACTAGTTCTTGTTACTTTAAATAAAAATGTATCCCTGAAAAGATTAAATATAGTTAAGAAACACACCGTTTTTTTAAAACAATTTTTTTTTTCTTAAACTTTAAATACGTCATATTTTGTTATCGCCGCTGCAGTTAATTCCAAGTAAATAGCACGTGTTAATTCACTTGAATGCTAGGCAGCCAATATTTATTTACATATTAATTGGTATAAACTGCGATAATTAATTTTATCTATATACAAGCAAGGCTTAATTAAGTAATAACAATTTCTGGTAGAATCTTTTGAGCTCAACTTGGTCTTCAGATTAAAGGTGGAATAGTGATAGAAAATAAAAATGAAGCCAACTAACATTTAATATTTTACCTTAAAAATGATAAGCAAAAGGCGTTTAAAACTAATTTTATAGATGCAGCACGACCTGATGTGCGTTATCTCGAATCGTTTGTTTAGAACTGTCTGCCGACCATTTACCAAAGCGATAGCAAATTTTCGCTGAATTTGTTAAGTTATTAATTTCTGACAACGATCGCACACAAAGTCCTAAACATTAACAATTTATTTGCGATGTCCATCCTCCAAAAGCGGATTCCGATCAAAACAAATCCTCTATCGATAAAATAAAGTATCGTACTCACCATGAAATTGCGCCCGCTAGGTCCTCAATCGATATCTGACTTTGACAACGCAGCAATGGCGATTAATCGAAAGCAGCATTGCCATGCCGGCTGATATAGTTTTGCTGCAAAATAATAATGAGGCTTTTTTAACTGGCGTAGACGAAGTAATTCGGTTTATTCGGCAATTGTTTATTTGTGAAGATGGTAAATTTTTAGAATGTGATTATTTTTTACGTTGTTTTTAATTGAAAAAGGGAATCTCACTGTGAAGGGAAATTCACAAAGAAACGGCTTTTGTGAGTCCTCGCCGAGATCAACCGTCATCGGCTCTCGAACTCGCATCTCGCGAGTTACGTCCGCCGACCGATTCTTGTTCCCTTTCATCCAGTCCCAGCTGTTGCTGTCCTCTTGACATTTCGCGTAAACAGAAGTCGTCCTCCGCTCTTTTGCGCTGTCGTCGTTCGCAACCCGCGACGAAAAGTTTTGTTTGCCCACAAAATTTGATGTCATCAAGCGAGTGCGAGTTAAAAACACAGATGAAAAACATCTCCGCGCTCAATTTGTGAGCTGTTGGAGGAAGGTGGATTCAGTCACTCAATCGAAATCGATCTAAAAAAACGCGACACAAAAGACAAATGTAGTGTGAAAATGTGTAAAATAAGTTGGCGACATTTTTGCCGAGAATGGCGGATTTGGATCCGTCCACTTCTAATTGTCTCCTATGTGATATTTGCGATGATTGTTGTGCCCCTGTTAATTGTTAACTCGGTTAAAGATGGTTTCAAGCGGAAGGACCAGCTCATCCTCATCGGCGGCCTGTTCGTCCTCACGGCGGTCCCAATTTCGGTGTGGCACATCATGCAGCATGTTATCCACTTTACAAAGCCGATCCTCCAGAAGCACATCATCAGGATACTCTGGATGGTGCCGATTTACGCCCTGAACGCGGTAAGTAACTCCTTTCTTTAGTCGCACCAACCGGAAATACGTGGTGGCTTCTTACTTCCAGTGGCTCGGCCTGCTGTTCCCCGAGCACTCGATCTACGTGGACTCCCTTCGCGAGTGCTACGAGGCGTACGTCATCTACAATTTCATGGTTTATCTCCTGAACTATCTCAACCTGGGCATGGACCTCGAGGTCACGCTGGAGCACAAGCCACAAGTTAAACATTTTTTCCCCCTGTGCTGCATGCGCCCCTGGGAAATGGGGCGTGAGTTCATCCACAACTGCAAGCACGGGATCCTGCAGTACACCGTAGTTAGGCCCATAACGACATTCATTTCAGTGTAAGTGCAGAATTCAATATTTTTTTATTATCACCAACGTGTAGTCGTAGTTATCAGACTTAATACGTAACACACCGCACCTCGGCAACTCCTTTTAATCGAAACTTTAGACGGCGACGCAAGATATAAACGATAGAATTTCTATGGTGACGGTGCCTGCTCTTCATTCTTCCACTTATTTCTGTCAAGATAACAACGTAATTTACGCCAAAATCGTCGATGCAATTTCTGGAGAAAGTGTCTGAGCACTTTCAAGGTTAATGTGACTCATTGTCGCAAGCTAAACTAATTTTATTATTTCATTATCGCAAGAAATTATCTGACCTTAGTACTGAACAGATTTGTCTAAGCGGTGCATTGACATTGGACTCCTCCGTTGCAATGTTTTTCACTGATTTTTGGTCAAAATTTAAAAGCGATAAGGAACCGTATCGACTGCAATTATTCATAACAAACATATTCGGGTATTTGGATTTATTGATAATACAGGAGCTGGTTGAATAATTACTGCATTTCATGTTTGCAGGAGCTTCTTTCTTAGACCAAAAAATATTTGTTGTTATGATATTATAGTTTAATTTTACTTAATTAATTAGTAATTAAACTTGGCACAGTTTTCATGTTATCAATTTTTCTTTATATGCAGCATTTGCGAGGTAAGCGGAGTCTACGGGGAAGGAAGCTTCACAGCGAATGTGGCTTTCCCTTACATAATATTTGTAAATAATTTATCACAATTCGTTGCAATGTATTGTTTAGTATTATTCTACCAAGCAAACAAGGTAAGAAATATCTAAAATAATACTGCAACCAATTAAAACTTTTCATATCCTTTCCAGATTGACTTAAGGCCAATGAGGCCAATACCAAAGTTTTTATGTATTAAAGCCGTCGTTTTCTTCTCATTTTTGTAAGTCTTTTAGAATATTGAAACCCAACTCAAGGGAGTTAATCGCCTTTTCAATTCACAGCCAAGGTGTCATCATAAACTTTTTGGTGTACTTCGGATATATTAAAAATATCTTTGGGTCTGACGAAGACAGTGGCGGCGATTACAAGGGTCTGGCTTCCGAGTTACAGGTGAGAAAATTGCTGAGATTGTTCTTATGCTTCAATATTGCAACAATTAATTTTTTTCAGAATTTCCTTATATGTATAGAAATGTTCTTGGCCGCCATAGCCCACATTTACAGTTTCCCACATGACCCTTTTCACATAAACGCTCCACAATATTTAGACAATGTAAATTGGTATGATGCGTTTTGGGCAATGTGGGATATATCGGACGTACAAGAAGACGTTACAGAACATTTAGGCGTTGTAAGCAGCTCATTAAGTCGACGTTTTCGCGGACGATCTAGCTATCATGTACCGCGCGGCGGTCATAATAGCGAATCCCAATATCTAATCGCACCATCATCCGGCATGCAGTGCTACCAAAGCGAAATAAATACAGGTAACGTACACTCAATTAGCAACACATTAGCATCAAAAAATCGTTACGGCGCCATAGATAACATAGCGACTCCGAAGCAATCGAATTTTGCTATTAATATCAATAAGAAGGAGGAGAAGGAATATTCGCCGCATTATGGTGCGCCAACGACTGGAAATTACTTTCAAAATCGGCAATCTCAGCAAGGGTCGAGCGCATCGACCCGAAACGATGTGACGACGTCGTCACGAAGCGAATCGAATTCGACATATACGGGAGCTACCGCTGGGAGCGAAAATGTGAATATTAAAAAATCCGACAGCAGTGCTAGTGATTGGCTTAGCACTCCCACTGACGAGATTATGGGGATTGATGTTAAGGGAATCGAAAGGGATCGAATTACGTTCTCTGGAGATCCCAGAGCCTAAGGCTAATTAAAAACCCCGACTTTGTCTATATAAAAGAATACTGTGTTATGGTGCTTTCTAAAGTTTTGAGAATTGAATGAATTTTTTAAGCTTGAGGGGAGTTTTGTAAAGTGAATATTTTCCAAAGAGTTAAGTATAAAAATTTGTTTTGATTTTATTTCTTTTTGTTTCTATTATTTAAACTAGAAATGGGTAAAGTGGAGGTTGAACCCAATGATGTAGGGTAGAGTTGCGCAAATCCTGCAAATGTAGAAGGCATGTTGGTTTTATTTACTTCTCTCACACTAAATTGTTGGCTTTGTAGAAGAGGTAAGTGGGGTAAAAGTAATTGTGATTTGAGCTTACCGTCCTTTAAAGTAACAAAGTATATTAATATTTCGCTTTTATGTGTTTGTCTCTGCTACTGTTTGTTCAAATTGATCACAAAAGAGGAATATATCTTTTGTGTATATAGTTCTTCACTAGGAACATTGTCTTGCTCCAAAAGCACTTTCATACTAACCAACATTTAAACTTAAGACTAATAAAATTTTGTATCTTCATCCGTTGTCGATGTCCATGGCATTGTTTGCAACAATGTCTAATAATAGGACAACAAAGTTAGCTTGAAAATTCAAACATTAATTGACTTTTAAATGTGAATAATTAGAAGTAAATTCCAGTGGGAATGTAAGGTAAGATAGAAAAACTTATCGGTTACCACCCTTCGTCTCGGATATTTTGGAGAAATATCAATTGCTCAAATTGCCAAAGTCTAAACAATTTCTTGTTCGTCCCTTTTCTTCAACAGTTTTCTAACAAAATATATCTAAGAATTCTTTAGTTTCTTGAATAATCGTCGTCGACATTTTTGCTCTTCATTGTTCGTACCCATCATCTATTCATACATAGTGCACAAGGTGTCCGGTGTCAGATATATGTTTTTAAATCGGGAGAGATTAAAAAGTTTTAGGAATGTTTTATTTCCAATCAAACCAGTCTTCCATGATTCATTGAAGGCTCCCTAAATTTCACATAATCGCAAATTTCGTGCTTCCAAAGTAGCTGATTTTATAAACATTTATTTAAATTTGCTGATGTAAACCCATTTTCAAAGTATGGACCATCTACAGATACGAAACTACGTACTTATAAGGTGAAAGCACATATAAATTTGTTCAAGTGTCCTTACATAGGATTTGTAGCCCATAACGAGCTCATAAACCATAAATAAATAAAGCTATTACAGCTGCATTTCGAAATAGAACTGAACAAGTTGAAGTCACATTGCACATCACTTCGGCGGCTTTGCTTTTTTGCTCGAATGTTACTAACTGCATTGAAAAAAAAAACAAATAGAAAACTAAAAGTCGTTGCAGATAACATCGGGAAGCAGGATAAATTTTAACGCAAAATCAAAATCTTTGCATCTGAATATCGTTGGATTTATTGAAGGAAAAACTTCGGAACTATAAAGAGGAATTGCAGACTACCAAAGCCAGCCTTGTAAAAGTTTTATTTGGTTCACAGGAAGGATGCGCTTTTTTTTAATATATTATTCTAAGATTATTGAAAATATGTTCAGAATAGAAGCAATAGATTTGTAAAATTTAAGCAATACCTCCCCTCAGAGAAATTGGTTGCTTGAATTCATCTTAAAAGGTAAAAATTGTAATTTTTAACTTTAATTTAGTGACTTGTTAGTAAGAAGTAGATTAGCCTTTTAATAACTATTGTAAACAGACTCTCATACCTTTTGAGTTTATCACTGTCTTTTTCTTCATTAGGTTCAATGCAAGTTCAATTCTTTAAACTTTTTTAAACACCAAAAATTCCATTTCACTCATTTCGTTCTTAAGTCTGAATTTATCTCTACCCAAAATATTTATGTAAAAAATTTTTTTAGAGTTCGAAACTTAATGTGAATAAATTATATAACGCCTTTTCAGTTAATGTACTTAGAAACTGGTGGCGTTAGAAAGTTTCACCTGTGACGGTGATCGATAGGGCGAAAATATATTTTTAAGTTACCAGAGAATAACAACTGATAAAAAACATGCCTTTGTGTTGTTCGACGTTTAATAGGTGTAACTTAAATATATTGCGGATGCTAAACGCTTTTGATAACATTTCAGTCGTAGTCAGTAGAATCTTAGGCTTTTTTACATATAACCGAGAATCAGCGACGAGAGAAGAGAGACATTCTTTTTATAACACACCATGAAATTTATTATTTATATTTAAATGTTGTAACTATATATATAGTGTAAAGTATTTAATAAATCGTATATTTTATTTTATAATGATTATTTTTATCCAACTTACCTTGAATTTTCGTTTTCAGTGTATCCTCATTCTCCCCCAGGAAAACAGTATTAATTATAGCGTAAAACAGTGTTTATTATAATGTAAAAACCACAACGTTCGTACATACTTTGCACTCAACATGTGTCTTCTGTTAACAAACTCAATCTGCTCATCTATACCTTTTTTAAATAATAAATTAACACAGCACGGCATGCACACATATTTTTCTGCGATTTTTTTCAAATTTCGATAAATGTATCCGACTTCCTCCCACCACATCAGTGGGCATTGTTCTAGATCAGCAAAAGCATCACTCACATATTTTGTTAACTCCACCTCGAAAGTGCTTCGGGAGTTGATCTTTATAGGTTTTTGATCGGACTTGTTAAAAAATAGTGTAAGACCTAAAATAAAACAAGATTTTAGAATTTGTTACCGCTTGAGAAAACATTTTGTATTTACTTGATTTTCTCGTACTGCTTAAATTTTCTATTTTGAACTGTTTCGATTCGAAATCGTCTGTTTTCAAAATTTTCACCATAAAATTATTTCTCACAGTTTGAATGCCATCAGGATCTATGAAACGTTGATGAAATCTCGGATCAAGAAAAGTGCATTCTGTTAAAAATTCGCTGGAAAGTACGCTGTAAAAAGAAATAAGTAAATAACTCCATTTCAAATAAATTTTATGTAATACCTTTGGGTGAGTTCTTGATTGATTTTTTCCTTAACTTCTAAAACGATTTCAATATCACATTCATATGCGCAAAAGTATTGCTCCATTAATTGCAAGGTTAAAGGTTTTATTAGCGAGCTGAGGGGCATTTGTTCATCTGAGAGAGTTTCTAAGGTTACCTGGAAGTGCATATTGCTGTAAACAGTTTGGATTCACCACTAATTATTTTATCTTTTACTTTTAATGGTGTTATGCAATCAATAATTCCTTTCGCCTTGATCAACATCTCGTTGGTTTCCGCTGTCCAAGAAACATTGTCGTAGAAGCATTTGAGAGCGTTGTATTTTGTCCATGGATACTCTTCTAAGATATCTGGTGTGGCCTGAAAAAAATGCTGTATTGACTTTGAAGCTCCAAAACTCCTCAGCTTATGATAAATACCTATTGTTATCATAGACCGAAAAAATATCAAAAAATTGAAGAATTTCAGTTTTATAATCTGCTGAACAAGTTTCCAATTGGTTTTGTTACGAAAAAAACGAACGTAGGTACCTTAGCCGTCAATGTACATATAAGTTGAGTTTTGTACGTTGGTATATATTAAATTCATAACAATAAATTTTTGCTTTTTTTGAAATGCCGAGATTCTTGTTGGGTAGACTATTCAGAAGTTTACTTTCCCGACGAAGATATAGTAAACATACAGTGGCCCATGGTAAATTGGATCGGGATTTTATATGCTCAGAAAAACGCCCCATTCGGGATCCTTTCCTGCCAGTGCCAAGATACGGCGGCATCAACTTGGTCACCTTAATTTTGGGCGAGTCATTTAAAGAAATGGGGCAGTACATTGAGCTGATATTTAACCACATGAGTGTGCCCATCATGTTTGAAAAATTTTACTCTTCTGGCCACATACACGAAGCCGCCACTGAAGACAAAGGAGAATTCTGTGAGGTAACTGTGGGGATAAAGCGTTCCGGGGTTGCCCTCAGATACGACATCTATGACGATGAAGAAACGAGGGTGATTACCAAACTACTGGACTTATATGCGGCAGTGATTAACATAACGTCCTTCCCCATCAACACAGCCAAACACAGTGATTTGGATTTAATTTTCATATTGCAAAATAATATGGGAGACTACCAAAAGCTGGAATATCAACCTGTTCGCGGCGTAGTTGAAACACTGAGCATTGCAACTATGGACAATATTCAACGCTTTCTCAACTATGCATTCAAGTACGCTGAGGATAACGACAGGAAAAAAATTACATTCGCTCACAAGCTACAAGAGCTACCTTTGAGAGACGGTATCTTCCTGCAAGCAGCGCGCGAGATAAATCAACAGTTTCCGGATATTAAAAGTGAGGTGATGGAAATTGGCGCCTTATCCGAAAGACTTGCCCGTAATCCGCAACATTTCGACGTTATTTGCGTAAGTGAACTATATGGAAATCCACTGGTGGCGATCGCGTGTGGAATATGTGGGGGATCCGGCGTAATTTCTGCGGGCAATTTCGGTGATCAATGTGCTGTTTTTCAACCTATTATTGGTCAGTTGTCTATTTCGTTCCATGAACTAAATCCCTTCGGCCACATCTTGGCTGGCATTCAAGTGTTAAATCATTTAGGGCATAACAGATTATCTAAGAAATTGTGGAATGCTTTGATTGATACTACTTTCTGCAAAAAGATTATGACTAAGGATATGGGGGGCACTGCAACAGCTAAAGACGTTGTTTGCAACATTCTTGAAAATTTGTAGTGTTTGTAAATATTTCTAAAAATAACAATAATTGTAACAGCTTCATGCGTTGTTTCGTCCATTTTCTCATGTACTATTAAAATTCTAAAATATTGCCATAAATAGTTTACTTACATCGCAGATAATTTCGCTCTTCTCAAAATAATCGACGATCTCCTCCAAAAGAATCACCATACCATGTGAACTAAAAGCGGACTGCAGACACCTTGAAATTATCGCTTCAAAGCAGAGGGTAACAGGCACATCTACGAAAAATAAATCACACAATAAAGGCATACTACTTAATTAAAAACATCCATACCCTTTGCAGCAAAGAATTCTAATACTCTAGTGTCCTCGACATTGGAGACAACACCCGTACAATTTTTCAGATCGAAATCCTCGAAGGCTTCGTGTATACTTTCAACCCTGATGAGGTCGATAGTTTTGAAGAGGACGTTGTTTAAAATGGGTTCAGGATCCATTGAAACATAATTGTAGTAAATGCTCATCCAATTTCGCTTATCAGAATTTTGCCACAGCTCGATTCCGAGAGAGAAGTTATTTTTCTGTGAGTGGGGTTTGATCTTTTCAGAAATAGCGGTAAATAGTTCTTCATACATTTTAATGATGCTCATATCCATCTAAAAGCAAGGGAGTACAGAGAAGTTAGCAGCATCCTTATTTCCTCTAATTTTAGATGGGTTTCGAAATATTTTGCTCTGCTAATTACGGGATAATTAAAGAAAAAATTCTATCTCGACCAGTTTTCGAGACATAAAAAAAACAGTTAACATTTACTAAGTATTTAGTTAATATACATTTTGTAAAAAGGGAAATATATTAAATCAATAAGAATTTTATATAAAAGAAACCCATCTGAAACTGGATGTCCCCGAGAAGTTTTCAGGTGTAATTGATTCATTCTTCCGAACGCTCATTCGCAGAGGAAGATGAGTCCAAAAATTGGTGCAAGTTTTGGAGCGCGGAATTACCTGGCGCCTGGTGGGGCTGCTCGCGTTTCCACTCAGCGTCCACGTTAAGCTGCGGAACCCCTGGCCCTCAATGAAGGCGGGGGAGAGCAGGTCCTTGACCAGCATCTCCTGCAGCAGGTCTGTAAAATTAGCATCTGGCTTGATGTTGCTTGCGTCAATTTCCTCTATTTCGTAGTCCGACTGAAGGTTGCTGGCGTAGTCGTTAAAGTCGGCGGTGTTATCATCGTTCTTCTCGATGATGTCGTTTTCAGTGGTCAGGGCGTCGATTATTGAGTTCATTCCAGTCAGCTTTATTTGAATTGCGGCATCACATTTCAAATCATTTTGTTCGCTGGGGGACTCGGATTCATTGATCAGTTTTTGTTTCTTGAGCTCCGAAGATGCGACGGGCTCTAAACTCCGTTTCTCCCGCCTTTCCTGGTTCAGCTGTATGAGAACGTCTGGATGTTTAGCAACTAAATGAGTTCGCAAATTTGTTGTATTTTTATTATAAGCAATTGCTCCGTTGCATAGAGTGCAAATTATTTTCTTCCTCGTAACAATGTTGTTGAAACTGTCCGAGGGGAATCCAAAGTACTTCCAGTAACGACTTCGCATCGTCGACGGGACTATCATTCGAGTGTATTCGAGGACTTCGCCGTCCATTTCTCGTTGGATTTTAAAATTCTCAATTAGAAACGGTTATTTCCTGTTCCGGTTATTTTGGTAAGAGTCCGAGAAACGCTAATCGATACTGAGACTCGCCTCGATCTGTCACTGCTCACGAACTGATTCGATGTGTCAAAATCTCGCAGGAAAATCAAGCCTCGAACAGTGTGAACTTTGGCGCCTTGAACATTTTTTATTGTGCACTTGCTGGAAGGGCGTTTTAAGTCCTGGTAATTAAATTTCTAGTGATTTTAGGGCGATGTTAACTTTACAATTTTCGTGTAAGAGCGACCAGGAGAACTCTAAGTCACTATCTTCATTACGCTTTGCTCAGATTTTTGGCTGTCAAATTCTGTCCAGGCACAGCGTTGCCAGGTTGTATGATTTCGATAATAGGAAATGGATTTCGACATTTTATGTCCGAGTATCTAAAGAGGCGGTTACAGGAAATTGTTAAACGGTCACGGTTAAAAGATAAAAGTGTTAAAGCGTACTCATTTGAATTGGTACCTTATAAGCTGAAATATTTAATTACGATTAATTCATCTTAAATTTGAATTGCCTTCATAATTTTCTAAATAAAGCTGAAATCGGTAGCAAGTGTCTCATTTAAAATTTATATCCCTTATCAACGGATTCAGATCAGTTTTCTTCTCTCATTTCCAAATCGCTTTTAATAATTATTTGAATATCAATGCAACTACTGGTCCATACTTCAAGGGCCTTTAAAAATAAAAGAACCCCCGTTGTTACTTACCGGAAGAATTTGATCCGAGAACAAAATTTGTTTTATAAACTACTCCTTTAATAAAAAATTAATTTAAAGTGAGCATTGAAAATTGCTATTAAAGATGACATATTTAAAACTCTAAATTATTCCTTATTAAAAATAATAAAAATTTTGGTATCCCCGTAAAAAAACGGCAAAATTTGAAGTTTTTGTTGTAAAACTAAAAATGAAAACGTCTCAGGTTATTTTCTTGTAATTCTATCTCTTTTTACAAAAAAAGGAATAGTTAACAGAAGCCTGTACGAATTTTAATCTTTATTTTTACCTCTTTTCAGTTATGAAAGGTGTCACCCGACCTTGCACCAACCTCGCCAAAAGCATTTGCATGAGATACAGCACAAAATCTGGCGGAAACAACGGAGGCCTTAAATTACCCCCAGAGCCAACAAATTGTTGTATGAAAGGATGTGCAAATTGCGTATGGATTGAATACGCTCACACCCTGCTTAAAATTTTCAACGATGGCGGTGAAAAAGCCAGGGATATTATACTTAGTAAAGTAAATGACCCCAACATGAGAGCCTTCTTAGAAACAGAGCTGCGAATTATCAAAATGAAGGCTGAGCAGAGTAAAAAGAAGAAAAAGTAGGTACCACGGGCGTGCTTTTGCGGGTAACTCTTAAAATGTGATGTGGGCCTGGTGATGGAATAAAACAACTTAGTACTTTCAACTTAATCACTTTATTTCATTTTCATTTTGTTTTCTTTTTAAATATTTTTCTGCGACCTTTGCCGCTTTGTCACGTTCTGAATTGATCCAAACAACCTAGTACAGTAACGTCTTCTCTACAGCTAGTAAATGTAGGGTGTTGTTCTTCTGTCTCGGTTTCACGTTTAAAATATCTTTTTTTATTCTTTAAATACTTCTTATTAAAACTTTATTTAGTAACAATTGATAACGAATAAAAATTAACGCTCTTGTGTATAACACGGGGCAGCATTACATGCCGCCCGTTCCCGCTTTGTAACGAAATAATATCGTCAATGAATATTTCCAGTAGTTGGTTTGCTTCTTTTTTTAACATCTATAAATAGGTTTTCTTCATACATGCTCATATAAATACGCTTAAAACTCTGATGATAGTCGAATCGGTTAATTGAATCGCCTGAGTATAAGTCATCCTCAGGACGTTGCATTTTATTCTGGTTTTTGTTTTATGTTTTACAACGGCTTAGCTAAGGGTTTAGGCTTACGTATGAATTTGTTTCTTTTCTGCTTTTTTCTCTTACTATACATAACTGTTGTTTATAAAATACATAAACATAAAAAAATATTTTTTTAGAATTACCAAAAATATTTAACGTAGGCTCAATACTATGGGAATTTTGAGTGCCTTACGTCACCACCTCTACATAATTCGCTGGGTATAGGCCTACCTTGCCGTTTTTCCTTCCCTTGCACCAACCTTGTTCATCTTCATCCTCTAGCTTTTCAAATACGTCTCCTGGAAAAAAAGATAAAGAGTGAATTTCTGCTAAAAGTGATACACGTGTTTTTGCAATAATTTCTTGAAGAGTTCATTAAGCAGCGGAAGTACAAATAGCCCGTTTTTCAAGGCTCAAAGGCTCAAGAATCTTGTCGATCAGATTTCAAGTAGAAATTCCAGGAATAAACCTTGAAAATTTTTAAAAGTTCTAGAAGCTGCTCACCCGTAAGGAATATACAGGCCAACCCAAAACAATTGAATCTAAGTTAATCAGAGGATTTCTATCTCGATTCTACTAGCAGAGAACTCAAAAAGTTTATGGTAATCTGATAGACGAAATCATGCAAGCATGCTGGGCAATAGATTTAAGAAAAAGTTGCCCGCAGAGGAATTTTAGGATTCGTCTTCGTGTATTTGGACTCCTACTCTCGGAACCAGAAGGGTAGCACGTGCAGGATAAACTGACAAAAAACATCATCGTAACCGACCCAAGGTATTTTGGTTTGGAATCGATAGCCTTCTTAAAGGACTGGTGACGAATCAAGAATCAGAACTGAGATTTTTGTGACGGCTCCCCTCGGTAGAGGTATTTCAAGACTTTCGGCAAGGACTTTTGTAAAAATGAAATAGAAAAAATATGCTATATAAATAGGGGCAAATGGAAGACCGGGGGTTGAGTAATAGGCAATATCTTCTCTATGACTACAGGAGGTAGATGCACTGATAAAGATCGCCCAACTCTAAATAAGTCTTGTCGAGTTACAAATTGATATCATGTTAAGTCCTTGCACAGCACTTCTGAAAGTCTGTGAGAAAATAACCAAAACGCCGAATGGGTATTTGAACAGCAGACAGCACCCAATATGTTTATTATATAAATCGTAGACCCAAAGGGGTGGACTAGCTTCATGGTGTTTACTTAGCGAAAATCTCTAACGTAAATGGCGTCCGCACCAGAATCTACCCACTCAATGCCATACGCGTTCAAAATTTATTTAACCAATTAAAAGTCCGTGATATTCCCCCAGAAAGAAGATGTTATCTTACCTTGCTTAAATGTAAGTTCGTCGCTCTCCGCGCCCTCATAGTCGTATAAAGCTTTAACCGGGACGCCGGGCTCCCCGTTGTCGACGAGCACATTGTCAGCATCGCCCTCGTCCCACTCCTCCTCCTCGAAGGGATTCGCGTCAGACTTGCTGGTACCATTCCTGCTTAAAGTTTAATTTCACGTGATTAGAACGTCCTCCCAAAAGGACTTTAAATTAGAAAGCGTCATGCTGGGCGTGTCTTACGTTATAGTGGAGCCCCTGTTGTTCGGTGAGCTGTTGGTGCCCCGTGCGTTTTCTGACTTTGGTGAATCGTTGTTTGCTGATGTCGTCTTCGATGATGGTTTTCCAGCATTCACTGAATTCCTATTGATGTTATTCTTGCTCGATGGGGGCGTGTATTCCTGCGGGAACAAATTGCAACGAGTTAGTGGGCATGGTTAAGGAGTAGTAGCCTCTGTTATGAAGCGATTATGATATAGCTCTAAATAGACAAACTAAATTGCCACGACTATAGCGAGAAGCGCAAAATAAAAAATTAAAACAAAAATCATGCGTACATGCAGGTCTTCGGCTACAGGCCGCTGATTAATTAGCGTTATTGGGGCTGCTGGTAGCGCTTCCTTCGACTTGTTGCCTTTTGCGATGTCCCGGAACTCTTCAGTGTATTCCTAAAAATTTTATTTTCAGGAAAACGAAAACTTGTAAAAAAGAAAAAGGAAGTATTCAAAATCATATATACGAGGAATTTAATCCGATTACTCAAAAAAGATAACAAAATTCCACAAAAAAAAGGGGATTCAGATTAACAACAATTAGTCGGACTTCACAGTAACACTTTTGGAATGTGCAATGCAGGATTTTGTCCTTACCACAAACGCTGGCCAGTTCATAGCCATGTTAACCCCGTGATTATTTGACCACCACTTCAAGTCCTTTTGATGATCACCGTTGTTGATTGTGTGATAGAATTCTTCGTAGATTTGTGGTAAGCTACATGCCGTTAATTGGTATATTGCGTTGGTAAATGAAAAGAAAAAGAATAAACGGAAAAAGTATTGTAATGAAGTGAGAACCAATTAGAACGCATGAAAGGATTTGAATAACACAGAGTAATTGGTAAGTAATTGGAAGACGGTGCTTACCTCGGATCCTTGCTTATGTCCAGGCAGGCGTGTATCGAGAACAAAACATCCTTAAAGAATAACAGGCGGGTCTTTTCCATTTCTTGGCACTTGACGAATACAGAAGTCATATCCTCCATGTACACGGGATTGTATTTATTAATTTCAGCTAGAGCTTGCTCGTATTTCTCCCGACACCTTTGTACTTCATCTTTTGTTTTTTTGACTCGCTCTTGCATCTTTTTCACCTATAAATCGTACTCGTTAAAGGTGAACTTAGCGATTCTACAATTATCTACAAAATCTATTTTAGCCGAATTAAGTCTGACGCCACCACATATCGCTGAATTGCTTACTGTAGTTACATATGTATTATAAAAAGATTTATATGCAATTCAGCTCCACGTGTAAAGCTATCGTTTTTGTAGTTATTTTTCAACTAAAGGCTGAAATAACAACTTTCTTATTAGAATTTTTAAAAAATGTGCAAAAGATAAGTCAGAAATCTTAACGATTGCGAAATTTTTAAAACTTTGCTTGTTCAATTATATTTTTAGAATAATTAGCAATGTAAATTCATTGAAAACAAAAATTTAAGTGATGAATGACTTCACCACGACGAGTAAATTACGGCAGTGTAGATTGGTTAAAAGCCGCAAAGTTATCAGCCGGGGCAAACGATTACCACACTCATGTAGGTCACGTGTCGGATGATAAAATTAGCCTGCTTTGATATCTACCCCGCCGTTTTCCACAAAACCGCAGTTTTGTTTATTTCCCAAGTACACTTCACGTGCACATTCATTCCCCTATCTTACATAAAAAAGGTTGTAAGAGAGAAACTCACACTTACCTGGTCAGGAGACAATGAGGTGTCAGCGTTTGCATTCCTCTCCTGATTTGTGGCAGATTTTTCAGTCTTACAAGCAGAATGGTAGTCGGACTTGGCCTTTTCGACCTTGGCTAGAAGTTTAGCCCACGGCTTCTGTGCCTTCTTGAATGCGTCCTCCATTTCTTTCCTCTCCTTGATTTGCATCATAGTCTTGTGATAATTATCCTTCTGCCACGTCTTTATTTGCTGCGTTACATCTGTACAGAGATTTTCTTTAATTTTTAGGTGAACATCAGATAATCGTTCGGCTTCGGTCAGTACACCCTTCCAGGCGGCTTCCGTTGTCCCATATTCGGGCCCTGTAAAATGAAACGGATACATCCAGCTTAAAGAGGAGCTCTTTGCCTTTTATCATGTTTCCTATAATAAGATAAACTATTTATCGAACGCGTCACTAGAGCTCGAGTGGCAAAGAAAGCTCCGCTGCCGGTCGATGGATTTAAGAAGCCACTAAAGTGCAACTCGAACACACATCCGAGCCAATAAGTCACTCATTCTAGTTACTGGGTTTGTTTGCTTATTGAATTTAAAGTGGGAAGTAAGCAGTTTGCACAGCGAACAAATGAGTGACACCAAAAAATGTTAAGCAAGTGTAATGAGACGGAGATCGCACGACGACGCGAGACCATTTCTAGTAGCTTAGAGCTGCTTGGACTCTGAATTCCCCTTCTATTCGCTTGCAAACATTTCATACTTATTCTTGAGGATTACGAAATTTAGCACTATTACGCTAATTATGGGGAAAAATTCGTCATATGTAGTCAGAAATATTATTTGGGCTGTGGACTCCTAGGCGGTAGTCGGACTATTTAATACCTAAAGATCCTCTTCAAAAAAGTTTTATATAAATCAGCTAAAGAATACTCTTTAAATTATTTTTTTCCTACTCTTAATTGCAGTTATTTTAAAAAAAAAATTGTTTCTTTTCCAGAGTAGCCATTAACATCAACTATACTTTTTAATTTAAAAATAAATCATTCACAATTTTATTAGTTAATGATTTTGGGAAAATAACTTCTTCACAGATCTACTACGAGTAATTTTAACTAGAGTAAGTTTGTATAACAAGCCGACTAAAAAACGACTTGTAATAGACCCCATTATTTTATAGAACAATTCTAGGAGCCTTACCTTTTTCTATAAGTTCTCCCCATTTTTTGGACCACGCCCTAAGACTTTTGGCGTATCCTTTTTCTATTTCCGCCCTTTCTTGAATTAACGTTTGCAAATCTTGGCAAAGTCTAAGGACAGAAAAGTTAATTTTAAATTGGTTGAATAAATGAAATAATTAGTAACACACTTATATCCATCTTCTATCCTTTTGGTAGTTCTTTTATAATTTCCTGGCTCCCAGAATGAGTCGCTTCCAGCCTGCAGAAGTTGATCATCGCTGTGATGTGACATTTTTGTAATTGGCCGTGTGAAGCTATTTTAAAAAGGTGAAATGAGCAGTGTTTGATGCCAGTTTTGCTGGTAAATTTTTTTCGCCTCTCGATGCTCCTCTTCTCGTCGAGATGAATAATGCCCTGCCGCCGGCGGTTCACTTTTCTGAAAAGGTAAACAAAAAGACATGTATAATGAAAGCCCCATTAAAAATGCATTGACCTAGTGATTATTTTTCTTTATCGGCGAGGAGTCGACCAAAACAATTTTACTGTGCATTCGAGCCTAGCGCACTTCCGGAGATGAGGCTGGCGATTGTATCGCGCCTCCATTGACTGTACTTTAAAAGTCCTCTCCCCAAGTAAATGTGCAATGAAAGTAACTAAGTTTTGTGAAAAACTATTTTATTGTATGATTTCAGAAATTTATCTACGTAGTCTTCCTGGATTCAGAATTATTAATTCGAGTTTAAAGTTTTTCTAACCGAGCTGTAATTTTCTATGCTCTTACTGCACTTAAAACTTATGAGCGTCAAATATTTGCTTAATAGCTCCATAAATACCCACATGAAGGCGAAAATGAGTCTTTAACGTACCTAAGTACTAAATACTGAACGAAGATCCTGGTGGAAAGGGAATTAATTTCTTGGGAAGTCCCTAATTGGGCTTTATGGAAAATTAAGGCAGGAAAGACTTAAGGGTTGTAGATTTATTAAGCATCCGGGGAAATTTGTCTGCTTCATCCTTCATCCTTTCGCCCGAAATTGCTTAGGATGAAGCGCTTTCATTGTACTTATACTTTGAGTACACAACCTTTTCCTATTTTATCCAGACCTGAAACATGTATGAGCATACATAACAGCTTCCGCTGTTTCCTGCTGTCTTGATGCTGATTTGAGTCGTGCAGGTGGAAACAATCGAAATCACATTTTGTGTAAATCTAACGACAGAGCGGAAATTGAACGAATTCCAACAACAGAAACTTCTGCTTTGTTAGTTGAATCGAACAGTGAGAATTTATTCTGGATCCAAGCTTAAACCGAGGCGAAATGGTACATGGAACGCGTACTGATGAGCAATGCTTTTCAGCGTTTATATGAGTTCAAATTGATTTAATTTCGTTCACACCGAGATGCGCTCTTCACGTACAGTGAATGCATTCTAATAATTGTTTAGACACATACCTAAAGAGGTTCTGCGATGTTGCATTTATGGAAACTTCTCCTAATGATAGCAAGCGGGCTTCCTAACAATTCGATATTAGATGTTAAGTTTGAATCTCTGTAAGGCCATCGTACTTTCAGTCTTATTTCTACCCATTTTAAATGCTATGAACAAAGTCTGTTTTATCAGAAGTATAAAGAAATGCATTGCCATTATTATATTAAATGAGTACAATTATTAAATTAAATTATAACACTATTACATTAAATCAATTCTTGGAGTGGCACATCTACAAAAAAAGAAAGAAAAAGTTTATGAAATCGCCCAATCAATTCAGCTTAATAAAAGTAATTGTTGAATTATTCCACGGTTCCACAGAATACATGTTTGAAAATGGTATGCAATACTAATTTTTAGGAAAATGCATTTAGGATGTTAAAAACAAGTCAGTCCTCCCGTATGTTAGTTGGAATACTCCATTTTCAGCTCGAGGTTGTTAATAAAACAAAGTTTTGCGCTATCAACTCATCAAGATAAACTTATCTAATTGCAATTCAATTCTGTCAGCAGCTACATACACTTCTCAATTTATCGCATCAGTGGCGCTCATAAGCACTTCAATCAGTTGATTAACTTTATCTCAATTTGATAGATAGACGAACTGTGATGGAAAATCAAAAGAGTAAGGACAAAACTGAAGTAGAATGAACAGAATAATTTTTAGTCAACTCAAAGTTGAAACTGATTATATGTATTTGCGAGGATATGTATGAGAGAACACATATTCCATAATTTGATGGTGAATCAGTCTTTTAGAAAATAAGGAAAAAAAATTACGAAATAAGAAGATGTGCTTGCGGACTCTTAAAATACCCCAGAAAGTGAAAGGTATACGATAATCAAAAGAGTGTAAGTGTTGCATCTCTTTGAGGTATTTAAATTTTTGTCACACCTAAAAATGGTACGCGCTTTGAATAAATAATGTACAACGAGTACGACCTTTTGGGAAAACTGAAAGTTTTGCTTCCGCTGGAAATTCACTTACGAATATGAAAATTGAATTAGGAGTAATCACATGCCACTTTTGGTCCGGGTGCGGACAAGTAAGCCAAGAATTTTAATTAAGAGGAGCTCGTTTACAAAAACAATTATTCAAACGATTCCCTGATGGCACCAAAGAGCAAAATTTAGCGAGATGAAAATTTCGCCCTTCATTTCAAGAAGCAATGAGATCCCTGAGAATTTTCAGCGAACCCAAAACAAATAGTTAGCCCCAACTTATAATTCTCCTCTCTTCCCGTGCAGTCTCCCGACATCCTTTTAATCTTTGACAAGGAGGGAAATTTTCGGGGTCCAGTAGCAACCCCCTCAACGGCAAACAACTTCCATTTGGCCTATTTTCGAGTTGCCTTAATTTTAATGTTAATGAAAAAAAAAATGTTTCCGGCTTTAGCTACTATTCAGGAACAATAGGAAAAAAGGAAGCCAGCACGCGACGGGGCGGAAATAAAGGGAAAGAAGCAAGAAGAACAGATGTAGCTGAATGTTATAAAAGCCAGGTTTTATGGATTCTTTTCGTTAAACGAGAAAATCAATATGCTTTTAACCTTTTAGCAAGGATTTCACAAAACCAAACCCCTCAATGTCCGTTCGATTATTCTGCGCTAGACCTTGGATATGTCTGTCTACTTGACGAGAGATCCTGCGGTGGAGTTTGGGTATAAATTAATTTGTTTTATGGAATTTTAATAAAGAATAAATACCTCAACTCACATACTTTGAGCCTAATGATATTTTGATTGCTTTCATGGTTGGATTTAAGGAAATGTGGGCCCTTTAAGATTTCCTCCTATTGACAAAGTTTTGAGAGATTTACATATTTATTGTATTTTTGTTTTAGTACACATGAAGAAACCCAATTACATATACTTACAGGTTACTATCAAGAGATAACTTTTACTTAAATTCACAATCCTTACTATTTTTTAACTTATTTAAGCTTTTAAAAAAGGAAACAATGAAAATGTTGAATTAAAATTAGTTGACAGACGATTTTTTGTAATATGATTTAAAAGGCTACTGATATTTGAATACCCTATATAAGGAATTAAATAATATAAAGAATAAGCTGTATATATATATTCATAAAATCGTCTGATTGATTAGCGAATACCTTTTAAATACTTATATTGTATTTAATGTTTCAAAAATCAATTATTACTTTACTTTCTCCTCTACCTTTACAAAATTATAGAAGCATTTTCCGAAAAAATTTGTTGAAGGCGTGACAAGAATGTCAACACGATTTAATAGGGGCACGCCTCAGCACAGTTGACGGGCAGTTAAACTGCGCTATCATCGACACCTTGATTAATTGACCTGTAGTACCTTGAAAAATTCCCATCCTAATCAATGGAGGCCTCTCTTTCGTCCCGTCTTACGCCACAGAGGAGGCTTCGACGAACCCCACCTATAGCAAATAACCTTATCGTTTTTATCGCAAACTGAGGTAAAATTGAACTCATTATCTCTCGAGTAATTTAGTTCGTTTCTAATTACGAAAGGTTTTCTGCTATCTTCCTTCGTCGTCGCCTTGCGTTCCATTCGCGAGTCAGAGATTAGGTAATTTTAGCCGAACATTGTGTCTGTGTGAAGCAACTGATATACGAAATTTTTATCTCTCATGTAATAATCTTTATAACATTGCACCTTATCATCTCGCTCGCTTATCTGACTTTGAACATAATTTTTCATTAAAGCGCCCGTGGAAAGTGAGATGAAGAAAACTTTTTTGATTGCATCCCATGGACGTGGTAATGGAAAAATCGGAACAAAACATTTATTGCATAGGTTCTTCGTGCCACCGTGGAAAAGGTGAAAGAATTTTGTTAATGAAGCTTTTCAGGGTCAATGCTTCCAACTAAGCCAAAGAAATGATTTAAAACGTGCAACCACGTACGTGATTATTTTAAAAGATGTTGCACCAAGATGTGGATTTAGTTTTCTATAGGATGAGCCACCGTCCATCCGTGAAGATATCGATTAAAATATATCACCTTCGCTAAAAATATATTACACAATAAATTTTTTCACCTTCACGATAAACGCGGTAACCCGCTGCGGATGGTTAGCCTCTGATAGATCTAATATCTGTTAATTATTCTGGTCAAAACCTTCCAAAGAAGCCGTTGCCTGTTAACTTTTTGTTAGAAAATCGCTTTAAAGCTCGCCTCGCAGATGGATTTGCTTGATAAATTTCCGCTTTTTAGCGTCACGCGGAAGTCCTCGGTACGGTTTTAAAGTGATTCATTAGCATCTGCACGCGATTGCGCCCCACTGGTCAGCACCGCGACATCAGCGCAGCATCCGAGCGGGCTAATCATCATCAATGACCAGATATCGCTGAAATTGCGCCGTTAGACGGTTATTACATCAGAAATAAGCAACCATTCTCCTGATTGACCAATGGTCACGGTAGGAATTTGAGGTATTTCTGCCTCACCACCCCACCGATTATGTCTGGCCTGGAATATCTTGAAGAAAACCCGAAATAGACGGAATGCCTAAACTGACGCCCAGCTCGCCGGATAAGACGAAGATGTGTGACATTGAAAACGCTTTAAGGCCTCTGCAATTGTCTGCGGATATGCAAATGATCCCAGTTATATATGCATACGCTTATTTCTTCTTGCGACGCTTAAGTAACTTCTTCGCCTAAATTTGAATTTTGATTACATTACGTGGCAGTGAAAAGAATCTTGTGGGGCTGCCCCGGCGATCAGGTTACCTCCTAAGGTGTTCAGATCATTCGCTTCTCTTTCAGACGTCTCTCAAAGTTTACCCTTAGTGCTACAAAAAGCAGTTAAATTCTTAGTGGGTGTCTACTTTGATTGCGACGAAGTTGATCGTCTACTGAAATAACTCGCGCTTCTTAAGACTTAATGACAGTGATTAGTTACTATGTATTATGCACACAGCTACCAAATTAATAGGTTTTTTCCATGCAAGATGGAAAAGCAAAAGTAGATTTAATATCCCGTATCGCATTCCAAACCCTAAATTGCATCATTAAATTGGAGTTGTAGATGTACTAATCATAAATAGTAGAGGCTTCTTTATCACGGTTGAAAAATATTTTTTAAGCAAAGAGACGATAACTCTATGAACATTTTGGGTACTAATACTAAATAAATAAAAAGAACAAAAAACCAAATAACGATGATTTGCCAAATTACATATTATGATTATGTTATTTTCGCTTTATTCTACGCATTTGAAATGTTGAGTTTTTTCTTAAACTGCAAATTGGTAAATATTCTCAATGCCTTACGAATTTCAACCACTAATGAAGCTCATAGTTAAAAAATATCTACATTAAAAATATGTTTAAGTAACCCCCACATTTACAAAAAATTCTTATTATTTTAAAAAATCCAGATTTTCCCCTCCCAGTATCTACATACGTAAGTGCATAAATAATACAAAAGTTAGCCTCTGGACCTGGCTGGTTTAGTTTCTATGAAAATCGTCTGCAGTTCAACAAATTATTGCTGCAGGGTTGAGAATAGATGTCCCACAAGTACACTATCCAAACAATATAATGATGATTTACGATTTAGCTTGTAAAATTTCTCTGAAGGGTTTGCTCTCCTCTTTTAAACTATCTTGTAGATAAAACACTATTAAAGGCTGCACATTTGTAAACGAAATTTTCCGCTGATACAACAAGCCCGGCTAGGAAATTGTTTGGCTGAAACTTAATCTGATTTGTGAATAGAAATTCGCTCTATAAATTTTTTTACTCTTTTAAAGTGGGATATTTACTGCTCAAATTGTTGTAAAACATAATATAGAGAGGATGCTGACCTTTAAATTAATGAAGATTTAAAATATGCAATCAGATTCTTCCAGTTCATATTCCCTTTCATATTTATTTCAAATTTGTAAAATTGCCTAATTTGCCTAATTGAATGTATCAAATACTATCTTTTAAAGTCGCAAATTTTAACAGATAGTGAAGTGTAATTTATCATAATCGCGATGTTTGTAAAAAATTACATTGCATCATAAGCTGAAAGTGATGGCTTTAAAACTTGAAATTGCATAGGTACATTTTTCTTTTTTCATCTTTTAAACAAATTGGATTGAAACTTGTTGTTACTATTATTCACCTTTAAAATAATAAAAAAAAATCCCAATTAAAAGCCATTAATTTTTTTTATTGAGACAGCATTACGTCCGAGATAAAAATCAATGCACGAGATCAAACACACCCTCGTCTTGAGCAAAAAAAAGTACACTTCACTATGGAGCCCAGCAGTTGGAGTCTAATTCCGATCTCAGCAGCCCTGGGCAAGGTGAAAATTATTCAATTATTCAATTTCAAGAAAAAAAGGAGCGAAGTGTGCCAATCTCAAATTGGAAACCGGCACGTTGACAACACGCGTACCATTTTTATAATCGTGTCAGCGAAAATTCTCCACAGCAGACGATATTTGCTTTCCCAGAAAGTGCTTCGTTGAAAACAAATAAATAAAATTTAATTCGCTGGACTGAGCCCGTAATATTTTTGGCAATTGTAAAATATAATGGACTCCTCAGTTGTATTGAAGCGCCGAAAAATGGGCAAAGAGGAGCGGATCGAAGATCTTACTGAGGCCTTTAAAGCAATGGAGACGAAATTTTCGAATATGGAAAATGAGATCAATCACCGTATGACTTTTTGAATTTTTTAGAACTCCCTTTTCATGACAACTTCTTTCAGTGAACGAAGGCAGAAAGCAGTTGGCTAGTACTTCCCGCCCAAGTATTCCAGATCCTGACTCAGAAGAAAAGAACAAGGTTCTTCTGAAGCGAATTCAAATTCTTGAGGAAGCGAACAAACATTTGTCCGAGGACCTTCAAGAGTGGAAAGGGGCTTACGATGACAAAGCTAAGGAATGCGAGCAAAACAGGTACGAAATTAGCCTTCGAATGATTTATGATGAGACCGCAAGCGAAAGCTGCGACATTTTGCAGAAATATGCCCAGAAGACCATGGTCTTCAGTTTGCAGCCTACTATTAGCAAGGTTACTTCGAATTTGAGAAGCTCTCTTTTTGACTTTCTAGAAACTGCAAACTCATTGCATTTTGCCTTTAAGGTGTAAATGGCTTGTTGATGGCATTTAACAAGCGAAATAAATGTTTTATTTAAAATTTGCTGACGGTTTCAGCCATAGAGACGACGTGACCTTTAGTGGACAATGTCGTTTTTCAGAAATTTAAAAGTACGTGGGATGGTCGTTTTCTGATGTGCAGATACAATAAAATTGCATTCTCATTTGCCTACTATAAAGAAGATGCAAATGAGGCAACGTAATCCCATAAAACGTCTGATGCCTCGCAACTAAAAAACAGATTTGCATGAAAATTTAAATCGATGCCAAATCATATTTTAGAGATAAATCCCTAAAAAAATCGCTAGCCCGCATCTTTAAGATATTAAGCCTCTTGAATGGAGTCAGTTCCATCCGACACAAGCTGGCTTCCACCTATTTTCGGCTTGTAAATTACAAAAATAGCTCTGAATAACCGAGATTCCTCAAATTCAGGATACTTTCTTGAGATTTCTGCTTTACGCCAAAGTTGAGGAAACATCCGACCTGCTGGCAACCAGCCAGGTTCTCTACATGTTCCCACAGTGCAAATTTTGGCCTCATCGCTTAAGTGGCGATAGGGTTTCCAGACACTGTTTCCACTTTCCCGCTCCCGGACGGTGCAAGCATGACCCGTGCATTCCTTTCTGGACAAGTCGGTTTTTTGGCGAAATTATACAGCGACGAAACTTTCACAGTCTCATATGGCCCGTGAAAATGGGGAAAAACGCTAAACATAATCAACTTAAGGTATTCGAAGTAGTGCCTTGTCCATCGCAAAAACATTTGTCCAGTCGTCGTATATGACCCAGTTCTGTCCAACAGCTCAAATTAAGCCTATTAGCGCGCCTAACTTTTGGGCGGTGCCTCCGAAAACAGGCAGAGGAGCCGCTAAAGGCGCAAAAACGAGGTGTCGCTATACAGTAGAGCAATTGGTCACAGAGCGGATTGAATGAATTAACACCAGCACTACCAATAGCCACTGGATGCCAATCTTAATTTTGTTTTTCAATTTATTTTTTCTGCATTTTTCTGCAACAAACATGGCGATCCGCGCAGAGACAAGTATCTACGTGCCCAGCAATCGTCCGAAGAATTGCGACGCCAAGTGGACGCGGTCAATAGGGAGGACGCCCGCGGCCCAGAGCAAGTGAACAGCAACTTGCAGCTAGCCAACGAGCGCTTCAAGGAGCAGCTAGGAGAGCTGGGTCATCTACCTTTCGTTCTGGAGACGAAGCAGCTCTTGCTCCAGGAGACCCAGACGAAACTGAAGTTGGCGGAAAAGACAATAACTGCCCTGTCCAGCGACCTCGAGGCGTGCATTGTTAAGTGCGAATTTCTCCAGAAGGGTTTGGAGAAAGAACGGGGAAGAGCTGATAAAGCTAATCAGGATGCTACCGCACACCAAAAAGAAAGTAATTTTTTAAGATAACTGATTTTTTAAATTCTTGTTTGGTAATCGTGGCTTCTTTAGTGGAAAAGTGGAAGGCGAAATGCGATGATTTAGCAAAGGAGAATATTTTGCTTTTGAAGAACGTGGAAACGATGAAATTCTTGGAAGAATGCGTCAATTCAAAGACTACAATGGCTATGGAGCTGAACCAGCAAATTGATCTTTTGAAAATCGATCATAAAAAACATGTGAGTATCTTACATCGTTTTTCTTTTCGGATTTTTTAGATTCATAAGTAGAAAAATATGTTTATTTATTAAGTATAATCTCTCAAAAATTTATATAGTTTCGCAATTTTAACTAATTTTTTCAACGGACAATATAGTAAGTATCCAATTTATCTTTGAACAGATATCAAGAATTAAAGAACGTACGGATACTCAAAAGCGTGCCTTCCAAACTCAAATTTTTGGAATGGAACAAGAATTAATGCAACTGCGAATGCAACTGAACGGCACCCACAAAGAGCGTGAAGACATGAAGCAACGAATGCAGAATGAGATATCACAATTAGAACAGAAACTTTCTGGCGCTCAGATGGAGATTCAGAATCTGAAGAGCCACGTAGATATCCTGAAATCTTCTTATGCTAACATGATGAATGACCCTTTTCAAGAAGATGACTCCGCTGAAGATGAGAGTTATATTAACCCAACCGATTATGAGAATGAATCTGATCAGGGTGACATAAGTCTAAATTTTTATGAAGATTATGAACCTACTAATGAGAGTTTAGCGTCCTCTGACAAAGATGAACTTTAAACATATTTTGGACATTTAATATATTATTAAAATTATCTGAGAGAGTTTTCTTAATACGTACTATTTTCCCAGTTCAACCAGCTACATCACACCACAACCGGCCGTTTGTGGCAAGTGCATGCCCAGAGTGCAGATAAATTATTCAATCCAGTGCCGAAGACAATGGTCAATGATTCCTCCGGAGCTATATTTTCTCTTCAGTTTCGTCTCGAGTAAAAGCAGGTTGGCATTTCTTGCACCGGCTACAGTGAGCACGTGCACACGGTGAAATATGTTTTCAGCCGCATCGCGCACGCACAAATAGAAACCGATCAATCGCTCACGACTTGGGCATTCGTGGAATACCAAGTGCATCCGTCCAATTAGAGATATTGACGACAACTTTCGCGCCGGTGCGTAAGCTCCAAGACGTAGCGCGCCGTAATGCGAATCCGTTTTCTTCCAACATATCGCCATAAAAACAGAAGCGAAAAGGTAATGAAAACGCAGTATAATTCCGAAGAAGATACCTTTTGGCACCCAAGGCGAACGCACCTCAAGGTTCGATCGATATTCACCCCCGGTTGGTACCTCCCCGTGTTTCGGTGCCTCCTCTATCCTCATATAGCTCACTGGCCAGTAAAAATACCTTTTTCTGTTTTTGGGTTAAAAGAAAGTGAACAAACAGCTCCGAGCAGCAAGTGAATCTGCACTCGATTTTAAATGCAATTTCCATTTTTATGGAAGCGTGAGCAGTGTGCTCAAGGAGGCGACGTGATTTCACCTCTGGGGCCGCTGGCATCGCGCAAAAATTCAATTCTACAGATGCTGACTGTGTGATCTCGGTACCCCCATCGCACTTGGCAGAATTCGATTGAAACGCTTCATGAACAATTCAGATACAATATGAACTCGATCTTGAACAAACAATTAAATTAACTATTTTTTGCCTTTCTGTGTGCTTCGCTGTTGCAATCGTATGGAATTTTGAGTCTGTTAATCGTCCAAAGTGCACAATGAAACTAGGGCATACTTGTCGATATATTGCACGGGTTCATTCAATGTCTAAAAGGCTTATTATGGTTAAAATAAAATGTACCTTCAGAAGAAAATAGTGCAGACTAAAAAATAGATTACACTGTACTTTTTAAAAAATAAGTTAACTCAAAAACGTGTTTTGAAAAGATTAGCTCATCGTTATTAGAATTAATATAAATAGATAAAATTGAAAAACTAAACGAATGCGGCAACAAACTTAATAATGAAAACATGATTCCTTAACAAAAATATTGCTTTTCCTTTTGTGGTGTAGGTATAAACCAAGAAAAACATTATATAGAATTAGCATCGTCATATAGCGATGTTTTCGTATGCTAAATCATATCTGAATCTATTCATTATTTATCAACAGCTTTTGAATTAGTTGAAGCTTCTGCAAATAATTCATTCATCGCAACAATTCGTTTTCCGCGGCAAGTCTTCGAGAGTGTAGAACAATTTTATGTTTCTAATTTCCCCCTTAAAAATTCATCAATTCTACAGATGTCTCATCTCAGGTGGAGCTCCATTCGCGCGCCAAATGACATCACCACCTCTCTATTCGTCGTCACGTCCATTACGACGCTTTTCTATTTTTAGTGAAATGCATCTTTAGTCCTATAGAATCATTCTCGGCGTGTTTTCGCCCGACTAAAGTGCGCAAGATTAAAAAATACAAATCTCAATGACGAGCGAATCCGATGTGTGGAAGCACTTTAAAAAATTGGCGTGTCTCATTGATGGGTCGTCAGTGCCGGGCTGCCTTTTATGCACCTGCGAAGGAAACTGGAACTGAAATGCACCTTTTCCTGTTCACCTGAAGAAAATAACAACTTCGCTATCTATTGATATGGTCTTCATCAAATCGCTTTGCCTTGCAAGTTTATCTTTTTATCTCAACTCGGAGGGAGCGCCATAAATCTACAAAAATGTGTGGGTGGGATTGCCCCCGGTATAACTCAGATCCAACATATTTATTGCTGTGATAAACAATATTTTTTGGCGATTTAATTTTGTCCTCCTCTAAACTCGAAAAATAGTATTATTTTTCTGGCTTAGCTGCAAAAAACAAGCAGGTTTAATTTTGAGGAGTGATGCAACTCGTTTAAGCATTAAAAATATTAGAGATATGCCAACTCTATAACATGTGAACTCTGGCACATGTGTTGATAAGCAAGTCGTGGAATCCGATTTCCAGCGACACATGACTCATTGCGCGTTATATAAGATCTAATAGGCTTTGAGCATTGAACTTGCTTAATTCTGTTGCCACAATACGTAAAAAGCCGTCAAGTGCGCAACAATTGGTGTTTTATTACCTGTTTTGGTAAATAATCGAGTAATTTTCGATTGGTTTAAAAATGTTTTGAACTTTATCTGTAATGTACACCCGCAGTACGCGCAAAAACGAGAAGGAAGTTCCCACTTAACAAACACTGCACGTAATAGCATATTTTTGCCTCATTCATTTAGTAATGCAATGTGAAATGTAATACGAATGCAAAACTTTGCTGATACCGGATGTTTGTGTTGTTTACATATAAAATCTAAGCCTTTTTTTTTATTTATACTTAGGTCATCTTATAAGAATTTCTAAATAAATACCTACTAATAATCACGCTGCTTTGCTTAAAGTATAATCACGCCTAGTTATTTTTGAACCAATAAAGATACATTTTACTAATCATGATCAGATCAGAACTGACCAGGTAAGATTAATTAGTTAATTAGAGGTAAGAAGTAACGAAAGTTAAATGGGTTCCACAAAAAACATCAATACGCAGTTCTGCAGAGTACATCTATGTTTTTTGTTCGATTGCCACTTAATTAATTGTCTGTTCTTCTTTGAATCACTGCGTAAAAGGGGAAAACAAAAATCTTCGTATACGCGACTTGTAAGCCCAATTTCCCAATTAAAGTGCGACAACGACCCTAACCGCGTTGCTGCACTTCTACGCACAATACAGTTAATTTAAATTAAAAAGCTTAGATAATTGCTGACCATCTGTCCTATAATGGTTTCTATTACGTAAATAGTTTTTTTGAAAGGTCATCGCCTACAATTTCGATATCATCCGTTCTACTTTCTATCATTGCCAAAAACTCTTCTGTCGAGTCATCAACCGAAACCCTCCGATGACATTTTCAATTTCAGAGCCACTCGAAATTTTCCAGTTCACCAGAAACCCGCCTTCTCACGCCTGAACGGCCCCACCGACTTGGAGAGTTCACTATGCTTGAACTGAACCGCAATTTCATAATTTTCTTGCGTTGAAATTCATAAAGTGCATTTTTTATGCTTACTCGATTCATGGTCACAAAAATTAGAGGACAGAATCTACCTTAAACTGCATCAACTCATCATTAGCAACCTTTGGCTCGAGTCATAGGTGAGCCCCATTAGGTGGTCTCATTAAACGAAATTCGCACGCCGATGATTTGTTAATTCAGTTGGAGCTCATCCCAGTCCACGACCGGTATCATATCTTCAACTTCTTCCACATGCCCCGGCGTTGTTATGACCTTAATTTTTGCGGAGCTCCATCGCAACCAGCAAAATCTTCGCTGGTAGCCAGCGGCTGCATCTTCTACGCCTAAAATTTCTCCATTACCAGCCGAGATCTTGAAGAATGCTGTCTAGTTTCTTAGCTAACCGTGGCTGGTGTTTTTATGTTTGATTTTCCCTTTTTCTTCTTCAGGTACTCCGTACCCACAGATAGTAAGATGCTGGCTGTGACCTAAGGAGCTTTCGGCACTTTCCCGTGTAATCTAAACAGAGTTTTAGAAGATCAGCTAGACTGACATAACAAGTTGAGCTCTGTATGGTCAAAGAATTCCAATGCTCAGTAATTATCACTTTTCTACTTTTCACTGCCGCCCCTTGTTACTTTCATTTCCACTATTCAACTCTTTGCCGGTAGTTTTGCTCGTTACCCGCTTCTATAAATTCGGCGGATCTCAAAATGTATTGCTTTCGGAGCACCTTAAGTAGCCTTTCCTTATTAAAGATTCAGCAATGTAGGCCAGGTAATATTTGAGCTCTGTTTTGGATGTTGCCTTCTTTTTCCGCTCTTTTTGTCTGCTGGTGCTTACCAGGTTTGCAATCAATGGTACACAGCGGCGAGAATTTCACAAATGTCTTCGGCCTCAAGGTGAAATTGTGATTAAATCTACTGGAAAGGCCGCAAACTCTCTCAGTGTAAGTGCTTTCGATGGGAACAAATTTTTATTTTTTTCCATGGAGGGAATTTCCGATTTATTTTGATCTTTTGTAGTTGGCTTTTGTAACATACTTAGAAATGTTAATAAAAACCACTCTATCGGATAAGGTCTATGACTGATGATTTTACGTAAGATTTAGGCAAACATTTAGCGATATATAGTTTATCTTTTAGCATATAGCATTGTTCAGCAAAGACTTGTAGATTATAGTTTTTTATACATTTTTTTGTAATAAAAGCATTGGCGTAACTGAAGCATGAAGAAAGAACATGGTATACTCTTGAGTTTATATTAATGTTACTTTTAAAAACGCTCTCAAACATTTTTTGAATTTGATAGCAGCAAGCAAGGAGTATTTGAAATTTATTTCATATTATATAAGAACATCTACTACTCTTTGAGACTTAAAGCATGAGTTTTTCATCATAAAACTCAGTTGAAAAAGGAGATAAACTGTGAGAACAAAACAGAGTATATATATAAATATAAAATTCATCTTACAGAAGAAAGCTTGATAAGTTGCTTATGAACTGAAAGGAAAAATTCATACTTCTCCAATTTGGAGTATCCTTTGCAAAGACATTTGGAAATGTAGACCCAAACTCTTTTCCCCACACAAACCTAAAAATTGCTGGTTCGTTGCTTCTTAAGGAAACCAAGTTTACAAAGGCGCCCATCACCCTTGTTCGGTAGAAATGTAAACAAAAATAGCAGTCTGATACCCATACGAAATATTGCGTACATTGTGAATGTTCTGAAACCTCAATGAACCTTCCATATAAAGGCTCTTATGTGCGTAAGCAAAATAGCAAGAATACTTGTGGTTATCTTTTACAATTCGAAAGAACAACTTTACTAATAAAACACCCAACAACAAAAATAATACGATTGCATGTGCGATTGAAATTTGAACTCTTGATAAAATTCCCTTCATTTTCAGATAAAATTCTCCACCCAGCTAATCTTATAGCATGCATTGTTTGCTCTTCAAGAAATTCGTTGAAGACGATACCGAGAGATATGTAGATTTTTGGCGCCAATTGAACTGATAAATTACTATAGTTTTTATGTTGTCCGCAGTTAGCATTTATAAGATTATCTTCATATTGTCTGCTTAAACAAATGAGAAAACGTTTCTCATTTATAACTCATAATTTCATGTAAATTACTGTTGGTGATGGAGGTCAATTGCCGGGTTATTGAAATTTATTTCAAACTGCGCATAGTTTCATTTTCTTAGCTGAACCATTCAAGTGCCTCTCCTCGCCCAAACCAGTTTCTGTGGAATCTACCTGCTGAAAGAGTTCAAAACAGATTTCCTTCTACTTGCGCAAGATTTCCATCAATTACTTCCGAATTGAAACCATAATACCCCTGACCTTTGTTTAAATACCAACCAGAAAAGGAAACTACTAACTAACCAACTGTTATATTAGTCGCACTAATTTAAATTTGAACGAGACCAGCCACCTACTAGAAGTCAAGACAGCAGCACCACTCCCATGCTACTTCCATCCAAAACTCATCAGTGCCTCCGCCAATTTCGAAGAGCTGGTCTTTGAGACCCAAGGCGGCGGCCTGGCAAATTTTTAAGCGCAGCTCGGCTACCGCGCGACGAAGTCGTTGCGGGTTCCTCTGACCTCAAAAAGGTAGGCGAACTTAAAGAAAAGCCCAAGGCGAATAATTGTCCGCGATTAGATTGCTCCCCTGGTCGCACCGCGCCAGTCGCAGTCGGATGTGTGTTACATAAACTGCGCCCGGCTGGCGGACTGGCCTGGCCATTGACGTCGGATGTTTTGTTGGTCTACTCTGGGGCCATGCAAAAGCATACAAACATAAGGTGCATAAGATACGTGCCTCTGCAGCATCCACACAGCGGTAACGCATGTGCATACTTGACCCATCTCAAGAAGTCGTGAATGACCACTAAATGCGGGAATGCCATAAGGAACCGCGCTTATCCCACTGCTGTTTTGCTCTCCCTAATATGAAAATAGAATTTCGCCAGATCTGGCGATAGAGGTGTGGCTTTTTCGCTGAGGTCAAGTATCAATTTGTTGCCAAATTGGATACGATTTTTATAGACCGCTAGGAGAGTATAAGCGAATTTGTTTCTAAGAATCTCCCCACATCACGAATTTTTTTAGCTCTGGAAATCATATTTCTTCTCCAACCGTACTGGACCTAAAAAAACATCTTTAAACGCACTTGAAGCATTCTTACCTCCGTGACGGATGTCTTGCGCAACAAGAAGCTTTTAAAGATGAAAGCATTGTGTTCTATGAAGCTAGAGATGTGCTTGTAGAATGTTAGAAGGAAAAAATCGAATACCCCAAACAAGCACTTGTCCGGAGGCCGACTTTCTCAATATGTATGTAAATCGTGGGAGTGTCAGTCGGCTGTGTGCAATTTCCCTTAATTTACGCGACTTGCAAAATTGGACAAAATCAAGGGGAGCTACAAAGATACAAAAGACTCTGAAAATGCTCGAAAATTGCTAAATGGCTCGCCTGGTCTATTAACACTAAGCAAGCGCCCGTGTGAAAGAACCTCTGATTCTAATCGTTGTCCAATTAAAAAGGTAACCAACCCGGCCGACTATTTGCGGCAATAAGACCAACGTAAAAGACTCCCACGAATTAATGGATTTTTTTTCTTATAACTACATCGTCCTTCGGTGTGGTCTTGTCTGAAAGCTGCTGGAAATATTTTGTAAACGTTTCTTAAGGTGACCTACTGCGAGAGAGGATGTAACAGGGACTTTGTGTGACTCCTTATCTGCTAAAGAACACTCACGTGTGGGGAGCGGGCCGGTTTTATCCTTAATTCTCAGGTGCTCTGGCATGAATAATAAAACATTTCGGTTACACGTGATATCATCGACCACTTTCATAACAGGATGACGATGTTTAATTAAAAATGACGTTGAGTACGCCAACAGGTAAGAATTTAGGAAATGAAATCTCTACGTTTACCTATATGAGGAATAGGTAGGTAATGCGCAACCAAAGCAAAGACAAATGCGATGGTCAACTCACATAACTATACATATATTTTGTTATTAAATCAACAAATATTTTCGCTTGCTGTTTTAGAGCATAATTATGGGTGAGGTTAACAAAGAAATCAATGTTGATCGTGATTTCGGATTATGTAGCAAAAAAGCAGGCGCACGACTTATTTTATAACCCGACATTGGACAAGCTAAAACGACTGATTGTGTGATTATTGATTTTTTCTTCTTTCTCTTTTATTTTCTTTTCTTGTAAATTTTTGAACTCTCAACCCCAAAATTTTTAAATAAACGTTAACAAAATTTATCCTAATCACAGAGTACGAGTTTTATTTTCCTATTATTATTTCACAGCTCTCCGTAATTTCTTTTAAGATCGCAAATATTGCAAAAGGTACAATTTACCGAAGCAAATTATTTTCTAAGAAAACATTTGAACATAAATTATTTAAAACATTAATATGACCTGTAAAAACAACTTAAAATAATACGAATATTTCTGGATTGTAACGGCTGCCAATATAGCACCAATCGCGTTCAACTTGGATCGCACTAATTCTAGTTTCGATTTCGAGGCATGTACAATTTTGTTTTTCTTGAATGCAGATGAATGGGATAAAAAGGGTTGGAAACTAGGATTATAAAAAAACGAATGAAATTTCGAGTCAATCATTAAATATTGTAAATTTGGATAACTAGTTATGAGAGTAAAAGGAGTGCTAATCTTATACAGATTTTTCTTACCTTTCTAAATAATTTCTTTTCTGGAGTTATACTTTACATCTTGTTAGAATATATGCATACTACAAATTTATGTAAAAAAGAAAAGAAAAGTAAATTGAGCTAGACTACCAACGTTGTAGCCTGAGATAACTTTTCCCAGGAGCAACTTTCATGGCATGTGATGTGTAATTTGCATTCTTCTTCGAGCAATCCTTTCCTCCCTTTGCCTAAGCTGATCCTGGCGCATAAAACGAGAGCCCTTTATCCCCGTCTAATAGTGTCCTTGAGCACACCAAAAGACCTCCTAATGATTATCTCCATCAGGACTTGATGGGGTAACTTTATCGCGCATTTTTCTAAGGTCTTGTTTCAGAGGGTTGGAAACTTGTTTTTTCACTGTGGGAAGATGAAAGCCATCTCTTTGTCTTTTTATAAACAGGCAGAATGGAATATACATAATTATGCTTCTTTTAGGAAACAATTAATATAGTGTAGTACATTTTCATGGTATTGTTATTGTACTTAAATTAAAACAGTCTCCGATGTTCACGGGTCCTCCTCTTCTGAGCTTAATAACTTATAATTCATTGGCACTTAAGCAAAGCCCTAACGAGGTTTTCCCTACTTATTACTACTGAATAGGAATTTTGTGCAAATGTTCTGTCAAAGTTAAAACACGGAAATTGAATATTCAAATTAAACTTTAATTAGGAATAAATCATTTCATTACACATTTTCTCTGGGCTACGGAATTCACACGCACTTGCCCGCCTACGTGAATCCCGGCCAGCATCATCTCCCGACAGGAGCATGACGAGCTGACGTACTTTTGGCTGACGAGGGGGGATCTTCAGCTCTCCGCCCACGCACGGGGAGTCCCAGCTGCTCCGTTTCAATGCCCTCTAATTGGAGCGAATTTTGCATAACTAATCACCGACCAACGAATCTAAGCTCCCTGCTCCAGAAAGACCATAGACATCTTTTTGTCGTCTCCTCTTAAAACCTGTGCGGGGAGTCATTTTTCTCGTCATGGTAAGTGCAGTCGATTAGATTCAAGGTCATCGCTGAATGGAGTTAGGGCGAGCGGCGTGGAGGGCTCCATCATCCCCCAGCATCCAATTTTTAAGAGGCTTTCGAGCGGGGGACACGTGCAGGGCTGGAAGAGAGATAATAGAGGCTTGTCGCCCTTGAACCTCGTGTCACCCAGACAGAAGCTGCTTGGATTATTTTTGCTCTACTTCTGGCCACAGCCCAGCCGTTTGTTGCCTCATTTCAGCCTAAGGCGTACAAAATCAGGCTCGGCAGGGCAGCGGCTGGTGTATGGCTAGATTGGCATGGCACATTTACGGCAAATTACACAAAATGCAGCTCGTCGAGTGGAAAGGTTTCGTCCGAGCGGACCGCGAGTAGTCGGGAAAAAACTTGTTCTAAGCTCACTTTGCCCTCCACTGACGGTGGAGGAGATGGGCACACGGCGGCGACGTCGACGTCCAGTTAAATATTTCGTAGAATCAAATAATCCCCGACTGCCTGCCTCTCAGTCCCAGAACCAACGACTTACCTTTCCCGTGTAAAGTTAATAACGACGCAATTTTCAAGACGGGGCTCTGCTCGGCGCCTAAAGAGACGATCCAGGCGATGTGTGTATCCTGGGGCGGCTGGCACGGCTTACAAAAAAAGTGCGACAAAACACCTCAAAACGAAAACCCTTGACTTTTATCCACACTTCCGAACGGAATCAATTCGCTCGGGATCTTTCAAAAATAGCCTATAGCTTCACGCAAACATGAAGAAAAAAAAATCGGCGAGAATCACCAAACCAGAAATAAAAGCACAGAAAAACCAGCCACAGCGCGGCACTTAAAACCATGCACGGGGAATCCGCTGCTGCTGCAAATTCTCACTTTTGGGGCGGCGCACTCAAAACACCACTGAGATGCGAACCATGCAATCCCGTACAAATTGTAACTGTTTCAATTACCGGCCTAATTTGACAATTTTTCGCATCTAATTGGAATTCTTCCGACGTTAAATTACAAAAAAAATGGGAGAGAACTTTGTGGTAGCGAAAAATTCCATGAACGCGCTGCACAACACCACTATCAATTTTGACAGCTTTCGTTTCGCAGAAGAACTGTAAAAACTCACCTCTTCCACTAGTTAATTCATCCGACTCCGGGGAATTGTACTTTGGAATTGAACACGTTCCAATTTTATTCGTCTCGCGGTGGTGAATGCTTCTCGAAGAACTGCCAACCCAACGAGTTCTGCTCAAGTGGTAATCTATCCCTATAAGATATATCGTTTGCGTTATTCAAAAATTGGCGCAGTCATAAATTATTAAAGTAATTTAGTTTAGCAGTTATTGATATGAAAATATTAAAATACAACTTATCTCACAACTGCTGAATGATAATTAAGTAATTTTATGTGAACAAATTCCCTAAGGTTTCGTAAATGGTATTTCAACTCTCTTTCACAGCTCTTAAAGTGGAGGCTTCACAGATTTTCTGAAGGTATTAAACAAAACACAAAGCAGTCGATTTTTAAAGTAAATCTGCCGACTTTCGCCTTTTCCGAATCTAATTTTCTGGAATAGGGGGATTAAAAATCTTCACTACTCTTATAATCCTTCTGTGAGCAGTTTTAATGATATAAGAACACACTTAGAACAGCTTTGTGTACAATATAATTTAATTCGAGTGCCTCTGTATTTTTGTTTGTTTGCTTACAAAAAGTTTATATTTTCCACCTAAGAAAAAATTTGAACTTACTGTTCCAAATGACACACATTTAAAAATACAAAAGTCGACGAATTGCATTATGTTGCAATGAGAGGGGGAGGGGAAAGATTTCTTTGCTACTCCAAACCTAAGGCCCAATTTATACCCTGCACGACAAACATGATGAGGGGTTGCCACGCCACCAGCCACCTTATCCAGTCTAGGAGCCGTCCGTAGAGTACATGAGGCCGCTCCCATCTTTTGAACAAATTAGAAAATTAGAGAGTTAAATTCTGTTCTTTTCGAGCTACGTTTAAAGCAGTAACTTATACTACATATTTTGCTATTGGACTAAAGAATTTTTACTTACGGATTACAGAACATTTTCTTTAAATCGACCTTCTCCTTGCAGTAAGGGCACGTCTGCTTTTTACCAATTATGCACCAACCCCGGATACAAAACTCGTGAAATACGTGATTGCACGATAGCTTGTACGTATTTTCTATGACTCCTTCCTCTTTTTCACTGATTATTAATCGATTGCCGCAAACTGCACAGACATTGTCTTCTAGATGCCTTGTAGGCATACCTTGTGGTGTGTAATACTGCGATTAAAAATAGTTACGGGGAAGAATTTTTTAAGTCGAGTTTAGTTATACTTACGCCAATATGCGCAGCCATTTTATCAGTGCAGATCTCTGATATGTCCCTCCCTAAAACACCGAAATACAGCCCGTAAAATACAAAGAGCACCCCCACATCCATCCACGTGTTTGGCGGTGCATTGAAAATAAAATTGAAACCGCATAACGTTGCCATCATTATGATATACCCAATAATGCCTAAGCCATAACTTAGTTGGTAGATGAATAAAAACCACTTGTAGACTAACCTGAAAGAAGGCAAAATGTAATGATGGTGAAAGTTATGCACCGAGCCACCATTTGCGCTTTGCTTAATTGAATAAACTTTTGGAAAACTAAACTTAATTTCAATATAAAATATGATTCAGCCATAAAAAACAAATTTTAAATTAAAGATAACCAAACATGTAACCAAGTTCATTCATTCATTGATTAAGTTAGTAAAATGTATTATCTATTTGTGTAAGTGTAATTGCAATTTTTTAGCCAACATATTTTCCTTCACGGTCAAACATACTTCATTCAGTATTCAAGATGCACTGTTTGAAGCTTGGGGCTTATAAAAAAATGAAAAAAGTATTTCTTACTAGTTAATTGCATGTAATAATATAAGAAGTTATGCATGCAATTCAGCTACAATGAAGCGAAGCGACATGTTATGGTATATTTTGAAAATAATTTAGTTTACCTAGGAGTAGTTCCATTGACCGGTTTCCTGTAAGCTTCTCTCATAACCAATGCTGTAAATATTGAAAATATGACCCATGAGATAACAAATCTGATCCACACATTGCGAAGTGCAATCCCCAAGGGAATGATCCACATGGCAAGGAGGGTGGCTAGCTATATAGAAATAAAATTAGTTTATCAGCATTTATCATAACTTATAGATTCTTTGCAGTAAACTAGGAACCCGACAGTAACATTATATAAATTCTTGAAAGAAATATAAGAGCCAATTCCTTTCCATATAAGAAACGAAGTAATTAGGGTAGTTTCTTGACAGACAGACCACGCCTTCTATCTATGTAAGGCTTTGGACTTTCAGCTCATTACAGAAAAATTACGTGGCTCTAGAGTTCAAGGTTGATCCCCAGTTCCTAAACGAGTCTTTCAAAAGAGGATAATTACCGAGTACGACTTATAGTACCGCTTCTTCCACTCGACTAGCAAGATTTGGGCTAGAATTAGGGTAATTAAAAGTATAACGACCATCTCGGAATGCATTGCCTCGTGTCCCTTATGCTTCTCATGCATCAACTGGTGCTCCGCTCTAAAGAAAAACACATTTCGGTTAGCCAGCCGAATCAATAAATGTTCAGTGAAAAGGCAATTACCTTCTACGCTCCTCCGGGGTCATATCACTCAAGGACTGCAGTTGCAAAGGTAAGCATTAGTGAATTAGAGATTTTGGTCATAGTAAACAGAAAAGGCTTAAAGCGAAGCTTACCTTGTTTAAGTCCACCGGAGCGTGTAAATCTTGCGGGAAATCCATGTTGCTGAGTTTCGTCAATGGTCTAATGCTGTTACTTGGCAATTTTCCTTAATAATTAACTAAATTTTGAAATTTACAGGCTCATTCTGGGCACCGATACGGTCAAAAAACCCAGTGAGCCGCTCTTCTTGTCTTCTGGACTGTCAACCTGACTTTCATCTGTCAGTTGAATGAGGAACGAAAATTTTTTTGGTGGTTCAAGAATTGGGATTCTGTAACACTTACCTAAATAAAACTGTGCGATTTTACATTGAGCAATTTCTTGGTTTAATTTTATATAAATTGCTTTGTCGTTTCAGTATTAAATTAATACTAAAAAATTTTCAAATGTTGGTATGCCATAAAAGATTTTAAAGAGATCTGCGGAGGCTATTGAACAAATAGCATTTCTTAAATAAGTATAATAATTTTCAAATAGGAAACAAACAAAATATCTGTAAAATTACATTAAAACATCAAACTCAACGGATTTCTCTTAAAAAAGAAGGCTCTGCGTAGATGTCATGTGTACTTTTGTTTAGCTACGATAAATTTTGCTGTTCCCCCTAGAGCACTCATAAAACGTCAAACAGTCGAAAAAGCAACATCAAACTAATATATACACTCTATAAAATAAATAACTTTTGGTTCAGATATTATTAAAATTATAAAAAGTGAATAAAATACCAAAAAATTTTCAAGAAAAATTCAAATTTCCCGCGTAATCAATTTTACACCATTGGCGAAAACCCGCAGAAGAAGAATTTAGTGTAAGCTGGACTTGTGGGAACGAAAATCTCGTCAGAAAAAAAAGAAAAGATAAATTGACGTTAGTACATCCCGAAACGGGTCGAAATCAGCACGGGGACTGGGAGTCCAGTTGAAATTGAAGCGCGGAACAGAGGAAAATTAACCTATGAATCAATATCTATTTACTATTTTGCTTTTATAGTAAGGAATTCGCAGGTGCTGAAAAGCCCTTCGCTTCTTGTTTGAGTGAAAATGATCGGGCTATTGCGATACGGTCTCAATGCGAACATTTACCGGTGTTCGACGCTTGTTACGCGACAGATCTTTTTGGACTCAGGTAATTGAGGTTACCTCACCTCCCAGGGGTCTATCATCATACGACTTAAGCCGCATTGTTTTAAATACAATTCACTTCCAGGCTTTGATCGGTCTCTGCAATACGTCGGGCTCCGACTGGCTCACAAAGGAAAGGTAAATAAAAGGGCCCTCGAAACCCGCGCCAAGCTGACGTCTCCCAAATTCCCTGACGCCGCTCCCAACTATCCTAATCCTTTAGATATGAATCCAAACCGCCAAAAAATGGTTTTATTTTCTACTAATTGTAATAGCTTCCATTAATTTTAATCGACGTTTTGCAGTGCGAAGGACTCGTGGGGTCTAAAAGGCCTGATCCATGCGCCAATCGGGAAGTCCTCAAGGCGAAAGACTGTCAGAAACCGCCACCACCACCACCTCCTGGATATCAGGATGAAGAAAAAGGCAAAGGTCGATTGTGGCTTTTAGCTTTGCTTGCTGCTGGTGCTGCAGGCTTTTTTGTAAGTGAATTTTGCTGGGCTTTTTTAATGGAATAAGCCCTATTTAAATTACTTGAAAATTAGGACATTCCTTTGTCTAATCCATCTATAATTCCTATTTAGATAGTTTTTAATATTTTTGCAGATTTGGTATTTAAAAAAAAATGACGGCAAAGGAACAAAGGATGAAAAATCCGAAGGTCTTAAAAAACCTGTATACGGAGGTAATTTAGGGTTTATATTTGTGCTCAATAGCTCAATTGTAATCTATTTTTAGTTAAAGTGCCTGCTTCATCAGCTGACATCCCCGACTCTGTCCCTTATCTTCTAATTGGAGGGGGAACTGCGAGTTTCTCAGCTTTTAGAGCAATTAAGTCGCACGATCCTAAAGCTAAGGTAGAATTGTGAAATTTTTCTAATTTTTTCCAATAAATCTATGGATTTTTTTCTGGTCGCAGGTTCTTATGATTACAAATGAATACCATAAACCATATATGAGACCACCTCTATCAAAAGAAATGTGGTATCACGCTCAACCAGGCCAACTTCCAAAAGATTTCAAATTTAAGCAATGGAATGGCGCTGAAAGAAGGTATAGATTTATATTTCATGTATATATATATTTCTTGCAAATATCATTTTCATGCAGCTTATTTTATGAAGCTGAGGAATTTTATGTCGATCCAACAAAACTAATGGAAACTGAAAATGGTGGAATTGCTGTTTGCCAAGGATATCAGGTAAAACAAGTTGACTCCGTCAATCAAGAAGTCATTCTCAGTGATGGCAAGAAAATCGGTTACAACAAGTGTTTAATTGCAACGGGTTAGATACGAATAAAATAAATTTATAAGCATTGGTAATTAATAGTAATTGTTTAGGTTGCTCTCCAAAGACTCTGGAAGTGTTTGAAAGTGCCCCACTAATTGTGAAGGAAAACATGTCAAAATTCCGCACCCCGTTCGATTTCGAAAATTTAAAGCAAGTTTGTGATACCAAAGGTTCTATTGTTATTGTTGGTAGTGGGTTCCTAGGAAGTGAACTTGCTTGTGCATTGGCTCAATACGGTAGAAAATAAGGCGCCTGATGTAAAATTGAATATTTAATTTAGTTTTATTTTTACAGGTAGAGATAGAGACGTTAAAATTTACCAAGTATTCCATGAAACTGGAAATATGGCAAAAGTACTTCCTGAGTATTTAAGTAAGTGGACGACGAGGCAAGTAGAAGATCAGGGAGTATGCGTTATACCCCAGGCACAAGTATCTGATGTATCTATGGTGCATAATCATATTAAATTGGAACTATCCAATGGACAAAGCATTTTAACAGATCACGTAAGACTATTCCATTTGCTTCTATTTTTCATTATTCTGTTTTTATTTTCTGAACTGGAACCAATTTCTTTACTACAACTCTTATAAACTAAATATTTAATTGTAGGTTGTGCTTTGTGTTGGATGCGAAGCAAACACGGAATTGGCCGGACCTTCTGGGCTCGAAGTTGATTATAAGTTGGGTGGTTTTGTCGTAAATGCTGAGCTAGAAGCACGAAGGCATTTATTTGTAGTAAGTTTCACATTTTCTCTTAGCAAACAAATTAAAGAAATTTAATTAATTAAGGCTGGAGATGCCGCATGCTTCTATGATCCATTGCTGGGCAGAAGACGAGTTGAACATCACGATCATTCGGTGGTTTCTGGTAGATTAGCAGGAGAAAACATGGTTGGCTTGAGTAAGTAAAAGCCTTCTCGAAAAAAATAAATCAGTTATTAAGATTTTTGTTACACCATAGGAAAGCCGTATAAACATCAAAGTATGTTTTGGTCCGATTTAGGTCCACAAATTGGGTATGAAGGCATTGGAATTATAGATTCATCGCTGCCCACCGTTGGTGTATTTGCGAAAGCTTCACCGGAAGATCTTCAGAGAGCAGAGTCACACTTGGAAGCAGTCTCTTTCCAAAAAAATAAAACGACGGAAAATGTACCGGATTCTAGTTTCTCCGGAACAGAAGAGAAGACAGTAAGGGTCAAAGATGTGCAGAAAGAGGGTGATAATTTTGGAAAAGGCGTTATATTCTACCTAAGGGGAGGCAAAATTGTTGGCATCTTGCTGTGGAATCTTTTCAATCGAATTAATTTAGCCCGACAAGTTATTAATGAGAACAAAACTTATGATGATCTGAATGAAGTAGCAAAACTCTTTGAAATTCACTCGTGAAGTTTTTTATTGCAGACGGAAGTTATCTTCTGTACGGGCTATGTAAATTTAAGAGATAGTGTCGTGGCATTTTCACAGCTGTTCTGCAATTGTACATTCTTTATGTTATTAAGGACTAATTGTAAGCAAACAATTCCTCTGTTTAAACAGAGTCGACGCTCTTTTAGAACCAGAAATGATACAAATTTTGTAAATAAAATTATGTTCTCCAGTGTAAGTTGATGTAATTGTCGTTAATGAAATTGGTTAATCTTTGGGATTCATATTTTGCCCTTATCCAATTAAACACACTTTTTTAGTTTATTGATATGCTATACTTTTTTTTATTATAATCAGTTATGTAGGTGTGCATTTTTGACAAACCCTACACGAGACAAATACAACAAAAATCTATATTATTCTATTTTTACCAACTCATTATAAACTTAAAAAAACGTTCAATGTCGTTGTGACCGAATGCGCTTGCCGAAAATTTATTTTCTTACCTACCTTATCGGTAAATGACAATTAAAAATTTTGTCCTTTAGCAAAAGGCTTTTCCTTATTTGTTGGAAAATAATACACACCTTTTTTCGGCTCTACAGGGTCTCCACCCATTAAAGCGATTTCGTCTAAAGCTGTGGTGCATTTTGAATTTTCAATTTGTTCGAAAGAACTACATTTTATGCCCCAAAATCCCTGAACGCTATTGATCGACTCAGCAAAGTATTTATATGCTCTTGAATGCGAACATTTTGATAACCGATTGCATCCTTTCTGAATTTTACCATAATTTGGAAAAAAAGAAGCATGCCCCACTGGATAATCTATACCAGCAAGCTTCATGTTTGTATGAATCGACTCAACATATTTAGCACTTTTCTGATCGATTCTAGACTGATTTTTAGATCCCTTGAAGTTCGGTCCAGCAGGATCAAGAGCGATAATTGCTTCAAATTTTTGCTTGAAAGCATGTCCCGCATGACCAGCAACGTGTGCGCCTAAACTATGGCCGATGACATACATTTTTTCATATGGTACTCTCATTTCTTGGTGCAGAGTTTCAGCAAAATTAGCTACAACTTCACCAACCTCATCCACCCGCTTCGAAACATGATTGTAGTTCATTTGCTCTGATATGTTACCCCAATTGACGGCTATGATGTTGTAGTTTCCCTTAGTTAAGTAGGCATCCTTTATTTCTCTGTTTACGCCCGAAAATGCGTTATTTCTCCACCCATGAATAATAAATCTAAATATAGGAGGTCCAATAACATTTATTTCCATTACATTTAATTAATTTTGGAACTCACCGAACAGATAATGCGGAATTGAAGTACGTTTTATTGATACTCCCTGGTTCTAATAATTGATAGCAGTTTTGGTTTTCTCTTGTGAAAAGTAGAAATTTCACTATATTTTTTGCCTCTGCTTCTACTTTCTTTTTCAGTGCCGTCTTGTGTGGCGGAGGAACTTTTTGTTTCACATATGGAATACAATCCGTAGTCTTAGCTTCAGATAAGGTGCCTAAATTAAATAAATGCAAAACAAATTTCTCAAATAATTACAAAATTTACCACAAAATAATGCCGCCACAAAAGCGATAATAAGCCTCATGGTGTTACTACTTTCACTCGCTAATGAGTAACCAAGATGAACTACCAACAGATAAAAAGTTTACTTTAGAGTAGATTGCGTCTAGTGCGTCTTGTTGAAATTATCGGAGATATTCTAAGCGAAAATGAGATCACAAACGATCTGACGATCGGAAGCAAGATTGTCCACGGTGTCACTAAATATATTTTGCTCGTTATCATAGCTTTTTATGTAAATGAGACTTAAAAAGTAGCTTTCAAATTATAGTTTCAATTATCACAATACCTCTGAAACACGTCTTAAGTGTGGGGGTTTGGCAAAAGAATGTCTTGTAGAGTCACGTGCATAAATATTACATTTCTGTTTTTTTAAGTACTATTTTGTTTATCTGTTTTAAGAAAGGAGATAAACTATCTCGTGAATAATATTTATACTTACTGAATTGAGTATCTGCCTGTCTACTCTTACGGCTTTTATTGGTTCAGCTTGAGCAAAGCCAATTGCAAAAACAACCTTAAACTACAATAAATTCAAGTTTATACGCCTCGTGTCAGGTGAAACCAAAAAACTTGAGTGAAAAATGAATATGTTTAGAAGAGTCTATTTTTAAATAGTATCCTTAAATCTATTGAACGCATTAAAAAAAAAGCTTAACAATTTTTTATATTCTTCAAAAATTACGTCTCAGTTAAGAAAATTTCCTTAAATATTTAGATAAAATCAAACTGAACAACGTACCTATGTATATACATATATCATATTATTTATTAGCACAGCTTTTTTCAATCTTTCCATCAAATTAGAAATGTTGCCTAAAAAGTATGCACTCACACATTGAACTAATAATAATTAAAATACCCAGATAGATTTATCAGTTGTGGAATTTCAAAATTTGTTGCTTCTTTGCGTGTGATCTGTTTTGTAATTGTACATTCTTTATGTTATTAAGGACTAATTGTAAGCAAACAATTCGTCTGTTTAAACAGAGTCGACGCTCTTTTTGAACCGAAAATGATACAAATTTTCTAACTAAAATTATGTTCTCAAGTGTAAGTTGATGTCGTTAATAAAATTCGTTAATATTTAAAAATCATATTATATTTTGCCCTTATCCATTTAGGCACATTTTTTTTATATAGTTTATTGATATGCTATACTTTCTTATAACTGTGTTGTGTATTGATATTATCCTACTTTTATCAATTTATTATATACGTATAAAAACGATCATGTAACCCACCTTACTCTCCCACAAGAAACAGCATTTATATGCCGAATTTTGACCGTTTTGTTCTAGAAGCAGGATTAAAAGTCGAAACTTCTTTAACTTTTTGCTTTGCAAACTTTCCGCCTAAACCCAAACCAATGAATATCATGTTTTCATATGGTACTCCCATTTCTTGGTGCAGAGTTTCAATAAAACTATCTAGAACTTCATCAGCTTTGTTCGCCTGGTTTGAAACGCGGTTGAAGTTCATGTCCTTTTCCAAGTCACCCCAATTGACGGCTATGATGTTCTATGTACCCTTAGTGATGAAGGCATCCATAATTTTCCTATTTATGCTCGGAAGCGCATTGTTTTTCCATCCATGAATTATAAATCTAAATATAGGAGTTGTAGTATTATTTATTTCCATTACATTTAATTAATTCTGGAACTCACTGAACAGGTAATGCAGAATTGAATTGATACTGCCTGGTTCTAATAACTGATAGCAGTTTTGGTTGTCTCTTGTGAAAAGCAGAAATTTCACTTCATTTTTTATATTTCCTTCTATTACTTTCTCAAAAGTATTTTCTTTCTCATATGGAATACATTTTGCAGCCCCTCTGGCTTCAGATAAGGTACCTAATTTACAAAAATGCAACACAAACTTCTCACATAATTACAAAATTTACCACAAAAGAATGCCGCCACAAAAGCGATAAAAAGTCTCATGGTTTTAAGAATTTCACTCGCCAATGAGGAACCAAAATGGACTACCAACAAATAAAAAGTTTACTTTAGAGCAAAATGCGTTTAGTGCGTCTAGTTAAAATTAAGAGATTTTCTAAAAATGAGATCACAAACGCTTTTTCGTAAATGACACTCAAGAAGTAGCTTTGATTTTATATAGTACATAATATTTAGGCATAATACTTAATTGTATAAGGAGATAATATCTCAATTATTGTTCTTACGGCTTTATTGGTTCAGCTTGAACAAAGCCAGTTGCAGATATTGTCTTAAAAGAAGACAATATCATGTTTGTGCGCCTCGTGTTAGATGAAACCAAAAACCTCAGTGAACAATGAATATGTTAAGAATGGTCCACTTTTAATTCTTAGCTTCGCATACAAACATACTGTCGTTAAAGTTATAAAACGCATTGAACAATTCCGCAATTTCGAATTTCGTTCAAACATTGCATCTTAAAATAATTCATTTAGCAAATAAATGAGATAATTAAAGCGGAATAGCCAAATTGCATTAAGCTAGAAAACTTAATTTTTATTAGTGAGGTAACTTAAAAATTATCGTAAGCTCAAGTAGTTAATAATCCATATAAAAACGAAAGCTCGGTAGTACTGACTTAAATTTTGGACTGATACCCAGTCATGTAGGAGATTTCGTAAAAGTGGTCACGTAATTAAATCTTACTGGCTCAAAGTTTTCCTTTGGAAGTAGAGACGTTTAAAAATGAGATATAAAAACTAGCTATTTAAAAGTTGCATTTAATACATAAATTAAAAATAGCCCCATATTAACGAATTAAGTTATTATTATCAATTTAATTTTATAGCATGCTGTATATTAATCTATTTATAGAGGAAGTGCGATTTGCAGTTGTGAAACAATTCTGACCTTTTTTTTACTAGTTGTATTCATAAAAATTACAAATCATTATCAATTCAAATTAAATAGCTGCAGCGGAGAATTCAGACAATCTCCAGCTGAATAAGATGATATGGGACGGTTTTACCATTTTAAATTAAGATCGCCTTAGTAAGTCAATTCTTTTGATTCTTTCAAAAACCCCAAAGAGTTTCTCATTTGCAGAGCTGGAACTGCTGCAAGTTACATGCAAAAATCAGTAGGAAAAGGTAATCCACGGGCCATGAATCACAACGAGGAAATGCGGCTGGTACCTAGCATACCTCAGATCCCGCGCGCACAGCGAAGATTCTGTGAAAGATTTGCGGTTGTTACTCATTGACGTAAATTGTTGGGGTTCTTATTGCTAGTGCAAAATGGGCCTATATATAAAACTGTAACAGATCTGAAACTGTTCACTTTCAAAATATCTTGCTTAGGTTCTAATCGGAATCCGTCGAGAGAAAATAAGTTGTAATTTAGAGATGGATGTTAAAATTTTTATTCTTTCTGTGTTATTCTGTGTTTTCGGTAAGTTCTTATTTTGCGTTTTGATAAATAAAACTTTCGAACTAATAATTTTTTCAGCAAACATTCATGCCGAGAAAATGACAGAATGTGAGCCCTATGGAAAAAAAGATTCACCCTCGGTAATCTCGCTGCTGTTAACACCGAAGCCAGTAACAGTACCAAGAGAGGAAACGAAGTTTTACTTGTTTACGAGACAAAATCAAAATTGCTACCAGGAGTTAAATACCAATACGATAAAGGATTCTTTTTTTAATTCTAAATGGGCTACCAGGTAAAGAATTTTATATAACCCCACAAACGTACGTTACAGACAAACATGACTACATTGTTTAAGTACTTTCGATACGTTTTCAAATTTCTCTATTTTCCTGGTTTGTAAGTAATGCAGATTTAAAACAATTTTGATAGAATAATTATTCACGGGTGGCTCAACGATGCAACCTCGGACATCAATCAACTTGTAAAAGATGCCTATCTAACGAAAGGAGATTTCAACGTCATTATCTTGGAATGGGGAGATCTTGCAAATGATGTAAATTACAATCGAGTATCAAAGTTGGTTGACGATGTTGGAATTATTCTTGCTGAATTCCTTGAAATGCTGAATAGGCAAATGGGGATATCCTACGACGACATCTACATCATTGGACACAGTCTTGGAGCCCACATAGCTGGAGTTGCAGGACACCTGACTGCAGGCAAAGTTAATACAATTTTCGCTCTAGATCCCGCTGAACCAAATTTTCCGCTGAATGAGTCTAGAATTACATCTTCAAGTGCAAAATATGTTGAATCGATTCACACCAACACGGGATTATTGGGAGTTGACTATCCTGTTGGTCATGCTTCATTTTACCCCAACTATGGTGTGAAGCAAAGAGGATGTAAGATTTTGAGCTGTTCGCACTCAAGGGCTTATTTGTATTTTGCTGAATCTATAAACAGTGGAAACGGTTTTTGGGGTGTAAATTGTGGCAGCATGAAAAACATTGAGAAGAAACACTGCCACAACGATGGAGTAAAAGCGACCATGGGTGGTGAGCCCTCAATCGCGAAAAAAGGATTTTTTTATGTCCCTGTAAATTGGAGAGAACCTTTTGCAAAGGGCAAAGATATTCGCCTTATGCATTAAAGGAAACGTTGAGATTTATTTTATACTACCAAAAATACACTGCCAAAGATAGGATCGTATCTCAAATACAATTTAAACCAGTTCTGTAAAAAGTAGATAGTAATTTTATAATAATTGAAAAGTAATAGTTAAGAAAAATGTTAAATTCAAAATGTTTTTAAGTAGTTTTATTAAAAGTCCACAAAGAAACTAGCATATTTGTTATTTTTCGACTTTTTAAACATTATAGAGGGATATTTGTCAAAATTTGACGAATCATTCACGTCGGTTGTTGGAGGTACATAAGGAGGCTCAACCTCTTGATTGAGTAGTTTGATGAAATCGGTCGATTTCAGCCAGTTATGTTCCTTTATATCCTTAGTTCCATCTTTCAAATTACCATACCTGTATTAAGTATATTAATTAAATTAACAAATATAATAGTTTTATGTAGATAATTTAAACCTTCTTGAAGTATCTATTTGAAGGAGATTATTAACGAGATGCTTAAGTTCCGGAGTAAAGTGATTAGGAAATTTATATTTTGCGTCAATTATTTTCCCATACATCGTTAGAGGATCCTCATTTGGCGCGTAAAATGGCGAAAACCCAGCCACTAGTTCATATATAAAAATTCCAAAAGCCCACCAATCAACACATTTGCCATAGGCTTTCGTCTGAATTATTTCTGGTGCTAAATATTCGGGCGTTCCACAAAGCGTCCAGGTCCTTCCAGAAACCGGCTTAAATATTTACAAATAGGGAAAAAAACTTACTTAAATTATGTGATAAGGCACCTTACAAAACCCAAAATCGGTCAACTTTATATATCCTTTACTATCAATTAAAATATTTTCCGGCTTAAGGTCACGGTAGACCAAGTCCATATAGTGGATGTACTCAATCGCCAATAATACTTGTGCAGCATAAAATTTCGCCTGCTTCTCGGTAAACTTTTTTACTCTAAAAGAACACAGAAATAACAATAAGAAGATGAATTTTAGAGAGAGCCGACTTCCTGTGGTAGGTGAACAGCTCCCCACCATTAATAAATGGCAGACCTAAATAAAGGCAGTTGTTATCTTTATACGAAAATTCCAAATTCACGCAAAATGGAAATCTTATCGAGTACAGAACGCGTTTTTCCATATGAATGTGCTGGATTTGCTTCTGTCGAACGAGGTTCTCCTTATGAAGAATTTTGACTGCATAATATTGGTTGGTTTTTTTGTGCTTGCATAATTTCTGTAGATTACTATTAATTATTATACTAAAGCGGACAAGGTGAACTTATGTTTTTTTCATACCACAGTTCCAAATGAGCCACTTCCTACCACGTTAAGCTGCTCATAATCGTCAATACCACCAACCGGCGAAGGTTGGTTCACCTCCCATCTTTCTGTGAATTCTTTCTTCAATGTATTTAAAATAGCGCTGTATTTCAATCTTTTGTCAAATAACTTTTGTTGTGAAACGATTTCCGCCATTTGACTTAATTCAAAGTTTTTTATGGATCTGTAGTAAAAGGATGTCTTATATGATTTGACATTTTGAGCAAATCATTCTATGATTTCGAATTATATCAATTTTTACGTATAACAAAGTATTTTATTGAGAAGGTTTTCAAAAAGAAGTTAATTTAAAAATGCATTTGAAGTAAATATTCTGACCAGTTCGCAGATCTACAAACTTATAAGTTCAAGTTTTGTAATTTACTATTGTTAGGCCTTCTGTTGAATTTTGTTTATAGAAGAAAATAAAAAGACAATTTATATTGAAGTTATTGAAATAAGAATTCAAAATAGAAGTATAATTTTGCAAGGTTCTATAATTTAATAAGGCACTAATTTTTATTTATTTATAAAATTATGATTGAAAACATTTTCGTCTATATTGTTAGTGTTATATTGTAAGTTTAATTAGTGCAAAAGAAAATACTGACAAGAAGATTTCAAAATATCGTAAGCCTGTCAATTTTTCACTACAATTATTATTAAATTTACGTATTTTTTGTGTGTTAATGGGCATGAAAAATGCTCCTGCAATTTTAAAGGTATGCATTGTTTTTATCGACTTATGGAGCATTCTTTTATTTTTTCTTTTAATACAATTACTTATATTATATGCATATAACAATTGGTCTCGCAGAATTTAGTCGTCAAAGGTATACAATTTTTTAGACATATCATCTGTTGATAATTATACAATTAATAAGTAATCTTAACTCGAACTGCTCAAACGAAGAACATAATGGAGTCATATTAGTTCTAAACCAAAGCTCTAAACTCACTATTATTAATCAATTCGTCATGTTAATCGTTCCAGCTAGCGTAAGTTGAAATTTTCTGCGGAAATGTTAAATTTTTCGCTTACCAAACATTCATACATACTCTCACACTTGTGAACAATGGTAGGCGACTTCTATAAATTGTACTGAAAAATGCAGAGTACGTTCATTTACTTTTCTAGAACTCTGCAATGGCAATGAAGCTGGTGCAAACATTCATCTTTACTACTGTTTTTATTAGCTTAGCTGGTGCGGTGTAACTCTTATAATATTTTTTTGTCTTACATCTCATTTTTGTTTGTTGCAGTTTGCTTTCGGCTTAAACAAACCGAATGTGTTGCTTATACCACACAGCAAAACAATGTGCCGTTTTTTATGAAAGTTAATAAAAAAACTGACGTGTTTAAACTAGTGAAGTTCTTGTTATTTACAAATAAAAATCGATACTGCACCCAAGAATTGATTATAAACAATACAAAATCGGTGGTGCACTCAAACTTTAACCCTTTGCTACCTACAAGGTAATATGAGTTCAAAAATTCCAGAGACCTCTCAATAAGATGTTCTCATGTTCTATAGAGTGCTCATCCACGGCTGGAAAAATAACGAACGCTCGGAAATGGTCCATTTAATCAAAGAGGCGTTCTTAACTCGAGGATCTTACAACATTATTGTCACCAACTGGGGTTCCATAGCCCAAAACATAAACTACGGGGCGGTAAGGAGTTATGTTCCCGATGTTGGACTTGTATTATCAAAATTTCTTCAATTCTTGAATCAAATGAGTGGACTTTCCTACAACAACATCTATCTGATTGGCCATAGTCTCGGAGCGCATGTTGCTGGAAGAGCGGGATCCCTTTTGAATCAAAAAGTTAATACGATCTTCGCCCTAGATCCTGCCGAGCCTGGATATAGAAATGTTCTCCCAGAGTACAGGATTGATTCAACCGATGCAAAATATGTCGAAGTTATTCATACTGACGGTGGCTTTTTAGGAATATCTGAACCCGTAGGACATGCAGATTTTTATCCAAATTATGGCCACGGTCAGTTAGGTTGCGATTATTCTTTTTTGGGATGCTCACACTCGAGAGCATATCAATATTTTGCTGAATCTATCAATAGCTCTCTTGGATTTTGGGGTAAACAGTGTGCTGACATGCACGAGATTTTAAATGGAAAATGCTCTTTTGTTGGTGATTTTGTGCAAATGGCAAAAGAGCCATCGCTGCCTAAAAGAGGATTGTATTATTTATCAACAAGGATGTCTGCTCCCTTCGCTATAGGAAAATCAAAATGAGTGTAAAAAGTTATGTATTAATATTCAAGATCATTCGTATGTTAGATAATGCAAACCAGGCAAACATTTTAAGTCGAGTGGTTTTTTATATATTTATCATAATTTCGTGTTGTTTGGAAAAACATTAATAGAATAAGAATCACATACAGCTACACACAATACGACAAACATTTATAATCTTAAGTTTTACAATTCATCTTTTTTTAATGGTAAAGAGTGATCACTGCAAGTGCAGTTGTATTTTTGGGTAAGCTCTTCCATTTCGGGGAGTACTTCGACTGGGCTAACTATTCGTACACTCCACTCCTAGAAAAATGATTAATTATAAATCTTAAAGAAATAATAAATTAAATAAAAATGTATAATTACCCGAAATAGTTGAACATGATAGCAAATAACATGATGTGGTAGGAGATTCTGGTTGACATATTGTCGTGCTCCGTTCGCGATTTCTCTAACTACTCCATCATTTTTCTGAGCCCATAGTACTTTGTCAACTAAATCTGATAAGTCTCTTTTTATTGGAATGTAGTGTTTGTATGGGATCAATGTGCTGTAGAAGAACTCATAAAAAGGAGAGTTTTGTTTAAAAACAACAGAATTGCCGGCTAAAAGGTATGGAAAGCGGTAGGCTGCAATAGTTCCGTCGATGTTGATTTGGTATTTGTACTAAAGAAAAATTAATTAATCAAATAATGTAAATGCTACAAAATTATTTTTTATACTTTAAGAAAATCCAGGAAAGAAATATGAGGAACTTTTGGGCCGTACTTTATCTCCTCGTCACGGAAGAAAAAGAAGTTGGTGATCGAAGCATTGAAGAGTTGCGGATACTTTCTAGCGATTTCTACCATTTTGAGCCTTTCTCGTCGTGAGTCTCGTCCTCGGAAAAAGCCCTTATCCTCCTTCTCGTCCCAGGCATAATTCATTTTTTGAACTGATAGTATATCTAGGCTTACTCGTCCCATGTTCTCCAAAGATGATTCAGTGAGATCGTAAGTGGGCAGGACTATGTCATAGGAGTCTGCGCTGCCACACCAAGATATAATCGGATCAGGGTCAAGTAATTTTCCAGCATTTTTCTTTTTTGATAGTGGCCAGTCTCCGAGATTCAAAAAGAACTCAAGATCAGGCAAGGTAACTACTCTACTTAGAGCTAGCAAGGTTGCGTCCATAAACATCTTAAATCCTGTATAATTGCCATGGCACTTTCTATAGATTTTATTATCCTTAACAACATACTGACACAGTGAAATACTTCCAGGCATATCGTACTTTTTCAGGATGCCGTCACGAATGGCTGTAAAATTCACTTGGTCGAAATGGACTAAATCGCTCATAATTTGTCCGTAACTCTCCTCAGGTGGACAGTTGTATGTAGCCATAAAATCATCAGGACTAAGAGTTGGACATTTGCACTTTTCCGAGAATAAAGTAGTATCCGTCCTGTACGGTGACTTTGCTACGTGCGAGCCATTGTACTGTATGGACAGAATCACATTCATACACATCTCTAATACTTTATATCTGACAATGTAGGAACCGTCACCGCGATCGATTACGTCGAGGAGACGCCGGCATTTTCCCGTGGGTGCGAGCCCCTCAAAGCTTATTTCAAACGGCAGAATGGGAGGCTCCGTGAACCTAATATAGTTAGATATACATCATACTAAATAGATAAAGAAATATATCTACATACCTAGTTCCGTTCGAATCAACAGCATGAATAAAAAAGTACTCCGCAGGCAGCCGGGTTCGGCCTAGGTGCAACCCAGGGCCCCAAACTAGAGTCCTGGACGGATCCACAATTCTCTCGGATTTCGCGAGTAAAAACAAAAGGCTTAGAAGCGCTAGCAGGGAATAAATTGGTTTGGCTCCCATTCTGTCTGAGTTCCCGAAAAATCTGGACCCTCCTCCTCCTGGACCTGGGACACTGTGCACTGAGACTGTCTGTCACCCCTTCGGAACCGACTTGTCAGAGATTTGTATCTCGATTCCGCGTTCTCACCGCCTCATCTTCGTAAACAAATGTACAGCCACCGGTCTGCAGAGCTAGTTCCATGCGCTCCCGAAAGCTTTCGGATATTCAGCGGGCAGAAGACACCGGGAACTTTCGGGTGGGAGAAATGGGAAAAGCCAAGGTGAGGCTTGGAACTGGTTTTACAAAACTTTTTTTGAATTGAACATGAATAAACTCAGCCTCGGATACACGGCGCACGGAAGAAAAATCGACATCTTAAAACTTTTTGCTTGAAAAAACTCGTCATGGTTCATGCAATTATTACCATTATGCTTACATTACTTAACTTTTTCATTCATAGATAACATTAGTTGGTTGGTCAAAGTTATCCAACTTAAAAAAAATTAGGTACACCGGCTTCATCGAAACAAAACTGATTTTGTTTGCTACCCTAACTTTTGAACGCCGGTTGACAAAACGAGATAAAATATATTTTGTTTTTTAGACTGGCGGAATTTATTTTTCGGTTGTGGCCGAAGTAAAAAATAATATAATCATGGCCTTTTTGTACTCCGTTGGAATCGAATCCAAATCTAGTTTTGGTAAAAATACTCTTGCAAAGGTTTGTGGTTAAAAACAATCCGATAGAAAAAATCCAAATGAGGTCACTTAGAAAGAATTTCTGAAGATTTTAGCAACTTTATTTATCCCACCGAGCCCATTATTTAATTTCTTGATTCATGATGAAGCCAAAACTTGGTAGAAGCTGCGGATAAACAAACTCCACCTAACTCAAACCCCTAATTTTTGTTTAAGAATAATTGATCTGGGCCGATCCCGGCGGTACTGCAATACCGGGCCAACCCGCGACAGAGGTGGAGCAAGCCCCTAGCACTCCGTCAAATTCCAAAAATCAGTTTAACATTTGTTGTCCCCCTATGGGGGATCTATCAGATGTTAAGCTGATAAGAACAGATACTACACTTTGATCTTAGCCATAAGGCCGAGAAGCGATACCTACCCTAGCGCTCGGCCGCCTTATAAGCAGAAGCATCAAATTCCAAGTGCGAATTATATCCAGGAAAACTTTTCCTGTGTGCGCAGGGCGAGGGATGACGAGGTGTGTTTATGCAATGTATTTTTAAAATGCGCATCATCAAAGGCTGGTTGAATTGAGTTATTTATATAAAGTTTTTTTAATAGTCGCTTTCCCCTATAATGTCAAATCATTATTTTATATCAAGTTGCTTTTAAACAACAAATTATCAATTATAAATCTTGAGTACTCCATTTTAATATTTTCTCCTAATTTCACACATTTTGCCTTAGAAATGTGTATAATGTTTGCTTGGAAGATATTTGGTTTATTTAATTAGTACGTAAATAAAGCTCGGTTGAACAAACTAAACAAAATAACATAATATAAAATTAAATGTATACCTTAGTACTTTTTACAAAAGCAATAAAATGTTTTCCTATTAACTGTTTGACTTACTTGGTTTAAAAAAATCATTGCAATTATACTGACGACTGGAGATGTTATCAATTGCATTTTTATCTTATCAATGCAATTATTGTAAATTGAGAAAGATAATCAAAACGATTAGAAACTGGAACCAATAACTTCATTATTTACAAGCACTGTTATTGTCACAGTTAAAAAATAATAATAGTTCGTTATCAGGCAATCATTTTCATTTATTGGAATTCAAAGTAGAAAAGGTAGCGTCATAGTGATACGTATGCAGAAAGTTACTGCGTGAATTACTATCTTCTGTTTTGGTATTTTGAGGTAAATGATAGATAATCATGCTTGTATAAGAATGAAAATTTTATTTAATTGAAAAAATATGGAATATAATCACTAAAATAGCATTATGTGTAAGCGAAAAACTAAGATAACTTTATTGGTATATATATTAAATTATTATAATAAATTTGCAAAATAATTCTCTAAATATCATCTTAATTACAATTGATGTTAAAAGTTCTCAATTCACATAAAATTCGTGTCATTTGTGCAGTGCAAATCTTCTCTCAACAAATTAAAATGCTGTGAGCGGCCACCAATTTCGATGAGGAACATCATTTTAATTAACATTTCGTTTTTATTATATAGGAGCAGGTAATTTAATTTAATTGTGAAGTTTCAAAAGGTAAAAGGGGTTATTCTTGAAATAACGACCTCATTCAATTCAAATCATTTATTTAGGAGGAAAAAACATTTGGTGGTGTTGTTAATACTAAATTCGAAATTTAATGAGTTATTTTACTACTACATATAATTTTACGTTCTAAATTATTATAAAAGACTATTATTTATTTATTTAAGGGAATTCATTTGAGGGCAATTTTAATATCCTTGTAGCAGGGGAAAATAACTAATTTAGATTAGATTTCCCATGATTTAGTTTGAGCAAAATTTTCCCAAGCAAAATTAAGGTATTGAATTGTGATAAGTACATTTTACTTTACCTTAACGATTTATTGTAGCACTTCGAATCAAAAACTTCACTTTAAAGTAACTAATTTTTGATATTTTTAAGAAAAGTATCCAATAGAATAGTTTCCTCCCAGCAACCGTTATGGGTTTTATTTTATTTTTGAGCTACCAAAGCGGACCAAATGAAATCGGGCCCAATCACAATCAGCCGAACTGCGCGAAACAGAACGGAAAACTTCTCCATTGCGCCCGTTTGTTGTGACATTTGTAAACGAAAGGGAACGCCTACTTTGCTTGGTTTTCAGAGCTGTCATCTAAATTTAACCCAGTGGACGAGTAGTTGATACTTTTCACCAGCCGCTTAGCTCAAAATAAATACTACTGGAAATTAGTGGTGTGCAGGCAGTGCGTCGACGACTCAATTTCAATATCTTCGCGGACAATTCGATCGTTTTAGGCAGCAGCTGCAGCAGGTGAGTGCATCTTAGTTAGCGGGTGGCGTCGGGGCCCCAGCGGACAATTTTGGGTGTCAACAAGTTGGCCTGGACCTGTTGATACCCATGCACGGCGGTGACCCCGAAGCATAATTTATTAAGTCATCGCGCGCCTGGTAATTTTTGCTCGATGAGCTAATCCCCAACATGTGCACTCGCTGAGGACTATTTAGTTTTGCTTACGCTCGCGCGACTCGGAAGAGCTACGCCGAGCAGAAAGCTTAATACGCGGACAAGAGGGCGGGCGCTCATCTTCTCCACTGAATTATTTTAAAATTGTAGTGTTGGACATTTTTATATTGTAAATAATTAATTCCACTAAATGCAATTGCGCTGGGCTATCGCTCAGCGGAGTAATTACTGCCAGTTCATAGAGCATGCAAACGTCCGCCCAAAACAGCAAACAATTTTCCCAAGTAAATCAAATTAAATATTTATCGACTTCGATCGACATGAATAAATTAAAATTCCAAGTGAACCATCGTCTGTCTGATAAGATTACGTAATATTTCTGGGCGAATTTTTGGCGGCCAATTCTGTCGTATAGATCGCTTGTTGGTGTGTGAAAAGCGACTCGCCCAGTGGTTGACTAATAATAATCTGATAAGGATAAGGCCCTAATCTCAGTTGCTAAATCGAACAGACCCCTTGCGTTGTTATAAAAATAAATGAATTTACCGTCATAGGCGACGAAGCCCAGACGTCTGGAGATTAACTCTGCGATTTTTTGATTGTGATTTTTGGACATTTTTCGAAGTTTTTCAGTTGCGGAAATACCCGGAATCTCGAATTTCGGTGCTTCTCCGGCAACTAGCGGAACCTTTTTGTTGCAATATTTTCATCCTGATTCCGTTAGTGACAGAGCGGATCCACACGTGCTCCAGCTGTCAAAGGGCCTTCGAATAAAGAAATTAAAAGGGACCCCAAGGAAAGAAGGTAAACAGGCGTTAACAAGCCGCGACTGCCACGAGTTCCTTAAATTCAAAGAAATATTGAAGATAAAAACCCTGAAGAAATGTGGCATGTACATATGAAACCCGCAAGAAGCTTTACGCCACATACAAAGAGCGTGGCGGACCATCTTATGTGGCAGTCATGGCTACAACCCTGAATGAAAGTCAACCAAACAAATCAACCGAAGCCACCGAACAGCCATCACCACCGTAACCCCAAGGTAAAGTGCCTCCGCCCCCACACAAAAATAAACTACCAGCAACAACAGTTAAACCAACGCTAAGACATCGCCACAAACACAAACCTCTTCACGACACCTCACATCGTCGCCCTACTATAGCTTAGTCTCTATCAAATAGGAAATGAAATTAAGGAAAAGAAAATAATAGAGTCAACTAGTAACTACTCTTCGTTTAGTTAAAATTATGTAGTTTAGTATGCGCCGTATGAGCCTGGCTCCCAAGTGCGCTTAATTAGGACAGGATAGTAATTGCTTGTTGTCTATTGTATATAAATAAATAAAGAATGCATTGTTGGGGTCTTTCAGGAAAAAGCCGACATCATGAATGACCCAGGATTCCCAGGCCGGCACACGACCACAACTTCTGTCCAGCAAACGACAGTGCAGCCGGAAATGCGTCTTGATACATTTTACATTCGGACAGTGCCGGGGATAATAAAATGTGCCGTGATGGTAAGTAAATCAAGAAAATTTAGATAAGAAGACTTTCTCCTCCTCCATCTGCCGCTTATTTCTTGTTTGAACCTAAGCAGCAATAGAATTTGTTACCAAAGCTTATCACCCCAAAAATTGCTGTCGGAGGCTTTGTAAACTCTTTTGATAAAACTTTTAAAAATTGATATCTCCTTAAGAGGGGGAGTTGCGATATGGTGATATTTTCTTAACTGTTTGATTCGCTTGCTAATTGTAGTCAGTCAGGCTCATTAGACTGATATAAAATAAGTAGCGATTAGTGTACTCACTCGACAGCTTGAAGCTCAATTACTAAATTTCTTTCAACAATTGCCTGCACTTGAGCTCTAATTTTAAAAAGTTCAAATGACTGTTTCCATTATCAAAATGAGGTCGTTAATATTTACTATTTAAAAAGCTTGTGAAATGCGCATGCCTGTAAAATGATGATAAAAAGAGTCAGAGCACTCTCAGATTATCAATGAGCTTGCACATCGTTTACATTACGTCATCAAATTAGCACCCATAGAGTAAATCAAGTATTTTAAACAATTTGTTATAATCTTGAATCATTATGAATTTTAGAAAAATTATGATATCATTTTCTATAGCTTACGCTTTTGTAGTAAGTCGTTGTGTTTTGCTTAGTTCGTATCTTTTAGCTGAATTATGTGAGTTTAAAAAAAAAATCTGGTAGTGTATTAGTAGACATCTTTCACCAGCCCATTGCTCTATTCACCTTATATATATATTTGTTTTTTTTCCTACCCAGATACTTAATTTATTGGGATTCATCTGCATCCAAGTGAGCGGCATCTATCGATATGCATCAAGAGGCGAATTCTTCAGCACAGTAGCCATGACAGGCTTCTGGTTCAGCGCAGTTCTTCTAGCTTTTTACCTTTTCCACGTTTGTGAGAGATTCTATAAAATTCCATGGCTGAAAATCGAAATGATCTACTGTGTCATTTGGGTCATTTTGTATCTGTTCGCAGCGAGTTTTGCTGCAGCTTACCCAGTCGAAGCCTACTCAGCAGCAGCGGTAAGTAGTAATTGTATTTAGGAACCTTATTTTTTTTCTTTAAACACATTTGTCTAACCCATTTTTATATTTCAATAGTTCTTCGGATTCTGCGCGATGTGTCTCTATGGATATGATGCATTTCTTAAGTTCAGAGCAGTCAAATCTGGCGAAATCGCACAGGGATCCCGAGTAGTTACTACTCAGCAGACCACTGTTACAGCATAAGCCCCCTTGGATCAGGGAAAAATTATATTAATTCGAATATTAATTTAATAACCCCAGAACTGCGTTTCTGAGGTGTCTTTTTTATATTTTTGTTGATTATGCTACTTTTAATTTCGCAACGGAACCCTCCCCCGAACTACTTAAGGCCGAAATTCAAAAATTAGTTCGGTGATTAACTAATGTGGACGGTAATACATTGGATTAGAAAAATTCGATTTTAATACCGATACCACCGCTGAGTTTTAGCCTTTAAAATCTCAAAAGCGACATCTCATAATTTTAACCACATTAAAAGAATGGAAGTGCCTTTACCATCGTTATTAATATATATATAAAAAAAAATAAACTACAAATACCTGTTTTATACTATTAAACTGCACATAAGATACAAAATAAAAGGGTATACCCGACGTATGTACACTCACATTTACTAGCCAAAATCACTCATGCGTATACTGATAAAAATATAAAATATACCACTCAACAATATTTTGTACACGTATACACTCCGTTCGATGTATTTAAGCATTTTTATATAATATGTATTGTATTTATCTTTGTTGCCTTGTTAAGAGAAACCGTTCCACGCTTCACGTTGAACGATTTTATACTTGGATTTTAAACAAAAAGATTCAGAATATATTTGTGTACTAAACTGTTCAAAAATCTTTATAGAAATGTTTTGCTAAAATTATACTATTACAATATGAAAATTGTCTTTTAACTTGATGTTATTCTTTAGTAGTTAATCTGCTTAAATTAATATTATTGCGCAATTAAATCTTACAGAATTTTAAAATGCACAAAAGTGGAATTAATTTTATAGCAATTATTGGTCTTCAATTAAAATAAAGCATTTGATATGCAGCAAGCCTTGAAAATAAATTGATCGGTATTATAAATATCACTAATATGTAAGTCAATGAATTTTTAAAAATCTACCAACAAAATAATAAATTTCGAAGTACATTAATTCAAACTTGTCCGGGCTTTTTCGCTTGTGAAAGGAAATCGTGGTTTTGTAAATTGGGCATCCGAAAATGCGTATTCAGATAAAATCAACAATAATAAAACTTGTCTTGATGGTAAGCATTACCCAAACTCCATTGAGCTTCATTTCATCCACTTTATTCCTGCAATGAGCATGCTTTCATCTCTTGCTTCTGTTTTGATCAGCCTGCGGTTTTTAATACCACATAAATCGCAGTTAAACGTTAAAGCTTGCCATATGGAATTTATTTTCGTAATCAATTTTCGGACATTAGGTAATAAATAGTAGTCACTTTATTTTCTTGCTGGAAGTCTCTTCTAGCACGTACTCAAACTATGAATTAAATACACAAGGACTTCATGACCATCTCTTTCTTGATCTTGGCATTGTCGTCTTTCTAAAAAGGCAAATGTGCCTTAGGTCAAGTCTTGATCAAAAGTTTTAATCCTAGAACAGTATCCGTAAACACAGGCACAAATTCGACTGAAAAAAGTCTGAGGTTTAATGATCAGTTTGCATTACAACATTGCTTTAAGTTACTTCTGTTAAATCTGCCATAGTAGGTCCTTACAACTTTAAGCCGTTTAAAGTATATTTATCTACATTCTTCCCCAGGTACTTAATTTAATGGTATTCATTTTCTCGATAAAGAGTAATGTCAGCGTGACCTTTGAAGTGTGCCAGGGTAAAAATTGGCTAAAACCCATTAAGTTTGTGTACCCCATAGGCGACTACTTGAGCCAGACAGCGATTGCAGCCTTTTGCTCCACGTCAATTACTTTAATTTTTTATCTTTCCGGGATTTGTCATAAATTCAACAAAATTGTGCTTCTACAATTTGAAGTAATCTGCTGTTCCACTTGGGTAGTTTTGTACCTGATTGGAACTACCCTTACTGTAAAGGAGTTTATTGTAAGAGAAACCTACGATGTACCAACTTTAGCGTACTTAGGAGTAATGGTAAATATTGTTGTGTATAAAATATTTATTAATTTAGAATTATATTTTTTAAAGCTTTTTATTTTTCAACAGTTGGGGTACTGCGCTATGATTCTCTATCTGTATGAAGCAGTGTTCAAATTTAAAGAAATTTACTCAAGTAAAGTGGCAAAAATGTAAGGGATCCTGAGTAGATACTGCCTTTGTTAAACTCGTTAAAAAATGTATATTTTATACTCGTATTCACATTATAAAAAGATATATCTGTACATATTATCAATGTTCTGTATTTGTGTATTCCAAGTGAAATGAAATCGGAAAGAGCCTACAATATTCTTTTAAATTGAAATTCTATTTTAAAATTCTTAAGATTATAAGATTATATTATTTCAGTTACTTTCGATTTCAATTAGTTTTTCTAGAAAAGACTTTATAATATATCGATTGAATTTTTCCAAACGAATTATTTTAACATTATGAGCGAAAAAAATTAGATGAAGTCAAGGTTTCTGAAATGATCTTATGAACATTTTAGGGATTTTATACGGAATTTCAATTTAAAATGAGCTCTGCAAACTATTTTCGATTTCATTTCAATCGGAATGAAAATTATTAGCATATATTATAGAATAAATTTGTGTATTTCGATGTTTGATAAAAATTAATTATTAAAATACTATCTACATATTTTATGATTAACATTCATTAGTTCTTCCGAATGTATTTTAAAAGAACGAACAAGGATATGGAAATAGCAATTGAATATTACAATTTTGCACTAGCTTCACTTAAGTTGTACTAAGCAAGATTGTCGAGAAGGAATTAATTATTTATTTAAAACTGGTCTTACTCTAATTGTGGACTGCTTTAAAGTTCTGCAAGTTGCAAAGTGATTTCTTAGACTAAATTGTGAAGGAACTTTCTTATATTGAAAAAGGCGTTTTATGAATTTTGCAGTTTGAAAATAGAATAGTTTCAGCTAATAAATCTACGCAACTAGATGTTAACGAAGTTTGTGATAATTATTTGTATGTTTCGATTTAAAGCAAGCCTTGGAATTGAAATAATAGATCTAATGTTATAGATAATAAATCAATAATTTTTTAAAATTTACGAACATATTTGTAATAAGCTCCGAAGTGGGTGAATTTCAAAAACGTCCGCCCAATGTGAAATGAATTAGTACACTCATCGGGCATTTCAACTCGAGCGCTGTGTTCGCTCCTAAAAGTACCCTTCGGCCATTTTGGAATGCATATCCGTGCACGGGACTGTGTTACAGTGTTGACGCGATAATATTGGTGGTTGTGTGAAATTTCCTCTTTTTCTTCCAAGCTCGCTTCATTTAGCTGTTGGCATCCAAAGTATAAAACACGGTGACGCGTATTCAAAGAGTAGTGAGGTGAAAATTAAGGTAAAGAAATCTCCCAACTCAATACTTTTTAGAAATTGAACTAGACTTCCCAGATAATTACTGCGCGCAATTTGAGTTCAGTTCAGTGATATAAAAGAGCGACAGAATTGCGAGTAGGTAAGGAGCAAAAAGATATAAAAAAAAATGTCCCGATTCTTCGTATGGTGTACTTGTGGTGAGCCCTCTTTTGTGTAATGTGTAGATATTGCGGAAACTTCAAAAAAATGGTTGTTGGCCATTTTTGTCGCTGCTCTGCAAAATTTCTAGGTTAGTTTTAGGTACTGCTTGTAATGGCTTCTCTATATTTATTATTGAAAATCTTTTGTGCAGCATTTCGAGGTGCATGTGGGAGCATTAATCGGCGCTTTTAGGGGGCCCGTGCTCTGCTCTGTTCAGCAAAAGCGTGCTTTGGGGTAGAAGCTGTGGTCAGCAGGATCAGAGAGCTCTTAATTCTGTTTCACAGGCTGCCGTGTGGGGAAACATAATACGCATTTAAATGTGGAGCATTTTTTTTACTATTATTCTCATTAAATTTAATTGAAAAAGTGCAATTGGATTTGTCACCAAACGACACTGGGATTTGATGCCCGAAATCGAAAATTGACCCTCCGCTACGCCACTCTGAGTTGCAAGCCCCTCGCATGCTGCGGTGGTGTGGGTGCATGTGTGTGTACAGTCGAGGGAGGAGTGAACTGTTTTCAATTTTTTCCACTTGAAAGCTAACTGTAAATATCGGTTTATAATGGCCACAAGATTGCTCATTGGTTAACATTTTTAAAAATCGAATTGGTGAAATTTTTCAAGAATTCGCTGCTCGTGCGGCCTAAGGGAGAAAATAGATCCGGAAGAGTGCGACTCGGTCTTATCTAACTTTAATCACTGTTGCCTCGCCAGGACCGATCGTTCCTAGGCTGAGGACAGTAACGGATCGAATTTTGGGCAATTACCGTAATACACGGAAATCAGAGAGTTGCAACTGAGGTCTGTCACCCTGATTTCATTGATTCAGGAATTATTTCGGGAGCCAGCAGGATATTTTAGCTCCAATTGCCCTGGTCGAGATTTTCCTGGAGTGCAACTGATTCCAGGAGAGATCCATTCACTGCATGCTTTCTCCGGAAATTGTGTTTCGATGCAGGCTCCCTTTGGAGAATTGGCCTTGACCGCATGCTTCCTACATACGTATAAAATCCGGGACAATTATCAATAACCGTTTTTATTTTATAAAGAATGTTTTCTAGAAAATAGTGCTCATCTCCAAATTTTCTTTATGAGAAAAACATTTGAAGTCTACCTTTTAGATTTTTTTTTTTTCGATATATTAATCTTAATAAAAATACAAGCTACATTTTTGTTTCTGGTTGCTAAGTAATCAGCCTAAAAATATAGCGTTTGATTTTTACAAATGTTCTGGCACCATTTGTTTTCATAATCATTAAACGAATAAAATTAGCACAATTTTTCAACGTAACTTAGCCTTAAAATATTATGATATGCGATTATATGGCGATTTTGGTTATTAGCCAAAAATTATCTGCGTTTAGTTTTTTAATAGACAATAGAACAAGAATATAGTTCAAGGCGAATTTGTGTACTACAGTCATATAAAGGTAACAGCACAAATTTAAAATCAGCTTAGTAAAAATTGCAACTACATGTCCATCAATCGATATGATTCTCAGAAATCAAAGGAAATTGTGCGATTAGCATAATATCAAGTGGGTGGAATATACATGTTTTATTTATTTTGTATTTATATGTATATGAGTTATCCCATATTTATATAGAAAAGAATAAATGTAGCATTTATTTATTGAAAATTTAACTTGTAAGCTAAGGCATAGGTTTTTAAAACTGCGAAAATCTTTGAAATAAATTAAATTTGATGAGATTAAATTCGACAGTACAACCGTAAATATTCAGGTATATGAAACCAAATAGGCAAATTTCACAAATTATAAAATTTATAACGATTACCTTTCATATGAGGGATATTAGAGCCTATATAATATAGTCTTTTATCTAAAGTCTCATGCTTTGCTTTTGCAAGAAAGGGCGGGAGAAGTTTTAAAGAATTAGTTATAAAATATGAAATAAGGCACATTAGTATAATAGTTATCATAGCAATTGGTGTTCGATTTTATCACTAAAATAATTCATTTCGTTACAGAAAATTTCAAAAGTTATTCACCGAAAGAAATATGAAGAGACGGTGATTCTAGGGGTCAAACCAGAGTTTTACATACATACACAATAGCCAGTAAGTACATATTATCTTTTCATTCTATGAAAAAAAAACAACCTTTGTATAATAGTAATAATTCACAACATTTGATTAAATTCATATATATATGTATGTATGTACATTGTTACCCATTGTGATGATGATTTTCGTATGTGAACGATAGAAGCAAATTTAGTCAATTCAAATGAAAAACAAAAAATGTACACTGGAGTAAATCATATATGAGCCTTAACCAAATCTTGTGTCTTACTTGTTGCAAAAATAACTTCACTTATAAATTTATTTTATGTGTGTATAAAGCTTTGATGGGATCACAAAGGATGAAAAAACCTTAAACTTTGTGATATACAACTGGGCTAAGTGCGAGCAGAGGAAATATAAAACTTCAATATCATTTTTATATTAAAGAAGGGTGAAAAACATGAGATTTGTACATTTATAATCACAACAAGACAAAAAGGACGATTTATTTTGAATAAATTTGATTCATGCGAACTCTTATCATAAAAAGTGAAGTTTTAAAGCAATTTTTATTTTATATGTTGAAGTTAAGTAATATAAATGAATTAAGGACATTAAAATATTAAGAGAACATAGAGTTAAAAGAAGAGCGAGAAGTTTGTTTACGTATAAAGGGAAAACGATCGGGAAAGCGATTGCGCGAGAAAGGGAGGAGTAAAGATTTGTGAGAGGAGTGCAAAGAAGGAGAAGGAGAAAAGACTCAGTTTCTGAGGACCATTTTATTCAGATAACTTTTTCAAAATGATGACAGAAAATATGAATGCTGCCAACCATCTCAACAATCACGGCACACCTAAAAGGTAATTTTGGTATAATTTATTAAATCATCTCAATGGTCTAATTCGGAATTTTTTCATTCTATTTTGAATAGCATAAGTAATAGTGAAAAAACTGTTGCTACCGTCAATGATGACATGGGCTGGAAAGCTAAACTTAAAATTCCTCCTAAAGATAATAGACCGAAGACTAGCGTAAGTTTTTTTTTTTTCAGTTTAAGAAAAGGGTTGGTTTGAATTAATTTATTTTAACAGGATGTAACAGATACAAGAGGCAATGAATTCGAGGAATTTTGTTTAAAACGAGAACTTCTGATGGGCATTTTCGAGAAGGGTTGGGAGAAACCTTCGCCTATTCAAGAAGCAGCTATCCCCATAGCTTTAAGTGGTAAAGATATCTTAGCTCGTGCAAAAAATGGTACAGGAAAAACTGGAGCCTACTGCATTCCTGTGCTGGAACAAATCGATCCAACTAAGGATTATATTCAGGCCCTTGTCATCGTTCCCACAAGAGAATTAGCGTTGCAGACTTCGCAAATTTGTATTGAACTAGCAAAACATTTAGATATTCGGGTTATGGTGACAACTGGCGGTACCAATCTCAAAGATGATATTATGAGGATTTACATGAAAGGTAAATTGAGAATTCTTATTAAATCACTTATAATTTTGTTGCTAAGTTTAAATGATGATATATTGGATTCCCCATCATTTGATTAATAAATGACAAAAGCCATTCTGATACTTTTATGCTTATTATTATTATTTTCTTAATGTAAAATTTCAATTATTAACTAGTTTTTCGTTGCCATATTGTTTTTCAGTACAATTAATAATTGCGACGCCAGGACGTATTCTGGATTTAATTGATAAGAAGGTTGCTGACATGTCGCACTGTAAAATACTTGTACTGGACGAGGCTGATAAGTTACTGTCGCTGGATTTTAAGAGCATGCTGGATCATGTTATCATGAAACTGCCGAAAGATCCTCAAATATTATTGTTCTCGGCAACATTCCCGCTCAGTGTTCAAAATTTTATGGAAAAACATTTACGTGAGCCATACGAGATTAATTTGATGGAAGAGCTAACACTAAAGGGTGTTACCCAATACTATGCATTTGTTCAGGAGCGGCAAAAGGTTCATTGTTTAAATACGCTGTTCTCAAAATTACAAATAAATCAATCAATTATCTTTTGTAATTCAACACAACGTGTTGAATTGCTTGCAAAAAAGATAACTGAGCTCGGCTACTGTTGCTATTACATACATGCCAAAATGGCTCAAACGCACAGAAATCGGGTTTTTCATGATTTCCGACAGGGGCTATGCAGAAATCTAGTCTGCTCAGATCTTTTTACTCGTGGTATTGATGTTCAGGCTGTGAATGTTGTTATTAATTTTGATTTTCCACGTATGGCTGAGACTTACTTACATCGTATTGGCCGTTCAGGGCGTTTTGGACATCTAGGTGGGTTAAAAAAAATCCTATTTTCTGGATGTTGTGTTCTTAAAACGCGTTATGCTTTCTTTCAGGTATTGCCATCAATCTTATCACTTACGAAGATCGTTTTGATTTGCATCGCATTGAGAAGGAGCTTGGCACTGAGATCAAGCCAATTCCAAAAGTTATTGATCCTGCACTGTATGTTGCCAATGTGGGTGGAATCGGAATGGGCATCGGAATGGGCAATACCGATTTGAATAATTCAAGCAACGAAGAGGGTAATGTGAGCAAGTGAAACGAACTGTCTCCGATTTATTAATAGTTAAGTGATGTGTGTTAATATAATAAACAGAATAATGAATAACTCGTATAACTGAGGCCAATTTCGAGTGATTGATGAACTCAGGTATGGGTGATGATTTTGTGTGAATGGTTAGTGCGAGTACAAAGTTTAATAAAAAAAAAGAAAAAAACAACAAAAAGGAACAATTATATTATCGCGTTGTTTTTCCTCTGAATTTTATCCAAATAATGCGATAATTGAAACATGAGACTCAAAACAAAAAATAAAATCACATAAGGACTCGGAGATGTAAAATAAAACAACAGAAACTGTTAAAACAAATATGCAGTGCGAGTTAAGGACTCCAAATGTTTCGAGGGTTAAACAAGAGAAAACTAAATGAATTCAAAAATTTTGTAAACTGAGGTATAAACTCGTAAAATCAATTTGCACGGAAATCTCGGTGTTTCGAAAGTGTCTTTAGTGTTTTTTTTATACACATAAAATTCGAAATTGTTGCGGGAAAAAATGTAGTGATTTTCTCTATCAATCCACATTATCATCAAGAAATAGCGAACAAAAGGCGAGGCTTGTTAAAACGAGATCATCAATAAGCAACAGAAGAAGATCAACACCGGGATTCTACAGCGCAGCAGCATCATGAGAAGAAAAAATTTCATCCTTTTTTGGGTTAATGCATTTTATTGTACCTCCAAATTTCCTCCTTGGGTTTTTTTGTTTTTTTTATAAAAGCATTTACGAAGATTTCTATTTAAAAAAACGTTTACTTCTGATTAGACAAAAAGCCAGAGGGTTAGAGTTAATTGATAATAATTTGTTTATTTTTGCGCTTTTGCACACAAAATTTGTTGTACTCTGTTTTCGTAAATTATGAAAATAGATGAAATTTTAACCCTCGTAAATAATTTTTACTTAATAGCAGCATACCTTTTTAATATTTTACTTTAATTACAGTTGCCTTTTTTGTTCCAATAGCAAGGCAGATTTGTTACGAGTCTAGAGAGATTATTTATTATCTCTTTTAAAGATTCAAAAATCATCCCTAATTGCTTTAAAAATAATAATTTATTTAAGAACAATCAAATTAAATTAATTTTGTAAGGCAAATTAAAAAAATTGAAGAGAACTGGCGGGTATATAATTTGATAGTCGTCAGTTTGTTTAAAACAATAGGAGACTGCCAGCAATGACAAAATCTTTAATTGGCATGCACCATTTATTTAAATGTATGTAGATATTTAAAATCCTTCTAAATCTTGCATAAAGTAAAATGCTGGTGTTCAAATTACAAACTCTTCTCATATTCTTGAGTCATATATTTCAATAGTATGTAGAATCAAAAGTAAAAAATTGGTTTTACTTGAACTGGGAGGACTTGTGTTTGTGCCTGCAATTTAAAGTAAAATATAATATCAAAAGCCATCGCGTTTCCCAATTTCTTTTACTTTACGAAAAGAATTTTACGCTGGTAATAAATAGTTTGCTCAGTTCACATTGATTCTGTTTGCAGGCATATATTCGACTATACTTCCAAAATTGATCATACAGTATCAGGAACGTCACAATTGATACCTTAAAATTTGCTAAAAGCACTTTTTGGTGAAAACTTCCACTTAATGATTGTGATCTTGAACCTTAATTGGCCGAAGAATCAAAGCCGTACTTACATAAACGTGGTTTCAAATCATTGACTAATAGTTATATGAATATGACTTTCCTGATCTGATGCTTTAAATAATGAGACTCGCTTTTTATTTTATTGTAAGTTAAGCCTGCATCAGCTCAATATGGCAGTATTACTTATTGAACTGTTGCAGAAATCTTAGGACTCTACTTGAAATGTTAGGAGGAATTCGAACGTTTATTTAAATTAAATTAATTCTAAAGTCGAAATATAATTAGTGTCTAGTTCATCAAAAAAACTACACAGGTATTAGCTCTCTTTTGTGCAGACAATAGCAATATATAAATAAATAATTTGCTTAGAGCGCTCTAATTGAACGACAGCGGCAGTGCGATGCCTGTTGTGCCTTATAAATAAGATCGTCGTACAACGTCTTACATTTCGAAAAACAAAAATTTAAATTTTTGTGTGAGCGAAAAATTGATGTTATAGTTCGACTTTAGATTAATATTTTTATGTATGTTGTTCTAGGAATATAATATCTGAAAGACTTATATGAAAGCATCAACTTATTGGTCTAGGCATTCAAATAGGTAAATGTAATTGCTGAAAGTAAGGAAATGAAATAATGGCATTATAAAATCTAACACAATCAGTTTGGTGCAGCATATAAAGTCAATACTAGTTAATCAGAAAACAAGATTGTTTACGTTAAATGATGAAGTGTGGAGGTTGGCTCTGCCGACTAGTTTTATTCCAATGAAATAGTCTGGTTTTTATTATTTATATTGTAAATCAAAATTCCATAAAGTATACAATTTTTGCTGGAAGAGAGGACTAAAAAACAAGGCAAGAAAATGCAGAAGTCTTTGAGAGTTTAGCTCTACTGGAGTTGAAAAAAAGCGTATTGGCTGTGAACGGTGGGAATATAACGCGTTAATTTGATCAGTCATATTTGGAAAACAGCAATGTGATTTTAAGTTGGGAAAATTGTAATGCATAAGAATTTATGTTGAAGGTCGAATAATCGCCCTTATTCTGTTGAAATATATTGTTTTTTGGATTGAAAAAATGCTATTTCATATGTAGGTCTCCTGAAACCATTTTAATGTGGTTTTATTAAGATTCATTTAACCGCATTTACTAACATTTGGATTGAAACTGATCTGAGCATAGAATATTTCCTTCTTGGAGAATAAGAAAGTTTAGCATGTCAATAAGACTTGTATCTCAAGTGGAATTTTACGAAAATTCCATCAGCATAAACAATATTTTAACAATTGAATATAATTTTTGCCTAGGGTCGCGGATTTATGTTAAATTCATGTCATATACAATTCGTATGTTCAATATAAAAAATCAAAATTGTACATTAAGTAAAAGTTGATATTTTTAAACAAAAATTAGGAGTCTTCCCTTCATATATTTTATTTATTTATTTCAATTAAACCAGCTGGTTAAAAATCATACTTTTTCAACTCAGATAAATTAAAAACATAAACAAATCCTGAACGATATCTGCCTTGCTGTAAAAATTTAAGTAAATCTTAAGCAAATTACAATTAGGAATTTGTATAAATGAATTTTTAAAAGTGGGAAATGAAAAAAAAAAATAAAACATGAAAGAAATAAGACGTGTGTGTGTGTACATAAGTAAATGAAAAAACATATATACCGTCTCTTTTTGCGAGACATTTACCTAGGAACTTGTATATATTCATTAAGAATATTTTATAATCTTAGCGATGTTTCTTTTGTATTAACAATATATTTTTCTTTAATAATTAAAGCTTCAAAAAAGGCAACTGTGATTAGAAAATAGTTCCCCAAAAATTTGTTAATTTTCTTATGTTTCAATTATGTGAGTCAAATTGTAATTTATTTTTCGATCGATTTAAATTATTATTCAGCTTTTAAATGATGAAGCATTTTTAACGAAATTTATCCTGATTGATCTATTAGCTGCAATTGATTTAATCAGGTGAATCCATTATTTGTTGAAAGTGTATTGAATTTCAAGTATTATAAAGGTACAACAGTTGTTTAGAGGTAATTTTCATTACGACCGAATTTAATTCAACGTCTTGTTCTTATTTTTTTCTTATCCACTTTGGGAATTGCCGTTTATTTAACATTTACATTACTCTTTAGAACCCATTTACTTTCAAGCCCAAGCACATTTTCGTAATAAAAATGTTCACAAGCAATACATATATCAAAATGAGGATAATGTCCTTTAAAAAATTCTAAATAGCACGCAAAATGGGTTTAGCGTGCATCGTCCGGGCTCTTGGAAATTATGTACGGCACCCGATTTTTTTTATATGAAAACTTAGCTGCTGTATATCTTTGATTCTCCATTTCTCAGGAAAGATCACATATTGTTTCTGAAGCATGACAAACCTTGGTTACTTTCATATCATATAAAAGCAGCGGTTTTCAAATTTGCAATTTCTTTGCATCCCTATAAAAATGACCTCATCGTAGAATTTCAGCGTTTAATATGAACTATAGTTGAGCTCTATGAATCTTTACTTTGGCAGTAAAATTATGCTGCCGTCATCGTAGTCTATATAAAATGATTCCATTTCGTGGTTCTTAAATTTTTTTGAACAAATGATAACGATTCTAAACAGAAAAATCGTACTTTAAACAGCATTTTTCCAAGGGTCGTACTAAAGACTCATTTTATATTGTTTTCCTGAAAGTATTCTCCGGAATATTCCGTCCAATAATGCGACTGTGTTATGTTTTATTTCATTTGATTTTATTTAACACAGGACAATCTTGTTAAAATTTTCTTTTAAAACACGGATTTAATACAAAGCCACCGTTAAAAATAAAAATTTGTTAAAAATGTTTCGTCAAAATGCAAAATTAGCTAACTTTCCGCAACATTGATTGTTAGAACAAAATTATGCAACACAAAAGCTGAAAAATTACATTCATTCAAAATTCAGGAACACGCACGAAAAACATTGAATTATTTTTTCTAAAATATCAAAAAACACATCCAAATTGTTTACATTTTGTATACACAAGAGCAGTTTTCTTTTTAAAAAGGGCTTGAGCTTAAAGCAATAAGTAATTAAACATTAAAACAGTTCGCAACCGCAATAAAAATGAGCAGAGTTTTGAATCGATAAAATTGACTGTCGATCGTGTTGAACAACATAGGAGCGGGGGGAGATAAGGAGAAAATATGTAATTAAATAAACAGAAGAATTTGATTTGGAAAATTAGATGAAATGAAGTAAGGCCGAAAACACCAAAAAAGAAAGTGGAAAAGATATTTTTTAAAACAATAAAACTAGTACACGATTATCACTATAATTTTCTAAACAAATGTACCTGTTTTACACGAAAAATTAATGTATAATTAAGTAACATTAATTATATGCGAAACGCAGTGTGGACAATGAAAGATAAACATTTTTTGAAAAGAAAAAAAATACTACGAAAAATCCGAACATCCACAGGAAGACAAAATTGTTAACATTGAATTAGCAAATTTAAAAAAAATAAATTATAACGTCCACATGTCTCACGAATTATCGACAATTTTGTCAGCGTTTCTTGTAAAATAACACCTCTGTAAAGCGGTGGATGTTCTTTTTAAGTGGAAAACTAATAAACGACGATTCCTTGTAGGGCGGAAATCACGAAATCAAAGTTGCAATGTATTTTAACAGAATTTTTCAAAATTTTATATTTCTTTGAAGCTCGGGGAAATGTATAAGAACCGCAGTGAGGTAATGTGATTAAAGTTGGCTCAATTTGAACTTTTGTGTGATTTCCCATCCCCTCTCTGAGGGGTACTTGCAGCAGTTGTGCAATTTTGATTTTAGGCGCTCCAGTTTCTTGTGATTGACGTTGTTCTGGAGCAAGTGATTTGCAGCTTACAAGGAATAAAAAGTCCCCCTTACGTCGTAAAACAACATCGGGAAGAAAGGGGAACGTTAAACTGCCATAGAACTCCGGTGAATTGCTGATACTTTTTTGGTGAATGATTTCCAGAGCGTAAAATAATTTGGTTTTATCCAAAAGATAACAATGAATAGCGGTTTTGTTGTTGCATTTGTATGGCACCGCGCGATAAATCGGTTTCTATTGCAGTTGAAATATTACACAAAAAACAACAGCTCTCAAAATACTGCCAATAAATGTTTAAGAAAACCTGAGTATCTTCAGAAGCCACAAACCATCGAAATTGTGCCGAAGATAACTAGAAGACATTTTTGGATATTGAAGAAGATCAAAAACAGAAAACTGCTGCAACTTACTTTCCCTAAGGTTGACTTGGGCTCTCTTAAAAAAAAAAGAAAACAATTGTTAAAAAATAAATAAACGTGGAAAAATGAAAGAAATTGTAGAAGTTTAAAAAAAGGAAATAGTCTTGAGAAGAAAGAGCGCTTTCACCCAGTCATGCGTTTTTCTGTTTTTCATATTCACATCATCAAAAATAAAAAAAGCAGTTTGTAAAAAGAAAGCAAGGTCCAATCCGTTTTATGTTAAACAAATGATCTCAGTTCCGATTTGTAGCAGGTAGCAATTGCATAAGATCGAAGCACACGGACCTAAAAACAGTCCGTACCACGATCATCCAGTGTTAATTTCTTGTAAATGCAATTTTAACTGCCACTTCCGGAAACAAAGAAAAGGTACAGAAACAAAATGTAAGATTCATTGTTTTGAAAATAAAGAAAAACTTAAAAAAATACAAACCTCATTCTAAACCAACCAAACTGCAGTCTTAATAGTAAATGTGTAATTAACTTTAAACTACAACCTTATGATTTTTGCAAGCAAAACTGTGAACAAGTCCCAGTGTGTCTTTTTTATTGTTATTTTTTTTTACTCTCGCAGAATACAATACTTTACTTGTTAAAAGAGTTCATTTTCTTCAATGTAAGCACGAATATTAAAATTGCAGAGAATTTATGTATTTTGAGTAAATAGGATTTTTTTGAAATAGTCCGGGCACACTGTGTGACGATTGATAATTTAATTTGTAAAAGACAGGAGAAATAAATAGATTGGATTGGAACAGCCGCTTTTATTTATTTTTAGAACCACTACCCGATTTTTGTTTTCGCTCAATAGATGGAATGGAGGCATCAATTTGATGTTTTAGGTAAGTAATATTTTGTAATTAAAATTTGAATTTTTCATCATATTGAGATAATGTGTAGACAAATTTTTGTTGCTATATTTTACTTACAATTCAGTGAAATTCCGGAAACCCAATTTCTGCAATTACAAAAGCTTTTAAATTCTTTATTCTCGACTATGTACAATCATTTTACATCAATTTGTAAACAATTCATTATTGACCAGTTCTATCACATAAATTCGTCGCAGACTTGAAATCTCTCATCCATAAACGACCACCACACAGAATTAGAGCTAGTCGCTGTAGACTTCTCACTCCATGGTGTAGTAGTCCCACGGGATGCACATCGTCCCGTCTTGCAGAACTGAGTAGTAGTTAGTGATATTTAAGTGAATGTCGGTCAGCTTGTTCAGCTTGGACGATATCAACTTCTCCAGGGTTTTTATCATTTTTTCAGGTGTAACTGAGTCATCCTTCGTCAGAGATTTGAGCCGGAGCTCATCTACACAGCGCTTGTGGAGTTCGCGCTCAATGTGCTTATTCCTGCGCAATTTAATTGTTTAATATTTGTTGTATTTGACTTAGAATTTTGTCTAAAGCCCATTTAACGAGTACAATTGCATGCACTTACCTGCTGTACTGCACGCCTTTTTGCTTAGCCTCTTCCAAATGCGTTGTGAGGAAATCAACGAGAATCGATCCGGGGCAAGTAGCTGGAGCTATGAATTGTCCTGTTGGGCTGACCATCAGAGGACCAGCTTCTCTGGCAATTCACGCTTTAAGTCATTTTAAATTCAAGGAAGATTTCATGCAACATACGATTCAATCACAATTTCATAGTCGCTCAAATTGTCCGGCCACGACTTTGGGTACTTCTGCTTGGTCAGGTAATCCAAGAGGGATGTTGTCACCTTGGTCAAATGTCCGGCGTACATCGATGCCTGGGCCTTGGGCATAAATTTTCTTCTTCCAACTTTAATGTGCCTCAAAACTTGCGACAGTGCAACTTCATAAGCGGGAATTTTTTTAAGGAATAGATCCTGCTTTGGAATATTCTTGATGAACTAAATAAGAAATTTAAATGAAATAATTTGTTCTTGTCCAACAGTATTGTGAAAATATTGCATTACATCAAGCCAACTGTTCAAGACGTCTCCTGTAAAAAGCATTATATGACCCTCCAGGCTGACACCGGTAAATTCCGCAAAAACTACTATCCTCCCTTAATAACGACATGGTGCGTAAGTTAGATAGAGTTATAGAAAAACATAGCAACAGGCAACCTCTGAGCACGTCCATCTCCTTCTCGTGCAAGTTGGCGAGCCTCTCGAGGCTCTTTAGGCAGCCCCTGTAGTGCTCGAAGTTCCACCCACAATCGTATCGAATGTCCTTGAGCTGGAGGCGTTCTACAACAATTTTTTGAAGCTTAGAAACTTCTTCCTGCAACTCCTCAAGGTCTTTGTTGCGCTCCTTCGCCAATTCGATATTTTTTTCTAAAAATGTCCTGTAAAATTGAAGGCTAGTTTTATTTAGTGGAGCATTAAAAGGCTTAGGTTTAACTTGAGTGTTTTTTTGTCTTCCTCTTTCTTCTTGCGGAAGCGGAACTCAAAGTCTGAAAATTCGGAAGTGTCGTTCCAGTTTACGTCTCCAAAGGGTTTTCCTTGAGTGTACTGGGAAGTGTCGTAGAATCTCGAGAAGTTCTGGTTCGCCACGTCCTCCGGCTTCGTTTTGATTTTATCCACGTAGTCCGTGGGAAGATTGCATGACTCTAAGATGCGTTTTATTATTACTTTGGTATCACTGCTTCTTTCCAGAGTGATGTTGATTAGTTTGAACGTGTCTAATGATAAATAATATATTTTATTGCTTTAGCAAAGAACTTAAAAAAGAAAGTTAAATGCTGAGTACTCTACAGTTTTGTTTGGTATAGTAAATACGCAGTGTTTTATGATTTTTGTTTCTTTTTGGTATTTTAATTAAAAGCTTGGGGAGTTAAATAAATTAAGCGTAGGTCATTGTATAATACTTCGAGAGGGAAAAAATACCCACCCCGAGTATTGCTATCCGAGTCCCTTATATAAAAACGCAGAGCTCGTGGGGTTGAGTGGGCCATGCGTCGCTGCTGGAGGGCTTCGATGTGGGCGCTGAGCTGCTTCAGGGACTCCTCATTCACTGACTGTAAGAAGACCAAGACGAGGGAAGAGGTAACACAACTCTTGAGGACTCTGACTTCGAGGACTCACCCTTTGCTCTGGGTGCTGCCCAAACAGGTCCGGGTGCACTACGAAGTAGAACGGCCGCAAGGCAGTCGCTATTTCAGAGCTGCTTATGTTCCGAAGTCCAGGCCGTGACGGAGTGCCGCCCAAAGCAGCAGTCAAGTTAACTCGGAAGCTGTGGGTTGGGGGCAAGACAAAATTGAACGCAGTTAGTTGGGGGAAGTGATTACGCGTTCCTTGTGTTGTAAAAATGAGTTATTACCAATCTCGGAATAGCGGGAACATGGTCTTTGGAGTGATCACCACTCAGAAAAGGCGAAAAATATAAAAATAAACAAGTCTAGTTTTGAACGTCGTTGACAACTGAAGACTTGACTGTGTGACAGCTTCTCGTTGCAGGGGAATTAAAAGGAGAAGAGTAGATTTCGTTCTTAAATGTAGTAATTTTTAACGTCTTTGACGTAAATATTCGTCACATGCTTTCTAGTTGTTGGGCGCGAAAAATTGAATTTCAGAGATCAATAACACTTTTTCTTGTGAAATAAACTCAGCAGAAAATTAATTTGCAACAAAAGATGTAAATATTGAAAATATTATAGGAGCATCCAACAGAATTGCACATGGTACTTAGAGGGAAGAAAATAAATGACAACAAATTCAAACTTACAGAACAAAAGTTTATTAAAAAGAAGAAAAATTCTCAGACTTGCACAGCATGTTTCCTGGATTCACTGCGACATTTGCTCATCCAACGTCTTCGCCATCCAGTCGGGTTCAGCAGCACCGATTTTTTCAATGATTCCATTAACTTGATAGCACAGTGATTGGATCTGCTTGTCCCACAGAGGAAGGACTTCTCTAGCTACAAATAAATACAAAATAATTCATGTATTCCCAAAAAACGATCAAATATATACTTTCGAAATGGACAATTCCATCGATCTGATCTATGTATCCGTTCATCCTTCCCTCCGTTATCATCTGGCTCGCAATCCTTTCCGCTTTAGACGGTGGAATCTCAAGCAACGCTCCCAGCTCCTCGAAAGTAATGTTATTGTAGAGTTTGCTCGCTGAAAGCAGGTTGTGTTCGAAGACGGCACGGTCTAAAATTGACGAACCATCTATAAAACAGCACAATCGACTTAGAGATAACTAAGGGAAGGGACTGGGAAAAACGACGCATACCTAAAGTGCTGGCTTTCTGGTGCAACTGAAGCAATGCCTCGAATTCTTGCAACTCGGACCGCCTAATTATTCTATCTAGGTACATTTTTTCAAGGATGGAGTACGCGGGAAGATGCTGGCATCTTTCGTCTTTGAAGAGGGTCGCAAGCATCCTCGATCTTTGCTGTCCGGCTGACGCAAGAACTGTGCAAATCAAAGCCTTTTTCAAGGCAGTCATGCGTTCCCCTTCATCAACAATCGTGCGATAGGATAATTCGTTGTAACGTTGCGCTGCTTCGATGAATTTTCTGGGTAATTCAAAATATTTTATATAGTTTATTTTTAGAAAAAATTATAAATCACTTTTACCTTCTATAATCCAGAACTCTGGCGTAGCAAACTTTGTACAGAACTTGAAGTTCCTCGTTTTCAGTTTCCGCCTGAAGCAGGGAGGCTCTGTTGATGAATGCTTCAGCTTGCACTGGATCATCGTCTTCTAGATATAATCGGGCAATCTTTAGATACGTTTGTAATTTATAATCAACCGAATATTGTCTGAAAAATGAAAATACATTAAAAAATATAAAGGGAAAATCAAAACCCTCTTACTTTTGTCCAGTTTCCAGGGGAATCCCAACAAGAACATTTGCAGCCTCCCTCCAATTCTGGTTCCTCTCGTAAATTTGCGCCAGGTGCTGTCGGATGCCAGCCACTTGTTCTTCGAATGAAATAACTCTTGGCTGAACTTTGTCGAGGGTAAAATGTGAGACAACCTTCGAGACATCGTCGTTCAGCTTTGTGAGATGAAACCCGACATCGGTAAGAATTTGTCGGGATATAACCAAACTCACATGCTCGTTAACAACTGAAATAATTTTTTGCGTTTATTAATTTTCATGAGAACTTAGTCAACTCTCACTTACTTGCTTCAACGAATAATTTAAGCGTATCGATCAGCTCACTGCCTGCATTTGTTAGAATACCTTCGAGCAGCTGCCGGTACCTATGAATGGGAAAGTTTTTTTCTCCGCGAAATTAGGGCTATATGGGAAGATTTTGCTTACTTGTCGGCTTGCTCCTTGTGTGTTCCAGTAAAATTAGTTAAAGCGACTAGCTGAGAGCGTAAATTACTCGCTGTAATTACCATTTTTCTGCAGGACGCAGCTAAAAACTCACAAATTTGTTAAACAGCGAATGTCAATATTCCGACTGTCAAATAGTGCTCCTTTAATCCAACTGAGGGCGAAGTGTTGATAAAGTGAATATTGTTTTAAAATACGGAATTTTGGAAAAATAACGTTATTGAAATACGAAATCATCTCAAGAAATGGTACAAAATGATTTCCGTAAATTATTGGTAATAAAAACTACATTTGGGCGAGCATTTGGTTTTATAAGTCACACAAGAAAAATAAGTAAGCAATCATCACAAAAAAAAAACACAAAAGTACCACAAACAATTAATTTTCTGATTCAATCTTCTCTCAAGGTTTGCAGGATCCTCATGATGTAGTACTTCTTCTCAGGGAATTCGTTCATCAGATGTTGTCCAATATCAGCTAAATTATCATTGATCTCGCACTGCTTGCAAATGTCCCTCTCAACGATCGCGTCCGTTTTCGTCTTCGGTAGGATTTTGGCACAAGCCAAGGTCCTGTACCGTTTACCCCTTTGCTGCTTGCGAACGATGCCCTCCAGATTTCTGTGCTTCATCAGAAATCCTTCCTCGATCTCGGCCTGGATCAGTTTATCCTGCATTTTTTCGTTCTCAATCTCGCTCTCCTTTTTGCAAATCTCTTGAATCAGCGCTTCGTATTTGCTATTAACTTCCGCAAGTGTCTTCTCCGAGGATCCGATCTCGTTGTGGATCATTTTCAGCTTGTTCTTGATCTCGTTCAATTTATGCTGAACGGTGGACCGGGAGCGCGACTCCTTTCCTTCCATCTTTTGGCGCGTCATTGCTGATACGAAAATGTTTTCTCGGTGCATGACGCAATGTTCAAGGTCTTGGACGAGTTTTTCTTGCGCCCGCTTGAGATGATTGTAGCGAACTTCCATCCGGCGAATTTCCGTCTTCATCGCGGCTATCTCGCCTTCATTTCCCTTTTCGTTGCGCTGCCAGCGAATGATGTCTTCGGTCATTTTATATTTTGCCTCCCAAGAAAGTGCTTCTCGGTGTCGCTCAAGAACCACTTCTTTGAGCTGTTCGATCTCTTTTCCCAGATCCATGATCTCCTGCTCCAAATGCAGGACATTCATTTCGCTATTCTGCATTTACTATAATAATTATTTGCACTAGAAATGGAGAATATCTAAATACCGTCAGTTTCTCAATTTGAGAAAAGTGAATGTGGTGGCATTCCTGCTCGTCGATTTGTTGATTTTTCTTCTTCTGGAAGAGTTTCGCTCCAAGCAAGTCCAGAGACGTTAAAAGTTTTTTAATATTCCTTTGTAGCTCCTGCCCTTGATTTTTAACTTCTTCCAGTTCATTATTAGTTTTGAGCGTCTTTTGGTGTATAATCAAAACCTCTGAAATTTAAATAAGCTTAAGAAATAAGACTATTGCAACATAACAAAAAAATTACGTTTTCTAGCGATGTTTAGTTCATTTAGTTGTGCTGTACGCTTTTCAGTTAAATTAACTAAATGCCCTTGTAGCGTAAGCCAAAATCTTTGCAAATTTCGGATTTGTGTCTCCGTGTCCTGCACTTGCCTTTCGAGCTCTTTTATCTGAAAATATTAAAAATGTAGACTATTTTCGTTTGAGTTTGGATTTTGACCTTAAGTTCAGTCGGCGAAAATTCTTCAGCACTAATAGCACCAGTCCCTATAAGAGTATCTAATTTCTTAGAAAGCTGTTCAATTTGCTTTAGCTTCATGTCATTTATGCGCTCCGCGTTTTTCATCTCATTATAAATATTTGCTGCTTTTGCTTCTGTTTCCTTGAGCATCTTGTTGCATTCGTCATTTTCCCGTTTCAGCTCAATAATAGTTCCCTTCCATATCTCGAGTTCTAAAAGTACTCCCGAAAGTGTGTTTTCGGTTGTGGATAAAGTCCCCTCGACATTCCTCCGCTGTTCCTGCAGATCGCGAAGCAATTTCATTCGATATTGACTTGCCTTGTCGGCAGTTATTTGGTCCTGCATGAGTTTTAGGATTTTCTCCTCTTCTTTAACTTTTTTCGCAACTTCCTTTTCGAAGTTGTACCGAATGGTTCTTAGTTTGACCTCGAGGCAATTTCCCTCCTGCTTCGCTAATTGAAAATCATTTTCTGTTTCTAGAATGATTGCTTCGATTTGGCTAAGTTTTTCTTCGATTTTGCTAATGGAATCGTCTTCTTTATCCACTAAAAGGAAAATTAATGATTGTTTATAAAATTTACATTTATTTTTTGTCTTAAAGAATTTAAATTGTTTTTTTTTTGTTGTCTATCTATCTATCTAAAGCATATGACTGGTCAAGTCTTTCATTAATTATACTTGACAGATATTTTACTTCATTTTCCTACCTGCTGTAAAAGAACTGCTACTTTAAGTTAGTTTACAAGCGAACAAATAAGACTATAACGTGCATATCAAAAACAAAAATTGATATCCCCATTTTCAAGTCTTGGCAAAAACTTTTTTAAAGATTGAAAAGAAACCAAACTTACATTGTCTTTTTACATTTTTTCCATCTTCTACCAATCTGTTTTTAAACAGCTCAAGCTTTTCATTCTTTTCCATTTCTTTACTAGCCTCCTTTTTAGATCCCTCAATATTCGTAATGATAACTTTTCGTTTTTCGTCGAGCTCCCTGTAAAACTAATTTTAGTTAAAGTGCTTGAAGAAAGCGATATTTGTCTTACTTAAGTCTCGTGTTTGCACTAAACAAAATTTTGTCACGATGTTGAATTGCGACGATAACCTCACCCCAAGCCTGGGTCAATCGCTTCTGCTCGTGCTCCAGGACCTCTAAGTCGGTATTCGCATCGCTGAGATTAGTCTGGAGCATCTCGAGGGTGGCCTTCTGCTCCTCGTATCCCATGTTTATCGACTCGAGCTCCTGCTCCTTCTTTCGGATTTCAGCGTCCATGTTGAAGATGAGCAGGTCCATTTTATTTTTCTCAAGAGAAGCTGCTTTTTGATCTTGTGCGTCTTTGCTGATAACCCTCTTCGCGGTGGTAACTTCCGCTTCGATTTCCTTCACCCATTTCTCCATGTTGTTCTCGAGAATTTGAAGACTGTTCAGTTCAAGCAGACGCTCGTTATACAGCCTCTTTGCCTCTTTGTTCAAGGCCACCTTGTCCTCGAACTCCTTTTTGCTTATTGATACTCCTTTTTCCTGGCCAGCCCTCTTTTCGTGAATTTCGTTGATTTGCTTGGAGTAGTCCTCCAGGATGGTGTTCTGCCGGCAAATTTCCTGCTGCATGTCGTACAGCTTTGCACCAATGTCCTCTCGCTCCTTTTCCCTTTGCTTGATGTCATAGTCCAGTTCTGAGATTTCATCTAGAAGTTGAGATTGGACTTTAAGCAAATGCGCCTTGAGGGACTGTTGAAATTTCTGAAGAAGTGGATGGTCTTCGCTAAGGACACCGATGGACTGTCCGTCTTCGCGCTCAGGTTCAGTGATAATTCTGATCTCGTTGTCGTCTTCCGGGCAGGCACAGTATGGTTCTTCTTTGCAGTCCGCCATGGACTGGTCGTCGGGACATTCGCATTGCTCCATTTTGAGGACTTAAATTGCCCTAAAATGCAGGAAAGTATTCGAAAAAATAAAGTTCCGCCGTCGAAAGTTGTAGCTGAAAGAACAATTGCTTGTTCGATTCGTTTACGTTGCCCCATGGGTAACTTGTTCCTATGACGATTTGTTTATTTCTGGATTCAGTGCGGTGCTTGAGTAGAAAAAAAATTATTAATACACCTGCATACGGCTCTACTGGGAGGAATAAATTAATTAGGTACAATTAATTCTTATGCCCATTACATCTGCATGTGCTGGGCCTGTGAAGATTAGGAATATACCTCCACGTTCATATTTATGAATAGATCGTTATAGAGATATGAATAAAATATCCTTTACTATTATATGCTAAATTATTACTATTCTATCTAAGATTTTTTAAGGTTTTCTTGGGTGTCCAACTTGTTAAATTGTTGTGCGATTTGCTACTTAGTCAACTGAAATAAAACGCACAAACTTTTATGTATTCTCGTGCACTATACATTTTTTAATTAGACTATTAAATATGAATCCTTTTATTACGCAATCCAATTGTTTATTCAAAAATAATATTATGCACGTTCCTAAATTGATACGTCGGCGCTATCTTTAATTTGCCATTATTCCAAATTTGAACAACTAAAAAACTTAATAGTGCGTGGGTACATTAACGTAATTGAAGAGTTAGCAAAAATTAGTTCTGAGATTGTATAAGAAATTTAGATAACGTATATTAGGATCTCACTATCTAACAACGGGTTTACAAAATTCGTCATTGATTAAGCCAAGCCTAAAATTTAGTTCTGTGTTCTATAAAAACCATTAGTGATCATTTTGATTAAAACGTTGTGACATTGCTTGTGTCGCGAAATTGCTTATGTCGCAAACTTATGCTCTTGAGGCCTTGACACGACCTTATTGTCGTTCCATATGTCGAGATAAAAGAAATTCGGTTTCTAAGAGTATAAAAATTGACTGCCTTCCGTCACTTGCCATAAAAGTCTATTAATATGAAGCTGTACTATCAAGGACGAGATAGTAAAGACTCAGGCCTCCAGAGAATCAGGTTCATGGGGGGCATTTTGCGTAGTCCAACCTTTGCGTCAATAATAACAGATGATAGGTAATATAAAATTAATGAACGAAAAATCTCTCTGCGGATGTGCGATGCGATTCCTTCGTCCCGCACCACTTCTCACTTGACAAAATTTTATATAAATTGCGGGCAATGGTTGACCCGGAGGAGATAACCCAGGTTCATATCGCTTAGGCAAATTTTCTGGTATCATTCTTATCGTTTCAGAAAGGAAAATAAGGGGATGAATTGAAAATTTACGTAGAGCTCGATTCGTATCATTCGGTTACAAGCGCGTAAAAAAGGCAGATCGTCGAAGAGCTCTTTCCAGCGTTAGAAGTCTATCTACTTGAGAAAAGTGAACAAGTTTTACCATCTCGCGAAAGTTTTGGTGGAAATTCAAAGTGCCGGATAGAGTCGTGAAAATTGAGAATTGAAGTTTTTCCTTTAGACTCTCATATTAGGACTTGAGGTAGACGCTTAGGGAGAAAGGTTGAGACTTCTGTTTGGTCTACGATAATGTTTGCCTTGTTCTCCAGCATTAAAATGATTTTTGGACGCTTCTTTATGCACTTAGACGAATAGGAAATTTTATGCGAATTTTGCAAGGAGGATGCGATTTGTGTGAGTACAAACAAATTAAAAAATTTTCACAGATCCTTCAGACTATCAAGTCAAGTTAATATTTTTATATATTTATTGTATTTCCAAAATTTGGTGTTTTTGTTTTTCGTGAGTGATACAGAACTATTTATTTATGTCTGGATTTTAGTGGTTGAAATTGGTTATAACAAGAAATATCAGAAATGTGGAAAGTTTGGAAATTCCATTATTTTTGTTTTCAAAAAGTTACACGGTTTGTGTTTAATACTCGTATTTAAGCCATTGAGATTCATAGTGGCGTAAGTCAACTTTTAGTATCCCAGCAGGGTGAGGGGTAAGTGATATGATTTTAGTCTTAACCCGGTTTTTGGAACATGGTGACTTACGCCAGTATGATGCCCAACGGCTCATTTGTTTGTTTTGGCTTTACCTTATTCCTGCACCAGTTGACTATAAGTATCTATTGTAAACAATAGTAGCATACAGGCATTTTAAAAGTAGACGCATAATTGCTAGAATACTCGTAAGTAAAAAGTAAAGTTTAAGGACTAGGAGGATATAGAATCAAGAAATGTTATTCGCGGTACTAGAACAGTAAAAATATCAACTTTTATTGATGAGGAGTTGAAACGTTTGTCGTAATCGCATGAATGAAATCGAGTACAAATTTCGTAAAATAATGAAGAACGGTCTTAGAATGACACTTATTTTGATAAAAGTAAATCTCTGTTTATATCAAACTCTAAATAAATATGCAAAACATAAACATTTTAAAATGCGATTTTATTTTCCCTTCTTATAACTTGCTATCGCAAGAAAACAAGACTTTAAAACTTCTCACGAGACTGTTTGCGCCGATTGGCGCTGGGTCGGATGGCCATCACATGGTAGTCGTCTTCATAACATCAGCTCCTATATTTATGTCTTTGCAGATAAATTTAGCACTTTGGATTTTTTCATTTTGCTAAGTAATCAAATTGTACGCGGTAGCAACAAAAACAGTGATTTTGTGAACGACTGATAAGTTGATAATCATTTAATAGGAGTATGAAAATTTGCATACGTATTTTATACGAAGAAGACGCACCTTATCAATGACGTTCTAGTTAGTTTACCATCTTAATCGAACTTTCCGTATTCTGGTCCATTACGACATAGAGGCATTAAAATAATGCGTTATTTCGCTTGTAAACGATTAACGAATGCATGTCGAATCGCGGAAAAACAAGATAAGAATGGTCCAGCAGCGCTTTTCTATTCACAAATCCAACTTCTCTTAGTAATCGGGATTAATTTAAATTATGTATATTTTGCTAGATAACAAGCGAGTTCCTAACTAGAGCTTGGCAATCTTTGTCTCCCTTCGCTGGAGAGTGCTGCAATTTCTTGAGGAGGAAACCGATCATCTTAGCCTGAGCAATGGCACTGGACTTTGCATCTGGATGCCTGGGAGGTATGTATTAAAGATTCATTTCGTCATCACTTTTCACACGAAGCGATCTCGTTTATCATTGTCCCATTCTTTCCTAGTGGGTTCTTTCCCATTAAAATTGTTGAAAAGTTTCCGCGGCGCATTATCGCATTTTAAATATATAAAAAGTATGTAAAACAAGCAGGTCATCAACTCGCGCCTCTGTTGGTGACTGTTTGCGAAGTAGATATGCAACTCTCGGTTCTGACTGTTACTATAAAATATCTTAATGTAGTTTTCGAATATTCCAGGTATCGCAGGAGTAGTTGTTGGGTATCCACTGGACACGTGCAAGGTGCATCTCCAGACACTTAATAAACCAAACTTTGGGAGATCTCCTTCGACCTTCCAATGCATGCGGGAAATAGTTAAAAAAGAGTCCTTCCGAGGGCTCTTTCGAGGAATGTCGAGTCCTATGAGTGGAGTGGCGGTTATAAATGCAATTGTTTTCGGGGTCTATGGAAATATTATAAAAAACGCAAAGGATCCCAACTCGTTGTACACTCAATTCGTCGCTGGATGCTCCGCTGGCCTCGTGCAAAGTTTTGCGTGTGCGCCGATTGAATTGATAAAAACAAAAATGCAGATTCAGGAGAATTTGTTGGGAGCTGTAAAACACCACAATAGTTGGCAGTGTGCAAAGTACACTGTCCGAACTGAAGGACTTCGGGGTATGTTCCGAGGACTGGGAATTACTGCTATTAGAGATGTTCCAGGTAAATATTAAACGAAAAATACAATTTTTATATTTGAATAAGTATTAATAAAAGTATCTCTTAATTTTCAGCCTTTAGCAGTTATTTTGTAGCTTATGAATTAATGACGCAATGGACCCCAAAACCAACATCTTTAAACATTCTTATAGCTGGTGGACTGGCAGGGCAAATTTCTTGGCTCGTAACATATCCCTTGGATGTGATCAAGTCCCGTCTGCAAGCTGACGGATTGGGAGGCACTTCGAAATATAAAGGGATCGTAGATTGTGTGAAAAAAAGTTATCAATCGGAAGGACTTCGATTTTTCTCAAGGGGCTTAGCTCCAACGTTGATCCGCGCTTTTCCCTCGAACGCCGTCTGCTTCATGGTTGTCGACTGGACGTTGAAACTCGCTGAGTTGTTTCATGTCAGTATAGAAATCCACAATCCGGAACCCATTGCCTTAATTGGAGCCTCGTTCACGCCCATCTCTCATCCTGGTTACCACCTGAATCATCACATAAGTGAAAGTCCCGAGTCTCAGAGGAAGAGATCACACGTTATTAAGAGTTTAATATTTTTTGGAGCATTCAGCGAAGCTGTGTGTTCCTCTGAAATGATCGAATTGGGGAATAGCTTGTACGATGATGAGTACAACTATACCAAAATTGGTGATAATATTAGTCCTGTTTTAAGCGACTTAGATGATGATACTATTTTATTCCTAAATTAGTAGTATTAACGGTGTAGATGTAATTGTATTGTATTTAAAAAATAAATTTTTGTAATAAGAACTCAAAATTTATTATTATTAAGTGTCTGCTGCTAAATTTCGGATAACACATCAAAAGCGATAAGCTCATACTTTTAGAAATTTAATGATATTTAATTTACACTTTGTTTACTTTGTTGTTGCTGCTCACAGCTATCGCTCACCTCTCACCGCTCAACAATAAAAAATAGACCTTCGTTATAAATAGGTCATCAAGCCAGAAACTGATGCGGCTGGACGTGCAACTTTAACTTCAAGGTAAGAAATGTTTGTTTTCCTGATATTTAATTTTTAAATGATAAGAAATCGTCTACATAACTCTTCGTATTGGTCTAAAAAATTCCACGCTAAAAGTTTTTTGTTATCGGAGGCGGAAATATTTTTTTGATTTAATGTTCCAGTGGTTCATCAGAATTCTGCCGGATCACGCGACATGTGGAGTATTTGGAGGCTGTTCAATCACGTGTATATGTTCATAACTACTTAATGGACTCAGAAAAAATGCCATTCTTAAATATTCTTGCATAAATAAGAAAAAAACGTTAATTCGTTTGAGTTGATAAGAACGTTTTTCTTCAATATTACTTCTGTAAAAAAACAGGAAAAATTAGTTTAATTTGATAAGAATATTTTATACAAAAAATAATCTGGGTTGAACTTGTTCACTTTTCAAAATCGACTAAATTGATCTTACCGAAATATTTTGGACTCAATCATTTTTAACGTGCTTTTCTCGGATATTGTTTTTGTTCCGAAATTTTTTTTAGATTTAACTGGACGTACACTCCTTAGAAAAGTGTAAAAGTTAAATAATTTTATAAAGAGAATTACTTTATATACATTATAGGTTTTGGAGGATCTGTAAATATGGTCTTAAAGATCTTGTCAAAAAAATTTTTCCATGTCGCTAAAACAGGTTTCATGTGTTTGTTGTTTTTATTTAAAAGGAAAAAAGTCTATAAAACTCAATAACATTTTAGTGCATCTGTTTCTCTTGTACTGTGTGCGTTGAAATTACTTGTCCAGTCGCACGACGATCGTCTGCAGGGGACCAATCTGAAATTCACTAAAGAAAATTTTCTCCTGCTCGGATCCCAGCATCACGAGTCCGCTGTAGTACAGCGAGGACAGGTCCATTGCTACTGGCTTTGTGCCGAAATTAGACACAGACACGAAAGTGTTGCGCCGTGGATAGGTCCTTTCCACGATGAGAATGTCGTCCTTGCTGTGGCGAACATTTGTGTTGGGCAAACTCTGCTCCTCCCGAAAGATTGAGTTCTTGTAAATGGAGGGACTTTGATCCCTAAGTCTTATCATGTTGGCTATCTTGTCGTAATTCTCAAAAGTGGCTGTGGATCCATGGGGTAGCCAAGGGAGTTGTTCCCTGACCGTGAACTGGATTCCTCCACTCCAGGCCATTGCAGAGAGGTGGTGAAGGTGCTTTGTGTCCATGTGCTCATTATGCGGATCGTGAGATTCTTCTAATGAGATTTCATCACCATAAAAAATATTTGGTGTTCCTGGAAGCATAAGTTGCATTATGGTTGCTGCCATTGTTGAGTTCGGACTGAGGTCCTTTGAAATTCGCCTCTTCATAACACCTCCCAGAGCCCACTGAACCCAAGGACCATCCTCTGAGGGTGCCAGGACACCTGAAAGTGTAGACTTAATCTGCTTAGTCATAGAAGCTGTTCCATTTGAAATATCTAGATGCACATCGATTAGATCTATATTCTGAGCTATTTGCTTAGCGACATCCTCGTGAACGTAATCGAAAAGATGCTCGCTAACAATTAGCACTCTGTCGTGCCCTAGAGCATACTTCCATTCAGCGATATTTTCGAGTAAGTAGGGATCATTGGAGAACATTTCCAGTCCCTTTATATAAAACCCATCTACACCCTGTGCCAACCAAAGTCGGATAGCATCCGTAACTGCATTAGCATTTTGAGGGGTTTTCAAAATTGCGGCACCAGTTGAATTTACGTTCTCAGACACGTTAAGAGCTTCAGAGACGTCTAGTTGCTTAAGAAAAGGGAAGATGGGCAAATCTAGGACTAGGGACATATTTCTTTCGTGCAGCGAAAATGCTAGTTGGTGAAGATCCCCAACAGTGCCGAGGACTTCATCTATGCTAGTGAGACTTGTTATGTTCTGATAGTGGTCCGGATAGTCCTTCGATGGGAATATCGAGTTTAGGCGAATGGCTCTAATACCCATGTTCTCTAAATAATCCAGGCGACTGGTTATGCCTCGAAGATCACCAACACCGTCACCATTTGAGTCTTGAAAACTGGCGGGGAAAATTTCGTAGAAGACACTTCCTCGGTACCAAGCTGTCCTAAAATAAATAAAATAGTTAAACGTGTTTTTAGCACTGAGTGTTTTAGTTTTACTTCGGGTTGCAAGTTTTTGGGAGTGTGACTATCATCGCGATCACGATGGCACACATTGCGAGTAGGCTGGACATAAATACAAAAAATGTGCACTTTCTTATTAATGGCCAGTTCCAGGAGACGAAGCATGGAGTGTTTTTTGTGATTGAAATGTCCATGAGGCCGTTCTGCTTGATGCCATTTTCCTGGAATTGAGGGAGGATATTCTGAGTCAGAATTACCGATTTAAAAATTGTAACTCAAGGTTTTTAAGAATTATTTTGGTTATACTCGTACTCTTGCAAGAAACAGACATTTTATTTATTTGAAATATTTCCAACTCGTATGGAATTTAAAAAATTAGTTATTTAAATATGTATATACTTGTAGTTTCTCTAATAAAAATTTTGCATTTAATTGTTGTGTGTGCGTTTTTTCCTATGTCCTTAATAATAAACCAAAAAGTAATTAAATAGGAAAACAAATTATTTAAACGAAAGAAGTTCAGCTTAAAAATAATTTTAATGGAATTTTTGTTTTGTTTTGATGAGTGAAATTGTTAACAAAATGATTTATGTAGATTTAATTTTAATTGCGGACACATTTAGAGATCTTTTCATACTATTGATCTTTTATTTTGCAATTATATATTTAATTTTCGAACAAGTTCAAAGGAATTTGGTCGTCATAGAGACACACCTCCTTTTCTTAAAGTGGCTTAGATTTTTGAGAAATTTGCGTATAGGTAAGTTTGCTCTCAGCTGATTTGACCTTGAGAAGAGCGGGTGATAGATAGCAAGGTGGTGATACCTGCGGGAGTATGTAAATAGGCCAGTGGCGCGGGGAGCAGAGCCACCCTGTGTTGGCAGCCGTTCCAAGACTCTTAGTCGCTCGTCTTTAAGTGGATCCGCCGTCCCGTCGCAGGGTAAAAGCAAGATTGGGGCTGAGTTCGTCGATTGTTTGATCGAACTTCCAGAAATAGCAACTGAATGGGGACTCACTCACCTGCAGCGAGTTCTCCTGCTTCTTGCCCAGGTGCTGATATGCGTGGTTGTTGAAGAGGGCCGCGGTGGCGGTGTCTGTGACGTCCATCGCGATCCCGGAGCTGCTCCCGGAGGAGCTGGTCTCCGCCTTCGTGTCCTCCCCGTTCATGGAGTTGTTGCTCTCGTTGTCGGCGCTCGGGGTGAGGGGGTGCGAGAAGGCCATCGGCGGGGGCGAGGGCGTCGACGGGAGCAGCGGGCAGGTGGACGCATCCTCCTCCGGGAGGAAAGTGGTCACAGAGGGCGACTCCGTCAGCGAGTCTGCGAGGGCAACTCCCAGCAGGGCTGGATCCGTCGAGATTCCCATGTTGCTCATAGTTGCACTCAGTTCCCGAGTTTCATAACAAGAACACACTCAAAATGCACTCGATTTCGTCGAAAAGTTCGCTTTCGAGACTCGCGCGACCTTAAATAGCTGAGCGGGAGCGCGGAACTGCGCTGCGACAACGGACGGGACAAGCTCTGGCTAATTTCTCTGCGGCGACAATTCCGCGGTTAGCGCGCGACCATTTGTTTGAATATGTTTTTAATTAATCCCAATTGAGGACTTGATTGATTCGCTGGCAGTCGAAATCGGGGGTGCGGACCAGACGGGGCCCGAAGTGCTCCTGTGGGTTGTGCGGCTCAATTGTGGGCGAAATTTGTACTGCTCCCTTGCGATCTGAATGAACCCGTCGCGACGAGAGGATTTTCACGGAAAGGGGAACGACGAGGAAAATCTGTGGCATCGCGACGGCGCTGTTTAAAATAGATTTTCCCTCGCGTTGCCAGATTCAGAGAATTTCCACGTGTTGGGTAAAGTTCACGTTAACATTTTAATTTTGGTAGGAAAATTTAATTTTGCTTACAAAAAATCTAATTTTATATCCTTGAATTTAAGGACATTGGCTATATCGATTTAAATCCCTTAGTGCCAACTATTCGTGTAAATTATATTAGGAACGCATAATTTAGGATGTAGAATAATGTATAATGGTATGATGTTAATAAAATTTAGATTTCATACCTTTTCATAATTTTTATTCTGCAATTAAACTACAAATTAGGATAATCTCGTATGAATTTTAGGAGCATGAACTTTTCCTTTTTGTTAAAGAAAAAGTAGTCTGAAATCCCAGAAAAATTTTGTCATTGAAATGACAGGAGCCTAAGTTTATGCTTTCAGTATTTTTTAAATTTTTTAAATTAGTGTCTTATCTACAACGTTAAATTTTGTTTTTTTTTTATAAAGAATTAAAAAAACAAATTTAACGTCCCATTAAAAATGGTATTCATCGAAATAATAATTTATTCTTATAATCTTCATACCTTTAAAAAATATGTTTTTATTTACTTATTCTGCGTTATTTTACGTCGCATGTACATAAAACCGAATTTTGTATACTGCGCGTGGTTTTGATATTATAATACATATGTTCATTGTTCATAGCACTCAAATCAAACAATGTAAAACATCTTGTTTACATAACAGAGCATACTTTTTATGAGTTTGAAATTTTAAAGAAACTTACCAGAATTTGGACAGGTATTTAGAAATTAATGGAAATATCAATAGTGCTTTCTAGAAATAAAACACAATCATTCTATTAAAAATATTTTACAATTTTATTGAAAAATGCCTACCCTAAAACAAGATAATAAAAAATAAAAACTTCTCACTAACCTAACTGCAAAGAGAAATAATAAAATGGTTTTATGCTCCTCGAATTGATAACCCTTTCAATGCAAACAGACTTAGTTACAAAGAAACAACTGAGTTCGGGGGTTTTCGGCTTTACGACACAGAATAAAACAAAATAATAGTAATAAAACATAAAGCTCCTTAAACAATACGATTCCTTCGTCAAAAGGATTATCAATTCAACTGTCGGGAGTATGTGAATAACGCCTAACCCTTAAACTCTATCAGTTTTTGCTTCACTTCCTTCTGGGGTGGTCCTTACAGTTTAAAATGTACAAAATAGTTACACTTGTTCGAGATATAACCAAATGTCTGCGAGCCTTAACTTTGTACAAGTTAATGGAAATGGGCAAATATTTAATATTCTTTATTAATTCAGTAATCCTCGAGACTTACGGGCTAACGCTTACGCTTATGTTTTAAGTTAATAACAAAGATTTACGGCTAGGGCTTAGAGCGAATTTTGTTTAAATAAGATGTGCTGGAACGCTGTCCTAGTGGCTATTATTTATAATAGGTCATTTTATTAAAATGGAGCGTACTTTACTGAAGGCACTTTCGAATGCACGAAATTATTATTTATAGGGTGTCGTCTTTGCGTCGGTTGGGTTTGCGGTCCTTGATTAGATTTTCGTATACAAATTTTTCTTATAGTTTTTTAAATTTCGAGAGGGGCATTTCTGAATCCCTAAGGGCAATATCGTAAATTGTCGATTTTTTTTAAAGTGGTGAGGGGCTCCCTGTCTTTTGGGGTAACACATGAGAGCTTGTTCGTTTTGTTTCCGTTGTTCGTTTTCACGACTAATCCTTTTAAGATCTGGGTAATTTGGGGCTCCTTGCCATTCAGCGAAGGGGCACTATTAGTTAATTATGAACTGGGCTGGGAGTTGTAACTCTTGTGTTTGATACTCGCCGGGGTCGGATCCATGACGTAGTTGTTGGCCTCAGCCGTCTGAACAGGGAGCGGGGGTAGTTTGTCGTTGGGATGGCGATGGCTAATCGACGTCTTTCGCGGCTTTGTCAGCTGTGTCGTACTCAATCCTGATACAGGATACTTAGACTTCGTACTAGACAGGGTGTGTGACTGGTTGCTGGACAGCGGAGGATTCCGCGGGTGTTTCGGCATCACGAACGCCTTCGTCTGCTTGAGAAGGGAGCGATCGTTGCATAGGGCCGAAATTAGGGGCAAGTCCATGTGCTTGCTCTTCTCGCGGAGCACCTGGATATCGATTGGGGCCGCAACGCCTCCGTTCGATAGTTCGCCACTGGACGCTGAGGTTTGTGACTGATGGATTCGCTGCGATGGCGAAATCGATTTGATTGTACTCAAATGTTGGTTGGATGAAAAGGACGATGTGGTTGTGGACATGCTGTGCACGGATGGCTTCACTGGAACTGGACGAGAATATTTGTTTTTTTTTTAGGAAATCAAGTCTCAAAATATTTTGTTTGAAGACTTACTTGGTGGTGGTTTTTCGGTTGGCATAGGCATCGGTGGTTTTTTCACTCGACGATCTAAATACGGTGGTGGAGGCGGGGGAGGTGGCAACCTCTTAACCTTGGGGACCGCATCTATCGAGTTTAAGATGTTGTCGTCCGATCTTGATCGCGCAAATAAAGAGGGTGTTGCCTGTATATTAGCGGGTCTCAATGGTGGCGGGGGTGGAGGCTCATACGATGAGCATAGGCTCGCCACGGAAGGACTGTACAAAGGTGAGTATGCTCCAGGAAGTTGGACATAGGTGTCGGACAAATTTTGCGTTGAAGCATATCGGGAGTGGGCGGAGAGTGCCATTGGTAGGTAGGGGGTGCTCCTGTATATTGCGTGGCCCTTGCACGTGTCCCACGTGCTCGTGCGGGGGCTTGCGGTGTGGTATGCGAGGTAGGGGGGCGGTGGTGGGCTCTGAGCCATCGCAGCTAAAATAGATCCCTGTTTTGCGTCCAAGTATTCCTGTTGGCTAACAGCAGGATCTTGGAGCGGGTAAATCACATAGTCGACATCACTGTAGAGCTGCTGCTGGTACAACTCGATTTGGGAGCGCGCCAATTGGCTCGTGTAGACCGTGGCCAGCTGCGGTGGGGGTGGAGGTGGCGGCTGTCTGGGTAGTGTGGGTGGTGGAGGCGGTAAATACTGTCTTGGCTTAATTACTGGCAGTAAAACGCACGTTCTCGGTGGGGGCTTTACGTCTGAATAGGGCGGCGGTGGCGGAGGTATCGAAGACATGCTTTTATGTGTCGTGTGAATGGAATAAGGAACTACTGGAATACCAATCGTACTTGGCACTGTTGCTATTTGGGCGGAAATCTGCCCTTGCGGAGGTGGATGTCCTTGGCCGGCACTCGCGATCGCTGTTATCGTTGGTGCAGCATAGCTGGGCTTAGGATTTTCGCTCACAACAGACGTGTGCGCCTTTAAGATATTAATCTGCGGTCTTGTGGTAATAAACCGAGCTGGAACCTCTTCTGGGAGTTGATTTGAGGGGCACGTCGATGGAGAGATCACCGAGTGCGACGCGGGGGTGTGATGACTCAATAAACTTGTAGGTCTTGCGGGTCGCAATTGTTGTTTAGGATACGGTGGGGGATCCCTTAAAGGGACTGGCACTGGTACTGGTGTTTGAATACTTTTCCTTATTGGAGGACCACAAAGTCCTGTAGTTTCATGTCTTGCGTTGTAAGGCGGAGGTGATCGCATTCGGATATCAACCAAACTAGAAAGCGATCTATGAACATTGCTGTCTATTCGTTTAGGTGGGGCTGGTGGGTCAGTGGGAAGAATATCGTCCATATCATCTGTATCTTCAGTTGGTGCAGTATCTTCGTGTCCTTGTAAGTAACTATCGCCTTCCAGGGGAAGGGGTAGGGTCACGTAGTCACAGTCAGAATCAAGTGTTGCACTCACACTTTTTCGTGAGGGGTAAGTCCCTCGACCAACAATCAAATCAGTCAACTCTTCTGCACTGAGAAGGGTGTGTTTGTTGTCGGTGGGATCGCTGCCATCGCCTCTGAACGACCCAGAGGCGCTTACATTCGAATCGGATCTTAAACGAAACTCAGTCATTTCACCTTTGAGACGATTCCGAAATTGGCCATCTACGGAATCAATATTTTCTACAGATTCATCATCGATTTCACTCTTTGGCTGAAAACTACCATAGTGGGTGCTCTCCTGACTCTCGGAGTCTGCAATTTCTGAAGATTGTCCAGTCATTTCGCTACTATTCATTGTATAAACACCTGACGTTTCTGTGGGAGGAACATGAGCCAATGTGTATACCCCAGAAACACTTTCGCCTTCTCCATCATTAGTAGAAATATACTCGTGGTCTATAAAAGTGCTAGCACCATCGCTCAGGGTCGAATTTTGAGCGGTATGACTAAATCCTAATTCTAGGCTACTTGAGGTGGAAGGTCTTCGAATAGCCGTCGTGGTGTGAGCAGCTAGAGAAGACAGAGTAATTGTATCTGTTGCTACAACGACAGTGCTACAAGTTGAGGAGCACTGAGAACCAATGTTATGTTGGGAATTCGGCGAATCGGTTTCATTCGAATCTGCTCCTCCTCCACTCCTAGTTCTTTCAGAATTATGATCTGCAGTCGATTCGCTACTGATAGATCTTGTCTTCGATCGAACTGACAGTGCTGCTAAGTGATCCTCAAGATCTTTTAAAGAGACCTGTCCTACGGAAGATGTTTGTCTACTTACACTCGGCCGATCCAGCAAGTGAGCCAGCGCCAGGCTTTCGGTTGATGGTGCGGCTATTGGAACCGCCGGGGGAGTGTTTATCATAATTTCCAGTTCGTCCTCTGAGTGGACACGATCACTAACAATACCCGACGTTGTATTTGAACTAGTACTTGATATCACTGATATTCGCTGGTCGTTCTTATTCTTATATGGCAAATTAAGGCTCCTTGAGTAGATGTAGCATGCGTGCAGGCAATTAGTCTCCTCCTCCTCACGTTTCATCGCCTCCTTCAGTCTTGCCGCGATTTTCATGCTAAACTGGTGGGTTTCCCTGCAAAGGGTTAAAAGCATTTTGTTCTTTTCATCACTTGATGAGTACAGGGTGATCTTGTTGTCGCCGGATCGTATTTCGAACTTTTTTCGCTCAAAACTGAGCTTGATTATGTTTGGCCAAAGGAATGTTATAGGCTGAGTATTCTCACCGTAAATTTTAACCCCTTTCGCATAGACGACGAAATAGACCGACCCCTGTCCTGCTTCGGTTTTCGACATTTTCATGCGGTAGACATGGGCGTTTATGGCGTCGTGCAAATTACAGGCCTGTCTTATGTAATTCTGCTCAGCATCGGACCTCGTCATACCCCGATTTTCCCTATGGCATGACCTTAAAGCGGTCGCACCCCACGCTGATATTAGACTAGTTGGGATATATTCCTCAGTTCGAAAATAGTCCGATGTTACGTTGCTGCTGTTTGTTGCTCCAGTTGAATTACTTGTTGTTGGTAGAGAGGAAGCCGACGAGGACGTTGAAGATGCAACTCCTATTCCACTTCCACTGCCATTGGTACCTCCTCCTCCTCCACCACCGTTGCTAATCTCAACGACTTCCTCATCAGGACAATCACCCAAATCAGCCTGCAGCGCCAGACCGCCAAGCAAAATCATGGACTGTTCTGAGTATTCCTTAGGAACATCTCGGCTAGTTGCATTCGCTTTTAATTGCAAATAATAATTGTGGCGAGTTGTCTCATCTCGGAGAAGAAATGGACTCTCGATGTAGAACTGCACTCGAAAGTGTAGCTCTAAGAGAGGTCGACCGTTGGCGTCGAGGCCCTAGAAGAAAAGGTAAATTTAAATTACTCTTACTTTTAAAATGATGTTTTTAGTAAGGACCCTGTTACGAATTGATTTCATAAACCACAAAAAATTCAGTTATGAGTTTTAATGCAGTTACAATTAGTTTATTTTTATATATTCTATAAATTTTGCTTTAACGAACATTTCTATAAAATTGTTATAATTGTTACTAATTGAATTAAATTATTTTTCATAAAGTAATTTGAAATCTAACAAGTAGATAAACTAATATTAATTAGAATAATTAAATATACATATGTAGGTATTTTCTGTGGTTGAAAATATAAAAATATAATAGGATCTATAAATGCTGTGAACTTACATGGGTGTGAGATGATCGCCAACTCTTTGGGCCATATTTTGATAGTTTGCTCTCGGGATCGGCAAACATGTACTCCCCATCTGGAAAGGAACAAATAAAGGCAACGAAAAATCAAAAGAGGTTCAAAACGCATTTAAAAGACTTAATATAAAAAGACTGACTGTTTTCCCCCGTCTGATATTATTAACACTCGATGATCGCGGTGTCGAAGCAGCTGCTAAGATGGTACGTTTTCCACATTGTTAAAGATTTTAAGAAAAAATTCTTGTGATCACTTGATATAATTGTATGGCGCTTCCCGATGTAATTGGCGGCAATCAACTGGATTCCAGCAGATCTCATTCATTTTACCGCGTTTTAACCTAGGGACAAGCCAACTTGAGGCTCAATTATCGTTTAACGTGTCTGAAGAATTCCCCGGCTGCGAGGTTTATCGGCGTTTTGGAGTTATTTTTCTAATTTTTGTGTCCGTCATACACACGAGAAAGATTAAAAAATAAGTTATAAAAAGAATATAAACGAGAAGAGGCATTTCGAGGAGGCGAACTTTAGTTTCACAAATAGGAGAATTTTTCGTGGACAACGATGTCGTTGTACCTGGGACCTAGGCATTCCTAGAATTTGCCATCATGGCACAACAAATGGGGCTCATTGGCCGGCTTTGAGAGAGGAGGCGCTTCAGGCCAATTTATTCGTGCCAACCGACTATTTTCTTGTCTTCTAAACTTGTTTGTTTTAGTTGGCGGGCAATGTTAACAAGAAGGTTGTAATTATTATAAGACCCCAATCGGACCTGTAATTAGACGGAATGTGGGGTACTTTTAAATGGTTGGTATGTTGGAGTTCACTGCCTTCACTCCCAAGGCCTTCGTAGCTAAACTAGAGATCAGAGATCTTCAGATTTGAACAACATTTTAATTTTGGCTAGATTGGGTTGATCTTAGAAGGCGTCTCTATCTTGAGATGGTCAAAAAATAATTCTTTTTAAGCAAATTCGTATAGGTAAAGAGAGCATTTTCTATTCTATATTTTTTTATAATATTTATTTGGGACACTTACATATTAAAATTAAATCATGGATTTCATTGCAGATTTGCTTATATCGTTTCGCATAATCTGAGTTCGCTTATGGCTTAATTGACTTCGACATGGTTCAAGTAGTGCAATGTTCAAAGACAGGGCATTACGATTTTTCGCATTTAAAAGCAGAATCATTTGGTTTTGAACGCTGGATTGGTCCATTCTCAGTCTGTTGAAAGCAGGTCTGATCCATTCAATCGAACTCTTAAGCGCTCGCCGTTTTGCATTCCACGGCTTCGCTATGCGGCTCACTGAGTTTCCCCGCGAAAATTAGATAACCCGGCGATCGCCATGCCCCAGCGAAGTCGGTTGCATGCGCGCTGCTCTCGCTGCTCACCGGTCAAAGTCAATTAACTTCCGACCCGGGCAGCCAGCGCAGCCCCAACATTTTGAGCCCCATCCCGCGGCAGCACGATAATCGACCTTTATACAAATAAAGGTCAGGCCGGGCGATCTCAAGAACTTTTGCATAATCACCGGAGAGGTGTGCGCGCGGAAAGGTTCCCTGCCCTCTTGGCCGGCCGCCTAATGCCATAATAATTCTATACAATTTCTGAAGGGGTTCTGTCAATTAATTCCGCATCATCAGGGCCCCCAAAAGTGAGCTGGTTAGAAGAGGGCCCCGTCAAAGTCCCGAAGACCTCTGGAAGAGATGGCGTAAAAACGGAGGAAGTGGACCCGGAGCGTGTTGATGATATTAAAACGTTGCTGATGGCAGAAGCGGAGCAGGGACTCCAAAAAATCACCGAGGAATTTTTCGTTCGGACTTTTTATACAGGTACATATGTATATATATATTTTTTGGTGCGCCTTTTGCTTTTAATCATATCATCTTTTCTGGCTTTGCGCGGCGCAGCATCTGCGGGAGGGAGCTGCGCGGGATTCCGGGCGGGAAAATAAACAATCGCCCCAGAACTGCAGCCTCACAACTCTGGACCGCGAGGAGGAAATTAAAGGAACAAAAATAAGAAGAGCGCGCGAGAGAAGACGACGACGAAAAAACGAACACGTTTTGGGTCGCATTCCTGAGGATGCTCGCCAGCGAGATGCCAGCCATATGAAGGAATTTTCTGATACTCTTTATGTACCACGCGAGATGATAATGATGATGACGGCCACGACAACGACCAGAGACGGCCGGGCGAAATGACCGCGCGGCCGAGACGTCGACGGCGACGACGACGACGATAGTCGTAAGACGGCGCGATCGCCGATCCGCGGAGGAGATCGCCGTGTAATCTCCATGCACGCTGGACCCCAGCTCGGGCTTTGGGGCCCGCATCCCGTCCACCTGGGGCCCGGCGAGCCCACTCGCCCCCCGAAAGCGGTCCACGCGGAGCGGCAGCACCGGCATTAATTTTATGTTTCGGACGAGCATATTTCTGTAATCATCACTTGAAATTCTAAAAAGGTAGGAAAGCTGCGGCTGGACCGCGGTCCCTGACACAGATCGGTCCGCTGTCGCTGGTGCCCTCTGCCCTGCCCGGCCCGCGGCCGCCGCGAAGACCTGACTGATTCAAATCGCGTCAAGACGACGGCTGGACCAAGTGATTGATTTCCCCCCCCCGGAGGAATTCGTCTTATTGCCCCGCAGAGGAAGAATCGACCTCCTCCCAAAATTTCGTCCGGCAGCCTCCGTAATTGCTCCAGCATCTTCGCTGGAATGCGCCTCTTACGTCAGAGCGAAGTAATTGAGCACCTTAGAACGCGATCAAGAGCCCCGTCTTAATAGACTCAAGATATTCAGATCCGCGCAGCTGCGACGCGGCTTTTTGCTAAACTTTTTTCCTTACACTTAAGCGATTTTTTCGATTTCTCAAATCAGGTGGGTGATGTGACTTTAATTATCGCCCCTGGCAAAACGCTCACAGTATTCAAATTGTTACGACACAGCGCATTTATAATTCATGGAATTGTTTTCGCTGAGATTATCACTCAATAGTGTGGAATGTAGTTTTGATGTTTCAATAAACGCGCAAAGTTTTTTCACTGTGTCTAACTTTTAAACGATTGCGACTAGGAAAGCTTTGAGAGATCGAGAACATTCGGAAATTGCTTGGTCTTATGATTTCCATTAGGGTCCTAAGGCTAAAGTTATTATTGATTTCAATTGGGACGTGTGGGGATGGTTATGTTTGAGCTATTTGAACATTTTAATAGATGTTTTAGTAAATAAACAAAATCGAAATTATCTAAACAATTTTGGCAGAGATAAAATAACCAAATACAAAAGGACGTATTGTAAACATTTAAATTCGTTTTCTGTTGCGAACGGCGCACTATCTTCCTCAAAATCAATTTATTTATTTTGGTAGCCCGAACCAATTTATGTATCAGGTTTAATACAACAGATAAATCTGTCCTCAATGCAAAACTCAAATATTTGTAATTTAATATTTACAGATCTCAATAAAGACCTCCCAGGAAAGTGTATTTTATAACCTTAATAATTTTTTGGGCGTCTTAAAATTTTTAAATCAGAGAAACCAATTTAACTTAAGCGTCTTTTTATATAAACAATTTCTTATTTGCGTATTTTTAAATATGTTGATAAAGGTATAAATAAGTAATAAACATTCTTTTATCGAACGAATTAAGGTAATCAGTGCATTTTAATCCAGGAATTTTCTCTCGTTAATGCTCAAGTTTATAGCTCCCTTATCCCAAAATAAAATCTGGTTATTAAAACAGACCAAATAAGTATAAAACAACAAAAACGATAGTCGCGGAGATGCCCAAAATTTAAAACAAAAATCTCGACTTAAGAGATGTGTGAAGAGTTAACATTCTCACACCAAAGACTCGCCTGACTAATTAGCCCCTTACTAAAAATTTAGTGCCAAACTGACTTATAACCATAAAAATTAAAATTCAAAAAAATGCAGTCGTTAAAAGCCTCCTCTTCGAAAAATTAATGAGTGTGTGGTTTGGTTTCCATCGGCCAGAATTTGACCTCTGACAACGAAAAAACGCTTATGGACCGCATAATCGGACAGACATACATAATCAGTCCGCCAACCGACTTCGAGTTTCGCCTCACTTTTTAAAAAAGGTTGAAATAAATAAGCGCTCCGCGCACGATTGAATACGTTTTCACTTTATTCGCCTCCCAGAAAGAAAAAAATCTGTGTAATTTTACACTTCTGCGCAGAGGATGAAAAAATTGAGAGAACAAACTTAAAGTTTTCTTCTTCAAGATTTTAACTATGCGTGTATTTTTTATGCCTCAACTTCGGGTCTTATTTCTTAACTATTATCACCAGGCATATTTTTCGATTTTTCATTCAGGCCCAAAGAGGTCTCCGGAGATCAGCCTGGGGGCATTTAAGAGCCCTCTGTGTGCGCATGGCATGTCTCTGCGTTTCTCAGGAATTTCAAAAATTCATTTGTACGCCGAGATGCCAAGATTTTTTTGAGGAATTTCAAAAACTTCCAAGGCAAATGGAATGAAGTAAGATAAAAAATGGGTTGGCTCGATGGAGTCGAATGAATTCCATACGGAAAAATATTTTTTCTTTTCCTTCGGTTCGGCTCGCCTTTTTCTTTTCTGTGTCTTGTACATTTTTTCTTGTTGTTGGGCGTTCTTTTTTCGTAATTTTTCTCTTTTATGGTTTGAATCAAGATCCATGAAGGAGACCTTGGCTTGTGATGAGGTACTCAGTCATAATTTGAGCGTACACATCGCATTTTTTGGTGTTATTTACCTACTGACATTTTTGTGACAGTAATGCTCGAATTGTTTGTGTGGACCCAGTAACGATTCTTGCGCAATTTGGAAGCTAGAGTGTTTTGGCAATTTGTTTGATTGAGTCTGAGTAGCGTAATGAAATGAAATCATTAAAACCTCAGAGACCAGGCTAATTTAGATAACAATTCATTTCATCGCAGTAATTTGTTACTATACATTAATTTTCGAGATTGAAGTGCTTCTTGCGGTTTCTATGAACTATGTCATTTAATAGATAGTACAAAAATAAATTGAGATAATCTAAAAAAAATCTTTCACATTTGAGGAAATAACTAATAAAACCAATTTAACAAACTTAAAATTAGCAGGAAAATTACTTTTGAGCTAATTGCAGCTCTGTGATTTCAAAGAAAGTTAAACCATGGTTTACCTGAACCCATATAAATTTTAACGGCTTTAAAGATTTTAACGTGTATTTTAATTACTGTTTTTTCAATTGAGCTGGCCGAGTTTAAAAGTGTTAGCGCCGATATAAAATCAACTGCTCACAAACCCCAAAGTACCAATTTTAGTCGCCACACCATAACCTTGCATTGGTTTTTGAAGGAATATCATTCTTATGATCTGCTAACTATTATCTACATAAACACAAATACTTTTTTATGATCTCGAGTAATTAATTTTCTAAAATATAAAACCACCACCCAATTTCGCGCTTCCTTTGCAGACAATTGCTGCCTGAATTGAAAGGACTATAATCAGAAGTCGTTACGTTTGGAATTCAACATACAGAAAGCAAAATACCAAAAATATTTTTATTGTTTTTCTCTTCACGGCAGAAATACGATTTTACAATTTGTCCAAAAACCCTCATTTTTTCCGTTAATTCGAACCTTTTTCGATACAACAAAAATAAGACGACCGACAGAATCTTTTACGGGTTCGGGCACGTCATCTTCCTGCAGATTGGAACGATCCAACGTTCTCGTAAAACCAGTAGCTCTCCACATTTGCTACAGTCCATAAACATTTCGCGTTCCTTTGGAGAAGATCATTGCACCGCAGTAAGATCGGTCTCATCGGGGCTAAGAAATCAAGCGAAATTTGCTACCGAGCGAATTTTACGACTTTTTTTGTAACGAGAATCAAAGAAAGGAATGAAGAGGCCCCTGGCCAGAAGCTGTTAGCGCTTATTATTATTATATTTTGCCAAAAAATTCAGTTTACGCCTTATAGTACCACTTTCTGGCTGGAATGATTACTTTTCAAAAAATCAATAAATTTTTGATTGCCGCAATGTTGGATCGTAACAATACAGTAGAAGGTAAGAGAGTATATAAAACAATAATAATAATAAAAAAGGCAATCGAAATGCTTTTGAATAAAAACATTCACTGGAGCGTAACCTGAATAAATTCAATATGTCCCGGACGAACACGAGTCCTCGTAAAATGGAAATGGAGATCAAGACGCTGCTTGGAAGAAGACGAGGAAAAGATTCAAAATACCTCCTCAAGTACTTGCTGCCTGACCAAATACTCAACTTTGCAGAAGTGCAAAAAATAAGAAGGCGAAACGCGAAAAAAATAAAACGAAGAAAAAGCCATGAAGAGGCTGAAGATAGGATTTGTGGAATGTTAAAACGAAAATCATGAACCAGCCCGGGCCCGTCATAAAATACAAAATAACATGCCAGGACCTTGCAGCGAGTTAGCAGAATGCCATTTTCTGGACTAGATATATAAAAGCCGGCTGCGGCAGGGCAGCACACGTTTTGGCCGGCTGGACGGGGCCCCTGCGCGGCTGTCTCTCCAGATTGAACGGGAGGCCTCAAGTTTCTTGGGTGTCTGGGGTCCTCCCGAGGACTGATTCAAAATATATTCTCAAAGAGAAATAATAATCTCAATAAATAAGAACAACACCAGCAACACGACTGGCAAACTGAAGAAGCTCCCCAGCCACGCAGGGCCTCTGGAGGAAGACGGCGAAGAAACCGCCAGAGAGGCCAAAAGAAGGGCTGGCCGCAAGAAGACGAAGCGAAGACGACGACGGCGACGACAACAACACAGCAACAAGCAACAAGCAGCAAGCAGCAAGCCAAAGGCAGTCTGAGGCTCTTCTGGCTTGCGACGACCTAACCGGCGACCAGCACATGGCTTTCGAAGGAATTGCAAAATTACGAAAAAAGGTAAATAAAAATAAGGGTTAAAATAAGAGTAAAACGTAAAAAAGGAACGAATTAATCTCGGATAGCAAAAAGAATGCGCAGAACAGACAAACGGCCATGTTCTGACCGGCCTTTAAGACGGGCATCTTCTCCAGCATCTTCCTCCTGGTCTTATTTTTACGAGCGGATTCTCTCGGCTCCAGGTTGAGAGGAGGATGTTTTTCAGGAATAAGAGATCGCGCGCGCGTCCAGTTTTTTCACCTTCCGGATACACTTTTTCTTGGCGGGAAATTTATAAATAGGTCTCGCCGTCCCGGGAGATAAATTTATTCGGGTTAACTTCAATTAGAAATAACGTAACGTCGCCTTCGAGACAATTGAGCAAATTGATTGCTCGAGATTTTCGGTTTTCCATCGTCTATATAACTTTTGATGACGGCTTTAATGCACAAATAAAATTGAAAGTGGTCTCAAGAAAATTGAGCCAAAAACTCGACAAAATGGACTGACTTAGTCTGAAATTAAAAGCTAAGAAAACTTACAATTAGCAACTAATTTTTACGCAGATAAATACAAGTTTTTATTTTAAATTTTATTCCGAAAAATATTCTTTTTTTCAATAATCAAAACTAAACTTTACTTCTGGAGGCAAGGCGACAAAACACTCAAAAGATATTTAACTAAAACTTTCTTAGAAAGCCAAAATTAGTTTTAAGTTTATTTTGAACCATGCAGAATTTTTTTAGTAACTACTTCTCACAAGTTACTCACACATGTACTCGAATAGTGGTTTTAAATGAAGAGTATGCAAACAGTTGCAAGTCTGTTTCGGATACTGCTGAACATATAGTATTTTATTGCTAACCGCAGTGTCGGCAATATTTTTCTGCCAAATATTTTACAAGGAATTTAATGTATGCAGTATATATATTTGTTAATTCCGTCTTCACAACAATTTCGTAGTATTTATAAGCAAATGAAATTCATAAAATTCGAAGAATTTGAAAACTGAATTATTTTCGATGAAATTTGCATTTAAATTGTACCAAATTCATATTTTTAGGTATTTTATAGGGGGTGGTCTCCTTAAAGGACATTCTTCAAAATCAGTCAGTACTGATTGTGAAATAAAAAAAAATTCTAGCTGAATTTAACACGACGAGCGGGAAATGAGAAAAATCCAGCAACATCAGTAACAGCTGAAAACAGGGAAAAAAAGCATATTTGAACGAAATGGATGCACAAAAAATAAAAAGCAAAGTTCCAATAAAAAGTAAAGCGAGAAACAAGCCAAAGGAGGAAAAAAATTCAAATAAAGAAAAAACTACCACGAAGAAGCAGCTAAAAAATTTATTACAACAAAACAAAGGTAAAACTGAACTGAAAAACAGGCTTAAACCGGGCGACCAAAAAGAGCAACACCATCAACATCAACAACAACAACAACAACAACAACAACAACAACAACAACGAACGTCTACGACGACGACGACGACGACGACGATGATGATGATGATGATGATGAAGAAGAAAAAAATGAATAAAAAATAAAAGGAAGAATGCCCTGCAGAGGAGGAGATGAACGAAAAGAAATTCTTCAACTTATATTCGCGCAGCTACCTGAATTACTGAACACGCGTCTCATGTCTTCGATCCTCTCCAGCCGTTTATTTCTCGGCTTTTAAAAAGATCGTGGTCGTCTTTTAGTCGTCGTCGTCTTGGTCGTCATCATCATCGCCGTTGTCGTCGTCGTCTTCTTCATCGTACTTAAAGCTGCGCGCGCACATAAAATGCTGCTGGTCGGGGAGGAGGACAGCGAGACAGGACGAAGGCGACACCGATGAGATGGAATCGGTTCAGCCCAAGCGCTTTCGAGCGTGGTTTTTCTGGGTCCAGATCCATCCCGAAAAAAGTTAAGGATAAAAAACTCTAACCCTTTTATTGAGACGGAAAAATTATTTGAAAAATAATTTGGATATAGGATTTGTATTTTTGGCGGGTATGCGTACTTTGTAGCAATTGGGGTTGAGGACACTTAAGGCGCTTTCGTAAGCGAATACTCAAGAAAGGGGCGGAAAGCAATCGTTGCAAAAGGGAACAACTTATATTAAAGGAGTTTATAACTAGCGCTGATAAAGCTGCTTATTACACGCGCATTCCGAACCCTGGGAACGTCTGTCTCCCTAGAAGTTCGCTTTGCATCGTCGGCATGTAATTTCGCCGACAACCCCTCTCGTTTCATTTATCTGTCATCACATGGGTGTTTTTTCCCTCGCCACGTATAATTAGAGAAGTGCTCGCATGCATACAGGTATGTCAGGTGAAAAAGATAATAATAAAAAACTAAAATAAAAAAGAAATATCTTTCCGCTCCGTGGCCAGCGAGATTCATTCGCACTCCGGCCGCAATGCGATTTTAAGTCTTGAAATGTTGTCTTCCTCCCCATCGTGTGCGAGGAATTCGAGGAATGTCGACCGCATGTAACTTGGGAATATCTTTATCTAAATCATTTATTTTAATTTGTTTTAATCGACTGATAAGGATACAAGTTAAGTTCAACGTAACGGCATCCAGCCGGATTCCCTCCGATGGCTAAGTGCAAATTTAAGCACCCGCGATAACGAAAGACTTAAGCGACGAACTCGCGCCATTACAACCGACGCAATTAACCTGCGCAGCTGCGCTTCCCCCAACAATAATTCAGGCGGAGCCCGCTTCTCCTTATTTCGAGTGTCCGATCGGGTGCCATTTTTATCAGACCATCTTTCAATTAAAATTAACTAAAATCTAAACACTACTAGGGTTTGGCTCTGACCTACCTACGAGAACCGCCAGTCCAAACAGCTCCGTGTCCTGCATGCCCTGCTTCGAGAAGTGGACGCACGTTTGTGCGTAAACTTCTCTGACGCGGCTTTTTGCCTCGACTAGGAAGTAGAGAGTGTGCGGCTGGGGTGTGCCTAGTAATCTGCAAAATTCGATTTAGATAAGTATTTGCTAACATATTCCTCCAGTAATCGTTAGTCCGGAACTCACCTGAGTGCCAAAAATCTGGAACCTGGCGATAGTGGTCTTGTTGGTGGCGCGCATACCTCGAGGGGCGCGCTGACGGTACAAAAAGCTCGCATGCTGCATCGTTACCACCTGCAGTTATCCGTTTAAAATACTTCCTGCAATTACAAAGAAAAAGGTTCACTTAGCACCATCAAGCATCATTGAAAAAACCTTTCTAAAGTCATGTAAGATTATTATCTTGCTCATTTTTCTTATAAACACAGCCGCGTGGAAGCGCAGAAAATCTTAAGAATTCGAAAGAAGAATTTAAACAATTCTTTCCCCATATTATTTGAATATTCCGACTTAGTCAGCATAAATGCCACTGCTTACTTTATTTATGAATACGATGAACACGAAGAAAAGATTCTTCAATTGTGCTTCTAAAGTTGGTTCAGGTGTGTCTTCGTAAAGTAAAGATAATTTCGTGGGGGAGATGCGACGATAATAGAACTGCACAATTCGTCACCAAATATTTGTGAGGAAAATAAAACTGGCGCCTCCGAATTACGTCTCTCGACACTTTCACAATAAGTGTTTTTACTAATCACCAACGCACATGGACCATTTATTTTTTTCGAAAATTAAATTTACAAAGACAATAAAAAGGAGTAAAAAATTTATGATTATTTTCTTCGGTGCATTTTTAACGACTAATGCGAAGAAAAATTGATCCGATCATAAGTTCTGTATCACGTTTAATCAGGTGCGATGTTGCATACCGATTCTTCAAAGTCTCAAAATCTCCAATGAGTCATTAGAATGATATGAGAGTGATACAAAAAACACCTGTTTTATCACAATTAGGATTAGAATAATTTTAATCGATCTTTTGTTTTTTACAATTCTTTATAAACAGCGTACGTGAAATTTCAATTTAGAATAACTTTAGAAACGATACATATGTCGAAGTAAATTTGCCCTATATTTGGACTATTTTTAATTTTTCTGTTATTTATTTTAGTTTGACTAAAAATATCTGTAAATGGCCCAAATATTGATAGTTTTCTCGCAAAATAAAATTATTGAAAACAAAGTGAGTGGTATAGTGTAAAAAGTAAAAGTATTTATATGAATTTTTTACAAGTTATGTCATACTTTCAAAATGAATGATCTTTGAAATATTACAGCAAATTGCATCATACATTTTGAGAAATATTGGAATTTTTTCACACACTAACTGTTCTTCAACCATCGTAGTTGTTGAAAAAACACATGTACATGTTTATTCAAAATGTTGCAATTGTTTGAAAATTACATAAATGGTTGGTTAACATCTGTTGTTGACGACATTCTGTCGCACTCTTATACAAAAGAAACAAAATAAAACATTGTTTCTTGATGAAAGCATTTGTAATTACACTTTCAGAATATGTATTTTCAAAAGTCAAGAAGGTTTTAAAGTAGAGAAAAAAATTTGTATAATGAAAAGTGTACTCCTATTAATACTATTAATTTTACTGCGGATAAGAAAAGAAGAACTGAAGGACCTTCCAAATCGTTTGGGCTTCTAGACTTTTTAAAATTATCCAGCCGTTATTGAACAATTTTCAAAATCTTTTTTTTGCAATGAAAACAATATGCGAGAATTGTTATTATTCTTATGACACTCGTATTTGAAGAAAAGAAGAATAAGCCCGGAGGCGTGGTGCACTAATCTGAACGGACCATAAACCGCCGTCAATAACCAGCCGATAGGTGTACCGCAGCGAATGTCACGCAAGCTACCAGCGAATGCAAACAATTTCTAAGAACAATGCAAAGAACATAAAGCGCGGCTGGCTGGGGCGGTTTATAGGTCCAACAACCTTCCCGTGACCTTGCCTCGCAGGCAGGTAACTTTATTAGAGGTGATTATGAAATAAGAAAATGCCTTTGTCGAAGGTAAGCGCGTCGTGGCGAAGTGGCCCGACCGCAGAATTGCAGAACGAATCGGTTGGCAAAAGAGTCCTTCTTGAGTGCGTAAGTCCGTTTCGTAATTTTCATGTTACCTTCAGGAACACGGCTCCAAGGGCGTTCGATTTTAATTACTCTGCGCACACAGCATCTTCGGGAGTGTGCTTAGAGAGGAAGACGAGGGTTCTTGAGTTTTTCCTCGGTCCTCCAGCTCGTGATATATGCACGCAGCAGCAGAACCGAAACCACAAGACGCGGCGAGATGAATTTTATTACACGTCTCCTCTTATTCACGCCAGCCGAACCATCACGCCGAAATGCAGCTTACGCGGATGGACGGGTAACGAAATTACCGCGCGAGGGAATAAGTGCAGCCCTAACAAAAGCAGGAAAAGGGAGATAAAAAATCCTTTTATCTTCTTTTTTTAAATAAGCAACAACAGAAAAATTCTTTAAATCCATCTCTCCGCGGATAAGATGGGCCCCGCTGGTAAGATGGAGTATCTCGGGGCCGCGCAACAACAAAAATCCCGGCAAGAGTCGCTGGCAGGTAACCCAGGTAGCTACCTTTTTGAGGTTTTTAACGCATATCTCAAATTAACGTTCTTCTTTTTTTATTCTTCTATTTCCACTTGAGCGGCCCACGTGAAGCACCAACTGCTCTCGTGGGCCGCTGGCTGCGATTCCTCGGCCCGGTCCTCGCTCCTGCGCCTCAGGTGCGTCCCTGAAAAAGATAAATTATGGCCGGGACTCCGGCATGTGCAGGGATTCAGGCATCAAGGTGGATGGATGCCCCCGCGGTATTGAGATATGCAAAGGCAGGGAAGACGGACGGCTCTAGGGACTCCGCGGGCCCTCCGAAGGCCCTTCCCGCGCCCCGTTTTCGGGTGGTGTGCTGCTGCTGGGCTTCTTCTTCGGTCGCCGGCACTGCCGTCGCCTTCCGCGGCGTCGAAGAAGACGATGCAGGCGAAATTACCTGGAGATGCGTAAAATTCTTTTAGGCAACGAACAGGTGATACATTTTTTTGCTGCCTCGAGTCCGGGACCCCGCCAACAGAGAGAGAAATTAAAATTTTCGGAAATTTGTTTCAGGGTTTTTGTTGCGGCCCGGTGTAACGAATTGTGGAATGCTTTTCAGTTTTTGGCGATTTAGATGTGCTCGCCGAGGGGCCCCGCCCGCGTGCCCTTCTTCCCTGTCTCTTCTTCGAGGGTTGTCTTTGTGCTCGAGAAAAGGATGTCGGCTCTGGAATTTTTCGGGACTATGAACACATTTGGTCACCAGATCTTCACGGGGAAGTAATTTCTGGCATGCGAGTCCGTCTGGAACAATCAAAATAGTTTGACGGTATGGAAAGGACGAAAAATATGTATCAGGTCAAACGGTGATTAGGAAAGGAATGCTTTTGTATTTAAATATTTGAAGATCTCATAAAAGAGATTCCCTTAAAGAGATTAATGTATTTGTGAAGAGTCCGATTTTTATATTACAGCAATGAGGTACGATTTCAGAAGGTCCCTTTTATGAATTCAAATCAATTTTCGCGATAGGTTTCCCTTTAACTAAAAATTCAATTATTTTTCGGTACTCTACTGATCAAGTATTTAAAATTTGAAGGACTACTTTAATTGATATATAAATATTTTAAAATTGTTGATATTTGATAAAAAATATCGTAAGAGCAGTTAAATAGTAGGTAGTAGATAGTAAGGAAAACATGCATACGGATTGTTTATTTTTAAACAGATCAGATCTTTCCTATTATAGTTAAGAAAAAAAAATAGTATTTGATAGAGGCTAGAGTTTACTCATCATATTCAATGCAAATTTCGGGCATACGTCCATAGTATTCGAAATTTACTATATTAAAGAAGAATTAATAAATTGCAGCCGAATTGTTCTGTTCTTGGCTGTTTTGAGAATAAAAGTAAGAAAGCAGCAGTTTTATATTTAAATAAAAACAAAATTCCGTCCAACAGCAAATCATATCGGTTTTGCTTTTTATTGGTATTGCTTAAGTAAAGCGGTTTTAGAAAATCTATGGTGAATAAGAAGGGTATAGTCTAATTTCCTCGTGAATTTTAGAGATATGGGAAAATATAAGGGAGGAAAGATTTTGAGGCATTGACTTTCTCTCTCTTTCTCGATAGGGAAATTTGTCTTTTGCTAACGAGGTATGTCTGTTAAAGTCGATTATGGACAGCTAGCTTAATATTATTTTACAGTTCTTCCCGAAGCATTTAGGAAACGACTGAAAGATTCTACACAAAAGAATTTTTTCAATGAACTAGAATTGTAGCTTTACATATACATATTTTGATTCAACGCCCTCGACGGAAACGATTAATGAATTAATCCTGAAGCAGCAAAATCAGAAGTAAAAAACCTCTTTTTGAATAATAATGAATGAACGACAGTACGGCCGCGGATGATGTCACGTCCCGAGAATTTCTGAACCGAGGCATGCCGCCGTATCTTGACCTTCTCCATTCAAGTGAATTCCATTTCGGAGAGGTTAAAGCAATTTTGTGGTAAAACGAAAACGCGCCCAGCAATTTCAGCAGCGCGACGACACACGGCGCTGAAAAATGATCGCGAATTTACACATAATAACGCCTAATTACGCGACTGGAGCTCGCGATCTATCGCGGCGCGCAGCATCGGCAATTTCATCTCGAGATCGACTCGCACGCATCGCTTATGCAAGGGAGCACTGCAAGCCAAAAATTAGTCAAATTGCCGCAATCAGGAGAAAATCGGAAAGATGAAATTGCTTAGAGCCGCGCAAGGTCACAGCAAGGCCCAAGAAAATTTTTCATCCAACGAACGGGGAGCAGATGGCGCACTCGCGTGAAGGACAGCCATTAAAAAATGCTTTTATCGAAATTATGCGGCCCTCGGGCAGCAGGAGTTCTCGTTTTCGGCGGTTTTGACTTTATTCAATTTTTGAACGCTGAGCGTCCGCGGAATCGCCATCGGGGGCACCCGAGCCCGGGACCGGGAAAACGGCGGCCGAACAGAAGCCCCTTGTGGCTTGATAACAGGTACCATGTGCACTTGATGGGCCGCGCTGGGGCCGCCGGAGCGCGATCTGGTTTCCTCTAAAAGGTAACCAGCCCTCCGCGGTCCAGCCGCAGCATCCAGCAGCCGCACCGCGATGGCTCGGTCCGTGTCCTCGAGGAGGGCTTCTGATAGCGTTGCTCCGGCCAAGATGCTGCGGCCGAGGAGCTCTTCTGGAATTTATTTTCTGACAAGATCAGCAGCAGCGGCCGCCGATGATGAGGATATGGCCGGGGCATTTCGGTTCTGCTCCGAAGGACGGATTTCGGCCTCAGGCAGAGGCTCCTCAGCCCCGTACCTGGCCGGAGATGATAATTTGCCATCCTCTGCATAAATTGGCATTTCCTCGGGTTTTTGCTCGAAACGAAAAAGAAGGAGTAGCATAAAAAAGACGTTAGTATATCTCTTGCAGCATCCACGGCGCGGATCTGTAGTCGGCCAACAGTAGCTCCGGCGATTACTAAGCCGCGGAGGGCTGGGCCGGCGCTGCTTGCATACGATTATGCTCCAGACATGGTGCTCTCCTGGGCTTCCAGTGAGCCCCCCGCGGGCCCTGGCCATTTTTCAGGTGTGTCTGGCGCGGCTGAGGAGCTCCTCCGGGCTGTCGAGGAGCCCGGCCACATGATCGCAACAAAACTGCCAGGAAATTAAAAAATGCTAATTGCGCCTGCACGGTAGCTCGCTATTTCGACGAGGCATCTTTCTTAAGTGTGCTCCTCCGTGTTAATGCACGTTCGCGGGGGGCCAGGGGGGTCAGGTGGTCAGGGGGCGTGAGCACGGCGGCGGCCCCGATGACAAACGTTCGCGGCGACGACGGCGGCGGTGTCGAGAGCATTTTCGGAAATTAAATTGTTAAGTAAATTCGCTAAAGTCGACACTGCGGGGCCGCACTCCGATGGTTTATGGTGTTTGCGATGCTTTCAAGAGTTTCTTATTTTTGTTTAAATTGTTATTTTATTTTCTTCGTCGCTATTTATGACTTCTCTCATTTTACCTTACACTTCCTATAATTGAAGCATTTTTGTGGCGAAGTTTATTGTTATTGTTTTATCGACATTGCAATTAAAGCGCTGTCTGAATAAGAAGGTCGTCTTTCTTTCAATTAATTGGATAAATTTCCAATATAATTTAATTATTTTACAACCATACTTCAGTCAGCAACTCTATCAAGACTTCGAATAGGAATCTTAAAACGTTCTACGAACTTTGTTGTATACAAACTGCTCGTTACATGTTCTTTAGTTATGCTCGTTAAGGAACCATTTTTAAATTTTCCAAATTGCGGAAGTTGAAACTACTAAAGTCGCTTTCACTTCGTTAGTGATTTGTTCGGAAACGATTCACACCACCGTCTTTCTTTGTCTGTTTTATTAGTTTTGATGAAATGCATAAAGTTAAATTCAAGTTTAAGAAATTCTTAAGCAGTAAAATTTCACTAAAATATATAAATGAATTTGAATTAAATTCGTCTTATATCTTTTGGTGTTTTGAAAAAAAAAATAAATGAGTGTCCTATTTATTACTGACAAATGTTAGACTCGGTATTTTCTGTTTTTGTTTTATTTCACCATATTTTGTAGAAATATTAAATTTCGGAACACCATCATTAATCATTTCCTAACCCTTTGCCGATTAAAATCAAAGAATACTACTTCCCTAATAAAGCGTTAATCTCCAATTATAAATTCAAATTTATCCTCTTTTAAGTATCAAAAATCCGACTGTCTAAAACGTGCGGCACAGGTAGTAGGAGGATCAATATCACGAGATGGATGAAGATTTATCTTAGACAAATTGGAAAGAAATGTGAAGCGTTTATTAATGTTTTGTAAAGATTTGTGAAATTTGAAAAATTTTCTAATGTTTACCTCTAAATAAAGAAATACACATATGTAATATTAGAATTTAAAATGAATATTGTATTATATTCGACGTATTGTAAAATTGTGCTTTAGAGGGATGATGGTATTATTCAGAGTATTATTAAAAACGGGAACATCTATGCTGTATGGTAAGCAGCGCTCCACTTTATTTAAACATGCACATAACTATTCAAAGACCTTAAATCGAAATTACTTATTAGCTCTATTCGTTTTAATGGCCTTTCATTTGTATTTGAACAGAAAACGAAAAAAGAGCTCGACAAACTTGCACAATGCGTCGCCTTGGGAATAACGAAAAGGTCGCGAATGTCTGAAGAAAGCTCCAACTGTTCCAATAATATAATACATGTTGCCAGCCGAACCCTAAGTCGTGACACAAATGACATATTCCACTTGCTCAGCCTTGTCTTGAAGCAGCAAAACGACCAAGCGCAGTGCGTTCAGTGTCACTAATTCGAAATGCGCGTTCACCTCAGTTTCGAGTCGAAAATGGGTAAAAAATGGGCTCTAATTAAAAGAGCATATATAAGATATGTAAGTCCAAAAATAGGCCGACAGCGGTTCCGGCCGAAAGTATCGAAGTATCAAGCTGCCTACGAGAGGTGCACTGTCCCCTGTCCACGGGAGCCCTAGAAGGAGGCGACATCAGCATATACCACTCTTCTGGGGCTCTCGCGACTCCGCATATCAAAGTCACCGCCTTGAACTAACATTTAGTCGAGCAAAAGGCGAGTATGAAGAAGGAGAAAAAAAAATTGCGTCATAAAAGCCGGTTAAATAGTTGCAATCAAAGACAAATCTCCAAAGAGCCACATTCTTGCAAGAGAGTCGACTAACCCGTTTTCCCAGCCCGAGCCAACCGCTTAAATGCAAAAAAGTTGCCGGCAATGCGGCATGCCTTGTGGCTCAATAAAAGCGCGCTGTAAAGATCTTCAGGTATTTACCTCTCCGCCGCGAGTCCTAAGTATCCATTCGGGTCGTTTTGAGGAATATCCAAAATTAGCAGGGGATAAGTGCGCTTGAACGCACACTCCTGTCGCACAAAATCCGACAGGATTCGATAAGCGCGACGGAGTGCGATCTCCGCGGACTCCTCTCTGGTGCAATGATTTTATTACCGGACAATCTTCATAAAATTCCTTTCAACACAAGATTTTATGCAAATTTCTTCTTCTCAGTAGCAAAGCACGACAGCCAGCAGCACTCGCGCACTTTTCTCAGTGAAGCTTCTTTCAGTCGCCGTATTTTTAAATCTTTGAATCTTGAGTAAATAATTTCTTTGATTTCACGACGATATCCACGCATCGATGGAAGCACAACACTTTTTCGTTGGATTGATCAAACGAAATCCATCACGGGCATTATTTTTACTATGATTGACCTCTCTGGACCGTGCATTCCAACGAGTTCAAGACAAGACACAAAACTTCTTCTCCGTGAGTGTCGAGGTGGTGGATATGAGCACGTCTCAAAAAACTTCTTCGCCCGGGGGCCAGAGACTCCGCTCGTAGCCAGAGAGCACACACTTTGGATCGGACAAAACAGGCAAACAGACACTGGATTTCGAGAAAACAATTTCCACAAAAAAATATTACGAAGATGACGACGACTACGAAAAAATAAATCAGGCACTATCTTCTAATCAAACGAGACCATCTCGCACACTTTTTAAGGACTCTTGACTTGATCCGAGGAAGAACTCGAGACTTTTATCGAAGCACCACGGACTTCTTAAACTAAATACAAATATTTCACTTAAGAACACGTTGGGAACGAGCGATCCTTACAATTTCCAGCTAAGACTTATTGCTGGGCTTATCGTTCGAGATTGAAGAGCAACAGCACAACTCCTCCGCCTGGAGAGATAAGAAAGTCTCAAGAAAGTTGGGGGCTTAAGTGGTCTACTAAGCGCGTTTGTGCTGCTCGCAGGCTGCGGACCAACTCTCCGAAAAGTCCAGCACCGAAAAGCCAACTGCCAAGAAATCGTGCCGTGATCTAGTGATCGTAGCAGCGGCGCGGCGGCACCCGAGCATACTTCCACCACACAGGTACAAGAGCGAGGTCCGACCATTGATCGGCGACTCATACAACATAAGACGATCGCGCCGTGCGCGCGTCGTCGTCTTGCTCAGGTAAGCCAGGTTTAATGGCGCGCTGAGGGGCCCACGGAACACCCGGGACTCCGCAGCACTCAAGATCGGCGGGCTCTCTGCACGGGTGTGCGTAGCTCTTCGTCTTCGCGCAGCCGCCCCACAACCTCACGGCGTCTTACCACACAGCCAAGCACCGGGCCTCAGTAGACATCAAGAAAACCTCTCGAAAAATTCCTCAGAGCCAGATGGTCAAAAAATCGAATATGTATGAGATAAAATTCCAATTCGAGATCTTTAGGAAATAAGCGGGCTGCCGGGCTCACCGGGACTCACCTATGTTCGTGTGGCCCCTGGCAGCGGAGCGCTACATGCCCGAGACCGCCGCCGTGAGTCCGACTTCTTGAAGAAGTATAAAAGGCTGAGAAGCCCGACTTCTTGAGCCCTGGTGGTGGACTCGGCGTGGTGTGCGTGCAAGAACCTTTTCCTCCGCGAGAAGACTTCGGCAGAACATTCTTCACCATTTTTTCCTTTCGTTCTGCGCGCACGCTTCTTTTGCTTTTGTTGTCCCGACTTATTTTTGGGATTTTATTATTGAAGCCCGGCTCAAGAAGCCCGAGCGGGGCCCAAGCCGCGTTCCTCGTTCTGGATGCCTGGCCTGGGCCTGGGCAATGGGCCTGAGTCCCGTCCGCGTCCCGCGACCCCATCCGTGGAATTTCTCCTCTCCAGCATCTTTTCTGGACCCATTCGTTTCGTTTGCTTTGATTACGCCTTAAGATTTTTATTTTTATTAAATGTTTTTTCTTTTTTTACTTTGCTCTTTAGCGTGAATTTCGGGGATTTCGTTTTCTTTTTGGCGTATTTCTTAGCTGCGCGATATAGTCGTTTTTTGTCGGACGTAAAAATTTTTTGGTTACGACGTCATATATAAGTCTTGACTTGAATGTGGGTTGCTGGATGCTGCCGGCTCAATCTTCTCGCGTTTGGACCAAAAGGTGTATCGCATTTGTCAAAATCGTCAAGATGCACACGGTTCAGCTTTCGAGCGTCTTGAGGTCTTCTCGCCTGATGTAACATCGTTCGCTTCGCGAACCACAAGCTCTTTAAGACCCCTGGCATCATAGGCCGCGTCGTCGCAAGCTAACGAGGATTTCTTCTTTCTCCTCTTAAATCTCTGGCACCGGTGGCGACGGGGCGGCATAGCTCTTGGCTTTTTCAAATGGAATCCCAAATATTTTTCGATTTGATTGCTCTCCGGCTGGATTACTCCAAGTGCTCTAAGGCCGGGGTCTGTCCTCGATTTCCTCAAAATGGATTTATTGGATCAGGTTTCATTAAAACCGCGTTTGCCTTAGATTAAAACTCTCGAGGAGCTCTGTCCGAATGCCTTTAGGCCTCAGGGGGAACTTCGGATCCGATCATTGTTATCACCACTTTTTCTTGGTCAGTTGGAGATTGAAGAAAGCTCCATCTCATTCTTTACGGAGGCGAGCGCGGTATTTAACGCGGCTTTAATAAATTGATGTGAAACTGATTTAATAGCAACCAACCCGATTGGAAACGAATAGTAGAAGTATTCGTGCACTTTCAGGCTCGTTCAAAAGCCTGTTGTGCAACTGTGCAAGGTTTACATTTTTAAATCGCTTTCACACAGAGCGACATACCTACGGTTGGCTTTCCTATAATAATCACCTACATCATGTTTAAAATCATTTTAATTCATTCAATCTTGAAACCTGAAAATATCGTTTTTGGGATTTCCTACTTGTTCTGTGGAATGTTCAACCACTTTACCACTTTTTTAAAAAGTAATAGATCAAATCAGCACATTTACATATGTATATAAAAGCTTTTTACTACCGAAACCAAAGATTAATCTGAAGGTATTCACAAAATTGTGAATTATTAAAAAACCAATAAATCGATTGGCGCTAATTGTCATCATCAACGGGTCGCATAAGTTAAACGATCAGTGAAGTTTCAGAAACTTAAAAATAAAAGCGTTCTAAGGTTTGGCTTTTAACGATTTTTTCTATGTTGTGAGCAACATAAAAATCAATTGAAAAGGCTTTAAAGAATTCGTTACGAAACTGAAAAATTTTAAAGTAACAACATTAATAGAAAGGAAGTTGGCACACAGTCCGAGCAGCAAACGATCAAAACCGATTTTAAATTCTAAGCGATGAAAATCATTTTATTTTTGCTTTTAACAACAATTTGCAACGTTTCTGTTCGATGGGTGTATGTCGTGACCGAAAGGTTTAACAAAACATTAAAACGGACTTAACTCTAAATAACCGTGTAAGAACATGAACACTTAATGTTTTTCTTAACGCCATAAACTCTTTGAAGTCGTTAAGTAATTATCAGCGCATACCGCGGACGGACGAGCAGTTCAGTCAATCATTAAAGTCTTGAATTTGGCCAAAGTGCAGTTTTTCGCCGTTTCCTGCCGCAATAAAAATGGCTCGATTCGAAATCAGTGAATTCACTAATTGAACTAATTGATATCACTTTGAACTTGACCCCGGGAGAGGTCACGGCGACGATCGCAGCGCCTCCAATTCGGGGCCCCGGTGGTGTACTGAAATCGCAGGAGTACCTCGTTACAGCGCACTAGCGCCCCTCGCCGCAGCCGCTAATCACGGGGACAAGTGTTGGCTTTAATTAAATTTAATTTTCCTTAATCATAGACCCCGGGTGAAATCGCGCCGCTAAGTGCTCGAAGTGACTTCTGCGTTACGCTAATGCGATAGGCGACGTCTAATTTATGCGCCGCTTTTCGCTTGGCCATTTTTTAATGGAGTCCGACTATTTGCTTTTGTCGATGTGTCGCTGCAATTTCAGGCTCCTCCGTATCTGTGCCACTTTCTGGACCCCCAGCCTCCGAAATGGGCGGAATGATTTCGAGTGTTGTCGCTCATAAAATCTGTTAACTTTGATCGACAGATGGGTTAATTGCCTTTGATCAGAAATGCTGACTGACTGTTTTGAGGATCGGTTGACTTGCTAAAACATTTTGAGAAATGTTTCGTTTTTATCGGGCAGCGTCACATTTTTAAACTTTTATGACAAAATGAAAATAGGTACATATTTTTAACAACTCATTTATATTATATTAAATTTTCCAAATTAGAGATAATTTAGAGTTAAAATAACAATAGTAAGAACTATTTTTCGACGTTCTTGATCGAGAAAATAGAAATGTTTGAAAATATATGAGGATTATTCAAAATTCTGGTAATATATAACATTTTTTTTAAGTGTTTTTGTCAGTAATAGAAATTATATGTTAAGGGTCCTTTTAAAACTTAATTTTCGAAACGTAAAATGAAAAATTTTTATTAGTGTTTGTTATAAAATTATTTTAGAACTGTAATGATAATAGACATAATTATTTAATAGAATTGGAGCAATGAATGACTCTATACTAAACATCTTTTAGTCCCTAAAAGGAGAGAAATTTCTAAATATCTGCTGCAGGTCACTCAAGAAATCGTACAGCATTAATTTGCATGCGAATTCCTGTGGGAGTTTGGTCTGCCATCGGGCCCACTCACATTCTTGGCACTATTTTTCCCCGAAAACAGTTAAAGGTGAATAACTCATTCCTTTGTCCAAAAATCGTCTTCCGAAAATTAGTGGCCTTCCTAAGAAGCCCATTGGGAGAAAATACATTAGCCGGGCAATTAATAAGACGTCCTACGCGTCGCCCGGCCTAGCTCCCCGGGACTCAGTCGATCACTGGGAGCACCTGAGCGCAGCGGGGCCAAGAAATAAGCGCAACTCTTACCTGAATTCCGGCACTTGAACATCTTTTAAAAAATATATATAATACAAAAACGCGCGGGAAATGTACCACGCTTCAAAAAGTTTTGCCAGAAAATATTTTAACGAAGTCTCGTGTGCTTCTGCAGATCGGAGCCACGAAGCCACGGATTTGTTCGGGAGCAGGAGAGACGACAAAATTTATAAATTCGCTGCAACAGAGTAATAATAATGAAAAAATAAAAATAAAACATGAAAAGGGGGCAGAAGAAAAATTTAATCAGCTTCTTGCGCACCTCCGTCGTGAAGAAGCCGAGATGCGTGCATTGCTGAAGCGTCTCAGACGGATCTTGGAGGTATGTAAGATTGTAAGACGGGTGTACCCGGGCATGGGTCGGCCGTGTTATTGTATTTATCTTCGCTGCACATGTGATTTAATTCCCGCGACTCGCCTCGCGGCCTCCGCTGGGGGGAAAATAAAATTAAAAAGATGGCCGGGCCTAAAAGCGAGCATAAGAAAAGAAAAAACGCCCGAGGAAATTTTATTGTAAAGCTCAAGACCGAGGTACAAGTGCCCGAGCGTTTCATTCCGCTTAAATACGATGGAATGCGGTTGGCCTTCAAAAATATAGTGGCAGTTGGCAGTTACAAGAATGACCGGGAGGGGAGTTATCCTCCTCGTTAAGTAACTGGCCGAAGAAGTATCTCACAGATGCGGTGGAAATGCCTGAAAAATTGATTACGGCACCGCCAGCATTTTATTCATCTTTTATAGTTAATATTTTTTATTTTTTGCATTCAGGTCGGATGCGGGTAGCAGTGTGCCAGCGCGACCCCACGACCAGCGGCTGCGGAACGCGACGCGGCACGGCACGGCACGGCGCGGAGCGCGGCCCGTGATCGATCACCGGAGGAGCCGCGAATTACGTCGCTACTGAGGAATCTCAGTTTCTTCGGATCGCAGCATTTTTAAATGCCGCCGTCATGCGATATTTTACCTCGAAGTTCCCCGGCGCAGCACATAGCGCACTTAAACAGCGCAACGCAGATAGATCGCTGGGGCGGCTTAAGTGGCTGCCTTGAGTATGCAAATTCCAATTAGCGACTGATCTGCGGTGCACGCATCATGCGAACACCTCAACTCCGCAGAAATACATAAGGAGTTAAATTTAACAACTTTTCTCTCAAAAATATCGAACCGTCTTAGAAATTCTTAAAAGTATATAAAATTACTTCTACAACTACGACTTTGAACTTTTAAAATTGATTGTTTTTTTGAAGCATTTCAAAGAATCGGGGTGTACTACTTAAATTACGTTAAAAAATTTTGGATTCCTATAACAGTTTTTAAGATATTTTTGAGAAAATATTTCATGCTTTGAAAATTAAACTTTTAATAAGCTTTTATTTTATACTCATCGTTACGACCTTAAACAGAAAAATCAAATTTCAAATTCTTACAACGAACAGTACAAAAGTTCCACGTGTGATGGATTGACAGACCTTACTTAAACAATCAAACAGACAGACAGACATATAACGAAATCTCACCATAATAGATCCAAATTTTTATTTCTTTCATTTTGGTCGGCACAATTTGGACATATTCAAGAAATTTCTCCAATTGACCGTATGTGAGCCATGTGCGATCGCGCTTTGAATATTTAAGAGTGCAACTTTTCCTTGGAGGCTCCGGCCCAAATCCGCGCCCGATTGGCTGCGAAAATTTCCCAATTTTACAAGCAGCTATGCTGCGATAGTTGAGCAAGTACTCGCTGGCATGCTGCTTATTGGGGACACAAATTATGAGAAAATTTCAATTTGCTTAATGCTCGTGCGCCGGCGTTTCGCTTTATTTTTACCTGACAGTTTTGTTTGTTTCGCTTCATTATTATTTTTCGGGTTATGCTGGCATCGCCGCGGGCCGTGCCAAGGTGAATTTCTATTTAGAAAAGCTTTGTGCTAATAAAACTAAAGCTGCCGCCACAATCGGCCTGTTTCCTGCGCTGCCGTGGAATGTTCTGCAATCGAATTTGCCGCTCAATTAGACGGCACATGCGTGCGATGTGGACCCTGCTTTATATTCGGGCAATGTACGCACCACTCGTCATCATGGCGAATGTGCAAGTTCGCTTACGATAAGGGAAACACGCTCGTGCCCGCTGGATGGGATAGGCCATGAGTGCCGGGTCGTAAAAGTAAACAATCGTAAAATATTTCGAAAATGCTTTTCGGTTATTGCCGCCAGCTGTACGTAGGTATCGTCGTATGCGAACACATGGTCTTCTCTATTCTGGAGCTCCACTAAATGAACCAATAAAAAGATAGTAAAAAAACATAGGAACACGCATTCCAGATATAAAATATGCGACTAAAAGTTTTCCAATTCACATAAAACGAAGTTATTAGCTCTAAATTGTTTTTATAGAATTTAAAATAAAGAACATTGAATTGTTTGTTTGTCGCTCAATAGCACCTAAAAGTTTTATTTTTTTACTTTTATCCAAAGGTAGTAAAAATTCCAATTTAATAGTAGACTACTTTTCATTCAGATAAAAAGATGATGCTTGTTTTCAAGACGATATTGTAATAGGAATCGAATATAGTGACCAACAACTTTAGAATGCAATAAAATTTGATGATAACTAGAATTCTGCAACAAAATTCTGTCAGAACTTTTAAGATCACAAATTGTTTAGATTTCTACTCGAAAAAATAATGCTGCAAAATACTAGGACAGATAAGATTAGTGTATTAGGAAATCATAAAAAACGCATCGATGCGTCGTAGCACAGTTAAATAAATGAGGCATACTTGAATGCAACTCTGCATTCCAAACTACAAACTAGTTGCGTCTTCGTCTATTTCAGAAAATCATCCCAATGGAATGCAGGAAGGCAGAAATAAACCGAATGAGTCCAGCTCTGCCACAGCGACTATTGCGTACTCCATTTCCCCAATATTTTGCGTTTAATCTAGTTTGAAAAAATGACTCTAAATCAACATTTTGGCAGTCGCCTGCTTCAATGGAATTTTATCTTCAACCAGATACGAAGTGTGAAAAAACCGCGCCGTTCACCTTGCTCCGTACACACCTTCCTTATCTAACGCAATCGTGTTTTTTCGAGAAAAAACTCCCAACTGTTGAGACGAACGAAACATAAAAGTCGTCCACCCACAGACTGCTTGACTCTGAGTAATTATGTTTTTTTAGTCTGTTTATCAAATTGGTTACGTTCGGAGAATTTCGCACAAATTGCAGTATCAGCATTTTTCGGGGTCTAGGTGTGCTGTTTGCTGCTTTGCTTAGAGTTGCGCGACTTTGTGAATCACATTTCGCCGGATTAGTCACCTGACCACAAGGTGTGACCCACTATCGTTTAATGGAATCATTTCGAAACGCTTTCCGGTATTTTCGCTATTGATAATTATAATGAGAAAATCGAACAGCAGCAGCAGCCCATGTACCAGGAGGCATTACAACTCCAATAAAGTAGAATCTACCGAAAGTCACTCACGTTTCAGCCGGCCGATCATGCGCAAGACAATGAGCAATTTACCTACAAACGTTGAACTCGCACGGCTCAATTCCTGAAAGGTAAAAAGATATGGCACATGAAAGCGCATAAAATCCTCCGCCCCCTCCGCCCGCGATCGCATGGAACGTGAAGACCCTCTGGAATGCAGAAGATCATCTTCATCCGATCAAACCAGAAGAAGATCGGGCACACACACTGCGCCCCAGCAAAAGGCAGAAAAACGATCTCCGGGGGCGGGGGCGGGCCGCGGGGGAGATAAGCGTACACGGCCTTTGGTAGCCGATTATTTCAGATTTATTGGTTGATTAGCTTTTATTTGTGAGTCCCGATAGAGAGCCGATATGGCGACGATAAGGTCCCAGCTCGGGGCCTCAATGGGCAGGAGGCGAAAACGAAGACGGCGACCAAGACGAGGATCGCCGATCGCGAATAGAATGAATTCGGCCGCGGGGCCTATAAGATAGTCGGCCGCGCGGCCGAGATGCTTAACTTCTTTTATCGGGGGATATCGGATGTACTCCGACGTGTTTCCAGTTGGCTTTATGGAACTATTTAACGACTTTTCGCCGTCGCTTTATCTCGCAAGGATAAGGAATGTCTTCGCTCAGACAGCTGAAGGACCGTCCATCGACAATCTGGGTCTGTTCTGACTCCAGGCGATGTATGATCGACCTTCCTTGTTTGTCTAATGACGACAATAGATCCCACAGGAGAAATTGTGGTCTTCTTTACGATCGACGTGCGATCGTATCTTCTTCATTGCCTTTTTTTCCTCCCAGTGGCCGTGAAAGGAATTTTTCGGATTTTGTTGATATTCCCTTAGGGGAGATTTTGTGAAATATTCGGAATAGGCGAATATTTCACAGTCATGAGAGTTATTGTTATTAGCTTTTGATGGGCAGCTAGCAGTCAGTTTACTCGATTGGCGGTTTTCAGCGAAATCATTCGTTTAATTGGAGAATTCTTCACTGACTGGACAGATTTACTATCCACTGGATCGTGAAGAAATCGACTAGTCTTTTAGGAATTGTAGAAACTGTTGCTAAAGCGAAAATCTAGGTAATAAATAATTGCATTTTCCTCCTTGGCTCTTGCATACCTGCTTCTCAAATTGAGGAGACCCCAAAAAAAGTTAATTGGCCGGCTATAAAATGACCAGTAGCTAATTGACACAGAAAACTCAGGAGAAAATCTCATTGAAATTTCGAACATTTTTCGACGTTTCCATTTTCCACAACTCCGGCTCCTGGGTGCGGAGTAATTAAATTTTCCTCTGCTTATTACGCCAGAATGCGGAAAATTGTTCACTCACTCATCTGCGTGGATCGGGAGAGGTAGTGGACCTGTTCAAACCATTTTTCATAATTTTATGTATGCTGGCCCGGATGAACTGCGAGCCGGAATGCGCGCACGCGGATAAAAAGGTCAGAAGCATTTGGAATTCCTCGACCTCGCACTGATGTCGCCCCCGCGCCCGGCAGCTGCGGTGGCTACTGGTTGTCCAGTCCGTCGAACTGCCCAGATAAGCGTCAGCGGCGCGGCTGCGGCGGCGGCGGACCTCGAGGAATCCGAACCGGAGCCGTAAAATACAGAAATCGGAGAAGATATCTCGCATTCCGACGATAGTAATTCTCATCTCCTATTAAGACAAATAATTGATGGCACCTAGCAGCGCGGTTTGATCTTTCGAGGCCGCGATAACGCGGAAAACCAGGGGCAGAGGCAGACAAAGCAGCGAGAGGAGCCCCAATCCCCGGGGCTCTTCTGGCTAGCGGCAGCAGCAGCATCTCTGGAGTTCTCGGTGTTCCTTTCGCTTAAAATATTTTTCGGTTGGGCACCGTTCGATAATTTTTCACACTTCGCATACCGCGGAGTTGATGAATCTGGAGGCTCCGCGACTTCTTGGCACACATGACGCCCACTTGGAGATCGCACAAAGGGGCCCCAATGCCACACGATCATCATCATCGTGGCCGGGACTCTGCAAGTTTCGGGCTGCCAGGGGGCTCACGGTGCGCCGCTGGCCTTATTTGGTGATTTGATGGCACCTAGAAAAGTTACCTGCGCAGCATCCACACGGACCCCAGAGGTGGTGTCTGGACACTTGCTGGATTTGCATAGACACACCGTGGCGAGGAAAAGTGTTTGGGAATTGATGGAGGATGCCCCTGGACACACTTGTCCGGCGAAAAAGAACAATTTCTTGAATCTCCCGACGACGACAGTGACGATGGGATGTAATCAAGATTGATTGCTCGATACGGCCGCGGCCGTCGGACACTCTCCGGCGGGACGCGTACAACACACCGGTCCACACGGCACCCGTCCACCGCGCGGCGGTGTTGAATGCCCCGGCGGAGTTGATTAATGGCGCTGCCGGTCCACGGCTGATTATCGTGAATATCTCCGGTGGATCTAGTCGATCCCGACCCCATACCAAAAGTAATGGAACATTTTGGTCGCTGCAAACCGCTTTCGGGCTCGACTTATATTATATTTGCACAATAATAGACCGATTGGCAACACTCCACACTCGCGTCATGGAAGTTGCCAAGCCGAAGCGCATGCCTTAATTTATTCATGCTCATTTTTTATGTCGTCGAGGAAATGTTTGAACATATCGCGTTTAAAGGTACAATCACGAACCAGATTTTTTATTCTTAGTTTGTTTTTGTAACAGCAGCAAGCGATTTGATCAATTATTTTGCTGAGTAATGCACAAGGAATTTAACCACACATACATATTGGAATCAAGGAATTTTTTAAGACATACTAATGGAACAAGCGGTTCTCTTACAGAATTCTTAAAGAAATATATTCAATATGAATTAGAAAATATTAATGATTTTGTCCTTCAAATTAAAATATATGTATTATTGGAGACATGCTCTGTGTATGCCAATTTGCTGACAAGCACGCATTTTATTTGGTAAATTTTTTATCAACTTCTCCATATGAACCTGGCATAAACAGAAAAACAATGTCTCTCGGTATTGAAACCTTGTCTATCTGAAAAAAAAAAATTGTTCAACTTTGAAAGAAAAGCTAACCTGAATAATTTATACCTAAAAACATTCATTTTTTCCCAAATTTGCATTCATCACAAAATATTCAATGTAGTCAAAAAACATTCTCAAGAAACTCTTACTCAAAAACACAAAAACAACTGATCATTCAATTGTTCTCCAAAAATTTGCATCCGAACAGCTCTGCATTGCAACATGCATACGTTTACCATATGCTTATTTAATGCATATATGTATGTATGTTGTTTAGTTTGTTTAGCGTAGTGATGTTTGAAATTTACAAAACTAATTCCGTTTCGTCAGCAATTAAAGTGAAATTGTAATGGCAATTGTTTTGCTTTTCCGAACAATTCTTTTCCCGAAGACACTTTGCATCTATGCACGAGGTCAACCTGAGTGGGATGTGGGATTTCCCAACAGTGAGCCAGCTTATTAGTGAAGCAAGAAAAAGCAACAAAGAAAATCGCAGTGGAAATTTTAACTCCCTTCATTTGAGCTGATAAAATGCAGTGGTGGGTGTACGTGACCCCTTTTAGCTAAGTGCAAATCTGATTGCTCTAATTTTCTTGGAAAATTAGAGGAATTTGAATCGTTTGCATGGAGTTATCTTTCACTTTTATTTGAGGTAGACATATTGTATGCAAAAAAATATATTTTCTACAGGGGATTTATGAACAGAATTTATGCACATTTTAAGTGTCCTGATGGAAGAATATTTCTAAATACTTAGAATCCTGGATATTAAAATCGTATGAGGTTTTTCATTTTTAGGATTCCAATATATTATTCCTTTTTATTTTTAGCAAATAAACGAGAACCAGGAAACAAAAATCTCGCAACAATGTCCTTTCCCTTTCGGTTGCCTTTCTATCCTAGTCCAAATTCATGTGTATTGGGAATTGCAGCTTTCACGATGGATGTAGCGACAGGCATTTAAAATTTTCGTTCAGGATGAGGTTTCTTTATGCTTAGTTATTCTATGCTTATGTTCACATTATTCATTTTTCTTTACCTAATCGATTCTGCTATTCACTAGAATTTTGTGGTTTAATTTTATACTAAAACCCCTCTAATTTTCAACCGTCAGGAGTTCAAAAGGTTCCAAAGCTCAAAATCTCTAAGCAAAATTATGGTAATCAAGAGCCTCGAAAGGCCATTAATAAATAAGGAGGCTACCCGGAACCGCGAACTCTTCGCCAAAAGAGCACATTTCCTGGAACGGACAGAGGTTCAAATTTCTAAAGTTGCATGCTTTATTTTTTGTCCAGCACCTTTTTATAGATATTCCTATGAAAGGAGACGATTAAGCCAGCGAGGAATAGAATTTAGTGCAAAAAAATAAGAGAACAACTTCACCTCATTCTGCGGATGCAAGGCAACAAAGAACATCGACAGAACTAATTAAGGGTTTCCTTTTGCGGAGCTCAACTGAAGAAGCAACATACCCACAGGCAACAGCAAAATTCTTTAATCGCCTCTTTTTTCAAGCAAAAGGCCAAAATCAGTTTTTAATTTTCGCCCTGGCTTCTGTATAATGAGCAACTGACCATTGAAGTTTTAAAGTTGTTGTTCATCTTATTTTTTTCATCTTGAAAAATATTAATCGTGTTCAAGTTAAGCGATGATGCAGCTGCAGTAACAATTTTTAGGAGCACGCAAGATTTAAATTAAGAAACACTCACATGTCAGAGAATTCATTATATGATGCATATTTCGAATTACAGTCTGGCATACGGGCAATCATAATGCAATTAGTCTTTTCCAAATTTTGAATATTAAAGTCAGGGAGGAAATTAAATTAAGGCCACAGTATGGTGATACAAAGACTTCTAACTAGAGTTTAAGTGCGTCAAATAAACCAGTTCTTTAGGAGGAATTTTTGGATTTCCTTACTGAAGCATTTCATTCATATACTTAGAAATTTTAAAATTCAAATCATAATTTTATCTTAATTATACCCTGCGATGTCTCATTTTAAAACATCTCTAATTTTAAATTGATCATGGAGTTTATCTGCAAAATTAGTTTAAATTCAATTCCTAATTTTGCCGAAATAGACACTGCAGATTTATTTTTTTTAAATACATACTTATATCTGATATTAAACAGATCAATTTTGAACCACTGCAAGTTAATCAGACTAGTTCGACTTGTAAGTGGTGACAACTTTGGATCGAGTAATCTTGGTGTGGAGTTGCGAATGGGGCTCACCCGCAGAGAATGCGATGCGATGCGATTCGATGGAGTGTCCGCGGTGGCGGCCAGGCGAAGATGCCCAGAGGAGCCCCAGCAGCAGCAGGCCACAGCCTCCGCCGCACCAAATGGCACTAATATCGGAGGCAGTGAAAAAATAGTGTTTAGGTCGCGAAACTGGACACGATTTATGTTAATTGGGAAGAAAATGGAGTTTTTTGCCTTTCCTCTATCGCCTGGTCAGATTTTCTCATTCAGATCAAATGCGCTGCTGCTGGTGTTGCCCTCAGCCTCCGGAGCCCCATCATTTTCCAGGATGCCTACCTCTGCGGATTTCAATTGAATTCATTAGCCTGTTAGCGGAGCATCCCATTTCAGATTGGAGCCGAAGTCCCACTCATCAACTGCGGTGCTCCCGGTGGATCTAACTTCGGCCCCTCAGTGCTACCATTAAAATGCATGAAATATGCTTTCGCTACTTCATAAATTCTACTTTACGACGCTTTTTTCCACTTACCTCAGCAGACACTGGTAATATGTTGGAATCGACTGTATTCTGAAAAAGGCGCCGATTTATGGGACTCGATTAATAGAGGTTACTAAGGTTGTGCGTATAGTTGTAAACCAAGGCTTGCAAAAATTTCACTGACCGAATTTGACTTTGAAAAGGTAAAAAACCAACTGATCTTTTCTGATCTAGAACGATATAAAACTTGAAATAAAAGATCGCGATCTGAATCATAATTTGATAGTGCGGACAAAGTTAGATGTTCTAGGGATATTTTTCACACTTGGCTTGAACAAATCGATTGCGACAGTAGAAAAAGCTCGTAAGTCTTACGTAAATAAATTGTTAGCACATACGTCGAAAACAACAAGTGTAAATTGTAAAATTGTACAGAAAAAGAGCGTGAGTACGTCGCCGCACCCCCGGCCACTTGCTCGTACTGGAGCTCATAATTAGATGGAGTCGATGGAATTTTGCACGTTTTTCCCCCGGCGCCAGATGCGTCAATGACTCCGCCATCGGGGCAGAGAAGGGGTCTTAAGAAAATAAGAGAAATATTAAAAGAAAAGCGCAATTTATCGCGGCAGCCAGTGAAAATTTGATGGACAGTCTGCACCAGTGAAATCGCAAGTGATTTGCGTTGCATGCTCGTCACTCTTTTGTGATGCTCAATTGCCCCCTGGAATTGTTGCGGTTGGTGGAGGAGCAGAAGAGGAATTGATGGTACTAATTAAAGACTTTCTTCATCTTATAGCATATCGCAACTGGGCGAGGTGGGAAATCTTCTTGTGTTTGTAAATATTTTGAATTATGAATTATGAAAAATTTAATTATTTCATTCCAGGAACTAAATCTCAAGAAAATTTATGAATATTAAAGAAAATTATTATTTGATAACCATTTCGTACTGTATTTTATGACTATGTGTTAAGAGACATTGAAATAGAAAACTATCGGGACAAACTAAATTTGTAATTTCGAAAAATAACAAACTGATGATATTTTTGAATCAGAACATCATTGTATTGATGCATTAAAATTACAAATATGTAGAATACAATCCTTTAAATTTCTGAAAACCGCAGTTAAAACAAATTCCATATTTCATCCACAGATTCGTCAAATTAAAATGGTATTTTATCCATCGCTCATCGCAAGGTTAGTACATATTTATGAGAAGGCTGCAGAAACTACGACGCGGTGTTCATCAGATTGCGCATACCGTAGGAAAGTCAACTAAAATATATTCGCAAAGAAAGGGGCACACAGAGTGGCTTCATGTATTCATACGTTCAGGAATTTTCATTTAGCTCATAATTTCCACTGGATCCCGTGTACACGAGCTGTAGAGCTCTCAACAATTAACAATTCTCAATAAATCAAATGCATTATAAATTCAAAGTAGTTTTGCTGAATGCCACAATATTCCCGGGGCTGGCAGTTAACACTCCCAGAAACTGCAAAATCAAATAAACTATATATCCCACCTTTGGTATCCATGCGGCGGCGGCCAATGCGGCGCAACGCGGCGCAGCACCGGGACGGGCAAGCGCGCAAGAGCACCTACCCGGGCATAGGCCAGGCCGCGCGAATAATCGCTGAATCAGAAAGCGATTCGAAATAGTATAAAACAAATTGCAGTCGGGAATTCAAGTAATATATGCGCTAAATATAACAAAATAACAGTCGCATTCCATATATATTTATGCTAGATCTCCGGGGTGCTGGGGCCGACCGACGGGGGGAGGACCTCCTCAGCATTTGCGTCAATGGGACCAGAGGAATCCAGCGCTACTACGCCACAACATCGCGATCGTGTTGTCAAACTAGTTGAAAGCACTTAATCTAGGTTACCATTTAAATTATACTCCAAAGCTAGTTTGTGCATTAGCCGGTCCTGCGAAGGCACGCTCGCACCGCTCAAGTGGGCTCGACGGCGCACCGCACCGCACCGCGCCGCACTCTCGGCTCGATATCTAATCCCATAGCTTGCCGCATATGCAAATTTATTATTTAAATTATTAAAATTACCATGTACATGGGCCGGATCCAAATAAAACCCTGAAAATCCTTTAAGCGATCGCGGCCATAAATTCTGCGGAATATTTCCAGATATGCAAGATCTGAGCGCACACTCGCCCGGCGCGACTCACCCAGGTGACGTGCAGGTAAGTGCGCATATGTACCCAAGTGGTGCACACGTACAGCAACTATGTAGATTAGACCTGGCCGGGTGAAACCCTAGCCTTAGCCTAATGGGAAAACCGATCGGGAAAGCAGGAAGAAAACCGGGAAGAAAACTTTGAATTTCGACCCGAAAGTGGTGGGCCCACAAGACCGACGTGGGGCTGAGTAATGATCCAGGCATGCTAAAAATGCGCCCAGCATAAAAGCTTGATGATCGATGCTCACTTAGTACGCTTAGTACGTCGCTAAGTGCGCACACCGCTGGGTGCGCGCTTTTTTAGAAGTGCGCGCGCACCTCTAACAACACTTGACGGTGGCAATCGGGGCGACCGCGCGACGCTCAGATATCCCAAAACGACAAAAATAAGACAAAATCAGTATAGAAGTAAGGAGACGCGAATGGCGATGTAGCTGGTGCTGAGGAAATTACAACTATAACTGGTTTCTGAATTTAATTTTATATGCTAAAATAATTTACTTTGGGACTGGTTCTGCGCGCATAGAGCCCAAGCTGCAATTTTTATGCTCCTGCACTTTTGGATTACTCAAAGGGGTGTGACGCTGCTCTGAACTGTCTTGAAGGTTAAATGCAGCGGTGCACATACCCACAATGCGATTTTTATTATCATACACTGAATTCTGAATTAGGACTTGAAGGAAAGGAAAAAATAACCAATATTTCAAATGTTTATATCCCGAAATTACTAATTAAGATTACTGCTATATGTTTACTTTTGGAAATGTATGTTATATGAATAAAAGTTAGAAAATATAACGTACTAAAAATTTGACCTTCAACACTTTTATATTTTCTTGGATACAGAAATGATTAAGGTACTTTTTTTTTATAAAGGACGCGAGGATCAAAATGTAGTTTCTTACAGTTCTTGCTACATATTCCGAATCCATTTTAAATTTTTTTTTGGGATTTATGTTATGGTAAAATATACTTTAAAATTCGACAGTTCAAACACAAAATTGTCTAAAAAGATAGGAGTGTAAAAAATGACAGTAGTTCTTTTATCATTGACTATCAATAAATTACACCTACATTTATAAAAGAAACGATTAAGACTGACATTGTTATGTCCTTATAATTTGTGTAATTATTTCAAAAATATGCTCACGTCGTAACCTTAAAATGTTATCAGCGATCGGATGCAAACAATCAAAATATTTTGCCGATATAATTATCATTTCGTCAACATAGTGTGCCCTGCATAAATAGCATATCTCATTAGCATAAAAATCCCCAATAAATGCAGTACTCAATAAAATAATTCTGGATTGGCAAAATGAAAATTGTTCAATGTCATCAACCCGTGCCAGCATAGTCCCTCTTTGGACATGGCATCTGCGTATAGTAGTCACAATCGTCGGCGGACTTTTAAGAATGCCCCTCACGCACACGGATCGTTATGACCAGCTCAACCTTTCCAAAGCGAAAAAAGGTGAAGCCCACCTGAAGGCACTTAGGGTGCACACACACTGCCGCCTCCTGACTACTCCTCACCGGGCTGGCTGAAAATGTTTTCTGGCCTCTTTCAGCTTTCTTGGGTATCTAAATGTATAATTTTTGTTTTTTATCCTTTGTTTTCTTCAACTTTTTGTCCTGTTTTTCTTTTAATCGAAAGATTAACATACAAATTGCCAGACGGTTATAATTAAAGAAAGATCGAGACAACAAATTGAAATCACCTCGGTGTGCCCATCCACAGAGCGGTTTTAATGAGCATATACATTTTGCCGATTATTGGCCCACAGGCCAGCCAACCATGCGGAGAAAACTATACTCCGAGATGGGATGTAATGACGGTGATCGGAAACCATGAAGTCTTCGGAATGGCAAGATCACTTCAATTTACAATTTTTATTGCCGTATCGAACGAAGACGGCTGTCCAAAGGAGCCGTAAAAGTAAGTCTAGGGTATACTATTTTGCAAATAAAGAAGTTATTTTTGCTACTAAGCCTATCTAAGGATTTGCTCAGCACGAACCTGTTCCTAAATACTTGAGAATATCCTGGACAAAGTATCTTTTTATCGAAAACCAATTAGCAAGAGCGCACTTGAATTCTCTAACTTTTATAAATCCGAAGAAAAATTAACTTTACTGCTTCAAGTTAAATTAAAAGATCTCGGAAACTGTTATAAAAGTGAGATTGTGGTATTTAAATTATTGTTTTTTATGAATTATTTAATAACGGCATTCAAATTTAAATTTTCGAAAAAGAGTTACTAAAAACGTATTTCCTTGAAAGAGATCAATGATCTTTTCATAAAACAGTCCACGATTTGACCAAAACTGAACATAATTCCGATTTAAGAAATATACATCCAAAATTGGTTATAATTCTTAGAAGGTTATCAATTTATGTGTTTTATACAGACATATGTATGTATTTACACGACACCTAAAACATTTAAGATAACGATATTCCTTAGATGTGAGAGATTGTGATCATGGTATTATAAATTCCTAAAAAAATCCCCGCATCTTTATAAAATATTACGTAGTTACTACGATTCCTTCGAAATAATGAAAAATAAACTGACTTTGCTATTGAATGTTAGCGGCTTCCCAGACTTGAAAAATAACTCCAGAGCAATCGGGAAACCTCCAAAGATTTACTGTCGTCCGATGGGGCGCTGAGGGCAAAAAGTAATTGAAATTCAAAGTAATTACAGCTGACTGACGGTAATGCGACAAAGCCTTCAGCAGAAAACAAGGACACACCGCAAAAACGCGAGCGATCAATTTAAATTGTCATAAGATCACTCGCGCGGCGCGTAGTAGCGGCTGGGGCTCAAAAGATCGTTCATATTCGAAATATGGAACGGCCGACAGTTACATGATCGCTAATTAGTGCGCGAAATGTCTTGCTAGCCCCGGCCACGAGAGCTCGAAATGTAACAATAATTGATCATTAGCCGACATCATTACAACTTACATCCTCTTGCTGCGGAGGGGCGAAGGACCGCGCAGCAACTGGAAGTTGACAGGGCTCATAGACAAATATCATGTTTCCGAGTCGGGTAATTTTAATTAGAAAAAATTATTATGTATTTCGCGTTCTCTGTCCGCGGGGATCGGGGAGACGCAGTAAAGTCCGCGACTAGGCCGAGATAACGCACAGATACGAAGCGCGGTGATTAACTGCACGATCGGGGAAAAATGTCCCAGGACGGGACGGGGCGAGGACTTAGTCTTCGGTGATTAATTTCGCTTGCATTAACCACTGACTTTGAAGAATTGTAGCCAGTTGCGCACGCGTACTTTTCACATGCGCGCACGCGGATCGCTCACTTTGTTTATCTCCATCTGACGCACAATTGAATGATGGGATGCTGGGTCCCAGGCCGGATTTGTAGCCGCGGTTCTAGCGCAGCTCAGCCGGTGCGCGGCTATAGATTATAATTAACCGGCCATTAAATCACCGACTGGCAAACAAATCACAATTCTCGTTGCGTCTAATCACTTCGGGGACCATATCTGTATTTTTCCCGCCCTTAAATTATTGAATTATCTGACCGCGAACTGCAGACGTTATCGTCCGTCTTGAGCAGACGGTGTCTCCTTACCCCGGCTTTAATACCGGTAAGAGGACTTCAGACCAAAGGAGAAGTCAATGGCGCCGCGACCAATTTTCGTGGTTTTTCCTCCCAGTCTTGAACAAAGACATATTTATAAATTACAGACTAAAACGATCAGACGCTTCCTATCCCCCGAAAATGATCGGTTAGATTGGGCGCTTTTCATTAAGAATGTTTCGTTTGGCACCACTCTGCCGAGGTTCGTCAAATGACCAGTCACGCATGTCATATTTTTCAAGTGATCCTCCTTTTTCGTGCCAAGACACGTAAAACAGCACAGCCCCGAAGATAGTGTGCTTTTTAATATTTTTTATATTGGAGATTCACTGGGCAGGAAAAACGCCAGTCTTCTGTTTCGATACGTGTCAATTAATTTGCTCTTGGTGGAGATTTTTTAAAAATTTTTATGGCCAAGTATCACGAGATTGACCGTGGACAAGTGCCATTAGCACTGCAAGGGACTTAAGAAATAAAAAGTGATATTCCCGCATGACACGACAACATGCCCATTAGCGTACTCTTTCCAAATTCTCTGCTTCTGGAAATGATATTTCTTTTATTTTTCGCTGTAGTCTACGTTTAAGTTTTGTCGAAATAAATAAAACTTAAAAAGATATCTTATTATTCTTTGGTAGTTCAAAAATTACAGAACAGCCCTATGCTATGAAAATATTCGCTTATAAATAATTAGATAATACGATTAAATATAACGTCATTTGTGTAAAATATATCACCATTAAAATATTTTTTAAGTTGATAACACCTGTGAAGATGTACAAAATTGGAACTAAATTAGAATAAGTGTTAAGAAGTCATCAAAACATTTAGGAATATATTCAAAAGGAATGTCCATGGTAATTTCGTCTATCTGCACAAAATTAAAATAAATCCGCGGAAAGCTCGTAATAATTTGTCATTATTGCAATCAATAGCGATAAAGCGAGAAGTGATTCAGGAAATATTTTAATGTAAATACATAACTCACCCACCCGAAAAATCTCGCCTGGAATGTGAATAAATTCTGGTGACAATCCCAAAAAGTATGTCCGATGCCCTCAATAAAACGAGAAAAAAGAGACTAACCTTTCCCTAAGACGGTAAGAATTTTTTAAAAGATTGGCTTTAACGGGCCCCTGACTGGTTGGCTTTATCTTAAGGTGACTTGTAGCCGTTTTGATGATCACCTAAGTAGTGATAATGATATACACGTGCACCATTAATCCCCCGGAAAAAACATATTTAAGAGTATCTTACATTTTTTTAGTGATCGTGCTTGCCCACTGATCGTACTAAATATTACTGCCTCTCGAGGAATTTCTGCCGGCTTACGCGATCGGTCAATGACTTCAAGCTCACCCTGTGAAAAAGTGCCATTTGGGGAAATTAATTTTCCATAAAGCAACAAATGAAGCAAAACGGTGGAAAATTTCACAATTGAGACGGAATTATGTGAGCCGCATTTATTGCCCGCTGGCTGCATAGTCTAATGAAAACGAACGACCTTTTCAAGGAAGTGATCTTGAGGAGTGCACCTTGTTAAAAAAAAACAAGATTTAAGTCGGACTGAAGACGACGCATGCGATGCAAGTGTGACGGGAGTAAAAGAAATCCCAGATTTTACGGCCTGGGAGTTAATAGGTAAGGGAGCTACGAAATACGTCAGTTTAATGATGTTGGACCTGTGCTGCACAGCTCCACCGTCCCCAGGTTCGCTTTTAAAAGGTGTGCAAGGCTTATCGCATTCCTGGGAAGGTCTCAAGTGCTAATGCGGTTCCGCTGAATGCCTGTGAGCGGTGGCTTAAGCAAATTAAGGAAGAAAAGCGTTAATTACTATTACAATGAATTGTTGGTCATACTATCGTTTTTTCGAAAAATACTTAAACCTCTTCTTAAAAAATGTAGTTAGGAATTTTAGATCATAAGTGATAATGATATTAGACAAGAACCTGAAATATATCGATTTTCTGTTTTTTACGAATTTTGTTACAATAACATAATATTCCAAAATTTTAAATTGATCTTACAGAAAGTGGTGCAACAGACTTTTATTTGAGGTCATATTTTAATATACCTTCTAGAACTGCTGATGCTACTATGTGTGCATATATTATTTGATTATGCTACTACAAATTCAGAAACGTTGCTTCTAATTTATGCGAAATTGTTTAAATGAAATATTTATATGAAAAATTCGTATGACCTCTTTCGATCTTTACTTGAATGAATCGCTCTACTAGATCATACATACATATAACCGAAAAAATCTTGAAATGATTACAACATTTTGCCTCATAGGAGGTTTCAATATTTATAAATTGCCTCTGTATATCTTCCTCCTGTTCGGCTGCCAGAAACCCCTTGATAATTAATCACGCGAGTTTAAGTTCACTCATTTGACGTGGCTGCTTGACCTGGCGTAAATCATCCACTTGTACTTTCGCACTTCGCCAGGCGAGGCTCCTTGAAGGAGGACGAATTCTTCACAGCGCGAAATAATCGAAGAAGAAGAAGAAAGCAAAGGTTCTCTCCAGTGATCGTGACCGAGATCATCTATCCCACTTTAGAATGCAATCTTATCCCGGCGAGTGTGATTTTTCTCATGGCAAGGTATCACCCTTCATGACACATGTCTCGAGTATTGCTTACCTCAGGCTCCATTTGAGGTGTTACCTTTCAGCCGACGCCCTCTTCCCCCTGAAACCGATAGCTCTCGATCGGGAGCATCTCTCCCCCGCCCCCCGGGCGACTGGGGGTGTATCGCTGTTACCATAACAACACGTGTTGCTTATGTCGGAATGCATATAAATTGCAGCAGGTGGAATGCCTGGCAGGAGGAATTTTGTGGTTGATTCGTATGAACTTCGCTTCGAGATAATCTGATCGGTATGAGTGTGATGATCGTGCCGGGGCTCTGGGTGCTCTTCCAGAGATCTTCCCGTGGGCACCACCTGTGCTTGGGTGCATAGTTGGGACGCATGCGGGTTAGTTGCCGCGGTGGAAGGTGGAGGGCACAATTCGGGGAATAAATTACCCGGGGTTGTGCTCACCGACGAGGATAAATGGAATTGCAGAGCTGCCCAACGTGAGATGAATTTCGGATGAGGGCGATAATTGAAGTGGTCTCCAACACGATCTGGTATGCAAGGGGCTAGATTCGGTGGGATTTACAATCGGTTCCGTGAAACGACGACAACTAATGGCCGGTTTTCTAGAAATCCACTCGCAAACGAAATTGCTTCGTCCGAGAGTTTCCAATTGAATATCGATATGATCGCCGATCCACTGAACCGTAAAAGTACTTTTGATTTCGTTCGAAGCTTCTTAAAGGAACTGCTTCTTTCCGCTGCTGCGTAATGGCCAAATGTTCTTTAGCCCAATTTGCATGTAAATGGCACGATCGTTTTTGTCTCAATTCGGAATTTAAACGAGAGGAATTGGGTCAACGATACACAAAAACACCTTTTTTGGACACAAACACCGGGTTGTCAGATCGCTTTTTTTGTTCTTCGAAACAAAAATTGTGTAAGGGGGATTTTGCAAAACAAAAGCTAAAATAGAACATGCAAATCTCCTGCTTTATTCGTGTAATTTTTGACCATTTTTTAAATACCGCGATAACATTAGCGGAAATAAATATGACGCAATTTGAGGAATTTGTAAACCAAATATGAGGCAGTCTCACGAGCACAGTATTTGTGAAGTCGTAGAGGCTAAAAATATCTTGCTCAGGTAGACTGTGATGTTTATCGCGGGAAATATTACTTGTAAATGGTTTTCAATTTAAAAGGATTATTGCTGAAAATAATTATTCATATGTCATCATTTCCAAAAAATTCTTTACTATATTCATGAACATTTACTAGACTAATAATAAAGTAAATTTCATTTTCAAATACATACTCACTTTTGTGATAGTCATGTGTATCGATTTTAAAAAGAGTCTGCCTTTGCTCAAAGTGCTCCGGAAACAAAAGCTTTTTCCGGGTGTATTTAAAAGATTAGTTTATAATGAATAGTAATAATACCTGTTTGTTAGTATTTTTGTGAAAATTACTACAACCTAACTATTCAAAATCATTCATTGAGCTAGCTGTAAGGGGTAAAATATGCCTTCTGATCAAGGTGAAAGAAAGAAAACTTCAGTTGCAGTATCGTAAAACAAGATCAGTGCGATAATTTTACTCTTATCATTCAGACACTCGCCAAGTACTAGAAATGCTTCCCCATTTACTTAAAAAGCAAAGAAATACGACCGTAAAACCGGTAAGACCCCGATTAAATGTATTTTACTAATTACATCGCCTGCAATTCCAAAATAGAAAGCAATATTTATCCAATTACCGGTGGCCGCACTATCGGCCGAGAGCATTTCGCAGTAAATAACGTCGACCTCTGGGGCTGGAGTCACTCGTCGACTTGCATAGTGAAACGACATTCCAGCGCTATTAGTTTAATGTCCTCCGTGACATTTTATTCTAATTTGATTTCATATAAATTGCGCTAAAAAATGTAAATCAACCGCTTAATGTGTCTGCCACGATCTGACTGACATAGGAGTCATGCAGCAGAAGCGGCGATCTCCGCAAAAATATTCCGCACAATATTTAAGCCAGGAATACCAAAACATCTTAATGAGATTTTCGTGATCAAAAGAAAATTCTTTATTGCACGTGAATTCCACAAATTATGCGGGTTTATTGTGGATGTGTGTGTGTCTGTTTGTATGTGAGCGAAAAATCGCACACTACACAAGGTGCGATTGCACTTCTTCTTTTTTTATTATTTTGTAATGGTGGTTTAGGTTTTTCACGACCCAAACAAGAGAAGTGTCCACCGCGCGGCGAGTCGCCTCCGTGGAAAAGCTCGCCGTTTTCATCGATAACATTAAATAAATTGATTACCACGACGGCTGAAGTGGGCATGCGATGGTGTGCGCCAACTTCTGAATCAGCCTGCGCTGAAATTCCATCGCGGCACGGCACGCTACTGCTCGCACCAAAAAAAAAAAACTATGCGGCGGCCGCGCGGCGTTATCATCCACCCCCGCCCTCCCTCGCGATCGCGTCCAACCGCGGTGCAATCAGTGGGCCTTTTGCACACCAACACACACGTACACCGCGGGGATTTGGTTGGCTGATCGCGGATTTATCCGCTGGAATGCGCCCGCAGCTTTCGCAGGGTGTTTCTTAAAAAAGTAAAAAAATAAGCGAAATTCTTCACCGGGCAACGCAAGCTGATCTACTCACTGCGGTGGGGAATTTTGGTCTTAAAGTTTGGGCGAGTTCTTTACCATTTCAGCGATCGATCTTCTACAGGCGCAGGCGTCTCCTCGTCAGCGTCCTACTCATTCCACTGCGCAGTTCTGGGAAGAAGGAGCCGAGGACGGTGCCAGCGCGGAGGTGATTCCTACTAATTTCACTGAATTCTAGTTCTCCGCGCCGTCGTCGTCGTCGCCGCCGTACGATCGCGAACTCAATTCCACGTTGGAGATCAACAGGTGAGGAATTCTTGCGATCACTTTTTCTACCGTTCTTCCAGTGAGAATCTTCAATCGTATAATAACTAGGTCTGCAGAATCTCAGGCACTCTCAAGTCAGTAACGTGAGCGATCGGATTTTTAGCATTTCACAGCACTTGAAATCGAACCTGGGAACGATTGCGATTTTCCTGCACTCTTTCAAGTAAAAGTGAACGAGTTACGGTTCCAAGTATTTTACTACTCCCCGGTAAGCGATCGCCTGAGAAAAACTACTTCAATAGCACTTTTCCTGGATATTGAACCGTCCGGACACACACCGAGTGTACGGCGATCGCATTTATCTCTTAACCGAACTTAAATAAAAAACAGATAAAAGTCGAAGTATGAAAGAAACAAATCACTGTCGAGGCCAAGCGATCGGCGATAGTGCGGCCCGCTGGGAAATCTACGTGATTTTTCACGTCTAGCCAGTACGAGTACCTTAGGTGGACTAGCATAAAAGTTAAAAAGTTTTTCGCGGTTCGAACCGCGCCGCATATGCATTCGCACTCATGTGTGGAAAATGCAAAAACCGGTAGATCGGCGGCAATAACGCGGGCGCTGCAAATAAGCGCGAAATAAACATTCCACTGCCGAACTGGGTGAAGAGTGGTTCGCTCGGTTCGGGTCCGTTTCGTCGCCTCGCCACCGCCTGGACCTGCGCAAAAATCCACCGATCTCTTAGCTCAGCTTAAAGGTATTCAACTAATTTTCTTCCGGAGCCTCTCAAGCTCCGGCGAATTTGCTCAAATGTGCGTTTTCTCGAGTGTCACGATCGACTCCCTCTTGAGGGGCTCCGCAAGAATGTGTGGAGCCCCATGTACTGACGAATGTTGGCGCAAGCACACACAAATCGCCTCTAATTGCACGGGACTCCACACACTTGCACGGCTTCTTAAGACAGCGCCTAGCGTCTTCGCTCTCGCGGAGTTTTTCTTTAAGTGTGCTGAGCTGGTGCCATGTGTCGACGCGACTTCCAGTCAGCAGGGAGTGAGAAATGAATTCGAGCTTACCTGCCCCAAAAGCTCCACTGGAATTAGCTCGCTACCAAACCAGATACAGATGCTCTCAAACTGTCGGTAGTTATTTTCTTCTGGAAGATCATTTCTAAAAAGTATTGTTTTTTTTTAGAAATAGGTCGAATTTCAAAGAAATCTTACTATAAATACCTTGCAGACTTAAGAAAGAGCGTACAATTATGTCTCACTTTTAATCTTCCTTGTAGTAAAATTCCCTGCTTAAGCGAAGAAAAAAACTTGTAGGTACATCGAATTACTTCAGGCACTTGGTACCAAAATTTGCACATAAAAAAGCTGCCCGAAAAGTATGAATGCTATGTTTGCTCATAATTTAGCAAAACCATAATTGAATGAAATTCTTTATGTACATGGATTTGCAGATGTATCATCAAAATTCAGAGAATTTTTGCTCTCACCCACAGCAGCTGATGAAACATTATGTAGTTTGCTACCACTCTGAAATGAAAACAAAAATTTATTAGAATAATGAATGTGTTGTTATCAAAAAAACAGTTTTCGTCTCAATTTGATTATTTAAATGCGCTAATAAATGATTTTTTCGTATTATTTGAATGTTTTATTTATTTTCTATTATTGGATAAGTCATGATTTTCAAAACTACTTAAAAATATTCACCATTTTTACACTTTTTGTTTTCAAAATTTTCAAATCTTCACTTGTACTTATACATATGATCTCTGTAAAGTAGTCAAAATACTAAAAACCAATTTTATTTTGTAATTTTGTTCATTAAAGGCTCCACCGCAACAGTTTACAATGCAAACTAAGTTGCAACATTTTCATCCGACCGTCGAGACCTAAAGGTCCCCGAAAAGAAAACTCAAAGAATAAGACGAAATGCCATCGGGTAATAAGAATTAATTTTATGGAATTTTAATTTTCTGGAACGTCTCACCCAATTTGTCTGCCGTTCCACGTTAGGCCGGTGCGAAGCACATGGGGAGGTCATCGCAGAACGGATCCAATGAAGATCTCTTTTTTGCAGCATCTTCCCTGGACTTTTTTACTGCTTTAATCCACACATGCCCGGGCAGAGCCGTCTTCTGGGTAGGACGGCGGTTTTTTGTGCCCATTCCGCCGGCCATCAAACATATTTGCAACCCGCGGACTGCACCTAGCCATCCGTCTAAAATCCTCGCCGGCGAATCAGTCATCGCCTCAATTTTAGCTCTTTTAAATCAATCATTTCGCTTGTGGTCAAACCCGTCCCCGTCGTTCTCCGGCGAAACTTGAATAATTTCTGGGAGCTGTGTGTTCCCCGGCTCCAGCCGCATCCGCGGAGGAGCCTCCAAGGTCTTTTACATCTTCAGCTGGGACATCTTCTGGGGAGCATGTGCCTCGTGCGGCGGAGATCAATCGCTAAACACTGGTAGCTATGGTTAGTTAGTAATGCGGTTTGATTTATCCGACAATTTTTACCTTTCCATCTGTGGGTAGGAGATGTTCGCCTTTAGAATGGTCTTCTTTTTTGCCGTCTTTATGACGAAGGAAAAGAATTGTCGGAGGCAGCCGCAATTTTTTATGGCCTGATGCTGTTTTTGATCTTGTAATTAAGGGATGAGACATCTTCTCTTCAGACAATGTGAAGCGATTGAAGACATCGAATTAGATAGGAAATCAAAAGATGGAATTTTTCTTAATTTCATTAGGTCATTGCTTGGTTATAAGAAGAAAATCCACTTTATGGGATCAACAATTTCAAAATATTTAGTTAACATTATAAAGCAAAGAGTAAGTGTTGTTTGTTCCTAAACTTTTTAGCATTTTTCTCGAAATTGTGTTTTTAGAATTCATGTAACTTCTGTACCGATAAAAATTAAAAGATTTGAAAGCTTGTTCTTTCCGCTTAATGTTTAATTTGTAATTTGAAAGTTGCCGGTATATTTTTCAAAGTGCTTTTACAAGATTGTGTTTAAAATTCGTTTGCTTCCTGTACATTTTTGTCAATATCTAAACATAAAATTATTAGTCTATGTATATAACAAATATCAGTTAAAATGTAAAGGTATAATTGTTGAATAGTAAACGAAACTTTAATTTGTTTTACATTTAGAAAAATTACTTTCGTATATAAAAATAAAATCTAGTTTTGATGGAAACTTAAAAATAACTATGCTTATTACATCAGTTGAAGTTTACAAACTCATGCGGTTTATTTTCGGAATCGAAAAGGGGAATTCTAAATATAGAAGCAGTAGAGTTTTTACTACCGTGTTAATATCCACACCACTCCTTCATAACTAAAGTTATAAGAGGAAAACATCTGCAACTATTAGTTTTACCAGCAAATGGTCATAAACTGCGATTTACCAAAACGGTGAATACCCACTCACGCAACTTTGTCTCAATGCCTAATAAATTTATTTGAGATCGGAACAAAGATGCAGTGAATGGAGTCCCGCGAAGCAATTTATTTAAATAAAAAATAACATCCATAATAATGGAGGAGCCCCACTGCATGCGTGCCAATATCCAGTGAGTGCGCGTTCCAAATACGTCGCCTTTATCAATTAATTGAAGAAGAATTTACCCATAATAATGGACGGCCGAGCCGGCCAGGCGAACACGATACCAAACAGTAGAAATTTATGATTTCATTCAAATCCTCCTCCCAGTCAACATTTCTTCTGCATTCCGATGGCCATCTTCGTGGCAAGTTGCCATGTATTCCGGGGACCGATAACAAGAGGTGCTCTCCTCCGAAGAAGTACTAAGTCGCGGGCATCACCCAAGAGTGCCGTCTTCTCCGTCCTCGTCTCCTACTTCGAGCGGGCCCCAGTCACTGGCCACGATATCAAGTTCCTCCAGGTGTCAGGGCGCAATTCTTGTATGCAACAAAGTTGCATTCTGTGTGAGAGATTCGAAGGATCGCTCGGGCGCTCGCTGCACATACCCTGGGGCTCCCGGAGGAATGCGCCGACAGTGAAAGACATTTTTCTTGTCCCCAGCACCCAGACATAATCGTGCACGTACGCCCCAAAAAGGAACAATTTTCGACGAACTGATCCAAGGCGGCTCAGCCGGAGGACTGTCTCCTCCAGCCGGGGTGTATCTTGTCCACACACCTCAATATCTTTCGGCGTAAGATATTATGAAGTTTTTGCGGAGACGACGACGGCCGCTCCTGGTGCAAGGTGGCGGGCAATTCCAAAATTCCTAACATACTTTTTCGGGCTCTCAAAATATTTCCTGGATATTGGCTGTCCCGGGTGCGCGGGCTCCGAGACGCTGGCGTACCTGGAGGAATGTTCTTTTCGTAAAATGGGAGAGTCGCCCGACCACCTGTTGTAACCGGAGAAAGCCTTTCGTCTTCTACATGGTTTGCTACTTAGGCAGGACTGCGAGGCGTGTTAGGGAGCAGCCGTTGCCATGCCATTGTCTTTCCGACACCGACTATATTATTGACTTTAAAAGGTAGACGTGGTTCGCGATTATTCTCAAGAAATCTGATTTTCCTCTGTTCGACGGTATCTGTAGTCTCAAAACTTAGCAAAAATTGGAACTGAGCTGGTAATTAGTCGTAAGAAATTTTCACTTCCTTCCTTCAGTGCCAAGATCCCAGCAAACACCTTAATTAAATTATTATTTCAGTGTTTTACATACAATACCTATAAAACCCCATTTCATTATATGTATTTCCTTAATTATTAATATAATCAAAAACTTTATATAGTGAAAGATAAAGTATTGATGGCTTCTTTAAAGGAAACTATCCTTGTATTATATATGTAGTAATTGTATTAAGATTCCATCGAGCCTCAAAATTATGAACGGGCTCTTCCCAGCCCAACCCAAATTCCAGGGCATGAAATTGAAAATATGAAATTTATGAGGAATGGCCTCAAATCTTGTCTTTGGGTCGTAAATTTGTGTATCATTACAGCAGTTAAAGTGCAGAAATGGAGCCTCCTCAAGTTCACGACGGGCTGGACAAGTATTTCGAGGCCGTGTCCCTTTTCCGGCGCAAGAGTTACGAGAAATGCATCCAGATCTGCAATATATTGCTGCAAAGTGCAACAAATCCACAATTTACCGGGCAGGAGGGCCAGTGGATGACCGAAGGAATTTGGCAGCTTAAAATGCGGGCGCTCACGCAAAGAGTTTTCGTCGATGACCTGGACGCCAACGATGATGGAGCGGGTAAGTTTCGCCTTCGCAGGGGAAGGAAGGGCTCCCTCCTTTAATGATTGATTCATGGCTTCCGCACTTTGGAAAAACGCAGAAATATTCGGGTAATTGCAGAAAATGAAGAAGTCGAGCTCGAGAGAATCGCAACTGCAGCTCGCCCGGGGACTTCCATTAAAACTGCATTTGTTCCACGACCCAGCAGCAGCCTGGTTTCTGGACGACCAAGGACTTTAACTGCAAGACCTATCACAGGAATGGTTCGATTATATCATCTTTCATTTAGTTTAATCGAAATTTATGGAAAACAAAAACCAGTATATTTTTTTATCTAGATTATGATATGTTTATCCCAACACTCTTTTCAACACAATTTCTGATACTTTCTTTTAACATTTTAAGATATTTATTAATATAAATATCTTTAAAATTGTTCTTTCTGAAAGGGAGAGATTTGTAATTTAAAAAGCCTATATTAAATTTTTAGGCAACTCAGATTTCATCGTAAAACGAAAACAATAGAAAGATTATGTTAAAGACAATTTCAGGACTTGATTACCTTTAATGAATTTGTCTCAACAGGCTCGTCCAGGTACGACGTTGAACCGACCTGGGTCTGCTATAAGCAGTCGTCCTGCATCGAGGTGTGGCACAGCCCGACGCGTGCGAATCACCTCAGCAGCGGCCTACACTTTGGGGGACCCCACTGCGGGTTTGTTCCAGGCCTCCAGATTGAACCCGACCATATACGTGGAAAAGCCAGCTGTTATTAAGCCGCTATTTCAGTTCTTATTTTACCACGAGGGCGACCCCCAAAAAGCCCTCAGCCTCTGCGAAGCTGTGGCAAACATTCAGGATCAGAAGGTGGACTGGTGGTGGGATCAGCAACGGAGTCGGTGCCTAATTTCATTAAATCACCCAAGACGAGCCGAGGAGCTGCTAAAGCGATCCCTGGCTGCGTTCCCCCATCCAGACACCTACCTGCTCCTCTGCAAGATGTACCTAAAAATGGAGCAGCCCCAGGTCGCCCTGCAGCTGCTGGACTCGGGCCTGGAGCGGAGTCTCCACGACATCAGCTTGCGGACCCAACAGGCCAGAATTTATGAGGTGCTCGAGCGAATGCCCGAATCGGTCCAGGCTTACAGAACGATCGCGCAAATGGACCCCATTAACGCGGAGGCCCTGGCCTGCATCGCGGTCCACTATTTTTATGACAACCAGCCGGAGATGGCGCTAATGTACTACAGGTCCCGAGACAAATCACCTTTTCAGCAAATTTTTTCGCTGTAACGATCGCAATTAATTTCGCTTCAGGCGGATCCTGTCGATGGGCGCTCACACCGCGGAGCTCTACTGCAACATCGCCCTGTGCTGCCTTTACGGGGGCCAAGTCGACCTCGTGCTGCCTTGCTTCCAGCGGGCCGTCCGCCTGGCCACCGCCCCCGAGCAACGCGCCGATATTTGGTACAATCTCAGCTTTGTTGCACTTGTAAGTGATTTTTCTTGCGTTTATATTTATTTATCGCTGCTTGCTGGCTCGAAGACCCTTAATTTGACGGCATTTTAATAATTAATAATTAAGATTCTGCTAATTTATCTCGTGATCATTTATAGACCACTGGGGACTTTAACTTGGCGAGGCGCTGCTTGAGACTTTGCCTAACTGCGGACTCTTCGAACGGGGCGGCGCTGAACAATTTAGCGGTCCTTTCCGCGCAGTCGGGGGACTATCCGAAAGCGAAGTCCTACCTAAGTGCGGCTCAAAGTGTTTTGCCCGACTGCCCGGAGGTCGTTAATAATTTGAAATTCATCGACAAATTTTAAAATGTTAAAAATTGAGTTAGAAATTGTTTGTTTCTGTTATGGCAATAAATATTAAATTGTTGTGGATTTCCTATTCTTTTCCATCTTTTGCGCCTTTGGCTTACCTTAATAATTTCTGTAAACTTGTAGTTATGGATCCGAAAAGACACTAATCACATAAGAAATTCTATTTTTCAAAGAAAGCAGGATGTTAAGACGCATCACACCACATTATACATTTTTTCCGGTTAACTGTAAAACCATCACGGCATATTTCAGCATAGCCCACCGTTCATTGGACTGGTTTTGCTCGCAAACGCCACCTGTACCATCTGGTGGAAAAATTAAGAAATCCACACATGTGGTCTTTTGACATTTCTGCAGTAGCCGACAATTAACAGGAAAACGTTAGGGGCGACTCCAGACTTCTTGCAATTTTAATTGAATACCTCCAAATCCACAAGTTGATATTAATTGAAAGTTATGAATTTACTTCCTAAGACCCATGAGGAATTTGGACAAGCTGAGTACTGGGACGCATTCTTCAAAAAGCGTGGAGCAGATGCTTTCGAATGGTTTGTTATTTTATAAAAGAGCTCACAAAGTAAAATTTTTCTTTTAAAAGGTACGGCGAATATTTAGAATTATGCTCCCACTTACATAAATATATAAAACACAAAGACAAATTGTTGGTAGTTGGGTGTGGTAACTCAAAACTGAGCATGGATTTGTACGACTCTGGTTTCAAGTAAGACTACTTTTTTAAGCTCCTTTTAATTTCTGTGGTAAATTATTTCTTAGAGATATAACAAACATTGATATTTCACACGTCGTCATCAAGAAAATGTTGGAACAGAATAAAAAGACTCGAGGTGATATGAAATTTCTTGAAATGGATGCAACAGCGATGAACTTCCCGGACGAGGAATTTTCTGTTGTCCTGGACAAGGGAACCCTCGACGCTCTTATGACTAACGATTCTGAGGAAGTTATAAATAAAGTTAAGAAGTACTTTGCCGAAGTCATAAGGGTTTTAAGGTAAATTAACTCTGCTAAAGAAACAGAAAATCAAATAGCTTCTGTTACAGAAATAGTGGGCGATTTATTTGCATATCTCTACTCCAAGAACACATTTTGAATTTCGTTGTTTCGAACTTGCCTCAAAATAATTGCATGTTAAGAATTGTTCGATGCTGGGAGGCTGAACAAAACACCAGAGAAACTTCCCCGAACAGTGCAGTAATGCCCGTGTTCATGGTGGTTGCTACCAAATTCAAAATTCTGCCTCAGCCGGTAATGCGATTTATAAAGAATTAAATTTTCATTCTAAGTTTTCTTCTTTTATAGATTATAGAACTTAGTCTAGCCGGGGACAAAATACAGAGACTTCCAAATGCAGAGCATCTGGTCGAATCTGTTAAGTCAGTCCAAAATGCTGCTTTTGTATGCAACGGACTAAAAAAAAGCAGCATAGCAGGTGCAGTGTTTCGACTAGTTGAAATAAAATTCTTGATCTAATTTATTATTTCAGACTGCAACGAAGTAGTCATCGACTTATTTAGTCCAGGATCTAATAGTCCACGGTATACTGTGTATATTTTGGACCAACCACCTGCTCGAGGCAATGAGAAATATGCCGCTTTTATTGTGCACCAGGGAAGGTAAAAGCATTTCTAATGGAAGTAAATACGCATCTATTTCTAACAATGCGTTAATTTTTCTTTCTAGAGAATTGGATTGGCTTTTTTCAACTCCCAAAGGAAGGAAAAAATTGATTGAGTGCACTAAACAAAATCGCTTGGCTATCATTACTTTACATAGGGATCATGCATACTCAAGTTTGGAGGATATTAAGAATGAACTGGCGGATAGTGTAAGACACTTCGCACCTGAAGCTATGACTCAACAGGTAATATAATCAAATGTGAGAAAAATTTTAAAAGTTATAAAAGAAAACCCTTACTATTTAAACCACCGCATTTCCCAACAAGATCCCCTTTATGACTTTAGGCGATGATTTCGGTGAGAGAGAAGTTATAGAACGGGGTCACTCTGAATTTTCCGGGGATTATGTGATCGAGGAATTTAAAGGTTCTGATGGAAAACTACTGCGACGACTCGTATTCCTCGCAAATCAGTTTGCAGTGCAATCTGAAGCCCTTGTTAAAGTGGGTAAGTTATACATTTTTAGGTTTCCTTTTAAATAACAGTTGCTTTTTTAAGTGAAACGAAAAAATAAGAAAGAAACGAAGACTATCGACCTTAGTTACTTACCTTCACAGTACCATGCCTTTATGATCTCTGGAGTGCACCTGGCTGCAAAACAAGGAATGAAAAAGGACGCAGAAGTTCTCGTTATAGGTTTAGGTGGCGGAGGACTTTGTAGCTTCATTCACCAGGCACTCAGGTGAGATAAACCCAACACTTTACCCATTGCTTGAAAAAAATATAATTTTTTATTTATTAGAAATGTGAATCTAACAGCTGTTGAACTTGACCCTGCCATAAAAGATGTCGCTGTAAAATGGTTTAATTTCAAAGAAGATCGACGACTTAAAGTGGTTATTGCTGATGGGATAGAGTATTTATCCGAATGTGTTAAATCAGGTAAAGTTGAATTACCTTTGAATTCTTGCTTTCGTTTACAATTAATTATTATCAATTTTCATTAATTTATCAGGTCGTCGTTTCGATGCAATTCTCTTCGACGTAGACGGTAAAGATTCGTCTGTAGGAATGAGTTGCCCGCCACAGTGTTTTGTTGAGACAGAAACCTTGGAAAATGTTAAGCGAGTCGTCCAAGAAAATGGTATATTTATGCTAAATCTTGTCTGCAGAGATGAAAACGTTAGGGATGAGGTTGTTAAACAGTTGCAAGGCACATTTAAATCGATTTGCTGCTACAGACTTCAAGAATATTTTAATGAAGTTTGTTTCTGCCGAAACGACGATTCTTTTAAAACTTTAAATGATTGGATGGGAGCTTTAAGAGCTTCTAGCAGAAATCTGAATGAGTTAGTTAAGAAAACAAAATTGTGTAAAGAAGAACTTATAGATGTTGAGGATTTTATAAAAGCATTAAAAATATAATAAAAAATCTTTTACAATAAATTTTTGCTTTTTTCTTGTTCGCCTGGATTTTTTTTATTTTTACAGAAGGAACTTTGATTGAAAGAGTAAAGGTTTGCAAAAATTCTTGATTTATTCCTTAAAGTAGAAATATACTGAATAAGGATAATAATAAATAAAACTAACATAACATTTACATTCGAACATAGACACTAAGCCAAAGAAAAAATAATAATAATATCAGTTGTAGAAGAATTCAAATATTATTTACACGCTCCCTCCTCGCATCTTCTCTCACGCTCACTAGAAGGCTTCATTCGAACAACTCTTAACCATTTAATTTGCTTTACTTATAATTTTGGTATATATGGTATATGTATATAATATAGTTCCTCTGTCAGTCCTCTAAACAATGCAGTATAACAACAATATTAGTAATTAATATTTTTTCTCCAAGAGAAAAGTCGCTGTCTAGCTACTCGTATTCTATCAAGTCTCGAAACGTATTTTTCCCTCAGTGGCATCTTAAACGGGTCATCGCGAAGTCCATACAGTTTTTATCGCTTAATTATATCATACAGTCGAACTTATCTTAAAAAGTAGAAAGTAAAACGTATTTAAGTAAATAAATATTGCTTGCAAGAGTTACTGATTATTGAGAGAAGAAACAAAAATAAGTGGCCAATCAGAGCATACAATCTAATAATTAAGTCACACAACTCAGTTAAGATGCTTGTTAATATCTTGTTCGCTTCTATTCAAGCTGCACAATTGGATAAATTTGTCTAAACCATTCTTTTTGCTTTTAGTAAAACATTTCCGTCTCGAGTTAACAAAATGCACCTAGACCCATCAACGTTTGATAAAAACTCGATCATTACTAGTTATAAGATATTCGTTACTTATTTGGTTGATAGAGTAGTAAAAGGAGTTGTATAATAAATCTTTTGTATACCTAGTTGCGCAATGCATTAAAAATAATTTAAATTTAATGCGATGTTTTGCGAATGTACTGTAAAACGAAAGAAGTGAAGTAAATTCTGATGAAAATAATATTTGGAGAAGAAATAGCTGCAACAGGTGGGAGGATTATTTTTAATTATTGAAGGACAGTGGGAACAAATTTAAGCAGAGAAAAATTGGCTCAATAAAATACTTCTAGGGAGAATTCAATCATTATAGACTTGACTATTCGGCAAAGAAAAGTTTGTACTACATAAGTTTAATTTTGTTTCTATGGTTTTTTACGAAGATGCATATATAACCAAAAAATCTACAGTAGATCTTATATTTAGTTCGTTCGTTCAGACATATAAAAATGATTAACCGTTCGTACAGAAAGAAATAGGCATCACCATTAAGCAAACTTTAATTAAAACAAGCGAATTTCTAAAACGAAACATCGCTAAAAAAAGAACCATTTTTTTATTGAAGAAGGTGTGTGCTTCATTCAAAGGGAATTTTCCTGAAAGAATTTTTTTCTCTCTTGTTTGCTTTTTTTTCTAAAAAAAATTTGCTCTTCGCTAGAACACTTATAATATGTTAACTAATCCCTCATACGAATTGGGCCAATTGAATGATATTCCAACAAAATAAGGATAAGGATTTCTGTTCCTGTCCTTTATTCAACAAACACTTGTTGGAAATTAAATATAAACAAAATTGTTTTTCTGTTCAGTCTCATGTTTAGAACCTATACTTAAAAAAATAAAGCCCATCTTAATTATATGTCTGCGATTTACTACCTATAATTGTTCCGACCAGTTTACTGTTGTTTTATGTTAGGTTGTTTAAATAGTAGGTTATAAATAAAATCCGGATATCAAGAATATGAATGAAAAATATTAATTCTCACACGAAATATTGATTAATTCTCATAAGAAAATATTGCGGCAGTCAAACGTTAGAGCAGAAAAACGACAAACCGCAAGCGAATTAAGTAATTGAAGATAATTCAATCAAAAACCACTTCAATTTACCTTTAAAATGCCTCTCCGGCTTCTCCGGGAACAGGTACAACCACTAAATTCGAATCTGAAAGGAATGAAATGTGATTACTACAAGGTGGGGCAAAAGTAATGGTTTCACTAGCAATGCTGAAGAGCGATACAATTTTGTGGTAAAAAAAAGCAGTTCAAACTGCCGACAGCACGAAAGTACCGCCACCGGTAAGGGTTTATGTTACAATCAAAGCATAAATGCGTCGCAATTTGATTTAACTGGGAAATTCTAGTGTTAACTATGTTCTTAGCGTAAATCTAGTTTTAACTAGTATTGTTTATTGTTTTCTCAAACTTGCGCTATATTGCGGTTTATCACACAAACCTCCCCCACCGTTTTACCTAAATATAATTCGAGTTGAGGAAACATAATTCGTGCCGAAGAAAATTTATAAATTCATTGTATGGAAAACGAAAGACACTCTTTGAAGTTGAAGGAAAAATAATATCAGGTAAGAGTTAACTTCTCTATGTTTTATTGTAATATACGCAACCTCTCCTTTTCCATATTTAGACATCTCTCCGAATGAAATTGATATGAAAAAATATCCACAATTTAACAAAAAACAACAGCTACAGGCATAACAAATAAATGCAAGGCAAGCACACGGTGCGAGGCAGTGTACAAGAACATTTTGCAGAGTTTCAAAATTACAATTTACATTCCCGATGGTGGTAAAAAAAACAGTCGTAGTCTACGCACAAAGCCCGACTTAATAAAAATGGCTCAATTACGTAATGTAAAATTTGTTTACAAAACAAAAAAAAGAGTGCGGGTGCCGTTCATTCCACAATTTCATACTTTCCATTGCAAGTACGGGGATTTTCTAGAAAACTTTTTTCAAAATCTTTTTAAAACTACGCTTATTTTTTGAACTAGATTTACCATTACTCAATAAAGAGCCCGTTGTTGTTGATGTGCCGGAGGTGCGCAACGAATCATCGCTTCCGTTGCTGTTGCTAAGAATTGTCTTGGATTCGGCCGAGGGCAACACGTCTCGTATCCCATTCACCTTATGTGTAGGTTTCGGACTTCCCGGTTTCTTCTTCTTCCCGTTCCCATTTTGACTGGAGTTCTCCTCATTTTGTTGACTAGAAACAAAACTTTTGTTTTCTGTCTTTTTTGACCGATACCACTCCCAGCCGGTTGGGCCGTGAGGGAGCTTTTTGCTATTGCCCGTTTTACCGAACGGAGACTTGAGAAAATTCGGCGAAGATAATCTTCTTATCTTGCTAGTTTTCTTACTTATCTTAGGTAAATTAACGTGGTCACCGTTCAGTACCTTTCCCTTTTTACCCGATGGTCCTTCGGGCATAAACTCGTTGTAAGCGAGGTCCGAGCCCGGGATGTAACTTTCGTAGTCCTCGTCCGGAATTAGACTGTCGTCCGGATTTGTCCCTGTACTCGTCGAAATTGTTGATAACGTAAAATCTCCAGGAGCTGATTCCTGCCGGAATAGCAGAGAATTTTGTTGTTTCCCATTGTAGATCACAGACATTTTGCGTTGCCTTAGTTTGGCCTTCTTTCTGATTATCTCGTTTAACCAGTTCTTTTCAGCATCGTCCGAATTGCCCGACTCGCCCGTCTCAGGGATGAGTAAGTCCTTATAACTACCGGCGATCTTCATCGCTTCCTCGCTAGGTCTTCTTGTTTTATGGCAAGGGGATGGATGCCCAGAAACACCCTCCAAAGACTTTCGCCTCATTAGTTTCCTGGGAGTTGTGATTCGTTTTCTACAAAAGCAACTCTCCTCATATTTTTGCACAAATGCGTAGTACTTCCGTCTAGAGTTGCGCAAGAAAAGCCATGACATGAAAAAGTGAAGGACTACCACAGCAACTATGCAAGATGTGAGGCCAATCCATGTGTTGACCTTAAGAGTTAGCCCTTCCAGGTCCTTGCGCAGCTTGACGTTCTCGTCAATGAGATTCTGCTCCTTTTCTTGGGAGCGATGGTTCTGTTCCTCAATAGCTGAAAGAGTTTTTGCGAAGGAGTGCTGCAACTCCTCGACTTGCTTCTTGTACCGTCGACTGAGCTCTTCTAAGTACTGTCCAGACAGCGACATGTTGCGCTCAAGTGCCTGTGATATGCGGAAAAGGAAATTAATTAAAATATGTTAGCCAAATTGGATGAACACCCAGTACTTAAATGTCTTAAAACTTTAAATCAAAAGTAAGAACTATGGCTATTTTAATGTTTAAGAATCCTTAACACACCTTTAGTGTTCAGTTCTGATTTTGGATTCACGCAACAGAATTTAACTATGAGCTATTTTAGTATGTGAGGTGATGATTCAGCTTACCTTAATCCTATTTGATAGCCTGATAAAAACGCTCTCTGAATGCACTCTTTGGGGAACCTGGTGATTGTTCAATTGGTTCGACTCGGAGTTCGGAGGGCTGAGATTCTCGTTTGAGCTTGTCTCAGACAGCAAAGTATCAATGCTCTCCCAAGCTCCGTTTTCTGCTTCCTCATCCTTAACTTTGGTGACTTCTTCCACCTTAGCCGTAATTGATTCCACACTGAGGCTTTCTTCGAGTGGTTTTTGCGTCGCATCTGGCTTTTCTGTGGATACTTCCTCCTTTTCTGTAGACTTTGCATCTAGATCTTCAACAATATTGAAAATGTTGACATTTGAGTCTACAGAAGCCTTCTTCACCTCTTCGGATTGCTCGTCCTTTTCAATCGGGGGTTGTGGTATTTGGGTGGGTTCACTGTCCTTCACCGCCAGGACAACTTCTTCACTGTGATTTTCTGCTTTTGCAGCTTTAACATTCTCCTGATTGTCTGTAATTTTTCTATCCTTAATTTTTACAACACTAGCCGTTTTTTCCCCAGCCTCATCCGTAGGTACCCCCAGTTTAGGTACCTTACGACCTTTCTTCGCGCTCTCAACATTTATGTAATTATCCCCTGACTTTCGATCAATGGTTAAGTTCAGAGCTGTGTCACCTCCATCAGACTTCAGTGTTGACTTTTTCTCGGAAGCTGCAGAAACGTTCATTATGTGACACAGCGCTGCTATGTAATCAACGGGGAGTAAACTTAGTAAGTAGCTATGTTTCTCGTCTAGTACTAAGTAGCTTTGCTTCTCAACTACAGGCTTACATCCTAGACTTTCAGCACTTGTAAAATCCATGCTAAATCTATTGGCACATATCTGCGACGATATAATATGATTTCTCAGAAGCTCTATGCTAAGAAGACTCATCAAGTCGTGGTGTCTGCACGAAAGCAGGCGATTTACTCTGGTTACCAGAGATTGCGGGCATTTATCACAAGAAAATTCCCTTTTCAAGGTGAAGCAATTGGTGACCAGGTGGGACCGATTTCCAGCAACGTCTTCTGTTTTGTTGGGATTCGTTTTGACCAGAACTTCCGCAGCTTTTTTCACAATGGAAATGACTGCGTCGCTTGCTGACTTAAAAAGGTTATTTTCGCTTTTAAGGCTATTTGGGTCAACAGCAAATTCATCTTCATATTCGTCTAGGTCATCGCTCGGGGACCGGTTTTCTGTTTCAAATGCTTCAAATTCAGATGTGCCGTAGACGCGAAAAAGCGATATTGGACAAAAGTGTTCTGAATTATAGTGGGAATGGATATCCACCCTAACAAATTTTCCAAATAGATGGGGATGAAGCTCAAAGCTTTGAATATTCCTTTGATCGTCCGCGATAAATCTACCAACATTTGACCACTCTCTGGTGGGAAATCTATTGCTTACCGCAACTGAGAAATTTTTGGGCGAAGACGAGAAAAGTTCAAAATTAGCTAGGTCTATTTTTTCAGCTTGAATCGCTTCGCAGAGCTCTACAACAAACCATATGCGATTTGTGCAAGGACTCAGCATATACTCATCTTTCGAAGCTGTTAACAAAGCCCCTGTATTTTCAGCTTCTGCGTTTGAGGCTATTATTTTAGCCCCACAATCAGGGGAGGCGTAATTTTTAGCCCGCAACTTAAGTTGTTGCGGCTTGCTTCCTGTAGTCGCATTTTTCTTCATAGAAGATGAATTTAAACCTTCTTTCTCGAGCTTCTTCTCAGCCTCTTCCATTTGTTTTTGCGCCCATTCTGAGAATACTGGAATTGGATTTTCCTCAACGGTTATATTTACTTCTGGACTTGATCTTGTATTTGCTAATGGAATGGTTTCGTTTTCTTGAGTACCTAAGCCTTCTTTAGAATCTGCTAAAACATTCTCGGAAACAATTGTCCCTCCAGAATCATCGACCTTTCTGGTTCTTTCATCTGGGGGTATTTCATGCGGTAGAATTGTTTCTTGCTGCACACTTTTCGGTTCAGGAAGGATGATCACATCGTCTTGTATGATTTGACGGTCTCCTTCAGAGGAATCATCTTCTTCCGTTTGATTTGCAGCATCTGGTGATGGAATTATTTCGTTTTCGGCATTTTCATCAATAGGATCGAGTATAAGCTCTGTAGTTTTCTCACTTAACGTTATCACAGATGGAGTGACTGGGATGTCTGACAACCTAATGAGATACAAAAAATATTGGTTAATAAATTTCGCCTTAGTAATTAGGTGAATAAATTTAATCGGTGTTTTCAATTTGAACGGACCTTATTTAGTCTCTACCTCGATCAAATCAACTGCGACAGATAATCCATATTCGTAAACCAGACTTGTCGATGACATTAAATAGTTGATAAAATTATGTTTGGTTAAAATTGGCGACAACTTCATTGATCAAAACTGAGAGATCGTATTTGATGAAATTCTCAAGTATATAATTTGAAATTTATTTCAATCTTATATCTTTATAATTTGTTTATATCTTCCTATTACATTTAATTTCTTGTAATTGTAATTTTTATGAGAAGTTTTACCAATGTTTGTCTTGTACATATTGATTTACTTTACGTCGACAAAAACGCTATCTACGGAAATCCGGACTCCCCGGTAACCTCTGTATGGCACGCGGCTCTAATACTAAATAAAGCTTAGCTTCACAACAATTATTAAGTCAAAAGCCGCACAAAAATAAAAATGTAATCAATCTTTATCAACGTTTAAGCGAAATATTTGAAAAAGGAGAGAGTAGACACTGTCCACTCGCCTTTCAAGGTTGTTCGACGGCCCCGAGATTAAATTATATATGTATAGTAATTACATGTCTCCCTGCTAACAGTTGATAACTGCCGACATAATTCGCAGAACCTTGATTAATTATGCTTTGTTCTTGTTTCTGATTAATATCGCTCAAAGAGATTCTCAGATGCTGAGAAATGAAAATAATAAACGTACTGATGACTATGGTGCAACTTACCCGCCAAACATGGTCGATATGGCAAATATCTGAGAGAACCAAAGAATCCAACAGACAGATAGGAAGATTGTGATGTGCTTCATCTTGTCAGTCTTGTGTAAATAATCCATTAAACATAGCATTTATTGAGATGTACTTCTTCGCACTGGCACTATGTATTTATGTATTATATATATTGCAGTTCGACAATATTCAATTTGTACTGGACTCACGGTGAACTGGTGCACTTTAGGCGGTGTGCATGTCTAAACCTAATTGCTGCGCTTCGGCTGCATAACCGAACAAAGAAAATGGGTTAGATTCTGACCGTACAGCACGAAAAAACTAATAGCGTGTTTTACTTCATTTCGGTCTGTTATGCTTTTAGTGAAACGACTGCGATAGTAGAAAATTCCCGCTCTGACGAAATATTTTCATAAGCAGTCTCCCGGTTCCGAACCCCTATCCAGGGCTACCACATAGAAACAGTGTATTAAGTAGTACGCCGAGTTTTCACGCCCCGCTTCGAAACCGATTCGATTCAGCCGTTTTTGTGATGCTTTGATAACGCACGCTAAATTGTTGGCGTACTAAAAATAGAGCGCACGAGATTCCGTCTTGAGATTGCGTCGCCGCCCGTCCGCCGACGGTGAGGAAAAACCATTGACCGCCTCGATGCAGCCGCTAGATAGAGTTCGAGAGCATTTCTACAGATGTGGGGATTCTCGTCGAAATCTTGGGATTCAAGATCGGGGTGATCGATCGTGAGACGCGGGACATCGCGAGGATCTAATGAAAGAAAGTGGTGTAACCCAGGCGCTAAGCTGATAAGTGGTAATTGATACAGACAGTCGGTTTTCATCAGAGGGGTGAAACTGATCGTTAGTTTCAATTCTTGTGAACGAATTTCCATGATCATAATTGAAGCACCAACATCTACTAATAGAAGATCACTGATCCATCTAACTATAAAAAGGCGATTGGGACTGAAATAAGCCATTCAAACAATGTTGCCCAATATAAAGATCGCATCTTATCATATGTCGTGAACCCTCATAATCAAAGTAAAGAAAAATGTATTCGACTCAGGAAATTAACAATAATCATGCAAGAGCTGCACAAGTTCGTATCACTAACATCTTCACGGAATATGTAAATTTTAATGATACAATAAAGCACATGTGGTCGATTTTATTTACATATTTAGCTAAATTGAATAAGAAACTCAAACAATTTTAAATAGAAGTACAATTCTCTATGATTTAAATGAAATCCAGATATAAGAGTTTCAAACATAAATAAACCGAAAATTGAACATAAAACTCAGAAGCCACGTGGATCTGTACTTAAGTGAAAAACAAAATGACATGGACGCAGAAACATTAGCAAATATTTTTCGTGCGTCACTTCTTAGTAACTTACTGCGCCTGACCGAGCCTAGACTAATCTGGTTTTAATAGTAGTCTAATTTTTATAATTATTGATAAGAGGCAAGGGGTTAATAAATACATATGTATGTGCGCATAACAACAATTGTTTGAATATTGGCATAAGTACCTTTTTTTGTTTTTGGGAATAAGCAAGGTTTTCGTTGCAAACAAATTTTGTATTGTAGAATACGAATGTTAAAAATGTTCTTTCTTTCAGAAATTATTTATACTTTCCTTCGTATAAAAAATCGATTTTATTTAACACGTGTTAAACCAACTCAACAAAGAAGGAGGCTTTTGTTTAAACAATTGTTTCTTTCTGCCTGATTAAAAAACTGCGCATTTTCGAATTAATGGCAAAGTAGCAATTTTGTTGTAGTATTGTATATGTATAAATAGAGCTGCATTAAGTAAATAACGGATAATTAAGCTTTTTGAGTAGTTTAAAGTAATTTGCAATTATATGCCAAGTATTTTACTGCAGTTTTGAAGCGTCTAGGAAACTTTTTTGCGAACGTAAATTAAACTAAGTCAGGCCAACGTCACAGTGAGTCTTATTACTTTTATTACGAGTGCGCAAGTGATACCCACCTGCGGTAGGCGACTGGCAACAAAAGAGATCTTCCCGTTTGCGACACAAATGTGGAGTAGAAGAGCTCAAATTTCGCAACGAGAACCCAAACGCAACGATATGAACGAAATCCAACAGGAAGTTGAGGCCTCTACCGATGACCGAACTCAGCCAAAAGACGTTTAAGTCATATCCTAATTTTGAGTCTGTCTTCCTCCTCCACCCACTTTCCGTCTTTTCTATTTTTCGCTATTTTTAGCATTCGCCTCTTGGGACTTGGGAGTGATGAGGGAGGCAACTTAATGCAGTCGTAGTGTGAATTTTACGTAGCGGAAATAATACGCAGCGCGACTTTTTCGCAATCCTTTTTAATTCAGACTACCTACGACAGAAGCATGAATAAACATAAGTTCGAACAACCCCCTTCCCGTCCATTCCCTGCTAATTATATTAAACAAATGGGTCTGGCGCCAGTCGAGCACAGGAAAGTCGGCTGCTGAAGCCACCTTGTGCACACAGACAAAGAGCGAGTGTTTCAGGTTCATGGTTTTCGATACTAGGATGACGCAAAGCAGTAGGTGGATTTGAAATCAGATCGACATTTCTCCCCACAACCAATTTTTCCATATCTAATGTTAGAATCAAATAATTAATATAATTAAAACATGCTGTTTTTAGAAAACGTAAAATTTTAAAAATATTATAACATAAGATAATAAATCCCAGGTATTTAAAATTACAAACTTTTAGATGTGAGCTAATTGTCTTATTTGTGATTGTATTTAAACATTAGAAAAATGCCTTCTTTTGAGAGTATTTAAATAAAAGCTTGTTTTTAAAAATGTTTTTTTACTATTAAAAGGGATACTTTTTTAGCAGAAATTAACGCCAAAACATTTCTGAAAAATTCTTAATGAGAAACTTCAACGCAGGTGAATGATGTAAATCTGAAAAACCACCCTTGGAGAAGACTTTCATTCAAATACCTCAAATTCATTTTAAAAACAATGTTTTTAATATTTTCTCCGCACTTAAAAATATGGGGCACTGAACCGCGTTGAGTTTGCAGCGGCCGAAGTATGTGAGGCAAGTGACGATATTTACCTCGGATTAGTGCTTATCGAGCGGTTTTATTGCGGACTCTTATCACAAACGATGGTAATTGCGAGTAATGGACACGGCTCGCGAATTAGAAAGCTCGAAGTCGAGCGGCGCGCGCTGAAAACTTGATAAAGCCTGGACAGCGCGCTGGACATTCATTCATTCATTCATTGACCATTCTCAAGACGCTGGGTGTCTGCTATAATTTCGCGGGCAATAAATCAGATGGGAGTCGCGATAGAAAGATGCAGTCGCGGCCGCGAGTGGGGTCCTCATGAAATATGATTAGCCGCACCACGGCGCATCCATGCGGATAAATCGAAAGCTCATCACGAGCTCACGACTCGGCCGCGCGCTCTTACTTCCAGCAGTGTCTAAAAAGTAAAATTGCATTTATTGCAAAATTATTTATTTCCCGGCGGCGGCGGCATCTCGTTGCGAGTGCGCCGCCTTTGCCACCCCCAGCATCCCGCGCGGACCGCGTTCCACTGCACACCGGGGCTTAGATTTGGACTCCGGCGGTCTGCGCGGCGACGTCACAGCTTAATCAATTTGTGAGCAGACGGCTTCCCGGCAGTTGCCCTTTGGTTTGCGGCTATTAAAAGTTATGAGTAATTCATGATAATTGAATTGGCTATTTGTGCCTAAAAGGTGAGCTGCTGACATGTTCCACTTCGTGTGGAAAAGTGAGATTTCTCTTCTCAAGACATTGACCACGAGTTAAGGACCCGCATGGTGTCTTTCACGTCTTGCTCGGAATCTTCTCGGTAATTATTCAATTAGCTGGAATATGAGTGCCTAGTTAAGACTGCCAAGTTTATGGCGACTATATCCTCACTTCGGCAGGCCGTACATCATTTGGGAAAGGTATACAATTTTGGAACAAATGTTAGTTTTAGACATTATCAGGGTCAGTTGAAAGTCTACATACAGCAGTGCATGCTCGAAAATAAATTTAGTTAGTGGGTGAAAATGTCTAGTCGTAAAACTTAAATACGAAAGTACTTTCGCAAAACTGTACGGAAACAAGTTAAAGAAAATTGACTTTAGGAAAACCCCTATAACATAAAACTACTATTTTAATATTGCTGTTTTTAAGAACTTAAGAATCTTGTAAAAATTTTAACGGTAAAAAGGAATACATATCTTCGCAATTATGGATTTTAAGGTTAAATAACTTTCTACAAATTCAGCTTGTATTAATTATGCTGGCTTGGTTAGATGTCTAAATAAATTTGTTAATACCTTTCCAAAAAAATAATTTAAAATGTTTTATTACTCTTATTATATATAAATTAAAAATGTCTACACTTCTGCCTGTTGTGAAAAGTGGCAGGATTTTTATAGTAGTAATAACAGCTCAAAGCTTTAGAGTTTTAAGTACAAGCAAAAGAATTTACGAATGTAACTGAAAAACTCATAATCGGTATATAGAGAAATAATCTTAAAACAATTATTTATTTTATAAGGATCATTTGACCGCAATTTATTATAGTTATTATACAGCTATAAAACAATTTTATTAAAGTCGTTTGCACGCATAGCAAATTAATTTTACGTAACCGTAGACTGTCTTGAAAGCACTATCGAAAAGTCTTTTAAAATTGAAGCTATGATGTGATTGGTTAATTCCAGAAGATTAATTAGATATTGTGCGTAATGCGTTCGTAATTAGGGACGGATGTAATTGGAAGTTTTCACTTGCCAATTGTTTCTATTTAATTGAAATTCAATTGGAGACCCTTTGATGCTGATAGTCCAGAAGATTTCACTTTCGAAATTAGCAAATAGCCAGCAAAATTCCTCAAGCGGAGATAAAATCTCCCTTGGAATTCTTTCAAAAATGTTTCCATTTTACTTTAAATCCTCTTGCATAACTACAATTGAACATGCTGAGGATTATTTCCTGCAGAAGTCTCGTTACCTAGCCAATTATGTATTTTATTTTTGTTTGCTGAGAAGTGCTGATTGAAAAATTGATCCCGTCACCCTCGATCAAAACCTTTCATGTATTTTCAAATTCCGAAATCTTCCTCATTAGTTTCCCTACAAAGGTACATCTGTTTGCCGCGATATTTCCCACACCGGCAACAAAAGAACCAAGAGTCGATGATTCTTCCTCGAATCGAGGTTTGTTAAAAGAGGCGCCCCCGTGCACCGATGCAATTTTCACATAAGAAGTTTAAACGGCGGAACAAAGTTGCTATTACCTTTTATGCTTTTATGCAACTCGGTTTGCAGCGGCGGGTCATGTAATAGATCGTGCCTTTAAAACCGAACGAAACGAACATACCGAAAATCCACCTGGAAGCATTCACTGCAAAGGCTGGCTGCTGGCGGTGTTGCTGCATGTAGGCCGCTCATATGCTCGCAAATGTATTGCAAAAATTAAAAGAGATAAAACTTCGTCTTCCCACCTTTAGAAGTAATATTTCGTTTTTTACTTATTCACCCGCCAGATTCAGTGAATGAATGAATAATTTTCAGCGATAGTGCTATCAGGATTCGAGCAACTCTGCGAGAATTAAAAATTAGCGGCGTGAAAACATGTGTGCTGCGAGATTAAAATGCATAATTAAAGTACACGCCGTTTACATAGCAACCCTGGAGGCCGAGCAGTTTTACTGAGCTGCAAATAGACTCGCTGGAGGCACGAGAACATTTTATTTTAGTTCCTAATACTTCAAGCCATGAAACTGTGCCATGACTTAAAGTCGATTACGTCTGTTACCGACGTTGTAAAATGCTTTTCTTATTTTTTTCCGTCTTTACAAAATATGCCTATAAATATAAATTACCACGACCTGCAGAACTTGCGATAAAATTTAGTCGTCTCTGCTTTTTGCATATTCCTATTGTTTACACATATCTTCTCCGTATGTCAGCCTGCTGATAAAATGCATGTCCCACTTTGCAATCGACTTTAACGCACTGCCACACATTTAATTGATATTCAGCCATAGCTGAATACATTATGTATAAGATTGAATAGCCGTAATTTGCGGCAGTGTATTCAACTGCACAGGCGTTAAAATTGAATTGTCCGCAAATGTTCCGCGCCTTTCTTCATTCAATTATTAAATTTGTTAGCACAACGAAAACTGAACGATGCGCGGTGAAGATCTATGAGAAAGAAAGCTTCTACATCTATCTTGAGGAAATGAATTCGAGATAAATTTTTTGAGCATTTTTGGCACCGCATCATAGTGGGAGCAGTGCCAAAAAATTACATGACTCGAATTTTGGTGGTTGTCCGAAGATGTAAACAGAGAAAAGTCAATGCGTCTCGTTGAAGGGGTCAGGAGCAAGTGCAGTCGCATTAAAATGTATAGCGCAATACGCCTAGTAGTATTAATAACCGCGTTTGATTTGGCTCATTTGGGGGCGCAATAACTTTATATTTGGCGCGATGGAAAATATGAAATGTGCCATATTTATAGTCGCAATTATCACATGTTGAATGTCGTAGGAATTTTCATCTTCACTCATGTACGAGTGCCTTTAAGTTGAATGCAGCATCGATGAGAATTTACAACAACCTACTGCGTAATTTTGGACATTTGTAATTACATACATTAAATGACGGTGGTCTCAGAATAGAGTTTGTTTAGGAATATACTTATTGAAAGAACGAGTCCATGATGTAGAAAAACTTCAACGATATAAATAAAATTAGAAATCCAAAATTTTCGTAATTTTCTTTTATGAAATCAATAATTACGAAAACGATTTCCTCATAAAAATGTCATCACTTTTTTCTTAATACATTCTTATCACTTCATTAAATATTTTTATAAATTATTGCAAAACTCAAAAATAATTTTAGTCTTTTAACAAAAATTAAAAAAGTGTAACTTTAATTTGATCGGAAAGGCCATTAAATTGTTCATTACTAAAAATTAGTATAAATTTGTCGTAACATATGTATGTTCCAATAAGTTATCAAGATAATAAAATTAGCAAGTTCTTATACAAAATAAATAGTTAAGAAAATGAATTTCATATTCAGAAAATTTAAATTTCGTCGGTCAGTGACCAAATACAAAATCAACAAAACTTGATATAAAGCTTACATGAAACAAAAAAATCCGTCAAAAGTTTTTTATGTAGCTTGAGCTAGAAACAGATAAGACGCCAGATCGAACTGCGGCGTGCGTCGAACCGCACCTAAAAATAAATTTTTGCAAATATTATAGAATTCCGCCAAATTTTGAGTTCTTCCTTTCTCTTGCTTTCTATGAATTATTTTTTGAAATATTCCCTGTCATGTTCCAGAATTTCAGAAAAGAAATGTGTCATTAACAATTTTTCGCTGAAAGTAAAAATTCCACTGAGAGTTCCTTGAAATTTTACAGGAAAGAAAGGCGTGCAGAGTTGCATTTGGGCAGTGTTTCCAAGGCCAGATATTTTTGGTTTATTATATTAATGTGGGCCGAAATAAATATGGTCACTTTTAAATTTTAATTACAAAATTTCTGCCGTAATGAATGCGTGGCAGAAAATGTCTTTAGTCACGGCCCACTTGAAATAAGATATCTTGGGTGAATTCTTCTTTTGCTGGATATGATAAGGACGTAATAAAATTATCACTGCCGTTGGTCATAAAGCAATAGCACAAAGACGCACATAAAAACGTAAAACGTCTTAAATTTTTCGCACTCATTTCTTCACGGCCTTTGTTATTGTGTTATTGTTCTTGAAACAAATTTGCGCTACATTTGAACATAGTAAAATTTTATTTATTTCTTTGCATAATATAATTTAGTGTTTGAATATTATTTTGTACTTTTGCTAAAAACTCAAAGGCAAATGTTATTTACCAAACATAAACTGAACTTAAATTTTGTTAACTGTTTAAGATAAATACCTTTAATGCAGCAGGCAAATTTAAGAATAAGAAAAATAGATTTTTTCGAAATTACTGTTAAACAAAATTAAGAGAGTAATAATAAATGACGAGACGGTCGAACTAACTTCGTTTTGTCTGTTAAAATCGAATTGTATGTACGAATTCTTAAGAAATTTAATATCATAAAACGTTGGTTCCAAATATCATGTCGAACTGAACGCATTGAGCTTCGTAATGCATTTTTAATTACTAAAAATTGAAATACTAACACTTTGACATTAAAACGAAGGAAGCAATAAACTCGTTTGTTATGTGCATGTAAATTAAACCGGCTTTGTTGCTTCAGAGGAAATTTATTTTTAAAAGAAAGAACCATTCACACCCTGCTTTTTACTATTTGGTTTTAAGCCTGGAAACCGCCCATTCCCAAAGCTATTGTTGTAATAAAAGTATTCGTTTTCCGCTATATTTAGTGTCTTGCGCACTTTCCGCGAATAATAAATTTCCAACTTGCGTCTTTCAAGGTTTTCGTGCGATCATCAACTGTTTTTGTTAATGGCATAAAACACAAAATGAATACATATTGCATAGTTTCTTTGAACTATTTTCTACTCTTTTGCAGAAAGTTTAGAATTTTATATTCTTTAACTTATGAATTCTCCTTATTAGATCGTAACCATTGAGGACACAAGTTATCGTATTTACCTACGTTTTATAATTTTTGTGATAGACGGATTAAATGGTTAAGTAAATAATATGCGTGAAACCTTATCTTCTAATCTTCAAGACTTGTTTTCAGTTATTAGCCTTTTTAAAGCGTTAAAAATTTGAAAAAGTGGTTTAAATAGTAATTTAACATCTTGCCTTCCCTTATGCGTAAGGTGACTACTAAAAAGTGAAGATTTTCTTAAAAAAACCTTTCCTTATCAGCTTCAATTACATCACTGGTACTTTCTTCCTCCTTTCTCTCAGGCCAGTGCTACCTCACACAGCCACAAGATAGAAGATTGATGAATAAGACGCTGATAGAATATTTACTGAGGAATGAAATGACGGCAAATAAGAGGTCGTTTATCAGTTCCCACCTCTAATAAGCATACAATAGCTACTTTGCCTACTTATCAGTCAACTCAGCGTTCTTATCAAACACCACCTGTAAAATTTGCTAGAATTCCGCGGCGCCCAATAATTGATCGCAACGTGGAATATAGTTTCATGATGTCCCTCAATTTTATTTTGCGTAACGTGCAACTCAAGACAACAATCACAAGCTTGCACGCTCTCTGTTAATTGTTCTCCAACACGATGTTTATCCAACTGTTAAATAACATTTGCAATTACGCTTAACCGGCCGTCATACAGCGATATTAGATAGTGTTGAACTACTTGCGCCAGCGCGATTCGCGACTTCGAGCGTCTTCTAACTGAAGAATTAAAGCTGGTCTGCGCGCTAGATCCGTTTCAATTTATTTAATCGGTTCGATTCGCGCACCACTATTAAACTTCCCATTTATATTAAAAAGGATAATAAAAAAAAGAAACAACACAGGGGCATAATGAAGCAAAACACAGCTGTTGCGCGAGTCCATAAGTGGGATGCTGCGTGTACATGTGTCTCACCAAAATCTTGGCAGATGCATCCGAAGTCATGTAGATGAAGACACAAATTCTTGATGCGAACAATCCCGACCAGCACTGAACTTGAGCACTTCTTACTAGAACTGTTGGGGTTGGCAAACTGTAACGTGACACGTAGTAAGTGGCTAAGTGGATTTTGGCACTCGTCTAATTTGCATTCATTAAGAAAAACCGACTTCGTTAAGACATTCGCGCTGCGACACCGCGACTATTCATCTAATATATATATTAGCATTTATTTTTTGGAACTTGTGTCTTGAGGAGCTTGTTGCGACTAGAGCGTCTTAAAGAAGGTGGAGAGAACCCGGTATGGTGTATCGGTATAGACTGGCGACTGAAACGCTTTCTCAACCGCGAATGTTGTTTTAGAGATACAATCCAGCAGGAGGCCTCAAACCCCTTTCAGCTCGATTTCAGAGAGACTGAGAGCTTTCCTAGGTTCGCGGCTAGTTAAGTATTCATCATATCGCGAGCCTACTCCGTCCGCCCGAAGATACTTAGATACAGAAACAGATTGCCGGCCTGGCCAAGACTAGAAGACCTATAGAGTGTGGCATTTTCCTCAGTTGCATTCATAAAGAAGTCACACACTCCGCGAAAATCTTTGTCGACTAACCAGTGGGCACAAATCAAAATAATAAACAAAACGCCGCCAAGGCACAGTCTTGCCAGTCGCCAGGTTCTTTCGAGCTTACCGGCAAGGTAGAGCGATACACCTGAGACGGTGGGTCTTAAGACGACAATTAACAAATGTACGACGATGTTACTGCACAATTTTCTGTTGAGCGCAAATGAGACAACTTTCAACTTGGCAATGGCACCAAAAATTAATTGAAACGTTTTCTTCATCTTCGGCCACCACTCAGTTCATTCGCCCTTCCTTTCGAAAGTTGGCGGCTCAACAGTTTGTTTTTCTCAAAAAATCTTAAGAATTCGCAGGACTTGCATTTTGTATTAGGCAGTCTCTTTGGGAATAAATGTATAATATCTCTGGAATTCCGTCTTTGCAAACTGAGCATACAAACTTGGTACATAGGTACGCCTGGTTGGTTTATAAGATTTTTTGGGTTCCTATAGAAAGCAAAATAATTATAGAAAAACAGTGACCCACTGGTGCGCGCCGAATTAACAAAAAGACCTCTGTTGCACCTTTCCCTCTTCGCATTTTATTTAAGCAAAATCGGTAAGTGTAACGCAGTCTATTGCGAAAGTTTATAGCTCAAAGGAGTTGTCTAGACAAATTTATTTAAATTACTTGAACTACCTAGATATAATTTTAACACAAAATCTAGACAATTTTTTTTCGTCGTAAATACATAAGCAAATTATTGATTTACAACAATAATTATTAATATGTAGAAGAATATATATAATAATAGTATAGTTTACTAAATTTTATAGAGCTCATTAGGGGTAATTTTAAAGGCGTCTACTTGTTATCCTTTTAGGTTGTGTCACCACCACAGAAACTGATTAAGCAAAACATTCCGAATTCTTTCATTTCGTTAAGGTGGACAGAAAGCGGATTTAATTGAGCGAATATAAACAGACCTCATGTCAAGGGATATTAATTGTTGTATTTAAATCATGTTTTATAGCTTCAACTCAATAACATTCTCTGTCTTAAGGCATCTTAACTCCGCCTATTATTAAATGTGATTTATTTCGTTATATACAGTTAATACTCCAATTTAAATATTGAAACTAATTGGCAGAAAGCAAGTTTTATTGATTCCGTATGGCTGGAATTAATGCATGATCATAGGATATTCAGGGCTAGTGCTTGCAACATAAAAATTTCTCTGAGATTTTATACAACCAGCTAGCCTACATAGAGATCAAACTCACCAATAAGGAAATGTCAGTTATATAGGTTTGCACGTCTAAAATTTTAGGAAAAACTGAGCGGAGAAGTTGTATCTAGAAAGTTTCGGTAAGCCAGCGCATTGATTTTTATATTACTATTTATTTACCTGGGAGATACCTTCTATAAAATGAAAGTAATAAATAAATCTATTCATTTATTTTTCAGTGAATAAAATTATTCTACAAGTCCTTTAATGACTTTTTATTAAAACATAAAATTAAAATTTATCGATTTTAAATTGTTTGCTTTTTAAACGAAGGTAGCTATATATAAAAATTGTATGTCGCTTACTTTCAATAATAAACTTTCTAATAGACATAAATTGAAATATTTTTTATTTTTTTACGAGATTTAAAAATAAATACTGAAAAACTAGTACATTCCTTAACCGCCTAAAGTTCATTACGAAATTTCTGGCAAAAATTTTAAATGTGAGCCAGTCAACTAAGCAAGATCAAAGATCATATAAAACAAAGATGTCACAAACCATAACTCAGGTTGGCATTTTTTGAGGTCATGGACTGGAACTTTGAGACGTAGTTGTGAGTTGTTTTATAAGAGATTTTACATCAGATCGCTGCTACTTCTTTTGCTTAGCGCTTCTTCCATTCTTCTCTAAATCTAAAAGAGCCTGCATGCTCAGTTGGCATCTAAAATTTATTAACATTTTTATGATCTGCGACATATTTATATGATCTTTGAATTATTTGAGTTTCTTGCAATGTGCAGAAATTGCGAAAATTGGACATTTGGAAAAATGTTATTTTCATGATTTACGATATTGATATTTACTGAGGATTTTCGAAGTTCTATTCAATTTCTCAATATTTTCATTAATTCTCGTGGTTGAAAGAACATTGAAAAAGCAATATTTTAAAAGAAATTTGGTATAGAAAAATATTTCTTTAAATTGAGAAACTTTTGTTAATATTATATTTGGTTAATTTTTATGTACTGTACAAAAATTTGAGTGTGACTTGAACAATGTGAAAAGGTAAAGACAATTTCCGTAAATAATATAAAATGATTGTAAAAAATATGACTTGCAATTCAAGCTGATAAAACTAAAGGAAACGCTTTTAGTTTTTTAATTACTCTAATTTACGGAAGTGTCAAAGATACAAAGCTCCCAAACAAAAATGCTCATAGCATAGTAAAAGGAAACAGAAAATGTCGTTACACTTAACTCAATGTCAAGTTTTCCACAAATTAACCGAAACCCGTGAATAATGCATGCGAAAAAAAGCAAAGCACGCAAATTTTTACCACCTGAACGGCAGCGTCTAATTAAATCAATGCAAACACGTTCTGCTGCTATTAAATCATACCGGCGTTCAAAGTAATATTAATTGCATACCGTCTTCGTTTCACTGTTGCATTTCTTTCAAGAAAACTCTTCTCTAGTTTGGCATAATTACAGGTATTAGCTGATGGGAACCTTTCATAGATCTTGATGACAAGTGAAACGGTGAGATTAAAAATTGTGCAGACCTTCCCTTTTGCATCAACAAAGTCATTTGGAAAAGTGATGTATGTTTTTTTGTTAGATATTTGGGGTAATATGGGGGTAATCGGAAGATAGTAAGTTACAACCTAGTTTTTATTGAAAGATTAATTACAATCGCTGACTTTAATGAATGAAAGTTACAGTTCTCGTAGTTGCCTTTGAGAATGGGTTTCTTCATTATTGGTTGTTTTATATTTTTTTATTTAAAGGTTTGTCCGGTTTAACCTCTTGTGCGGAAGTTCGACTTACAAGCCTATTTAGGAAGAAGAGAAGGTTGCTTACCGGGCTGGGCACTGAAGAGCTGGCAACTCTTCGGACCGACACAAACCACTCTCATTCACCTTATTAAGCAAAGCCGGTCAGAAAATAAGTCAATCCCACGGCAAATATGCCCCATGATAACGCGTACCGAAGCAGCCAAGGAACAAGAAGAGGTGAAACCTCGCGGACTACGTGCTGTCTGACATTGGAAGATATTTTTACTTTTCTTCAAATGCATTTTCAGTCGCTGCCACTGCAGTGCACTGCATCCACCGGTGCAATCTTGCAACCAGACCGGGAACAATTCCTTGGCACAGAAGGCATGCATGCCCAGTGGAGCGTTGCAGCGATATTCTGGGTATTAATTTTTTATTTAATTTATTTTTAACTGAAAACCAAAAAATAAATTCAAAATTTATGGATTTTGCAGCGTGCATGCCGCGCATTTTCTAATCGGCTCTGATACGGATACCTGGGGGTTCATTGGCTTCCGCCAGATGCTCGGTACCCCCAAACAAACACCGGCGGTGCTCCTGCGTGGGTACCAAACCGCCTCTCGAGAGAAGTGGGCTTCAAACAAAATCTGGTTATGGCAGGGCGGCATTCTTACCGGCCAGCAATATTTCGAAATTCTGCCAAAGGTAAATTGAGACACACTCAGGCACAATTCGCGTTTTGGCTTTTTCACATGACTGGCTTTTGGCATCGAATAACGATTTGATAATTGTGCATATTGCAAAATTTGCTCCACTAAACCAAAGTAAATCATTAGCGGTTTCGTAAATAAACAAAATATATGAGACGCGCAGTCAGGGTAGGTCGTATGCCTAGCTACCGAACGCTACCTGAACCTACCTGCGCCTAGATCGAGAAATGGAACATGGGCTCGCTCCGGGGCCTGAAAAGCACTTGGATCAAGTTTCCTATTTTACCGGCTTAGTGAAGGCCGTTTAATTGATGCCAGGTTCTACTATTACTACGCGAATGCCGCGCAGCTGCAAGGTATCAAACATTTGCGAACGAAGGTAGGTCTTTCCAATTGATCAAGAAAAAGGGCGGTGGTTGTGGCTCAAATATTTCTAAGGTTCTTGGCGTCGTGCTCAGGGTCGTTGGCATGCCTAAAGTTACACGCTTCATTGAAAATTCATCTGGCAGGTTGATCTCCTCAAGCGGGACGGAACCGTGCCACAATGCAGGTGATACTCTGATGATGCGTTTGTATTGCAATGCGCGGGATAAAATGTTAGTCGATAGCTGCAAAAGTCTTGCATAAAGCAGCGGTTACCCGATCATACATACAGATAATAGTTTCATAAATTTACATATAAGCTTTAATATTGCGTAAACAAATTTGGTAATCGTCAAGGAATTGATATTATTTTGTGGTATATATCAGCTTTAGTTTAATTAGAGTTTGCGGAAACAAAAATCAATCTTTTCCTGTATTAAAACGAGTTTCTAGAATTCCAGGCTTTTCTCTATCAAATCCTGAATAGTTATAAATTAGATGACACCATGATCTAGTTTTGTTTAATAATTGTTTTGTGTGCCTAAAGTATTTCGTTCCGAAATTCGAATTTTATATGAAAATAAGAATCTTACATATGAGTAAAAATTGGCTAAAGCAAACATTTCTAAGACGTCCGTTTTGAAATTTTACACAGAATAAGAAAACACATGCAAAGGCGTAAATTTAGGGTATGTTTCGAAAAATGATAATAGACGCATAATTCGCTTAAATACGTACCGCAGGGGAATGTTTTGAATCCTTTGGATAATTCGTTTGTTCATCTGCTGACTGTCTATCTCAACAAACCTGGAAATAAAAGCCTTGCGTTACTTGTTACTAAAAATATGTAGGGTATGAAGTTATGTATAATGCTTTCAAAGTTCTAATTTGACCTAAAGGCGCGATAGTGAGTAAACAGTAGGTAGATGACTGTTCTTAACTTTCCCTGAGTTTGCGAATAAAAGCAAAGGTTACATTGTCCAGTTTTGCACTGTTAAGTATATTCTTAACTAGGTTCATGCCCACTCAAAGATAAAGACATCCGCTTAATTTAAAGACCACAAACGATTTAATTGATCATAAAACACAAAACGTTAGGCAAACCTCTAAACCACAGTACTTTCGCGCCTTGGAGGCTTCAGATGGTAAAGAGCCGCAAAAGTACCAAAATGTACGTTGTGTTTCTATTTTAAAGATAATGAAAACGGTTGCATGGATCTCTCATTTTGCAATAAGGAAGTTCGCTGGGGGCACAAACAAATTTAACAGTTTTGCTGGTGGTCCTCAAAACGAGGCAGATTTTCTGCTAACACGAACATTTTATGCGGTGGTTTCTCAAGACAAACCAAAGGTGGACGCTCGAATGTCCACCTGAATGGGGATGTGCCTTATTCAGTATGCGAGTTAAAATGTTACATAGACAGGAGCAAAACCTCCTTGTAAACTTTACTTGTCTGATAGAGAAAAATTCATCGGATCTTGCTGAAAGCAGGAAGTATGTCCTTTCGGGAGAATTTTTATATTTGGGGCCTCGTGAGCGCGATGCAGCACTTTCCAAAATGCACTACAAAGTGTGCCCCTTCGCCAGTGTGTTGTTTTCACCCATTCGAAAACCTAATGATCCGAGTAAACAATGTCGCACCGACCAACTACAAGCCGTCAGGAGTGCTCTGTGATTATTTTCTTGTTTATAAGTGATTTCAGCCTCCACAAAATTTTCCCATTGCCTGCCATTGTAGAGTAATTTGCCTTAAGGCGATAAAAGCTAAATACTCCCACAGCCCACTTATCTATGGTGAAAACGTGAAATATCTTTATAGCCCGAACTAAATCAATACAAGATAATCATCCTGAGAAAGCGGGGCCCTGAAGTATGTGCCCATTTAGTTCTGTTCAGGTACAAATAGCGCCAAATTTATCTTCTTTGCATGCAGACCGCGACGGTGGTGCGGCGCGGCGGTGCAGCGCTGCAACGCTGCATCGCGCCAGTAATTTTAGTTTTAGAAATTTTTGAACACTTTCGTCCAGCCGCCGTGCGATCAGTCCCTCAAGGGTGTAGAGGAACAAGAGTGAGAGTCGCACGAAGGAGCTCTGGAACGCGATGATTACGAAACGCGCGCGGCATGCAAACGCCCGCGAAGGCGGTCCGCACCGCGGCGCAGTGCATCGGCAGCCAAGTCTAATATTTATCCAGTGGATCTGCTGAAGAAAAGAATAAGGTAAGTAAGCGCCTAAGATGACGCGGAAGGCGCAGGTATAGTATTACGCGTCGGATTATTAAGTAAAATTTCATTGCCCCAGTCGGTGACCATTATGGCCGGGTATAGCATAAGTCGCATGACGAAAGGAAAATTATAATCAGCGTCCAGGAAGAGAACGCGATAACTTTACATATCAAGTTTTCCCCCTTCGCGCGATCGCGACTTCGTTGACTCGCAGAAATGTGCACAGTGCACTCCTCCGTGCTTTTAATTAGCAACAGCAACTCGTCTAGCATGTCTAGGCCTTTCAGGTAAATAATGCCTATTTGGACGCGAGATAAAACTATTTGCCCACACTGAATTACTTTCCTGCGTCTTTGGGGCAGACGAATTCTTTTTTTTTAATATATATATATGTATACGTACATTTCTTTATTTTCTTTCACCGGAGATTGTTATGTCTACTAAGACGTGAAACAAGATGCTCAAAAGGAAAGGCAGCTGCAGTCGCACGATCACATCGCGCGGCGGCATTTATGGAAAATTTGTTATTTTACTATTCTCTCCCAGGGAACAAGTTTTTAAACAATTAACGAGCACCCGATAAATTTTCTAGTTTTTAAAGTAATGATCAGTGAAAGTGAAATGAAAGGTACTTATCTGCGCTAGACGCTTTATTACGGGACTGCCGGCGATCAATTTATCTCACGCCCTTCGCCTCCCCCTGCCCTGGCCACCACGGCAAGATCAGTTACGGGGCAGAGCAAACAACGTCTTAACAGAGATTAAACTTTTGGTTTCCTTGTAAACAATAAATTTATTCACAGAGAAATTGTTATTATCGCGTTAGATGTGGGCTTTCTGATCGCCGCTGATCTGCCGCTCTGAATCAGGAGCGAAAAGAAGATAATTTTAAAATTCAATGAAGTGATCGCGCACGGACTGAGAGGAATCTGGGCTGTGATCTCGGAAAAATGTGATCAGGTTTCTAGCAATGTTGCTGCTGGGTGCTGGTCCGACAACGACGATCGATCGGTGGTGGTTTGATCGCGGCGGCACCGGCTGCTGAATTGAAATTAAAAGGACTATGAAATTGCCATTGTTGGGCGTGATCGTATCGACAAAAGATCGCTTCGCGATCAGTTTCTATTTTAATGAATGTTTCAGGACAAGGCCTATTATTTCTCCGTTTTGATTAAGACTTCAATTGTCCGCGACTATAATGGTTTTGGGGCTAGGAGCGTCGTGTAAGACTACAATCTTATTTGGAAAACGATCAGTCCAAACATACGATAACATGATTAGTAAAGGCGACTTAATATTTCTTAGAATTGTTTAGCTCAAGGAAGGAAGGGCCCAAAACCTGATTTGTGACGGAAATAAATTTTTAAATTAGCACGTACTTTAAGTCGACTATCTCCAAAATATAGTTGAGCTCATTTTCGCTTCAAGACCAGACCAAAAAAAATGTGGAAGTTGCTCTAATTATGCCTAATATTAGGATCATTTCTTAAATACATAATTTCACTGAACTCATTTGAGATAAGTAAAAACACCCATGCCTTATCAATTTGTAGCAAAATCCTTTAAAGTTTAACAGATAATTAACTTTTTCTTTTATCATTTTATTTGTACATATGTTAAGATTTCTTATGTACAATCGTACTTGCTTCTTAATTTCTCTTTTTGTGTCGAACTGCCTACAATGGTACATTAAGAAGCAACTGTATTAAATAATAAACTTTCCTAATCTTCCGATACACAAGTGATCTAGATCTAAGAATTATTTAAAATCGTAAAATATATTATATATAATTACGACAATTACGAACTTACACAAACAACTCAAAACAGAGACACAAATGGAATTTCTTTCTAAAATATTGTTAAAGAAATAAGCACAGAAATGATAACTATATTCCATTAGATTAATGCTTACAATGACAGACCGATTTATTATAAATCTTTTCCAGGCTGTACGGCTCATAAATTACGATTTTAATAAATAGTGATTCATCCATTCCACCTCTTGGAGCTGGACGACGGTGAGATTATCCGCGGAAATGATGATATAAACCCCTTTTTTGTGGAGGCCTGTTGAGCTTAATTTTACTGATTGCAATCGCAAGAGTTAGGCAGAGACCATTTCTTAAAGAGGCGGAGAGAGTTTGCGCTCGAAAGGAATGTAAATTGCGCTGCAGTTTTAATCAATTTTTCAAATGCTTTCAGCGAATAAAGTGCTGTGATAAGAACTGCTTTTACTCCGCCTGAATTACCCATCGTAAAACTCTTCAACGCAACGAGCTCTGGGCAGCGGCGACGTATGGTAATTTATCACCAAGAACTTGTCTATCGCGAGCCTCTTAGCGGGCTGCTATCTGTTCCCAGAAATCTATGAATCAAGCGAGACTTGATCGACCGGACAACACGCTCGTACTCACCTTTCATCGCCGATCCTGACCTCGTCGACTGGGGGCTCCTCGACCACATCCTGGGCAGAGTCACTGAAACCACTTTTTGGCACCTTCTTCAGTTCTTTTCTATTAAAATCACTCGCCGCGCTGCTCACAGCCTGAGCGTTTTCAGGGAGTCTCTGTGGCGGTTCTTCGGCTTCTACCGCGGCCGAAGGAGCAGCAGCAGCAGCTGGTTGTTTAGGGTCATGCAAAAGTCTCCCGAGCGTCTCGCTGGCGTCGATCTTCTCCAGCCTGACTGTTTCGGAGGCGACAATCAGGAAAAGCAGGCAGCTGGAAATTATGTTTTGAGGTGAGCACTTCGATTTTGTTTTATGTAATGCAAAATGGGGCGAGGGGGCTGATCAGCCCGAAAGGAGGTCAAGTGTTCGGGCCCCTTCTAGCTCACCTGGATATTAGCGATGTGAGTAGGAGACTCCAGTATAACATGCACAGGCTAATACGCATTTTGGAGAGCTTAACGCCGCGATAACTCTCGCAGTTCATGAAATTTATCCCGAAAAACGAACAGGCGAACCCCACTCGTAGGTATTTTGAAAAAAGACTGACGTGTACTAAAAATGCGGTAAATTGTCAAAGTGACAGTCAATGTGTTCGAAAAATGCAATAACCGACGATTTTGGCGTGCTAAAACTGCTGATAGCTATTGTGAATGTTACCGGCAGATTGTCAAAGAAGTGTCACGTCACACAAACAGATCGTGGGTTGTTCCTATCGCCTCGTAGTTTTTGTTGAATATTTTTGAGATAATTTAGGAAAATGTTAGAGTTTTTGTACAATATTCCGTTCTGCATTTTGGAGCCTCCTAATTTGCACCTCCGGAAACCGTCGTGGCTCCGTCAACCTTCTGCGATGACTGTGTTCTTTTTCGTCCTTTTCTCGTACTTTTTGGTTACGGGGGGTAAATTTCCGTTTTTCCTCTTTCGAGCGCCTCAAAACTTATTTTATTCAAATAAATTGCAGGAATTATCTACGATGTGATTGTGGAGCCCCCGAGCATCGGGTCGACGACCGACGAGCACGGCCACTCCCGGCCGGTCGCGTTCATGCCCTACAGAGTCAACGGCCAGTATATAATGGAGGGGCTCGCGAGCAGCTTCCTGTTCACCATCGGGGGCCTCGGGTTCATCATCATGGACCAGACTCACACACCGGGAAAGGCCAAGCTCAACCAGATCCTGCTCACGTCCATGGGGTTCCTCTTCATCCTCGTCTCCTTCTTCACTACTTGGATCTTCATGCGGATGAAGCTGCCTGGGTACTTGCAAGGCTAGAGCACCCCAGATTTGCCTAATTTCTATTACTTAAGATTCTAACTCGAATATTGTAACTAAATTCAATACACTCTCGTACAAAACATGAACAAGTTTTTCCTGTATCTTAAATTCATTAATTTTAATAAACAAAAGGTTTAAAAAATCAATAATTCGAAAATTTCCTTCAGGGCCTCCCCTGTAACTTTTGCATTTACCCAAGTAACTAATGGAGAATATTTCTAAAGATTTGTTTATTACAATAAATATGACAAAGTCCAGCATCTCTAAACAGACGCTCTTAAATCAAAACTAATTCAAATACTTTGGGGTAAAATGAGATTATAATGTGTGCGTCTCCAAAATCCTGGGATGGCTACTACAGTCTTATGCGAAAAGAGCTGTGAAAAATTAATTAATTAACTTCCACTTGTTCATTTTTTAATAGAAGCCGATAGAAAAACTTACTTGCTAAAGTCGGATGACTTGTCTATAATATGCTCAAATTCAGGGAAGGAGAGAGCTCCATCATCGTCTAGATCCGCCTCAGCCAAGATATTCTGGATCAACTGCTTTACATCGCTATCGTTGAGACAATTGTCCGGTCCAACCAGCCGCTCGATTACCTGCTTCAAGTCATTCACTCCCAACATATCATCACCATCGAAGTCTTTGTAGTAAAAGAACATATTAAATTTGGGATGAATTAAGAAAGAAAATTACTCACCAAAAATGCGAAATGCGTGCTCAGCTTTCACAGACTTAGGGCAGGCATCGCTAAAGACGGACATCATGTCCAGAAAATCCTCAAAAGTGCAGTCTCCATCGTTGCTGGAGCTGAAGACTTTGCAAATTCTATCGCCGAATGGATTTACCCTCAGTTCGGGGTATTGTAGAATTTTGCTCATCGATAGCTTGGCATTTTTATTATGACCAACCTTCTCAGGTGCCAATTGTTTGAATTTTTTGTGAGCGCTATAAGTAGAGGATGTGGAAAGCAATAAATAAAATATATAAGTTTATGGATAACTTATTTACTGAACAAATTACTTACTATAAAATCTCCTTTTTGGTAAAAAAAGTCAAGTCCTGAAATAATACAAAATTGGTAAATTTCAACAAGAGGAAATCTAACTTCGGCTGACGAAGGTTTTACCTCGTAATCTTGGAGTTCTTCATCAGAAAATTGGCTCCTTGTTTGCCCCATCACCGCAGCAGTCTATTTATTAAAATTAATAGCCTCTCACCAGCTCGACAAAACGTTAATTCATATTTTCTGAACAATGGACTTGCACCAAAATAAAGAATCCGTCAATTTCTGTGGCGAAATATCAAAATTAACAAATTTGTCGAACCTCAATGCGATCGGACGACATCTGAATTTGGAATTTCGTACTCTTGAGGCGCGATAATTTTTAAAAATCTCACTTGTAATTTCATAATAATCCTTAGTATATTAATTTCTTTAAAATTCGGTACAGCCTGGAAATTTATTTTACTCATGAAAATTTTAAATAATTATTTATAGTTTGAGTTTCTGCAAATGGTCACCGTTTCGAAGTTGGTCAGCACCTACCCGTAAAAAATTTCTATTTTGGAGAGCGCATGGCACGAATTAGTCAAACAATTTTTTTCTACTTCTCAAAAAGATTCAGGCATCGAGGTATGAGCAACAGTTCGCCGGTAGCATCTCTACCGAGAACACATCCTGTAGGAGTTGTTGGAAAACGCCCACCACTGGGCGAAGGCGAAGACCTCGACAATTTTTCGAGACTGCACCAACGCGGATGGGGCTCCGTAGTAATTACTTATATCTCGTCAACAAGTTTTTATCGATTTTCTAAGCAGGGATAAGTAAATAAAAGGAGTGCAGTGCCCTAGCTGCAGTCAGCAGGATTCCTTGCACTCTAGTTAATTTTTTGAACCAACGCCGGGGAATCCCTGGCGCGTAGAAAAGCTCAACTCTCGGCAATGAAAGCTCCCGTCCACTTCTACGACCGAAATCTTTATTTATTTCAAGAATTCCTTTTTTTTACGTTTATTTTTTGGGGCACTTTCACACGACCCGAGGAGAGCTGGGGCGGCAGTGGGCAGAGCAATTTCATGTGGGGCCCCGTGCACCCGAGGAGTTGTGCCTAATGATCTTCTTGGTCCTTGGACGATTTCGCTACCAATTATGACAGTCAGAAGTGGTTTGTAATTAAATCCTGGCACCAAGTGGGGCTCTGCTCGGGTTGACCTTTTTTATTTTATTATATTTTTTTTCGCTGAAACTCATTTGCATTTGTAGGCTTTTTGCGGCCTTCCCGACAACGAGTGGCGGAGCGAAGGATTCAAAAAGGCCAGCGACTGCTCCTGATTTAGGAATCTGTTGTGTAAGGGGCCGTGCGTTTTGATTGAAGTGATGTGCCTGCTTGGGAAAACTAAGCTGAATTGCAAAAACCCACTCGTCTTTTGTGGGGTTGTTTTTACAAAAACACGTCTTCTTTTATTTCGCCGAATGCGCTTTTTACGGTGGAAGGTAGTGGCACAGATTCCACTAACTAACCAAATGCATCCCCGGTCGAGGTACTACCGATAGAAATGGACAAGTTGCAGTCTAACTGGGCTGGGTGGATGCTGTGACTATGAGTTGCGTTCCCAGGCCCTTCTATTTAGAAATAGACCTGTGTGCCTGCGACTTGCGGGAAGTTTTCATTAAAAAATAGAAAAAACAGCCCATAGAAAAGTGGATCGCCTAGCGGCCTACATCGAGAAGATGAGCATGTGATGAATGGCTTTAGTTTTTAAGCCGGGTAGACAGTTGTTCGAGCTCCCTACAATTATCTTTTGCCGGGAAGTTGGATTATTCGAATCCTTTTTTTGAAAACATACTTCTCCAAGTTTTTGAAAACAATTAGGACACTAACTATATGATTCCACAAAAAATGCATATGTATTTCTGTGTGATAATTATCAATAAATTACCTTTTTATGCCGTCGTTTATTCAAAGTTATTATGTGGTACTGTTTTTGTATTTAGCCTCTTTTAAAATTTTTTTTTTTTAATTTTTGTCACATTGGAACTAAAATTTTGAATTTTACTATCTTATTATAATACATAGTACAGTCAAAATTTTAGGACATAAAAGAAAAAATGTACGCCAGTGCAAAACTTTAATAGAACAAGATGTAATCAGAATGCATAGAATAGTACTTAAAAAAAACGACGCTCAAAAGACAATGAAATAGGAAACAAATTGATAGATCGAACTAGACTGTATTTGCAAACGGATATATGTATGAACAAAAAAGGTCACTAAATAAGTACTGTAGGCAAGGAAAAGGAATATGAAACTTTAAATCCATATTAGGTAAACTTTAAAGAAACCATAAATTTAAAGAGGATTGAGAATAACGAGAAAGACTTTATGTACTGAGGTTGTTTGTTCTATCCAAAGTATTTAAAAGAACGCAATAACCGTCATCAGGTTTGTTCCATATTTTGGAACAAATCTGAAATTAATTTCTTCCCACCGGAGGGCAGCAGACACACGCGCACACACCTGCATAATGATGAACCCAAGCAAACAGTGTACACTTCCCTCGGCAAACAGCTAATTTGCAGGGTGGGGCTCCTCGTAAATATTGATCAGCACCCCCGCACGTTGGCTATGCACAAATGTGCCGTAAGAGCAGTTTCAATGTTTTAATTAGTCGAGGCCGACGGAGCAAATTATTACCTCCGATATGGCTCCCCATTGTGGAGCGATTAACAAGTTCTTGGAGCAGCTCTCCGGGTAATCCATTGCCCCGCCCGGAAACTTCGCAAGGAATAAATAAGTGCCGGCAAGTTTAAGCATAAGACAACCGGAGGATGTCGTGATTCTGATTAAGTTGGCACTGCCCTTGAAAAATTGCTCCGGGTAGGTGGGTTCCGCCCGGCACCGTCGAAGTCCCAGAAAATTACCTGGCGAAAAGAGTGTCTAAAAGTTCGACCCTTGTGCATACTTATCTTTCTCGGTGAAGGTGACGCATGAACCGAGTGCAGGGCAGAAATCCCGGCACCTTGGCACGAATTGAGCGCGTACAAAGCAAAAATAAATTGGAGCTACCGTCCCTCCAGACCTCGTCGTGCAGAGACCCTGTGCTTGCTACTCTCGCCGGGAAGTTTCCTTGGAGGTGTGTTAATTAAAGAGAACAATATCTTGGGCTGCACCCTCGAGCTAATTTGGCGCGCCAGGAAGTGGCTATTTTTATAGAATCACCTCCACCTTCCATTAATGCCTTTGTCTCCCGTCAGCCATTGTCTTACGCTTTTGTTCCCCATTTTTCCCAACTACTCCTACTCCACTTTATTTTTTATATTGTTTTATTTTCTATTTTCTTTTTTTATTCAGTTCAAGATTTCTCCGAAGCGCGCGAATGTTTACTTCCTCGTCCGGATTACTGAAAACTGCTTTTCGTGTCGTCGGTTGCGTACAAAAGCGGGAACTGTGGTAAGTGGCACTTTTAATCCAAAAAAAAAAAAAAAGGAAAAAAGGGAAAGCCTGGTCTCGTGTAGATGGTGAAAGGCTTGTTGACATCCTTTCTCTATGGCACGCCAGGAACTCTAAAGAGTGTTGGGAATGCGATAAAACTGGCGCAAGATTCTCGACAGCTGACTGGATGGGCTCTGGATTCTGGGAAGTTAAGTTGCGAACGAATTTTCAAAAGGAGGCCTATACGAATGAACTGAAGAAGTTGAATTATTCTTGGGATGGGATGAGGCACTTTCGCTTTTAAAGACCTAATTTTAAGGCTCTTTGCAGGTCCTTTGATTTCTGGAATTTCATCTGTGGAAAGGAAGGTAAAAATAATGTTTAAGTTTTCTAAACATTTTTAATTTAATCTGTAAAATTCAAAAGTGTATTTGTTAATTAGCTCCGTTAAAAAGATCTATGAAATAATTAAGTTCTTTGGTTAAAATAACTATGTGTTTGTATCGTCTTTTAATCATTAATAATCTTAGAAAACTTTTTATATGATGTAGACATTTTCTTATTATTACAAATGTAGTTTAACAGTCTGTTACAAGTTTTATAGTTTCTTTCAAGGCGTTGAAAATGGCATGTTAAGGTGAATTTTAGGGCTGTTTTTATTCTATGTAAGAGTTCTATAAAAAAAAATATATGCTTAGCTGAGCCACCGAACCCATTCGTTTTCCTACCTAAGTACTCATAAATGCAGAAGAAGTATTGCTCCTGGCACTTTGGAGTCGACTTGACCCTTCCTGTTACCTTGTATGAAATGCAAGAAATGTGCCCTTGGGACTGTTTTTTCTCCAGCAGAGCGCAAACATTTTTCAATTGAAATTCACCTGAAATTGGCTGCCATGGTGGAAGGTAAAAATTTTCAGGGAGGAGGAATACGCCCCTAGGGACGGCCAAATTAGGAGAAAACACGGATTCCAATTAAGCGGAACTGGCTGAAATACTATTTTAATTTTCAATTAAAATTTTCCAGTGAAACATGGCGGAAACCAGCCGGGTAAAATGGCTTTTCTCGCTGCCACGCTCAGGAAAATTTAAACAGTTTAACATGGGAAAAGACGCGGGCTGTTGCTAAGGTGGGACTCGAAAGTCGGGGGCGTCGCAAACCCTAGCAATCGGGTGCGTTGTCGTCGCCTTCTCGAGCTTCGCCACCTTCGCGGCCGTGTAACGAAGAAGTTTTTCTTGTTTATTGCAAGAAGTTTTCCACTTCCGCAGCCGGCCGGGACTTTTATGAAGAAAACTTCGCGAGTTTGACCGTTAAAATGCCATTTTTCTAGGGAGGCTTTGTTTGCAGATGAATGGGGCTTTCCGCAGTGTTTCAGACGTGTCACTACGGCCCTTATCGAGCCTTCTTTATGACCGAGGTCACGGCGAGTCCTGGCGAGTTCTGGCGTAAGAAACATTTTTTTGTGCTCCCGCCTTTTCTGTTTCGCGGTATAAAATTGAAATTTTTTGAAGCTCCCTGTTTCTGGTGCAACAGCTTTATGCCATTCCCTCGACCGAGGGGAGGAGCACCCTCTGCTACCCAACTTAATTAAGAGCGACGAAGTGATTTAGGAAGTTTTTGGGGCCAGCCCACCGTGGTGCTGTTTTAAAAGTTTTCCGGTGCTTTTCTTCGCTTGTTGCTGAGACGCGGTGGGGGCGGACTTGAAGCGGTTATAAGAAAATTTTTGAACGAATAGTTATAAGAAGTTCGCTGCTTCTACGGATTTTGAGGCTGGCAAACAAGAAGAACGCCATTTATTCAGGCTTAAGGGCAATTTTGAAGAGATAAAAAGAACTTTGTAGAGGGCTTTGTGTGTCTTTCGAAAAATATATCTCCCGTCCACGATCTTGCTCGTAAAATCCAGTGAAGGGTTCACAGGGCAGCACCGTCGTACGGATGCCCGGTGTTTACCCTTGTCCCCGTAATAGAGGAGGACATGAGCTCTTGAGCCAATGGTCTGGCGCATGTAATTCCAGAACACGACCATAAATCACTGTCAGTCAATAGGCTGCTGAGGATTTCATGAATGGCTAACGCTGAGCCGAGGGTTGCACTTTCTTCCCAGGTCCGTGCATCCAGTCCATCCCCAAATCTCCGGACGTCTCCTCATTTATAACTCCCCTGACACGACACATGGTCCGCCGGGAGCTAGAGGAGCGCAGGGACATCAATTATATTGAACGAGGTGGGATATTTTATCAATTTCACCCATTGTCATCAATTTGTGATCTGGGCTTAGAATGTGTGAAACGATGGGACTCACGGTCGCACGGTCTGATACAAACCCATCCACAGTAGCTGAGAATTTGATTTCGGGAGGAATCCCACAATTTAAATGCTCCGGGAAGCAGAAATTTGATAGCACTTACCCTTCGCCTGGAGCGTGCCTGATACCACGATTCCAGGTGAAGAGCTTGATGCACCCACAAGAAACTCCTCAACTTGTTATTAACTCTCCGAACATCCTCAGGGGGGATATCTATCATGTGAATTTTATAGGACAATTAAAGACGTTCAGCTCGTTCGGAACCTGATAAGCACCCATTCCTGGAGGCTTGCCCTAGATATTATCCTAGACACTGGTGTTTGTCTTCTAATTAGAAATCAATTCTTCGCTACGTTACCTATTAGCACAACAATCGTCAGTGCATTTGCCTCCATTTACATCTGTACATCGTGATTAAGCCGGACGAGGGCCCAGGGAATTGCCTGCTGAGGGCACCCATGGTTACTGGATCTGCTGGACTCAATTGTGCAATTAGTTGGAAAATCTAATTGCTGAAGCAACCCTTGGAATGGAAGAATGATAGCAATGTTAACTATCTAAAGTTCCATGGGCCCAGGGTCGTAACTTTAGAAAGAGCTAGTTGCGGTTGTTACTAGATAAAAGAACATTATTTCCTAATTTTTACTTCATAAATCTACAAAATTACAAGTATTGTACTTATGTTAATATGATATGTGCATGTAAGTTGGTTACCTATTATAAAATTATATTATATTAAGATAAGGAAAATACTTCTTTAGTGTCGTAGTTTATTTTAAAATTAAGAGTAGGTGTATTCTTTTAAAAGAGTTTAATAAAATATCAATATTGTGGTATATCTGATGAATACCTATTAGTGTTTTTTTGATTGAATTGAATAAAAGGTAGTTTTAATACATGTATGCATATGCATATTTAAATATGTAGATTGCAGGTCACATTTCTTCAAACTTTAAGAAGTGTAAGCATTTTGCTCTTAAATCTTAATTACACTACTTAGTGCACGTACATTGCGACATTTGCTTTTGCACAATGGAGTCATTATAAATTGTTTGATCCGTAAGTGGGGCGTTATTAACCCCACTTACGGATCAACTGTTTTACTTAACTACTTAGTTTCATAAAAGCATCAAAACAACCGTTAAAGAAAGAGAAAATCGCAAGCCCTCATCCACTCCCCTTACCCTTCGCTTTCCACACGAATAAGTTCATGTTTCGCAGCATGATAATTTGGCGAAGTCGTCGTACATACCACGGTACAACCGTCGTCATTTCTTCTCAAGTTTCTTAGAAGTTTTAAAATCTTGAAAATTTTCTGAGGTAATAAGCCCTCGTCTTCCGAGTGAATAATTTCAGTGCTGAAATTGCAGAGGAGTCACTCTCATGCTACTTTTGGTGCACTTTGTTAGCGATTGCACCAGCCTGCTCAGCAAATTCATAATAAATTATGAAACCCTCGCAGTTTTGGGGGCGGACCGAGGGATGGGTGTCGAGGTATGTGAATTCAACTCAAACATGTCTCTGGAAAATTTTAGGCTTAAGCTTTGAACTAAAGACCCGACTTAGGTTGGCACGTACGAAAACTTGAAACGCACCTGTGCTCCAGAAAGTTTCCCCGGAAGAATTTCAGTAACTTGAGGGAGCAGGGTGCACTCCAAGTGGAGTGGCCACTTCCTCCTCCCAGCTCCATTCTTCCTGGGGGCATTGACTAATGCATTTAAGGTGGATGCACGTCCGATTCCCATCGACTTCTCGTTGTAAACAGGAAACAGGGAAGCAATACAGGTGGGGCCCCGCGGCAGCGCTCCGCCAAACACCGCGATTACGGCGGCGGAGGGGCTAAGCGCTCGATTTGGTCCTTTGCAGCGGCGCCCCCGGCTTATTTATGCAGGAAATGAAGTTCTTCACCGGTGATGAATTCGACGGCGTGCTGAACAAAGTTTATCTTGGCAATATGTTAAGTTTGCTCCACTGGGCTAAATTAGAATAGCTAATGGGCTGGAAAGGCAGCACACATCCCCCTGGAGCAGGGTGGCTTTTTGCTAGGTTGGCAGATGCCAGGATAGAGGCGAAAAATCAAAGCGTCGGCGATGCGGCTGCTTCCCGGCGGGGGGCTAGGGCTTAGACAAGTCCCTTCCCGAGGACGTTGAGGTGAAAAATCAAATTCCTTTCGGTGCCCTGCGAAGGGTGTGAACAAGGGAATTCTTGTCAAAGTCTATCTTGTGTTCGCTTTATTAACTTGTTGTGGCCTTTCCGGGCTTTCCAGGAATTTAGTCCTTTGATCTTGCGGCAGCTCCTTTTTATGAGTTTTGACACCAGGGAACCTGGGGGTCTGAGGGGCTCTGATGAAGCTAAGGGCTGCCCGGATCCTCGGATGCTGGGGATGCCCGGAATTGGGTTGGGTGAAGTTATTCTGCGGAGCTATTTTGTGACTTATCTGAACTCAGACTGTGCCCAGGCGTTTTTGTTTGTTTACTCCAAGGAGTTTAGGAAATTGGTTTCGTCGCTTTGTTGCGGAGAAAACAGGCCTCCTTGTCGCATTAAAATTCATTGGCGCCAACTGTTTTGCATTTAAATTTTGTTATTCAAATAAGCACACCCCCGTCGCCGAATAGAACAAATCATTTCCCTTTTTGTAATTATACTCAACCAACTGGTCTCAGGAGAAGGCAATTGTCGTCCTCAAAAGAACATGACTCTAATTCCATTTCAAATAAATTTCGCATGGCATTGGTGTTACCTAATTAAAGTTAACCCCTTTCATTGCTGTCTCAATAACTCTTTAATAAACCCTTTGGAAAGAGGTCAGATTTTAATGGGGTTGGACAATCTCTTCCCAGAAAACATGAAAACGTGCGCCTAACGTACCAAGTGGCACTTCTTGGTTTTTGGGACGGCGAAATAAAATCCTTGAATTTATTGAAGTCATTGGCTCGTCAGGAAGCTTTTTATTGGATAACTTTTCCAATTTTGGACATTTTACGACATCCTTTTAATTGCTTCGGTGTGGAGTTTGAGGACAAAAAGTTGAGAAAGAAAAGCAGGTACCTGCAGGACGAGATTTATTTAAATTTGCATAAAGTTTGAATATAAAATAAAAAGTTTTATGTTGCGAAAATTGTACAACTCTTACTTTATCGGGTAAAAAGCTGGGAATTTTATGAAATTGGAGCACTATCAGACTGCATAAGAAAATTGAAGACATTTTAATTGCAACTATTAAAAGTGGAAATTTAAAACTAAAAACACTGAAGTTATGAATTCACCAAATTTTACATCATTTAAATTGAGTTTTCACATACATTTTGCATATCTATACTTTGATAATTTCAGGTTTTTATATAAAATTATAAACAACTTATCTTCTCTGAAATTATATGGAATTTTATTTGTTTTTTATTTGTCACTTAACACTTTCGTTTCTTCGTAAATATGTAGCTAAACAGATCAAAGTTGAGATGATATCTTTTTCGTCAATTCATTTCTTAGAAAAATAAAATGCAGAGAAAAGCAGTCCTCCTATTCCTATCCATTCCGTTTCCGTTTCTTTCTCTTTTCCAAGAAGAAGTGAATTGTTTTTCAATATTCCGATTTCCTTTCATTTTTCTCAAAAGAAATGCTCATAAAGAACAGATGTTGCATGATTTACTCCTTTGAAGCGTTTCTTAAGAACTCAAAATTTGAATATTCCTTTGTTGTTGTGGAAATACTTTGTTTCCTCTCCAGAATACGTGGACCATTTTTCGTTTTCATTTTGTGTCCTTTTGAAGTTCGTAATGGCAATTTCTTAATATTTTATTATCAGAAATGGATTTACATCCACTGGGCAGATATAAAACTAAAAAAGGATGCCATCATAATTTGATGTATGGAACTGATGCTTTCAACGTGACGAAAATACATAGGTAAAAGTAAATATAAGTGGATCTCAAAATAACTCTGAGAGTTTCAACATATTTGAGATCCATTCATCTTTAGAATTTTGATAAAGACATATTCTGAGGGATATTTTATGGACAGAGTTGGAATGAATCCTTTGAAGACAAAATGTAGAATTGACTGGCTAATAAAGTTCAGTCTTAATAAAAGATGTTCACATTTTGTTTCAACGTTTGTCCTCATTTATTCTCATTTCTTGGAGTTGCTTCGAACTGATGATAGTGGCTAATCCATTTCGAAAGGTTTTAAATCACTCTAATGAATATAATTGAGAGATAAGCCAATTATCCCCCTTTTTGTCAGAGACGCCGAAGACAAAAGGCGGATAAATGGACCAAATAAATTCGAGTGAAGACCCACCTTGGCTCGAACATCATCCGGAAATATCGAAGGAGACACATCAACAATCTGTTCCAGGACTACAGCCATAAATCAATGCCATTCAATCGGCCCTGCGAAGGGCTCCATGAATGGGCCCAGCCGGGTATTGGGGCCGGTGCCCGGTGCCTGGACGTCCACATCCCTTTGAGTCTTTTAATATTATTCGCAGGGAGATGTCCCAACATCTCCATTTATAACGCAAAGTGACATGACATATGGTCGTGTGGCAGGGTATAAAAGCCTTCGATTGTCGGCCCCCCAAAAGCGGCCGGGTGTTGGGCCTATCATTTTTGTGATTGTCACCATCAATTCACTGGTGAAGTGCGTGCCCACGACGAAATTATCGGTGACAGCGAAAAACTATTCATGCATTAAAGAGGGCGAATTGTTGCTTAGAATATTCAGCCGGTAATTGCAGTTGGATTTCATGGGGCCCAGGCCATGTGTGGGCGACACCCTGAAACTGGTTGATTGACGTGAATTATAGGTTTCCGAAGTGGAAGAAGAACAGCCCTAATCGCCCCAATCGAACTTGATTCAATTTGGGTGATGGAGGGATGTTTTCCACAATCCAATCAATTTTTGTTTTTAATTTTTGTCTTTGATCATTTCATAATAATAATATTTTCACACCATAAAGCTATAATTAGGCTATTTTTGAATATTTATGTTCTTCTCAAAAAGCTGATCAAAATAGTATAGTCATTGACCCTTTTTGATACATAGAAATATGCTAAAAAACAGGACAATTGAATTTTATTTTTAATGTTTTAAATAATTTTTAATATATGAATAATTCTTAAAAATAACTAAACTATGGATTTATGTATTGATATTTGTTTGATATTTGTACATATATATAGTTAATTTTGCAATCTGGGCAACAGAAAAATATTATGAAAAAGCACTCTAGGAAACATATTTCTCCATTCTATGTAGTTAAATATAATTTTGTTTTTATTAGCATTTACTTTTTTAAACAAACAAAAGAAACCATAATTTGATAATAAATTGATTTTTGTTTTTATTTCAGCTCACCCTATGCAATGACCCTGTTCTGTGCCCAGCTAATTACAAATTGGATAAAGTGTAGCATGTAACCCATTCCAATTTTGTTATGGACCACATTCAGCGCAATGGAGGGTTATTAATCAGAGTAATTATTAAATTTTACCAAATGATCGTAAAATTGTAGGGCCATGATATGTGTTCAAACTAAATAAATGGAAATTGCGTTCAATGCGCAGCCCAATTAGCTCGAATTACTCCCGATACATGATAGTCGGATGATATTTAAAGTATTTGAGGAACTTGCTCAATTAGCTTCAGCAAAATTACATACCTTAACCAGGCATCCGGGCAAAATGCATCCACGATTAGAGGGGGCCAATTTCTGCTCATCAGTAGGTAATATTTTATAACCTGTTAATTAAAACAAGCTGGTTGCAAGCAATTTTAGGGCTTTATCGAATGTGGGTGTTGGCACTCGCCGAAATTGTGATTAACATTTTAATTTGCGGGTTAGAGCATGGCAACGATTTTGGTAGGTATTATACTCCTTCGCTCGGTTTCGAGCAACATACGCATTAAATCCTAGTGCTTACCGATTGTTTATGTCTTGGCATTAAGACGCTCCAATGTATCAAATTGGTTGCACTCGCATTAGCAGGGCTTTACAGGCTTAACGCGGTAAGTATATTAATTACGCAGCACAGGTGAGAGGTTGGTAATTGAAAGGCAAATCACGTAATCGGAAACATAATTACAACCAGCCGTTTCGCAAAGGTAATGTCCTTGCCTGTGTGTATCTTTAGATAGTCGGTAAGATGCCCTCAGCATTTGCAGTCTTAAAGTGAATTTGAAGAATCGTTGAAATCTCTTTTAATTACGTGCAAAAGTCTCACTGAGTACCACAAAGTGAAATTCAAGAACATTTCATTAAACCCTTTCAGCGATTGCCCCCCGCTTTTTGGTAAGGAGGCGAGTTCGAGTCGGCTCCTCGAGTGGCGTCCTTCTTTTCCTGTTTACGATGCGCCTCCTCCTTGGCTCCTTCCCGGAAACAGGAAGGATGGGACCTGGTCGAACGAACCGAACGACCGAAATAGGTCAAGCCGCGTTGTCGCCGTGCCAATTGGTCTATTTGGTTCAAGTGGCGGCACCGAAGCTCCTGCAGGCGAACGACAAAGGCATTTTTACCGAGTCTGGTTAAATTTTGGTAATTTCACATTTTAAGGTCTGCCTCTGCCAACTGAGGAGGGTAAACGGTTGCGATTATGTAATCAGGTGTGGCAAACCTCCCCACTCTCTTGGCTCCTGGCCAATTGAGCCAATGTACAAATTTGGCACTGTGTCTATTTGCATGCCAGATGACTTGGTACATCTTTTAAGTTCCAGTCCCACTACCTATGGGACGATTTCGTGGGTTGATAGGTTTTTGATAGCATTTCAGGTATCGCAATTTAAAAGATTATTTTAAATTAGTATTTTTTAACGATCATACGAATTTTTATTTTGACAATGTTTTTCAAAACTGGAAATCAATTGATTAAAAACGGTTGAAAGCAAAATACATATAAGAAGCAATTAGGTTAAATTTTCAATTCTATATTCCGCATTAATGATACTTCCTCCGCAAGATTTTAAAAATGCCCATGGATACAAGTAATTTATGATGTTCTATTTTTAACTTTAAAAAAAATGTAAAATTATGAATTTCTAAAGAAAGAAAATAATTGAACCATATAATGTAACCTTTCCGATTTTTCCTGATATCATACATTCTCCTAGAAGTAACCATACCCTTGTGACACTTCCTTTTGGGAAAATATTTAATTTTACAAAGTACATGGTGATCAACAGCGATAGTAACCCAGTTGCGGGCCCTATCACCTGCTCGCATGCTCAGAAGATTGAAGATAAAATAAGAAGGAAAACAAATATATACATATATATAAGGGCGAATCCCCAGAGCTCTGTAAGGTAAAATTTCCAGAAGAACACCTCCCTCACTGCTGATAACCACTCAAAATGAGATTACTTTTCGCGAAAATAATCGAGTCCCTAATTGTCACGTTTCCAGTATCACTCACAATGATACAACCTCTGACATACTTAAAGAAAATGTTTCTCAGCAACACGGCCAAGGAGGACAGTGTAGAAAACGCCAAAGTCGAGGAAGAAGACGACATAGCGACGGGAGCGACGGAAGTTCCACAAAATGAGGGTGAAGTTGAGGAAAAGAACAAGTTCTGATTGCTATCAGGGACCCAGAGGTATGGGTGACAACGGCGAAGTAGAAAGGTCCTTTGCGTCAACATATTTTCGCTGGAGTCACAACATGAAGAAAAAAAAACAGTGAACAATTTCCGTGGTATGAAACTTCCCAAAGGTGCCTGCGTGGGAGGATGTGGTGGTTTCCAACACCTTCCATTCTTTTGGGAAAATTTCACCCCCCGAAGCTCTGAGGGGAGTAATGTAAGTGAAAAATTGCTCACATAAATTAGCTTTGAGTTTGTCATAATTGAAAAGGGTTTTGTTGCCAGCAGACTAATTACTCTAAAGGTAGACACGACATGGTGTTATGACCTACATGTCACTATCGCCGGCTGTGGATAAATTTCATGCTTATAGGCATTCCTCGTTACTTCGTCTGGTTTAAACCCTTTAAATTTCAGATAATGGCCCATGCATCTTGATCTCGATGAATATTCTTATAGTAAACCGGGAGAAAATCTGGAATGTCGGTTAGGAAGTTTACAATTAGTAAAACTGGAGTCACTTTGGAAAAGAAAAATAAACCTTTTCCTATTTTTATTATATTCATTATGTCCTTCCGTAATGTCACAGTCATTTTATGAACGATTATTAGGACTAGAGCGTTGAAATTTGGTACCAGTATAAATAATTATACCCGTTAGAAAGATATATGTACATATATTGAAATTTTGGAGAAAAAAAAATCTAGGATTACCACCCCTACATGAAAAGTGGTGATGAAAAATAAAATGTTTACGAACTCCATCGAGGTGGGGTATCACTGAAGCGGGAATTTAAAATCATTATGAGGTTTTTTAAACCATTTATCAAAATTGTTCCCCATTTTTTAAATATTCGAGGGCACTTGAAAAATCTTGAAATTTTAAAGGTGATTAATGCTTTTGATGAGCAAGAAAAACTCAAATAGAAACTACTATAAGAATAAACGTCACACAATATGGGTACATATCACGTAAAATATAGTAAAATATGTGCATAACATAACCGCCAAGAATATTGCAAAACGATCTTTATAGTATATAGTCAAGTTAACAATGTTCGTAAAAATGTCTATATTGCCATAACTTCTAGAACTATTCACTTATGTACCAAACATTATTTTTGAAATAATTTCTATATTAATATCCCATCAAAATTTGCCATAACGCATTAGTCCTAAGTTTATGGGCTCACTATATAGCATTAAATTTTGTTAGCGCATTTACAGTAGTTATATGCTTGACTTTTTATTTTTGATTTTTTGAGTGAAAAGATAAGTTGCAATTGAGTCGATAATGAAATAAATTAAACATGGTCTAGTTCTTATTAAATCACCTTTGGGCAACCAATCGAATAACTGAATTCACTTCCAATAATTTAAGCAGAGCTTCGAAGGGTGTACGTAGATTTACGTATGTGGACCTACGAACGTACATACATCGTGTTGATCTCTCCGTGCTGGGCGCATGCATGAATGATCCTGGAATTTCTACATGCATATGGAACGTTCATTGAGGAACTCTTGTGAAATTTCCAATAACACTTTGAGTGTAAATTGAATACACTTAGAATGCACTTAACAATTCCTCGACAGAACTTTTCCTTTAAGTTAATTTTCTTCGACGCTAAACCTGGAGATGTGGGGTGGATAGGGCCGAGGAAGAGCGCCTCCAAGTTTCTACCTTAAAATGTATACGTATATAACTTTTTGAGGCACATTTTCGAGGGAAGTCGGATTTCTAGGAACTCAGTTTCAAGAACTACTTTTCAGTTTCAATATCAAGATTAAAACTAGTGAACTGTAAACCACTTCCCGAATAGTTTGAATGTGGTTTAGGTGCTAGTGGTTGCCTCGAATGCTTTATTAGGTTACGGGCTTAACTAACTTTTGTTAACTTGCTTAATTGTGACCCAATTACTCGGAGCATGCATCGTACATGCATCGGTTTGCATATTGCAGTAATTAGATGAAAATTTATGAAATAGTCATGTGAATTGTTAGCCATGGCATTGTGGATGATTTGAAGTCGATGCAGGCACCTGCAGTGGCATAAATACTGAAGGTGCAGATTTCCCTTAAAACCCTTTCTGCAAACACACCTGCAGGGACTGCAGCGGCGATAAAAATTGGACATCACGAAAAATACCACCGTCGTTCCGTTCCGCTGGCACTATTAACATATTTCGCGGCAATAAATTATCGCACTCGCGCTGTTGGCTCCTCATCGCGTAAAAGTATATTATAATTTTGTCGACATGAGTAATTGAGGTGTTAAAATTGAGCAGGCACGGTGGCAATTTAAAAAGTGATTGGAATTTTTTCTTTCATTATATGTGAATGCTCAATTTTTGTGGGTTTAATTAAACGCTTTGAATTAAATTAACTGGCAGATAGAGATGCATTTGCGAATCGTTATTGTCCCCTTCAATCCCGGTTAGAGGCGTCCCGCACCCCGGCGCATCATGGGACAGTGTCGTCGTCATTGTCTGGACCTGGGGGCACGATGGTTAAATTTTATTTTAATTGCACATGCATACAAATTCAGGAATTACATGGTCCCAGGGTGAAATTGATCCAGCGAATTGTGCCCAATCTACTTTTAATGTTTATTGGCTCTCGGGTTGTAAGATTTAATGATGGGAAATTGGCCAGAGCGTCACGTTGTGGCTTATTGCCAATTTTCTGAAAATGGACATCGTCCCTGCTCGGTAGTTATTTTATTATTGCTATTCAGACAATTAAAAATCAAAATTTTTGGCCGCAAGGGAAACAGACAATTGCATGCTTCATTTTAGGTAACATGGTTATTGTATACTTTCCAGATAATTGGTTTTACATAAATTTTACGCGGGCCGTTGCAGATCATTTCATATTTTTGGATATTGGTACAAGTTTGGGAAACTTTTACGTTATCAACTTTCAGTCAGATATTTAATTACGATTATTTAACGTTTAGTGGGGTTAATTTAATTGCAATCGTTTAAATAAATAGAGTACATCAAAGAATACAACATTTGATGGTATAAATTCCAAACACAGAAATATTGGGAAGAATTCCGATTTTAGTAATTCAAAATCATAGCGTTTTGGTCAATTTGGTTCCGGTTCGAAGTTTAGTAGGAAATTTTGCACTTAATTGAAATTTATGAAAAGGTACCCCTATCAAACCATTTTTGTTTTGATTTAATTTAAAAGGAAAAAGAATTTTTTAGACATTTTTTATCTGGATTAAATTATTGCCCCGACCTGAAATATCTTAATTAAAACCAAAAATGCTTATTCCGTAATTTTGATTGCACCACAGGATCATGATATTTAATAGTCATCGTTTCATAAGTTAGTGAAAACTGAAAATGATCTGTGAGTATGTTGGTGCAGATGAAATGTAAAAAAGCAAGCAAATTGCAGGGCAACAATGATGTCCTGATGAAAGCATTTTTCCTTTCTCTCTCTTCCTCCGTACAGAAAAATACTTCCCTTTTGCAGCTGAGGGCGGCGACATCATTAAATTTTTCCGCACAATTTGACGTCGTCGTTTCGACAAACCTCTGTTCGAGTGGTCCAAAAGCCCCTGCAGCGTGAAACTTTCCCTTCTATAAATTTTTTCCTTTATTTTATCCTGCGAACAATGTCGTTAAAAGGGTGGATAATTTCGTGCCCCTACATCAATTATTTGCGGTAATGGAGGGCCGCTGCAGACATGATACTTGTTTGGCTGCTTCTGGCGGGCTGTGTCTTCTCCGCTGTTCGTCATTAAGTCCCCGTGGGATGAAAGGGGTTTTCTCAAATGGGATGGATGCTCTTTGAACTATTTTTAAAGTTTGCTTTAAAATCCCCCAGATAGAGTTTGTCTGCGCTTTTCTCCAGCGCGATTAATGTACGAGCGGATGCAGATGGAAGTAATTTCCGAAAGGAAATGAGCCAAACATTTGAAATTTTCGAACTTTTACCATTCGCTGCAGGAACAAAACTGGTCATATGGAACTCAGGGCGGGAACATCCGTTCACCGTCCAAAATGAAATGGCTTCTAAATACATTTTACCTTTAATGTGAAAATTAAATGGCCTCACATTGTCCGCCTTCGTCGTCCTTCAAACATTTCGAGGAGCCCTAATTTAATTAAAGCGCTTTTATGGCGCATTTTGGGGGCGACATAAACCCCTGGTCGGTCATTCCACAATATTGATCGCAAATAAAAAATTTATAGCTAATTCTTAGCTCGTGCAGATGAGGTCGCTTGCAGCACACCACTGAAAAGTGGAAAGTGCTCATTAAATTTTATTAGTGTTTCCACAAAATAAACGTAAGAAAGCGAATTTTACAACTGGTTGGGAAAACACGAAACCATCGTAGTCGAATTTCGGAATTCATTCGCAGTTTTGTTTTAGCCAAGAAACGATTTCGAATTGTGTGGTATTTTCCACTTCATCTTTCGTGAAAAACACATTCTTCTGTAAGGGACGAAATAAAAGTTTCGACGAAATCAGAAACTGAATGCATTTCGAATTGGTTTTTGGGATTTATGGTTATCTCGCTGAGGTTAGATGGGTCCGTAAAATCGTGCATGCCAATGCCACGCTACAAGGAGTTTTAGCACAGTTTATCTGTTTTTTGGATTAGGAAACAAACAGTAACAAAATAAAGGTTTTATGGACGGCAAATCCAGATCTAGATTGCCTGGATTAAATGGCTTTTTAGTATCTAACTTCCCAACTTATCTCTGACCGTATGGAGAATCACAATGTAAGTCCTGCAATGGCAAAAGCATAAACTTTCTATCTCTGCAGTAATTTGAAGTAAAATTTAATTTCTCAAAGAATGCACCAGCATACATTCCCCTGGCGCTTACATACATATTTGAAAGTTAAGCGAGAAGGCTCAAAGCAAAGGGAAGGCACTAAGGCTGCCTGTCCAATGTCTAGGAAAATGCAAAACGCGCTAAGCCACAGATGCAACAAATAAACTTCTGAGAAAAGGTTTTCCAGCCATGGCAGACGAAATGCACCAAGCAGAACTTAAATATATTTTACCCGGAATATAGCAGCGTAACATAATTACTAGCTAGTGCTGAAAATTTAATTGGACTGAGCGCCTGCACTCAGTGTAAGGTTTTTGAAAATGTAGCCGAAATTTTAACCAGTCTGGGGACAGGAACAACCTGCCAGCCGTATTAATGGCAGAGATGTTTTCAACAACAAGAACCTTTAATTAAAATTATTTTTGTGAAACGTACAGCACTCCTATGTATATACCGGAGCGCCAGAAGTTTCTATTTAATATTAAGTGCTCTCATTGTGATGAAACCAACGCTTGAATTTTAAAATACTTACAATTTGAAAATTGTCTGTATGGTCAGAGTGTAACTAAGAGTATTTTAGACCAGTTGACCGTAGTGACAGTGCTTCTGAAATTTATATGTAAAAGAGTATTATAGTCTATAACAAAACAAGTAACTTAAATATCAAATTAGTTTAAATATGTACCCTACATAAGTAATACCTATGTACTACATACATAAAAGTTATTGTTGCAAGATTTTGTACTGTATGAGTGAAATTGTAAAATACTTCAGATTTCAAAAGGAAAGGACACTGCCCTTTGACTCGGATTTGTATGTACTGTAGGAAGTTGGGCAGCGCAAAACTATTTTAAGGATTCGGGCACGTCGTCTTTCATGTTTGTTGTGTTAATTAGAGAAAACGTTAAACAAAATAACAAGGAACGAAATCGCTAAGCATTTCCAAAACAATCACGTTCTCTTGGAAGTCTTTTGCAAGTGTCTCCGAAATACCTCAACTTAAACAGAGAAGACGACCTGCGCAATTTACATTTCAGGAAAGGCATCCCGTTTAACTGCTTTCACGTTGTCCCTAAAAAGGAGCCAACAGCACAAATAAATCCCGCCATCAACACCTAAAAGTGCCATTTAGGGAATTTAAAGTCCCTACTCCCAAGCAGGACAAGTGCCCGCCTGTGTACAACTGTGGGAAATGGGCTAAGGGAGAGGGCCGTCCTTGCAACAAGGGCTGCTGGGGGTGGTCGGGTACTCCGGTTTTCTTAGTGCTTAATTTTACTTCCTTTTCTGCTTTGGGGGTTTTGAACAGAGCATTCTCGGCCTGTGCAATTATTTGTGCAATACTCGAGCGGCTCACGCCACGTCACTGGTGAACTACTTCGCTCCCTTAAGGTCCTTTTGTTTTATTTTATAATTGTACACCTCTTCTAGCCGCTGTAGCACTCGAACTCGAAATGGGGCTGGTCTAAGTTTCCTAATGCCGTAAATGTAGGATTCTTGCAGCACTTAAAACGAAAAGCGGATAGGTGAAATTTCAGGTGCCATGCACGTGTGGGAGAGGAGGGTGCTCGACATCATTTTTCTCGTTTTATCGATTGTATACAGGGCCTTTTAGGGGAGGCCAAATAAAATTTACACTTTTAAGGGATTATGTCGGGCGTAGCGAGACTGACAAGGCGCTAAGTGTAAAGTCGTGTTTGCCCTCGTCCCGGAATATCGCTTGAATTAGGGCGCTGATCAAAAAATATATTTTTTTTTCAGTGTTCAATTTTCAAAGAATTTTCATTCTAAACAACGTTATTTCGCTGGAAACGACGAAAAGCGCTTTAAGCTTTGAGTCAACATTTATTAATACATTCAGTCGCTATACCATCAGAAGAGGTAAGCGGGTTTATGTTTTCACCTGAAAATTATAATCATAATTAATCTCGCCTAAAACCCCTTAACGTACTGCTCCTATTTCAGCTGTAAGTAGATTGCCAAGGAGAGGTAGGGTTTCGGTTTATCCTTAAAATTTAAATTACAAAAATAGGCAGAGCCCGATCTCATGGGAGAAGGATTCTAAGCTGGCACGTATTTCAAAGACATACACCAGTTCAATGGGCCCTGAAAAATGCTGAGCCGATTTTATCCGCTAAAAGCGTACTTCTCCCGCCCAGAGAATTCTATTCCGCAAACGTCTGGGGCCCACACCGCGGAACGACATGTTACCTGTAGGGAACTTCTCAAAATCAGGGAAATGGAAAATTCAGGTGGCATAGCCGATTATGAGCCAGCGTGGAGTTGATTTGGTATTATCACCAGATTTTCTGGTATAGGTCCCAACCTTACCCACCCCTTTCCACTTCAGCTGAGTGATTTTCAAAATTTGGGCGAATAAATAAAATCCTTTGATATTCAATTTCTCCAAATGACATCGTACCGCCCGAAGGAGATCCTAAGGGCGCCGCAAGTCGGAGACCGCCACGAACTGAGCAATTCTTTTGAAGTAGAAGGGAAATGTCTCAATGTGACTTAGCATGTTACATCGATCGATCAGGCCCTTTCTTCCCGCAATTATGCTCGCGTTCACCTGCTCTTTCTGTAATTACGCCTTTGAGCTATTCGCGGGTTTAATGCTTTCTGAGGCGTAGCATGGAAATGACATGACCGTCGTCGTCGTCGTCATCGTGATGAAATAATCGCAATAAAGCGGAAATCTCATAACTTTTAGCATTTGCATTCATTTTTAATTTATGGCCTGGCTTCAGGGCACTACTCACCGGTGGGACCTGGACTTGGTGAAGGCGGCGCTGGCTCAGATGTAAACCTTTTCGCATATGTAAATTTTACTGGAGAAGTGCCAGGAGCAGGTCTCTTGCGAAAACTTTTGTAATATTGCAAATTGCATTCAAATGGCCGAACAGTCGGACAAACAGAGTCATTAAAGAGCGAGCAAAGAAATTCTGATTTCGCCTCATATAATTGGATTTGAGTTTTTCTGATCCAACTCAAGATTTATGGGATACTACAGGCGAAAGACAAAATCTCTTTGCGATAGTCATAACAATGGATTGAAATTTATTTCAAGTAGTTTGCAGGTTTTCCTAGTTAATTAAAATGCATATGGGATTGCATTTTTATTGCTATTAAGACTTTTTAAATGTTTATTTGTACATCAGCATTCAGCAAACAGATTATGTTAAATTCCCTATTGAGCGAAGACAAAATTATTTATAATTTTGGAATAGTAAATTTTAAAATGTATACAGTCAAAAACGAAAAATTAAGTAAATGAACTGAATCAGATTACAGTTTAACCATTTCATTTTCTTAAAGCCTTTTCCTGAAGTCCACACCCCATAAATTCGTTGAGACTCAATAAGTAAAATGAAGAGAACTAATAGTCAAAGGGATTTCACCATAGCAATTTTCCTGGAAAATCTAGATTAAACGAGTTATCTATCATTTTATGGCAACTTATATAACTCATGCTTTCCACCTGTTCATTTTCTGCAAAATTGAGTTCGGAATTCGAATTTATGGCTCCGGAAATTATCTCCAAGTTTAGAAGAAATCGATCGTAAATTAAGAATTCACAGAGTAAATGGCATTGTTCTTCATTTTCACTGAGCCTTAAGGGCTAATTAATTAAAAAATCAGATAGGATTGCTATTGATTGTAAAATAACGAGATTCGTCCTGTCAAATATATTAAAATTCAATTAAGCTTAATGTCACGACGGAACCAAAAAGGAATTTTTGCATATAGATTGAAATCAAACAAAGGTAATTCATTCGGCTCACACTGCACATGTTACAAAAATTTGGAAATATGTAAGTGTTCCATCCGGAACCACCCACGCTGCAATGACCGTCCTCAATTTACTCGGTTCACAAAAAAGGGGCGGACACTATCGGGATACCAAACGGGGTAAAAAAAGGACATATCGCTCGTCGGTATCGCTGCTGGTCGAATGCAGCGGTGGAGTCCAGAATTCCAGAATTCGGTTGCTCCAACCCCGGAGAGATTTTTCCACTTAAAGGGATTTTATTTGGCCGTTTTAATGTAAATTTTCATTTAAATCAATTCCCACTCGAGAAAAAAGCGTACGCGTTAAAATGGGGGCTCTGCTCAGCTCTCCCGGATTTGTAATATAAAAAGCTATTTCGTTTCTGCCGGACGGTCATCATCGCTTTTGGCTGCCGTGTTGGCGCCAACGCCAGTCTGCCTGCAAATCGCTATAAAATATAAAATGTGAGGTCATATCAAAGGGGGTAATGGCACAGGGTTCGGGAACGCTTTCTATTGCGCCAGAGATAGTCCAGGTCCATTTTAAATGGGGTAAATTGGAAAAAAATTGGATAAATATGAACCCCGGCGCGCAATTAATATACGCTGTGAATTCACTAAAAGAGAAGAGCTATTCACTAAATGGATGGATGGCGTAGACGGTTTTTAAAATTTTTGACCTGTTTTAAGGGAGTGCAGTTTTTGACCGAATTTCTTCCTTTCAACGCTGTGTTGTTGCTGCCAATAATCATGAATCACGGGTCAAGTCCTTTTGAAAGACTTTCCATTAAAAATGAATCTCGACATAGTCTCACAGTGCAGTATTTGAAAAGGCTTTTAGCATATCAGCATACCCATTTTTATTTTAAAACAGAATTCACTTCACTAGTTATACATACATGGTATTTGTGGCTTTGAGAGTTATGAATCAGAATATATTGACAAGCTGACTATTTATTAATAAGTAATTTTGCTTTTTAATAGCAAAAGAGAATGTGGTTACAGCTGCTACACCCAACCCACAAAAAGCTACTAAATGACGCTATCAGCACATTTTCTGGATTTATTTATCTGGCAGCCGCACAAGGCTCAATATCCCTCCCTTTGACCAAATATGAAAAAGTAATATGCTGTAAATTTTATGTGCATAGTTTGACTGAGTTGGTTTTATGTTCTTCTTCAGATTTTTATTTACTGCCGAACCAAGGGGAGTAGTTGAACAACAGCCTGCAGCTTTTCTAAGGACTCCGCTTGCGGCTTTTCTTTTTAACTCTATATCGTTCTTTTAAAGACTTTTACCAACAGTACTAAAAATAAATTAATATTTTTATAGCCCGTGATTCACATTAGTTATTTTATTTTATTGCTTACAAACTATTAATTTAATTCCGCCCTGGTAAATAGGAGTAAATTAGACCAGGTCGTCTCTTCTCATGAATTTAAATACGCACTACTGTCTACGCTTAACGCACACTGATTTCTTTTTAATAGCCTCTATTTTAAATTACATGAAAAGCTTGCTCCCTTTCAGACAGAAAAGTACGTGAATGTAATGAAGACAGGTTTACTCACTTGAACTGTTTCGCATTAAATTCGCAGTGTTAAATGACATCCTTTAGTATTCTGCGCGTTCAAAAGGGCTCGCTCCCTTTGAAAGGAAATAGAATTTCAGATCAGGAGGTGAGCGCCAGGTACGTAATGGAAAGTGTTAGGTGCCTGTTAATATCAGTGGACTCAATTAACGAAAGGTACTTTTCAACGCGAACGACAAAAGGTGACCGTGGTCTGGTTTCAATATAATTATTTTAGTTATGCAGAGCTTCTTTGCATTGAAAAATTGAAAGCACTCTTCTTTATTTAAAAGGAGAGAAGTTTAATTAAAAAGGAACGCTGCCAAGAGTCACAACTAGAATTTATGTCCACTATCTTCAAGAGCCCGAGTTTTGCATTCGACTGAGCAATTCAGCAATTTATCCAATTAACCACCCAAATCACTAGAAAATAGTTTGCTATGGATAAATTAAAAGGTGACTATGATTGCGGCGGCGAATTGATTTAGTTGAATTGAGCAGGCGATTGCACAAAAGCGATTTATTTACAAGTGATATAAGAAGACTATGTTTCCAAAGACGATATGATCTGATAGGATGTTGATTGTGAAATAGTAAAGTATAAAATTATTATCTAAGCCTTACAATAGGTGTTTTGTTAAGACGTTCAGTCAGTTTCTGTTTCAAATAGCCTCTTTTGCTCTGATGTATGATGACATGCCACGCAGCGATTTCATCTAGCTCATCAAAGAGTTTTCAATTACTTCATCGGCATAATAGAGGTGAAGTGGTCGGGTAAAAGGCCGTAATTATCATAAGGTATGCTATGCTTCTTCGTGACATTATTGTCTTTTAAATGAACCTCTTCCGTGACTGCGGGGAATTAATCACTCCGCCCGGAAGCATTTATACCTCCTGTGATTGTAATCCCTCATTTAAATTGCTCTGTGCGTTCATGTTTTTGTGCTCGTAATTAAAGAAAAGCCTCCATGGAAAGAGAAACCTTTTGTTATCCTTCCCATCCTTGCTCCTCCTGAAAAAAAAGAAGAAAAAGAGGGAAAATAACTCGTTATATCTCTGGAGAATTTTCTTTTGATTACCTGTCGGGTGTTTTGATAAAAAGTTGCACGGTTGTAAAATTGCCTCGATTGCGGTGTATTACAGGGTGTGGGGGAAGTAAATTTCGATGAGCTCAAAAGGAGCCTCTTTTTTTTCCTGGATGCTTTCAATAAATGAGCGCCTCCTGGAGACCATGGCTCTATTGTGCTCCGCCAAGATGAATTGGGGGCCCCCTTTTGACGGTGCGGCAAATATTTTTGTTTACTCAGCCAGAAAAGACAAAGTTCCTGGCTGACGGGAACATAAATTACGAAGGCGTCGTTCGGCTTCCCGGAGAATAACTCAGAGGGCCCCAAAACGTGCGTTATTATAGTCTCAGGGCGGCCCCCCGCGGATGGGGCAAATATGAGCAGCCGAGTGAATTACACACAGTACGGCAATTTATTTCTTTAAAAGCTTTTTGCCAGGTATTTATGGAACATTAGATATAAATTTTCAAACTTTCGTCCGAAATTGATACAGACAAGGGCGGAATTAAGTGTCGGCCGTTTATCACGGCGTCGGATCCTTTCGAACTCCCAGGATGACAAATATTGCTGGTGAAATGCTCATATCTGGGGCCAGTGGGGGGCTTATGGGGCCCGTCTTTGGCGGGAGCGCCCAGCATAACTCACACATTCGGCTCTTCATTCCCAGCGGCTTCAAGGAAGGTGTTCCGGCGCATTTCCACTTCGCTGGAGCTCTCCGTTTATTTATTTTTGACAAATAACCGAAGTGGATGGGAATTACCAGTTAATGGTGCTGCAGAGAACCCTATAATCTCGATTCTGCTGCTATTATTAAGGCGAATTCCCTTTAAATTTCAAGATCTGGTGAAAAGACGTTTTTAGTGCTTCTCCAGAGAGTTCTTGACTGTTGGTACTTTTACATGAAAAATTTTCCTCATGAAAGGAGTTCTTGGAAAAGACCAATTCTATGAATACATTTCAAGATAAATATTGCTGTGTTGCAACAAATGTTTTGAAATTGAAGTTATTCAATCGCGGTTATGTACGAATATTTAAAATGATATTTATTATAAGTCATAAATAGTTAAATTTTAAGTAATTAGAATAAAAATGTTCGATGCAAAAGTTTAATTGCTACTTGCTGTGAAATCGGTGGCGCCATTTTGGTAAAAGTCACATATTATACAGTATATAATACCTCAATACGACTGAATTACTCAATCAGATGCAACACACGATGAAAATATTGTTGATTTTTCCAAAAATACTTTTTAATAAAATAAGAAGATTAATTATTTGAGTTAAAATAATAAAATTCTATGAGATGTTATTATATATATGTATGTACATACATATATGCATATATGTATACAAATGCGTATATTTTTTTTTGGCATAAGTATAATATTTAATACTCATTAATATTTTAAATTATATATTGGTTTATCTTTTATAGAAGGTATCATCATTTAAATACCGACAACCATAATACGTCTCGTCAATCCGTTAACCCATTTTCATAATTAAATGGCAAATCGCATACCACAAAAGTAAATATTTTACTCAAAAACCAATACCGGTTGGTAAATTCCTGCGGATGTTTAAACAATTATTAAAATTCCGTAATATTGCCATACCCTTGTCACAAATTGATTTACCAAACAAATGGATTTCGAATGAATTCCAAAATAGGACAATATGGCATTATATTCACCACAAAAAGAAGCAGAAATTAATTTGAAAATAGTTAAACATTGGTCAAAATGCACCAACAGTGCAGGTGCAGGGTTAGGAAGGTCGGCATCTATATTTTCCCCTCGTTTGATTAAGTATTACGTGTGTGATAAATTTTAATTTAAGCCCAACCACCACAGGGTGTTTATTTTGGCTCTTTTAATTGCTTCAATTTATTCGCACGCAGCGAAAATATTTTTGGGAAAGTGTCGTTAATCACAGAAGGCGGAAACAATTTGTGACCAAAGTCATTAAATTCAATTATGCTCCATCCGGATGAATGTGAATGAATTCAAACGATGATTAGAGAGGGTATGGTGAGGAAATTGGAAAGTTTTTGGAGTGGCTTTCAACAATTTGATTTGTTGCTCCAGCTGTAATTCCCAGCATCCACCCACATTATACCTCTTTACATTTAATCCATCTGCATTAATTACCGAAATTCCACTGGCACTCGAGTTTGACGGGATTCGGTATATTGTGCTAATAAGGAAGGCATAAATCAGACGATGTCAGCAGAAATTCCTGTGAAGCATTCGTCAACAGGGCTGTTGGCTTGACGCAACGCGGTGGGGTTTATAGAGATCTCAATAAATCATATCGCCTCCAACATGGAAAGGGAATTGACAGTGGGAAGGGAATAAACATTTTGAGAAAGTCACCGCTCTCGAAAGATGCATCATGTGCGTTTGACAGCTTAGTTTTCATATATATTTGAACCCAGGGAGAAAAAATCGATTTCAACCCTGGTCTCCCTCCAACGAGGAATGGCAAAGAAAGGTGATGGGTTTCAGTTGTTTTAAAACTTTTTTTCCAACGTGGCAAATATCATATCTTGATTGATGTTGAAACATAACATATAATATCTGATTGCCCACTACCCACCTCTTCAAGTTTTATTATTTTTAATACATATAACCCATAATAGTAATACTAAATAAAAATATTTGAGTAAAAACTGTGTTTTTGATGTTATGCCGATTCTAAATTTCAGTAATTAGTGTTCTTGGACAATTTGAAAATTCCATAAAAACAGAGAAAGATATCACATTTTCCAGTGTACTATTTCAAGTTTTCACAGAATCCTTCAGATTCAGTACACAACTTATGATCAAGTCCATACACCACACGCTTTCAGCGTTTTTCGAAAGAAAAAATAATAATGAAAATTGAATGGATTTCGAAACTGGTGCGTTTTTATTCACACATTTGTTGAAACGAAATCCGTTCACAACAGCTGAAACTGTCCTCTTTTGGCTTCAATTAAATTTTTAATGAAAACAAATTCCTCGCAAAAGTCCACGCCTCACTGAACTTGTTTTAATTAAAAGTTTTCTGTTCATGGACTGCTTGTATTTTTTCTTCTATATACAGTGAGGCCACAATCTGCTTGTCGCCACGCTAAGCCGGCATTTTATTGAATTACGAATTGGCTCTTTTGTGCAAAATTCAAAGAAATCAATATTTTAGGACGATTCATTTACTTGATTAGACGAAGTTGGGATAGGTAGGGAGTAATCACGGAGATAGAAGAAGGAAAGTTATGATACAAATACTACGACATACCGGAATGTCTGGAGGAACATCGATAAGAACCAGAAGTTCGGGATTTGTGAAAACTTCCTTGAAATAACTCACAGTCATGAGCGGTCCTTTGATAGGACGAATGTGATCCGGTAATCCTGGCCAGTAAATTCCAAGCCTTTTCTGATTGAAACAAGTTCCCGCCGAAAAGTCGACATTTTCCAGAAGTTCACTTTATCTGTGAAACTAGGGCTGTATGTTGGCTGCAGTTAAGCTACTATAAAACTTTTCTTGGGCAAATATCAGCAGGAACATGTTCCTTGCGGAAGCCCGAATTGTGCCCTTCACTTCAGTAAAATTTACATAATTTCCGGGCGGCTCCTGATGCTCCCCCGCATAGCTCAACATTCCCGAAAAGTCCTGCAGCTGTGCTCGTCCTCGCATTGTATTGAACTTCGGGTGAAAACCAGCAGACTGTTATTCAAATTAAGTCCTCAAGAACCATCGTCGGCGCTGGAAGCTTGTTTTGCCCCAAATCAATTTTCTTGTTGTGTTTTGGGGTGATTAGCAGATTATTTGGGATTCTGTGGGCTCCAGTGGATTCTCCTCTCATGGTTATCAGCAAAGTGAGCTGAGCATCTGGTTCCTGTTTTCGCCAGAGATGGGTGGTTTCACAGCTATCAGGCACAAATCCCTGGGCATAATTTATGGATACAAAAAAAAAGGGTCTATGGCTAGAAGGGATGATGGACCTGCAGGCACAACATAATATGCTTACATGCTTGATTCGATGATAATTTAATCGATTCGTGGACGTTTGCTGGGAAGTCTTGTGGAAGGCTTAGGCACTCTGCTGTTGCTAAGAACGTCTATGAGGGTCAACTTAACCACTGTTTCACTCTGGGGATGATTGAGCGATTTAAGCTTTAAGTACTCTTGGATGTTGGCCCAATTTTGGACAACAAGTTTCACTCAGCCTTTGTGTGTGAATTATTCCTTTTTGGGGTTCCTTAAGTGCCTCTGGCTTAGGGAGACTGACAGAGTTTTCGCTCTGGTACGTCTTTGGCCTTTTTCGCTATAAAAACCCTCGTTGAGTTTCATTTTCGCTGAAAGATTTTCATAAAAAGTGCTGCTCTTTGAATTTTTCTGCGATCAGAAATTCCGTCGACTAAGCGGATCATTATAGTAGAGTTTTAAATTAATTATATTTGAAACATAGTTTTATATCTGAATTTGAAAAGATATTGTTGGTTTCAAAGAGCATTCTTCCAAAAATCCATGGTAAATATTTTTTTATTAAGTTATATTACTATAACTGGAAAAATATTGCAAAATCTGTGTGTTTGTAAATTTATAATAAAGCGTATTTAGATTGCATTTTACTCACATAAACAACGTTTCAGCTGTCTCAACATGTTGTTCAGTATAACTCCATCTGTGAGCAGAATTGTTTCATTAAAATATTCAGGCCAGGGTTCCTCGCAGGTGCGCCATTACTCCATTAGGCCAGATTAGTCCGACCATCGCACTTATAATTCAGCCCCAGTCAACTAAAACGCTGAGTTTCTCTAAAAATACCCGAGTGCTTTGGCCAAACCCGGGGGAGGTGCTCCCACGAGGATACGTAGGTTGTCGGCCCCACCTGTTCAGGTGTAGCATGAAGGTATCACGAAATACCAAGCAGAATGTTCTGATAAATTCTAAATAGCTCTAGGAGTGCACTATCCCCTGGCAGAACGCACTCACATCAAAGAGCAGGTGGGCGTCTTTTCACGGCATGATATTAACCAGGAAAATCATTTCAATGTCCAATTAGATAGTTGGCTATTCGGGATTTTCCAAGAGCAGGGGCCAACTTACCAGGTGCAATTTAAAATAACGAACTCCCGTCGCGAGCGCCCAGAGGTCGACGTGACAGTGACGTTATCATGCCAGCGCGTTGGGATGTAGGATGCGGCGTGGTGCGATACAAAGCTCCTGAATTCGCACCAGGATACACAAATGAGATGGAAACTAGGTGATGAAATTTACGTTCTCCCCGGGTTTTTATCCACATCCTGCAGTCGTGTCGGGTGAAACAACACCCGCAGGAGAAACGCGGGAGAACCGTGTCACATCTGCGGCAAAGGTATCTAAAGCTAACCCAACTATGCTCTGCGGTGCTGTCATAAAGGGAAAATTTATTAGAATTTCAGGGCTCTCGGGTGTCGGCTTTTCTGCGAATGGGGAGCGTCCCACCGGCGAGATATTGCGTAATTATGCACATTTCTTGCCTCGGAAATGAAATTACAAGCGATTTGCTCTTGTTTCATTATCCTTTAAAGTGCATGAAACTCCCGGCCAGGTGGAGAGAGTGAGTAATTCAAAACTCAAACTCCACCTGGTTGATGTATTCCGACTAGCACTTCTCGAGATACGACTCCGAGCAGCAACCAGCAGCGAAACCCCACTTCTGGCCCCAATGATGCTGCTTTGCCATGCCGTCGTAGTAGACTGAATTCGCAAAATTTTCATCCAATCGGCATTTCATTAGGAGCAGCACACCTCACGGTGTCAGATGAATTTTACATGAGTTTTCCATGCGGCTGACACGGCCGTGATGAAGGGTTAAGCAAATCACATACGCGCCGCCCTCAAAGAAAAGGGGTAATTGTATCGCGAGAATATACATAGCTTACGATTAATTGGGGCACAGACCTAGTTACATACTTGAATTTCAAATTTGGTTCAAGTGATCCCTCGGCCATATGGGGAGGAATTGGGGCGAAAATCACGAACAATGAAGGCCTCATGCACTTGCAGCACTTAAAGGTGCAGGAAGGGCTGAATCCGTGTAAAAGCTGTAATCACTTGTGTACCGATAAAGCGGATAGAATTTTCTTTGTTTGCTGTTCGGGGGTAGAAACCAGTAAAATATACGTACATTATTATGACAGTTTTGCCCAATATTCACTAAATAGTTAGATATCTATTTAAAGGGACTAAGGTTGGACACATTTTTGCTCAATTTAGTTTAATACAAGTAATTGAAGTTTTGAAATTAGACAAAGATTTAAAACTGTATAGTCTATACATTACCCTTTAAAACCAAAAAAGATGCGCACGTTGCAATTTTCTATTGAATCTAAGAGTTTACAAAAGCAATTGTTCAGGATTTACCTACTTACACAACATGGTATAAAGCAATGAGGGTAAATAAATTTTAAATTCAACGAACAAGCATCAAAAACCGCAATACATTTCCGAAAGCTGCGGCTTTGGGGAGCATAAACGTTAAGCCCTTTCCAGGCCTTCCATACAGCTTTTCGCTTTAAATATTTATTGACCAGTTCCGGCCATATTTCAGCACTAAGCATCCAAATTGTTTTCTGTGAAAATTAAGAATTAGTAGGAAGACGTGCCGTTCCCTCCTAATGCCACTTTCATAGCGGCCTCATCTGGTTCTGCTTTTTGAGAAATATTTATGGCAAAGCTGAAATTTTACTCGCATTTAGCTATCGCAGCATGAGTCTGGCCTACATTACACACATGTAAATAGCTCCGTGCGCCACGTGGTGCTCTGCCCGTTAAGGGATCATCCGGGAGCTTACCACATCGAATGCATGTAACGTGTGGGGGAGTCTCTGGCACACTAGACTTATTCCCGGTGCATTCAGGACCAATAAATCTTAAGTATGCTCGTAATATAAAATTTTGTCACGTTCGAGGATTCGCGCTAACCGCGCTTACTCTCGAAAGCCCAGTCACACCATCTACGGGGGATGTTGAAAAGAATTAGCTTTTATGATCCCGACATCCCTGTCGTTTCAGGAAATCGCTGCACATTGAGTTCCTCTTTCATGAAATTCTGTTCTTCACATTGTTCCTGGCTGGTTGAATCTTTTCTGGACAATTTTTTCTTTTAGTTTTTGGATGGGGTGGAAAGTAAAGCTGCAAGGTAAACATCTTCTCTTGTTCCAGACGACAGTAGACGCATGAACCTCTCATATGCTCTTAAAGTAGACTATGTAACTTAGTCGAGATAGAACGACACTCTTTCCTCCCCTGAATAAAAGTTTTAAGGAGGATGATTTAGTGACAAACCGCTGACTGAGACTTCTCGGGGCAACGATTCTTGTCTGACGGTTTTACGTAAAGTGCAGAAACTTTAGTAAAGTATCTACACAATTCTGCGGTTTTTGAACATCTTGATTAATGTTTTGTATTACATACATATTATTAATAATGTCATAAATTAAAAAATCTGTTTGTAGTTTAAAGATTCTTAGACAACTATTTGCATCTTTGTATTGTTTATCGCAGAATTGCGACGATAAATTCTCAATTTGATGATTTTACGCCAAATTCTGGAGTTACTGGTGCATACGTAAATTCACAGTCACCAAATTCTGAAAGAAAATAAAATTGCTTGCATTACGTATTGATTATTCATAAAAAAAAAGTCACAGACAATTAATTTATAACTTTGTCTAACTTGTCACCCTTACAATAAATAGCTGAATCCATGATGATTTAGACATATACATATGTATATGATGCAATCAACAATTTTGAGGTTTTTGCTGAACAACTCGTTGCACAAATTTAAATCTACCTATGTAGTAAAACTAAATGTTGATACTTCTGTTGGTAAAATAAAACGTTGGTATTTTGGTATTTAAAGGTTAAATCTGTCATTGTGTTATAAAATCCAGATTAAAAATTTATCCTCTAATAACTAAACCAATTTTGCACCTCCGATAGTGAATTAACTTATTTTTCCTCGAAAGGGAGATTTCATGAATTTTTTATAGCATTCTGCTGTAATTGAATTAAAAGTTTACATGGTAAAAACTTCACACCAAACATACTGCGTATTTTCGCCACTACCCGTCCGAAGGACCACCAGCATCCTCCCCCCACATATGTTGGGCTGGAAAACTTTGTTTAAATGGCGTAGCCATATTCACATCTCGGTTAGCTTAATTTCTCTAATTGGACGCTCGCTGGTGGTTACCGCCCGGTTGCGCGACCGCCTCCTCGGTTATCCTTTATAACCGAGCAACAAAAAAAAGGATTTTTTTGTCTATCCTCTCTAGCGCTTCATTCCCGAAGTTCCGTTCCAGCTCCCAGAGATACCCGCATCCAGACAAGGTGGACAATTTATATTCATTAGATAAATGCTGCTCGCTGAGTTTTATTTGCCAGATGGGAGCTAAATGGCGGGCTTATCCGGCAGTGGTTGAGCTCGGCACAAACCGCAGGCGGAATTAAAGCGAATCAGCATAAGCACAAAAATATCACCAATAGATGAGCCCAGGCTGGAGTTGCTATTTTTATTTGTCCCCTTGCTCTGGGTCCCAGGAGTCTGGAGCTCTGGCTTTCCCGCTGGAGGTTTACACACATGCCCCAGGTCTCCAGACCTTAATTATGAGTGGTCGCCGCAGATTACCACTTTTTCCTGGAGCAATTATCCGACGTTGTCGTGAAGCGCTCCATTAGGAATATTTACTCTGAAATTCAGCCCCTGGGGGTTTAATGAACGTGCTGGCGAAAACGATTTCAGATCGCTTTTGGCTTGAAATACGGTCTTCGTATGGTGGATGGATCGCCACAATTTATAGTATCATAAAATTGCTGTTACAGCGAATTTCTTGACATCATAAATCACCCGCCGTGCAACCCTTGAAAATATCACGAGTGACAAATAGTGTGCCCTGGAGCAGAGAGCTTCTCATACACGCAAACAGCAGCCCTTGCAGTAATCATCGTTAAAATGGGGTGCGGGCTCTACGATTCGGTGGAGGCACCCACACATTGATTTCCTCAAGATCTCAATTCATAATCATGGGGCCATCATTGTGCTGGATTAAAATGCTTACCAGTTTCGCTGGGAGCGGCTGTTTCGGTGATTTATTGCCAACGAATTAATCACACCTCAATCCCCCCATATGAGACAGGAATGCTGGTTTTAGGTTGCGGGCTCGCATGAAGTTCAAGTGGTCTGCTTCTCTGCAATTTCAGATAAGACACCGGGGAGGCAGCCAAGTTAGATAAATGAACCTATAACTGGTCTCTGCAAATACAATTAATCTGATAGGCCCACAACGAATAAGGTCCTAACCCATGTGGGCAAAGGGCGGTGAGGCAAACCACAGTGGCGCCAGGCTAATTAAGTCTTCACCTGAAGTGTAAAACAATCTTTAAAGAAAAACAAAAAGAAAATTTGGTACTATAGTAAGTATAGTAAGTAGTCGCAGAAAAAAGGTGTAGTTAAAGACTGAGAAATAGTCAACAACAGAAGTGCAACTGAGTTATAGAGATCAGGTGAGAACTTCTGCTATTGATTATTTTAAGCTGAATCGGTGGACTACTAAAGTTTAATTTTCAGTTCAAAAATTCTGTTTTGCAACCTAATGTTTAATTCAGTAGTTGCTTGCCTGTTTAATCGAGGTATACAATTATGGAGTAGCCTATTTAAAATAAATTATATAATACTAAAACATTAAGACCAAAATTCGCAATGATTGAATTTAACGCGCACCACAGTGTCATGTAAGTGTTCTTCAAATTCCGTTTTGGTTATGATGAGGTGCCCTGATTTTGACCGTTTGATGAAATTATGAGTGTCCTTGTAGCGCCATATTAATCCACTTGATTAAGGTGTGGCAGCGCGCCTCCTTTCGCCCCAACAATGCACTTTCCATGATAAGAGCCACTTACACGGAGTGCCAGGCTGAGAACATATTTCACATTTAGGGGTTAAATCCCGGCGTGCACACAAACACGGCAGATATAAATCGCATCAGTTGTGTTTTCCTCTTGTCGTAAATAATTGGTCAGAACGCACGGTGCTGCACTCAACAGAGTGGAGTCCCGGCCGTCCCAAGCCTCTCCCGGAGGAATGATAAATTGCCCCGTCCGCACCAGACAGAGTAGAGCGGGGCCGGGGAACCAGACCCACCGAACCGGAAGACCCGTGCAGTTGTTGTGCATCGATGCCTGCCTCCCGGGGCGGCGCCTGTCCTGACGTAGAGGGTGCACGGGGACCTCTGTCCTGCTAAATTATTGGGAATTAATTTGCGATCCGTTAATAAAACTCGCAAGTCCGTTTTCAAAAGCTACGGACATCGAATGCCAACGGGCGAGGTCCCAGAATCAATCAGGACTTCCTTCGCAAATTAATGGATGGGATAGCTCCACTGACGGAAAGACGAAATTAGTGGGCTCCGGGAGGAAATTAACAGGCGTCCATTATGCACGGACTGTTGTAGTTACAGGAGTGCCCGTGGGTTTCGCCGGGCACAATTGTTTCAATGTCGGAAATGGTCCGACGCTGTCGGTTCCTAGTCCAAAATCACCGCGATTCGAATCATTACCAACGGCCCACGGCAGTGCATTTTGGCCCGCCGCCTGATGTGTTTAGTACTCGACAGGTTTGTGTGAACTTCGCGATAACAATTTCCATTACTCGGCTCCTTCAGGCTCTTTAAAGTTCCATTGTTTCCCCGTTTTGCCGTCGCCGCCGTTCCCCACACCTCGATCCCGGGTCCCATTCCCGGTCATCGCTGAGTCTTATGACGGAGCCTCTGCACCCAGCCACTGGAAGACGTAACGTAACATATTGCCGAGATAAACTTCTTCCTCGAACTTACAATAAGTCCACGGAATTTATGGCCCTTCGAATTTACTCCTGCACAAAATATAGTCCTGGGAGAAGAAGCCAGACAGGGTCCCATCCCGGATGAATCTACGATGCCACAGTTTTGGGTCGCTTCATAAGATTTCCATGTTTAGTCCGGATGATACCGTCCTGTAATCCCGGTATACTTCGAGGATTACATCTAGAATGACTTGTGTTTCGGTCCAGCACGTGCCTCCCTTCCAGTGCAGTTTTTATTTTTGCTCAAGATGGGGCTTCGTGTTACACTCGCAATTATAGGTTTAGTTTTATGTCCTCCTCAGCTCGATGGGGATCACGTATTTTATTAAGGGAGTAAGCCATGGCTCCTTCGTAATGAGCAAAACCATTACCCTCTGGCATTTTTCGAGCTGCGGCAGACCATAACTTAAGATACAAAAGTACTTCCTTAAAAAATAAAACAGCATCTCCTCGACGGCATAGTTTATACCCGGCAGTCCTAGGGGACTGTCATAAGTCCTCATCTTCAGGTTTTAGACTTTATTTTCGATTCAACTACACTCGCACAAATTTGCAAGCGAGGGTGGTTAGGGGACTAAAGGCTGTTGGCATTTGTCGTCGTCTCAAAAATGAAAATGGAAAAGTTCATAAATTGTACGTCGTTCTTCAGTCATGGTACAGGGGTGCGGGGGTGGTTGAGGGTCCGTAATCTTTGTGAACATGGAAGAAACAAAGCACCACTTGCCAGTCTTGTGTTGGTTCTTTGCAAGCATTTTTGTTAGAGGAGTAGTCCGAAAGTTTCAGCACTTCGGGACTATACAATTCCTAGGGAAAAAAGGGAGAAAATGGTTAAGTTCCCAGCGATTGTTAATGCAATGGGAATACATTTTGGAGGAAACTTGAACTCAATGGAGTCGTTGTGCCCTAAAATTAGAAAGGAAAACATATTTATGTTGTTATTTTGGTATTGCTTTTTCCTCAAACATAACGTCTTCAGCAAACATATCGACTTTATGTTTCACTCCAGGTAAAATAGTTTTTCTTAGAAATTTTGCCTTAGTTACTTAGTTACTAAACAACACTGACTGACGAAGAATCGATTTTCATAGAAATCTGTAACTGCAAGAAAGTTAAATTAAATCTCGGGATTTTCTTTGAATATTTGTTCACGAGCTCTGCAACCTTGGAATGATAACGAAAATACGATTATAAATTTAAAGGTACTTTTAAAACTTTGACTGTTTTTAAGATAATTTAGATACCTAATTTAAGAGGACATATGCTAAGAAATGGAGTACAACATTTATCCTTAACTGGATTACGTCATCTTAAATTAGGTATCTAAATTATCTCAATAGCCTACAAATTGGATGAATTTGTTGTCAGGACGAACGTGTGTCGGTTCGTAATTAATCACCAAGCACTCGAACAGTGTGATGGTTGTACATAAATTGGACATTTCAGGGTTACAAGTATTTCCCTTTGATAATTGAGGCCACTAAACTTTCAGTAACCATTTTCTACCTAATAAAAGCACCGAATTGGAAACTTTACGAGTACAATTCCTTTTTTATCCTACTCACTATATAGCCCCAAAAGAAGTCAATTTCAAAAATCTACCTCAAATTTTACTCTTTCCATAAATTCTTATATACTCAGCCATTTTATTGCTATGCATATTTGTGTAATTATTAAGGAAGGGAAGGGAAGGAAAGGTCAAACTGGGGAATGTATTACCCCTACTTAAAATGCAAATGTGAAAAATGCCAAATAAGCCCCAAAAGGCATTTTTTCTTATCTCTTCTAATTTGTCTTCATATGAGTATCTCTCAACATATCAACAATACCGAAAAATTTGAGCTTTCCATCACAACAAAACCCCTTACCCTTCGCCATAAACCTGCCGAAATACCTCTATCCTCTTCCACATTTCGTAAAGGAATAATTTCTCAATTTTTCATGGAGCCCTTCCGGGCAAGTGGTTCGGGTCGGAACCTTCAAATTGTTTCCATTTGAACGTTTTTCAAAAGCAACAGCAAAGTCATAAAGGGAAGAGATTTTTAACGCTACATTTGATTTTACTCCTATTTGGGATTTTAAATTCAATTGACTGAGAGTAGTTCAGAGCTTCGGAGGACTGCCCATCCCCCCCGTTGGAGCCCAGTTACATAGGGCCAATTTAATTGCCCAAAAGGCAAGAGGAACCTTTTCTGTTAGAGTTATCCAACGGATAATAAGTGAACAATCAGACAAATTAGTGATTTTAGTCCTTTTGGGTCATTTAACATTAGGGCGGGATTGGAGCTGAAATGGGGGACGGATATGGGTTGAATTGGCAATTTCGTTAGGTAGAAATGTGATTCCAGGGCTCTGGTTGAAGAATGTCTGAAATTTCTTTCGAAAAAGGGGAGCCCGATAGTCTATTAATGCACAAGGATTAGATAGGAAATACCAGGATAGGATTTCTGTTCTTGACGGTTTTGATATTAAAAGATATCATGTTGGGAAATAAGGGTTTAGGAGTTTCATAATAATTTCCTGGTTGTTCTTGGAAGAACCTTTTTTATTCGAAATAAAGAAACATTCAATAGAATCAGTTATTTTGCTTTTTAATTAATTCACTGGTTTTTTAATGAACCTTTTAAATGTTTCAGAAAGCGAAATTAAAATCAATATTTACCGGAATTAAGTCATGACGAATAAATAGGTAGAGAATTTTGGTATAATACCATAAAATTACCTTTAAAAAATGAGTACCCTGCGTGATTATAAAACTTGCTCTTTGAGTTTCTTAACAACTTTTTTTGAAAATGCATTTAAAGCCAATGCGCTCAACTACTAACTCCCCTTAATCAACCCTTTTTTGAATTAACATTAAGCAAAGAGTAAAGTAAGTTAGTGCCACAATTAGGTTTTGCGTGCAAGTTAGCAACTTAACTGCAGAATGCGACGTGGGCACTCGCTATGCAAGGGAAAGTTACAATTTTTGCAAAGAGGGCACTTTGACGACAAAGTATGCATTTAAGTGTAATTTCTATTTTTTGTTCTTTTTTTGATTAACTTATAATATAGTTAATAGGCTTTATATTAAACTGTTTTATCCCACAATAAAATGGCAGTTATACCACAATTGAAAGGCTTATAAGCATTTAATTTCAATAAAATTACCTAAAGGGTTGGCGTAGTGCTATTTTTAATATTCTGAAAGTTTCATTGAAAGACGTAATCCGCTTTACCCATTTTTACCCCACTTTTTCAATATGTGCGAGCAGAGCTGAGTGCATAATTTGTTTGCTTTCGGATTACCACTGGAAGCAGGGAGTCTCTTTACATGTGAAAGGAAAACGTAATAAAATTTCTTTATTCTTTTTCCGGCCACACGTTTTAAATGTTTTTACCTTCTTCGGTTTTATACTGACCGCGGTATAAAACAGAGATAAAAAATAAAAATGTTTACCTCTGTAAACTTGAAAGAGTTAAATTCAATTAAGTTTAAACAAAATGTAGTTTAACTTTCTATGGCTCTATGAAAAAGTTTGTGCAAAGAATTCAAACGAAAATGATTTAACATTCAAATATTTATTTTAGCTCTACTTGATTTCTCGGAACAACCTTTTCTTCCCGCAGGGGACAAAACCTTGTCTTTCTCAAACTCACTTCTGATCTAATTTTAAATGTTTGAGCAATTTTCGCAGAAAGTCCTACATTGTATTAAGCTACACGTGCCCGAAATTTATTTATTTTTATTTCGGCCTGCCCCACGCCACAGTGAAATTTATTGTATCATTCCTGCCACGTATGAGAAACTCCCAGGCGATGTTGTATAACTTGAATGGTCTTGTTATCCTTTGAAATGTTTATTGAATATCAGAAAGTGTAAAATAAATTTTTTACGGAAACAAATGGCGGTGTTTTATGCATGTAGGCGGATTATTCTTGTCTGCCTTTACTGTTTATGCAAATACGAAAGAAAAATCACTTTCTGACATCTGCAAGAGGATTTAAAGATAAGCTGCTGTGGAATAATTGAATTTTATTTAACATATTACATGGCTTTTTGTGGGCAGATGCTGTGATTACCTGGTGAAATAAAAAAGATCGTATTTTATCTTTCAGATGTAGCATACGACGGAATTGTGATTAAAATTTTAAAAGAACTTGACATAGAATGCGTTTTCATTGAATATATTATCTACGAAAGTTACCTACCAAAATTGAGATTCTTTATTTCGTTGTGCATCCATGAGCATACCTTTCATCTCTAATTGAAAATGTTTCATTTATAGGGTTTCCGATTGTGGTGGAACTATAATATAAAAAAGAACTACATATATGTACTATGTAATATTACTTTGCTAAAGAACTTTTAATTAATTAGTTCTAATAAAACAAAATCATACACCATTAGTTCGAAATCACTGAATCTCCTATTTTCAAACAAAGGAGAATTTATATGAACGTTTAATGCCATTAAATACGAACAAAAAGGACCCGAGAGAAAAAAAATCACAGCCATTATTAGATTACTTGAAATAATTTGGCTTTCCCCAGCGCCGGCGGGCTCCTCCAGGACGAAAAGGAATTACAAAGGAGTCCCAGACACAAAGAAAGCCTCTCCCTACCGCCGTACACAATGTTTATTTGATATTTAGAATTTTATTTTCGGGGGCGAAAAAATCTCTATTCTCGCCACGTTCTGCTGCGGAAAACTCACGTAGTACAAGTGATTGATTGACTGCTAATGGGCTTGTGATTTGCAGACATTTTCGAGAATATCAATGCAGAAATGTATTTCAAAAGAGGTTCTATTGTTCTCGGTCCCAATTCAGGGGAATTAACTATAAAAATTAGTTACAATTGTGGGTTTCAATTCCATGGCCTGAAGAATACTCACACAGCCCATCAGAGTAATAGGTATTATTTTCTAAACATCTCTTAGTAGTAGGTACTCTTGTTATTTCTTCGACTAAGCCTCTTAAGTGTCGTTTCGAGAACGAAAAGTGAGCGTAAGACGGATACAGTCAGGTAATTAGAAACGCGCAAAAATTGTGGTATATATTACTTACATTTCCGACCAGCGAATGCTTCACCACACGATATCTTTTAGCGCATATTAAATATAATATAACACTCGGCCACCAGTAATATCACCAGAAGGGATAATACCACAAAGCCCCGTAATGCTGGGGAATATAGAAAAATAAGGTACTTTGCAGCACGGTGGAAATGTACACATTCAGCTTGGAGCAGATATTTCTGTGACAACTGGTAGCACACAGTGGGAGCGAGAATTCATAAAGGCTTTAGTCATTGAAAAATATATATGAAAGAAAAAAGGATATATTCAAATTTAGGGAAACGTTCGGAAAAGTACTCTACAAAGAACTAATTCATACAGCATCTGCTTTTTACGACTACTTCAGTTTTGAAGACACCTTCGAGGTAAATCCGAATATTGGAAGTCCCCGTAGCATCGAAGCTGCCGCTTGCCTTGTTCAATAATGGTTTTAAAATGAATTTAATTCGCCCACAGGGGAACTCGAGTCACGGAGGAACGTTGAAGTCCTGAGGGTGTAAAGTATGTATGATAAAAAAAAATAAAAATAAAAAAATAAAATGTGGAGGAAAAAGCATTTCTTTTGTACTCCTCCTTGAGAAGTACCTCGAGCATTTGCGTTCCTCGTAAACAGATACGCAAATATTAAGGTGGGCTCATACATACAATGGAAGAAGACGAGTGTTTACTCATCAAGAAACCTGTCACACTTTCTTGAAGAAACAGAAGATAAATAGGTTTGTGTCTTAGAAGAGAATTTTTGAGCCGTATACCTCTTGAACCTTTGTAAACAGTATGAGAGCATTTTCTTGGATGATAAGAAAACCTGTTAGAGCTTCTCAAATGAAATTTTATCTACTTGAACTGAAAACTTTCTTATGTAATATAGTTTACAAATATGAAAGTACTATATTACTAAACTTAGTTACCATTATAATAAAGAAATATTAAGACAATGTTTTAAGTGTAGGGAGAGGAACATGGTGAAGGCTCAATATCTAAGTACATATTGTAATTTGATAATTATTTATAAAATTACTCATATATGTATAAGCTCTTGTTGTTCTAGTGGCATACTTTAACGAAAAAATCGCATGACTGTGTATACGTTCAGAGTTAACTGGAGAAGTTGTTAAAATTAATTGATAAAAATGATCATGACCACTTTGCATTAACGTTCGCATTCACTGTGGATGGAAATCGAATTTTAAATCTTTTTAATTTTCCATCAGGGCTGGTTATAGACGCTTAAAAACGTTATTAAAAATGAATGAATATTTGCTTCATTATACTTTTATAAAGCATTAAAACGCCCTCTAAAAGGTGGAAAAATGTGCTTCCATTCTTCCAGCTGTGCAAGTCTGTCTGTCTAATTCCCTTAACCCGGTATCCATGTCCCCATGGACCCTTTCGACAGTCGTTTTACCATTTCATTCGCTGACAACTCCAGCCGCTTAAATTTACGAGAGGACAAATGATGAACGTCTCCCGTAATGGGAAAATATTGTTATTGCTTCCTTTTGACATATTTCGGAAGTGTCTCTGAAATTAAAAGAGCTTTAACGAAACCGCATTATTGCACTGAGCGAGGATTAATGGTGTCTATCGTCGACGTAATATCCTGGAAATGTTACTGGCGGTTGAAAAGGGCGCGGGTGCTTTGGCGGCACCAGCCCTAGAGCCTTCCTGCATGGAGGGCTTAAACACCCGCCCGGGTGGCCACTGAAATATGCTATATATTTTTTTTTCTGCTCCAGATACATTCCGTCTAGTCATCCCTCTTCAGACGTTTAATTTACGTCGTACTCAGCGGCGAACAATACAAATTAAAAATGAATTCAAAGGGCTGAAAGTTATGAGCTTTCCGTTTTATTGCTTGTGTTCCATCACGGGCTGACGGCCCTCATGACATTTCCCGAACCGCCAGCGCCGCGTTCCAGCCGTTACGGGCGCTTCGCCGGGATGTTCCAGCGAAGTAATGGCGGGAAGAATGGGCTACAGGAGCATATATGAGCATACATAATTCCGGAGAAGGGCTATTAAGGTTCTGAGGCGCGATCGATATTATGCTGCCGCACCAAGCCACCTCCCCGGGGCTCGTCTATGTCTGCCACTCCGCCAGGAGGACGAGACGGGGGCGGCGGCTTATCCGATAATGTGCGGCACAAGGGGAGCGAGCCCTTTACCTTTTTTATTCACGAGCAAAATTTACACCTTTTCATAAAAGGGCACTGAGAATGCGATTCGAAGCTGAATCAAGCCGAGGTGAATGTGCGAATCTCTGCTGCGATGACGAAGCCAACCGTTTCAAAATTTGCAAAATTTCTTAAATTCCGAATGGTACACCAGGCGGGGGTTCTAATATAAAATGCTAAGCACCAGGCCAATTATAAATCAATTTAACTCCCATCCTGCTCTAGGCTTTACTGGCAAAAACCAGGAAAAATCACTCAACAGAGCACCACTCGACGCCGACGGTGGGCACAATTGAAACTCCAACTCGAAGAAAATCCACCGTCATCAGGCGAAATGCTGCTTTAATGATCAAAGTTAAGATTTTCCACGGAAAGTTCACCAGAGTGTGAAAGTGGAAAACTTCTCGCAATAAACAGATGGAAGTTTTTTGTATAAAATAAACTTATTCACATTAACGTTGGCAAAGTCGCGGACAGGCGGTCTAGGGTCTGCATCCCCTTGTAAGTCTGCTTTTGAGAGTCGCTCTTAATAGGGCTTCGTCTAGAATTCTTATCTTAAGTTAATACAAAACAAAAGCACTTGTTTGATTTTTGAAAAAAATAAATTAAAATTAAAAAATCTCAAACCTGCATAAGTCACCAAACATACTACACATTTTAATTATTTCTTTTTTGAAATACGTGTAACAATATAGAAAGTTAATATCCATTTCATTTTATTTATTAAATAAATTAAAGTAAAATTAAATAAAGCTTAAGTAAGTCAAAAACAAAAACACCAGTGCGGTGTAAAATTTGTTTTGGTAAGCAATCTTTTGAAAGTGCTTGTTTTTGTCAAGGGTATTAGTTCAACTTCATTCAAACTCTCAGCCTTGAAGTGCTTAATATCTTGACTTGAGTGTAGGCAATTGCCAAATCACTCCCTCCAATTTTACTCATGCCGATCTTTTGAGGCCCACTTCAAACATTTTCGAATGTGGAAGAAAAACTCCCACAAGTGTATGTAGGCGAATAAAATTTTGAAGTAGCACTCCGGGGATGTCAATACAGTTTAAGATTGCTCCCTCAAGGAATTTTAAGGACCAATTCCCTTGAGAAAGGCCTTCTGAAATAATTTTAAGCAACAGGCAATGTCGGACCACGCATGAAAACAATAAATTTACTGAAATCAAAGCAGATTTATTACTTACCGAGCAGGACGATGTAGGTACATACATAACCACGTAGGTATGCATAAATGAACCAGGACCTGATTCATCTAAAATGTAATTCGCCTGGACGACCAACACCTGTACTTAGGCATTTGTAAATTTTACTATGTATGCAAAATGGTCAGGTATTTTTAATGTTTCCAGTAAATTCCCAGAACCGAGTTCCTGAATGAAATAAATATAAACCGGACAAGAATTTGTCGTTACATTTTCGGTATTTGTTTTTGAGAAAATAAATTCCAGCAAACGAGCAACCACATCCCCTGAATGTCCATTAGTATTAAAATGCTTCGCTTAGCCAGCATTTTCAGGATTTTATTAAATTTGACTGCAACAATAGCTGGTTGTCATATTTAATTTTGTAAATCATAAAAGCTCTCCACGTTTTGCATCCCTGTCTCCTGGCCGAAATACTCTGAATTCTTTTTATTGTATCTAAAAAGCATTATTTCAAACCTACTTCCCTTGACTGGGCATTTTAATAACTTAGAAGGCAGTCCGGTAATTTGGTGGCAACAGAGTGCCCAAGGCACGTGCCTCCCCCACCTACTAACATTACCCACCGTGAGGGTAAGGCTGGGTTCCACCGAGATTTTCCCTTGTCAAACAGATTTTAGCAGAAGCTTAGTCAAGTTGATTGTGAACATTTGTTTTCGGGCTGTTAAAATGGGGGCATTTACGTCCACCGTCCGTCCTGAATTATTACTATCAATTACAATGATTAAAACATATTGTGCAAATGATTCCCTACTCGAGAGTCTGCTGCACACCAGATTCTAACTTTAAACGATTTTTGCAATTTTTATTAAAGCACTTCAATTTTAATTAGCATTTAAGATGCAAATGGGTTTTCTTTTTTTCTGGAGAGCTGAACTATGTTGCACCATGTTGTTGTTACTTAGATTTAAGAGTTTTATGAATGTAATACATATGTACTTAATTTTAAATCAATAAAATAGTTGATAATGAAAAAGCAATCCGTTTTATCATTAGTGTAATATGAACTGATAAATGAGTGAAGATAATTTGATAAGTTGGTAAAACGTTTAATAGTAACTTGTTGATGCAACACAGCCAAACCCTCGAGTGATTGGCTGAAGAGATATAAAGTTTCGGTGCACTTAATAGCGTAATTGTGTTTACAAATTCCATTCTTCCGGCGGAAACAGATCATTTTCCGCCGCACCTTCCGGCTGTTTTTGTTTGCCCGTATCGATTTCCTAAAATAAAAGCAAATGCCCGCCCCCGGTCAATGAGGGTCAGTCACGTATCCAATTGCTCTTCGACGAACTTCATTTTAAAAATGCTCGTTTTTCGTTAGCTATAAAATAATTAAATACCCGCTGGCGACATCTAGCGTGTGGCGAAAATGCTTATCCCACGTCGCCTAAGACAAAACCGGACTTGAGACGTTCAGGAAGGAGGACGAAGTGGCTAAGGAGCTCATCTCGTCAGCGAACTTGCTGGGGGGCTAAAATTGAAAATTATTACACGAACGTGATGCTTTCATTAATGCGATTCCCATGATGGTCTCAGATGGATCCCGCCCGTCCGCCGCATGCCCCAAGGATCTTCTTTTAACTGGGATAGTCTTGAGCCAGTATCAGTCCTGTCGCTTGGTATTTGCGTCGCTTTCTAGCTAAGTATAGATAAAATGGGTGGACGATGTGGCTGCTGGTGCCTTTAAGTAGTCCTCCATAAATGATTTACCTCTTGTCATGGCTGCTCTGTTTCCATTCCACTTCAACGTCCGGTTATTGTCCTTCGCTCCCCCGGAGACTGTGGGTCTCGAAGCTTACACCGGGTCTTAGCCCGGGTCAACTTTTATCATATCTAAACATCTTGATGAAGTGGAATTTGGTCACGTCCCGCACAGTCATAATACAACAGGTGAAGTTGTGACTTGTCCCGCCCGGTTTCTGTTCAACAAACGTATTGGATCTGGCTCGTTCTGGAGTTTCATGAGGTCAAATGATGAATTATGGGTTGGCAATCTACCGGGTGCTGCTGCTTTTGCTGGGTTTCATGCATTTCTAATTTAATTTTAAATCCTCTGAAGATTGCTTTTAATCCACGAACCATATGTTACCAATGGTGATGGTGATTCAGAATCCAAGAAAATGAGAGATGTTCGGAGAAGTTTCGATTGCTGCTTTGGTTTTAAGATTTCGTAGATACTAAGAAAACTAGATTTGCAGAAGAAACATATAGAAGGAGATTTAGCTCTGAAACGAAGATGTAGTTTTTTGTGTCATTTAATAAAGGGTTAAAATTACATTAAAGGAGATTCAATCAATTTTCTAAATCAATCTAACTTACTTACGTTATACTTTTCTGTGTTCGGAATAGAAAATGTTTAATGGAAGAAAACAGATGGCTTATACCTAGAATTCGGATACCGCCAGGAACTTAATGAAACTTTTAAGGAGCATTTCTGTTCTAAATGAATGAATATACAAAACTATCTGACAAATAAATAAGTAAATTTATACTTATATTTGGAAAGCGAAAACAATCAATAACCATTCAAATACAGTCGGTTGAAGAAGATGAACAGAAATGGATTTATCGCCTCCAATAGAGCATTCTTAATTCGAATCAAAAATTTAGGAAATTCAGCGCACCTGCAGTGAACAATAAGGACAAGCTCCACAACAATAAGAAAACGAAAATGATAAAAAAACCCGCAGAAGAGCGTAAGAAATAAGCAAATTTAGCTGCATTGGCAGGAACAAAGTTTCCATCCTTCAGAAAGTTCTATCTGCTCGAAACTACTTCGACAGCCCTTGAAGGCATGGCACGAAAAGAACGCGATGCGGAACGTCTGTCTGTCGGGTGCCAGGGGAGTCGGGCTGAGGACTTCAAGGAGCCCCAGTGGTTCCGGCTGCATTCGTCCTGGCGTGGCGGCACGGCACAAACTTTTCCTCCACTCAGGAAGCATTGACTAACGTACGGAAAGTTGAAATACAAATCAGATAGGTATCAGCTCCGAGCCCGAATGAGATAAGCAAACACAAACAGAGCATTACTTGCAGTCTGTTGCACCTTCCTGGGCGCCTCGCAGCGCGCGGACTTTCGTCCTTGTCCGCAACTTCAATTTTGTTTATATGCAGAAAACGAAGGTTTTTCTTGCGATGCCTTTCTTTTTTCTGTTTCTGTATTATATTCTTTTCATTTGACTTAAGTTTGCACGTGCAATCCACTTAAAGGGGTGGCCCCACTCGAGTTATTTGAGAAATATGTAAATTCCAGCGAGCAGCATTAAATTAGGGCGGTTGGGAGGTCCTGGCAGCATGAAACATGAACTCATGAAGCGAAAAGCATTCCTCGTGCTCACCCTTGTGTGGCACTCGAGGTGCGAAGTAAGGGCTGCGGGGCGGGGGTGGATGCGGGGGACCAGAAAGAAGGTGAAATTCCTGCAGCTCAAGGAGTTCCTTGTTCTGTCAAAAGCTGCGGAAGTATCGCAGTAAATGAATTCAAAAAGGATGGAACCCATGTCAAGCTGATCCTTTTATCTTGCGCATTAACTTGTTGACTTTGCGACTTTAAAGGATAAGACTTTTTCCTCCTTGCTGAAAATATTCTGTTAACGGCGAGGTTAACAGAGACCTGTACAGATTTAATGAAAAGGCAAATCAGAGGGATTTTAGGCTGGGAAAACAACTAAATAACGATTTCCCTAATGTTTTTCTTTTCTTTAAAGGGTAAGGGTTCAACTGGTTAACATTTTTATCTGTAGGCCTTTTGAAATAATATGCTGTTGTTTACATCTTAATTCTTAACTTTTTTATTGCTTGTTATCTATTTAATATTTAAGAGAAGATGAGCAGGGTTCGAGCATTTTTTTAGAATAGCCACTTCAGCACAGCATCCTTTAAAAAAGGGATTATTTTATTTAGCCAACTCCAAGGCAAAACGGCTAGGAGAGAGTTAAAAGTTAATGATAGAAAGATAAATTGAGAAAACAATTGTTAAAAAATTCTTTTGGTCTTATGGTATTTATCCCAGCGGAATAAATTACACTATGTAATGGCACACTTTAAATTATCATCGGAAAACAAGAATTTATTCGAAACTGCTGGTTCAATTCAAGTGAGTAATTGCACAGATAAATATAATGTTGCGAATAAACAAGTTTCCCTTTGTGCCACTCTCAACGAGTTGTGTAATTCCAGCGGTTATCTGTTATTTATTTAGATTAAATATTCTTTCAACATTTATTCTATGGATTTTTTGTGTTTGAAACATTTAAAAATATTTATAGCTTTATAGTAAGAGTAATGGTATTAGTTTTTCTGTATTCAGCAAAATGTATAAGAAATTACTTTGATCTTGATATAATAAAATTATAATTATAAAAACATTACCAAAATCGTACAAAATCTCAAAACCGACTTAAATCGATATCACATTTTCCTCCAGTATCCAGAAGTACAAAAGGTGTCCTAATGACTTTATCCTTTCCCAGCATATATGATCCAAATTGGAAGCGAAAGATAGTACTAATCTGGGAAATCCCCCTACACAGAAATCACAAGGGTAACATTTTCACAAAGTTGCTAACAGATGCGAACCATTGTGGTTTTTCCATGGTACATCGGATCCTGGCTCCTACAGGATGGTTTTGTTTTAGACTTTTGTTGTTGTGTTTGGTGAAAGCAATAAATTTTCCGTCCGCCCCCAAATTGTATCTGAATGGGAAAGAGCCTGGGCTATAAAGCGTCTTCTTGGGGCCACAATTCCAAAGCAGTAATTAAAAGTTCACTTGCGGTTCTCGGGAGAGGGCAAGAAGTTAATAACTCCGAACTGGGTTGGTCTTTTCCAAAAATTTCTAAAGAATGTTAAAGATGAAGTTTGCGGTGTTGTTTTGTAGGTACATATAACGACCTAAAAAGAGGTGAATAATGATAACATGAAATTAAGTACAATTTTTTTATTTTGCTTCACATCTAGAAAGAAAAGCCTAAATCAGATCACAATGGCCAACTTTTTACCTTTGTTGTTTGGACCATCTTTCTTGTAGTTATAAAAGCAAGATTAGGAAGGCGTCACATGGTATTCATTATAAAATCAATGGCAAAAGCCGTTTAAGACGTAAAGGAGTTTTCTTAGAATCAATTAAAAGTTGAAGATATAATTTCCTGATGAACAATCTAAATTTAGCATCAAATCGATTCCCACCTGCTGTTGGTGGCGCGATAGAATGCATTACAAATTAATTTGGGGGTGCTCAACCACGTTTCTGGGGCTTGTTACAAATGCCTCCAGCATGATAATAGATTTTGCTCTCCTTTTCACTCCCACAGGAACTCACAATATAATTTTATTTTTCCTCCTTAGACAGGAAATTAGAATTCTCGGGTTTAACCGGCTTAAAAAGATAAAAGAAGCTCTCGTGATAATTACTGCGGTGGGGGAAATATTCAGATTCCTTTAAGCGGATACAGCTCCAAAAAGGACGAAAGGTTCCCATTGGAAAAGGGAAGCATGAAAACAGTTTTAATATTAAAATGAAAATTGCCAAAATATATTAGTCCCTAATTGGGTTCCACACCAGCAACCAGTTCCTCGTCGCCCATTTCAGTCTTTTTGCTGTCCACCTCGAATTGAATTTAATTCTTTTGGGCCGTGCACATGCACCGCACGTGCTCCACAGGCAGTCACTCTAATGGGTTATGGGATTTCTACTCTTTTGACCTATTAAATTTTGACTGCAAAATAGCTGCAGATTAAATTCGAGTTTTTCCTCTCAAGGGAAGTATTAATTTTAATAGGTCAAACTGGTCAAAACTTTGTATAATGGGATTAAAGCTATATTTTGTGAGAAGACTAAATATTTCTAAAGTTCTAAAGTTTAGTGATTTTCATACGTTTTTGAATGAATGACACGACTACATGTTTATGTGTTTTAATCGCAGGATTTTAATAATAATACATTTATATAAAAAGTAAGAAAACAAGAAAGAACAAATCTCATTGTATCCCGACTATGTAGTGAGTATGTAGTAAAGTTTGTATAAACTAAAAAGGTAATGGAGATTTTTAATACTATTATCTACTTACTACTCCTCGTAATGAACATGACTTAAACATTAACTTTATTTTCACTATGAAGAAGTGAATGTTCGACATGAATATTTTATCGATTGCCCCAGAAAACAAAATTGCTTGTTCCATTGTCCAAACCCACCAGAGAGAGCGTGTTTCCTAAAAAAATTTCTGATCTTTCACTTTTGTAGACATCCATCAAGTTGCACATTTCCTTTGGCATGCTGCGAAAAGTTTCTGGTGCTGACCTCAGGCTGGCATCACCTCTCCAGTTTCCGGTTGTGGGGCCCCATTAATCACAGCCTACATTTCTCTGGCCGCACATCTCGGGCAGAAACGAATAAACGTGTCGACATTTTTGACATACTGCCCAATTTGAATCAAATTTTCCCCACAAAACGGAGATGAAACGGAAAAATCTCCATCAATTTAAGAGTACGCCCTAAGGGCATTTCACAATTCACCATGCCCTCGTACTTTTGTAGTCTAGGTACTTCAAGTTGAGGTGGGTCTCATGGACCAGAACTGGAATGCTCCGGGTCTCAGACAATGAAGTATTTGTGAACGTTGGAATTAATTTAATATTTCCATTTCGAGGAAAATTGAGATGAATATGTGAGAGATGTGATAATATTTAAAAAAAAGCTTTTGTTATATTGGTAGACAATTGAAGTAGGGTTTTGTACCCAACCTTTCTGAAAATATTCAACCTTGTTTGTTGAAGTTTCACCACCTCGTAGAATTTGGACATTCATTTAAATAGGCCCTAAAATACGCAAGTTGTTATATTAATTATGCCTCTGCCTAAAAGTGGCTCTATGGAGGAGCTCTGGAGACAGATGAAAGAACTCTGAAAATTCAGGAAATCAAAGTGTACCACCTCACAAAGGCCGTTAAATTGTTTAATTGGAAATTCCATTCAAATTTGGCGCGAAACTCTTCTAGGAGGAGTACGCCACTGGTTGTAATTAATCACTCAACTTTTGTGAGAGTTAATTAAATATTTCCCAACAGCCGCTCTATAGTAACAAATTGTAGGGCCGGGGCAGGAGCATCGTCGGTACCATCTTATGGTGTCTTATGGTAATTTCAGTCGACCTCAACGCAATTTATCACTTTGTCAAAGAAAGTTAATTGAGATTCTGAAGCAACGGCTGTCCTCTTCCGCGGATCATTAACTTTGGATGGTATTAAAAATTATCATCCATCTTAATCTTATTTTTATCCTGAAAGTGCTCTCGCCCTGTCATTGGGGGGCGGACCATCCCCCTAACAGACTCAACTTCAGCAGCCGGAGGGTTCGAGGTAAAAATATTGCAGGCCTTCAAGATCAAGCACATCTCCGGGGACTGAGTGAAGATGCTTTTAAATTATGAAAGGAGACACCAAGGCCGTGTGCGGGTGGCAGGGGTTGTTCAAGGGGGCGGTGGCAACTTTTGACGGCTGTTATCGGCCGCTTCTACGTGACATTTTATTAGCTCAACAAAATTAAACGCTGTATAGAAGGCGACGAGCAAACAAGGATAAATTATTGTGACTCCAGGATCATGCTCCGGCGACTTGTCCGGAATTTCGTTATCGCTTTTGCAAACACTTGGTGGATTTTTGAATGGGCATTTAAATTAACGATGCGATTATCTTATTCCGTACACTTTTGTGATCGTGGGGAAAATAAGTAGAAGTCATAATTTAGACTACGGTTGGTTGGGGCCATTTAGCCATAATACAAAGTCGTTCAGCTGTGAACGAGTCTTCACCAAAAATTTTAAGCAAACAATGTTCCGAAGGAGTACGACAAAATGGTTCAAGTAGAAAAGCAAAGAAAATTAAAACAAAACACCTGAACGCCTGCCTTCCATAATCTTTTGAGAGGATATGTACTAACTTCAGTAAATCATTTTAAATTTTGTACTTTTATTTTTATAATGAAAAAATTCAGCAAAGTATTTATAACACAAATACAAAGTTTGTATAGTGCAGAATTTAATTTTGAAGTAAAGAAGGGAAATTTCACGTATTTAGGAAATACTGAATTAATTTGAGTTAACTAGTTAAAGCTGGTCTGTTTTCAACAGAATTATAATTTTTCTTTTAAGAATACGTTAATCACTTGGAATGACGAATGGATCCAATTTAATCCGCCCTCTTCTCGAAACCAAATCTCTCGTCCTTCAAAACTTTGTTCTTCTATCTTAAAATGTGTTAAAGGAGCAAAATTCTCCATTAAGCGCCGACATTTGGGAAGTTTAAACGTCATCGTCGGAAGAACTTTCTTCTGGTTATCAAAACTTATTACTAAAGCCTACTGGAATTTTAGCGGGTTTGCCCCCGACCTCGTCCTTAAGCGGAGGAGGACTGTCAGAGGAGGATTGTTTCAGAAAGATACTGCGGATGAGAGCTCCTTATCTTGGAGTACTTCACTTTAAAACTTGCTGATGTGCCGGCTGACGAGGCCTTTCTGAATTCGTAATGAAACCGAACTTAAGAAAACGTCCGCCGTTTAAGCGTTATATTTTATTGACAACTTATCACGCTCCATGAAGCGAATCATTTACAAATCATTAATCAAGCCAGGTGTCGGTCCCCGGTCATATCGAATAAATCAATAAACTCTGGCAAAGTTTTACACCGACATTTTTCATTTTAAAGTTACTTAATCAACGCACAGCGGGCGGCGAATTATTAAATTGCAATGCAAAAATGTTGTGTATCGAATCATCCTAGGGCTCATTAAAGGCGAGGCTCCGCATTTATAAAACCTTACCACTTCGTTAAAAATTAAATTAATGCAGGAGGATTAACTGCGAAAAGTCCTATATATTTTGCGAGTAATTTATTCAAATAAAATGTTTAAATTAATTAATATTGCTCCGCGTTTCGCTGCACCGATCATTGGGTGATCGACCAGCTCATAAATTAAATGGACCTTTCCATGGGCTTCATGTTTCAAGAGATTCACGGGAGTGAGTTCGCAACATGTCTGCTTTGAACTCTTTGTGCGAATTCGAAAATTTCTGAAAACAACAAATTGAAACATACCGCAGTGTTTGGTTAAAATGGAGGTGAATAAAAGCGATGATTTTTTCCTCGGTCATGTTTCCACTCTAGACGTTTGTACTTTTATACCGAATAAAATTGAAGTGCACTTGGGGATATTTTTAATTGCTTTATGAGATAGATACTTTCACTGGAAGAGTGCTTTTATCTGGCAGATAATTTTTATTCAATTAACTATTTTAAAGTTGATTACTTTTAAAAAGAAAAAAAGGGTAGACAAGTATTAAAAGAAGATGAGGAATTAATTTATGATTGCATTCCATAATAAATTTAATTGCAATGTGAAAAGACCTTTAACGAGATGATTTAACACTAAACCTACCAGCACTCAAACATCACTCAAACATGTAATTTCACTCATTTTTCGCGCCTTTAATGTAATGTAGCTATAAAAGGCGAATAATAATGACAAATTGAAAATTATTTCTAAATATGTCGCAGTTATAAACATTAATAAATGTGTGCATAAATCTTAACCTATAACTTTAAAAATTATAATTCACTCAAGGAAGTAATTGAGTACGGGTCATTTGACCCATCCTTGGTAGATTTAGTGTTAAATGTACGGCGTAGTCAAAGTCAGTTGTAATTTGGTTTTTAGCAGATACTAAAACTATTTGATATCATGATCATTATTACCTACTTTACTTTTTAAGACCTTCGGAAATATAAACAATCAGACTTGCTCTAGTTTTAGTTGAAGTTTAAATTAGTTTTGTTATTTTTAACTCGACCACTTGGTTACTCGCATTAAGCGAACTAAATAAATAATATTGTGTTAGTCTAAAATACGTCCATTCTCTACTACTAGAATATGAAGAAATAGAGACAAACAAGTACTTGAAATTTACAATTTAGGTACAACAGCTGTAAAGAGAAGTAGTTACAAACTAAATTAAATCCAGTCGAATTGAAGTTCGACAAATTGCCAACAATGTACCAAATTTGTATGCTGATGTTAATTTACACTGCAATTTCATATCGTCGGAAGATTGTGTCATATTCCCCTGTCCTTAAGTGAAGCTTCGTTCTTCAAATATCCTGACACAATATCCTTGAACAGTCTGATACATAAATTTACCATGAGACCAAAGGGCTACCAGCTATAAGGTTCCATTTTATTGCTCGGTTTCATCATAACGTAGACGATTCCTGTAACATTGCGCTCGTCAATTTATCCCTGCCGTAATGGGACATAATGGGATGCTTCGAGCGTGTTACAGCCAAAGAGAATGGCCTCACCTGAAGTCGCAATTTCCGGTAGTACTGTTTGCGGGTACACATGGGTAAAATGCTGAAATTAAAACAATTTACACGATCATTAAAGTGAGACTAATTCTGGGGCATCTGTGCACCTTAACGAGTTTAACCAAACAAGTATTCGGAGTGTGTTGTTTCCTACATCCGTGCACGCTGGCCCAGAAGCTCTCAAATTAATTTGCAATAATTCGTAGAGAGCAATTGGCATCAGAACGCGTGATCTAAGGCCATTCGGTGACGCCTGGTGTCGACAGAACAATTTATCAAATCGTCGCAAGGACATCGATTGGGAATGGTGGCGCATCACCCATTTATTTTTGCTAACCATAAAGGAGAAAACAAAACAAATATTCCATTTATCTGGACAATATGCATGTCCTCGACGTTTAGCAAGGTGAAAAATTTGCTCCCTTTGCTTGGTCACCTTGTTCTAAGGATGTTTGCCCCAACGGAAAAAAGTGTTCACTTTAAAAGGGAAATTGAAAAATTATGTTTTAGGCTGACCAAACAGGGGCGGGTTAGGGTACGGTGTGGTAAAAGAACAAACAAATTCATTCCCTTTTAAGTGATTATTGGGACAGATATTTTTTATTTTTTTTCTGGAAAATTTTCTTTTGTTTCAGGAAGATATCCTTTCGGGTCAACGACGGTTCAAAAGCTCTTGTTGAGATTGTGCTGAGAAAATTTTCTCGAGGGCAAAATATAATTTCTCTTTGAGGGCATTCGAGCTAACCCTTGCGGGCTTAATTTGGTCCGGACACAACAAGGGGGTTAGATTTAAATTATTTGGGTCTCGGAAAATCAATTATTTATAGAAAGTGGGATCTATTTATACAATTTGGACCATCAAGCCCAGTACCCAATTTATATTTGTATTGAAATTTCAATTTCTTCCCAGAGACAAAGTGACTGTCAACAGCAAAATCGAAAATGCCCCCTTTTAGAGGTTGTTTTACTCCCCTACACCCTCCCATTGCCCCGGGGGCGCATCCCGTCGCTTTTGTTTAATCCTTTGGACTCCTCGAAGAAGATGGGATTTTCCCTCGAAATGGCAAAATTTCGCAATTTTTCTATTTTCCTTGAGATATATCCCAGTCCTAAATAGATAAAAAACTTTTTCTTCCTTCTTCACGGTGAAGGAATTGCAGAAGGAGCTATCTTCCTAGACGCTGCCCTCCCTGCCTGCAGCAGCCGTGGAAAAATTGAATTGAACAGTTTCCTCTATGCGGGCGTGGAACAAATTTTGTGAAAATAACAAAAACTATTTCTTAGACTGGGAGACGATCGAAACAATTTTATTACTATAAGTTCAACTGAATCAAGCAGAATAGAACGCCTTTCAAAATTAAAAATCTCATTTCAGAAACGATCCGGTGAATTTCTCTCCTTTAAATAGGAAGGATTTCCCGGAATTATTCCATTTTTTTGTAGAAAAACCTGTAATTGGTTGGTTCCCGCTGAATCTAATATTCGTTAACAATAAGTAAATAACCTGAATTGGAAGGGGTTTATTGTAGACGAATTTTACCAAGGCCCATTCAGACGAAATTGCTCCTGGGACAAACAAAAAATTTATTCCCATTTTTGGCAATTTTGCCCTCTGGAAAATATTCACAAGTATACTTTTTGCAAGGAGTCGGCCGGCTCTTGGTCTTGGCGCTTATCCAAGAGCTCTCGCAGTTTGCACTTGATAAACTTTGCATTATGATAACATTGAATACACCAGGTACCTGCGGTCTACATTGCTCCACTGAATGAAAATGAATGCGCTGTATAACGACTAGTAAAAGTTAAATGGAAAAATTCTGTATTGATTTTCTCAACTCCTCCTATTTTTAATTTTAAGGGCAGTTGTCATTAATAATTGTGAACACAACACGTTTTTTTTAATGTCTACTATTTTGGAAATTCAAGATGAGAACATTTATTTTGTAGTAAACCAACTTTTAATGAATACCTACTGAGATAAGCAAAATTTTGTTATTTTTCAAAGTTGCAGCGAAACTGATTAAATCCGAAAAGCAATTAATAAGCCACAGCGTGACATGAGCAGTATTCTGCGCTCTAGTGAGCAAAGTCTTCAAACAGCAGCTCCATCTCCAGCGTAATCTATCCAGGAAGCGAGTGATTAATTATCTAAATTTTGACATAATTAAATACCTCTCTAAAGTGTTGGTGCACAAGGCACCACCGGCGGCGCCTGGAGAGAGTCCCGAATTATTCATCCATTAAAAATGTTTTTGACCGAAACGAACCCACTCCCTCCCTAAGCTACACTCCCAGCTTTGCGGAATTATGGGCAGTTAAACTAACCTCAGTGTAATTTATCACCGGCCTAGAACAAGTTAATTGGGATTCCTTGCCAGGGGCTGTCCTCCTCTTAGACCGCATTAATTTGGGGAGGTGCTAAAAATAATTTCTCTCCGTTTCAGGACTGAAAGAATTTCTTCCCAGGGAGCGTGTGACCACACTGAAGTAAGAATGAATGGGGTATGTGGTGGATGGATGATGCCCAGGACTTTCAAATTCAATTTGCTCCTCTCGGCGAATGGGGAACTTCTCGGTTTCATTTGCTTAAAGTTAATAAAAATGTTTTTTATGCTCAACATTTTCTGATGAATTCAAAATATCTGGAGGGGTTTTTCAAAATTATTTCATAGAAGTGCTGGCTATGATACGAGTGAAATGGTCAACGTTTTTTTAAATTTTTTATAGTATACTTGAAATCAATTAGCAAATCCCTAAGTGCGCCCGAATTTCCATTTATTCGAGAAAATGGGTTTTTATAAAAAACAAAAAAATATCGAGGTTTTAATTGAAGCGAAATGGAAAAAGATATTCAATTAAAAAAGTTCATTTACTGAGGAATTAAGTTGAACGCTTCAATTAAAAGAAATCTCTTCAAATATCAATGGAACTCAGCGCTTTCATTTATTTGAGTGGTTTTAGAAAAACTTTTACCTCAAAAATATTCGTTAAAATACCTCAACTGATTTGTCCATTGTAAAAATGTTACGGAAATGACTAAATTTTTATGATCTCACTTGGGAGTAAATTTAAGATATAATAAATTCTAATTTAGATGAGAAATCTAACACCAATTAACTCTGCAAACGTCCTGACCTTTTGTAAATTTCATTACGAAATTCATATTCAAAAATGTCGTGCATATTCCATAAGTTGGCTGTGCCACAGCAGCGGCATCCGGCACGAGTTTACATTTTGTTCGCTAGACTGAGTTAAATAAAGGAACAAATGACGAAGACAACAAAGGGCCCTGCTAAATCATTGAACATAATCTGCAAGAAAGCTCTTAAGCCTCTATTAAGACCAATTTATAACGCCCCCACCAAAAAGCGAGTTCCAGACTTATGGGGTTTGCCATTCTCGAGACAATTTCACCACCATCCCCAATCCCCCATCCCCATCCGCAAGGTGTCAACTCTTTTCATTCTTCGAATCGCTTCCAGACTTTTCCCCCTTTTCTTTTGAGCTATGAATTTAATAGAGAAATTTTGGAAGTAGGCTTATGGCAGCCATAAAAGTTTAATGGATAACAATGGGGGTGGCGAAGTGATTGCAGACGGTTCCAGCACTTTTCACCGACAGTTTTTGAACAAAATATGCGACACAGAATATTGAGTGAGTTTCACAATAAGTTCCCACAGATATTTTAAATTGGAACATTAAATAATTTCAGGATACTTCACAGAAGTACGCGTTTGGCCTACAGTTCATATTTCAGATCAATAAAATTATATCGGCGCATAAAATGCACTTCCAATTTGTAGCCATCCAATTGCAAGTGTGGTCCGGACATGTCCACTTAATTCCAAAACTACAATTTCAGTGAGCCACAAATCAGAACCAAGATAATTAAAAGTCCAATTGAATCCGTAAAATGTCACCTGTTACGAGAAAAACTAATTTAACAATTTAAAATCATTTTTGATTCAGTTCGATCGAAGTTTGGGCAATGTAACTCAATTTTTCATCAATTTTTGGTCCATTTCAGCGTAAACAATATTGCAAAATTGTAGGTTCCGCAAAATTGACGTAACCGAAAAATGGTATATCATTTACACATCTAAAATGGAATCCAACCACAGCTAGCTATTTGTGATGAATATGGTTTCGAAATTTATAGATTTTAAATAAATGTCGAAATAATTTTAATATTAAACTCTTGTTAGTGACAGGTATATAAGCGAAAGTAAGCTTAAAAAGCAGAAATATTTTCAATGGGGTCTACATTTTAAGCGTTAATGAATCATATACAAAAGGTTAAACGTATTTGTAAATTTAAAATTACCTTTGAAGTTAAAGAGCACAAAGTTGAAATTTGGTATTTAATAATACGAGTAATCGTATAATATTTCATAAAGATTTAAGGTTTGTTCGAAACTTGGTCCGTTAAAAATTAAAGAAGTCAGTGAAACGAGTTTCCTCGTTCGTTCTATCAAATAATACAAATACTATGTATTTTATTAACAATGTTTCGATCGACAACGTGTTTTGGGAAACGCTATCATTCGATTCATTTTAAAATTTCATCTGTGAACTCACATTCTTTTCATGGACCCGAAGAGTAGGTGCTGCATCTAGAGAACCAAACTGAAGTCAATTCTCCGTCTCAACGAAGGGTCGGGTAGACGATGCTGGGACAGGAACAACATAGTGTCCCTATATATACTATATCACGTCCTTCCCCCGTGCTGGGCACGCTCGAAGCCAGTAAACATTTTGTAAAGAAATAAATTTTCAAGCCCATAAATTCCTCAGACTTAGTGTAAGTTACGTCGGGAGGGGTTATCCCGGCAATATGTTACGTCTTATGCTGGTAGAGCAGAAACTGTCATACCGGGCGGGGTCCCCGTCGGCTGCGGAGCCCTAGCTATCTCCCGAAGCCACACACCATCCAGGAAAACAATGAAGCCTTCACCAGGACCAACTCAGCCACCAGCGACCGAATAATGGAAATTGTTTATCGGAAACTTTATAAATCACGAAGAGCTCGACTCCATGATAAGGACATCAGAAGGAATGCAGCCGAGCATTAAGGACTTAATGATTCGCACACACGAGCCTCGAAACAATTATCCTTCATAGGGCCTTCTGTGGTCTGGGATGGCCGAGTCGACTTATTAAAAAGCAATAGGTATTGATTGCACCTCTGCGGTGAAGAGTTATTAATCATCGAATGGACCAATGGTGCAGTGCACCTCTTTGAACAATTTGGCGGAAATCGGTTCGGCAGTGTCCTATCAAATGTCCTGTTCAAATTTGGTTAGCCAAATTCAATTGACTGAAATGAATTTATGACGCACTCCGATTAATGCAACTGCATGTACTTGCATTTTTGATCCATGATTCTCTACGACAGGAGTAGATTATTGACGTACTTGAAAATCATAGAAATCTAATTATTTATCTCTGTCCTAAAATAAAAATATAAATTGGTTTCTATTAATATTTTAATATAATTAACATTTTTGAAGAGAGTTCCTACAGATTTAATTTTTGTGTATCATATAAAGTAGGTTAATTTAAATTATAGTCGCTTACGCTCTACGAAGTCCATTGATGTATCCTTTGGCGAATAGCTCTTCATCCTTTTATATGATTTACCTTTAGCTTATTACATATTAAAATTTCATGCCATAATATGAACTGGCCTCAACTCTTGAGAATGTGAAATTGGGAAAACCATTTCTTATTGGAATCTTTTCCTTTGGAACTTATAATCATTTCCTCCTGAAATAGGTAGGCGAACTAGCAATCTTCTGAGGTGGTCTTATAATTAAAGTTTCAATATCTTATTCGACAGTATCAAGAAATTCTATTTAAGGCACAAAATTAATAATTCACAAAACTAGTCTCCGGAGCCTGCTTCAAAATTACACTCCCTGAACAAACTGTTGCAGGAATGATCCATCAACTAAAGAGCATAATGAGAAATGAGGAAGACGTTCCTCACCAGCAACTCTCGTTTTAATACCAAAGACAACATTTACCTGGGGTTACTTCACGCAAATTGACTTGAAACATCTCCCAGCTATAAGTCTTCCAGGTACTTGTTCATGCGGGAGGCAAACAGATACACTTCTGAGAAAGTTCCCGAACGGATGGAAGGAGCACCACGAACTGACTTCTGGAAACACATGCGGCCCCATCTGCGCCTCCGCCACCCACGAACTTGTCTAAATAATAATAATGTGAAATGCGAAAATCTCTCGAAGGCACTGCGTGCTGTAAACACGCCGAGTGCAAGGAAACGTATTAAGTGATACAATCAAGGGGAGCACTTACTCAAGTTGTTTCCCCAAACAATCCGATCCCTGGAAAAGGGATTTAATTAGACAAATTAATTTATCCCGGCATATTCCCCAAAAATATCTACATACAATGGAAATTGAGTATCATGACCCAGCCGAGCTCCGTCTGTGAATTGTGCGCAAACATTACACACGATTTCAAATCTCGATGCTGAACCATATTAATTTTGTACTCGAAAATTGTTTCAAATTTCAATGTATATTCACCACAGCTGGACCAAAAATTCAGTTTTTCCAATTCTTTTTAAACTTTTAGAACTCACGGGTGGATTGTGCGGGCGAAATGTATAAATTTCAACCATCACAACCGTCGTTGTTTTAGAAACACGAATGGAAATTTAATTTTCAAACATTATGTGAATAAACAAAAAGACAAACAGAGAAGGGTAAACGAAGCACTCTCTGCTGTGATTACAAAATTTCGTCCTGTTTACCAATTTTACGGGAAATGAAATGCTCAGCAAATACAACGAGTTATATTCAAATGCAATAAAATAAATTGCCGGGAAAATCGAGTCGCGTAAAAGCTACACTCCCATGAATAATTCAAATTTTTGTAAGACAAGCAAATACTCAAATAGTAATTTTTTTGTATTTGATTTTTTTATTTACTCTTTGCTCTCCTGTAAATAACTCATCCGTGCGTTTATCAAGCATGATGGGAATTGTTTCGTCAGATACCCCTAATCGATTTTAAATAGCTTTTGAAGCAGGACGAAACATCCTTTTGATGTGAGGTTTCTGTAAGAGATACAATCTCGTCCTCCTTTTTATAATAATTTACAAAATTGCACCAAATGGGGAAAAAATAAATGCGCATAGAATATGTAAGACGAGTTTTTGGTGAATTTAATATTATTAGTTTTTATTATTACGAATTCCATTTTTCCTGTGATGCCTTAAAGTGACAGGAAGAAAAAGTGGAGGAAGCCAGACTGAAATCACCTAGCAAATTGCACACGAAGTGGATGAAGGAAGAGCTCCCATTTCATATGATAAGTGCTTTCCTTTTAAACGTACGGAATTTTGTAAGGAGGTGCTCACGACGGAAGTGCATAATCACATGTTCCTCGGTTGGCGTGTGATGCGACACAATTGAATTAGGAAAGTTCCAGGATGTGAACATTTCGTCACACTAAAATGATAAACTGTACATATGAAGGTACTTTTCATTTCGAAGAAGAAGTAAAAAGAGAATTTAATGTTAATAAAAATATATAGTATATAATTAGGCACAAAACGAACCCACCAATGACCTGATTCTATCCACGAAATCCGAATTAGGTTTTCATTCACACCCTAATATCTAAAGAAAAGGATATTATCATTTTTTTTTAATATTATAAAAAATGTCGATCGATTTAAACTTACCGAAGCTATACACAAATTCGAATATGTGCCTATTTCACTAGAGAAATGAAAATATCTTAAAATATTTATGAAAATATTTCAAGGCAATGGAATCAGTGTCACACTGAATGATATCAAAAACGTGTCAATTAGAAGCTGAAACGACCTCATTCTAAAGGGGGGTTCCAAGGGGATGACGAGGGGGTAGTCTGGAAAAGAAAAGAGGAATCCCAGTGCCCCTTGAGCAAACTGTGGCTGGCAGCTGGATGACACTGGTGCCTTTTGTCACGTCACCACATTTAGTCACAGAGAGATATAAGGAGCCAAAATTCAATTTGCTCAATAATCCCATTATGCTGCCTTATGCGGGCTGGATGGAAAAAAGGAGGGGAGATTAAGAGCATAATTTGCTGCAATGAGAAAACGACATCATTAGAGCTCCATTTTGAAAAGAAAAAACTTCTTTTCATTGCTTAAGCTTGTTACGGCAGTCCAACTAAATTAGTGCTTGAAACGATGCTCAAGGATGCAAAATTGAAGAAATTTTCAAGTTAGATTCTCAACAATAAAATTGAAATAGGAGTCAAATTATGCTCGCACATTTCAGTGGATTAACTCAATCTTTCAACGAGTCACTGCTTTGAATACTTGAGTGGGTTACATGAAAAATTCGCAATGTGATGGATAGCCTCTAAAATCCCTGAACGAAACAGACTAGAAATCTCCTTTTTTTTCTGATTAATTTATGACTTCGGCGCCTATGCTCCAATTCGGCATTCGGCCGCCAAAAATACTTCGAATCAAGGTGTTGCACGTATTGCCCAGAGAGGAAAACGAAAGAATGGGGGTTTTTCCAGATATCGATTTTCCGTCCATTTTCATTCCTTCGTCGCATTCCCAATCAGAAAGAAGGGAGATTACGTGAAAATTTTCGGAATTATTGCATCTCTATCACAAGCTGTCGGCATTACAACAGGAATTTCCTTCACATCCACCCATAATGAGATATCGTGGGTATCGATATTCCCACCAATCGCCGAATTCCCGGAATTTTAATAAATAATAAATGGAATAAGTCCCTTTGATTCTACGGGTTTCAGGGTATAATTTACCTTAACCATATTACTTTACCTTCAATAAAAATTATAAATTTGTAGCTGTTCTAAGATAGACAGTATTTGTATGATTACCCTCAGGGTTTAGAACTTTTGATAATAAGTATTCAGATCCTTTTATCCAATATCCTGGAGTACTCAATGCATAAGTGTCGTTCACTACTAAGTTGCATAAAAAATTTACTGGCATAGTTTGCTTCGCAGTTTAATAGTAAATTAAAAAATCACAGATTAGGAATAGAAATGTGAAAACTTTCAATAAAGTTTACAATTATATACTTAAGTATACAGCTGGCTGTAAAGAAATAAAGTTTACACCTAATAAAAATACCTTTTAAAACTGAAAAAGGGAATTTCAGTTAGCTCCGCGGAGCAAACCCAATTAAATAATTTCCCACAGTCTCTTAGTTCCCCACAACTTTCTTTGAAGGGTGGAGAAGTTCGCAGCTTAATTTCCGTCTAGGGTAGAAGTGCTATTTCTTTATCATTATCTTTTTTTTACTTCTCATTTATCCATTTGAAGCATAGCTCTCCTGTTTTTGTGGAGTGTTGACAAAGTTTTGTACTAAGACTAAAAATTTCTGTACAAACAAAGACCGTCTTATCATTTGTAGAAAACGCCTTGAAATCGAAACAAAAAGATTCTGAGAGTGAGGAAGTGAAGAGTGTAAAAGAAAATTCATCGAAGCTTGAGACGAAGCTCGAGAACAATTTTCTTCGGGTGGAAAAAAAGAACTTTGAACTCTGCAATTGGCAATCAATTTGTCGGCGAAAGAAAATGCGATTGTTTAGTTTTACCGAATGGCAAAAGGTTTTTCCTCTTCGAGAGAGAAGAAAATTAATTGTGAACAATCGTTTCAAAGTGCACTGAACTAGACTGTAGTCAATAAACAGACCAATCTTCTGGGAAGGACTTAGCAAGGTTTGCAAAAACTTGGTAAAGGTAAAGTAAATTGTAAAATATCACGATACAGCTTCAACTGAAATAATTATAAGTACTATCGTTAAAACCGAATGCCATAGACAGACTAGAGTACATGCTTTTTTGAATCAATATATCAATTACGAGAGAAACTTATTTTTCTGTTGATATTGAATTTTACTAAATCGAAACCATAAAAGATTTTTAAATTTTAACTTTTAAATGAAGGATGTTATTTTTGCTGTTTTTGGTGTATAACCTAAATCGTACATAGTTCTTCATACCATAAAGGACAGTATTTGAATGTGTCTTTTATCCGCCACTGTAATTTGCGCCCCTAAAGCTATTATACAGGGTCCCTTTTCGAGCAGCTACAACTTTGGGTAACCCCCAAACAGTACCGCATCATAATATCTTGTCGAATGGGATGAAGAATTGTGGGCTATAACCATCCATTCGCCTTCTACTTATGGACAATTTTTCGTTTTTAATTAAATAAAATTGCTGGCAAGCTAGCCATTACCGCTGGTATAAGGTAACCATTCCGCTTCGTTTCGCCCTAATAAATGTAATAATTTGTGTGTATCAGCCATTAACAAGCAGCCAGGTATGGTGCGCAGTAATTTGTAACAATTAATATTCCCCGCCCTGCTGTGCTACTGCCATCTACAACGACGACCACCCCCGAGTCCCTCCATCCCTCCTAATAAATTACCTTTCACAATTCTTTACGTTTTCCCCTTGGAAGGAATGCTTTGGTGATATTTTCGTTGTTCTCCCAGGAAAACCATTTGGTCACATGTTTACCTATTTAATAGCTCTTCTAAATAGTGTTTATTATTATTTTTTATTTACAAAACTTTGTATTGCTGCGATATTTCAAAACCCAGTTATACCAACAACTTTTTCCATTTGGCTTAATTTATATCGGGCTGGCACTCCCCAAGGAAATGAACTAGCAGAAAACTGATAGATAGTTTTCGTAGCAAAGGGGGGACTCTTTCATATTTAATTGGTTTTGGGAATTTCCTTTTCCTTTTCAGATGAATTGCAGGAATTATATCGTTTATGATACGCGCCTTTCTAAGGAATCAGAAAATATTTATAAATTTGTCCACGGCTTTCAATCCAACAGTACTTAGGATTTTATACTAACGAAATTTGCATGATATTGCAGTTTTCTACCATTAAAAAATTGAAAAAGAATTATATTTTCTTGGTCTTTGCGTATATTCAAACTACCATAAATTGATTTTCTGAGTTTTATAAGCTGTTCCAGTTAAAACAGTAGTAGGATACATCGGTTTTTAAAGTTAGATTTATGAACAGCACTAAAATTCTGTAAAAGAAAGAAGCTCAAATTGCAATATTTTGTTGCTACCCTATCATGCCAATAATTTTATGTTTAAAGAATATTTTTCAGCATTCAAAAATCCTTTAGAAAATAATTATACACACTTTTCTTCACCCATGTTATTAAAATTCTTGAAAAATCGGTCAACTTGAAATTCTCCACTGCCACATTTCTTCAAAAATTGAATATTAATTTCATCTCATGATTTGTCACGATTAATTGCGTCCGACACAATTAAGCCTTGAAAAGGAAAATTACGGAGTAAAAAATTATTCAAAACGCCTCCATGAAAATACGTTTTTAGATGAAAAGACATCTTAGCGTCCTTAGCAGTTATGTTTTTTTCTCCTTTTGTTTTGTTTAAGAAGATTGGATTTTATGGGCAATATAAAAAGGACCGATCGCTTCGATAAGCCATCACTTTCTCATAAGTCTTCAGATCAAGAGCAGTGATACAGTAGGAAATTTCAACATAAAAATAATGTCTCCAATTATGGCATTTTCAACTATCGTTCTTTTAGTGGCTGCTTTTGTGAATACGACTATTTCTCATTCTTTGTAAGTATTTGTATTTGCAAAACGTAACTTTTTGGTTGACTCAAAAATTTGTTTTCCAATTATAAGATTAAGGCCTAACACAATCAAAGAAGTCTACTGCAGCATGATAGCGAGGGAAGATCCTGCAACCTGCACCCATGGCACCTATAAAAATATCTGCGAAAATGATAGTTGCTATCGAGGACTTGGAGACAATTGCGATGACCATGCTGCCGAGGTCCCAAGGTACGGACAGTGCGTGCCGTACTTAAGCTGCTTCTGCGGAGAGTGCACAGGGTGCCAAAACAACGCCTGCATTTTAGAATTATGCAACCGCAACGGCTGGCATAATAAAAATGCAATGAATTTCATTGCACATCACAATAATTACATTCCAACATTTGCTTAAAATTAGCGGGGTTCAATAACATATGTATTACAAAATTATGAAATTTTATAAAGCATTCTAAAAGAGAGGAAATAAATACATTTTACCAGCACGATTATCATTTTATTATTTTTTACTTCCCATAAAGCGTCGATAGTCATCTGAAAATCCTTCCAGCACTTCGTAAATTGCATTACAATCCCAGAAGAACCGAATCCTGATAAATCCCTTGCTTTGCTGAATTACGAAGTGCAGTTGAATCGAAAGTTGGTTGTATTGTTATGGACAAATTTATGCTACTGCGTCTGCTATCGAGAGGGGCATAGAATAAAATAGAATAGAATAGTTTTCTGTGGTCCCGATCTGTAAGGCTTGTTTATGCAATTGTCCGTTTCAAAAGAACTGCCCCGATAAACTCTCCTCGTCCAATCTGCGAGAGATGTTCGGAATGGCATCGGGAATTCGGAAATTTCAGTACAGAAAATATAAAGTCTATATTCTCGCCACGTCCTTTTGCATAAAACTCACGTAGTGTCGGTGATTGATTGACTGCTAATGTACTTGTGATTTGCACGTCGCTCCCCCAACTCACTATTAAAGCGTGCAATTTTATGAAGGGATCATATTGATGGCATCCGAATAAATAAAAAACAAAACAGGAAAATATATTCGCACATATATATGAAATATTTTAAGGAAGAGTGTTTCAAGAGAGGTTTTTTATATGAATGGCTTTCGAAAGATTGAATTGAAGTAAAAAAATCCATTGTTGGAAATACATAATTCTTTTGGATGGAAAACCGGCAAACAAAAATATTACAATTCCGTCTTGATTATACAATCTTTGTTCAATACAAATGGAATCGAGAGTTGCTTAACGTCCTTAGAATAGATTTCTCATATCCTATGAAAGGGGAGCCTAAAGATGCAAAATGACTTTCATTTACCGAATCATATAAAAATTCTGAAATGCGGGGCGGAACGGAAGTGTGACAAGGGGCCAGTTTTGGGTCATGCATATGACATATTGCATGATAAGGGATCCGAACGTCTCTATAATAAAATTTCAAAGGTTTAACTCTTTCACGGGACGTGTTGACAAAGGGAGCCCTTAGGTTCAAATAAATTTTCCATTATGACACCTTCATGGATCCCAGTGGCTGCTCTTTTTTTTTATACGCATATATGTATGTTTTTTTCCCAGCGGGAAAATATAGGGATGGAAAAAAGGGTGCCTGGCCCGATCTAAAGTGTATATACCGTGGAATGCCTGTCCCTATAGTTGGTTGGATAAAACAGGATGAAGGCATAAAGAGCGGAAAACTCCATAGACAGTATTTCCATCCCATTTGTGTACCTAATGGAAATATATCCTCATAATGGAGGATTACGTGTTGCTCCGATAAATCTTTTGTGAAACTCTGAAATGTTCGTTTTGAGAATATATCCAAACATCTATCCCTAGGATAATATACATTTACAAGTTATTCAGCGGTGGTAGGTGGATTTCTAAAAAGGCCAGTATCAGGGGATTTGCTGTGATAGTTGTGCCTCCACAAAAACAATTTCGCTTTTTTCTTTTTTTCACATCCCTAGAGCCTATTTGTCGTATTATACGCAGTCGTTCCCTCTAGATGGAAGTATCCCAAACAATCCAAAAGTGCCAGCTGGGGCGCTGATTGTGTGACATTGGAAACCTACCCTACTCTAGATACTGCTAAACGTCTTCGACATTAAATAATGCAGACATCCTTTCTTTACGTGATTGGCCTTGTCCAGATGTGTTTATTGTTCCCAACTGCAAGCTTCTGTATCCATTTGCTAAGATTATATAAAATGCAAGCGCATGTTGTATAAACTTTCAAAAATCATCCAAAAAGTTTAATTTTAAAAATTCTCCAACATACTTAAGTTCGTAATTAATTTACTTTAATACTTAGGCAAAAAAAACACATAACTCTAATATCTCCTACCGATTTTTGTTTAAATCGCAATTTTTGTGTTTCAAATAATTCTACCATAATGATTAGATAATAAATAATTTTAAACCTTCAGCAAACCTTTCGGTTTAAGTATGTAGATAGTAATATTTTATTTCCTATTACACAACGCCAGCAAATTTTACTAGTCATAAATGTCTTTACAGCATATATTTTTATGTGTATGCTTTTAATAAATGTACACAATTTATTAAATTTTGTGAAATGATGCAACGTGAATTTTTATTACCTAATTAATATTAAAAATTCCACCATCAACTACCTATACACGTGGACATTTTTCTGCTTGTTATGAAATTGGGATTTGTGTAATTAAGTGCATATTATCTGTTAATTAACAATAAAAGTTTTTGAGTTTTATACTGCAATTTAATTATCGATTCATGACACAAAATTCAATTAAGTGTATTTATTTATATAACATACAAGAGATATTTATTATATTATTTTGCACCATTCATCCTGATTTTGAGATATTTTGAAGCCTTTCTAAGAATTTCATTAGACGAATTTTATATGCGCCACGACACGCTTATTCATTTTTTTAGAGCATTAAGTGCGCAAAAATGGCGCAGTTCTCGGTTTAAGAAGCTTAAATACTTTTATGGAAATAAGGAAAAATTCCGTTTTTATAACAGAGCTACTATAAATAAATTGCGAATAAATTAACCATGACGCGGAGGGAGTGATGGAATGATTTGAGTGGAAATATTTTTATATTGCTCCTCCACGCGGCTTTCATCCTGGACTCCAAGGTCGAGTCGAACACTCATTCGTTCATTAATTGGCAACAATCAATACGCCTGGAAGCGCTAATGCTGAGTGCTCCAGAGTTGGAGTTTTAATGCGGGAGCAATCATGTTACATCATTAAATAAAAAATCAAGCTCAACAGCACTTAGCACGCGCGGGAGTAGTGCGAATCCCAGCCGCGCCTTGTTATCCATGTCAACAGAGCTGGAAAAATTAATGAGTTACCTTAATCAGACATGCTTTTCGAGCTGCTCAAACGGATTACGGGAGCGTTAACTACTCAATATCATCCCCTTTCATCCTGGGGGGAATCAATGGCTGCGGTAGCTAGTCTGGCGCCCCCGCGGTGTCTACCAGGGACCCTCAGCTCCATCGGCGGCAAGGTTAATAACCCATGAACGCTGTCGCCCTCCCGCAAGATTATTGAAATAGCGCATTTGCTCCCACTTTTTAGGATTTTCACAGAATATTTCGAAAGGCTTATCCGATAACGATCAAAGGAGCACAGAAAAAGCATAAAATCCAACGCACGTGAGTACCTACCTTTGCTCATGCATACGAAAACTTTGTAATCCTCTGCGGATAGGGATGAAGGATTTGAGTCGGTACAGGCGACACCGCCCCTGCAGCCTCCTTTCGCAGGAACTTCGGAGGTGCTCCCAGCCAGTAAATGGAATTTTCACAGAAGCGGATTTTCTACAGATCTCGCACAATAGGCGCCCAGCCTCCGTGTCTACTTTTTCTTTCTGGTGTCCTCATGTGTCATCATTCTCTTTTGGCGGATTTTCACTTATACCATTGCTTTTCAGTATTTAACCGTGCAAAGTTTTCGCCATTAATCTTCAAATGGAAAGCGCGAGGATAAGGGTGCGGTGCAGAACACCACCGGCCTTTATTTTTCCGCTGAGCACCCAGACATGGGGCTCTGAACTCCACCGTGTTTTACTTGCTCCACCTGCGCTCGAGTCGAATGTGGGGGCTCGTTTCTTTGGATATTTATGCACTCTTATATCGGAGATGTAAAAACATATCAATGTACCCTACTTTCCGACGCATTAGTAAAAGCATGTGTTCTTTGTTTCAGCTTTTTAGGACAGCACTGCAGCCATACAGTGGCACAAAGAACACACTTTCTGGAGTTGAAGTTCTGGACTCAGGCAGCAGGAAGTGTACCTCTCAAGGAAGACAAGTGGGCAAAATGTTTCAAAGGTTCCAACCTTAATTTTCTAAAAGGAAAAATTCCATTTAATCTACAAATGGAATTTACAAACATTTACCGCTTTTGGTTGTAAGATATTTTACAAAGTTTCACTTATATGAATTAACTGGCAAACAGAAAACACTCTGCTGATGATTGTATTTAGTTTATACTGCAATTGAGCAGATATTTTTAATATTAAAACTAAGCCTAGTTCAGCTTTTTACAATAGTTAATATCTGTACAATAATAATAATTCACTGAAATGAAATTAAAGTTATTATAGAAGCAAATAATTAATATAAAAGTCATATTTTATTTTTGTACTTTAAATAAAATAAGTATACAAAATATATTACTTAATTATGGAACAGAAGCACAAAACACATAAGCAATTTTCAAAAGCTTAATCTCAGTGATGTGTAAACAAAATCCATGACCTTTTATATGTGATTTTAGAAGTTTAAGAGCTTAAAAACTTTATTTTAAAAACGTCAACTTGATTACCCCGGATTAGTGACTTTATCGCCAGAATTTTTAACCTTTTGGCCTTGCACTTGAAACATCAACGGCAGCATATTTATTAAATAATAAATAAACATAACAAAGTCAGTATAACTTCAACGGTCAGAAACCGCAAGACCTATCCTAAGCAGTGACTTCAAGTTCTAATATTATACAAACATTACAAAAGACTGTAATTTTAAAGCGACAGCAGAAATGTCTAGACATTGCCCAGAAAGAAAATACAAGGGGTCATAACATTATGTAGTAATCACTAACACAATTTTGCTTAATAATAAGTTTTTAAAGTGGGGAATTCTCGGAAAGTTTAAAGAGGGGAAAGTATTGTAAGTATAAATACAAGCAATATGATTCAGATTTATGTAAATACCAAATTTCCTTTCAGATTAAAATACATGGGAGCTAAGCTTGTATTCGAGTGACCGACCACCAAATTCAAGAAAACCTTTATTAGCATGATCATTACACTTTCTTTGCTAAGAACCAAACCTTAAATATTCAAAGAAGTAGGACTAATTAACCGCAAATTACACTCCTTAATTCTGAGATCCTTCCAAATATTTTCATTCATCATTTTACACATTTTTCGAGTACACATCAAAAGCCCTTCGAATTTTGCGCATCAAAAAATAAGAGCTGCTTGAAATAGCTTTTCCAACTCTTGCTATTCTTGATAATCTGATTTCAGATTTTTAAGGTTCGTGAAGTGATAATTATACGTCCCACGCGGGCGATGAATCAATGAACAAGTCAAAGCGGAGACAAATCATTTTAAGTGATGTTACTGGCGAAAGAAAAACAAACACCCAGGAAAACGCATGCTATAAAACAGCGCACTATCCTTGCATTATCGGCATTTCTCCACAGTAGTCTTCACCAGTTGGTCTCGTTGTGGTTTTACGGATTACGAGGTTTTTCGAATACACGTTAAATAATGGCAAATAGTTTGTTTGAAGCTACTGTGATAATTTTACTGGTTGTTATGTTGATGTTTAAAAGTTCCGAGCCATCAGTTTTGTAAGTGTAATTGTTTTTGTAATGTACAATAATAATAAAAGTTATTTTTAATAACAAAATCTAATTTATAAGTCATGTGATAAATAACAATATTAATAATTTTTAAAATATGAACACACTCGAATTTGAATTCATATTTATTGAAAAGTGAAATTATTCATTTACAGATCATATGACTCCGCTCTAAATATAAGATGTACAAATAGGCAGTCCGAAGACGAGAAAAATTGCAAATATGGATCATATAGAGACAAATGCGGCAACATAGCGTGCTACCGGGGACCTGGTCAAACTTGTGATTCAGATGATGATCGTGATATTAAATCTGGAAAATGTCATTGGACTTTGTCGTGCTCATCATGTCTTGGCATATGCACTGGATGTTTGGACAAGCATTGCGTGCCACCACAACTCTGCAAACCCAGTAACTTTATGTTGGGAAGAAATTGAACTAACCCCCATAATTAATTTAATTAAGAACAAAAATACATAAAATGGGACCAAAGACTTTATAGCTATGAAAATAATTTCGAAAGTATTAATTAATGTGATAACCCTTGTGACCTATAAGTGCATGAAATAAAATTTAATTGTTACACTAAATTGACTTTTCGTACTGGGGAAGAAAGCTTGTGCTTATACATAGTAAAATTTAAATATTTCCACTTTACTTTTGTATTGGATCTTATACCTGATTCGCTGAATTTTTAATGAACCTTTGAAGGTTACCCTGTAAGCAGAGTATGCGATGATATGCATTTTACAATTATGATATATTCAACTTTTTCACAAATGTCTAATTATTTAATGCCTTTCCGTGCTTTTGAGAAATCTATGTGTAATAATTTAATTTCCTGAGTTCCCAACCTAATATATGAAACTTTGAAAAATATTCTCTGGTTTTTCGTTTCCACATGATTCAAATCATGTTCGATCTTCTGGTAGAGCAGTAATTTTCTTTCCTCTATAAATTCTTCAAAAGAGTCACCATTCAATTCTGACCCTCCATGCAATTTGGTCCTGACGAAAAACCAGCGACAAAATAAGTCCAGGCATCCATCAGGAAACCGTCGTTGTGAAAAGTATGCACTACAGTGACGTAGCAGGACTTTCGGGCTGTATATGTATGCAGTAAATTCAGCTCCACAGTAAATAATGGAGGAAGGAATTTCATTTCGAAATGCATGAAGGCGTACAACAAGACTAAAAATAGGAAGAATGGCATGAATACGAATCCCACATTCCTAGGAACATGGTTTTGTACTGGAGGCGCTGCCCCGTGTGAGTAGTTTTCGTGAATTTCTTTTAACACGAACAAAAATGTTGAACTCAAAAAATAAATTGCACAAATTTAGCTGGACCTACCTCGGAGGAATAATGAAATAATCATGGGAAGAGCACTAACTGCAAGTCTGCAACTGAATACCTCATGTCATCTTATTCAGTTTAGTTGAGAATGAAAAAAGGAAGTTGTTAAGCAGTCACGAACCGTCCTGCATTTTTCTTCAAGAAGAAATATACAAATTTAGAATTTTAGAGTATTTACAGAAAATAGTTTAGCTCCAATATTCAATTATGTAGAGTACAAAACACCAGATGGATTTTGTAGATCCAAAAAATTAGTTCGTAGCAGAAACAAGCCTGTTTTTATGATCAGAATTACAATATCCTTATTATTTATTTAACAAGGGTCGAAATTATCGCGTTCTGCTACAGAATACCCACCCCGTAGAAGGATTTTACTTCCCCCCAGCGCAGATGACTCCTCTGAAACGATCAGAATCGGAATTTTGACTAAAATCACCGCTGGCATGACATGGTTTTGCCATTCCCGAAAAAAGTATTATTTAAACATTGTCCCTTTTTATTCGGGGGGACGTCATAAAGCGGAGGCCGGTTGTATTTTATCTACAAATTGGAAATTCCTCTGACTTCTGGCTGTATGTATGAGGAAAGGGCAGTGACCGCCAGTTAAATACACCTACCTTTACCGCAATAGTCATATATCACTGGATTTTACGGTATATATGGGCAAAAAGTTAGCCCTGAAAATAAAATGATAAAATATTGCACAGTTTAAATTAATGGGAGGATGGCAGAGAGTAAATTTCAATTTAATTCGAAAGACCTGAGACCGGTGCTAGATGGATAATCCTGTGGGTCGTCCTTTATCGGTACCACCGGAGCGCGGAGGGGACACAGAACAATTCCATAAAATATAAACAAATCTCTGCATAGGTGTCCGGGGACGGGGGTGAAGGCTCTAGGCTTGCTGTTTGCTTTACCTTGATAGAGCTCGTCGGGACGGAGGCGCATATGTATTAGATTTGCTCTGCCTCGAGACGTGCGGTTCAACCTACCCCCTTTTAGATAAAACAAGTCGAAAGGCTAATGAAAATCAATTTCTGGGATTTTCCATACTCCCCTACAGCAGATTGATACATCTTGGGAGCTGTTGTGGCTTTATAGCTTTACTAAATTCTTGACGGTGATCCTTTGCATATGCGGAACTTTGACCTCCCCATTAAGGATTTCTGCCTGAGGAAACACCATAAATAAGAAGGAGAAAGCTATTTTTAAAAAAACTCAATTTTCTGACTGAGCAAATATAAATAAATGTAAATCAGTTTTATGGGTAGCTCTATTTGAATTATGGGGAAACATTTTTTCGGACTGCAAAATTTATGTGGAGCTGCTACTTTGAATTAGCTTAGATAAGTTAAAATCTTTTAGTTGATGGAATACAAAACAATTTTTTTTTTGCAACCACCTTGAAAGATGCAATATTTTAACTTTTAGTTTGATAACTATTTAATTTTTTGTAATTAAGTTCTATTAAATTTTATCTTCGACAATATGGCTTTCATTTATTCACAATTTAGAAATATTTATTTTGGTTTTACACCTAAAACTTTCCTGGAAACCTCTATACTTATTTACTGATAATTTCATTTAAATTTGACCATTGCCGTTTTCCGAGAAAATCGTGGGCGCATATAAAAGTTATAGCTTCAGTTTCAGAAGACCTAAACTTACATAATTAATTTTAAGATACTTTAAAGTGTTGTGTACACTTAAACAAGGATACACTTACTTAACGTGTACACACAGATTTATCTAATAAAATAAAATGCAAATTTAGAGAGAGAAAGGCTTAAGGTGTTCCTTTAAACTTCCTCCGGATGTTCATCTTTGTGTTATAACTTAACTCCAAAATGTTCATCTTCAGAACTCCACTCGTTTCCTGGTTAGCTATAGAAACTTTTGCACAATCTAAATCATCCCCAAGTGCCCCAAGATTCACGTGAAACTCAGTCAGACAGTGAAATGCCCTCGTCATTTTATTTCACTTAGTACTTTTGCCGCAAAGAATAAAATGTATAGTGAAGGAGCCTTCGGCGTATCTTGAGCAAGTTGAGTTTTGGTGCAGGAAAAGGTTCCCTCTGGACGCCAGGATCGGGTACAGGAAAAGGAAAAAAACTCGGGCACATGAGCGCTCCACTCGCCGGGCACAAAGGGAATAAATTCCGCTTCGTGCGGCAATAAATCTGCGCAAATTACGTGGAAGTAAAATTTTTATCAGCGTGTCTTTTACATTTCACGGAATATCACTGGGCGAGATTGGACGCTTACGAAACCGCCGCAGATGCAGACTAATATAAATTCTAAAAAAGTTTCTTTTTATTCTCTCGCGCTTTTCTGTGAAAGAAGAAATTCATTTCAGCAACTTGACGGTTACCTCCACTTCCCGTCATAAGACGACCACCATCAGGAGTTACGGGCAACTCCTTGGAACTCGTCCTGGAGACGAAGGAGGGAAGCACGCAAACCCGCGGAAGAGTACGCGAAATTCTTCCGCCAGCCCCTGAAAGACTCGGGAACAGTTTTTTAAATTTAATTTCTCCACCCAGCCATACTGCGACCATTTCACAAGACTTCCGGCCGTAGAACAGGAAGTCCTGGGAAATCGGTTTTGGGTTAATTTGGATCACTCATTTTGGGTTTAATGAACCTTACGGCCAACGCGGACAATTCAATTAGAACAGGAAGTTTCACTGCCGCCAGCGTTTTGTCTGGGATTTCTCTCTGGATTTTTTGTGACAACGTATGTTTTTCTTGGGGGAAATTTGGGGCTGTAATTTCTTCCTATGTGTTATGAGAATCGTGCGTTCACCTGTTGCAAAATGTAGGGCAAAAACGGCTCAAGGGACTGCTCAAGTGTACGGCTGAAATCATTAAGATTTCAAGAAGTTCAAGGTTTTATCGGTGTGAAATTTCTGGCCTCATTGTATATTCATTATTCGTATCCCTTGATTGAAGTGTAAAAAATCTTTCAGTTTTTCCCCAATCATGAAACAACTCAAAAAGCAAAATTATAATTAAAATTAATGTAAAAATCATCATGTAATTTAAAAATGGTATTTTAATTGAAATTCTAGATAGACATTAAATTTAAAGATAAGATACTGCCACAAATTGGTGTTAAATAAATCATTTGGAATGTGTCAGCTCCTTCTTGAAAATTGAATAAGAGTTATTACTTTGGCTGCATGAATTTTTTCATTAAATCTTCATTAGCTTCATTTTTTAATGAAGTAACCATTCCCGAAATAAGAAGTTTAACTAATTTTTGATTTAGATGAACGCAAGTTACATAGAGATTAAGGAAACGAAAAGAAGAAGTTAAACATTTTACTAAAAAGCGTCACACCATTTTATACGTTTTTATACTTATTAGAAAAATAAGAGTTAAAATTTTAATCTAGTTTTTTCGGATGAACTTATTTGTATTTTCAGAAAAATGTTTCATTGGATTTATTGAAAATGGAAAGTTAGTCGATTTTAAAATACATACATTATCATAATAACTAAAAATTTGTTTTGAGAACTCGATACGTTGGGCGTAGGTGAACTGCACGTCACAATCTAAACAGCAAACATCAACCACACGCCTTTCGTGTCTTCACGGAAAAAAGTGCCCAAGTGTTTTAAGCGGAAGCACTTCAGTGACGCTAAATAATTCACAGAGACACATGTTGGGCGATGATTCAACCGCACTCGCCTGCTCCAATTGACTAAGTAAAAATATCAAATATATTTAGGGAAAAAACGACACTCCTGTTCCCTCCTGGCAAACTTTATAAAAAATGCAAGGAGACTGGAAGCAGCGAAAAGGAGCGCGCCATCAAGCCGGAAAAGCACCCAATGGGGCCCCGCCGGGTCGCTGCCCGGGCTCCAGGCGGGGATTTCAAAAGCAGTCACCGAATCCTATTTTCTAGGTGCTCGTTCCTCGTCACGGCGAGCCCACATGCGACCCACAGTGGAATTGTTTAAAATTAATTTAATGAAAATAGACTCTTGCGGCGTGACACAGGTAGATTATTGAAAAGTTCAAATTACGGGCGGCGCGAACGAAGAGATGTTGGACTAAATGATTCAAAGCGCACCTCGGCGCCAATTTTCCGGTTTAATTGACTTCACGGCACACTGGTTCGGGGTGCATACGCGCAATTTATGCAAGGCCCGGCTCCATTATCATATCTGCATAGTCGCCGTCGTGCGGCCCCGGCCTTAGCCCGGCACCGGGCTCCGGCCCTGTTTGCTCAACAAGTCCTGCTCCACCCCCGGCTGTATTGACGCCCGTCTCCCGGCGGACTAATTGAATCACATTTACATCGCACCTAACCAAACTATGTTTCTCTTTGTTAATCAATTTAATTGGGTGCATTAGGGACATCCAGGACAATGAGGACCACGCCGGCGAGGCCCCGAGTGAAAGGTTCTTTGGTTCTCCCTTTGTTGAGTGTATGGGATTTGCCCGTTGAGCTGGCAACACTGCCGAGCGCAGGGAGGGGCTGACTTGTGGGAGTAATTTTAATAATTGCTTTAATTCTACATTTTCCATTTTTACTCAGTTGTTATGAAAGCAAATATACTTTTCTAAAAATTGATTTTTTAAAGGACCATTTTGTTGACGATTGTCCAAGCGGAATTTTTAATAGTACAAAAAACCAAAATATAATCGTTCGTAAATACAATTTTGGATACATTTTCTATTGTAAATTAAAATTTATTGCTTTAAAATAGATCAGCATAAAAATAATACGATTAATTAAAAAAAAAAGTAAATTCATTAAAAGATACTTACATAAAATACGTTTAGATATTCTACCTTAAAATTTTGATCTTACCGATTCTCTAATAATTAATGTTATGGAAGGTATTTTCACGTATGTACATGCATTCTTTAACCATAATAATCTTCTTCTAAATTTAGAAACATGAATAATACTGTGATGACCGGATCTTGATCGAGTTGAATAAATAAAAGTTAACGCGATTTCTTTAAGTTATTATTCTTTTTCTAAGATGTTTTACCTGGTTTACTTTCGTAATGGTTCTTTTTTAATCGAGGATAGTCCTGATATCATATTGCTCAATTTGATGATCAATCCATGGAAAATCAAAAGATAAACATAAAAATAAAACAAGCGACATTTTATAAAATTGTTCACCATTTATTAATATACTTCATTACCGCTATATATAAAAAATTATGCCTTAGTTTAGTCATTAATATATTAAAACAATGCTTTAGAAAGACTCGTTTACTTTATGCATCGCTGTTTTCCGAAGGAATTTCGATGTTTACTAGGTTAAAAGTAGAAAAGATAAATTTCCAAAAATCAAAGGAAATACGATAGAAGGAAAACGAAACTTTTTGAAAAGTGAACACTATGTTTGTTTTGCTCAGGTATATTCATCATACATCTTTTTTTTTTGTTTTTCACCTTGGGTCTGCTAAACATACAAAAATAATTCATTCATTTTGTAGAACAAGCAAAAAGTGTTTTTTGTCCTCACCCTACAATTGTCATCCTTAGAATAAGAAAAGCGCTATACATCAATTAATTAATTATTTTTCATGCGGTACAATTTCCGTCGCATTATTTACAAATATACTATTTTTACTTTTATTTTGTATTTCCTCAAATCGAATTCAGGGTCTTAAGCATTACAAATATCTGAAGTTTTGTTATTGTTTTATGACTTAATTTTTTGGTCTTTGATCAAAATGGCAATTTATTTTAACAGTATTATTTTGTCTTTTACCTTTTTATCTAATTGTTTTTTTTTATCTTAAATGAATAGGATTAGCGCAATTCATTTACAAATTCTTTCATCGTAATTGTATGTGTAAAGTGTTTTATTTATTTCTCTTGACAATTTTATAAGCTAAGGCCACATACGTTGTTCTTACTTTTTATACATGTTTAAATTTATGTACAAAACGAGTTTATTTTATTTTGTTCATTCTTGCGGTAATGCTCGTAAAAGTAGGTATGTGTATAATTTAAGATAAATTCATTCAGTACGGCACCAACTATGTGTAAATCATGCGAAACGAGTTGAGTGCTAGGTATTAAGATGAGGCAAAAGATCCGAATGCTGGACGAATACGGAAACAACAAAAATGTCTTTCAACAAACGTGTTGAATAAAGTGCTTCGAAGTAGTATATATGAAAAGGATAATTAAAACTTTTATGTTTCTGGTGTGCTATTTTATTATATTAACTCCACTCAGTCTTTTAAAAACCTGATTATATCCGAATTTTATTTGAACGGTATTGTTTCGTATAAATGGACTATTAAAAAGTGGCACAATCGTTCTGTGACAAAAAGTGAAAAAAATGAAAGGTTTTTTCGTTTTCCATTAAAGTGAGAATTGGCTTTTGAAATTGTAGCCCAAACGTTAAGATACCTAAAAAATTAATTTCATGCGATTCAAAGTGAATTAATGATAAGCCAAAAATCTATCATCTTTATTTCAACCAATCTTGTAGACGACGTAAGTACCACCTTCATGTGTGTGGAAAGTCCTTTTCGGAAAATGTTAGAAAAATTAAAATTTCTGTTTTCTTCGTCCAGTGGTTTTATTATTGTGTAAAGCCAGTAACTCATGGTGTTATATTAGTTCCACCCAACATTCGGTTCATTTGCTAATGTTAGTCTTAATTAATATATGTACGTCTTAAAAGTAGGAAAACCGAAGAAATATGGGAAAGTTGTGATGGGGCAAGAATATATAAAAATTCGTTCGTTTTTTTGGAATGAAAATAGAAAGAGAGAATGGTTCGAATTGTTTAGAATATTTCCACAGTTAAAGCTGGACTATGTCACATTCGAACGCTAACACCGTCGCGGTCCATTTATTGGAATTTCTTAAGATGCTAAAATGTACGATTTTTAATAAAAACAGTCTTGTAAAACCTACCTAGTGTCAATAATCTAGAGCTGCTACCTATACTACCTACATTCGTTCCGCCATATTCAAAATAGAATTTGTTTTGTTATTTTTTTCTCTTTCTTCGACCATTTTGCGCCAGCCGCCACGCTAGTCCAGCCACGCGATCCCGAAGTATTGTACCGTTTTTATTTAATTATTAAAAACTAAATTTTTACGCTTACACTTTCATACAATTATTACACATTATTTACAAAAGTTACCCGAAAATCAGAGGTCCATTCTCAACGCAGCAGTAGGAAGGAGCTTATCACAGTGCCCATAATTAAGGTGTATTGTGTCCACGTAACTGGGAGGCGGCGAATATTCAACACTCGTCATTCGTCCCACAGGCATTGTTGTTTCTGCCGGACATAGTACATAAATTGGCTGCATTTTCGGCACGTTTTGATACCACATCGATAATTTGCCGGATTTTGTCCAATACCAACCGATTGATCGGCCTTACCCTTGCAGTACTTTAGTCCGCACGGATACCACCCGATGCACATTTCCAGGGTGCACAGACACGATGTCCAAAATTCTAAGATTTCGCTGCACGGCGATGGGGAAGCGTCAGGAAATGGACGTGTTGCTGCTTCCAGGCTTGAAATCGATGAACCTGTTAGATAAATTTCGAAACGTAATTGATGAAAATGCATTTGCACTGTTCCAGCCAGCCCCTGTAAAATCGGCCGGGAATGTGCTCCTCCTAAAATGGGCAGACCCACCCTAAAACATTTCACGGATTGAAGTGCACTTTGTTCCCATCGCCGGGTGCAACCGACAATTTAGAGGAAATTCATGCGAAGATTGATTTTATTTAGGTTGAGCCAATTAACAGCGTTTTGTTGTAGGTCCTTTTTTTGGGGGGAGTTTTTTGGAATCCAATTTGCATTTTTTTAATCTGTATTGCCAAACAAATAAACTAGAGATTGAATCGCATATCTAATTCCAAATATCGCCAGTCGGATTTACAATTTTCAACACCATTTCTAAAATCATTGAAAGTGGAGTTTTTCTAATTATTTGCTACAGGCGGTTTATAATTTGTTAATAAAAATATAATAGAATAACCCATTTTTATAATCAATTTCGATGCTTTTTTTTAACGACTATACCTATTTCCCTTAGTAATAAATTTTGTATCATAAAATATAATCAAGTGTGACTAAATTAATAAAATATTAATTGTAAACTAAAGGCGTAAGAATAATAAGACCCTATTTATATCCCTTTAATTAATACCAGTTTTCTGGGTAGTGCTAATGATTAACTACAAGAACGATAAATCGCAAACTGGCTCTAAGCACGAAAATCACGAATTGTGCTCGTGAAACACCTTGCCCTTCATAAAAGCCCCCAAAAGTTGTACTTCAACCAGCGAAAACAACCGTCCCAAGAGCAATCAATGAGTGAACTTTTCTAGCACCCAAGTCCCTAAATTAGTGTTTTTATGTTTAAGAGTCCTTAAAGTGTCGTGTACTGCAAATGGCAGAAACAAAGGTTTGTACGGAACGAAAAAAGTAAGTAAATAAAAAAAAGTCCGTCTCAGTAGCAAATTGGTGAAAACGAGAAATAGGCAATTACCTGGAAGTTCGGCCCAAGCTTTTAGGTCAGTATCCCTCACGTATGTCGTATTTGCTGCCTCCGAGCATAATCCGGCTAAATGTCTCGAAATGGGTATTGATCGATTCAGATTTACCCATGCCGTCATCAGAAACGTCTCTTTACCTTTGTCCTCCTCAGGTGTGCGTATCGTGCTCGGATTTTTTTGGCGAAGTTTCGCCATAGCATCAGCAGAAATAAAGTCCCCTTTCATGAATTTCGTCACGAAGCACATGACTTGGTATTGGCTCTGACCGCGCTCCTCCTCGCCAAGGACAAGGGCTTTGAGGATTTTAACTTCCTGCTCGTACACCCACCGGGCATGAGGGATAAACGAAAAAAAAGAATAAAAGGACCATGAGAAGAAGAAGCGAAAAAAATCAAGATGAAAGTCGCTTGATTAGCAGAAAGTCCTCTTTTTTATTTTTAAAATAAGAAGAGAGGTCTCTTCCTTCGGCTGAGGAGGAGTACTTACATTGCGAAAATCTATTAGCTGCGTGATGAGGGTTCCGTCGGTCCTTTGAAACTCTAATGTAATCAAATCGTCACTAACGTTGGATGTGATGGTCTCTTGCACTACTTCGCCGCCCTGTAAAATTTGGAAGGGAAAAAGTCAAAAATTAAGAGCCAAGAAATTACCAAGAAAAACATTGTTCCGATTGTTTAAAAAAATTTGAATTTCTTCAATTACGTAAATTTTACTACTTTTAGAACTTTGAATAAACCCTGCGTTCCAAGTTTCAATAGAGAATTTTCTTTAAATTATTTTACTTTCTTTTAGTCTTTAGTCCTGAAAACATACTTGTACTCTACATAAAGTCTAAATTGCCAACGTTTTTCTAACTTATAAAACTTAAATATGAAATAATTCCGCTCCACAAAAACTAAAAAGGAAGGTAGATATATGGTGGTTGTGTCTTCCAATATGTCCCGGAAATTATTGTAAAAATTACTCCAGTGTTCTGCACAGTAATAATAAACTAATATTTTATTAAGACGAAAGATGAAATCTCTAATTATACATATGTTTTTTCCAATATTAATATTTAAAAAAATAATCTCTGGGAATTCATGATCCCAAGGGTCAAATACGCTTGACTTATTACATAAAAAATTAAAAAGTTCGTACCGAAACAGCAAGCAACTGCATGAAATCATTATGTTAAGCTTTTATCGACACAGAGAAAGGGGTAGGTCAAAGGTTGAACAAGAGAGACTTGATATTTGATCCGATTTTTTCTTTCTGCTAAATATCATCAATTGATCAATCAATCTTTCATAACAGATAAAAGCTAGGGCTTTTCGTACAAATGTGTACACAAGGTTCTCAAAATACTCACAGATTTTCAATTTGCCATCGAAATAACAAATTTAATGTATTCCCACGTTTCAATGAATAATTGTTCAAGTAATTGGCTATCTAAAAATCATATATTCAATAATTATTTTCAGGGTCCAAACACTTAGTCACGGACCCGTGCACTTGCCTTCAGGAGGAATAATCTTCGGTTACGTAACATCATGTCCTAATGATGTGGAAGAGCCCCGAGGGTGCTCAATGTTGCGAACTAACCGACAAGGCTAAGGATGAAGCCACGAAAGTATAACGAATAAGGCAACAAATTTTCATGGATTTGTTTTCGGTAGAAATTGCGTAAGTTAAAAAACAAAAGTAATAATAATACTTTCTTATGTGTTAAAACCTTCTTGCCTTATGCTTGTGTTTAAATAAATTTTATTGGGGATAGGAAGGTACGATTTAAAGTAGAATTTCAGAAACAGTATAGGCAGCCCTAAATTTCCCAAGACTTTTAAATTGGGTGGATTGCAATATATCAATGCTATTACCTCACGGTTTCCTAATTTATGGGGCAGACGAAATGAATGCGATTAAAATTTATGATTTACCCCAGCTCCTAATACCTGAGCATAACTCACAAAGAGGGGGGAATCGGAAATCCTTCCAGCCTCCTTGGCGCAGCTGGGCACAGTCGGGAAAATTTTCCTTAAAGCAATCTGTAAACTTCGGAAAAACTTTCTCCGCGACAAAAGGACGCAAAAAGGGATTGCTCCTCAAGGAGGAAAGAAAAAACTCCTTAAGAAGGAGTTGCTGCTCACAAAAGCTAGACAAGGCGCCTTCAGGTCGCGCCACATGGACGAAATCAATAGTCCCCCCGGGAAGCCAGATCAGGGGGACCTCCGAAATTCGTCCCTTCGATTCGTTCGTTAATTAGATCCCTCAGACTTTTTGAATTATTAAGACGTCAGCTTGGCCCCGATTATCGCGGCCCCATCATTTTTCATCGACATTGCGTCCGTGCGCGTCGCGCGTTAATGAGATCGCATAAGCTCGACTTAATCGAATGCTGTTATCCCGGAGACGAGTAAGGGATCCTGCTCCAGGATATTCCAAACTTTTGTGTGGGAAAACTTGTAAAACTTTCATAAGCGAGGTCTGGCAATAATTGGTAGAGTTGAGGAGCCCCAGTTCAACCCTCAGCCACCCTGGGGAGCTCCTCGAACTGAGCGAAATCGGAAACGGGGCGTTCACTCCAAGGAACAGTCTGCTCCTACGCCTTCCGGGTGATAAGGAAACCGAGGAAATAAATTCCTTAATCAGAAGCAAAGATCTGCAAACAGACGAGCATGTTTTATTCAATTTTCGTCTGTTTCCCAGTGTTCCTGTGTCGCCCTGCTGTTTGCCGGAAGTTCGCTTTTAGTTCTGTTGTTTTTTGGGGAGAGATAATTTGCTCCCCGTAATTGTGGCGCTCTAGCCGGGATATCGTTTTTGGTGTCTTTTTAGAAGACGGCTCCCCAGAATCTGGAGGATTTTTCTACTCCCCGGCAACGTTCGTTCCCACGTAATTCGTGAATTGTGGGATTATGCGATTGACCGAGCACTTCAAAAATCCCCAGGGGAGTTTAAATTCTACGACGGAACGGCAGCCTCCTCTGCATGGAGCCCGGGCGCTCCTTTGGTACGTGACTTATTCAGAGTGCAATGACAGAGGAGAGGAGCCCCTCTTTGTGCACGGGGCCTTCCACCTTCCTCCGCCGACTCGTCTGATCCTGCGGGAAGGTTAAGGGCAAAAGAACAGTCTCCTTGTTCGTGTGCTTGCCCACGGGGTAAATCTTAATCCGCTTCAGTTCCAGACGAGAAATTTAAATTGGATGCGAACTTTTGTCTCACTCCGCGGAGGAAATATGGAGAAGCTTTTTCGCTTTAAGAAATTTTAAGAATAGATTCTGCGGGGACAAAAAGGGGATTTTGGATATTTAACTCAATAACAAAAGGGGGTCCTTGCTATCAGTTGCCATGCAGGCTGCGGGCACAAATTAAACCTTGGATGATGATGGACTTCTGTCGGGATGTATTATAGAAAAAGTTTCTTTTGAATTGAGCACAATGATTTTGATGATTTCTGATAGTCTAGGATTAATTTTTAATTATTTCAATTATTTTCATAAGCCTCTATCAAAAATGAAACTTTATTAAATTTGATCCGTCGAAAAGAAAGTTTTTTGATGCGTACGAAAATAGACAAATCATTTTTGCGAGATCATATTTAATTCCTTGTAATAATTTTATATTCTTCGCAGCTTATATATGTATATACATATAGATTATTCTTAAAAAATACTTACTGGAAACTTAGAAAAAGGACGGTCTATTTAAAAGGCATGGTGTATTCTTCTTTTCGGAATTTAGCGGAAAATTTCTTTACTTCTACAATAGAAATCTTGTTTTTAAATTATTACTTAATATTTCCTGATATCATGAATAGCTTTGCAAATTAATAGAGATAAGTTCAGAGCAAGTTTTTTAAAGAATCTCAATTGTACAATTTAAGCTAAACTGGTGTTGATACTTATTTAATCAACTTGTAGAAAAAAAGTAATTCAAAACATTGCGAAGGAGTTGTTTATAAAATAAATTTCATAAACAATATCTATTTTGATCCATTGTCTTTTTGAACAAAACAAATAAGAATTTATCATGCGTACAACCTTCGTTATAAAAACTTTTAAAAGGTCAGGTGTTTTCGTCTTTCTGCTTTATCAATTTATTGAAAAAACTGAATTAACCCGCAGGAGACGCTGAAGTGAAAAATCCTTGTCTCATTCCAGGAATCCGCAAACAAATCTAAAAATACTGCTTGTACGTGCGGATACTCCTGACGTCGAAAAGAAATCCTCCTTATCCTCAGGATGCGGGGATGATGAATTAGCACGGCACGCGAAACCCTCGGAGCCAGAGGCGAATTCTCCTCGTTAGCAAAAGAGCTTTTGGTAATTAAATAAAAATATTAAACTGAAGGGCGCACCGCGAGGGACGGCAAATCGTTATAATCAATAAGCCGCCTCGCTTGCGGCGGTTTCGGCTAAGCCATTAATCCTATTACAAGTTGCCTTTCTTTCAGGCGAAAGGGGTACTTCCGGAATTGCAAATTCCATGGTCATGGCGTCATCTGGCTGTTCGTTTATTTTTCCGCCTCTTTTCCCTATACACAGGAATATTGTATATATATATATTTCTTTTTTTTTTGCCCTCCGCCAAAGAGAAAATTATTCAAAATATTTTCCATTACATTACGACAGCTTGCATCCATCGTCCGTTTTTACAAGGGAGGAAACTCGGTGGCGGAGGCTGGATAATGCCCGAACCGAGAGCGAGAAGAGACGTTTTCTTGAATGCGATCTACAGTTCTTTGGACCGTAGAAATTTTAATTTTAAAAAACAATGCAATGTCCGTCGTCGTCTTGGTTGTGGTTGGGGGTGCTCCGCTGGGCGCACCGTTGAGCCCTTCAGCTCAGATTTTCCACGTCGGTGCGGTTGTGCACCAGCAGCAACAACTCCCTTGAACTCATTTAGTGCATTTTCGGGCAGCTTCTACCGCCACGTCCGGGGGGTTGAAGGGACTCCATGCGAAATGGAATTCGCTCCCGGATCATGACTTTACAGTGTATGTGTCGCACAGATTTAAAAAAAAAGGAAAAAAAAATTGGAGTGGATACTGGAAACAGCCACTCCATATTTCAAGGATAGCTGGAGATTGAGGTCAAAAATGCTGGTGGAGCACCAGGTGAATAGCTTCATCCTTTCCCCCGCCAGGTAACCATATTTTCCTGCATGAAGATTACGTCGAAGGATAATAGACGTCGGATTTTATTACTCTGGGACAATAGCTACAGATTCTGCAATTAGTGCTGGATTGCGATGGCAATTGCGAATCGCTTTCGAGTGCATTTCGCAGATTGAGATACAGAAGGGTTATTGCCAGCGGTGCAGTTAACATGTTGATCTCCTCCCTTCCCTCGCCGGTGTCCTCGAAGGTATGCAGTGCCCTTAAACGTCCCTTTTGAAGCAGATCAAAGAGCACTCCAGAGCTCAAGGATTTTTGAATCGAAGTGCAGCGAATTTGTGTGCAGGGACGATGTGCAGGACGGAAATAATCGTGACACTCTTTCAAGCAGAGAATATTGAACGAAGGTATATGCAGTTTTTGTCCCGGAACATGGGATTTATTCTGAATTGCTCAACTGAACAACTGGCGAGGAGGAATTGTCTCTGGAATCAAGTGACAATGCCTTGTACGTTCAATTTGAAAAGGGATTATGTGTGCCAGCAGCCAGACGATTCAATAAAGGCCTTCATAATCGCACTGTAACGACGGAAACCTTTCGGAGGCAATCGGTCGATTTAATTTTGAAACCTTTGTGCGAGGAGTGGGCACAATTTAGGCTCCTGCGGCGATTGGAGCTCGTCTTGAAGATATTCTAAATATGCTTTGTTGTGTGTTGGCAATTTTAGTGATACCATAATTTCTGATTCATCCATTCTTCAGATGGAGATTATGCCACAAAATCTAATTACGAGAACAAATCGATTATTTGGTTGATAGCCTATACATCGAAATTAATTGAGTTGGATTATGCTGTTTATACGAAAATTAACGTTGAAAGAGAGGCATAATGATATTCTTCAACATTTCTAAATTGATACCATATCTTTATGTAAAATTTCTAGCAAAGAAAAACGAAAATTATTCCATTTTGGCGTTTTTGAACGGAAACTCATGTCTTTTTAATCTCATAATTTCCGTTCAACATTTTATATAAAACTACATACTTATATACTACCAAAACTTCAAAAATTATTGAACCAATTGCAAAATCTGTTAATTTAATTTTTAACAGTCAACATTTACAAGTTCGAACACTTTGAGTGTTTAGTTTTAAAATCAACAAAACTAAATACTTGTTGGCTCAACTTGTTTGGTGACTAAACAAAACCGCGAACCGTGAGCTTACTCTGGTTTCAATAGCTTCAACAGCTGTGGATTCTGGAAGCATCTGGCGATATTACACAAAACAGAGTTTAAAAATGTAAATAAAAGATAATAATACTTAAATGTTAAATGTGCAATGGAGTTTTGAGAATCATATTAAATATTTTTAAATTTCTGGTTTAAAGCTGTCCAAAGTTTCATTGAAAATTCGTCAAGAAAATCACTCTTCTCAAAATCTCCATCAACCCTTTCTTCCTCGTCGAGCACTATTAATTACCTAAGGGGCGAGTGCTGAAATTAAATTTTCGGTGAGGTTCACGAAGCCAGAAGCACCATCCTACTAATACTCTGCCCATGAAGCGCCCACAAGAGGAGCCTTCTCTGCCCAGTGGCCAGCAACTAAAGTCCAGAGTTGCAGAGTGCGGACCGCCCCCGAACAAACAATAATTTGTAATTCAAATTGGGCGAAAACAAAACTTTTTGAAGGTAATTAGAGCGGCCCAGTTTCTGAGCAATAATAAGATCGTGGAGCGGGTACACTTGTTGCTCTTCGAGGGCGGCGACGGTGCCGCGGAAGTCGCGGATGAAGCACCGGCCCCAACTTCGCATTTTTATATTCATTGACTGAGTCTCCACGTAAAACACAATTAACCGCGCACAAAACTTTCCAAATTTGTTTTGAATGATGATAAAATTCTGAGGAGCGCCTCCTGCCCAAAGCCCCATTGGTTCTTGATGTGCAAAAGGGGCCCACTCTGCTAGCAGCAGCCGCGCTTAACGAATTCTAAATCCGGCGGAAGCAGCATCCCCAAAGGTTGAGGGCAATTTATCAACTTGTCGTCATAGAAGGCGTCGAGGATTTTTACGGCCTTTTGGGTATGCATTGTGAAATTTTTGGAGGATTCCGGGTTTCAGGGGGCGTTTGTGATTCTGTGGGAGATCGGTAGCAGTTGTGGCGGTTTAAAGGAGTCCCCGAGAGGACAGAATAAATTGCGATACACGTTATTTATGCTGCGAACTGGGCAAAACTGCAAAACACCCCCCAATCAGTTAAAGTCGCAAAAAATCGAAGAAATCCACCGAGTCGCACTACTTTGACAGTCTCGAAGCTTTTCCCTCCGAGAACTTCCGGCGTTATCGGTCGAAACGTCTGGCGTTACAGACAATTAAAAGATAACGCAATTAGCTCGCACTGCCGCCCGGAAGGGAGGCAATTAGCTCACGCAATCGTCGTCAAATTTTACCTGGTTTTGCACATTGATCAACAGCTGACTCTGGCTGTCAAGGGACAGTTGGAGGAAAATCAGTAATCCAAAAAGAGTTGACTGCACTTTGCACGGCCGCAAGGACATGGCGGTGCCCACGAACACTTTCTCGCCAAGCGGAGCACTCGAGGTTTGCACTTGAGCGGGTCGTTCCGGTTAAATCACTTCTGAAAGCACAACTAAATCGCTTCTGAACGCGCCAAACCATCGCCTCAGACACCCGAACATTCCGCCATTTTATTTTCGACTGTTTTGACAGCGACCGTTCCATGAAATGGGTAAGCTAAATTTCGAAGAAGGCCGGCACCAACAGGGAACTACATTTTCGATATTGACGAATTAAGGAGACTTCTAATTTCATATTTCTCTGTTACAATTTCTGAGAATAAATAGAGCTTTCGAAGCATGACAAAATTTACTTTTTAATTAATTATGAGCAATTAAAATTACTCATTTACCTGTGCATTTTAAAATGTTTTGTAAAAGAAATTTTCAAAATCGGAGACTCAAACCAGCCGTTGTCGCATTGACTATCATCACCGCATACGTGGTCTGTCACTGCGACAGCTGTCATGTCATCTGTAGGTGATTTTTGTCCATGAAATTGCTTTTCTTTAATTTAAGTGAGAAATTGCTAATTTTGAGTCAAAATGCTGACGCTACGGGAAAGGCAAATAAGTGAGTAAATAAACAGAAAATCGCGGTCTCCTTGCAGTCGCCGTTTTCGAATATTTCACCCAATATCTGGGGAATGGGTTTGGCTTTTCTCTAATTATTTTTGTGTTTTTGCAGATGCGGTTAAGCAAATGCTGAATTTAAATCAGCCCCCGTCGAAGGCTCTGGCTGCGGAGCCGGTGTGGAAAATTTTAATCTATGACAGGATCGGCCAGGACATCATTTCGCCGCTGATCTCAATCAGGGAGCTCCGGGATCTTGGGGTCACTTTACACGTGTAAGTCCCCACACTTTTCTAATTCCAGTTTTATCTTAGGGAGTGCAAACCTCGATTTAAAGTAATAAGCACTTTTTTCGCACAATTTCGGTCAGTTCCTGAGGGCAACTTCGAAACGAGTTGCTTAGTAAGAAACTGCTGAAATTTTGAAACCATTTAGCGAAATATCTCAAAACTTGGGAGTGAATTTATTCTGCTGAATGCGGTCACATTTGATAAAAATCAGGGAGCAGACAGCTATTAGCTTCAAAGGCTTTTAATATGAATGAACGAGGTTTTAGAAGAAAACAGCAGGACTCAAAGGTCGGCAGTCCAAAAACTAGCAAATCACAGTCTGCTCTAGTGCTACTTTTTTGTTTTTTTACATTTTTATCAATTTTTTTGTTATCCTGATAATGTTAGATGCATGTGAATAGAAAAATCGGTGGTCATATTTTCTAAAATTGATAAAGTGATGAATATGAAATTTTGCAGCTGATATTTTTTTTATATGCATAAACTAATAGTTTGTATAAATCTCATACGTTTTTCGTATCACAAAACTTTCAGAAATAGCTCTTCCCTTTTAAACTGACTTTTGAACCACTAAATTAAAGTAAGTATTTATTTTAGCAAGTTGTCTGTTCGTTTTTAGCATATAATAATGGTTTAATAAATTTTATTGGAAAATATGTTTTTATTTTTAGACACTTATTGAATTTTTCCCATGAATACTAAAGATCAATTTTTTTCACACTATTGAGCTTACAAAAATGCCAATGTTAAAAAACTAATCTTTACGCTAATCAAATTAAATTTCTGAAGAGGATTTTTTAAATATTACTGAAATACTTACTTAAAACAATTTAGGGGGTGTCGGTTATTTACTCCAGATTGTGGGCAATCATGCAGAGCATTTTACAAATTTTGGATTTTATATTCGCTGGTTTTCGTTTCCTGGAACCTGTTGTAGTCGACTCTACTGCGAAGAACATCTAACTTAATTTGGTTTGACCTGGTCTAATCTGGATTGCTCTAATTTGATCTTGCGGTAAATGCAACAAGAGGCGAAGCGTGATAACATAGATGGGCACCACAAGCTCACTTGGGTTTTTATCTGAACCACAAGAAAATAAATTGCGTTGCTTTCAACAATCACATTAAAAAATTAATTTTAATTTTTACCCCCAAGAATCTCTAGGAACATCATTTTTGTTGTTTTGGGTGCTTTTAAAAAATATCCACACTTTTATTTCCGTAAAATTTTCAGGCAGCTACATTCCGATCGCGACTCAATTCCCGACGTTCCAGCAATCTACTTCTGTGCTCCAACGAACGAAAACCTGGACAGAATTCATCAAGATTTGCAGCACGGCTTATACGAAGTATATCACCTTAATTTCCTCTCTCCTATCCCCCGCACAAAAATCGAAGATTTAGCTGCCGCAGCTCTGCAGGCAGGTTGCGTGGCCAACATCCACAAGGTCTACGACCAGTACGTGAACTTCGTCAGCCTCGAGGACGATTTCTTCATCCTCAAGCACCAGAACAGCGAATCTGTCTCGTACTATTCAATAAATAGAGCCAACACCCGAGACGATGAGATGGAAGCGATCATGGACAGTATTGTTGATAGCCTCTTTTCAGTGTTCGTCACTTTAGGAACAGTTCCAATAATTCGCTGTCCTAAGAATACAGCCGCCGAAATGGTTGCTAGGAAGCTAGAGAAAAAATTAAGAGAAAATCTGTGGGATGCCAGGAATAATTTATTTCACATGGACGCAACTCAAGCTGGTGGAGTTTTCAGCTTTCACCGTCCAGTTCTTCTTATTTTGGACAGAAATTTGGATTTAGCAACTCCTCTGCATCACACGTGGTCTTATCAAGCATTAGCTCACGATGTGCTAGACTTGAATTTGAATCGAGTTCTCGTCGAGAATGATTCAGTCCCTGAGAAAACAGGGGCTAAGAAAAAGTTGCAAGCGTGCGATTTAGATAATAAAGATAAATTTTGGGTAACTCACAAAGGAAGCCCATTTCCCACAGTGGCTGAAGCAATTCAAGAAGAGTTAGAGCAATATCGGTCTTCAGAGGAAGAAATCAAGCGGCTGAAGACCTCCATGGGCATTGATGGAGAAAATGAAGTGGCCTTTTCTTTGGTTAACGACACCACAGCGAGACTCACGCATGCTGTTAATTCTTTACCTCAATTGATGGAGAAAAAGCGGCTGATCGACATGCATACAAAAATAGCTACGGCGATTTTAAATTTTATCAAAGCAAGAAGGCTGGACTCCTTTTTTGAAATTGAAGAAAAAATCATGTCGAAGTCAACGCTGGATCGGCCGATTTTAGATTTGCTTAAAGATAAGGAATTCGGCCAGCCCGAGGACAAATTGCGGCTGTACATCATTTACTACATCTGCGCACAAAATGTTCCAGAATTCGAATTTGAGCGGATGAAGGAAGCCTTGCAGGAGGCCGGGTGCGATTTGTCTCCCTTGCCTTATGTCCAGAGATGGAAGAGCATCATGAACCGATCCCTGCACCAGGCTCAGTACGAAGGCGGTGGCACGAAGACGGTTTCGATGTTTTCTAAATTGGTATCACAGGGATCTTCGTTTGTCATGGAAGGAGTTAAGAATTTAGTTGTGAAACGACACGTGAGTATAATTTACAATACTTTACTTTTGAGGTTTATTTTCCTAAAACTTACCAAACCAACTGCTGATAAAATATCTTATTAGGCCACTTTATTTAAATAGTTTGAGACTTTTCAGTACCGCAGGGTAGGATGGGTTAACTTTTATTCTATTTTATTTATTATCGAGATAGCAAAGTTTAAATTAAATATTGAATTTATCCAAAAAATATTAATGCTTTAAACATTTGTTGTTATATTAATGTAAATTGGGTCTTCTGCAAAAAACCTTTATTTAGAAAAGACAATATATTTTTTTATCAGCTTGAATTCACTTACAGAATTTGCCTCTTACGAAAATCACAGAGCAGGTGATGGAGTGCCGAAGTAGTGGAGATGTTGACGACTATTTGTATCTTGATCCGAAGCTTCTCAAGGGAAGTGATATTGTACCAAAAAATCGTGCACCATTCCAGGACGCAGTCGTGTTTGTCGTCGGCGGTGGCAATTACATCGAGTATCAGAATTTGGCCGATTTTATCAAGCAGAAACAGACAGCGAACACGTCCAGGCGAATTATCTACGGAGCCTCAACCCTAACAAATGCTACACAATTTCTGAAGGAGCTCTCCCAGCTAGGCAGAGAAATTAATGCACCTGTTCTAACTTAGGTCATCAAGATGATTTCTTAATCTAATTATTATATTTATGGATAAGAACAAAACGGGGAGGCGAAATGATTGAAATAAAGCAAATCGCTGTGGAAGTTATAATGATTCCCTTTCATTTGTGACTATGGTTAAAGGTATCTTTTATGGCTGTTGTTGATTCCCTCCGATTTCCCTAATCACCGAAACCCTCGGTCCTTTATCATCCGAAGAGCAGAAAGCCCCAGACCATTGTTGCACGAGAGGCATTTATTTAACCGCCGTTCGTGCGAGATGTGTCCATCCTCCTCCATTCCACCGAGGTGGGCCACAGGCCATGCTGGATGCTGTTGCGGTCCAGGATGAGGCCCCCGGGAGCGGAGGAGCAGCACCACAAAAACATGAGACTGGTTGTGGTTGGTCAAAATCATTTCTGAAATGCACGAAAAATTTTCTGGGGCTACCGCCCAAGTTGAAAATTGTTTTCTGATTGAAAAGAAACGAAAAGCACGTAGACGGGGCCCCGACAACGAGAGGATCTAGCGCGGCCCATGCGGCCGTCTGGAGGGCTGCGGTCCATGCCCTGGACGCGGATGGCCCTCGCACTAAGTCACACAATTGGGCAACGTGCGCGCTAACAAGCACTAACCACCGGAATAAACGAGGTAACCCGGCCATCCCGGAGTCCCGGGAACGACCAACCGGCGGAGTTAATGGCCCCACATGAATGCGTGGATATCGCTCCGTTTGTTCTTGACCACTCTTCAGGCGCTCGGGGCCGCCGTGGGGGCCATTGTTTGATCAGCTAGTCATCATCCGCGGATCACCGGGCGCTCCGGCGGCCAGCAGCACCGCCAGCAGCCTCCGATCATGCGCTCCATTAAGTCTGAGGGATCGTGGGCTCGGCCGGGGAAAAATAAATCGAGAAGAGGCAGACCGCGCTGCCTCGAAAGAAGATGTTAAGAAGATCACCCCCGGCGGACGGAGGATCCGTGGGGCCCGCTAGCGAAGCCCGGTGCTGCTGCTGCCGCTGCGGCCGCCGCCAGACGCTCAAAACCACAAACGAGCCAGAACGAATTCGATCGGTTCCCGGCGTTTGTGTTTGTCGATCGTGGCGATCGTGGCTCGTAAATTAGACGAGGAATGGTCCGTCCGAGCGTGGACCTTGTCCGGGCCATTTTTCGGGTACATGTGGTAATTATTTGTTTACTCCCAAGTTATTTGGACACCGATCGCTTTAAGGTGGTCCCAACCTGTCGTCCGCTTTCGTGGATTACATTTTTGTTAGGGTATACGCGGCAAAATTAATGATTAATTGGCATGTGGAGCTACTAAAAAAAAATCAATTTTTAGATTATACTCGAAGGTGAATTAACTTTTACCTCTGGAAAGAGCTAATAACCGATTTCTGTTTGAAAAAGAGATTATTAATTAGTTAGTAATTACCTTTTCTCACAATAGTTGCACGAAATGATTGAGTACGGTTTCGAGAGGTCCCAAAATTAATTCAATATAAGATCGATAACAGATCAATTTTAGATCCGAAATATTTTGATTGAAGAATATTTGTTCCGATGAAGAAGTTAAAATTGAGATAGTTCATTTTGTACATATTTATATTTTATAAGAGGCATAGCTATTGTAACTTTCAGATACAGTAGGTATTTCAAAATTGTTGTTTTATAGTTAATATATTTTTAGTCCTACTGAATAGACAGGCAAGGTTATCAGAGGAATAATAAATGAATTAGGACACTCAACGAGTTTTATCATATCTTAAGGAGCTCTCTTTTTTTGATATTGTTTTTATATGATTTAGTTGTTATGTTGCTGCTGGCTATTTAGAATATGAATGAATTTAAATATTGTACATAACGATCAAGAATTCAGTGCATGATTCCCAAGGTCTAAATAGAGTCTATATTGTGTATTGGCATTAAAATCTAAATTACAGCCAACTATTAAAAAGCTTAATGACACCATAAATTAATCCGCTTAATCGTAAATCTAAAAAAACAAGTGCTTGCACATAAAAGGACTCGTCTTAAGAAATGTAGCAAACCCAACAATCTTAAACCTTAAGGTTCGCCTTACCGCCGTGTCATTCAATCAGTCGGCGCTGTGCAAAAGAATGTCTGTAAACAAACGAATCGGAAAGGACTGCGCAAACAATCAATTAGAGGTAATTGCCGATCAAATGCGCAAATAAAGAGCGAGCAAATCGACTTTTGCGCGCCGTGCAACTCCGCTACTCTGCAACTATCCTTGCAGCCTCGCAGGGCGAAGGGGCTCAATAAAAGAAGCGCTGCGAGTTAGGTGGCACAAATGCGCGCCATAATGTCTCCCGTTTTTGTATCGAAAAAAAAGCGTTTAATCAAAGCGATAAAAGTAAAAAAGAAGCAGGTATATAGTACTTATAACAAAAAGAAAGACTAGCGAGCAAAAATGAGCCGCGCTGGCAGCAACACATGCCGCACGACTGTGTAAACAAATTAACTCGTGAAAAGGTACGAGCTAAGTGGTCATGTCCCATTTTAGTAAGTAGTTTGTACCCATTTTTGGGGCGCATTGATTGCGCCGAGTGAGCGATTGACACGATCGCCGCGTATGGGCCGCGCGGCCGCAAAAAATAAGTAAGAAATAAAACTGAAATGATGAAAAAGTAAAGCAAACAATCGAAGCCCGGAGAGCCATCATGTCTGGTATGTGGCGAGGATGTACATCGCGAAATTGCGACTCCGCGGCGGACTTATTCAATCGAAAATGGAAGTCGCGATCGCGACGATCGCGATCGTTACCAGCCACCGCCGGCGGCTACCGAACGCCGCCGAATCGCGCCGTCGCCGCTTCAATTGATGATCAACCGCACGGCGGTGGCGCTCCGACGTAATTTTTTTCTTGTGTTATTGTTTACAGGTGCCCAGTTGGGAAACTTACACGCCAGGTGTTAAGCCATTATAAGGCCTTGGGGCGCGGCAAAAAGATAAAAGGTGAAAAAACAAGTGATCGCGTCGTGGGCAGTCCGAGAGGATGCCGCGCGGTTAAGATACCATATTAGTGCGGTGGGCCCCCACCCCCCGGCGGAGTGACCATGCCCCAAAGTGATCAATTGATTATCATCGCGACGGATATCAAAGGATCGTAATGATCATTACTGTCAGTACCGGTTCGGATCAGTTCGGTGAGACTTCTCCCGACGATTCGACATTCCGGAATGCACGTCAGGTTTAATGCCTGCCCTTATCCCTTTCCAGGAGTCTCGGATTTGATTATCGATTTTTTGCCGGGATTTTCTTGATCCTTCGTTACAATGAATGACAAGATGATCACGTAATGATCGAACATTTTTCTTTCGCGAATTTTACGTTTTTCTTGTCGAGTTTTTGATCTTGCGAGAACAATCGCTTGTACCATCTTCCTTATATGGTTAATTGGTTCGCAATTGGACTCGGAGCAGAGGATGCGATTGCTCCCAGATAGAGTTTAATGTCAAGAATCAGTCAACTTGTTAATGTTTTGTTTACCTCGTTTTTTTCTTATCCAGAAAGGATCTTTAAAAGATGCGCGCTTTATTGTGAGAAGGCGCAGGATGTAAAATTCTTGGAATTTTGAAGAGTCACCTCTTCGTTTACTAATCTCTCTTACGATAATACCAGATACTACTACATATGTAGAACCTAATCCAAATTAAGCATCCAAAGAATATATCTATATATTCTCAAAGATCCAGGACGATTCTTTGTTTTTCTCGAAGCGACGTTTTTCCAACCTGCTGAAATTATAACTCGACAAATAATCGACCGATCGTTTTCGAAATTTAGATATTTTACATGCGTTTACCTACTCAATTTTTAAATTTCTGAGCAACGTTTAGTTCATATTCTTTGAAAACTTCTTAATAATGTAAACGTTTTTGTTTTATTCCCAATAAAACTTACGATCTCCAAAATTCAGGTAAAGATGCGGAACGGCGGATACGCTAAGATTTTTCCCTGAAATTATTTTAAATAAATTTGTAAATGTAATATACAACTAAAACGCCAATAAAACATCCTTAACGTTTGAAAACATTACAGTACAGTTGAACTCTTCCTTGTAAAGAAAATCTCAACAAATTCTTGAAAATTGGCTAATGTGGTGTCCTATTTAATTTCTAGGACAAAATATAAAGACTACTCAATTAAATATAGCATATCAAAAAAATGTTCATGTAATAATCATAAATGCATATTTGCGCTGAAATTTCGGTAGAAAATGTTTCATTTCCCTATAAAGCGATAAGCAAACATGTTCAATTTGCAACATCAACAAAATGTCCATTTATGGACTTATAACAACTCCAATTATAATCGGATTAGTCAGGCAATAAATCACTTCCCCGAGCGAGCTTCCCAGATCTCAGATATACCATCGGAATAGTTAAGCTAAAAATAAAAACGTAATTAATACGAATCACGCAGCCTAGTTAAAATACAAGCGCCACCCAGAAGAGCGCACTGTTGTCGCACAGCATAGCAAGATTGCTGGGGAATTAGCATAAGAATGCAGCCCAGCCAACCACAAGCGCGCGTTCCTCCGGGAGATGCAATAATGCACGCGTCTAACAATTCGATCACCGAACTAATCGGGGAATAAAACGAAAATCCAGCGGGAACCCCGCGCTCTGGAGCGGTGGGAATCGATACCGAAAAGAGCCCGGTTCAATATATCGGAGGGAAAAAAGGCCGAGGAGATGAAAAATGATCAATCAACCGCAGTGTGGGCTTCGAATTTAGTCGCATGGTGGAATTTCTTGGTCGGGTCCCACCGGGGTCCTAAAAACATGACAAAATCATCCCCGGACCACTCGGCATTCGGATTTGAAACAAAGCGAGAAGGGACCTCGAGAAGTAATTATCGATCTTATCTCACATCTCGGGATCTCAAATTGAGCCATAAATTACATGGCAGCGCTATCATTCCCCTGGTTCTAATCACTTCTAATTTTCTAGCCAATTAGCTAAGAGGGCCCATGTTTCTGGGAACTGGGAAGCACCCACGGTTCCTTCCAATGAGGTCTAATTGCGATCATTTTGGGGCTACCATTTGCTGGTTTAGACATCTTAAATGATGTCTAAACAAATATTTTAACCGGTGTTCGTCCGGGGAATGAGCGTGACTAGAACATGTATAGTAGAAGCAGGCAGCCTACCACTTGAGGAACGGGTGCACACTCTTCGTATCGTGACAATCTTTGAATCAATGTCGAGTTGACGGCTAATTTGGGATCGAAAAAAGGGATATTATTGAACAAATTCGTTTTTTTTTTCTAGAGAGGTACATAGACGAGGAATGGGGTTTGTGGGTTTCTTGGGACACTTATGATGGGTTTCAGTTTGAAATTTTTTTTAAATCCTAAGGTATGCCAGACCAGTAAGTTAATTTTAAGACCGAACGTATTTTATATCTTTATTCAGTGCTTATAAAACGAAAGACTTAAGCGACGAACTTTATAAAATGCAGAGCATATTTGTTTTTACTGTTTTTGATCCGTGGTTTTAATATTTTGCAAACTTTTTTTCAGATTCCATAGTACTAATAATGTAACTTAATTATTAACAAAACGAAAGACTTAGGCGAGAAACTTTTCAACATTTACGTGAAAGAACTAAATTTACTTACTACCACTTTTTAAGAAGAGAAAGTCTGAAAGATATGAAAAAATGGTATTATAAGTTAAAATTCTAAGGATATATTAAGACACACCTCCGTGTCCAAAGCAATTACAGTTGAGTTGCCGATTTAAAAATACCCAAAATCGTTAGAAATCGAGCTCGGTCGTCTAATTAGTAATCTTCTCATCAGGCTGTCCGATAGGTCCCTAATTCGACAGGAGCCCTCTAAATTTAATTCTGGCCCACCCAATAGATGCATTCCTCTCGAAAGAGCACAGCGTCATCCATCAATTAGGCCACCGGATGTGTTCATTTTTACAGTCCTTTCCAGAAAAATTCATAAAAATCGTTCGTTTGTGAAACTTAATAACACCGGTCGTCTGGCAGCAGCGAGGACGATAGGCCCCTAAAAGCTATCGAGGTAGCGATTAGGCCATAAATAATCTTAAGGAGGCCACTTCATCATCCAAGAGCTGGCGAGTCCGCCCATTAGCCCGGCTCGGGCCCCTGAGACCGCCGTCAATGAAGACGCTGCCAAATATTTAATCGGGCCCCATTAGACAGGTTAGGCACCGGTGGACAGGGCCGCGGTGCTCTATTGACCTATGCCACCAGAAAAGTAGTCCGAGCTGTTGATGATGTGCTGATCATGAGTCCAGAAAGACACTTTATGGGTTCCCGGAGCTCATCCACGGAGCTGATCCCGGGACCTTTTCGTTCTGTTTACACAGGCTGCAGCGCGTTTTTTCCTCTAGATTTTAGCCGCGGATTGTATTTTTTGCGGGTCCGGACCATTTCCTAAGGGCACGCTGAATGAAGACCTACCAAGCACCTGAGCATTTTCGCATAAACTCAAGACCCCTGCTCAGAAATTCAGTGCAGACATGTCGGCATTTTTGGTCTTCCGAACGCAGAGGTGGGTCTTTGTTTTATGTAAGGGGCTCCTCGGACCGATGTACCCTTGATGAGTCCAGACCTCGGCGCTCGGTCCGCAGGGAAATACGAAATTCTGGGGGGCTGTGAGCATCACTAGGCGGTTTCGCCGCAGGACGCATCGAATATCATGGACCAAGTGGCCGCGGCCTCCTCTTCGGGGCGTTCTGTTTTTCTTTTCTATTTAATTTTTACTTTTTTGCCCTCTGGCTAAGAAGGCTAATAAAACAATCGTTTCGGATGATTCGAGCCTGTTCCCGTGAGGTCATTCATTTGTTTCTTAATCGAACGCTCCGAGGCGTGCGTTTTTTTCCACTGGACACAGGTGGAATTTCGATATTCACTTGAAGATCTCTTCTCAGGCTCGGAGATCGTTTCGACGATTTGCCGTGGGATTTTCTCCGGTACAGCGATTGTGCGCGGCATGACTTGGCCCGTCAGACGTTTTGTCTGCAAATTTTGAATGGACGCGGGCTTCTCTCATCTTTTTTTGGTATGGACAAATATTGCCCTCTGCTCCATTTATATAGTACACAATTCGTCCAGTGCGGAAAACGCGCAGGTGATCCTTCGATCAGTGTTCTAAAATAGTAAAAAGTTTACTAAAAGTGAAAAACCGGGGTTACAAAACCAATTATAAAGTAGTAATACTAAATTTAAAGATTTTAAACGTAATCTTCCAGAAATTTTTTGAAATATTTCTGATAATATAATTAATTGAGTTAATAATTACAAATCGAAAATCTTGAAATTGTCATAAAATTAAAAACGCTACTACTAACATTTGTAATGGACCTTTTTTGGGAGGCAAAAATGATATACTATATTAGCTATTTGTGGTCCACCAATTTTTGTGGAAAACAAATTTTGTCAGCATATTTGAAATCAGTATGATATTAAAAACCTTTCTGTACTAATTTTCAAGCACGTCTGATGGTATTTCTAATTCTACGGATCAGTGGACCAGTGTGCACCGTCGTGGTCTTTTGCAGACTTAATGCCCTCAGTTAGCCGTCAGCAGTTAAATAGCACTTGACATCTTCTTGTCCTATTACTTGCTTTCGCTTGTTAATTTACCACCAGCAGTCCGGTGAGCAAAACGAGCTCGCCTGGAATTCTATAGAAAAGAAGTGGCCAGAAGTAGCCAGGGCATCACCAGCTGATGTTCTGCAGGCGGCCGGGATGGGGCCACAGAACCGCAGAAGTCTCTCTGTGTCGTTCGTCCAGTTTTTCTGCCGGTGGATGCTGAGGCCGCTGGTGTCCTCCGTCCTCGAGCTCTAGTGTTGGCATCTCATTTATTCATTTTTGTTGCTTTCAGCCAGCTTGTTGCAGCAACTCGCAATTGTACGAGTGAACTGAAATAGGAGCCCAAACAGCAGGCACTCGGTTGCCGCCGCCGACACCGCAAGTGCAGAAAAATCTACGGAAAAAGCACCTGTGAAGAAGGGGTGAGTTGCAGTACATTACTTAGGGGCCAAGGCAGCCTCCGAGTAAGTCAAGATAAGTTTTAAGGACACAACAAGAGCATCACGAAGGGCCCCAGTGCGCTCTGGAGGCCTCTTAAAGGTGCGCTGTTTGCGTCGCCCCAACAAAAAACATTTCGAACAAATGCATAAATAACTGCGGGACGACGACTTGAGCCTAGGGGATCCCCCCGCCGCAGCATCCCTTCGAAGCCCAGCGAACAAGGCAGGGAAACATAAAAGATGCGCGTAATTAGCGAGAACGGAATTTTCAATTTAATTTCAACGGGGCCCCAAGAGAGATACATTTAGCTCTCTAGCACCGTGCGTTTTATTGACGGTGGTTAAACGGTGGATGATGACCTCTCCTTTAATTGCCATGACTCGGGGATAAAAGTTAATTAAAGGATGTAAGATGGAATCACAAAAATTTATTCGATATTATATGAGGGCCCCATCTTTCTGGCCACTGCTGACAAAGTCGCACTACACTCCCAGGGCGTGCACCTTCACAAGGTCTTTCTGGATTAATTTTGAAACAAATAACTTATGCAAAAAGATTTAAATACCATTTAAACATTTGGTAAAGGATGGTGTACAACTTGAAAAATTATTATTGTTATTATAATTTATGTTTATCATATGTATGTCGTTAAAAAATAAATGTTGATTGAAATCTTTTATTTTAAAGTTCGTCGCTTAAGTCTTTCGTTTTTAAGTGCATTTTATTTTAAAGGACTAGACCGAATACCCCCTAATATTTAAATTTTAGATGAAAGAAAATAATTTTTTTCGAAATTTCCAAACTTTTCTTTATGGACGTTATGTAGCTATTAAGAAATACTATATTTACAAAATTCGTTATTCCGTCAGTTTAAATTTATTATTTGGAAAACCCGAAGGCATCATTTAATTCATTTGAATTCCCATAAAGCTTAATCCTGTTTTAATGGATTTCAAATGACTTCCTAGAAAAAATGTTGTTTTGCACATTTAGCCCCACACGTGCTCAAACTATCAATGCATAGCTTACCTCAGTGAACAAAAATGAATCGCAAAATTCCAGTGAATTGATTGCAATCCTCCCATTCCATTCATTAATTGTTAACTATATTAATTTTTATTAATGTTCATAATATGCATATTTTTCAAATTAGCGCTTGAAGAGCTAGTGCGCCTTATGAGCGCTGAGGACGTCCTCAAGTGTTGCGCGTCTGGACAGAGACATTAATTTTGCCCCTATTGACCCATTAAGAAATATGCAGTCGTAATTTCTTCAAGGAAAACAGAATTGATAAACGACAGCCGCGGCTATGGAGCATTCAAATAGAACATTTTACAATTATTTAAATTGATCGTTTGGTTATTTGCTGTTTGAAAATTTATGGTTTAATGAGCGTATACAAGCGAATAAATGGAGTCAATCGTTTCGTTGCACAACCATAAAGATGTCGTACAAATCGTACCGGTAATATCACTATTACTATTATTTACGATTGCTAATTCGCGAGTACCGAGCGAGAAAAAACGTTGACATCGTCAACCTGGCTAATCTCCTTACTCTTCTAGGCCTATTAGAGGGGTTTTGAATACGCGATAACCTTCTGAATATTTGAAAGTGAAATTACAAGATTTAACCGAACGGAAAATTCCTCTGCTCCTGTGCACTGATGCAATGTGAGCAAATATTTACTCGTCCGAGTGAAATCAACTAATTAACGATCATTCAAATTTACCTGTTTACCAGTCGAAGATCGCGAATCTTCTCCGTTTAGAGATGCTTTTCTTCTGAGTCACGCACTCTGGACCTTATACGCATCATTATTTTTTATCGAAGACTGTCCCTTTTTGGATTCATCAGTCACGTAGATAACAGTTGAGGGCCCCACAAGAAAATGATCTCTGAGCCTCTTTCGATTATTGCCCTCGAGAGGCCGACAAAAACTGGAAAAATAAAAATTTCAATTAGTCTGCAGCAGGTATTTTGTCAAGAGGCGCTGATAACCAGGTGATCGCCAACACTAAAAGCCATACCTTGGCCCTCGGCAGGACTGAAATTTGACAGGTTGGATAATTAGTTCCACCTGGCGATAAGGTGGATCCTTTTGTCTTACCTTTGAGCACCGGTCGCATTCCAGCCTAGGGTAAAGGATGCCTTCGGGGTCCTTATCGAGAAATTCAATCTAACAAGCATCGGTTACCTCTGTACTTGGTAGGGGTACATCCTGTCAGATAGGCGAAATCCGGTGCTCCAGGAGATTTCACAAACACCTCTGTCGAACTGGGATGAGCTAAAGGTATGCATCGCAAAAAATAGGTTAAAAATTACTGAGAAACCTACGAAAAAGCCCTAAAGGAGCGCCGCTGCCTTAATAAGTTTATCTCAGATTCAGGCACCTGGTGACTCATTGAAAACGATGGAAAAACCCACATTTTCGGTTTCATTGATAACCAATAGCCGCCCAGCGTAGGTCCAGAATCCACATTTTTTGACCCGGCTCAATTAGCTGGACCTCCGTGCCAGAAAATAAACGATGATAATAACAAAAAAGTAAAAATAAAATAAAATTATCCACCTGAGTCATCCGAGAAAAATGTTTTCCGCCCTAGGCGGAGGCTGCTTCATCGGAAACTCTCATCAAATTAACTGGCCATAAATATTCAGCGGCTGTCACTGCTTATTTAATGTCGCGCGTAATTGATAAAATTCCGCAATTTGTAATAAAAATGAGGCAAAATCGCCAAGTGGAAGCATCAATCAACGCCGGCCATCGGAGGAGCATTCATAATTCAGCGTTAACCCAGCGGAGCGCTCCGATTAGGTGCAAAGTAGGCGGCTGGAATTTATCGATTTATTATTATTTTTTATCCGCACATACACAATTTTTTATTCCATTTCGCGAATAATATTATTCGATTATTTGAATTCACTCAATGGGCGAGTACGCTCCCTCGGAATGTGTATTTCATGAGCCGGTACGATTCTTTGATGAGGCTCTGATTAAAATTGTTAAAATGTCTCAGCCTGCATTCATTTGAAATATTTTATTATCCGAGTTGTGCCACTGTTGGAATAATTAGTCAATTGGTTATTCCATAAATTCATCAATCCACACTTCCACGCGCTGTCGTGTTCGCGCGAATGTTCGTTAAATGTTAATAGCTTCGGATGTCGCTGGCTTTCATCTGTTCTAGATCTGAACACAGTGCACATAATTTAAGTTTTAGATATTTAAAATATGGTATAAGAATTGAAATTTTTGTGGAATCTTGTACTTTGTCTACTGTCGATTCATCTATTTTTCTAATATCAATCAACCAGTCTAAAATTTGACCATTGAACTTACACTAAGCAGTTTTAATCAATCACTTTCAAAATTTTTCGTTCTTTGCTACTAATATTAAACTTGTTTCTAAAATTAACTAACAAAATTGATACTAAAATGTCACTATGCATTAAAGGGACTTAGATACATAAATACAAGAAGGGCAAAACGTTAGATTTTTACATGTTTGCATTTTCTTGTATTACGATATTTTAATATTATATTCTATAAGTTTTATAAGAATTAGATCAAATAAACGATGACGTTATGTAGGATGAACATCATATCATATTTTATCTAAAACTTAGGCGTTTTTTTGAAAATACGTTTTCTTGAGAATCGTTTCACGGGATTCCAAATATGTATGTCAAGAATCGCGAAACCAATTTTGATGAAAATTTGGTACATATTATCTTGATAAGTCATTCATACATACATGTAGTAGATCATCTTACAAAAAACAAAAAACTCCTATTAAGCATTGTTTTTTTGACTTCCTGACTATAGGCGTATAGTCTTAACTATTAATATTATAAGTATTAGAATAAAACCACACTTTGTATTCTCAGATAAAATCTATCGTCATTTAAGGGACATAAATTGACTACATAGACTTAAATCTGCTAATTAAATCATAAGTTTTTTCATAAATTTTAAAACAACTTTCAATCTGCCCAAACTGATACATAATAAATTTAAGATTTTCTCACTTTGGGGATAGACATTTCACCAGCTGCGCGCCTCCATACAATTTTGTGAACGATGACCCTGAATATTTGATGTTAATGATAAGATTGATACTATCTATAATTTGGCAGATCTGTTACCACGCCTTGTGCCGGCCACACGTGTTTTAATCCGTTCAAGATTATATTACGATATGTGTGGCCAGTTTTAATCTGTACCGGGTGAACTAGATGACCTTCCTTTTAATCGATTAAATCGTACCACTTGGTGCCGAAAATGGTTTTTGATTCGCGCGTCAATCGCACGATATTTCATCCTTTTGATCAGACTGAAATTCGACTCTATTAACAGGGTGTCTGACAGTATATAAGTTATACAAGATTTTGAGTTGAATATTTTTGTTGTCTCGCGCAGATATAAATTAAGATTAACAAAATTTTTGTCTACAAAACACGAATTTTAAAATGTTAATCGCAATTATATACGAAAAAACATATACATCTAGAATCTTATCAAAAGGCGACGATAAGAATTTCGGGCGATGATATCATAGGGATAGTGTCACGATCACTCATCAACGATTATATTGTGTCAGGAGAGAAAAAAATAATACCAAAAAACGCTGATGAAAAAATATATAAAATAACACACACATTCTAATTAGAATCGAAAATTTTAGTGACCCAACAGCTCTTTATCTCGTGGAAAGATCGCGCTTTGATCAATGAATCGATCCCGCCGGCGATCGGCCGATCTGTCGTGTAGAACAAACGATTCAATGACTGAATATGATAATTTTGTCATGCATATGCAGGGCTACTCAGATTCAGATTCAGATTCGGATTCGGATTCAGATTCAGATGGCCAGATACACGAGCTTCGATGTAATTACTTTGTAGGAGCGTTTTTTGGACAACTAATTAGGAATTGATTTAGTGAATGAGGCGCGGCTTTGTCTCTTCCTCGGCGGCCCGTCCCGGCCCGGACTGTGCCAGACCATCGATCGCCGATCGCCGTGATAAATGTTCTAAAAATTTATGGGCCAATAAGAACTGACGGCTTTGTAATTTGTAAATGATTATTTTATGCATCCATAAGCTTGTTTTTAATTAGTTGTTTTGCATGATTAATTTTAAAAATAGAGATTTCGTGTTCCACTGCCGCACTCAGCCAGATAGCGTTAAGTAGGGGTGTGCCTGAGCGGTTTTCGGGTACATTAGATTTTAATAATTCTATAAAATTGATCCCGCGCAACTGGTTTATAAAACCTCACCATCTTTCATATGAAGAGGTTAATTTGAAAAGGCTCGCGGCAATATTATTTTGAAATTTTTGAGAATGAAAAAAACTCCTCAAATGCGTGAAAGCATGATAAAATAACGCAGGAAATGATGATGATAGTTACGATCGTCCCTGGGAAGATCGTTAATTCGATGTTCTTCAAACAAAAATAGCCAGCGGGAGTTCTCTGTCTTGTGAAATGTTTTGATTCTTGGTGGGAACTGATTTTTTCACTAATAAATTTTTTTAGAAAGGAATTCAAATGTCTCTATACCCAAATAAATCGTACATTATAATTATTACTTTTTCCTTTATCTACCTTTCGAATCAGTGATTTTTAAGGGTAGACTACAAAGCGATGATTTTCGAAGCAGCTGTAGATAGTCAAAGCATTTGTGTGAATTACGCTGAAAGTGAAGATTTCGGATATTTCCGATAAAGGAAGGTGATCTTAAGTAGGCGAAAAATATTCCTCAGATACAAAACTCACTTGAGACGTAGTTGTAGGCCAGCCGGTTATTTCAAAAGCCGAACTTAGTATTCATCGGACGAATCTGCAATAAATCACGACGAAATAAGACGATAAGCATTCATCTCATGATTGCCTTAATGCCGATCAGGCTCGCAGCTCTCCAATAAAATTGGATCCCATAGAATTAACAATCGCGGGTACCATACAGTCTGCCAGAAACTGTCTTAATTTCACACTAAACCACCTCCAAGTCGATCGAAACAATTCCAGACAGATTGGCTCCAAGTTTTCGCTGTTTGTATTCCAAAGATGCCGCATCGGTCCATAATTGACGATCTTAAAGCACTCATTGAAAGTCTAAGTTATGGTCCCCTTAATTGGACGAATATATCCGCCCGAAATCTTATTTATTTTTTTACACTTTTAGTCAACATTGCCGTTATGTTGACCAGTTATGGTATTATAGATAGGTTATTCGGTTCGAAAATTTATTTAATAGAGTTAGTTTGGGGAGCGGCCAAAATACTTTTGCACGATCATTTGGCGACTCTGCCGATCACGCCATAATAAAACTGTCAATTCAGCCAAAAGTGCGATCAAATATCTCCTCGTTTCAAGCTGAGAAAATTAAGTTTTATGGTGAGGAATTTTACGTAAAAGGCGGTCGGAAGAATTATCAAAAAAATACCGACATCAAATCTTTTAGCCCAGGTGTTAGACACTTAATTTGTTTGCTAATTTTTTGGAGGAATTGGTTTGTTTAAATTTTTACGGAATCCGGGACTTCTTTAAAAGAAACTCATTTTTATTTTGAACGAAAGAATTTTCCTTTTGTTGCAAGTTAAAAATCGTTATTATTTTCTATCACGCAATAAATTGTTTTGAAATTTAAATTTTGGCATATTAAACTTGACCTCAATGCAAACATATTTTAAATAAAGAAAATTATTACGTATTTATAGCAAAACTCGAACCTGCGTAAACTTCCGGATTAGTATGGCAACCCCTTTTTCTGCAAAAAACAATTTCTTCAAATGCCGGGGAAACCCCGAAGTGTGCGTACCATTCCCAACTTATAAATTTCCAACCATTTAGCGAACAGCTTAAGAACAATTAGGCCGTATTTTGTAGGATAATCCGTACTAATATGACCTAAGCTCCTAATTCCTTGCTTAATGAGGATGCGATGTACAAAAAAAGTACATACCTTACTTACAATTTTTATAAAAGGATAACCTTTGGTTTTAAAAATCCGAAGTTATTTTCTTGACGGCTTTGTTCGTCTATATTTTATATACATAAACTCTAAGGGGATACCAAATGCATGTAATTTGAGTGTCTCGATTTCTATCTTTATTTGAAGGTTAAATGGTTGCACTTAGAGCTCAAGTACCCCATATCTGCCACCAATGAGATTCTCTTGAAAATCTCTTCAACATTAAAATCGTGCCTGGCGACTGTTTGTCTATCTGTCTGAGAACTGAGAGTCATACGAAATCGGTGGATCTTGGACTAGGTGCAGACGATGGTTCTTATTTTGTTTATAGACCTGAGACCTCAACTCCAAAACACTTTGAAGAGTCAGTCCTGAAATCTGAAATCAGAATGGTTCCTCTTCTTTTCTCTGTTTTTGCGCAAATCATTACTATAACATTTCTCTGGTTTATCTGCATATGGGGGTCCGCGGAGTGCTCAGCCTCCACCACGTACCTCTGTATCTAAATGCTACAAATCTTCTGGAATTCTTCGATCGAGCTGTAGAATGGTCTGCTCCCTCTGATCGTGTTCCGAAGAGAACATGTGTGTGGGAACCGATTGGCACTTTTTTCTTAATTTGCATGCCACCATGAAACTTTCAAGGCATTTTTTCCGATTTTGCTGCCGCTGATGCTGCCGCTGTCTCTTCTTTTTCTGGTTTTTTGTCTTTCATTTTCGATTTAGAAGACGCGCTGACACAAGATCGTGTAGGTCTTTTATTGTATATAGTGTGCCTATAGATTGGGTCATAATTAAGGTATCGATTATTATCTGAGAGATTTCTTCGATAAAATTCTGTCGTAATGCTCTTTAAAATGGCGGAAATATTCGTTTCGGTATAATGATGCGAAGCGAAAGACTCTCTTGCATAAGCGACGAACTTGAATTTTTTTAAATGTTGCGAAGAGTTTTCTTTTTACCTACTCGCAATTTAGGAAGAAAAATCTTTTGAATGTTAAAATATTCAGGCTTTGTAACAATTGGCGTAAATAGGAAATCGCGTTTAATATGTAAAGATTCTAGTAAAATTCTTAATACCTAATCATAGGTGTTTGCTGTAAGGGGTTTATTTATGGAACAGAAAATCTTACTCTGATATCATATGTAAAAATTAAACCTATATAATACACCTATGTACCTTACATATATGTAATACCTTTCAACAAATTTTGTTTTAGCGATAAAAAAAGTAATCGACAACGAAAAATTCCGATCATTTGCGAAACGCAATCGATCGATCATCTCAGACATTCAGGGGGAATCCGAAAATTGGCCAGAGCCTCTTGAAATCTCTGCAACATGCAAATCCTTAAGCCGGTTGCTAATTGACTCCTAGGGGTCTTGTGCCTCCTCGAGTTGCATGAAAACGCGCAACCTGAGAAATTTGATCCCATCAAAGAGATGCGGTGCCACTAAGCTGAGAAAAAGGAAAGATTCGCCTGAATCCTGTCCCCTGCCTCTCTGCGCTGGACCGAAGAGGTGTAGGACACAATCATAAAAGTCTCCGGGAAAAGGCCCCCGGGCAGGGCTCCTTTGATCTGGTCGCTCCCCGAGCTACAACTTCATTAGACGGCCCGATCTTTAGACTCGACCTATTTAGAGGATGTCCCCGGTGCGGCCGCTGTGTCGATTTGTGAGCCTCTTTTGATCTTATTTTTGGGGCCCCATTCGCGATGGCTGCTTAAATTACTGATTAGGTGGATTTTTTACGGTCGTCCGGATCAATCGGTATTTTACCCGCGTAATTGGTCAGTTGTTAAGTCCCTCGGCCCGGCCCGCCTACCCCCGGCGAGCCGTGCAATTTTTCCTCCTCGGGGCAGAAATTGTTCGCTTTGCTCCCTTTTGTGTTGCGCCCGATTTTTTGTGCGCCGCTGGGTCATAAGTCCACTTTATCTGGCGAGTCCACTTTTTAAGAAGTTACCTGTGTGGTCCTTTTGTTACTTTCAACAAATTTAGTGAGCGAGGAGATAAGTCCGAGGTGAGCGGACGCCCAGCAGTGCTTACTCATCATGTTCGGGGCTTAATTTTCGGTGGTTTCCAATGTTTTAAGACGTTCATTTTTTATACGTTTTGGACTCCTTCTGATCATCTTCTAGGCCCCGATCACCGCCCGGATCCGTGTGTGGTCATCTTTTGCGCATTATCTAGTTAGGGATAATTTATTGGATTTACTTCCGCCGGCCCTGGCTCAAATTGAGTGTTCAAATCGATCGTCTGTTTGTTTCAACTAGCCCGCCGCAATTTCCTTGTTTTTCTTTCATTTCTGAATCTTATGTATAAAATCTATGTATTTTTTCTACCTTTTTGACTTGAGAGCAACATTCCACGATTAATTGGTTTTTCTCGAGAACAACGATTGTGGATTTAAAGGTATTTCGCGTCAATTTGTCTCCTACCGCTTGGGCTGGATATGGAGGCGATTCATCCGATTTCGGAATTTTTCGAATGGTAGTAAAAAATTTAATGCACGAATTAATTTCTAAAACATCCGAAATCAATAAGCAAAACGACCATTAAGGCCGGCCTTAAACAAATTTCTTAGCAGATTTGATAACAAACGGACGGACGGACGGACGACGGCGGCGGGGGCAAAAACGTCCAGCCAATTTTACATCCATTAGCATAAATTAGCGGGCGGCACTATCCGTGGGACATCCGCGGCGGTCGTGAAGTGAGGAAGAAGTCATCATTACAACCGGACTATGAGATAATTCGCAAGAGATAAATCGTGTCTTCGAGATGGTGCTCCTTTTTTGCGAATCCGTCTCCTTGCTTAAAGTTCAGATAGAGATTGCGAATATTTCGTCATGTCTCCGGACAAAACGATCGTTTTGTTAGCCCGGGACAAAGTCAGTGCTTTTTCGGTTTTCGCCGATTTTTTTGGACCTCAATTTGGTCGACGCAGGAGACAAAGAACAAGTCATTAATGTGTCGTTTTACTGGTCACTAAATGTGATTTTTTACACAAATGGCAGGCTCGGCAAACAAAAATATATGAGAGTTGTACATAACAATTTTTATGTTAAAAAGAGTAAAGGGTTATATCATAAACATACTGAAAATTTAAAATGTCGAGAAATATGTGTAATCGAAGGTTTAAAGAAAGACATCTTCAGTGGACTGTTGAATGTTTTGATTTAACCTCATATTTTAACAGAACAAATTCAATGCAAACATCGCATTTTGAAACATCGATTTATTTATTACCATGAATTTTACTATTATATTTATTAGACATAATTGTACCAGAAAAAGGCAAAGCTCTTAGAACCAAAATTCTGGAAGTGGCGAAAAAACGAAAGACGGCTAAACGGCAAACTTCATTTCAATTTACTAAGTAACACTTACTTATACTTCATTATTTAATTTTTTTTTTAATTCTTCTACTGAAATATTTTATTCTTGGACTCTCTATTCCCTAAGACCTTTAACTTTTTAATTTTTAATTAGTGGTTTCAATTGTAATCTTAACTTTATTGTTTTGTTTAATTCTAAGCAAATTTTTGTATGTAGCTTGTATTAAGCGAATCAATAAATGAACTAAATATAATATCTTATTCTATTGGTAAAATAAGAGCATTTTAGGTATAGTTTATATATTCAATTTTTGGAACTTAGAATGTTGTGGTTTTTGCGTTTTCTTTTTAAAGATTTTCCCGGTAAGTATTTGCAATAAATAATATTAAATGAAAAATTATCACTTTTACGAATTTTACTAATGATTATCCGTCGTAGTCTTTATTGAAGCATAAAACAGAGATTTCAAAATTTTACAACTTCTTAAATGTTTCCCTTTAATCAAGAAAAAGCTTCAAGTTTAATAGACCAAAAAATCGCGTAATCTTTTCTGGATTTAGGGCCTGGTGGCATATTTTAAGCCGCTAAGTCATAATACCTTTATATATTCGAAGAAAAAAAAAATTACAGGCGCATTAACATTTCCGTCTTAAATATAAAAATTCATAATCCCCTCAAACATATCCGAATGACATGGAAACTCAATCGGGGTACCCGTTAATTGTGATATCTTCATTAATTATTGATCGATCGATTTATGCCCGAACATGGATCCAGATCAGATTAACTGCTGTTCTCTAAATGATCTTGCCCACAGATACCGCGGATGGCATCTGGCCGCGCTAAGGGCCCGGCCTAAGTCTTGCTCGTATATCAAGATCGATTTATGTTTGTTTAGTAATTGACAAAAGAATTTCCGACAGCCAGTTGTGGATTTAAATACCTCGGGAACAAAAGTGATCTCTCATCAGATCACTGCCGCATAAAAAGGAATAAACGAAGACGATGACGACGACCAAGACGACGGCGAAGACGACACGGTGGGGCCCAAAGACCCAGACTCCGATCGAGGAGCGGATTTCGGTGTGTGGCACAACTCGGGCTATTATTGGTTTTGTGTCCAGGTATCCGCTGACTGGACCGCGGCAGACTTCTTGGGGTCTCTCTCGATTTTGCGGTTTTTGCTGGACTGATCATACATGGAGGAGAGATTTTTCAGACGTGCACACAACCACCTGCAAATGATTGATCTCCTCGTGTTTTATGTGCTCAGCAAACATTTTGAAAATCATTTCTTATAATGACTTACTCGGATCCATTAGGTCCAGGTCCGCGCAGCATCCGCCCAATGGCCGGGCGGTCAACCGCTGTATCTTGATCATCTCCGAGCGAGTGATTTTCTTGTTCATCATCCCTTTTTCGAATGGACTTTTGTGATTATGGTGCACCGACCGAATAACTTTATTACGAGATTGCCCACTTGAGTTTCGATCGCCGCGGCTCTTTGTTTTAGACCATTCCGCGGCCGCGGTGGTTCTCATCATTGGCCTTACCGGGCGTATTTTTACCTACACCGGTGAGTATCGAGTTCGAAAAATTGATTATTGCTCTTGTCATTGTGGGCCTTACTAATTGGGTTTTCGTGAAAAAACAAAACGCACACACACCAAACCGCCCGGCAAAACCAAAAGGAATTTAAAAGCCTCCGGCGATAATGCCAAAATTACAGGGATCCTCTCGAGGCATTTTTGTAGAGTCATATCCGCTGCTTTGTTGATTCAATTTTTCGTGTATTTAATTTACTGCCCAGAGGTATTACCAAAAATTTTGTTCTAAAAAAAATTCTAATGTGCATTCCGTGAGACATTCACCTGATCTTCAGCATGGAACCAAATTTTAGAAATAGAAGCAAAATATGATATTACACCTGGATTAATAAATGTTTACTATTTTATGAAAAACATTGTTAGTTATACTTCCCCGCTTATAAGCATAATGACCAATTTATTTATTTTATGATATACTTAGTAGTATACGTAGTAGTTCCTTTCCTATACAATTACCAAAAATTTAAAGTCAGTTGAAAATATGTAATATAGATTATCTTATATTTTTTTGAATGCTAAAGAGAGAATTTTTTTTAGATTCTAGTTAGAATTTTTCCTGAAATTTTGTTTTCCATTATTCTAAGACACTATTAAATTTTCTTACCTATATAAGTGCAAGTTCCCTACTATTTGGCAATTGAATTGAATTATTTTAATTGCCTCCAAATACCGCGAAAGAATCTCCGAATGACACGGAGGAATTTTTAGTGTTGAATGTAAATTGGCGAAACAATAAACGAATAAATTACTCAATCTTGGCCTGTCGCCGCATGTGCAGATGCTGGACCACCGTGAGGGAGTTTTCTCGACATTTCGGAGCGACGGCGGCGAAATACGCTACAAGCCGCGGAGCAGAAGGGCAGTACTACCTCAGGAGGAGGCGAATTCCTCAAGAACTAATTGTGACCGGTATGCGCGGAATTCTTATTCAAATTACCCGCGAGTAGTAGCTGGTGGGAAACAAGAGTCTCATGAATTACGCGAAACAAAACGGCGCAAACTTGAAAGGAATTCAACTCTCTTGAAGAAGCCACAAGGAGGACGGGGCTCTGTGTGTCCTCCGCGAAAAAGAGCCTAAATAAAAATCGCAGCCGCGCCCGGAGATAAATTCAAGGATTTATCTCCAGCACAAAACTGAGTTTTGTTTTTAGGCATATTAATTCATTCGCTTATGAAAGGACTGTAAATCTCCTTTCCTCAGGAGCCAGGCCACTGCGTTTAGTATCTTTGGTCATCAGGAGTTTTGCGAAAACGGCAAGGTGTACACCGATCTGTGGCGTGATCACTGGCAATTAATAACAAAAGTTATGCTGGCACATCAGCAGCTGGCTAAATTTTTACCTGTGCATAATGCGAAAGAAGAATCGATTCGATGAAGTTGTTAAAATTTTTTATTAAAAATCGATCGCGAGAAAAAACGACCGTAGCGAAAATCGTTCCGCGTAACTGAAGTGCTTCAGTCAGCGTAGCAAACAGTGGTGGAACTTGATTCGAATTCGCAGTTAATGAGATAGTTAAAGTCGAAACTGCCACCAGTATTTAACAATTGTGTCTTTCTGCTCGGCTTTCGCCCGCTGTTGGATTTGAAATGAACGCGCAATTGAACGAGATCGCCGTCGCCTGGGCGGTCGATATTCGTCTGAAACTGAACGCCATTTAGACGCGCTTAATTAAATACATTTTCCGCGAGCAGCAGAAGCAATTAAAAGTGTTAATTTCGAGCATAAAAACAAAGAGCAATAAATTTATATCGACAGACCGCCCCTTATTATGAGCTATTTTTATCGCCGGCCATTTATCATTCCTAATTGTGGGGAATGTGATGGACATGTTGAGTTCTTTTGTTGACACTCCGAGAGCCTCATGAATTGCACATTTTTATGCTGTAAGCGAAGACTGTAAATATTGATAAATAATAAACAAACGCACGTGCTCACCTTTAAACATTTGTAGTGTAGAATGTCTTTAATTATCTGGCAGCTTGTCGTTAAATTTGATGTGTTCGTTTGTTTCTCTAGGTCACTTTGCAAAATATCGCTTTTCCTTCACATTGGTAATTATTTATCAAAATTGCATTCAAAAACTACTGAACTAGAAAAATAGAAACTGGCTGATTTAATCCCTTTCTTCTATTTACAAACTTATATTAAAACCGAAATAAAAAATGGCCTTAAACACATTTTTATTAACTAAATCGTAAATTTGATTTTGAGGCAGCTCCTGATACTTACTTACCTTTTTCTAGATAAAATAAAGACCATTTCAATTTTCCGGATATTATACATATAAGTTGGCGGTTAAACGAGTTCGGGATAAAAGAGGTTTGGCCAATTGTTGTGGTCGTTTTCTCGCTAAGGAATCCTTGACACAAAAGTCTCGAGAAATTTCCGATTATTTACAATTCTGGTAAAAAATCCATAAATCCTCAATAAAAGTGATTAACACATACGCTTCTTGGAAACACCACTTAATTAGACGTATGCCTTTTTCATTTACTTTATTTTTATTTTATGTTATTTATTTATTTTTTGCACACCTTATGCAACACTGCGGATCCGAACGTAGTTGCAAATAAACGGCCGAGCCTAGTGCAACGGGCAATAAACATTAGTCAACTTGTTTACGCGGAGTTTGTCCTCTTTTAATAAATGAATTCCATCGAATTCGCAGAAAAACGCACTCCATTCCGCGTTCCCGCGGGGGCCCGGGAGCACGAGTCCCAGGGCTCGGCCCCATACGGCTGAAAGCAAACGTGATTATTATAATTAGCAGCGCCGCGACGAAGAAAAGACATTCGACATTCCGGAGAGTTGGAAAAATCTGAAAACTCCCAGCCCAGCAGCAGAAAAAGATAGGCGAGATGCAAAGCGAATGTTTCGCGCCGCCCCCGCCCCGCGACTCCAGCGACCTGCATCTCAAAGTCACACTTTGGTGTTTGCCTTCCTCGCAGGTGACGGAGGCGATCGCGCGATTTAGCATCTTCCCGCTAACACCTAGCGACAATCAAGAAAATTCAGGTATTCGCCAGAACGGGGAAAAAGTTCATGGCAGCGAGGCGAGCGAACGCCCCTTTCCACACGCGGACCAACTTTAATGTAGCTGTACCGCCGCGGACCGCGCACAGGTGCGACGGAGCCTTACCAGACTGCGAGTCTCCAATTTTTGTGTGACGGCCGCTAGTTGTCGTCTTCAAGGTGTTGTTTGTCAACTTGTCACCTTTTTGTACGGCTGCGAGGCAGTTTCCATTCGGAAAAATAAATGAGCCGAAGGCATGCCATGCTGGCTGGCAAAATGTTAATTATATAAGATGGGCGAAGTCGCGATCGGGGCGCGATCGCGGGGACCACCGGTAATAATCCGGCGATAAGATTCCATTAGGACCCCGCCGGAGAGTGCTCTAGGGAAGGAGGACATTAGTCAGGGCCGTTTTGGTCCCTTTGCGCCTCCGGATCGCTATCTGGGATCATTATTTTATACCTGGCGATCGGCTGAATATTTGCCACCCAACTCGCTCGCGATCGTCTTTTGCATGCGCGCGGCTGCTGGCTAAATACGTCCTCTCGGCCGGCCGCGCATTTCTTTATTTCTTATATGTATCTTATTTTATTTAATCTTATTGCACTTATTTTTCTCGTTTTCCAGCCTCTTAGCGAGCTCGCACCCAGCAAAGCACAAATCAAGTGATATATGGCGACAGTTTGTTGTTTCAAGGAGAAGTCTCGGTTCCAGCGCGGCTAGCAATTCAAGCAGGCCAATAAATTCCACAAGTAACTGCCTTTTCGAACCGATCTCGTGCTGCCGTCCCCGAACCGATCGCCGCTTATCACCTGCCGACTTGCGATGGATTTCTTTAATGGAAAAGAAGCCAGCCCCGAAAGCTTTAAGAGGCTTGCTGTGTATGTTTTTTACTTTTTTATTTTCCTCCAATTCTAGATAGGTATACGCGTCGATTCGCTTTTTGTCCGTTCGATTTGCATACGCATATTTATCGCTTTCGACACTTCAAATGCTAAGCCTTTCTCAAGCAAGTTGATCTGAATTCAAAAGTGATCGCGGCAGACATTCGGGCCGTGGAGTCGATCACTCAACGGCTTGTCTGGGCACGGACAGACCGAGCCTTCTTAAAAATCACCGTAGACAAACCGTCTTTAGGGGCCGAAAAACAAAGTGGGTAAATTTATCTTAACGATCACCGGTATCACGCGATCATAACCAGATCGACCGGAGCAAGGCAGAAAAATCAGAAAAATTAGAAAAATCAGAAAAATCGTCACACACCGGAAAGTGTGACTGCTTTTATCTAAAATTTTTTACACATATTAGAGACGAGAAAAAATATCATCGGTTTGTTTATGAAAAATTTCAATTTATTTGCGGCGCAATATCGCTATTTCTGGTTGGGCAATTTGTCAATCGAAAAGTTGTAGACAACCTGTCTCCATTAGCTAGTCGAATACGCCGATCATAGGTGTGATGTCGTGATGCGGTGATGCTATTCAAATCACCCGGGCCCGCATAAATCACTCTGTCTTCGAGCGAACTCGCGATTGGGCGATAATGGACATTTAAAGGTGCCACACACTTCCCAGTAAGACGAGTGTCTTACAAGCGACAAGGTCGAACCCCCCGCGCTCGATGGCATTGATCTTCGGATGATAATCGCCCGGCCAAAAATCAGATACTGTTCCACTGGTGAGACCCCGACAATAAAGTCTCAAGCAGCGCTAAACTGCCTTCTGGGAGGATTTCGGACAGATCTTCATGAGCCACTCGAAATCGCAGCGTGAGGCCACTTGAAGACGTCTTTTGTGCGGTTCCAGCAACCAGCTGGGCAAGGTAAGATCTGCTTCACTTTATTACTTAATAGCGAATTTCGGCAATGGGCTCGGCTCAAAATGTTGGCAATTATGTCCACCATTATGCGAAGAATGCTGGAAATTACGAAAGGGACTTTGTTTTAGTAGACGTGCTTCTTCTAAGACCTTATCAATGAAAATGTTCCAAACGACTTTGAAATGCATACATCTGCTCTGCTCAGGTTGTTGCATTTCTCCGAATTCTCCTCCAGTACTAGCAGCGGGTAGTAATGGGAAATTAAAGGAAAAATATGCTCGGAATTTGTTTGGGAGAATTTATTGATTGTATCAATTTCAGTTTTACGCCTTATTACGGCTGGGTTGGCTCAACAAATAGTCTCTGTAGATCGTATTACAATTGAATGTCAATTGTTTCACAACTTCCGCCGATATTTCCTTTATTCCGAATATTTCATTTTATTGTGAAATTCCTAAGATATATTTCTATTAATATTGCTTTTTTTTTCAATACATATAAGAATACCTACTATAATACATATTTTGCTTGCCTTTTATTTTCCGTCTGAAAATGCAATAAAAAATACGAAAACAACTTTACCATTTCTTGCAAGTACTACATATTTCAGATTTTCTTTTCAAAACTAGTGCATACAATTTAAATCGGATTTGTATTTAGAATAACTGGTTTAAAAAATTAACTTCATTTAAGAAATTCTTGAATTTTTTATAACTTCTTTTTTTCGGTGTTTCAACAGTCTTGTGATTTCAGAAAGTTTATAAAATATTGCATAATTATTTAGTTTATGCACAGTAAACTGTAACCATCAAATTCAATTTTTATATTAAAACAGCTGAGTAAGCTGTTAGGAACAAAAATTGATATTGGTAATAAATATTAACTATAAATCAAAAACTTGAAAGGGGTTATACGTACCTTGTTACGAATTTTGTATTCTAACTCATTAATTGCGCAGTAGGGAAATTATATGCGGAGCTAAAACGAAACTCTCAACTTTGTTTTCATAAAAATAATATTTATTAATCTCTTAAAACATAGGATGGTGACTTAAAATACGAGGAGTATGTACAGCGTTGGCATTTTATGTGCACATTAATTTAATGTATTCCCTAAAGCATATTTTACTATATCTCAAAATCCCGAGCGGGATGCATTTACAGAAACAGCTAATGCTAGAGATTGTTATAATCGAGTGTTTTTTAGAAACAACAGAAAATACTAGTGAAAAGTATATTTACACAATTGAATGCCAACTCGGGTGCCTTAGCGTCTAACTAATTTTAACTAAATCACATTTTTACATTGTTTGCCTTAGCTACTTTCGCTTGAGTCGATTACGCTCGGGGTGCGCGCGTTCTACAGATCGCTTACATTTTGAAAACATATAAATTAGATAATTTACGCGGTATATAAACAAAGATTATAGTACACATATAACAATTTGGCTCAGCCAGATGTCCTCACTTTTTTACAGCTCTATTATACATTACAGTGGCAATCAATGGATAACAACGTGTATGTGGATTAACGTTCTTTTAATAAATAAATGTACGCACATAACTTACAACTTTGAAAGTTCTTTTAAATTAGTCCTTATGCTTACAGATCTTTTTACAGAGGTCCATCGAGACGTCGAGTATTATCGGCAGCCGCAGCCCACCACGGCCATGTCCTGGTAGTTCTTCAGGACGACCGTGTTCTGGTCGTTCAGGTAGAGCATCGAGATGGCGGTGAGTTGCGTCGGGACGCAGCACGCCTTTGGTACGAGCGCTGGGTTTATATTATTAACTAGGGTCTGGACGACGGCGTGGTTCGTGGAGTTGAGGTGGTCCGCCAGCGGGAAGGGGCAGTCCCCGTGGCAGTAGAACGCGTCGTACCCGGGCGGGGCCACGATCCAGTCGCTCCACCCCACGTCCGTGAAGTCGACGTAGAGCGGTCGCCGCTGGCAGTTCTCCCGGCCGTCCTTCTTCCTGTGAGATCGTTTGTGCGCCCGCTTCGACCTGCTGACGTCACGGATCGACCGCGCCTTGTGCCGCCCGTCGTCGGTGTATGTGAAAAGTAAGGGCTGCTTGTGGGCCCACTCCTCGTGGCCCTCCCCCGCGCTGCGTCTCAGCCGGACGTGATTATGCTTGGCCGGCTTGAGTTTGTGCGGCGTACGCACCTCGATTAGGAGGCCGTGGTTCTGCTTGGGTGTGGCCAGCCACCTGTCCACGGCTGGTTTGACGTCTAAACTGATCGATTCGGATCCGTTGATCCAGACTGACTTAGAATCTATGAGTAAGTAGCTTGGTTCACGCTTTCCCTTGATCCCTACTCGGAGAATGTCGTAAACTAGGACTTGATATCTTGTTCTATTAGCACCTTCCATCGTGATGGCATCTCGGCTAATAGTCACTTCGGCTGCTTTTAGTACCTCTTCCGGAGGTATGCTTTTTATATTGAAATATAACCTAAACCTATGATGGTGAGGGAATCTGTCGTCTATACTGCTATCTGAAACAGGAAGAAAAAAGGAGCATATATAAGACTTTTTATTCCCAAAATATTATTAATAAAAATTATATAATTGTTCTAGAAACTACAATAGAAATCTTGAAAAACAAAGATTTTATAATTTTCATTGAAAACTAGTAGCTTTTATTAATTTCATCTTTAGCAAATTAGTATAATTTTCAAATAAAAATTAATAGTTTAATTATAAATAACATGAAATAAATATCTTACCTTCATGTGTAAAACTTCGTACTGTATTTGCTGTATGTGTATATAATCCAGGCTTTGGGATAGTTACTGAATCATATTCATGACCCATTATTTGTGCATATAATTGTTTCATTGCTTCTGGTATAACAATTTTTGAACGATCAATTTTTGGTGGTTTCCTAAGTCCAAATAATGTTAATAGACTGTTCTCAATTTCGACTAGAGTTTGGGGATCAGCTTTTGTGTTTTCTGTCCTATCTGTATTATCAATATATGGATCTACACTATTATCACTATCACTATATTCACTATTTATGTTACTATTTGTATTATGATTATCTTTATTGATCACTGGTGATTCGTCCTCGGTGCCAGCAACTTGAACAATCGGTTTAAAAGTCGCCAGCACTGCGAGGAGTAGAAGCCATGCGCGCATGGTCGCTCGCAACTCTGAAAGTAAAAGAGAAATAAACTTTAGTTAGAAAAATTTATTTAGAGAAATATAATGAGCTTAAAATTACTTATTGTAGTATGAATTTGGTTTGGTTAAGAAAGGTAATTCGTCTTACCACAGCAATAAAAAAGTTGTGTAATAATTATCAACAAATGACTAGAGGGCACAATTAACACAATTGCAGATATAATGCACGGATGCCTGCCTGAGATAATAACGAGACCACTTTTGCCTTTATTCTTAAAATAAACAAATTTCTTCATCGTGCACACTTTTAATTAATAATTATATTTAATTTCGAATTTAAGCCGTTTTCATATAATTCATGATCATTCTATTTATGTTACTTAATAATTTTTCTAATAAATTTCATTTAATTCCTTAACAAATGCTTTAAAGTGGTTTCTGCTCCTAACACTTATCTCAGCAAAGGTACGAAAGAGACTGAAGCTACAAAACTTAATGTTAAATGTTAAATATCTCTTCGACTCGAATTGGGACCAGAAAAAAATTCTAGGAATAAGAAAACCTTAATAAAATTGGCCATACGACTAGAAAAACTTTCTTCCCAAAATCTCGTTTCGAAGGATCACTGAAAGTTACGTTGACAGGTAGTGGTGGATTAATAATTTTACCTATTTTATATTATATTCAACTGTTCACCCAATTTCGCTTCCACTTAGCATAAGACGCAGCCTGAATCCTTGCAGACATAAAATGATAAAAATTGATTTTCTACCTGTTTAAGTAGTTTTCTGGGACTTCCAAAAAAGATCTTGCAACAGGTAGGCAAAGTTATTTAGCCATTTACATGCCATGCAGGTACAAATACAGTGCGCGACAAAATTATGTGACCATCTCTTTTCATGTTTTTCTATTTGAAATCATTACGAGTTAAGTGCTCTTCACAAACAGATTTAGAAGCTAATTATTATTAAGTAACTTTTCGGTAGTAAATCATTATTACACGTGTCAAATTCATAAATGTATCCTTTATAAAGTTTTAATCAGTAGTTTATAACACAAAGATGTTGTATTACTCGAAGACAAAGAATAAAGTTTGTCTATTCTCATTTTTTTGGATTTATAATTTTTATAAACACAATTCGACAACTTGTTTCTAGTTTCAATGTAAATAGTTTTGCAACTAATTATGAAATCAACTAATATAATAATATCAATTCATAAAAGGTTTACTCAAAATATAGCAATTTTGATTATGCATCATAATGTAGTTTATCTAAATTTTTTGAATTTTGTTTAACCAGGGGATTCCCCATATTGTAAAAACATTCAATTTCTTGGAAATATCTTTATCAATTTAATTATGTATCATGTTTATTGGTGGTATTGCCAGAATTGCGAATTGATACTTGAAATTCTCGAATTCGCAACATTTTAATTTCGTAGAAGTAATATCGCTTTGTGGTTTCCCATTTCTATGCAAATTTTTCAAGTATTCATTCACATTGAGAAAAATATTAAAAATTTCTGTAAGTTACAAGTGAATTTCTTTTAGACACAAAACTTGTCGAAATGTATACGTACTTGCTCTAAAATTGAATAAACAAAATATATTAAAGTGTAATAAACAAATAAATATAACATACAAAATTATGAAGGCAGAAATCAAGGAATATGAAGTAACTACAAAGTATCAAATAGTTAGAATTATATTTTCTACCTACAAGCACATAATGTCAATTCAATACGCAATTAAGTAATTAATGATATTATTTGTAACTAAGAAAATACCGTTTACATTTATGAATAGGCCTTTAATTGACCATCGACAAATGAAAAATGCAAAAACTACTATTTAAAATGGATAAGTAGTAATTTAAAATCATCTGCACTAACAAAGCTCATACAATGTATAATTATTTAAAATAATAAAACTACTTCAATAACTAAAATTCAGGGGTGTCTTAATTGTTAATTTAAAATCATTTAACAATGCTTTGTTTTTAAATTTATCTGTCTGCTAAAGTGTTCTAATTCCAGCTAATTTCTATAAGTTGAATATCTATCACATCTATCTATATGACGCTAAATACAAAATAATTCCATTTAATAGCAAAGTCAATTCTAACCGAAACATTGTAAGAGGTAGTAAGGCAGGAATAAATCCACATTCGTCGTTTACAAAGTCCAGCACCAGAATCATAAAAGGCAATCTTTAGAGGGATGGATTTGAGCAATCTACCTGCACAGCTACTTAAAATTTATAGTCCTCTCCACCATTATTTGCAAAAGGTTTACTATCCTATCCTCTCACAATTTTCATGCAAACTGGTTCCAGCGAGAGCGGTGCATCAAGTGCAACAGTGCACCAGGGATTTTCGATTTTGAGTCTCAAAAATGCCCAGCAAGGTGCCAACATGTTAGCTAAGCACTTGAGCTCAACAATGGCGAGGTACCCGAAAAACTACTATACAATCCTCCCGGCGCCAGTGGGATATTCCTTGATTTATAGGAGGATCCAAGTGCCATTTGCGTGGCACCATTTCCTTTTTCTCGGTCTAACGACGTCGACGAAGACGTTCGACTAAGCAGTAAATTTTGATATCTTCGCTTATCGGCTTCTTACTTCGGGTGAAAGGAGGATGAACTTTAAGGAGCTCCTTTGACACTATGACTAGCCGCTTTTACAACTTCGACTCTTGAGTGGCGACAGACGACGCCAACTTACTGCGATGAATGTGGGTCAGAGGAAAATTTGCAACAATCTGAGTCAGGTAGCGTAAATTTTAGTATTTTATGTATTTTACACTTTCCGACTTAACTTCAGTCATAACGTCATTCCTATTGCTTTTCGCACCGAAAACTCACACAAGCTGTGCAAATAACTAATCAGACCAGACTTTGTTCATCTAAAAGCTAGCGCAATTCTAAATCTTGAAGTCTGACTTAAAGCGTTGCTCAGTTTTGTGCTACTCATAGTTGAATCGTCTATAAATTCTAAAATGGATATATTCTTTTACACGTTTTTAGTATTATCATTAATTTTATATAAAATAACCCTTGCGCTCTGTCGGAAACTTCTTAAAATAACAGAAGAAGATTCCCGTAAGTAGAAATTGCTAGTTCCTAATAAGAAAACTGGATTCATCCCCTGAATCTTTGAAATTACATAAAAAATGGGGTTCCTGCTTAAGCGTGGAGAAACGGAGTTCTCGACTAGACCAAAGAAAATTAAAAAGCAATTAACCTATTTAAGATAATTGGCAAAGGAGGGACGGTTTCTGGATCAAACCTTATTGCTTTTGCTCAGTTTCTTTTTGTGATAACAAACAATAAGTGTTTTACAAAGTGTCTCAATGCGGCGCAAGAGAAGGAAATAGTCTCGTAATTACTAGTCCAGTATTTGTGGAATTTGTAGATTTTTATCTTTCGAACAATTTCGGCCCCTTTTCAGTTCAAATTTATGGTTCTAAACAATTATGGACATTTCGAATTGTTATCCAACAATAATCTGAAACATTTCCCAGTTTTGACATGTTGGCACAAGTTCTCTTTAAACTTGGAATATTGAAACGAAACGTATTCGCCGCGTTTATTTTCAAGTGCTATTGATAAGCTAACGAAATTACACGTTTGAATCGGTGGAAAATTAATTAAACTATGGTGCTAATTAGTGAAAAGGTTGTGCAAAGTGAGTTGCGTTTTAGAATCATTTCTTAAGAAATGAACAAATATTTGAAGGAAGGAAGAAAAGAAAAATATAAGAATAATTATTAGTATAATAAATAATTTCCCTTTATTATTCAACAATTATAGCAAATAAATGACTGAACAATAACGAAATAATGAATGAACGCAAATTTCACTATAATCGACACTTTTGATATTTTTGAATATTTCCATTAGATAGAATATAATTTGAATATAATTTTTTTTTATACTTACTATGCCAAAAACATCAAATGCTTCTTATATAAAATTTTAGAATATGTTTGTTGTTTCGGCTATGTCTGTTTAATTTTGTAATTTTAGACGTCCTAAAAAATAGTGCAATTCGCATACTAACAAGATTTGAGATTAAACAAATATTTAATAAACAAAAGAAATGACAAAATTTCGCAATTTATAGGAAAAGGAAAAGTTCGTCATCAAGAGAAGATTTTAAAAGGAGACAAAAATCTACAGGCGGAAAAACTTCAAAGTAAGGACAAAATCCGTGAGCAGGAGAAGAGCAAATAAAACACCGGTCTTATTTGCAACGAGTGTCTTTAAGGAAACGGAATTAAGAGGCTTAGCCTTCTAATGAAAGGCAATCACCAGCCCTTCAAAGCTTGCAGACATCCCTTGGACCTTTTTTAAAATTTAAAATCCAGGAACTCTGTAAATCGAATAGATTTAATAATAAAGCACCGACTTCAACACTCACCTCAGTCTTTTGTTTTGAAGTGAAATCCAATTTTTAAGCAGAATATCACGAGTTAACAGTGGATACAAAATAATTTTGCAGCAACTGTGCAACACGAATTTCCGTCGAAAGTGATAAATAAAAAATATATAATTCTTAAAAACTTTCTTGCGTCTTAAAAAAGTCACTAGAACACCAAACAGCATCTATAAAGTAGTTATGATCAGTGATCGGCGCATACATGTCAGCTTTTGTTGGGGTGAAATTTCAATCGATTTCAATTCCACAATATTTTTCTTCTTGTATTTACCTCAGATTTCGCGAGAAGGAACAAAGTGATAAAATATACAACAATTGATCGGTCAACTTCACGAAATATTTACTTTAAGCAGATCATCCGCACAATCTTCACCGGAGGAACAGGCTTCGCTGGACACGTTCATCTGTTTATTAATTCTCATATTGCGGCACATCTAAATATCTTGTTGTCACTAAAGGTTAGGTGTATTTTCACAAGACTTTTAGTTAGTGGCAATCGACCACAATGTGACACTCACTCTTAATTTCTTCTCGTCACTAGAAATGCGCCTTTTATAATAAAAAATATTGTATGACTTGCACCGAATTTTCGAATCCACTGTTTGGTCTTCACTTCGATCGGGCGTATAAGTAACCTCCTGCACTTTTTCAAAAAATCGCGATCGTGTGCTAAGATCACTTTCTTCAGTGAAGGCGAAACACGACTATCAGCGATTTTGACTCGATCAGCGCTGAAGAACGACTAACGCCTATCTGTCTACCCCATTCGATAGTCCACAACGGCTGGCGATCTTGAGACGTTTTCGAGTTCCGCGACTCCTAATAAACACCACACACACGGTCTTGCCGGACTGTCGGCCCGAGCGTCGAAGAAAGATTCCGAGATGAACGAAGAGTATCTTCAGGTTATATGAGAAAGACGTCGTTGTAGAGGCTATGTGTCTTCAGTTCCACACTTACCTGAAGACACCTTTTCTACCACACCCGCAGGCCACCTGGATCCCCCGGTTTTCCGCGTGGTAGTGGTGGACAGCGATACGCTCGTTTACTTGCTCCCGAACCATTTTTATTGGGACGTCTCCGATTGAAATGAGATCAGATTTAAAGATTTTTCCGCCGCGTTAAGAATACGCCGCACACCACAATAGTGGCGATCCTCCAGGGCGAGCTTATCCGCGCCAATAGCGAGCTCTATTGGCTGATGTCTCGAGACGTCGTCTTAGGCTCCTGCACAGGTGTGTGCAGGACGGGATTGTTGTATACGGTACCGTCGCGATCTAGAAACGGAATTCTATGTACCGAGCCCGATCGTCTTCGCGGTCTGGGTGGAATCGGAAGGCGCTTTTCTTCGCCAGCCGATTTAATGGATCGATTCGAGAAACCGTAGACTGCTCGAAGACAGCGACTATCGTCTCGCTTGGCTCCAAAGTACATAGACATCGAGTAGCTTATTAGTTTTTACTGAATATCTAAATATTTCCACCTGATGCGGCGCGGGCAAAGGCAATAAATCCGCGCGCTCGTTTCTTCAGCCATATACCAGCGAAGATTTACGGCTGCTAAACTTTCAATAGGAAGATCGAATGTCTTGAAAAGTGTTACGTCTTAAGTACGTCGGAAGAAATTTTAAATATGCAACTGCGTTTTCACTCACAACAGAGCGATGGTGCTGGGGGGCCCCATAGCACACCGGAGTCTCCGGGTGCGCCGGTGGCGGCGGCGGCGCGCCAGTCCAGCCCGAGTGGCTCGCGCTCCCCCGGCTGGATCACTTCAGTTCCAATTGTATGGGCTGAGTTTATATTTTGTTTATTTTACCACCAGCGAAACGCCTTGGAATTTACAAAAGATCTTAAATTTAGAGCTGCGCCGTAACGATGGTTAAATATTTTCGATCAGAGAAATGTGTAAATAGCCTTAAAGGCGATTCCGCGCTCTAGAAAACTGATTTGTGTATATTTGAAGGTGAATTGGGTTAGTGAAGTTGGAAACTATTTTCAGGCGAAAAGGTGTGATGTGCACCAGCACTTCCGGGGCAGTTGATTCCTATTTGGAAGAATGATCATTTATTTATCGTTTACTTTTGCGTCTGCTTGTATGTTTACTCACTTCGCAGAGAAATGGGCGATTTTATTGCGAAATTTTGTTAAATTGATCGAGTTTTGATTTGCAATCAATTCAACAAAATAATGTATATGTATATGCATAGGCACTGGACATTTTCAAAGCAGACTTTAAGAAATTTGTGTTTACGATTCATATATTCAAGATGCACCTACTTCCCACCTGCTCCAACTACTCAAGATCACCTTATTTACGAATTTCAATAAAATTCCTTTCAACCGGAAAACTTTGACGGGGATATTTCCGAATTTCCCACCTACGAGTACACCTACTTTTAACGACAATTATAGCACTTGACTCATTTTAAAAATAACTTTCTCCAGGAAAAGAAATTTATATGCCAAAAATAAATTTTATATTGCAAACAATTGACGGTAAAAGAATTTTTAATACTTGTAAAAATGATTCCCGGAATACGAAATTTTAACATTCTACATTTTTCAAACATCTGGATATTTTTGAAAATTCCAGGTCAGAGAAATTTTACTGTATACATACTTCATCGAGGCAAATTGTAAAAGAGCGCCTTTAGTAGAATACTAATGAATTTTGAAATTCTTTTAAACAAATTTAAAACATTCCTCTGCCTTCCAATACATAGGATGAGTAAGTTTAAATTATGGCAGAAAAAAACCCTAAATTGAAGAAAATTATGGGAAATTGAAATTCGTTATTAGATAAAATTTAGAGATTTCAATATACGAAAATTTTACTTAAAAAATAGGAAATTTCTAGGTATTTATTAAATTTGTTACAAGAAATATTTGTTTTTAAATCTTTAACACCTTCTAATACATATGTAAAAATCATTGTTTGTGTCCTTAAAAATGTTAAATATTACTTTCTAGACTTTTCTTATTTTCTATGCTATTTAGACTCTCACTTTGGGTGTTTTCGGGCATTTTAAATCAGTTAAAGTCTTATAGCTGCATAACGAAAAAAATGTCTTATAAGAACCGTAGCCCGAAATTCAGCTATATAAGAAGTCACGTAACTTAGAGGTGAATATAAATGACAGAAATTAATAAGTATAGTGTTAATGTTATGAAATCGATAGAAATGAGTCACCTTTTAGACCCAAAATTTCGTATTTTCTTCTGAAAGCAGACTAACTTGATTTGGGAACATAATTCATGATATAAAACTAAAATCAATGAGACACTCCCGCTGGATCCGACAAGTTCTCGCACATATTCCAATTCCAGAACAGGCTAGTGGAGATAGTATAAACAAACTGTCTGGACTATCAGCGAGTGGCATTGTTTATGGGCTCGCCGAAAACCACCGAAGCTCTTTTGCGTATCACTTTCTGAACCTGCCTCGAATTTGTTTACTTTGGGAGACTTTTTCATAATTAAGATACTAAATTAGCAAAAAAAAGAAGGAGGCTTCACTGTTTACCTCGCAGGTTAATTGCATAACGAGGAAGTCCATGGCCAGCAGTATCCATAAAGATATTGCGCACGTGTTTTCCCCGCTGGTGTGCCTCAGACGCAGCAGCATCTCAATATAGCACTGGTCTGTGCGAGTTTTGGACACTTTTAGTTTCTTGATGACCGACGAGATACACCGGCAAAAAATACCTCTTATTCGAAATTCCCTTTGTCCGCTCTAAGCCTATCCTGCAGTGAGCTGAAACAAAGAAAGGACCACTTGAAATCACAGCGTGAGATTGCCTTCTTAAGTCTCCGACGAGACCTTTTCAGAATTATGAAGGTAGCAACTGTGATACAGTTCGCCTTTGTCTTTCCACCTCGCTTTCTTCTGGCAGGACATTACTTCGTCATTTACAGAGACAAATGTTGTGGTACCTGTCGGACAGGACATTTGCTCTGCACTTTTTTAACAGACTCAAAATCTCTTCGAGTACGACACGGTGCAGGTCTCACATTTTCTTGCATAGTGCAACCCTAAACACGGCCGCCATACTTGAGAGCCGGTTTATTACACGAATCGAGCTGGGAAAAAGAAATACAAGACGAAACCACGAATTTGATAAGAAATTGAGCCTCTGCCCGAGGCGCAGCATCACCTCCACTTAGACGGAGCTCCCTTCGGCGTACCAAGAACAAAGTGGTCCCTGGTGATTGGTCCACACCTGAGCCGAGCAGGAGGGGTTTCCAAATCCTTTGTGTGCACCTCGGTGGTGAAATCCCATTCTCCGGGGCTTGGAGCATAACTACATACATAATTCCGGGGCGTACATAACGCGCCCAACAAAGAATTCAAGAAAAACCAAATCGACGTCTCGGGAGGAAGAAAAAAAGGTAAGACAAGAACCGAAGAAGGTGATCTAGAGTGAGGGTTTGGTGCATTTCTGCCGCCCAGATTATGTGGTCACGAAACCGAGGAGTCAGCCGTGGAGCTATGGGTTGGCATGGTTTATGATGCGAGGTCTCAGCCTCTTGAGGTTAGGCTATCAAAAGTGGAAGGGATCGATCGTGAAAAAAAAAATAAAAATCAATTTCAGTATGAATGATCGTACGAAGAAGAGTTCTTGAGAAAGAACTATGAATGGTGGTTGTAGTAATATTGTTTCATGTTCATACAAAATATGATAAATAAGTAGATTATTTAAATCCCCAAAATTGCTTACAAAACTTTAGTTTTCTGCACAAATCGATCACCTATGTAGTTTGGTCACTCTTCTAACCCTTAATCCCTAGTAAATAACCATCATTTACTTTTCAGATTGTTGGCTCCATTGAACAGTAGCAAAATATAAATACAAAAATACCAAGTCTTTTAGAAAGGTATATCAACAAATTTAAGAATTAAAACAAGTACATTAAAAAATAAAATAATTTACTATACCTAGTGTAATTATACATAATTTCGTTTTATTACGAATTGTAGCCCATATTTTTAAATTAACATTATCAAATCGCAGATTCTTCTACAAAAAAAAAAACACTTCCAGAATTCCAATTCCTAGTTTAAATATTACATCCTAAATACTATAATATTACGACTCTGTTTATGTTTCTTTTAGCACAAAAATAATATAAAAACAAATTTTTAATGACTGAACAAGATACTTAGAATAAAAAAATTGGTTTGGAAGCCTAAAAAGCGAATCTTTTTCTTATGAAATAAAGACTCCCGATTCCATTATAATACAAAATTTACAAAATGATAAATGTATTCTTTAAATGAATTGTCCAATTAAAATTTCAAACCCTACTGTTCAAATTAAAAATATTGTGTAAAAATGAAACAAATCTCCAGAAAAAAAAGGTGTTTGCGGATTGCGTGCGTGCGAGTCTTGGAGATTTGAGAAAGGAGTGATGAAGAAGCCACAAAACATGAGTTTCCATTTCAAAGTGGGTGACAGCGATACCCGGGTAAAACGCAAATTAATTGTAATGAAATTCTTACAGTTCATTTAATTACAAGACAAGATAGAAAATATCCTGCTACAAATGGGAGAAATCCTATCCGCCATAGACACCACCTCTAAAGCACATTCTTCCACCTTTATGCCTCCGACCACAGAAAGAGCGACAAAAACAAGATGCGTAAGATGTCACAGGTAAATGGTCATAATTCATCCGCTGATTAGCCGCTGCCTCGTCTAACTAAAGATAGTCAGCTGGGCTTATGTTACCGGGCAAACATCTGTTGATATCGCCCGAAGGATTCGTATTCAATTGCATCTTATGTGGGTACACCCGAGAGCATCTGGGTCCTGGGTTCGCGTCATCCCGGTGCTTTGACCACTATCTTCTAAGACGCAGCAGCAGCGGCGCAATGTCTCGAAATACGACAAAACGAAAAAAAAGGACAATAAAACTACAAGAAGAATCAAAACCGAGATTACAATCGCTCGTCATCGATGTTACCACCACCGTGCCACACAGCACCACTTCATCTGCGGAGGGCTTGAAAGAAACCAGCATCTTTCAGATGGCATCTGATTTCAAGCCAAGAAGGAGTCAAGCCGTCTGGTGATGCTCATCTCGCCTCCGGGCCCTATTCAAAAGGCATTTGCCCCCACTTGAGGGACGACAATGTTCCCGAAGGAGGCGAAAAAAACATGAAAAGTAAACCTTCAGGACCCATTATGCACCAGTGGGCTGCCACGAAACTGCCTCCTTTCAGTCACACTTGAATTGGCTTATTGAGGCCGGCCGCGTTTCGAGGCCCTTTATTCACCTGGCCAGGAATAGAGTTACAGTGCGCCTGGAGGATGCCCAGGGCGAGCCAGAAAATTCCCTTTTGTCCTCCTCCTCGGCCGCGTTCCCGCCAATTCGTCATATTTCACAACAATGCGAGGGCTCAGCAGAAAAAATTAGACAGATCCTCTTAACGCGATCTTGACCACGTGCCCGGCAGCTTTTGTTGGACGTCTTCTTCGGAGCGCCTCCGTGTTTTGTAAGCAGATCTTTAGAAGTCCATTAAATGGCAGTTACAAATCGACTAATCCACTTCGGATAAAGCCCTCGACAGATGAACACTTAATAACGATTAAAGAGAATTTAATGAATACCAATAACTTCTGAACGTAACATAAAGTGAATTAAGTTTGTAAAGCCCTTTTTTGTACTAAATTATAACAAACTAAAATGTGTTTTGCTACAAAATTACTTAAACATACTTATTTTATGATTTTTACAAAAGTGAGCAGTAAGAACAACTTGATTATAAAAAACTCGTATTTTAAATTGCGAGGTACATATGTATATTGTATTTAGGTACAAAGAGACTAATAAATTTGACTCTCAATAATCCATGTACTTTTTAATTCATAAAGGAATGTATTCACGAGTGAATACGTACTTACAAAATTATTAAAAATACCTCAACAAATTTTATTCTAAATTTAGTGTAATCGTTTTAGGTGATGATTTCAAAAATTAGATGGCAATAAAAATAAAATTGGGTTCAATTTGATTGTTATTATGTTAGCCTAACATTTAATTTTTAGTCCTTTATACTTTTTGATCCTGATTTCATGTGTACTTACTATTGTTTAGAAATATATGCAAATGAAGAATTCGCGTTTGTGAGTAGTAAAAATTAGACAGAAATAAGAAGGTACTTGAAGGCACTTGTTCAGGCATTTTAGAACCCTATGAAAAGTGATTTAAAATTATGATAAGTAGATACTATTTTAAGTTTACTTTATTCTGTGAATTGTGATTTGTTGAAATATTAAATGAAAGGGCTAAATTTTGTCCTTTTAGCATAAAAACTAAGTTTATAGTTTAAAAATCATGGAAAGATTACGGAATCGAGTCGGAAAATGTTCATGGTGCAGACTCCTTCTAATAAAAGTATAGTGATGATATTGTAAGGAATTCTTAACAACTATCTAACAATTGCTGGAAGTGGACCCGTTAGATATTTTCTTAGCCCGTGGTCTTGGCATGCCGTCAGAATTCCTCGATCCGTGGTCAGCATCCTGCCGTCGCGGCCGTCGATAAGATCGCGACTCGCGGCCAATTACGTAACAATATCCAGGGGAGCCTGAGCCCCAGTCGAGCCGCGCCGGCGCAATTTAGCAAAAATAAATTATTGAACAGGTGTGCGGAGTCCTGGTCCAGGGAGCAGCGCTGGCATCTAGTTAGGTGACATCAAACCGATTGTTTTTAATGCCACGGCCGCAACCGGACGGTTCTTAATGAAATTCTTAAGGAAATTCCCGCATTGCCCGGAACCAGTCTCGATGTTGGGTCTGGATGCCGGGAGTCCTTTGCACTTGCGCGCCGATTCCCGAGCGGTCTCGTTCGTCAGTTACGCCTCGGATGCTGGGAGCGGGCTGGAATCCGCGATCAGCTCCACTTTTTCTTGGCATTGATGCGCCGTGTCTCCCGGTGCACCTGAATCGCATTGATTTCCTCTTGGCGCTGGACGCGCTTGTTAGCCGCGGTTCTTACCTCTGCTCGAGCCACCGCTTTTTTATTCTATCCATTCCATTTTTTCTTAACCCTTTTTGCGCGTTCACATTTTTTCGCTGCCGCAGCGTCGTCTTCGTCTTCGTCTTCGTCTTGCAAGACGGCGAGTGATCCTCGGAAGAGGCACTTATGCATGCAGCAGCGGCCGCAAGAACCGATCGCCGATGTCGCCGCCGCTGGATGCTGCGAGCTTATGGACCTCAACTCAAACACTTTGTGTGTAGAAAGTAGTCGCTTTTTGCGCGACGCGGTGACATCCAGCCACCGAGGCTGAGAAGCTGCGGAGCAGGTGTGCCGCTCTTCTGCGGACGGGGCCCCGCTGCCGGCGGAGGCTCCTCATTAAAATTCAGCGCGTCAATCCTTTTGTTCACTTGTTTACAAAATTGAAGTGTAAGTGATTTCTTGCGCTGCGCCAGATTATGCTATCGCGCCGTGGCATACGGGGCAATGGAAAACAGATGGCTTAGCGCCTCGGGGCCCAGGTCGGCGCTCCGCCCCGGAGCCCCCGACTCAGGAGCTAAGTTATTCACGGCGGTAACGAGCGGATGTGCTTCATTCAGGTGATTTAATGATTTCATTTATCTCCGGATCAAAAGTGCAGGAGCGCAGCGCGATCACCCTAATAATCGTAATCGCCGCCCGAAAGAGCCTCTAATGGGCCATTCGAATGGGCCCCAAATTTACTGCGTATTGGGTGCGAACTAATTTTTTAGGGTCGTTCCTTGAGACAAATATTGTAAACAACTACCGGGAAGGTGGTGGCTCTTGGTATTTCTTTCCTGACAAGGAAACATCAAATTTTATTGTTTTATAAATAAATGGGAGTCAAATAGGTAAACACCGAAGGTGGTGGTGATGCTATGCACTTGCCTCTAGAATTATGATGGTAGTTATCGACTCTGTTTATGTTCAAAAATCGTTTGAGTCGTTTGAATCGTTTGAATCGTTTGATGTCTTTGTACAAATAACCTACTTAGTGCGTTACATTTATCTACTTCGACATCATATGTACCTAATACATATAGACAAATGGAAAAAACAATTTCTTAAATTAGACTTTGGAATATACTTATGAGCCGTTGAATATAAAAATGATATAAGTCCACTGATTCATATAAAACGGATAACATTTGGACCATTTTTCACTAACCTTAGTTCAAGTTTATTGTCTACTAGGATTATATACCTAGATTCTAAGAATAACCCTTTCCAATAGACCACAACAATTTCCCCCAACTGCAACTATCCCCAAGGCGCCAACGGTCGACAGAGACGGCGCGGAGAAAGGTTGACTAGCCACGTGACTCAGGTGCAGAACAATGTGCAAGGTGGATATAAATAAAAAGCGCCACTGTCGATTTGCTTTAATCTATTTTTAGCATGACTTCCTGTTTCGTTCTGTTTCCGTAGTTAGGTGGTAGTTGGTAGCCCGCACCGAGACCCCATACCTGACGTCGGTAATTAAGAACGTGGAAAACGACACCTCTATCCAGTTGCCACTGGTCTTCGTAGCGAAGAACTAGTCAAGATCGTGTTACGACTCAAATTAGGTCTGTGATCAAATTAAGCCAGTTGCGTTTTAACTTTGGTGTATCCAGGCTAACCGAGATTGCCACACTTACCGCAGCAGCAGCAGCAGCAACCATCCACCTCTCGGATGCTGCGCCCTGGTCCCGCGCCTGCGGACCACGAGATCACCTGTAATTTTCCTTTATGAGGTGGACAAACACCTGTACCAAAACCTGCGCAAAAGTGCAAATTCCTGCGTCCCGCTGCGTGGCTGCCTGCCTCATTTCGCTTTATTAAAATTTTTTATGCTTTGTGCGTTAAATGAAATCGTAAAACATATATGTATATTTTTTTGTACTTTTCTGCCCTCCTCGGGCCCGCCGCCCTTCTGCGGGCTCCGCGAGGTTCCCGTTCGCCCGAGAGGTGTTCAACCGGCAACGGTGGTGACATTTAATAGTCCCGACGATCTGTACAAAAAGACGTAGGTACCTGGGCTCAGGTTGTTCTCGGCTTCGACGAAGCCAATCAGCTGATTCCAAGTGGATACGCGGACAAAGTGCTGCCCGCCGAGATCGTTAAATCATCTCACCTTGGTGCTGTTTCTGCTGCTTTCTGTTCTCGGGTTTCCACGACTGCCAATTAAAATAGACAGCGGAAAAAATGCCAAGAAACTGAGATTCCGACTCTGTTTTTCGCTGATTTCATTACAACACCAAGATTTTCATCTTAAGGATCCGCGCTCAATTTCCCTTTTCCCTGCGAACGGTAGCTTCCACACTCTGGCAGCGGGCCTGTTTATCTTCCACCGAAATAATTTTAATTTTAACTTTCGATCGTGATATCGGCGAATCCGCGGATCCGCGGGACTATGGGCGCGCTGAACTGATTTAAGCCGTGTTACACGCCGACTTATCGCGTTTGTGGTAGTCGCGGTTCGTGACATATATGTCAATTATGCGATGTACTGAAGAGCGTTCTGCTCGTGATGTGATTGAGCAACAAGAATCGGATAAAACGTGAATCAAGACGGGAATATGTTTCACAGCAAAAAACAAACATTTCCTGATCGAGCAGTTTTCTAATATTTCCCTCTTTTATATAAGACTATTGCTATTCGATTACATTCCACGTGCAAAGTATAGCAAGTAATAGTATACAATATTAATTAAGACTTGGCAATCTTACTATTCACTAGGGGATACTATAATCGCGTTTTCTTTAACTAGCATTACAATCATTTTTATGGAAAATTTTTACTAGAATTGACTTAGCTTTATAATACACAAAAGTTTATCATATACATAGTATGAGACTTAAATACAATTAAACAATTGTTTTGGATCTGGGATTTGACTTCAAAAAATTATCTTCCTGTGGTTAAATCTTCGTCTTTAAAAACCCTAAACATATTTTTAAATTAAAAACGACTAAATTTATCAAAATCTCTACGTAACTGGATTGTACAAAAGGAGAAATAATTATGAAAATTTTTATCATTTCCGTTTTCGTTTCTCCTTAGCGTGGTAAGTAGCCAGTAATCTGGATACTGGACAGACTATAAACAATTTTTTTAATTTCTTGCATTCTCAATTTCAGATAATTGTTAAGAATAATTCAAAGCTAATGACGATTATTCTATAAAACGAAGATTTGAATTTGATTGAATAAATCAGAATTGGTCCACTAAAAATATTGCATATGGAATAGGATATTATCAACTGATCAATTTCTTTTATATTACTTATATATTTATAATTAATTATTAATAGCGCAATCACCCGGATATTTAAAAAAATTGCTAAATAATTACTTTACTTTAAATAACTTCAAACTAATAATGTAAAATTATCTACCCATCATTAAATTAAGTAATTTAAAACTTTTAATTCATAAGGAACGTTGATTCATATATAAAGTATTTAATTACTTACTCTGGATAAAATTGAATAATAGAAAAATAGAGTTTCTCCAAGCTTTAGCCAATTAAAAATGCAAATGAATCATTTGTGTTTCACAACATTTCCGTCGAAGGAGGACGACTAGTGAATTCCCGACGTCTTGAGAAACCTCTTGAGATTTGCAATTCTGGAAAGAAATACAGAAATACAAAATTCCATCGCATATGCAAGCGAAGTAAAATCGGCCTCCTCATTATCCGCGCGTAAAGCCTCACAATAATTAGTTTGAGACTTGCAAATAGTTCTAAGAATAAAACTCGTTCGGCCGCAACAGCGCCTTAAGCACTTCCACGGAAAGCTCCTTGGATACCGGGTCTAAGAGGCCGTGATATCTAGAAGAAAACCCGGGAACGCGAGATCTCGCGAATTCTTATAACGACCAGGTGGTGCGAAGGAGGCGTTCAAAGTCTCAATTATCGGGGCGGCAGGCCGCCTTGAGATTTACTTTACCTGCCGCGCGTGGCGTTCGCGGCTAAGAATCTAGAGCTCTAGACTGGCACTAGGTTTTTCTTCCGCGTGCGAGCGAGCGCGGCCCGGCCCCATGACCTGCGCGTAAACAAACGCGGGCTGCCCACTGGTCAAGTCTCAAGACGCAAGACGCAAGACGCAAGACTGAGGATTCGGATGCACCGCGCTGGTCCATCCAGCGTCCAGCATCCGCGGCCCCGCCAGAAGGAAGCGGGCTAATTTATGCGCCGAACTCGGTCAGCCGCCACCTTCGTGATAGCCGCAATTAAAATGATTGAAGGCGTTAACGCCGCCGCCGCCGAGAGACTGCAACGCGAGATTTCCGTGATCCGGAGAGTGTGTTTACAAAACCCAGATCTTGTTGAAAATTTGCATGCGGCGCGGATTTTCAGATCAGGCGCAATTTTCGCGCGAACTAGAGTATGATTTCGCCCCCCAAAAAATATAACTTATAGTGGGCTGCAGCTAACGCTGGACAGGTGTTCGAGTGGGAGTGATTAGTTGGAGGAGGCATCCTTTCGAGGTCGGCGCTGACTGTTTGTTTGCACCAGAAGACACAGCGCAGACGGCCGCGATTCCATAGAATAATAACGAAAAAAGCGAAATTCCGGGTTTGCTTCGCACTCGTCCGGCAGGCCCGTGAAGTGCTTATTTTTCTTGACTACTTGTGAAAATAATTTCTTCAGGTAATCCCTTTTACTTTGTTGTCGGAGCGCAGGAAAGCCTTTGCTCAAGACGCTCAAAACGCAAAAGCACTTCACGGCGGGCAGCTAACCACCGTCGGCAAACAGAAGACGTCGGACCCCGGACGGCGAGTGATAGGAAGAAAATGGCCACTGGATATAAGAAATCATCTTTCGGTCAATATTTACCCAAGACTGGGTCAGAGTATATTTGCCGCAGACACTCCATAAGTTGTAAAATCGCTGCTTACACGGTGCTTCAGCCCTCGAGTGGCCGCCACTGCCGCGGGATTTTCTGGCCCGGATTCTAAGAAATATGCCTCGAGTCGAGTGCCTTCGAGAGATCCCACAGGGCTAAGGTAAAGAAGGGCACTTTTTTCGGTGGAGCTACTTACTGACTTGTCTTACTGCGAATATAATCCTCCTGTATATTTTTTTGGAAACGAAAAACAGACAGCATGAGTTTGTCGATGTTAAAATATCATGAAACCTTGAGTGGATGAGATTTCTCTTTTTATACCAAAGTAGTTGGAAAAGAATTAAATAAACATTTTATTCAGTTTCAATAATAAACCACATTTGAAATCTGCTACTTTAAAAATCACCTTCTATTAATTTTCAAGAAAATTAGTATTATAATAACAAAGTGCTTTCTAAAACCTATACAAGGATGCAATACTGTTTAACCCTTAATTAGGCTAGGATAAATTTACTCTTTTATAATAGAATTCCTTCAAGGCTCGAAGTACCTTTCAATTTTTTGGCACTTTCAAAATAACTGAGAATTTCAAAAAAAGGATTTAGTGAACGGATGCAGAAAATTATTAAAATATTACATAGCACATTTAGTAGTAAAGGATTCGATGATTATTGAATTATTGTACTCATCGTTTTCAAAACAGTAGCTTCGAGAGGAAATCAACGACCTTTTATATGGAACTTGCACTAAAATGTCCTTAAATTTCATTCTATTAAAATATTCAAAAATATAAAAATATGTTATTTTGGATAAAGGGGTTGACTAAAAATTCGAGTATTTCATTAGGAAAACATAAGAAATCAAGTACAAAAATTTCAATCTCATAACTTGCTGGCCACGAAGATCGACTGTCTTTTTCTCTTCTCACATTTCTTGGCGGTCCTTTCGTCGAGATCGGCCAGCTGATAAAATTAATGCGCTGACGCGGCCAGTGCATCATCCCTTTTAGGACACTTTTAGAAAATTTACACGGTGATCTCCCGGAACGGGCGTTTTATATCGTTTTTATTAATGCGGAGTGGCGGTGTTCCCCTGCTGCCAGCGCGACAGTCTCATTTAAAATTCTGGTCAGCCGGGAGGGAAATATGAGATATGATTCCCGAAGGCCCTTCAAGACAGAAGGGCGTCTTCGACTAGGCCTTGTTTACGTTTCACCGGCACAAAAGTTTCGCCTCTGGTTGCATTACAGAGTTTTTGAATCAGAGGCAATAAAATCGCCGATAAATTTCTCGTTTTTATTGTTTTAAATTTCTGGGAAGTGGAAGAGATACCCGAGTCCTCGAAGTGGGGTTATTAAATTTTATGGAAAAGGAATCAAATTATCCCTTTGTCCGAGTATGACCAGAACGAGGCTCGATGACTGCTATTATGAGTGTTTCTCGTCAATCTGATAAGCTACGACTTTGGAATATTTACAGAAACTTAATGGCATTTTACATCATAAGATAGCTCTAACATCTCGGAATTTACCTCTGGGAGTCTCGCAAGCATAGTGAGTTTCGCTGGAGGTTTCGAAATTATGCAACCCGGAAACTGGAGGTGACACCACGCACAACTCTCGATTTTCAAAAGATCCAACTTCTTCGCTGCGGCAGTGTGCAGTTTGGTGCGTTTAAGGCTTCCCTGGTAAAAGGTGCAAATAATCGAACAGGAGGACTGTCGTCAGAAGAGGCCCCCGCGAGACTGCGGCGCGCACCGCTGGGGAGGTGAGGTGGAAACTTTCCAGTTGCACCTCGCCAGGTGTAATGCGCGGTGACACCAAAATCTCAGCTCCTCGCCTCAAAACGATCAGGTTTATCTGAAAACGCGCCGTATTTACGTTCGCTGGCACATGCCAAGGTATAAACATACATCTCGAACTGCATCCGTCGAATTGCTCGGATGCCAGCCGGTCCACTATTGGGGAATTTCCCAAAGTCAGCACCGCAACGTTTCGAAAGTGGCCTGGCGTACGTCTTCAACTCCACTAATGAACACATTTGCATAATTTACAAGATACCGGCCGGGGTCTTCTTTGGCTCCCAGTGACGTAGTAGGTCACGTTTTTGTTTCATGTAAACTTTTCTTGGAATTTCAACTGCACGCAGATCCCAAAAATAATCGTTCAATGTTAATTTTACTAATATGCATGCACAAAGTTTTCTTTGAAAATATCTGCATGAAATCCTCAAGATAGTATAAAAGATATCCCATACAAAAAGAAGCTACAACTTTTTATAATCTGGATAGTGAAAGTTATTTTATCTTGAAATGTAAGTGTACTTTATTATTGTTTATAAAGACACATAGCGCAATTTATAAAATAAGTTTATTTTTATACAACAATATGTAAAGCTTAATTTAGCCGAAATTAAAGAAATAAGAAGAATTTTGTTAGTTTATATACATACCTACATATGTACAAATGATAATAGTGATAAATTTTAGAATTTCGCTTTAATATCTGCTTTTTAAAGTTATTTAATATCAATGTGCGAATCGGAAGTTCCAAAAAATATACATATACATATATTCATATTAGAAGTGATTTAAATTTGTCTAAAGTCATATACGACCCTGGCATGAAAAGGCGACAATTTGAGGTGCTATTTTGAATTTAAATGTTTAGAGGTAATTGATCTATAGCTAAAAATATCCAAACTATAAAGTTTCGAAATAAAAACCTCATAAAAGTGATGAAACCGCAGTGTAATATTGCGAACAGGAAGAGTTTAAAAATTCCACAAGCACTCGGCCAATTAGTATAAAACCACCCAGCAGCGGTTGGCAACTCATTTAAAAACCGAAAAGAGTACGAATAAAATTTGTTTATATTACTAAAACCCCCAAGATATATCTAGAAGGTAGGAAGAAAACGCGCCAGAAGAATCAGCACCAGCAAAAGATCAGTAGTACTACTAGAATCAGATGACCAACGCCGATTGAATTGAAAATGCTGGAAACCAGCCCTGCATAGCAATGCGCAGCACCGATCGTCATAATTTCATATTCAGCCGGCATACCAAGATGTAGGGCAAAAAAGCGCAGGAGCGCGGAATAAGCATTTCTTGTAAATTATTACCAGGGAATGTGAACAAGAGCCAATAGACGAATGTCTATTTATTAGCCACCGATGGTACGATCGAACGCCAATCCTCTAAGTTGTGGCCGTCGCCCTTAATGCATTTAATACCATTTTATACCAGTTCGCGTTGACACGGCAGATGCCTACTGGCTCCGTGACTTTTTCTTAGCCTCCTGGCGCTTTTGCTAAAGATGTACCACCATGTGCCACATGACACTGTACGGTTACAGGTTACGGACATTGATCGTGCAGCACATTGAAAGGTATTAAGAATGCAATGACAGGGATAAGATCGATTGATCGGACGCTCTTGACATGATCATATGAATGAAGAGAAAGATCACGTGTGGACAAAAAAAATATTTACTAACAGAGCGTCAGCAGCAGCACCAACAACAACGCGAAGAAGAGGTGACCAGTGTGGAACGGGAATAAAAACCAGTAGTAGTTACAGGTTTTAGCTTAGGTCGCGAATGATATAAAATTTTAATGATAAAGGCATCTCTTAGGAATTTTTGTTCCGGTGTTGCCAGATATTTGTAGGGTTTTTGCCTTAAGGGCATTTCCCTTTAAAATATTCCCAGCATTTTGTTTACCTTTTTATGACTTGGAATGTAAATCCACGAGAAACTCATCAAGATAAATTAATTTTATACTAAAGTAGTGCATAAATTTTATGTCTAGCAAAGTCAATATATTTTAAAAAATATACAGAATGATCGAAAACATCTTCTAAAATACCTTTTAAAGGACTTAACATTCCGAAGTGTTTCATCGTAAAATGTTGGTCCAGTATTTGTTCAACGCTTCCATTACAACAAATCTTCTTTACTAGAATTAATCCTGCAAATCAACCGTACTAGTAGAGCATGCAAAATTTCAAATATCCGAACGATTTTGCAACTGTAGATGAACATTTAGTAGGACATAAATTTTATAAATTTAGAATATATAAATTTTAAATCCAGATAGCGTAAATTGTAACTGTAAAATTACAAATATTACCTTGCAACGATGTTAATCCTGCGTGGTTTGAAGTGCTTACAAATGGGCATATTTTCAGTTAGGCAAATAGTTAAAATTCCCCACAAGACCAGGACACCATAAATTTCCCTTGGCAAAGCTCTTCAAATTAATCGAATACGAAATTTAATCTGATCTACAAGTGCCAAGATCAAGAGTGCATTCGTTGCTAGCCCCAAAAGACGTATGGGGTTCCCTCAATTTGATATTCCAATTGTGACCGTATTTTAGTATAATCGAGACCATTAATCTGAAATCGTTCTAGACCGTGTGCAGTTGTTAACGGCTGCACGCGGTGAGGCTAGAAAACCAATTGGTTGGTAATTTTTGTGGTTAGGTCCCATTCCAACGAGACCTCCATATAATGCATAATATGCAAATTCCCCGTGTCAATTCGATTTGCACGACAATAAAGTGTAATAAGTGTGAATAAAATTAATAACAATAAAAGTGCCCCGTCGTTTGTAAATAAAATTCGAATCAGAGTGGGACGGCGCTCTGTGGGCGGCTTCGCCCAGAGCGAGACAGGGCAATTAAGAGTTATTAGCAATATTCCACAAGTTGACATTTTTCTATCAACGTCACCAAAGAATGCCGCCAAACTGGTTTCGATATATCGCCGTAGATTGCAATACAGATTGTTAGATATACGGTCACGAATATTATGGTAATGCGCAAACCACGTTTCAGCGATGGTCTTTAGCATCTGAGAATCGATCGTTAATTTGACGGGATTTAAACTTGCCACTGTCTCCCGCGGCGGACGGCATATGCCTTTTCTAATCTCTTAATCCTTGCAAATTAGCTTGCCGAAATATACAGAATGAAATGGTATAAAAAATTGATTTTTCCAACATCTCAACTTTATAAACAAATCAAAGCCGAGGAACGGCGGCTCTGAGGATTTCGCTGGCGCCCCCATTAATTAAGTGTAACAGCTGGCGTCGCCGCCCTCATTATGAATTAAATCAAATGACTAATGTCGCCAGATCAGAGTTAATTTGTTTGAAGAAATTAAGAGAGAGGAAAAAAAGTAATATTAATGTCGAAGCGCATTAGACTAATCAAGCCGCAGACTGGTTCTATAAAATTCAGGTTAATATGTTTATCACTTGTTTATGGTTTTTGGCGAAACTTTGACCACTCGTCCCTCTCTGGACTAGGCTAGAAGTAATGATGCCAGGTTGACACCCGGTGTGGTTCTTAATCGAGATCTAAGAAAAAATTCTCGTCTTATACGATCGTAATTTCGAAACTTGAATAGAACTTCGTTAGTTTTACGTGCGAATTTAATGATCATTATGCAATAAAGGCCATAAAAGTCGCAGTACATTTGGGTGGGTATTAGCGCAAAAATGGATTTAAGGATAATAAATCAAACTTAATGTATCCAGAGAAAAAAGAGCTATATGCAAAAATTAATGGTGTTCATAAATGTCTTAAAAGCCTTCTAACGCATCTAAAATAAATATGTTGCTACGATAGAAGGTTAGTGCTAAATAAAAATACCACAAAATACTAATAATAAACACTATAAATTTTAGTCTATAAAATTGTTGAGGTCAAGAAACAAGGTATCTTTTTTAGTAGTATAAATTGGCTAATTCAGACTAAGGAGACTGGATAATTTCTTCGTCTTCCAAGGTTTATATCTAGGAAGAGAATTTGAACAAGCCACACATAATCTGAGAAATAAAAAATTTATAATTGCGGTCATTTAAATAGCAATAAAAGTATTGAGAAAATTGTTATAAACTGTAAGTTATCTGAAAGAATTATGTTCTAACTATTTTATAATATGTAAGAAAAATAACCTTTTATCTCTATAACTTGGTTGCGGAAAAAGTGTATACTTAAAAGTCGTTGAAATCTAAGGCCACCATAAATCGCGTATAATAAAAAATTTACATGGTCGCAACACCATAAGTAGACATAAAATCGAAATTTATGTAGCAACTTTAATGCTCAAAAGTTTACATGTATGTAAAACTTTTAAAAGTGCATAGTTGCAATATCATTAAAAAAATTTAAGTCTACTTCAATTAAAATTGTGTGTTATGAAACATATAATTAATATTCAGGCAGTATGATAGAAAGTATTTTTTCCTTTAACTACTATAGTTAAATTCGAAAACGGTGGAAAAATAAAGTGGTACTCACGTTTCTGGAAATTAGACCAAATATTCTGCACAGCGTGGCTGTCGATTTTCCAGCGAGTGATTCCAGTAATAAAGTAGTGATGAATCGTATCTTCTGTAGTGTTTTTAGGACTTTATTTCACTTCTACCGAAGCACTCACATGTCGTCCTCCAGAACTTATGTGTATCTCAAAACAGCACTTGTATTCAATTTTCATTAAAAAAATTGGATATAACGAATTCCTCCGAGAAGTGCAATCTTGTCCAACCAGTAGAATTTATTAGCACAAAGGATGTCACCGTGTAGTGGTCTCGCAAGCCCAGAGCCGTGATTTGCATATGCAGCATTTAATATGAATTCTAATCCAAGTGTGAAACTGGTTTCGTTTCTAAAACCGAAAAAAACGATCACTTCACACACCAACCTAAGTATTCTCCTTAAACTGAAAATTTATTTTTAGATCAAATCTTATGCAATTATTGAGCAAATCGCGACGGACGGCTCAAAATGGCAATTATTAAAGTGCAAGCGGTGATTATTAATAACGACATTAATCAGTCGCGATAAGCCTTATTCATGCCGTGTCACCTTTGCACACATTGACACGTCAGACAAATTGCTCGATAATTCGTTTCAGTATATATTCAAATTTAAAAGACGTTTTCGCACGAAAATAGAACGCTCTGGTTAACCAGACCGACACTCACTTTAAGATATTCTTTCTGATTATTAAGAGTATCGACTTTTCTGATCACTCAAATTATTAATCACTCTCACATGGTTCACGTAAGTGGTACAAGTCGACTTGACCGCAATCAGTTGATTTCGAATTTTCGTTTCGGAACTTTTCCTTGAACTGAAGGGTAATCCAAATTTCATTTTTAGTTTCACTTTAGTCAAATATATTTTTCGTTGAAGTTGATACCCTGAAAAGAGTTTTAAAAAAAACCAGTTGTATAAAACTGAGTATAAATAAAGTGAGCTGAAATGAAATTTTTTGCCTCCATTAAGCTTATAAGTCAAATTTTTAATAACTGAAGGAAGATGCTCTCATAAAATAATAAAACAAAGCGAAGGTGGGAAAATTACTGCTAAAAAATTCCCTTATAATTACAGGTAGCCCAAAAACGACACCTTTTACAAGACGAAAAGGTCAATGAATGAGGAAAATAAATTCGGCGACGACTGGGTTTTAAGGTTGAATGTTTAAGAGAATTTATAGCCAAATAAAATTTAGGACCATAGTGTCCTCTACTGGTGCCAAAAATATCAGGATTTTCCAAAATAACACTAGACAGCATAATTAGCTGTGGCGTCAGGTACAACCAAACAAACGTTGTTAAAAATGGGATAACAATTGAATAACAAGAACTAGTAAAGAAGCACGTCTCTAGTAAAAAATTTCAAACAAAAGGAGTAGAAGCGTTGATCAGTTTAGAGGAAAATGTAATCTCACTATACCTACGATTTTTCTTATAAAAAATGCTAAAATTCAAAGACTTCAATTCGTTGATTGGATTAAAAGTTGAAAAACAAACTAAAAGTAAGTAAACACAATTTTTACACATTTATTTAAAAGATTAAAAATTAATACAATTTGGGTGGGCGTGAGCTGTACGTATACACGAAATATAAATTACGTATACATAAATAAAATCAAATATGGGTTGAACATAGATTTGAACCAATCGTAACCTATTTAATTGTTTATATTATATTTCCTTCAACTATTCAAAAAAATAGTTTCGAAATGATTTTTTGAAAACAATTTGTTCTCTTCTCTCCTCTCAATTTGTGCTATATATTTAAATAAATTCGGAACAACGACCAAAGAACTCTTACAGAACGTCTCAATTCGAGCAAGAATGATCTCTAATAATTTGGACGACACCTAAAAAATCGCTGTGAATTTTTGGCAACTTCTGTTTATCACAAACATTTTAGGACTAAAAAACTATGTACATGCATGATATATGTTATTTATTTCATGCATGTGTGTTCCTGACTAAGGTGGCAATGAATAAAATCAATAGCACAAATTCACATCTTCATTTTCATTATAAACTTGAATCTAACTGCAACAGCATTTGTGGAGACCAAAATTATTCATTTCCCAAAAGTTTTGTCGCACTTTCTTTAATTTATAACAACCACGTGGAACTTTCTTAAGCTATAAAATATTTACCTTTATTCGCGTTAGTTACTTCCTACAAAATGTCCTTTTTTCGAACTGTCACAAAAAGGTCTATTCCTTGGTCATGGCTTGAAGAGTAGTTTCTAAGCAATAAGCACGAGCGGATTTTCAGATAAAAATCTCAAAAATATACTGCCGACCTTGCTTTGAAAGCGTAAAAGTAGAACATAACTCGTTTTCACGAACATACTTAAGAACTGTAGGCGCATCGGACAGATAAAATTCGACATTAAATGGGGCATCCTCATGAAGTAAAACAGCTTAAGCGCCTCGAGTATACTAAATAAACACATTAAAAGGTATTTAGCGCGAAATAGTTAATCACAAGACATTTTAACATGTTTTTCCACACTTTGAAACTGGAAGCGATCGAGTTCCATCCATTGCACTGTGGGTCAAACTGATCTAAAACCACTGTCTGGCGAAGACGCCTTTCTTGAAGGCTCGCTTCCTTTTCTTGCGGGGGATGTGGGGATCGATGGCTGGATCCTTTATCCTGTCAGCTGCACGGCGGTGCCTTTTTTCAATATCCCTCAAAGCGATGATCACGGTCGAATAAAGCTCGCGTACGTTTTACCACTGTCACAGCGCGAATTCCTCGGTTGTCGCAGCCCGTGCGCGATTCCAACCACTTGCATGTCATAGAGCGATATACAGCGATCGTTATACCGTGCCTCTTAATGGATTCATATACACGATCAACGCCGATGTCGTCGATGATCTCTTCACAGCTAATTACTTGAGTATTCACAAACACACCGACCGCCGAGCGACGACGATCGTCCGAAAGTTTTCTTGATGCAGCGGACTGGTTACATCTCATCTCTCGATCACTTAATCACCTCAAAAAGGGACCATCTTGCGAAGTACCCACTTACAGTTATGTGGTGGACCGATCTGTGTGTAGTTGTCCTGAATACGTTTCTTTTGGGACAAATTTGAATTTGTGGCCGCCGACAGAGGGCGAGCAGCTCGCTTCGAGATGGATATTATTTGCAAAAATTTAGATGCTGTTGAGTCTACTATCAGGTCTATACTAGTCCAGGTCTATCTCATCTCGGCGAGGAGAGTTGAAACTGCTTTACAGCGGCTCTAAAACTGAAAAACCGAAAAACAACAACAGTAAGAGCAAGATACAAAATAAAAATAAAAAAATAAAAGGTAAAAAATATATAGGAAAAAAAAGCGAGTCAACCGCAATAACAAAATCACAACATTAATGCCCCATACACCGGCGCTCTGTCCAGCATCCAGCTGGAGCCGATCTGGCCTAAGAGCAGAAAAGCGCAGAAAACACAGAGCCGAGGCAATCTACCAGTGATCAGGCCGCCAACCAGTCAGCAGCAGCAGCGCCGCAGTTTCGCTGCTGATCTCTTGGTTTAACTTCGGATGGATAAAACCTGACTTCATTACGAGGTATCCAACACCTTGCGCCAGGAGAGCCCCAGAGCAGCGCGACTCGCGGTGCTCGTTTTTAGTTTAAATACAACACCAGTAATTTACCTTCGGTATGTGCTTATTTAATTTCATTAAAAACTGCTGCTTATTGCTTCATAGGTAAACTCCTGAGCCGACGACCAATACTTGCTCCAGCACTAGCCCCAGCAGCCAGCTTGGAGAGCTTGAGGGTCACGGTACCTCTCCGACGTCGTCTACTTGGTCGTCGCGATCGCGAACAAGTATCCATTCCTTCACGCGCTTAATTGCTGATCAGAAAATCTGTGGTTAAAACAAGATCTCCGTCCACCTTAAACACTATTGATAACCATAATACGAACGTTACATCTCCTATATAATCATAGGCATTTTCCCAGAAATTTTTTACCCACTGAATTCAGTCATCTTTTCGCATCGCGGGTTGCGTGCATTCGCCTCATTACGTCGATGTCATAGTACACGAACAGATAGCATCTTTTCTGGCATCTTCTCCTCCTCTAGTAGGAAACGTGCAAAGGACATCGGCCACTCGGTCCATTCGGAGTCTGCGATTGGAAATTGCAGCGACGATTATGCGAGCTGTGGAAGATGCTAAAAAAGCATCTTCGACTTTTGCGCCATGCAGCCTGAAGCAGCCGCGAAGACATAGGTGCAATGACATGACGTGCAAATTTATTGAGTTTTATTGTATGCCTTCGGAGCTCGTACTGATCTCTTGTAGATTGATCGTTAAATTTTTTACTTTCTTATTAGGGTGAACATTGATTGTAAGTATTGAAAACATATTCAAACAATTCTCTGTCCAATTTATTAATAAATTTCCAAGTATGTCAATAATGCGTAGTAAATATAACTATCTAATCGGAAATCCCAAACTCATCTTACTTTCATATTTTGCCAACTTATAAAATTGTCTTTAAGTGTTTTCTGTCCGCAGATGGCAGCCACATGTGGCAGATTAAAGTTATTAGCTTTATAGCGCCACTTTAATTATTTGAGACTTTTAAGCTCTCTAGTGAATCAGTAATGTACTGAGAAGAATATCTTTTTATATAAAGTGCTTCAAATGAATTACAAAACACTGAAGATCTGGAACAAGATCGTTCTAGTTTTTAGGAGAAATTACTGAAGAAATTCGCTAAAAATTAGACCATGAGGGCTCTGAATGTCTCCAATGTTGTTGGCCAGTAAATCTCTTAGTCATCGAATTCTCCTCAAGATGGGATCCGCATACTTTCATTCATTTAATCTCTTTGTGCTCGTCAAGACTTCGATAATGTTTAAAGATTTATTTTTAGAATTTGTACAGTACTTGAGAAATTAGAATAATTACGCTAACTGATGGACAAAGCAATGCGAAAATAAGCTTATTTAGGAGAAGTAATATAATAACGTAAATAGTGTAATCTTTGCAACATACTTTTGTATTTAGCACTCTCGCGTTTAAATATTAAATTAAAGTTTTGAGATTTTGAAATTTGAATAATATGTTTTTTTATGTTACTAGCATGACTTAAAAGATAGGGGACCTGGATGTATGATAATAACTTTATAATTGGTATAGTAATGGTAGATTTTAGATTTTAACTAACCTATGAGTAGGAATTCAAAACATTATGCAATATTCGCCTATTTTTTCTCCAGCTTTGATGCACTAAAATGTTGTAGACACATTTTGAATTAGTACTAAATTAATATACAATATTATGAAGGAGTTGTTTTTATTTAAATTTGCACAAAATTTTATTCGAATGGTGTTTTCAATAAAGATTGGAGTGTTAGGAAATTAATATGGCATTCAAAATTTAGTTTCTGAAATCGATCCAAGGAATTAAGCTTATAAATATAAGCATCAGTTGACGATTAAGTTATAAATTACACGGGGGACAACTTATCTCCGGTTAAGGTACGAGACCTATCTGAATTTTTCTATTCTGAATGTAAATTACGAAACGAAGTAGCTTTACATGCAATTCCACTCAGCGCCACTTGTATCAAATATTTCAATCGGTCTATCCCCTTATTGAGATAAATATAATAAAAGTGGCTAAAACGCAGGTAATTACCTTTCAATAAATTTGTGCCCGATCCCCGTCGATTCGCAGCCTTGGCGAATGCTTTTGGTAGCCCCAGCCAATTATTCATAGTCATAATCCGCCGCCGAACTCGACGTGGACAAATTATTTCGAATGAATTTCAGGGCGAACTATTAGCCAGCCGTAAGTGGCTTTAAGTGAACTCATTTAATTTAATCGCCAAATCTACCGCCGATCGCCGCGTTTCGGAAGTCCTTCGACTCTGCTTAGTGTCAGGCTCCACCCCGCCGCGAATGCGCCAAGATTGTCGTCTATCGATCTGTCCCGGTGGGAAATCCGATCCGGCTGCAAGTGCACCTGTACCTGCGGCCGCGGCGCGCTGCTCCTATTACTAGATCCCGCGGGACGCGCGGGAGGAGTGCGTGCATATGCAAATCATGCGGAGCTGAAAACTTCGACAGCATTTTCAGCATTGCGACATTTTCCGCGAGTCGTCTTAATGTCTGGCGAGTCATAAACGCGGCCGAGCTTAGTCTTAATTACTAATTAAAGTGGCCGCTAGCGTCGGCCGTTCTTGGTCCAGCAATTATTCGTGAAGTGTTAGAAACTTCTTGAGAGGCTCGGGCCCGGGACGCTGCGCTGCCGCCACGCAGTACGCGTTTTGAAGAAAAAACCAGAATTTCCTTGAGGCTGTGGCCGAGTCGTGGGTGGAATCTTGAGTGTGTCTCAGCTGGACTGGAGTGGGCTCTGCATGTTCCGCGAGCCGGATATGAGTAAATCAACTGAAATATGATATTCACGCGAATACTCACTCCTCGGGGAATCGTCGAATCGCAGCTATTAACGCAGATGTCAAAGTGCACGCTTAATTGTATAAAGACGCGGGGCCAGTGTTGGTTAATTAGACGTAATGGCAATCGCCTCCGATAGTAGAGTCGATGTGTCTAGCTACGCGTTGCCCGCATACCTCGTAAATTCTTTTTTAGCACTTATCAATTCATTTAATTTGTCTCCGCCGAGATGGTAGACATACTTAGTAATTTATTGCCGAAGACAATTTCTATTTAATTCATGGAATTATTCTCGGGCATCGTATCTGGCTAGGTGACACACAACATTTTTAGAAATAATGAATAAGTTGAAATTGATAGATGAATCATGAATTTCTTGCTTTTGGTAGAGGTTTAATTAAGAAAATAATTTCCATAATGTATTTCTTTTCTCTAATGGTTTTCTTACAATCATTAGAAAATGTAGTCAAGATTTAGTACGAGTTAAGCTTAGGCCTCTTAAGTGGCAGCCCAATTTATCCAATAGTTGAACTACGGCATTTTTTATAAATCCAAACTTTTTGTTTTCTGGTAAACTGAAAAATTCAATTCTTTTACATTTTTTTAAGTTATGTAGTATAGTGTCATTTATATTATACCGACTAATTATTCCAATGATGTCACTACACAGAAAAGGCAAAATCTTAGCGCTCATCGAACATAAAAAACAGAAATGAAATAAATAAATAAAATAGTTGGAAAATTAAAATTTTTCAATATTTTCTATGTTCGAAAGGATTTTAATCGTATTTATATCACTAATACCGAATTTCATAGACTAATTTTGATTTATTTTATAATAACTCATTAGTAGTAGGTACGGAAAAAGAGTTGATCTAGGTATTTTTTTAATGGACTATAGTCTCAGACCTGACAAAGTCAATTGTTTGAGCAGATCGTCATTAAATTTTCCGCTCGATCAAAAATGCATTTGGTGATGTAATCGAAAGTGCTTGTTTACGGCAAAGTGAACGTGACCCCGGCGGATCCATCGCGAGAGACACATCGGCGCGAACCTTAATTGCAGGCTACCAAAACACACCCAAGCGAAAGAATAAAAATACCATATAAAAAAATAAATAAAGTAAAAAATAAGATACAAAAGTACCATCCAGGCACATCCATCATACTATACGACGTCAAAAAAATTTTTTGACGATTTATCTCCCGGGGCATGTTTGACCTTAATCATAAGTCCCCGATTTTGCCGAAGCCCGGCAGAGGAGCGGTGCAAACAAACACCTGAGGGATACTCTCATATTCCGTGTCCCGTCGTCATTAATGACCAAGTTATTATAATTGGGCCGAGGGTTTGAAAAACGCAGGTAATTTGATACCTCCGCCTCAGTACACGGACCTCGGCTCCTCGGGATTTTTGTAATTTAATCAGTGCCTTTGCAGACGGTGGGTTTTTTCTTCGGTGTCGTTATGCGCCGAAGCGCCAAACTTCGTAGACCGCGTGGGACCAGGGGTCTTTGAGACGAAACGAAATCGAAAAATTTGTCCGGAAGGGAACATGCGACTATTAAAATTCCAATCTAGTCGCAGAGGTCTTAATCGAATCGCTGGGACAAGCAAAAGTTGATTTGCAGTGGTGAGCCGCCGGCAGCGTGTCTGCAAATAGCAGACATATCAGTGCCATTGAGGATCATAATTGACCTCAACTGAGCATAATAGCCCCCGGATAGATATACTTTAATTGGCTCGACGGCAGGACGAACGACTCGAGTGCGATGGTCTCGTTTATTGCCCCAAGTTACACTTCACATTCTGGAATCTAGATGGATATTTTTACTAAGCCTATGATTTTCGCTAATGTGCAGCGATATTAAAATAAAATGATCGAAACATAAAAAACTGTTTAACTATATAGCATAAAATCAAACTACTCCAATAAGCATCTTAATTTTAGTTTGATTGTATAAATATAAACCTCCGCGAGCACAGTCTGACCTTTCCAGGTTTTGCTTTTATTAATTTTGACTAATTTTGCTTGTGAGAAACTGCGCCCTCTTTTATATAATTTATTTTATATCAAAGGTGTTCTTTAAAAAACTCATAAACATCTCAAGCAAATAAAATTTAACGAGTATTTTAATAATAAAATATTCTCGTTTCTCCACTCTACTTCTGTGTGGATATCTTTTCGATCTGTTGTATGATATTGTATTTTAAATTATTTTCGTGAATGAGGTTTTTTACTAAAAACGTTTACAATAAAAAGGATCTACAGTAGTTCCGAAGGTATTTCAAATCAATTTTTTCAGCGCGTTTTTAAGTTTGTGTTTATTTTAAAATTGTTTAAAACAAAAAAACATATATAAAAATATTGTTTATAATTTATGTTTAAGATTATTTTTAGATGGAAACACCAATATCATTTGCAAGTCCATTACGTTGGTCCCCGTATGTCCAGTGGTAACGTGGTAGGCCCCATTCTTCAAAGACTTGTAGAAATTGTAAGAGTCGTTTCTGTCCAAAAATTTGCACACGTCCGAAATAGTACCTTTTTTCAGAAAATCGTCTATCACACTATGGCATCCAATTGCTCCAGCAGCTGGAGTTGGACCATCAATACCGTCGGTCCCTGCGCTCAAAAAATAAACATCCCTCAAGGAAGAAGTCTCATGGATTTCCAAAGCCATCCGCAGAGCTAGTTCTTGGTTCCGACCTCCAACTCCGTTTCCTTTGATTTCAACTGTTATTTCCCCTCCGAGTATGAAGCAAATTGGCTGATTAGGTTTTCGGTTATTCAAAAACTGAATTAGATTTTTTCGCTGAAGGTGTTCAACAAATCTGCAGTTTTTAAGAAGTGTATCTTCACTGATTTTACCTTCAAGAAATTTGTTGAGGCTTTTTAAAAAAGTTGTGTATTGCTCTGTAATTTTAACGACATCACCCTCTATAGATGTTGAAAGTACAAAGGGCTGGTAGCCTAGATTCTGGGTCTCTTCGCAGCAGGCGTGCACAGCGATTTTGTTACTACCGACTACTTTTACGGAGCTGTTTTCTAAACTAATTACAGTTTGCGTTTCATTTTCTATATAAGATTTTATTTTTTCTGGTAAACCACTCCAGACGTTATATTTTTTCAAAACATCCACTGCAGAGTCGGATTTTTTTTCGAATGGAATTGTAGGGCCAGAGGCGATCAAATCGAGAGGATCGTTAACAATGTCGCTGATCACCAAGGATATAACTTTAAAAGCCCTCTTAGCGCACTCGCCAAGCTTACCGCCTTTTAATTGTGAGAGGGAAATTCTTACGACGTTCAGCTCGCCTATCGTGGCTCCTTTTGCCACCAGACCTCTAACGATCTTCAGTTTTTCACTCAAAGTAACTCCGCTGATCGGAGCAGGCAGAAGCGCTGAGCCACCCCCCGATATCAGAACGAAGAGAATATCGTTCTCGTCCATCGATTCCGCTAATTCTTTTATTTTACCAGCCGCCTTGAGCGCATTTTCGTCCGGAAGATTGTCGGGCGCGCCCTCGAACATCTTCAAGACGCTTCCCGGTTTCAGTTGCATGTCTTTCATCCCGGCAAACCTCTGGACAGTTCCTGTTGGAACGCTTAGTACCCCGGACTCCAACCGCTCGCCCAAGACACCTTCGAGCTGCACTGCCATACCGAGCACAGCTTTCCCGAACCCGACGAGGTGGAGCCGCTTCCCGGAGACGGGCACTTCCTCGCCGCAGACCTCGAGAAACCCGTTGTTCTCGGCGTCGCGGCGGCTCCTCACGCACTGGCCACTCGCGAACAGGGACGCCGGCTGCACGGCCTGGACGCCGGCCTGGAAGACCCGCCGGAGGTGGTCCAGGACCCGGGACGGCGCTGACATTTTCTTATCACTGGAGTCACCTGGGGTTGAGCAGCTGACAGGGAAAGCTTGTGGAAGGCATTCGGGCCTCTTTCAAGCTTTGTGGGCCTTATTTCGGGTTCTGAACTCGGGAAATTTTAAAGCTAGGACCACCTTAACGCTGGGCAAAATCATAACGAACTTTCATTATTAAAACACAAATTGCATCACAATAGTAGAATAGAACAGAATTGTAAAAGAAATATCACATTAACTTCCAGGTTTTATGCAGTCACGTATTCAGTTATATTGTTATAAATTAACTTTATACAATTTTAATATATGTACATTAAAATTTAGACATTTTGAAAGAAAATGTAAAATAAAGTTTGTCTATTATTTTCCACCCTTGGAAAAAATTATTGTTAACCATTATAAGCTTGGACATTTTTACACCCCCTCCTCTAATTCCATTGGATTTTAGTCATCCCCAATTGCGTTCTTAATCCTCATAATTACTTACATATTCGTCTGAACTAATCAAAAGCGTCATATTCAGAGCCATTCAATAGAAAACTACAAAATTATATTTACTGAAACAAAAACAAATTAATTTTTTAAATTCATTCAGTAGAAGAAAAATACGAATAAAATCAGTCATAAATTATTTTTCATATCTCTTTCGGTGTATGAGATATTGCAGGAGGAGTTTTTCGCTAACCAGCTACTGTTAATTTTGCAACAATATTGCAAGAGAGTAGCCAAAAAACACTCTTCTCCGCAAATGGCAAAACTAACTGCAAAGTAAAATTATTAATTTATGCAAAACAAAACGATTGATTAAATAGACACTTCCCCAACGGAAGAGAGGAAAGAAAACTCATTATCACACACTTAGCAACATTTACAAATTAGTTGCACTCCTTTTTGCACCTTCAAATCACTTAAGCTGGCCGGCGATTTCGATTTACTAAAACCAACCGATGATTTCGAAATGCGTACACATGTCGAAGTCGTCGGAATACCTGAAAAGGTCGCGTCTTAACAGATGTCAAGGTGGTTGCCCCTTTGCAGGCCAGTTAAAAAACTTACCTTAAGTTATGTAACGCGTGATGAGCGACCACGGCGGATCAATCGGCGCGCAATCCGATTCTTTATTTATTTTCACATTCGAGCGAGCCACCCACCCGCAATGCACAATTTGGAAGACGTTTTCTGTGGTTTTGTTAATGTTTTGAAATGATCATTGCAATTTGCCACATAACTGGGATTACATTAAACTTATTGCATGCGAGTTGGGGATCCTCGCGTATGGCACGATCGTGATCTACCGCATAATTCAACCCTTTTTCATCGTGCATGATGTGCATTTTGCTATTTGCGCGCACTTACCTTTTCGTTTTACCGACTTTCACCCGGCAACGGCTACTCCAACGAGAGCAGCTCTTACGCAAGTGTTTACTGGGACATCCGAATATAAAGATGATTTTTACATTTTATTGCACAATTGAATTCATTTGAAGATACAAAACAGTCCTCTGCTCTCCTTTTCACTTGCATTTTTGAGTAGACCCATCAATTAATTGTTGGAAAAAATACACAACTTTTCTTCAGCAGTTATTTTAATGGAATAGGGCGGTCAGATTTCTGGTACGTGAGGATATGGACCTCTGGCGTACGGCGGTTGCGTGTTCGTATCCAAGAAATAAGCACCTCGCGTGCTGAAAGATATTATAAAAAAAATTATATGTGAAAAATGTTATAACAAACAGGAACCTAAAAAAATGGGGTTTTCTTAGTTTTAATAAAATGGGGATATAAAAGAAATTTAACTTTATATTAAGATTCACTGAATTCTGCATAAATAAACTTTTAATTTACGCACAAAACCCAAGAGCGAAAATTGATATAATTAGACATTGCAACAAAGTATGAACTAGAACATAAAGTCCTTGGCAGTAAATGAATAACTTGAAAGAGCTCGCCATCCGTGTCAAGATCACACTTACTTTTAAAGCAAAGCAGCCAAGATACTGCTCGATCACTTCAATTGCATCAAATACAAAAGAGCTGCTGCAAGAAACTCAGCCGAGAGATCTTGAAAACTTCTTTGCAGTTTTTGCAGCCAGACAGACAGCCCGCTTTTAATATTCATGATTGATACCTGGCTATTTTTACGAGAAAGCAAAATTTAAACAAAAACTTTGTTTGTCTCCTGTCAGCCAATAATGAATGAAAGTACTTTTCCAATACCCTGCCGGTTAGAAAACCTCTTCGACAGCGCGTTATTATCTTCTTTCACTGGCAGCCGCCAATACGAAATCGATTGAAAAAATCAAAACAGGCTTGCCTCCTCCAAAACTAAATAAACAAGGGGGTAATGAGAATATTCGAAATTTTACGCAACTACGTTTTAGAGTAAATTCAAATTGATTACATCTCCGGAAGACCCGCAGGGCAAGGAAATTATGCTGTCCGCTGAGTTATGTAACAAGGCGGGAAAAAATCTAAGGTATCATTGTCTCAAGATACAAGGCGTAATGACCAATTGCTCTCAAGATAAGTCAGCTTAAGTAAGAGTCGCGACCTTCCCTCTATGGGGCTGATAATTTTTACAGGAAGGTGAGAACTTTCACCAGGCTGCAGTGGGCACATTCACTTAATCATGACTTTCTGTGAAGTGCTTAAGACGCCCGGCAGCATTCATTACCTCTGATATAATCTTACCTCGGGGACGCGTGGTATCCCATCAAAACCATTTCTTTAGACTCGGTCCATCGGCAAATTTTGAGGATGTAAAAGAACCAGTTCGGGCAGCCGTATCCCCAGAAGCCAAGCTCAGAACTAATTGATTCTGCGAAATATATTGGAGCTCGATCGTGATTGCATGATCCTGGACCTCAAAATAAAAATAAAATATATTATATATAGGAAAAAAATCAGAGTTAATCAACAAAAATTAACTTACTTGTTAAATTTTGTACTTTACATCCCGGCTGGTCAACTCCACCATTCGGATAAAAGTCTGCATGTCCAATTTGTAATAAAACTCCTCGTTCACCAACATCCGTATGGATAACATCGACAAACTCTGCATCCGATTGGTCCAACTTATGATCATTGCTTCGAAAGTAAAATAGAGGAGCTGCAGGATCAAGACCTTTAAAAATATTAATTACTATAAATTCCAACAATACTTTTATTTTAAAAATTTACCAGTAATCCTTTTGAGTCTACCTGATTTCAAATAATTCCCAATTAAACCAGCAGCCTGTGCACCCAAGCTGAATCCAATAACGTGAACATCTTCCAAATTAATCACATCATTTTTGATTAAAATATCCAAAAAATTTGCCGTGCATTTAGCAACAGTTCTGATATTAAATGTGGCTTCAACGTAACAAGGATCTCTAGCCAAAGGACTATAATCCACAGACATGACCATCGAATCCTTCGCTTTGAGGATCGCCGGACGAACATGCAAATTTGGCTCAAAATCTCTGTGACCGGTGTAACCATGAATAAGTACTACCATTTCCCGCTTAAGCTCCATTCGCAGAGTGCGAATGCTATCCGCATTTATTTTTGTAGGAATTCTTATAGTATCCCTAAAATCAGTAGATTTATATTTGTAACTCTTAAATCAACACGTTTTCAAATTCTAAACCTCGTGTAAAGCCAGAAAGTAACATTTTCATTTGGGCACTTTTCGTCCACGTAAAAACAGCCAGGTAAATTTGCGTCATTACAGAAAACACGGGAAATAATTAGAAATAAAATTGCACTACAAACCACTTTTCTTATTTTAACTAAATAAGTGGAGCTTATACTATCCATCAGGTTTTTAACAGAACTAATTAGACGAAGAAATGCGTGCAGGTAATTGCAGGTGCACCAAAGGTTTCAATTGATTTATAGCGACTTTAGAAACAGTCATGCCAATTTTTTCCGAATAGTCCCACTGCACAATTTCTGCAATTTGTTGGTGCCTTGAGTCACGTAATGATTTCATTTTGTCACTCTCATTGTTGACTATCTTCGTCGGCTGCAATCGCCTGCAGGTTGCACCTATTGTGAATCCATCAGCGTTTTGGAGTAATGAACTTCACATTGCATCCAATTAATTTTCACTTTTACAGGGAGTTGTAGGGGACGGTTATAGTGGGAGCAAGTGCAACCAACATTTTCTGGATGAGTTCTTTTACTACGCATATACGTACAATTCGAATTACTTATGGTTCTTATGGTTTTCAAGGTCACTCGAATTTACTTTCAATTATATTGTTAGATTAACTTTCCAATACAGACACCCAAAAAATCGTGTTTTTGAAATGAATATCTTTCCAGCAATTATTCGAAATAAGTACAAAAACCAAAACAACACAATTAGCAAGATTGCATTCAAAATTTTACAACCTTGTTTTGAAATTGGCTCGTCAAAAATAGTAGCCACTTTATTATATGTATATGATGAAAAATTCTTGCCGCTTAGCCAAAAAAAATATGTATGTATAATACAAAATTAACTAATTCGAAACGAAATAAAAGCAACTTTTAATTAAAATAAAATACGAAATTAAAATACTTTCACAGTAAAATATATAAAAACAAAAAAAAATCGGGGCAAATGTAGTAACACGAAGTGAAAAAGTCAACATCCTTGTACTTAATGTTACAACAGCTACTTAACATAATTTCCTAAAAATTGGTTTGCCGCCGAAGCGCAGTCTGAGCTCTTCTCCAGAAAAATAATCGAATCGACCGAGAATTGCGAAAACCAATCGCATGCAGATAAGAGTCATCTTTGCATGCATCCGATTACGAAATTGCTGCGCTGATCTCTCGAGGTTAAAGAACCAGAGAACGCGATCGCGCTAATTAAGTCTTCGCGATCAGATCAAGTAACGATAATAAGAGCATAAGATCTACTGTCGTGGAAGGAAAAACGTGGAAGCTGAAATTACGTCTAGAAAAGTGATTAATTGGGCCTCTATGCGCTGAATTTTTGGCGCAATTGCGCGATCCGAAACGCGATTGAATCAAAGAAAAAGCATTGAAAAAAATTGTGCAACGGCCGCGAAGACGGTGACGGAGAAGACACTTTCATTGGACGTCATCGGGGTTTTGTTTTGACTTCTGGTCGGCTGGACGGTGGATGTCGGTTGGGAGCCATCGCACCTGGCCCAGGTGGGGAAAAACTCTCTCTTTCAACGGGTTTCTTGGGTTTGCTGCCACCAGTCTTCGGTTCGATCGCGGCGGCTACGCATATCTCCGCGGTTTTCTCAAAGGAGAACGTGCACAAAATCGGTTGAGTAACAATTTCCGAGTTTACAACAAATCCGCAGTGCATACAATCTTTTGAGCATAATTTCGAATTTGGGACCTCTTTCGAGGAAACTTGACGCGTTTTCGCGCCTCGACGGAATCCTTGACCCGGTCGATTACAACGTATGCTATTTAGATCGCCGATCCGCGACTGCACAATTATGGTATTTTCGTAACGATCTCTTTTACTAAGTGCGCCGAGAAACATGTGGATTACTTACAAAATTGGATTACTGCTTGTCTTCACTCTTTCGGCGGTTACTGTAACAGGTACGTGACCGTCCTCGGAAAACTGGTGTATTTTTGTTTTATTTTCGTTTAAAATCAGTGAAAGTGACATTATGTGCTTAAGCCGATCGCGATATATCTATTTAACTATCGATGACAAGTTTCCGGTTCAAATAGCGCAAATGTACGTTATTTATGCCGTTCGCGGTAACTGAGGGCGGCGTTTTTCCAGTTTTACGGCGGTCGAAGATTCCCATTTGCATGATAAATTAATTTTTTATGAATACCCCTGAAAATTGCCAATTTCTCTTTTATTGATCTTGGGAATGTTGACAAATTTATTGACTCTCTTAGTGTTAATTCACCGGAAAATTATAATATAGATTAATTTTTGGGGATATTAAGAATAATAAATATTTATTATAACGCTCTAAAAATTCCCCCAAAGGTGTAAAATCACAATGAATTTTGAAGCCTCCTCTTTTCGTAATCATTCCATTTTTATAATTATTGAACTCCTTGAGATTTATTTATGTACTCATTCATTTGGCATCTAGGTCAAACGAGTCGATCTTCAAATGGAGCTTAAGTTACTATTGAAGTAATCAGGTATTTTTCATCACCTAGCCGTTTTATAATCGACAATTATACCAGTTTTAATAGGCCAACAATTTTAAATTCAAAGATATTTTTATATGTAAATACACACCCTTCTAAATTATGAGTTTAACAAATTTTTGCGCCTTGTTTTAATAATTTGGTGAAAATAAATACATGTGGTGATGATGATATATGTATAGTAAAATGATAGTAGATATAACATTCGAGAATTAGATATTAATCTTCTTTCGACAAAAGTACCTGATGCTCTATGAAATTGTATATAGTGGGAAAACTAAGATTAATTTCAAGGTCATTTTATGTTATTATAACTTTTGCATACATATGTAATATCCAACTTCAACTTTTAATCTAAGAAAAGGAAGTTCATATCAACAAAAAGAGTTTGTAAATAAATAAAAATAGATTTACAGTTCGAATAAATTTTGAAATCGTAATATTTTTTAAATATGTCAACTGACTGAATTTTGAAATACCTCTTTAATAACTAAACGAAATGGTTCATTAAATTAGTAATGTTGGAGTTTTTTCCGGCAGTGCTTATTATTAACTGCTTAAATTACATATGAAACTGTTGTATAATCAATTGATTGGGGTTTTCGTTCCTGCCACATAATTAATTACTCGAATCGGAGAAGGCATATCTTTTATGATTACTGTTTTGTACAGTGCATACCTACCGAACTATGTATCGTTTTTTACTGACAATAACGAATTAATTACTCTCGCTCAAGACCTTCTGGAGGAATATTGTAGAAAACTGGATCGCTATTGACTGTCCATCGCCGGTCGGAGGCCTTTTCCGCTGCCTTGACTTTATTTTGCAAGGCCCTTTATGAGTCCAGCAACTGATCGGAGTCGAAGATATTACATAATAACTATCATAAAAGAGTGGAAAATCGTTTGTGACTGGAAGGTGCAAGAAAGTACGACGTCATGAGATAGGATTTCATGTAACCACTAGCCCCAGGAAATATGGTCAGACACAATTATTTAAGAAGTAATTACTAGCTCAATTAAACGTTAAATGTATCATCGCCGGTTACACTTCCAAGCAGTCGCTCGGCACGGATGCATTCATGCATTCAAGAATTTTCACTTTGATTATAGGGCCGCTTCGGGTTTTATTTACTTTTTTCCATAAATAAGTATTTCCTCCAATTTCACGGACTTTAATGGAATTTGTTGGAAGACCGTCAATGACAAATGTTTTCTTATAATAAAGAAGTTAGTCACTGCTAGTAATTAAACTGTGGTACAATAATAACCATAAAATGAAAGTGTTAACTTAGAAAAAGTTTTGTTACTCCACTATATTAAAGACTACCACTCCACCAAACATTTTAATGCAGTTTCAAATTTTAAGTTACTATTGTAATTACCTTTTAATTTACTTCGCCTGGTCGCATGTCACTTAAGTTATTCAAAGTGTGAGAAATCAACCGGGTGTGAAAACTCAGCAACTGTGGTCCCAATTGTCTAAACTTCATTTTCTCCGTTTACCCATTTATCTGAAGGTATCAAACCTTCTTTCAGGTATGCCCGGTAATGTGTCATAAATGAGGACTTTTATTTTCCCATTATTCATCATCCGAGCGAATGTTTGCTTTCGGCTCTGGATTTTTTTATCTTTGTAAAACCACTAAATAATTGCTTGTTTGAGGTATACAGTAAAAGCGTGAAAAGAATACTGCAGAAACTTAAATTAAGACACATTACCTTTTAACTATGTTTCTTACTACCGTTTTTTGTGGAAATGTTTTTGTATCTTTTAGTACTACGTACTATCCTTACCTTAAATTTTATTTTTTATTAGCAAAATAAATAAATGTTTATTTTTGTTATTACACAGATCTAAATTTCAAAGTGAAGTAGGTTATTGTAATCATCGTAATTTAAAATTTTAGTGCGCCAACATTCTTCATAATATGTAGAAACATAACTACATAAGTTGCCAACTAGGGTAAAATTTCTCTAAGGCATTCCAAAAATGTAGTTGGCGACATTCCAAAAAAAAAACCAATAGGCGAAAAAGATTTTCCATCAAGTATTGGAATAATAGGGGAAAGCTATAAGGAAGTGCATTCGCCAACTTGATGTTTCGTAACATTCGCAACTAGTTTTAAATAGCAATAAATTGCGAACAAATTCAGGCAATGTCTCTTCCCAAGGTATGAAACCACTTCCTTGTCTTGAACTTCCTCTCCCATCTTACGCGGAAAATACCCAGCCTTGCAATTACATCAGTCAGTGTTAATCCGCCAAAAGATAAGCCCCATAGCTCGTCCAAGCCAGGCTTAAGTGATCCGGCACCGATCCAAATCTAGTCAAACGCGTTTTCGGTTACTAAATACCGCGAAGCATAAAGTCTGGACCGCACCGAGCCTCAGGTATTCGGGGGCACAGGAACGAAGCGCGCCAAAACAGACTACGAGCATTTTGGCCACAAGAAGCAGCAGCCCAGACCGCGCGTACTTCTTCGGCTCGGCGCTCCGTCGAGGAAGAAGTCTTGAGAGTCACTCAAACTGCAAGCAGCAGATTTCCACCAGGAGCCCATAACCGGCGAAAACGAACCTTTTCGCTACTCGCTTTTGAGTCTAGCGGCGCCCGGCTATCGAACTCACTCAGAGGAGCTGCTCCGGCGATCAACTGGATTTGCTCGAAACTTCCACTCGAACAAATTTACTTTCACCTGGCTCTGACGAGCCCGTGAGTCGCGCACCTGAAGTCCGTGCACAACAAGATCAGCGAAATTACGATCTTTTTTCTCCCGCGTTTGAGATGAACACCTATGAAATTTTTGGAATTTCCCGACAATCCGCACGATCGCGATCAACCAGAAAAGTTGGTCAGTTGGCGTCATGCGTCTTGGAGGCGTCTTGTGTAATCCTGCTGATGGTAAAAAAAGAGGTCGCGCGAAGCAACATAAAATTTTTAACAGTGACCATCGTGTCATGGTCCCTAGGTCCAGTGTCTCTCCCTGTCGAGGTCATCCACAAAATGTTTGTTTGGCTTTCTCGTAACCTGCGACATGGGCGGCATTGAGATTTCGTGCAAACAGTCAAAAGAGGTTTAGTTTGCGAGCGCAATTAATCTCGTTAACACTTTTTTTAAAAGTGAGTATGACACATCTCAACTCCAAAAGGCAGCGAAATATCTCCACAGTAGGTCTTAGCGCTCCGATGTGTCGAATTTCGATTTATTTACACCAAACTTGTTTTCTTGCGATAAATGAGCATGCATATAAAATTAAATAATCAAATCAACTTTTGAGACATTTTGACCCATTTTGTTTTATTTCTTCACAATATTTACTAATTTTTAAATCAAAAGAAGCTTTTTGAAAGCTGAGTCTCTGCCTCAAGCAGATAGACGCGATTAATTTAAAAGCTGATGAGATGAAGGAATAGAATAAATGTTCCTTCAGTAATTTCAAGGTCAACTCAAGAAGCGCTTTATTAGCAATTATCTTCAATTGAGAAGTGAATATTTTACATTAACTACTCTATAGAGTGAATAACCCTTTTTAAGCACTCAAAGCTAAAAGTTTTAATTGGCAAATACTGAATTTTAAAATCTATCTATCTATATATCTTCACGCGTTTTATTTTATGCTTATGTGATACTAAGAATTCTCAATTGAAAATAAATATTTTAAGCACAAAGATGAAACCGCAGAACAGTCAACCATAACGACATTTACAATTTCCATTGCATTAATGCTCAGTCATTATATTTACTGGAATTTAACTCAATCAATCTTATTGCAAAGCAAATAACATTTAAATGCGCTAAGCCACTTAAAAATTGAGTAAGTCACTGTAGCAAGTGGCTGCATATTTCAGAAAAGCAACATTTTGGTGGGTGGAATGCATTTTTGTTGCAAAACCTGCTCAGGTTTTCAGACATGCCCACTCGTTGAGAATTTATCTTGGTATTGATAAAATAGTTATTTAAGATGTTTGTTAAATGTCCAGTTTTGAGATATTGAAATTTTATTTTTGTTTTTCTAGAATGCCAGACCAAGGAAGAGGATGTGTTCGTCAGTGATTCCTGCCTAGAGAAGCCCTTCAGGTGTCCTCACCCGAAAATTCAGTTCTATTTGTACACCCGACGGACCCAGGAGACCCCGGAGTTCATCGACGTCCTGAACGACGACTCCCTCTACTTTTCCCACTTTAACCCTGCCCACCCTACGAAAATCATAATCCATGGGTTCGGCGGGGGCAGAAAACTGTCGCCGAGCCCCGATCTGCGGAAGGCCTACTTCACGATCGGCAACTACAACATCCTCATAGTCGACTACAGCACCGCGGTGAAGGAGCCCTGCCTCAGCCAGATGGAGTGGGCCCCGCGGTTCGGGTCGATGTGCATCGCCCAGCTGGTCAAGTACCTGGAGCGGCACCCGCGCGGGGTCAAGCCCGACAACCTCCACTTCATCGGGTACAGCGTCGGGGCGCACATCGCCGGCCTGGTGGCCAACTATCTGACCCCGGAGGAGGGCAAAATCGGGAGGATCACCGGGTTGGATCCAACGATTTTCTTCTACGCCGGGACGAACAACTCGAAGGACCTCGACCCATCCGACGCCCACTTTGTCGACGTTCTGCACACGGGGGCGGGGATCTTGGGCCAGTGGCACACGAGCGGTCACGCCGACTTCTACGTGAACGGTGGAACTAGTCAACCGGGATGTGCCAGTTCTACGCTCTTTCGTAAGTTTCTCAGAGTTACCTACCTTGTAATCTTGAAGTTGTAAGTCGAATGTTTTGCAATTGCAGAAACTCTTGCTTGCGATCACACCAAGGTGACGCCCTATTTTATTGAGTCAATAACGACAGAGCGGGGCTTCTACGCGGGCCCCTGCCCAAATTTATTCACTTACTTGATCGGATGGTGCGATCCCAAGGACTCAGACTATGTGCTTATGGGGGAACATGTTTCTCTCAAGTAAGACATATTTATATAACGTAATTTAAAAATAATTAACAAAGCTATAAAACAATTATTTCAGAGCTCGCGGAGTTTACTACGTAACAACGAACGCGAAGCCGCCATATGCGAGGGGATTCCCCGGAAAAGGGAGATCAGCAGATTCTAGCTATCAAGGACTTAGAAAATAAAAATTTCAGCGGTGTGGGGAATGTGTAATAATTTCTGAGAAATTTATTGTAATTTTTGTAAATGCTACAAAAGCCTAGGCACCTAAAGTAGGGGTTTGGGTGTGTTCTGAATATTGTGGCAAATTGTGATATGAATGTATATACATAGGTAAATTATACGTGTTTTTGTTAAATGATAATCTTTTTCTAAATAAATAAGTAATTTATCCAGTTTTAAACGTTTTCCATTCAACTAACTTATTTGTTATTTTTTAATATGGTTGTGCTTTTTTGAAGTCACTTGGTCAGTGTAGGATATCTTTTTGGCCCACGTCGATCTAAATTGCAAAAATTAAATATTCAAAACTTAGGCTAACCGAAAAAAATTACTTAATTTTTTAGACCTTGATTTAGGTTCGCTTACCTGCACATCGGAAGGGGGGAATTTCCCCTCTTCTGCCGCCTTTCCTGAGGTCACGATATTCTTTCAGGCTTGAATTTTGCTCCAGTTCTACAATCCCAAATGAAAAACATAAACACTTAAGTCGAGACAAAAACTTTCATATTTAGGAACATTAGTTCAGTTCTGTAATAAATAAGTACGAGTAAAATTTGTTCCGACTAATCTTTACTGCATTTATTTTATTTCATTTAAATTTAAAAGAGGATTTAGATGCTAATTCAAATCAATCTAAAAATACAATCTATCACTTGAGGTTCTAAGAGATAGTGATAATTGATAAAGGATTTAAAGATACAATTTAGTTTACGAAAAAGATTGTGGCTTTTTAACGTTTTAGGGTGGATACGACGACTAAAAATAAAACACTAAATAGACTGTAACATTTTTATATTAGTCATGTTATAGCAACCAACATTAATAAATATTTTAGGTCAATTTTACGATTTTTCTTGTTTATTACACTCTCCACTTTGATGATATAAAATGAGACAAAACGTCTCATAAGTACACAGAACATGGAATTTGCGATCAACTAAAATATTGTTTAAACATGTATAAGTTCGTAGGTTTGAATTAAAGAACGCATTGGTGAACAGCTTAGCAACAAGTGACAATACACTTTACTTACAAAAAGAAAATAAACGCATATATTTAGGAATGTTACAAGTTTTTCTTTTCCAATTTAAATATCTGTACAATGTCGTAGACAAAAACACATCCACCAATTGATCCTTAATCTGTACTAATAATTTTGTTTGCTTCCTTCTGTCTCGCTATAATTTCTCATTCTAATAACATATTTTGAAGTTATTTTGCAATATCTGCTAGATATTCGAAATGAAATATGTGTCTACATTTAAAATTTTTCATTTTATACATGGGAGGGGTCTCTTTAAGGGTTTCTACTACACTGAATCAAACAAAGGTTCTCCATATTTTACATAATATTGAAATATTCACGAATATTTTAGGTATCTATCTGAGCGCTAAGTTACTTTAGCGAATCAATAATATTCTATTATTTTTAAACATTTTTCGCAATTTTAAACTAAAAGTGATATTTTGTTTTTATATTCAAGTGTTTTAAGGTGTCAAATTTTCCACAAATTAAAGGACTAGTGTACTTCAGGTCTGAAAACTAATTTGGTTTTATGGGATTGTGCGTTTTAGTACTATTGACGTCAACCAGAAAAATTAGCGATAAACATTTCATTAATTTTGCTAAACCAGCAAAAATGATTGAAGCTGGATTTTTGTACAATTTTTAGTTAATTTAGCACACTTCTTACATCTTTGCATTTAACAAAATAATTTAACAGCAGTACTGCACTATTCTGCTAATTTCCTGCATTTCATATTTACAAAACGAAAAGAAATATTCAACAGCACTTTTCGAGCTAATAAAGGACAAATTTTATGAAATTTTTGATTTTTACCTTTTACTTGTAATGTGTCTAGCAGAAGTACTAGGCGAATATTTACACCTACACATAATTTCACTAAAGCATTTAATGATGTAACCAATTTACACTTAGATTTAAAAGATTTCTTAATTTTAATTTCTATGTTTTATCTAGCTTTCGTATTTTATTTTGTTTTATAATCTTTTTCTTTTATTATATTTTATTGTCAACACAGCCTTTGAGAGTGAGTACACCTCAAATTTTTATTATTATTTTATTTTCGCTTTATCTCCTTTTGGGAGTTTATTTTTTTTAGTCTAATAATTTATTTAAATAATATTATGATTTACTTAAGCATAATTTTGTTATTCTTTTTGATTTTCTATGTACATATTTTTTGTTTTGGCTTTTTTATCTCGATATATTGTTATTATATATAAACTTATGCTCACGTATATGTGCTGAAGAAATTTTTGTTCATGTTTTGAGGGAAAAGTAAGACTGATGAGTAAGATGTTGTAAGGATATATTTTGCAACAAAATGAATAATATCTTGTATTTTGGAAATATCTGAGACTGGTTTTTATTTGCATATGGAAAATTCTGCTGCCGTTTTGAGCATATGTAATTCGAAAAATTGGTAACAACAAGAAATTTTGACACAACCCTGATTATCCGTGTTCTAATTATTTACTGTTTAATTCTATTTGAAATATGGTTCGAAAGGGTATTTCACTTTTGTATTGTCCTTCTATAGTCAGAATTAGCAGTAATCGTTTTCAGTTTATTTTATAGTAATAGTAATTGAAAGCATAAAATATTCAAAAATTGCAAAGTTAAGTAAGAAAGAATATTTGCAAAAGTGGGCTAATGTAGTTAAAAATTAGATCTCACTCATCGAAATACTTTCCCTAATATGCATAATTAAAAAACAAGCATTAATGATACCCTATTAGTTGGCCAATGCTCTACCTAGACGGTAGTTTCAATATTACACATTTCCCGACTTTCGTAATTTGAAAACTTAAATTTATTCCCAGTTGATGTACAAAGGGAAACTTTACTTTAATTCTACGTTACAACAGAAAAACGATATTAGACATTGGAACACTCAACATTTTATCTGTACACTTATTCTTTGCGAATTGACGTTTTAGTTTTTTTCTTGAAATCGTGTTCATGAATGTCAAAAACGAAAGCTCTATAACAAATAACATAAAAGATTTGCATTAGTATTGTACAACAACGAAAAGTGTATTCTTTTTACATACATTTTAATTACATTATGTAAGCACGATAAGAACAGTGACAAGGTTAACTATTTTGAGTCTATTTCTTCTATGTTTTGTTTACAGTTTTGTCCATCGTTGAATAGTTATTTTTCAAAAATATGTTTTATTACAGTAAGAAGTTAAAAATTGTACAATTATGCTTCTAATTTATATTATGAGTTGCAACACAAGTGCATATTTAACAAATGCAATATGGGGTCTTAGATTAGTCAAAAAACTTTCTATACAAGGGACTTTTATTCCACAATAGTTACCCAATCATCCGAAATTGTATTTTTTGTTGTGTATATAGTTATTCAAATGACTCAGGTCAATATACAATTTTATCTACGTAGTAAGTCTTTAGAAGAAATGTTTATGAAACTGCATCACCACTTGACGATAGTTTCAGTCAAGCTCTATTTTTATTGCATGGTGTCGTGTTATCTCATTCCTTCCTCTTTAAGTACTTTTATACCTAAATTGCATTTTCTTCATTTTCTTAACTATCTAAGTAATAATTGCTTAAGCAGGGCAATTTATTTTTTTTTATATGTATTGTTCAAACATTTACTGAACATTTTATTTTTTGTCTTCAAAATAAAACTTGTTTTTTGTAGTAGTACTAATTAGTAAATATGTATATGTATTATATAATACATCTTTTGAAATGCGTTCCCCTAGACGAATAACCTTTGAAATAATCCTGTCGTCAGAATATACATATTCCATGTAGGTATTATATAATAAACAAAAATATTCAAAGTATGTATGTTAGTGAAAGGTAACTAATATTATTATTTACATGTTTAATTCAATGACTAACTATTTTTTGGTGAAATTTACACATTTATTATTTTATAACCTTCAGATTTGAGTTCCTTTAAAAGGTTCAACGAAATATATATAACTGATATCCAGTGCTCTTTAGTTTCTTATATTAATTATATCTCTTTCTTCGGCAAGCATTCAACAACAACAAATATTCGCATATGTTTTTCTTTAAGATATTCTTAGTTGAGAAATCATATTTTACTCGAGCATTAAGCGCTAAAGCAAAATATAATAACAGAAGCGTTAAATGTCTCATCCTGATGGTTTTCGGAAATTATGATTTCATTAGAAATATATTTGAGACAATATAACCTTAAGCCTTAAAACTAAAATGAAATAATAATGTATACTAAATGATAAACTTAATAAGAAAAGAATCGTATTACAAGCAGAAAAACAAACATCATCAATTTGTTCAGGATAATAGTAAATAGTTTTAAAACTTCAACTCCTTTGGGAAAAATTTATCTAAAAGTTATTCGAATTGGAAGATATTCTACTGAAAACTGTTAGCCAATTTTTGTAGAGTCTATATTGATTTAGTTATAACACAAATTAATCAACAAAATAAATAATGAAATATTATTAGTCGTTAACGAAATTACATCGTCATAAAAATTCAAAAAAACTGTTGACTACATCCAAGCAGTAGATATGTACCTCATTTTGATGATGTGTGTTATTTGGCAAAGTAATTGCTAAACAGTTTTAAAAATATAAGACGGCAAAATTATAAATGTATATTAGTCAAAAAACTCTTTTTTTTAAAATTCATAAAGTGCCTTTTATATTAGAAGCTATACCGTCGAATATTCCATTAAAAAATTTTAAGTCAATTTTTATGGATTGAGGAAAAAAAATTATATTTGTATGTTCATGTTTAATGTGGTGCACATTTTAAACATGACTAACAATACTTAGAGCCAAAAAGAGAAGGTTGAAATTATTTGAAGTGCTTCTAATCCTAAAAGGCAGTCTTATGGTTCAATTAATTTGCATCTGACTTAATAATAACAATTTTCAATATCGATGACCAACTAAATGGAGTAATGTAGCACCGCCTTACCTATTACCTTATCCTTTTTCACTGTTTTGTTTTCCCCGTTGCATTTTATAATATTCTCTTTTATATGAATTCAATTACATAAAAACGGTGAGTTCTTTAACAAAATATTGTCTAGACATTTTAATATGTAACAAATAATAACCGATCAACTTGATTTATAGTAATTTAATAGTTTTGTTATGTTCTTTTAACTAAATGTTCGACTTTTTACCTAATTTCACTCAAATTTACTATAATTATTATTAGTAGGTTCTGTCCTCCGGTGTGCCGTGCATGTAGGAATCAGTTGCCTCTGGCTGCACGGGCTCCTCTGCTATTGTATTTGGAAAGGCAAAAGGATTATTTGGGACATGTCCGGTGGCACCATAATCAATGGCATTTGAACTATTTGTCTTCATTTGTGTATTTTCGTCCTCTTCATTCTAATTGTTAAAATAATAAAACATTAACATTCTGTTTAAGCTGAATAGTTTAAGTTTAATTGCTTAGTATGTTGCACATCTTCGTAATTGTTAAATAAAAATATATGATTAGAAAAAGCGTACTTACAAAAGTCGTTTCTTTAATGTAACCTGCTGTTGTAGGACTCCACACTTTTTGTTCTTCCACTGGTGGCTCCGCCCATGGCTGCAGTTCGCCTGATGCAAAAATTCCATAGAATGAACATCCGATCAGATGCACAGTCGCTGCTATTGTGAATACGGTTGTCCAGCAACCTTTTTCCTGTAACAATTATAATAAAAAAGAAGGTAGTCAAAAATGAAGAAATACAGAGGTTTCTAAACGACTCACATCTTCCTTAATTAAATAGTCGATCACGTATGGCACAATAACTCCAGCCAGAGTTCCTATTCCGTTCGACAAGCCCATTAGTATACTTGCATACCTCGGCGCAATGTCCAAGTGGTTAACATTGTACCCCGAAATGGCAAATCCACTAAAAGCGACACCCAGCGTCAGTGCCATCATAGCACCACCCTGGAAGAATTCTATAAATACTAAATCTCTCAAGATCAGGCTCCTAAACGGCTACTTACAGAAGTTGACGAGTGAGCCACAACCAAAAAGAAAACACCCTCCATCCCGAAACCGCCGCAATTGAACAGTTTCCGCACGTTCGTTGTAGACATAATATTATTTTTGCGGAGGTAATCTGCCAACATACCACCAAAAGGCACTATAGTTGTCATGATCAGATGAGGCAGACACCCTACGAGGCCAGCCTCCTCGACCTGGAAGTCGAACTTGTGCTTGAGGAAGGAGCTCTGATAGAGGACCAGCAGGTAGAAGTTCCAGGAGCGGCAGAAGTTCGCCACGATTATAGCGTAGACCGGCATTGATGTCATCATTTGTCGCCAAGGTGTGGTTTTTATCGAAGGCATTGTGGGCTGTGTAGATTCACCCAGGGATTTTTCTATGTATTTCAGTTCAGGTATACTTATCGTCGGATGCTTCCGAGGATTTTCGAAACACAGCCACAGCCATGAGACATACCTTTTTTTATAATTTTTGATAGTCAGACCAATTTAAAATTGATATGTAGCTAATTTAATATATATTGATTGCCAGATTTTATTCAGGAAATTAAAATATTTTATTCATTTACTCTATATTTTATTCAGAAATAATAAATTCAGTCCCAAAATCCTGGCAGTCAAAGTGTGAAAAGATACTTACCATGTAATTCCAAATACTCCATAAGCATAAAAAGGGGCCTGGTAGCCTATAGAATCTGCGAGGATACCGGAAAGCGGTAGTCCGAAGACCACGCCTGCATATGAGCCGCTAAATGCTAAAGTTGCTAGTCTAGACCTCTCTAAGGGTGGAGCCCAAAACCTCCATATGCCGTGGCACGCTGGATACGTCACCCCCTAAGGTACCCCACAAAGAAAAGAAATGGAGATGAATTCCTTTGTGTTTCGAGTCCTTTTGCTCGCTCTATGGTTTGGATTTTGGGGAGATTACATCATGTTGATATCCCAAAGGACCAAGGATTATATCTATTTAAGGTTCAATGGGTTTTGTGTTTATTAAGGAAGCAAATCAAAATCCTTTCAATCCTTTAAGATATTTTTCTCTTTTCATTTTTTGTTCCCATATTTTTTGCTTTCGCGCTTTATACAAACCTCAAAGAGTCCTTGGATTACTCTGACGACTATGACAACTTTTCCACGAAGCATATTCATCGCAGCTGGAACGAAGAGATGGAGGGTGGCTGAAGATACTATTGCTAAGCCGAAAATCTTGTTGGCGGGGAACTTGGAGGCAACAAAACCACCAGGAATTTGTGTGACTAGATATCCCCAGAAAAACGATGAATCCACATGACTCTCTGTTGCTACGGTCCAATTTAAAAAAGCTGTCTGTGGAAAAGGATAGTATTGTTTTTGATAGTATTCTCTTTTGCAGTAAACTTAAAAGGTTTTTGTTATTTCTCATTTACAAAAGCTTTGTATGTACTCAGCAAAATTTAAAAAAAAAAGGGATTAATTTTCTAGAGAACTTTGTACAAAATTTGAGTGCAGTGTGGCTGTAAAAGCTGATTAAAATACCATATTTAAAAATAAAATGTAAGGATAAAAAACTAAAGTTTCACTGAATTTGTTCCATTATAATATTATAATTATGTCTAATAAAATTTCATGCTAGAGAAAAGTCCTTACTCTAATTATTTTCGAAAATTTTAGTATTGATGGAATAATTTCGTTATTAAACATTATCGCTTGACCAAAAATAAGACGGCTATTAATTTTTCTCTCCAACGTGATACAACATAAAGTCAGAAAAAGAAAGTTTAAGGCTATTTCGGCGTATAGAGTTCTTTATTAAGCGTTTTTATTGCTTGCTTGATAATTTCAATATTAAGCGTTCAGCTCAAGGAAGATTAAAAAAAGTCTCAGCAAAAGAATTTCTTAAAAGCCTTTTCAAATGTGTTCAAAAATACCACAGAAGAACCTTGAGACGCAAAGCAGGTGCGGGGGCGAATAAAAAAAAATTGGCACAATGCATTAAACCACTTCATTTAATGCATTCCTTCGAAAAAATATCCTTGACGACGGCGTAATATCCATGAAATATGTACAATCGCCCCATTTGTAGTCGGCGTCCCGGCGCCCCCGTTGTCGTCTGTGCGCAATCCCTTCGAATTCTTGATCTTTTGTGTTCGCCTCGAGAGCGCGGGCTGGCAGATTTGAGATATGCATCGCTGGGGATGGGGCTCCGATAAAAAGCGCCTCCGTCAACATCATCTGAAAGCGGCTTTACACCCCCTCAGGGCCTTATTAATAACCGTGACAGGACCCTAATGTAGCAAATATGACTTTGAGGGGCAGTGGCATCCCCCGCCCCCGCACCGGATTCTGTGTTAAGAGGACGTCTGTACCCCCGGAGGCCAGAGTTTTGTTCTTTACACGTTTCCGGGATTTCGCCCGTTAATTGACAGATTTTCAGGCTCTGCCACAGAGAGCGAAGGGCGCTGAATTATATTGAATTACAGGCCATATTCAGCACTACCGTTAATCATGTAGGTACTTACCCCATTGTGCTCGAGCTTTAATTTCGCAGCGGACATGTTGCACCGCATTCCGAAGGATATCATGAAGCCGAGGCAGGCCATCACGGCGATTGTGTAGCGGGCGGGCAGGCAGGGGCACTCCGCCCTGCAGTACTTGTCGACGTGGCGCAGGGGGGGCCGTTCGATTTCCTCGAACGATCCAGGTGAATCGGGAAGTCCCTCAGCATATCCCCCGGGAGCTTTCTCGTCCATCTCCTGGTAGCCCTGCTTCGATATCTCGAAGTTCTCGAACTGTGGCTTCATCCTGAAGAACAACAAAAATTCATTTCGCACTTAAAAATAAATATTAATTTCCAAATCATTAAGCGAATGTTGTCAATTACTCTGTTCAACTCGTAAAAATTTTTACTTATAAAATCCAGAACACTTTAAAGGCCGCAAGAATGTTCTTAAGAAATTGTGGAACGTCCCCTTTTTGTTCATTTCGAGTCCAAGAACGTGACGATTCCAGAATTTCTGGTATTTCTGTTAAGCAAATAACTCAAATTTGTTTTATGTGTGAGAAAGTACTCCTGGTACGTTCGTGATACTCCCGATAAATTGCAGACTGGCACATGCTAGTCAATTTTCTTTTGTCGTCGCTGTGTGAGAACTCCTCACAGCCGGAGATTAGGAGGCTTACGAGTCCTTCCCAAAGCGACTACGATTTTTGCGATGGAATTTTTAGATGATATTTAACAATTTATTGATTGTTTACTCTTGTAAAGAACTTTGGTATCTGTTAAAAGCATCACTATATTTTAAATGTACCTACGTTCTGAAATTAAAATAATTGTTTGCAAAAAACATGATTTGGAATTTACTAAGCGGAAAGTACATATACGATCCCGGAATTGAACAAAATTAGGAATTTCACCACTGTAGTTAAAAATACATAAGTATCTTTTCAAGATATGTTATTAAGAATATTTTGAGGTAGTTTATATATATATTTTTTATGATTTTTGTTACACTATAGAGAAATATGTATAATATAGTACTAGTTCTTAAACTTTTATATTGCAAAATCCAATTTTGTACTTTTTGTTCCACGACTTGTTATTCGGGCCAATTGAAACCGAAAAAACAAAACCAAGACCGAATAAAAGAGAAACATTTTCTAAATAATTGCCGAAGCCTTTGAGCTGCTAAAGTCGCATGTTTACCCGGCAATTGTATCCGAAAATTGAATTGAAGCCCACTCGATGAATAGAGCCATTACCTTAAAAGAGTTGTTATGGTAGCAGCTTCCAAGGGATGATTTTATCGATTCCGAGATTTTATCGAACTCTCCCCCTTCGATGCAGTGGCTTTGTTGGCGTCACGAATCCGTCGCAATTGGACAATATTTCAAGTTTTCGCATATAAAAAAGGAACGACATTCTCCTCATCTATCATCCAGGCCCCTTTCTGGCTTTTCTGGACCTGATTCTTGGCAGTTTCTTAGTCGCCTAAGTCGACCTACCACCGAAGAAGTCTCTTTTCAGGGTGAGATTTGGGGAGCCAGATAAAAATCTAAGAAAACTTCCTGTGAACTGTGAATCAGAGTCTTGGCGGAGGTTTTAAATGCTCGACGAATGCAGACTTCGTGGCGAGACAGACAGCCCCGGCGCGACACTCATGGCGCCACAAACTATTTCGATGGGTTTTATATTTATAGGTCAGACGGAGATGTCCTAGAATTATGGGGACATTTTTTGGCAAAGTACGCATTTAATCATATTAAGTAAAGGACCCATTTATTACCCACAACTGCTAGAAAACCTAGAGCCACAATAAAACAAATCGATATTTATTTTGTTTATACTGCATATTTGTCCTCCCAAAAAAAAAATATAGTAAACTTCTTAAAACGATACGCAAACAAAAATTTCTGAATCCGCTTGGATCCGTCGTTATCACGAAACCTGCCACTTAATAAAATTGAATTTTATTTGCAATCACCTCCTGATTTTGGGCGAAAACCTTAGGGGAGAAGGTAATACGTGTTTCTGGAAATCAACAGGTTGCTAGAAGTCCCGAAGCAAGTGAAATCCACACCTCCTCTGGGAATTCGCCTTATGGTGTGAAATGGTCTGCGGTATTTTGATTTTGTTATTTTATTTTCGTTTTCCAGAGTGTTAGGGTTTTTAGGGATCTCACAGTTTTCTAAGAAAAGAAAGGGGGAAAGCTTTATTGTTTTCTGTATTTTAAATTGTACTTATTCAGTTTGAAACTAAAAAAAAATCATAGATATAACTCGATATCTCCGCCAGTCTTAAAAGATTAATTGTATTGAAAATTATTAGAAAGGAACAGGGACTTTGAGTTATGTTATCACTTTAACTACGGAGATCCCACAAATCATCTTAAGTAGAAAATATCTCAAATATCTCCGCGGCTATTTATTTTTTTCAAATACCCCCAATTTCGTCCCCACTAAATTCATGGTTTTGGTTTCAACAAAATCGTTTTCAGCTGATTAGTACTTGAGCCATTTCTGCCGGTGTCATCCAGCTGAGGGCTTCTTTTGGTTAGCCTACTCCTGTTGCTGTCAGCCACCCAGAACTTTATAAATTATAATGATAATAGAACACTCCCGTCATCCATTATTCTCGCAAAAAATTTCCTTCTGAGACGAATGCGTGCCTTGAGCCTTCCTGGAGCTCCTTGGCTTCCGTCTGTGGGGGTGTTTCATCGCGCGCCCCGACAAAACCTTCAGTTTGGTGGAACTCGTCTTAGTTTCCCCGAAGGAAATGGGTTTCATTGGTATTCTGCTCAAGTGGTCCTCTCGATCTCATGCACATTTAGGGGTGCCGCCGTCACCGCTTTGCCACCCTTAAAAAGGACCTCTGCTGCTGCCTACGACACGGCGGTAATAAAGGCACTTATCATCTCACGGTACAATGAACCTTAGAAGTGAATCCAATGAATGAATTTCAACTTTCTTGACGGAATCTTAACTTTTTCGGCATTCAGAAGAAAGTCTTTATTTAACGCCTTGTGGGTACATCCGCCAAAATTGCTCCATATATTTTAAAAAAATGAATTCTCCTTAAACACACACTCATATCCCATTTTTTAAGGGAGTTCACACTTATACATATCAAAACTAAATGATTTCAAGATTTATTCAGCCAAATTTTGGCTGAAGTTAAACTTTTTTGTTTGAAAAACAATGCCAACGATAAGTCCATGATTGTGATCAAAAAGAAAAATTCGGAAACTTCATCTCAACAATTAAGTTATACCCATTTTTAATTTTTGTTTTCGATTTTAGATCTTACATAAGTAAGATATTTTTGATAATGAACATTGTTTTTAGAAATGAAATAGAAAAATATTTGTCCACATATGTATGTATCTAGAAAATTTCGCTACAGTTAATAATTTGAAAAGTTGTGTACCGTATATGAATACTCTGCTTATTCTGGCTGTTCGAAGCCTTTTTTAGCCCCAAACCAGTTTCCAAATAAATCTGGTTATAAACTGTTCTAATTAATTAAATTCAGTGTTTACAGGGAGCCCTCAATTACGTTCCACATAAACAGCAAAACGACTCTACAAAAGAGCACACACCACCCACAGTCGCGGAAATCTAATTACCGCGAGCCCTAACCAAATTTACGAGTCCCAATCAACCCCCTAAAAGCCTCTGTCACAGTGGATTATATGGGGAGTGTCCTGGCCGTCGTCACGGGATGCCCCCAGCATCTTAGCGGGATTAGAGACCCCCTGACAATTGCGTTATCGGAAGTCGGGACGCCCGGTTATGAGGAACTTGCTCTTTTCTTTTTAATTTTTATAGGTAAAATCGAAAGGCGAGCAGCCGCATCCATTACAAGTGCACGTGCGAACTACGTGCATGGAATTTTCTCCCGGCATTCCTCCCCGACCCTGCCATTAAAGTGTGTTAAGGACAATTACAGGAAGACAGGCATGCAGAGTGAGGTGGCCGCCGCTCCAGGGGAACCCGGGGGAACCCATCGAGCATTTAACTACTCTTTAAGAGGCAATCGATCTGGGCTGCATCGGGCGGGTGCGGGCAGTCAATATGAATCGAGAGAAGAATCCGTAAACATGGATCCCCGAGCGGGGGCAAAGTCCAGACAATTCATAATGATGCCTTCTTCCCTAAGGATGCCCACCCTTGGCCCTGACCCCTCGGCCCGTCATGAGATGACTTTTTGCCCAAAATGAGTTATGACCCAACATCTCCGCTGAGGGCTCGGATTACCGAAAAGTGGGCGCTATCTTCGACCGGCAGTCGCCCGGAAAATTAAATTTTATTCATGATTGGGACTTACCCGCCAAAGACCCCCGCTGCGCGATCCTTTAACGCCTCTAATCCTCTCATTTTGAGGTTTTTCCTGCTATTGCTCTACGCCTGGGTGGCTAGAAGTGGAAGTGGGGTTCTGGCTGCGAACTCTTCCTGGAGGTCCTTCCTTCGTCCTGTTCGGGAACGAAGACTTGTCTTCAGTTTTTGACGACTATGGGTGATTCCTACTGCTCCAAATTTTGTGACGGTAGCATTTTTCTAGAGCCAGTTCATTTCTTATCTGTAAAATGGAAACTATTATTAGCATCTTCTCTGTAGGCATTCTTTAAATTATACTAATTTTTCCAACAATTTTTTCAAAATTAATTTTTGGGAATCATGAATTCTCTTGTAAATTGGTATTTAACGATTTTAAAACTAATAATCATATAACTCAAAATAATAACATATTCCGTTGTAAGTATTATATTCAACTTAGTTCTTTCAGCATTTTAAAATTACATAATAATGCATCTACATCTTAGTTTGAAACTGATAGTGAAGTCTAATGTTGTGGAAAGAAGAAAAGTAGTGAAAAGAAAATTTTCAATACTCTGTTAAAATTCAGTAATCGCGCATGAAAGTCTGACCGCGCATCTAAAATTAATATTTTCTGTACTTATAGTACATATGTAGTCCTTTCATAATTTCCAATTCCGAAAATATTGTAATATAATACTTAGGCTAGTTTAACTGTAATTGTTTAAAAAGTAAGTTCAAAGAAAAACGTAAGTGAGCAGTAAAATCTTCTCGCCTAAATTTAAAATGCTATTGATGTAATAAAAAGCCTATTCGAATTTTCTAGGATTATATCAAATTTACTTCGTTTTCGAACTAATCTACTTTTGTTTCTACATATCCAAATACCATTTTTCATTTTCTTACTAATACTAGTATTATTAGATAATACTGGTATACAAACTTTTATCATTCTTTTGAATGAATGGATATGAAATGAAGAGATAAAAAAGGCTTTCTTTAAAGATAGAAAACTTTGAAGTTGGTAAGCTATTGTAGTAATAAGATTTAAGATAAATTTATTCATTTTGGTTGCCTATTTTATCGTTTTCGTATTTGGGATATAAAAGATTAATACTCTAGTACTCCTATATGATAGAGGGAAAATTTTGAAAATATTGGATATAAAAATATTTTAAATATTATAACTAGAATGTAAAAAATTCTATAGCATCTATGTACTTACCATTGGATATAGCTTCTGTTGTTTAATAGTATTCCAAGGATTTTATCCAACTCCGCTAAATCCAGATATTTTTTGGTTCACTTCAATTTTCACTCGTTAACTCGCGCTTAGTTCACTATTTAGAATTTTCGTAACGTTCCCTTATTTTACTCCACTCATGTTAATTTCGTACTCCAACAGTTGTTAAACAGTCGTTATTTTTAAAATTCTATTACAATTTTTGTTTTTTTGATCACAGTGCTCGGAATCGGCAAAATAAGGCGGCTCAATTTGAAATTAAAACGAAAAACTTAAAAAATATATGACTTCTACTGACTCCCTTGACAAACACCATTCAGACAGAGTTTTACTAAGTCCCAGCCGAACCCTGTCTGAAAACTGTATGCGCCGAGAAATCGTTGGCGGCCCCCCTCGAGCTGATTTTGGACCGTTCCAAAAAGCACCCTGATTTTTTCCTCTCTTCAATACGTCAGCGATGTCGTCGTCGTTGATGATATTTTTCTTTCTTTTTTTTCGCTTGTGTTATTTATTTTGAAACTCGAGCCAAAAACAGAAACACAGATAAAAAACAAGAACAGTATCTTTCGGGAAGCAGCAGGCGCGGGCGTCTCGCTCCCACAGGTCGAGCAGGGACCCTACTTCACTTCACCAATGACGTCACTGCTGCAGCACACTGTACATAATTCACAGATTATGCAGTACATAAGGTGTCCGGTCGCCGGGGTGGTGGGGGTGGTTCCGGTTTTGCACTAACAACTGTATACTCGTTATTTTTTTTCGCTTCTGCAACACTGATTTTGGTGCTTGTCGATCCGCCGAGAGGACTGTGCGCTGTTACTTTCTATCATTTCCCGGACGCACGGCTGCCGAACACATCGCCTGGTGACGACTGCCTCAGATCTGTGTTGGGGCCCCGTAAGCGGATCAGGGAAGCTGGTCAGGGAGCCTCCTCGGGGCTCTCTTTTCGTCCGCAGCGGGGGCTGCGACGACACCCGTCGAGCAGTGGTGAAAAGCGTCCTTCGGCAGTGGGCCCCACCGCCGCCGCAGCGCGCAGACTCCTCCCGCAGGAGCTTTTCCCGTCGGAGCACCCGGCTGCTGGGGAGCGACATCCTGTAACTGTATCATTCGCTGGGGGTACACATGTAAATCTCGGAATCCCGGCAGGAGTTGGCCAATCTCGGCGCTGCAAAGGTGGAGCCCCGGCGCCCCCGTTTCGCTGCCATGCTGGCTGCCGAGGTGCAAATCAACCCCACGAGCCACCCCGCGCTCCCACCCGCGTCGCCCCCTCGCCGGGCAGCGCTAGATTTGAGTTCCCATATCCAAGGCACAAGCAAACGTTGCCAACGCCATCCAGCCATTTTGATTTGGGGCCGCAATTGTGGCCATTTCGCCCCCGTGCAACGCCCGCTAGAGTTGGTTTTAAACTTTTACCATTTTAACGTGATTTTCTCTTTTCTACTTTTACAATTCAATTTCTGCATGGCGGATCCTGTGCGTGGAATTACAACATAAAACAGAGGAGGTCGTGGGTGTCAGTCCCGGGGGCACAAAGGGACTCCTGACGTCCTGTCACCCACCGACAAAAGGGTTCATGTTCTGTGCAGGCGGTGGGTGGCAGTTTTGACCTAAAGTTTGAGGTGCTATTTCAGCTCTAAGGAGTACTTTGTTACGTAACAATGCAACCAACTCGCATTTGTGCACGGAAATTGACTCTCATTTAATTACACAAAAGTTAATAATCTTGTTCAATTTTTATTTCAGTTACTAAGTTCATCTCACTATCAACTCAGTTTTATGCTGTGGCCTTTAAAATGAACTTGCAGAATTATTTCAAAACCGAAGTAAGAAAATTATACAATTGTTTTTTTTTTATTATTCTCTCACAACGCTTTATTATACACACAAGATACTTGTCAATTTAAACTAAAAACAATTTTATGTAACTATCTCCATAATATCCTATTATAATTCTGATCGTTCTAACGTTTACGTTATTAATTATTACCAGATATAATTTTGGCGATAATTGTTTGTGTACGAAAACAAAAGTTTATAAATAATAATAATAAATTTTATTTATAAATAGTCTGCACTCCGTAGCCACTCTTTTATGGTTTAGGATAGTTATTAAACCATTCACAAAAGAATAAACAAAATCCAAATAGAGCAATCGTTAAAATTGGTGAAATGTTACACAATTGGTAATTTATTTATCAAAGATTAGCGATATTTTTCCATTAAATTAAACCGATTTTAGAAATATTAATTTTTGAAGAAGTAATTATCGAGTGTATAACAACATATTATTTTTGCGATACTGGAAAGCTTTTGGTTTTAAGCAGAATAACAAAAACCAAAAACAAAAAAAAAACACTATAAAATAAAACGCGACTAATCTTTTAAAATTACGTAGAACCAATCTGATACCGTTTAATAGCTACCAGAATAAAATTAAAACGCACTGCATCCCTTAGTTACACATAAATGTAAGTCATTCAGTTAATAACTTTGCAAAAGGTTAACACTTTTAATAATAATGATAAAGAAAAAATAGTTCACACTAAAATTGTTTAACGAAAACTTTTCTTCGTTTAGAAAATTATAAGAAGAAAGCAATAATAACTAGGAAAACAATTCATATTAGAACTTTAACAATGTTTCCGCAAACATAAGTGAATGTTTTCTTTCCTTAAGAAATGTTTAAATACTTCGACGCTCTCGAATACCAAATTGATATTACGTTTTTTTTATTTATTACAATCAAAATTGGTGACGGAAATTTGCGCGGCTCCTGTCAACCAAACCGCTGAAAATGGGAAGAGGGCCTCATATTTTTTAAGTACATTAGCACCCAGGACTGAAAGACCGATCTAGAGCAGAACTCCATTCGACCGAACGGCTCGAGGTATGAAAACCAACTGCCTGGCACCCAGCGCAGCGGGGCTCAGGGCGCTCCAGTCTCGCCGATCTCGCCATCAGAGATCAGTTCGCGGATGCTGAGCGGCTGGACCCGTCTGCGCGATCTCTCGCCCCGTTCCCGGTTGCGCGGACGAGCGGATCTCCGGCGGTAGATGCTTAAGCTCTCAGCTCTCGCGCACATCTCCGGGACGGGGGGCCGCTGACTGCCTGAATCAAGTAAGCGGGCAGATTTAAATGATCTCGCAAACTGATCGCGGACAAAATTAACGATCGATGTTTTAAGCGCAATTGAAATACCTGGACATTTTAAAAATATTGAAGGCGCTAATTAAAATTACTAAGTAAAGAAAAATATTTATGTGCACTTTTAAATATGACGTTAAGAGTTTATAAGTTTTTATAATAACGAAACAATTCTACGAAAGACCCAATTAACCTTATTCATAATTCCCACGTAATTTAATCTTCTAAATGTAATCAAAATTTTTCGTTTTCACAATTGCGGAGTGAATTGTTTTCAAGCGTTTTTAAGGCTAAATAAACCGATTTATTTATCTTTTTATTTATATTTATTCGATTTTAAGCTTAGTAGAAAGTAGTAGAAATTATACCAATTTAATGCTAGAATTTAAATTCAACTTTATTATTGCTAGCTTTTCATAAGCAAATAAATATTTAAAAACATGATATAGTGAAAGTCGCTTATAACGACGGCCAAGGAAACGGCAAATTCACGTCGTTATACGTACATATGTATGTATGTTTAGCCGATGTTTTTTAAAAATTAGATGAAAAACAACTTTGTCTATACATTTTATCTCCTCTGTACATAAAAAGTAAATTATTCACGTAGTTAAATAAATAAAAATGTATACAAAATTTATATTTATGCATACATACTTGTGGCACAATATGAGCAGTTCACAATTTTGTAAAAAACACCAACCACGTACAGGATCAATCGCAAACTAAAAATATTATTGTTCCATTTCGATATTGGGAATTCTGAGAAACCCCAAAACGAAAACGGTTACAAAGACAGAGCAATGATAAAGCTAAAAATATTTTTATAGAATACAAAATCCGCGGACAATAAGTAATCCTGCGTCAATATAAATATAACAAAAATGCCAGTATATGTACTGTACATACACCCATCGACCATCTCCAACCGGTCATTCTGAGGTTCACAAAATAAAAAAATATATTTTTCACTTAAATTGTTTGTACACTCGATAGAATAAATAACAATATAATTTTAATCTTAATGTTCATCAGTGCAATTTTATTTTAATGTATGGTATATATGTACATGCAATGAAAATTAAACTGTTCACGTGGAATGCTTTTTATCCATAATTGTGTGGTTTTGTGCCTGTTCGCTTTCAAATTAAACCGTCATTGTTAATTATAGGTTTAATGCCTATTTTAGTTAGCGTGCCTTAAATAGCATAACTAACAAGAGCTAGCTCACGCACCAACAACCCCTTCGTTGCCACTCCCCCTCTAGCAACTTAATTATTTCCATTCGATTTAATTCAGTCAGATGAAAATTTAATTTCACTGCCTGGGGCTTGCTATATGAAAATTCTTGAGTTAATTTAGCGTTATGAAGTGATTCGCTGGCAGGTAACCAATGACGACATCACCAGCAGCCAGCACCCCCTTTCCCGCTAAATAGAGTAGTCGAGTAAAAAGCAAGAGCACGTTCAACTCTTCAACCCCGCACGAGACAGTTCTTCAAGAATTGCCACTTTGGCTCTGAGGGGGTGAACGGAAGATGGAAAGGTATTTTGAGGGGGTGCAATTTATTTCACTTTGCCTTCCCTGACGAAATTCTTTCGAAAAATTATTTTCGATTTTTTCCCAGTGACTTTTCTTAATAGTCAGCCTCGTCATGACCCGAAGACGACGTGGTACACTTTTGGGGTAGTTACACTGTTTTCACATTATTCGACCATTTTTTATGCTTTTATCAGTTGATGGTCAGTGACTGTGATTTATGGTTTGTACATTTGCAACGACTGTGGACTGGGTCCACGGCAGGCGAATTTTTATTCTGAGGGCGAAAAGACATTGGACTTTGATCCTTCGAAACAGGCATATCATAATAGGCAATATTCAGATGATAAAATAACTTTCTTTACAAACAAAATAAACCCAATCATTTGTTTTCTCAAAATATTTATGCGCTCCTATCGCGTTTCACTAATAATACTGCAGTTTCTAAGGTAAAATATCAAATCCTTTATTTGTTTAGATTTCCTTTTTCACACAAATTATTGAAGTCATGTTCGTTTATCCATATATGTACAACATTTTTGTGTCTCACAATTTTTTCAAAAGAACGAATAGATTTATAAACTTTAATCTTATATTTTTGGGGGCCTTGTCTGATTTGCTTTTAGGTTTAAAAATTAATTTTTAATAATGTAACATTCTGAATTTGTTGTGCACACATTAAATGATAAATTTTATTTCTACTCTTTTAGAGAAGTCAAATTTTATTGAATATCCTGTTTTATTTTGAAAGTGAGGGTCAGCTAGTAAATTCTATAGTCAACTCAAAACAAAATGAATATCCTGAAAACCCCAAAAGCTCGGGGGTTAACCCACCAAAGCGAAACGAAATTTTTAAACATTTCAAAGTTCATTATGTTTGCTTGCTTCATGCAAGGAGGCTCTCGGGCGCACTTCCTGTATCGAAAATGTACGCCTTCCGCCTCCAGAGACATTTAAGCGAACGGAGGCGCCGGGACTACAGTCTTCCAGGGAAGAGGGCTGCAATAAAAAACGATCCCCCGTACTATTAGTGCCATGTTGTACGAATTTCAGGGATTTTAAGGGATGTTTTATCCTCGACGACAATAAAGGCGCTCAAGGCCAGGGGGAAATCATATTTCAATGCATAATACCCCCAGCCCGGCGGGAGGGTGTCAGCCCGAGTGACTCTCTGAATCCCGGCCTGCGAAGGGGTTGGGGCGCACCGCCACCGAGTGATAATGGATACAACATTAAAAGGGTTGACGTCGTCAGGCACATTAATTGAAGCTCATGCATTTAGTACATGGCTTCCAGTAATCTTTGATAATTACGTTAATGGAATTAATCACTGGTCTTTTGTAAGCGACCATTTAAGGGCAATGCATAGATAGCGCTCTCTTTGTCAAGCAAATTGATAACATTAATGCATTTCTGAGATAACGATTTCTGAAATTTAAAAATTTGACCCATTGTTCTGACAATCTCCACAAGCTTCTTGAAAATACATTGATCTAACGCATTTCAAACAATATTTTTTTATGAATTTTGGATTCTGCCACATAAAAATTATTATTATTATTTATTCCAATTAAACTTTACAAATATCAACTATTATATGATTTTATCCAAAAATATTCCCAATTGCATATTCTTACTCTATTACTGGCTTTTTGGAAGACCCTAGACAAAAATATCTCCGAGTGCGTTAGTACAATTTAAGGATAATAGTAGTCTTATGTTCTGAAAAAAAAACATTTTTGGGAATGTTGGAACTGAAGCTTTGAAATAAAGGACTCATTAAAAGTTTTGTTTTTTAAATAACTTCGGTTTCCAAATTCAGAATATGCTTTATATAATTTTTTTTTTTGAATTAGTATCTTTTAGAGCATAATAAGTCAATATCTTCACATAATATGCATATCATAATATATTTTAGAATTAGATTGCTGGATTTCTCGTTCCGCATCTTACTCATGTATTTTAGAAAAAATATTCTATAGTCGATCTTAAATTTTGTTTATAAATGATCGTATTAAAAAACATTTAAAACTTGATAAAAAGTGTTTTACTACTTACAAACAAATACATACATGATTCACAGAATGGGTTCGTATAACTTCGTACTATTACCGTACCATTGGACAAACTCCAAAAAGGACAATGACTAAATATCCGCTCATTCCGGAATTTTAGTTTATATATAGTAGATCAGGGAGAAGGTAGTAGAGCCGCCAAATGGCCACAGCATGGCAACTGGGGATGTGTTTCCCGGTCCTCCGAACTAATTCAATCTCTCTAGAAAGCGAAATGGAATTCCCATAACTTCATTGTCATAACCCAGACACCATGTCGAGACAAGACTATCGATCTGGGAATCGGAGCGGCGTCATCCGGCGTTTTTTCCTCAGTTTATCGCCGACATATACTATAATTCATTATATGTATGAAACTAGAACGTGGAAGGCTCCGACGACCTTGTACTGGACCACTAATGAATTTTGCATACATACATACATAAATGTCCGTCCGACGTTCCAACTAGCGCGTAATTACCAGTCCCAGTACTATAACTCACCGCTGCGGCAATGGAGCCCTAGCATTAGCATGCGACTGTTCATCCTTTTCTCGAAAATCGGAGTATCACTTTAAAGGATAGACTCCCCCCGAGAATGTTTCAATCACATCCCCTGCGATTTTGGGGTGGAATAAATTTTTTCTGTTCGACTGGTTCGGGTGAATGAGGAGATATTTAGGAGTCAGCGATATTTTCTGTGGTGCTCAACACACGCCGTCGTAGCCACCCCCGCACCTCACATTTTTGTTTCGAAAATTTGTTTGCTATTCAAATGGAATGCTCCATTGAGGGAGTTGATAGATATTTTACTGTTTGCCTCGAATATTTGATTGCTTTCAGCCCAAGTGCGGTTAGGCTTCTCCGAATTATTTTGAATAAATTCATTTGTTGAGAACATGGAAGAGGATGTACTGAATTCAAATGTCGACGGGGATGTGTTAACTAGTCCTGATAATTTCTGTATGTATGCAAATATTTACATAACTTAAAACTTTGTATGCGGAATGACCCTTTAGGTACTTGCAATTAATTCTAAACAGTCTAACAATCTGAATTACAATTCACGATTTATTTCAGAATTTCTGATATTATCGTGTTTCGAATTTTTTCCTTCTCCTATAATTATATAATTTAAATTTAATTCATCCAGTCATTAACCTAATGTGTATCTAATCGTTTCGGCTAGTAGAAGTTAACCGATATCTAAATAACTAATAGGTTTTATTAAAATAGACGAACTATAAAGAACGTCTTCATCTATTAACTGACAATTAATCAAAATTCGTCAAGGCTTTTATATTTATATAATATAATGGAATCAAAAGTAAAATTTTGGTTTCAACATACATAACATTGTTTGCACTAATTTTTAAAATAATATGAAGTAAATAATCTATTCTAAGCCCCAAGATTTTTTACTTTAGATTTGTATTGCTGTTGAAAGTTTTATTAACTTGACAATACATATTTCTTATTTAGTTGTAACGTTTTTAAAAAGTCTTTCAGTTTAAAACGCAAGAAGGGAAGTAAGCTATGGTAACTATAATATGATAAAATTATATTTTGAATTTTCATTTCGGTTTATAATAACTATTATGTATATGCCTAAGTATAACTAAAGTTTTTAAAAAAGATTATATAAAATCACTAAATGATTAATTATATAACTTTAAATGTGAAGAGTGTTTTATTTTATTTTGGAGTATTAATTATTGAAAAATTGAATTTGTTTTTAAAATGTTACATAAGAAACGTGAACCCACTTCATAAATCAATTTCGTTAATAAAAGTGTTATAGGAAAAGATAGTTGAATTTAATAAGAGGCACATGTGAAACACAATTGCACGTAACTTTATTAAAAAAAAAAAAATTGTATTATATTTTATTTTAAATAAATGTTTATAAATAATGCAAAATTATGCCGAAAATCATCATCCCATCTTTCTGAAATCCAACAGCTCCGTTGTGGTGAAAAGCGCAAAGTTCGGGATTTCGAGCGGCTCGGAGGTTTATAAAAGCTCCGGGGCTCCTCTGCGCAGTTCAGGAACGCGTCCTTCTCCAACCCTTGCCAGGACGAATCTCGACCAATGACTGGTGGCTACAAATGTTTCCACTGGGACCATGTTGAAAATGCTGCAGACTTCGCAGGTATGCCTGCACCCGTTCCTCCACAGGCCCAGCGGCTGGAGGAGGAGCTCTTCGAAGACATAAGGGCCCCTCGCCGCGCCGCCCGGAGCCCCAGCACGCCCGTAGGTTCCAGGGACGTTTATTGTTTTCACGAGCTGAATCAATTTCCGTTCCCACCGCCGCCCTCGCCTGCACCCAGAGATAACAGGGCTTAAGCCCATAAATTCTCAGGATTTAAATCTATTATGGCGCACATCTAGGACTCGGCCATCCTCCTCGTGGAGCCCCTGCTAATTTGGAGCTCCGCTCCCGACCGGGGGGCTGCTTGTTGGGTACTTAACAAAACTACGAGGAGCCCCGCAGTGGAAAGTTTGTCTTTAGGACAGGATCGGGGGCGGGCGGGGTCCCAGCGCCATTTTGAGCAAGCCCCTCGTCAGCAGGACGAAATGGGGAAAATGTTTTTGCTGAGATTTTAATTTTCTCCCACTCTACGATGGCATCCTTAATTTAATTCCGTGAAGCTCCGTAAGAAGTCAGAGAACTTCATTTTGGGTAAAAATCTAATTAAAAACTTAAACGAGATAAATGCTGAAACTTTCTGGGACACCAAAGTCTTCTGTTAATTAGAAAATACCTGGTGGTTCCCTCCGGTGGCTTGGCTCTTTTCGCAGGGCCTTTGTTAGCTTTTACTGAGGATGAAACCTCAAAAGTGGAACTAGGAAAATATAATTACAAAAGAAGTGGCAACAAGATGAAAGAATAAGGGAAAAATGAAAGAACTTTTAGTACTTATCCTTTGCTGGAAAATTTAAAAGCTTTTAGGCCATCAAAATAATTATCTACTGCAAAATTTAATCGTCGATTGTACAACTCGACTACTCTTTAGTTTCCAAATCGGAATCTAGTCATCAACACATGTTGAAACAAGAAAATAAAACCAGAATGTTTCAAGAGCCCTTAATAGTTTTCAAAAAAATTTTAGGTCAATGAATTAATTTGTGCAATATAAGAAACTAAAGAGTTTTAAGACCCAGTAATCAAAAGTTTTTTCTTTCAATTCTTTGATTCATCCCTTCACTTTGTAATATAATAAAGTTGGTATTATTTTGCTAATTTAAAAGCTTAGTCAGATGGTAAAAAATTAGGATTCTAACCACCACAGCTTATTTTTGAATTCATTGCACATTTGTATGTTGGTTTAATAAATTTTAGTAATAAAATTAAAGTAATTAGAAATGGAAATTCTTTCATCTACACGTTTATAAAAAGTCCTATTATCTCCAACCAGTAAATATCGATTTTGATATGTAGCTTACTATTTTTAGGCTTCCGTTCCTCATACTAAAAATGCTAACTTTTATAAGATCAATTTATTGTCCATGTGTCAATGCACTTTTTCTTGAAAACGGCTAGAAATTATTATATAATATTAGAATACCAACATCTCGACCCTCAACCTCCTGTTATATTTCATTTTAATTTGATATTGGATAGGTTTTTTCTTGACTGTGAACAAGCTACAATTACTTACCACTAAAAATTGAACAATAAAATAACTTTTACAAAAATAATAAAACTAGAAGAGTTCAATATTTTACCTACATGTATAAACTTAAACTAAAAAATTATTATTTTTTATAACAAAGAAGTAAGAAAAGAGTATTAAAGAACAATATACAAAATTATTGACACTTAAATATTTACAATATCTAATGTCGTATTTTATTCATTTGTAAAATTAATCATATTTAAAAAAATATCCGTAAATTATGTAGGAAATATTAAATGTTGTTTACTTTAGGAATCTGAAAAGTTATCCGTATGTTAAATGGGGATATTATTTCTACACCAAAGTTTTATTTTTGAGATGATATCGTATTAACAAAACTTACGACAGCAACCACCTTTTTTTAAGAAATAGTATATGTATGTATGTACACTTTACTTAAATTTTCCATTTTATGTCTTGTAAAATATTGAAATTATGATTTATTACCTATCTTAATTAAAAAAACAAATAATTCCGATTTGAACTAAAACTCTTTTATAGTATTCTTTAGGATCAGTTTGATGTGAAAGAAATATATTATGAAGTATTTTGAAATACGAATTTAAAAATGAATATATTACTTTATAAATTATTACAAAAATAGTTTGAAGACTGATAGTAACAAAATAATATCGTATATGTACATTTTTCAAAGCCCATTACCGCTGTCCATATTCAGGAGATAAAATCTCCTAATTAGCAGATTTGCTTTTCTGAAGAGTCTCAATGAGTTTTCAATCTCATTGAGCATCATCCGATAAGGACAGCAACGTGAGCAGGATCCGGACAATTTTAAATAGAAGCAAAAAAGAACCATCCCCTTGTTTATGAGGCGTCCCTTTGGCTGGCTGCCTCTTACCCGGCGATTTCCATAATAGATTCATAACGATATTATGACTCCCGTCCCGCCAGGATAATGCTCCCTGTTCGCATAAAAAGACATAACAGGGATGCGTTCAGCAGACGACCACTGGAAACGAGCTGAGTCCTCTAATGATGTTCATCAGGAGTCGTTAATACTGTTATAGGATTAGTGACGGGATGCTTCCTAGGAACGTCCTGGAGATGGGAAGGAGCTGAGACATTATTGCTGTTTTGCAAATATTCCAAGTAAGCTGCTGTCCCAGCAAAAATAACTTGTTTTCGATTTTAAAAGGTTTGCTAAATTTCTTTCCTCGAAAGTCAAGTTCAAGTTGTAAAAAATGCAATTTCTTCTCAAGGATAAAAAATTTGCAACAAAAAATACAGTGCAAGGGAAACTGCCCACTTAAGAGGGCAGCTATCACAAAATCTCGTTACTTAAAAATTCTAAGAAGAGTGCTCTCCTGTTGAAAGTGACTCACTTTTGGTAATGAAATTGCATCTGATCCAGACAATGTCCAAAGTGGAGCAAGGGCCAAGAAAGGACACAATAAAAATTTACGGCGCGGTGGGGCCAGAGTAAAAGTCTCGGTGGACAAAACCTGGAAACAATCAGGCAAATGGCCCACACGCATTTGGCTAATTGAAATGATCGCCTGGGGAGAGATCCTGTGGGAGTCGGTCCTCCTTTTGTGCGAAAACGCCTGTTCTTACACCGCCGGAATTTAAATCGCAAACGTGAAAAGAAATTGTAAACAAGTGGCACATGGAGGAACGAACCCGAAGCCACTAATGGAATTATTTGCCACGTTCTGCCCGAGCGATTGCGATTACAAGGATTTCAAGGATTACTGCCAGGGGATTTCGATGGCACACAGTTTTGAGGTGTAAATGGAGATTTATTCGTGAAAATCGACAGATCACAAAATTCGGGGGAGGGCGACATTTTACCCGGACGTTTTATTGATTTTCATCACCTTGATTGCGCGACGCGTCTGCAGACGGAGACACTTCTCCGTCGCGACGGACCGCCCTCTCGCAGTTCTTGGGCCCGACAAATCCGTCCCTTAAGTCCTCTTGGCGCTTAATTCCCAGGCATTTACGGGGCAATTTGGGATCCATGCGCTAGTCTGGGACGTGTATTGGAATACATCGGCGTAAATCCTTGTTAATATCCCTTTAAAGTCCTCTCCAGCAGCCACTCCAGCGGGGGAACGAGCGCTTTGCCGGTATTTAAGAGGATCAATTTTTATCGCTTGTCCCAGGGAGCGGAGAAGATTTGCTACCGCTTCGCAGGGATTTGCTCGGTTTTAAGTTTTTCGTTTGCTAGACAAAGAACATTTTAAGATGATAGGATGGCGTTTTAAAAGTTCTTTCTTATGTTTGCACACAATAAGCTATACTATATTTAAAAAATTTAAGAATAACAAATACTAGATATAAATTCAAAACGTAATGTTAATAACTTCTTAGTTGTTAGCGATTTAGGAACAAAATGTGTGTTAAAAAGCAAAAGTAATAAATTGTCTGTTCCTTCATTAACTTCAAAAATGTACATATATCTAATAGAAAAAAATTCCGGATAGGTTTTTTGTTGGCCTGTTTTCTGATTTGGATAGATAAGACACTGGAACTAAGAAAACGAAAACAATTTTAATTTATATACCTTACTTAATGTCATTTTATCCTTATTAAAATCGTGTCAGATACACGCCTTTAAGGATTGTTTAACAACTGTTTCTACTGAAACTTTTAGTTAGGGAATTTTAAGTATGAAAGTTATTTTAAAAGTATTCTTTCAAAAATTCAAATTCAGACCTTTGTATTTGTAGCTATTTAACGTATTAAATTGTAATGAAATGCTTCAGCAGAGATAAAAAGAGTTTTCACCGCCCACACACCGCTAGCCGAGTTATTCAAAAGTTGAGAATTTCTCATTTCACATAATCCCAAATCCATACGTGGATTAAAACCGAAAAAAAACATTCACCCACATGTGTTCCGGTTAAATCTCCCGAGGGAAATCAGTTAAGCCGACTTTAATGATGACATCCATTCACCCCGTAAATCTTCCTGTATGCGATGTTGCTGGATTTCATCATCATCAACTTCGTGCAGATATAAAAGTCCTTTTTTCCCGCACACTCAGATTTCCAGATTTCTCGCAAAAGGGCGGGTATAAAAATGAATAGGGAGTTTTTCTCGTACCTCGTTAGTGCCACAAATTACGTTCGGCTAACAACCTGTTAACGCGTTACCTAAGGAGTCCTAGGGGGCGCATATTCGCCAGAAGTTAATAAATTATTCAAAAAGTTCTCAGGGTGCCGTGTTAACTTAGTCGGTTAATACAATTACGGAAGAAAAAGAGAAATGACACCACGGGACCTCATCGCCGCGGGGCTGGCAGGTGGCAACCAGAAACCAATTCCCAAAGGTTATATAAAATTTATTAGGCAACCTGTTGCCGCTCACCCACGAGCTAACAAGTGGGTTTGATAGATTCGTCGGCTTGTTGACGAATTCGAGATGAGGCGTGCCGTGCGTCTTCTTTGAACGATAAAAAAAATCCTTTGATTACTAATAAAAATCGCAGGATATTTTTCGCATCCTTTCTCGTATTTCCTAAAAATCTAATAAAATTCAAAAAAGCTTAGAGTACCCTATAACATCCGTTCGCATCGCGGATGTTTATCTGTTATCGGGCGAAATGAAGTAAAATTGTCGGCAAATTGTTTGCTTGAAATTCAATTAACGTCAAGCATCAGAATAAAGGAATACGAGAGGGTGCCAGCTCCTGCACTCAGCCGCTCCTGACGCCGGGATGAAGGGATGAAGTTGTTTTCACCATACCGACACGACACCCGCAATTTAGGGGTTCCAAACGAAATTACATGATAAAAGCCCCGATAAAGTGCTCCTGTCAGCAGAGCTGGACCCACCACATCCAGAAAATGAATATAGTATGCCAGAAATTCAGAATCATGGACCTGGAATCTCGACGAAGCAATGAAGATGAGCTTCCACCCTTTGTTTGCCCATCGCTGTAATATCTTCGGGCATATAATTTTTCGATCAAGAGATCAACAAACACGTGGAGGTAGGCTGTTTGCCGACTTTCAGATGTATCTCTTCGGGATCATTGCAGATTCCGCCCCCACCCTCCGCGGCTGCAGGATGTAATTAACGTTTTCCACTGCCCTCGAGGGGTGGGTTTGTTTGCAGAGTTCTTCCGCTGTGTTTCTTTCATGTAAATTACTTCTCAGCACTTCGCCACTAGAAAACGCGGGCGTCGAGGAAGAACTTTATATAGATTAAATTTACCTCTTTCAAAAGACTTCCTTATGTAAGATTCTATAGAGCAGCGGAAAGTTAATCCTAGAAGCAGTGCAACTTGAAAAATTAATTAAGGCAAGAAACTTAAAACACTGACAAACTTTCAGTGATATTTTTATAAATACATAGTAGATTTTTATAAATGTGTATAATGTGCTAGAGTTATACTTCAAAGTGACATTTAACAATTTAAGACTTACCTAAGTAAACAATTTCTTTGTTAATAATTTTGTTATTTTTTTTAACGTTATATCTTATTATCTTTTATCTTATGTGCTAGTATATGTATGCCTAATATAACAGTGTAGAAAGTGAATAATAAAATATAAATAAACATAAAAAAGTCGATTGGTAACCCATTTCCTATAAATATTATTTATGAAAATCAGCAATTACTTTTAAAAGATCAAATCTGTTTCTAAAAGAACCCTTAAGTCTAAATTATGACTATTGAATGTCTAGCATCCTTTAATACCATTAAATGGGGTAATTTTTCTCAATAAATAAAAAAGTCTTCGTAATCGCCTTAATGCCATTCGACAAACGACGAATAAGCGCCTCGAGCTAAGGTGACGACTTGAGATAAGATTTCTATTAAATCCCTCAGCCCTTATCCTTGTTCGAGACGTAGAAACGTAATCACAGAAACGGATTTAACTTGCAGGGAAAACAATGAAGGGCACCTTCTTCATCTTCGTTATCACGTCTCCTCTTTTTATTTTCCTCCTGGTCGTCCAGAGAAGATTTCAATATCCCCCAAGGGCACTAACACCTCCTAATGGTGTCAGGAGTGTAAATAGGATGGGACGATCCTGATAACACTTAATGACTGTCCCGATTCGTGGAAATCCGAGGAAATTATCCCCGCTTAAGGTCGAAGAGCCTCCGAGGTGCTAAGGGAACAGTTCCGAAAAGGAAACTGCCTCAATGACTAAATTATACAGTGCTCAAAACGAAGATGAAGAAGGGGGTTTTAGGACAATGCGCTTTTGTGTGTAATCTCGGGAATTTAATCGCAGTAAGTGATTGAAATTGTTTTGCTTGTTGCGTTTTATCCTGGACGTAAAAAAATAAGTAAAAAGTAAAAACTTTTAAACAAAAGTAAGAGCTAAATTCATAAATTTAAAACATATTTCATCGTTGATTTCCTGATAATAATGAAACGGGCGACGGGTCCATTAATAACTTCTAGAGATGAAAATCCGACAGATCATTACACTGCCGTTCGAAGTCACGGGCATGACTTAGAACGAAATCCGATCAAAACCCCCCTTGATTGCAAACGAACCAAAAAGTTATATTTTCCTCCTGACTGATTTTCCATATATCTCCAGGAGCAGCTCAAAACCGCCCACACACACCGAATCTGCGGAGGAGTCCTGTGGGGTGGTGGCCCCAAGAGCAGTGATAGCGCCTCCCTGGGAAATCGATTCGACCGAACCTTCCTTTCGTCTTCCGTCATGAATGCCGCAACAAAACGGCTCTTAATGGGATATGCGTCGAGGACCCTCATTGAAGTTAATTGAAAATGGATGGCGGCAGCTCAGTTCGATATCGAGCGAATCACAGAAAAAGGATAAGCGCCCTTTCCTGATCCCGACACCGTGCCCTAGATTCATCGCACTTCGCACTGGAAAAAACAAAATTAGGCAAATATTAAGTTACTCCACGCCTCGGTTGACTGCTTTGATATTTTTATCGATAAAATTTCATTTTGAGTATCGATTTAGGCCTTGAATACGATAATGAGCTCTCCCGTCCGAGTGATCGGAATTCGAAATGAGCAAGAAAAAAATATCCCGGCATTTCTTGAACGGATGACAATCCGCTGATTGCAAAATTCAATTTCGAAGACTTTTCTTTATTGCCATCATTCTGTTTCAAGAAATAAAAAAGAAAAATATTCTGAGAAAATAAAAAGGGGAAGTCCTTGTAGCTGGAAAGTCGTGACTTTTTACTAAAGACGATTTTTCCATGGCATTCGAATAAGAAAATTTCCACATTTTCTTGATGTGAATTTTTACAATTTAAAACCATTTATAATTACGTATGTAAATCTAAATCATATTTTGTTGTATTTAGTCCAAGCTCTTCCTCAAGGAAGCGAACCATACTCAATTCAGTAATTCTTTTCTTAAGGTGTACAAAGTCCAGTGCAGAAATTGAATTTTCAAATGTTGACGTTGGTTAGAAAAATTTATTGAACCAAAAACAATTGTCGAATCCCGGAGTTGTCGCAATAAATTTTGTTGTAACGACTTCTACCTCGTTTTAGAATTGTATACACTTCCATAGACTTACACCGTCCAAGCAATAAATTCAAAATTTGAAAGCTGACACTTTTACAAACCATAAATAATAATAGCAAGAGCCCGTCGCGCTGCCGACTTTATTTCACGCTAGTTAATCACAAATTAAAAGCCCACCCTCTTCGTCCACCCTCGCCTTTTTCACGAAGCAATAATCCAAAGAGCACTGAGGGGGAGGATGCCGGTGATAATGCCTGATGAAGACATTTTTTAAGTTAAATGACGTGTTCGAATTTGTAACGCTAAAAAGCCCCTCTCAATGAGGTCCACGATTAATCCGAATCCATATTTTGGCCGCGCTCAGTGAATGGCTGTGGCTCATAAAAATGTTCAAAAGGCAAAACGAAATGTACACCCTGTGTTCACCGGGGATGCCCCATGCCGGGAAAGCACCCGGCAATCTTGGGATCCAGGAGTTTGTGCAGGAAAGCGTTGCAAAAATGAAACATCCCCTAGATGGTAAAGAGCTATAAATGTGGTCTGCACATTTTTCATGGATCATAGACAATAAACAAGCAGCAAAAAATATAAAAAAATGGGGATGAAATCGCTTTTTAGAGGATGCAAAATGTTTTCTCTCAGAAAAGTAAAAATGGGTTGCTCTATTGTGACTTATTTCGCCCGTTAATGGAAGCAACCTAAATATATTCTTAATTATTTCGGCAGTTGCAATTATTTTATCATGCTGGGGAATCCCCGCATAAAGCCGAGGGGTTGCCGCTTCATTTTAATCGGTGCTTTCATGTTAACCACTTCGTCATTAACTGTGGGACATGAAAGTGCTTTCCCACCCCAAAGACTACCTTAATTTAAAAACCTGAGCACCGGCTCCTGTTCGAACCCACAGGACATTAGGAGCCATCAAACGGACGTCGGCCACATGATGAATGGCGACTGATAAATTACTGCAGCACGCGGAGTCCCCTCGGCAGCCCTGGAAGTCATGAAGTCCTCGGCGGCATAATTCGTTTTGTTCGGTCGCATCCTTTTCGTGAATAGAACCGGAAAAGGTTCAAGGAAAGCAGGAAATTTGATTTTGCGATATCTCCTTGGAGCTTCGATTCACTAAATTTACACTATCGTGATGAGATTGCGCCGGCCACCTTAGAAACGTCCTTTTCATTCGAGGAGTTACCCAAGACCGCTCAAAGGCGCAAGCTCGTTAAAATTCATCTTTTTATCCCAGGAGGCTTCGCAGCATCCATTAATGATATATTCGATCGAAGGACCTTCATTATGCCGCAATTCACGGCCCTCCTTAAGTCGTATCCGCTTCCAGACAATAGACCCTGGAATCAGATAGCTCCTCGTATTCGGCAAATCGCCTGCTCATCCTTGTCCTGAATGCCGTGAATTTATGAGTTGAATGGATGTCATGGTGACATAATCATATCACCTTCCGCTTGATTACCCGGAAAACGCTTCCCGATCCCCAATTAATGGCGTTTTTTGATTTCATCTCGATTTGATCTCGGACGGTTTTTTTGTGCTTTATCCTGTGGTAAATGCCGAAAATCCCGCCAAACAGGGGAGGTGAAATTTAGCTTAAGAATTGGCTCGTAAAGGCGCTTGGGCATGTTGATTCTGAGTTAAATCCTAGCAACGCTTCTTTAAGCGGATTTTCGTCCCATCCAAACGAATTCAAGCGTTTACTAAATATTTTTCAAAAAATTTGCTAAGCCGCCTTTTCTTCAACTACATAGGCTCTTTTAATATCAGATTTTATACTTAATGACCGGAAAAGTTTAAAATATGTACACTTCGAAATTAAACTAAATTCAATATCTAACCAACAGAATTACAAGTACAATTTAGAATATGTTTGTATTCAAGTTTTAATATTGTAGTTTCATATTATATTCAGCTTCATAAATTTTAGTTAAGATCTTTACAAGTACAAAACGAAATGGATTTTCGAAAACTCATCTTGCACATAGGAAAAGAAAATGGAATGGAATCACAAAAATTATATTTCAACCGAATTTTAATGTAGATAAGTTTATGTTAGACTAACTAAAACATCTAGACCATTGTATGGATATTAAAAACAAAATTTGTGTTTAAGAATTTGAGAACTTTGCGTTATGAAAACGTAAATTGTATATAGTATTTAAAATAAGGAAAAATGACTTCGCATAACTTAGTAATTTTAAAGTTCCTTGTTTCGGTTTAATAATTTTGAGCGAATTATTTGAAATTAGTGTTCCATGTTAAGCAAAACTAGAACAACCATAACTTTTATTGTAAAATCATTCTGTACAAAAGGTTAGTCGGAATAAACTCACCCTTTAAACGATAAAAAGGAAGTTTCAGATACATAGAATAATATTACGAAACCTGACAAAAATAAATTCCCCTGAATATACACATGTAATCCTAAATCCAGGCCCAGTTGAAGCACAGGGACAATTTTCAAAAGCTGAAGGAAAGTAGCTCTGGAAGGCAATCGATCTGAAAAACAATCCGACAACAGTCGAGGGGCGGAGTGCCTACGATAAATATCTTTCGGTTTCCCCCTTTCACCCAAGCGGTTTACCAGGTTTCAGTGTCTCACCAGAAAAACCTCAAGGGATTCAAGAAACATCTCAACGGATGCGAAAGAAAAACCCCACATAAAAAACCCGAAACGGCGGAAACAAATCACTTCGCCCTAAATCGTAAGTAATGAAATTTTTATTTGTCGAAGTTCAGCAGGTTTTGGATACAAAGTCGCCTCTTAAGGTGCCCGAAGGTACCTCAGCGGGATCAATTAGATTTATTGGAATTTTAAAGTCGCTTCATATTCAAGTTCTCTTTTTCCCAACAAGTGTCGGGATGCCCACCCGAGAAATCTTGAGAATCCAATAAAAATTCTGAAGCTTTTTAAAACAAGCCTCACGTTTCAGGGGAATCCTTTTAATGTAGTCGCGGCCGTCGGAAATTTGCTCCAAGTACAAAAGTTCTTGGAACAGCTCCTGGCGGTGGCCAGACACTGCACAGGATAAGGATTTTCCGTGGGTCTTAAGAGCCCCAAAATTTATGCCACAAAACTGGAGCAATGCACCCTCGGGGTAAGTGCAGTTCGCAAATTGTTTGAGCATCGGATTACGATCCTGGAAGCAGGCGGTAACGAGTGCATTTGAGAGGCTGGAGTATGGAGCAAATCTCGTCCTTCTGTGGTAATATGCATTTGATGAACTCCTCCAGCAACTAAAACATCCCTGTCCATCGCCCCCAAGTATTCGTTTTGGGGGAAAGATGCCGGGGCTGAAAAGGGACCATTCATCGTCTTTCAGGAGAATAATTCGCACAATCAACGCCGGGGAAAAGCCATGACTACATTAGCGAGGAGATTTCAATCTGCCGTGACTTTGATGATGGGTTCCGATTGTAATCGATACCACAGCGCTATTCATCCAGGGATTTGAATAACTTCTGGGAGGCATCTTCCCGAAGTTCATTAATTTTACATGAGATTGCGAGACATGGTGCCGACGACACGGTCCCTTTTCTGGCCCACTAAGCAAAGCGTCGTTATTAAGAGCAGGAGATCCTGCTCCAAGGAGTTCAAGGTGTTTGTGGAACAGAAAAGGTGGTCGACACTGAGCCGAATATTGAGTTACAAAAAGGAGCTTGCCGGTCTTCCTTCAGGAGGGACGTCTAGGAAGTATTTAATGCAATAAACGGTTCCAATTCTGGATGATACGCAAAGGAGATGGGATTCAATTTTGGTTGGGGAATTTTAATTTAATCATTCCCTCAAGAATAGATCTGATTTCAATTTAATTCCGGGTAAGCAATGAGAAGTGCCTAAAAAGAGTGAAAACTTGTGATTAACATTTTCTTCTTTATTTGCTTCCCTATTGAAATGAATGTTTGGTATTTAGAAACACTGCTTAATTTGAAAATGCTCATTAAATAACTTTGTAAATGTATTTTATCCTCAATTTGTCAAAAATTTCCTATAATGGACTGAAATATTTTAGCATTATTTGATCGGAAAGGCAGTAGAAAATTTTGCTATTTTCCCATCACAAGCAGTGGTTGGTATCAGCAATGTTATGTATAGAATGTCATGAAGATGCTTCTCTGAAATAAAAGCATACGAAAATAACAGATCTTTGCTCTTATACCTTCCAAAAAGCCATTTAGCTCTAAGATATTTGAATATAGTTTGTTTTGTTTTAGAACTGCTTCGTCATTCTGAGACAATATTCTGCTCCGGATATTAAACAATCTCATTCCTCAAACACAAAAATATTAGTTCCAGTTGAAGTCCTCAACCACTCAATCAAGCTCCGAAGGATCTTCCCATTTCTCATTATTTCTTGTTGACATAATCTCGCATGTCGTCCGTCGTTCCCGTGGGCCGAGATGTGACGTCGCAGCCCCCGGGCTCTGGAGCTTGAAAACAGTGGCGAAGCAGCGATTAACTTCCCACTAAAAGGCGTTTTGGTACGTGAAGAGGATGTGCCCGGAGGTCATCCTGCGGCAGGAGCAAGGAGCAAGGAGCAAATCCTCCCTTGGCGCAACTTGAACTTTGCCGACGGAGGACAAACTTTTTGGGCAGGACAAACAGACGGGGAAGATTTCGGATGCGACTCATCCTGCACCTCCCGGGGGTGTTTGCTTAGGCAACAATCAAACATCGTCGATATTAGAAAAATGACAAGGGGTGCGGGCGGGTGGCAAAGTCCTGCGGATGTAGGACAAGTGGAAGATTGCAAGTCACCGGGGATTAAGTTCTGTTGCGACTCCCGAAGGATGACAGCAAGCAAACAGGACTCAAAGTTTCGAGAGCTCCTCATTACCCATTAGTCGGAGATGCTGCTCGGATGCTGACTGAGAAGTTGCGCCAAATGAAGCCAATAAAGTCGCCCTCCTTCGGGTGGTGGTGGATTGGCCTAATAATTTTAATTAGGAAATGGAGCCTACGTTTTTCGAGCACTAACTAATGGCGGTTGAAGAGACCGTGACAATTTTGATTGACACAAATGAAGACGAATCATGTAAGGGGTAGCACTTCAGTAATTAGCGAATTAGGCAATTTTGGGCCGACGACGGAAAACTTCCTTAATCACTCCTTTACGTAGAATCATTAATTTCTTGAGATGTACTGCTTGTAACTTGTAACTCGGGTTACTTTAGCCTTGTTTATTATATTAAGGATGAAATTTTTAAACTTATTTGAAAAATCCCCAGAAATTCAGATAGTGCATGTTCAGAGGAAATACATACATACACACATATATATTTCTATATCATCCATACACATATATAGCATTTTTAAAATCTTAAATTTTTGCTAGTTGGTACTTCGTTATTTAACAAGTGCACATCTCAAAATGCAATCAATTGAAATATAATTTAAAAACGAATGCCAAAATATTAATTGTACCCACCAAGCTACAGAAAAACAAGTAAAAAAAGAAATATAATATAACAAATAGATAACATAAGCATAATACGAATATATTTTTAGGTAAATACGTACATAAGGTAAAACTATCGTTTCTATCTTAAAATGAGCCATATATAAAAATATTGATATAAATATGTCAAATTTATTTCGAGTTTCAAAAATTTAAAAGTCCCTTTCTACGTACTATAAGAATTCAACTGATAGAACTGTACTTGCTTCGAAATCTCGAACTTTTTTCGACATTCCGAAGTTCGAACTCAAAAAGCCTTCCAGAAATCAGGTGACTTTCTTTGATAAATAACCGTCAGAGCTTTTCAACGCTTTATGGACAATTTTCATAAAATTCGCAGAACTTTTGGTAGTGCCATTTCTAAATATTTTAAGTAACGTACCAAATATACATAAAAAGTATGCGGCTTTAGGAAGACCAAACTTTAGTTAGATTTTTTGCAGACTCATCTTATATGTATTCTGTGATCGATATTAATTGTGGTTTTTATATCAGGTATACACTTCATAGCGTAATCTATTTGTTGATTAATGTATAGTAATTTGTTACGACCATTCTAGTCAAAGTACAATGGTAAGCACACCGGTCGCAAGTGTATACGTTCAAGTTCTGCTTACTTATATTAATGGAAATCTCAGGGAATAATATACATTATAAATTACACAAAAGATTCGACTGTATGAAAAGATATCACATAAGTAGCAGATTAAATAGGCAAATCGCTGTAGCCCGTAGTTAGGATAACTAATTATATGTATTATTTAGTCGAACAAAAGAATATGTAATCAATGCATAAACTTACGTTAAAGAAATATTATAAAAAAAAATTTATTTCATTTAATAATAATGAATTTTTGAATTAGAAAGCAAATATCATGTTTTTTGTAGAAACAACAGTGTAAGAATCAAAGTATTCTAATTTCTATTGCAACATTTAAATATAATCACGTTAACTTGGAAATAAAATTCTCTGTAATTCGTCTGTTTGTCGTTTTATTTACAAATTTCTGTGTAAATTAAATTAAATTTCCATATAGTTTACCATCCAATTTCCATAATGGCAAAATTATTCAACGAAGAGATGATAAATTATGTTCGCAGCATTTCACAGAAGTGCAATTTTGATCCAAACGAGTTTGAACCAGGCGAGACTTACATTGCGCAGCAGCCTGCACGCAAGGGTCACGTCAATGCAATGAAAACTGACCCAACCTCTGAAGGACATCGGAAAACAACCACCCCCGTCGGAGAGGGTGAGCCCTGTTCTGAGGACGAAGACGTCGACTGGGAAGCAAAGGGAGCAGGCGATGCCAAGACAGATCTTGAATTCCATGAATTTTTAGCTAACATCGGCATCACATCCCCCCAATATTGCGCGAAGTGCAATAGTTGCAACAAATTAGGCCCTCCAATTCGCCGCATTTTGGGACCCTTTCCCGACGAGCCAATTATGGCCGCTCTGGACAAGATTTTTGCCCTTTTTGGAATAACTTTCTATGAGGAGACTGAAGAAATGGCAGAGCTAGATGAAGAATTTGACGCCTCAGACGACGAAACTGAGGGCTTAAACTTAGACCCTAACTTATTTGATTTCGATTGTGCTGATGATTAATAACTACTCCGATTTTAAATAAAACTTTAATTGTTTTGAACACGAAAATTGTAGGTTTAAATTGTTGTAGTTATCGAAACGGCTTATTTCTTAATTTCACATGGAACTTCCTCTACTCATTTAATTTTAAAAGGATTGTTTTTGGAGATTTTAATATTTTCCATCCTTGTTGTTGCATCTGAATGTTGGTCCATCCTGCTTATCGTTGTTGTTTAGGTCTTCTTACTGTGTCCTGTCAGCTCTTTTCTTCAGCATATTCCTGCTGTGTGTTGCTCCTTTAATTGGATAATTTTATCTTTCAATTCCTTTGCTTATTGGTTTTCTAGATCTAATACCATAACGCCTTCGAGATAATGCACTTTTTAAGAGAATCGGACCCAATATAATAAGTAGCAATACAAATATAAACAGGAAAAGAGCTCCCAGCACTTGTTTATCTGTAGGTTTATCTATCATATTTATAGCTACTATTAAATTTTAATATCTCCTGTAATAAGCTAAACTCACTCAATATTTAATTGCTTATGAAATTTTTTGATATTTACAAAATAACAGCGTTCTTAGATTAAAAGAAAATTTTACACCTTGCCAAAAATCTACTTAGCAAAAATCGAGCACTGATTGAAGCATGAAATTTTGCACAGTTGTTACTTATATAATTAAATATTATATAAATTGTTTCCCTAAGAAGTTTAAATAGGGATGCAAGCTTGTATAGGAGCTCAGCTCCTCATTTTAAAATTTACAAATATGGGAATTGGTATTTAGACTTATATTTAAATAAATCATCAGGCTTGCCTTAAGTATATGATTAACTTAAGCATTTTTTCGATCTATTTTAAAAGAAGTATTTTATCGATTCCTAGTATGAGAATATAACTTAGAAAGACATTGAATGCGAAACATTTTATTAAGATTATTTTCATAAAGTGTTACAAATATTATTTTGTTCCAACTTCTCCCAAGCAGTCGTAAGAACAAGTCGTTCCATCTGGGAGAACTGCAAAAAATAACTGTGTTTGACCCGCACTGGTACCCTTCGGAATGTTCTTCTTTAAATCCATAACTTCATAAGTTTTGGAGCAATCGTCAAAAATATTCACCCTAGTAAGAGCCCATTTGGTGTAAACAATTTTTGGGCGTGACTCTATTCTAAATGGAAGCTTCTTCTTCCTATCACTGGAGTTGGTACGCACCGACGACGGTTTGGTATTCAGCGGTTCAGCTTCTTTTGAACATAAATTGGGATTAAAAGTTAACAATTTCTCACAGCCACCAGATTTTCTCGGGGAACGAGGTGACACAGGGCGACAGGTCACCTTAAAGGACAAAGATTTTGCACTCCGATCTGAGCTCGTTGAGGGTGCGCGTTTTCTCTCAGGTTTACAACAGCGTTTTGGTTTTGGGGGTGGGCACAAATAAACGTTGCAATTTTTCGAGTTGGTTGGAAGGGAACAATTCTCCAAACTTCCAGCATTTCCTAACTTGCTTACAGTTCGTTGAGTGCAATTCTTGCCCTTCATCTGAAAACTAGAGCACATCAATCTCAAGCCTTTTTGACTTCGTTCACAAAAAGACGATTGTTTTTTGGCTTGTTTAGCTCGTTCACAAGGTAATTCCTTGATTGGTGGACAAGATGGTTTAGGCTCGCCATCGTCCAGTCTTGAGCATGCTGAAATAAACTCAAATTCGCTTTCAGAAGATGGTATTTTCGACAAGTTATTGTTTACATATAGGCATTCACACTTGTACGGGGTGCAATCTAGATCAACATCAGATAACGAGGATAAACTGTTTGATAGAAACTCAGAATCGTTCACAAGAGAGCAACGACCCATCCACTCATATATGTCCGATATTCCGAAGAAGCATAAAATTTTATCAATCCCAGCTAAGATGCACTCATCGGGGAAGAGTCCTAGGGCATTTCTGACCGTGGATATGTTTCCTTTTTGCTCACAAGGACATAATGTTTGTAGCTCTGTGTCTGAAAATTTTCCTTTAGGTAAAGAAAAAGGTTTTGGCATTGCAGAGGTACTTCAGTGCTGATATAGAAGGTTTAATTACGGACTTATTTCATTTTCTTTCTTGTTTTTTTTTCTTGGGCAGTTTTGAAGAATCTTTATACTTCTACGAAATAAATTTGCAATTTGAAATATGTCTATACAGCAAAAGTGTCAGAAATGACAAACTAAGTGAAATAAGAAAACAGGGTTGCTTTTCTGACACACATATTAAAATCACACTCTTTCGTTCTGGATTTAGTATAAATAATTATAATGTAAAAATTCATATTGCTCTTGATAAATACAAATTGGATTTCTTATTATTAGATATTATTAGTTCAACAATGGTGTAATTGTCTGATAATTTTAATTGCCCAAAAAGGTTACTTATCAGTTCATAACTTCACTGATTTTGCCACTAAAATGATTTCAATTTCTGGTTTTACCTGAAATACCTCTGACTTTTAAATTTGACAACTATTTTTATTTCGAATTACGGAAATATTTAACTGTGATTAAAATTCACTCCCATATTTATTTAATATTTATTGTTACAAAATTATACGTATAATTAACAAATTAAAGAAAATTTAACATGCATGAAAATTACGCTGAAGTTGCAGCTATTGCGCTTGCATTTTTATTTTTTCTAGTCCTTGGAATTTATGCGGCTAAAACTAGTGCAGAAAACAGCAAGAAACGAAGAAAGGCTGGTCTTTCTTCACATATGAATCCTGCATGGGCAGAAGCTGTTCGCAAAAATATATTAAAGAATTCTAACCGAAGTGGAAGACGCAGAAAAATGTTGACTTTGGGAAATGAGCAGGTTAACGAAGAAGGTCTTTCACAAAATACTGGGATGGATATAAAGGACCATTTGCCAAAGACTATTGATCAAAAAGTTATCGAAAAGGCTCTGTTAGAAAATGAAATGATGAGACAACGACTTTTGGCGTGTCTGTATAAATACGATCCTTACAATGAGTACTATTAATTTATAATGTCATTATATAATATTCATATGTGGTAAACAAATTTAAAAATATGATTGTATCTTTTCACTCCCTTTGGCATCTGCTCTGTACCCATAAGGTTATGAAACATCAAATATTATCCCCTTAACTTTGGGAGACTGTGTTCTACCATTATCTAACAATCGCAGCAACTTTTGTCTTTTTCGTAACAATATTGAAAAATGTCAAATCATTCAAATTGTTCGGTACAAAATTTTAGTAACAATTGTCTATATGGGCCAAAAAAAAAAATTTAAATAGATTCCTTGTGGCATATTATGCAACTTTTGTTAGCATACATATACACATGTATTTCAACTGTATTTTACGTAACAATTTTAGCGATCACTATATTTTTCATTTACGAAATTAGAGCAATTTATACTGAATTTAACGATTTAAGACGAGAAAGGATCATGTCCGCTGAAGAGTTTTGGGATAATATTAGGCGTTTAAGTGCTGATGGATCAAAAATTGTTAGTGACGAAAATTTTGAAGCAGTTCATGGAGAAATAAGTTCACACGACAGTCAAATTCAGTTTGTGGATTCTAATCTTAAAAGTGAAGTTAATAAGCATGGATCGCACTCGAGCAGCTATAAAGAAGAAATTATAGCTTCAAGTTATATTAATAGACATGAAAATAGTCCTACTCCTTCCCAAGAGAAATCTGAATGTATTCAGCAAAATGATTCTAAGAAGAAAGCGAAAAGTACAATTCAAAATACCGGAGTAGTGCAAAAATCAAAATCTCTTATAAATAATGACGAAACCAAAATTAGCAACGAGCAATCGTCGAATACAAACCTTAAAGATCATTTATTTGTTAAAAAACCAAGACAAAAGCCGCAAAATTATGATAAACGCGTTGAAGGTGGCAGTCAAAGGCAGTCCCAAAATGGAAAAGCGGATATAGTACAAAATGAAGATAGAAAAAAAGGTGGTAATGCAAATACTTCAGAAGAATGTCATAAACGTGAAAATAGAGATAAGCTCAACACCTTGGTTATAGTGGACGATACTGGAAAATTTGTTGAATGCTTCCAATTTAGGGAAAGTGACTACGAAGATGCATTAGAGAAATTAAGTGTTAGAGATAAAACTAAAAGACAAGAGAAAAGCACACGCAAAGAAAATGGAATTCGGAAGAAATAAAGGGAAAACAAGAAACAAACTGGTTTAAATCAAGATCAAAATGTATTAAAAGCAACAGACAGGGAAGAAAAACAGAAAGCGATTATTTAAGAAGTTAAAAATCGTAGTTAATAATTACTAGAATTTAAGAAATAGACGATCCAGAGGATGAAAATTAGGCATTTCAGTTTTCTTCAAATCAAGTCAAAAAGGTTTCCTGCTTGGATCTCGAGTAACTACTTGACTCCGTTTCTTAAAGCTGGATTCCGGATTATGATTAAAAATTATCTTCGTAGTTTAGCTTTAAGAGGTCATAGCGAAATAAGGGCAAGCATAAAAGGTAGTTTAAGAAGAAGAACTCAACTTGGTAAACGACGTTTAAAAAGCCTGCTCACTTTATACAAACTATAATTTTAGTTTTTTCTGATGTAATAGAAGAAAAACAACTTAATAACCTGTAAATTTTTTTCAATTACAAACAGAAAAAATCTAAATAATGTAAGTCTTTTAATGTTCCAATAAAAGTCTTTTCGAAAACTCAAACTGAAAAGTTTAACAAAACTATAATCATTATTAGCAAATTCAATTTAATAGGTATGGAATCGGAGTCGTTACCTTCAAAGATGAGGCAAAATAACGACTCTTCTCTAATGGCCGAATTATGTACGTACAAATGTAGGTACTTTTAATAATTGTTGTGCATAACTCAACCATAAGAAGCGAAATTCGTTTTCTAGGATAGGACCCCCGAATTTGTTTACGTGGTTAAATGAACATGCAGGATAATAAATATTAAAATTTTTTACGTAAGGCCTTCATCCAATCTCATCTTCAGTAGCGCTTACACAGCGAAGCGAATTTTATGTTTTTCCTGTTCGCAAATTGAAGGACATTGAAAAGACGTTAAATGGTGCGAAACTTTCTCAATGTTTCCCCAAAAAACTCATAAAGTTTTCAATCTCTAAACAAGCGAGTGTTCAATTTTCGAGATACTTAAACCAGAATCGCTACAAAATCAATGGTTATTACTTTAGTTCCTCGACGACCTTCTGTTTCGGGTAAAAACATAATCGATGAGTCGAAAATGTATTAAAATGCCCGTCTGGTTCACAAGGGGAAGAAATAAATTTTGGCGAGCCAAAGGTTATGGCTGTGTCCTCAATCGATAGTCGCCGCATCCCGGAAAGTGGTCGCAACCTTGAACTTGCTTCTAATTGCAAATGTTGTATATAGACTTAAACGTTATTTTATCATTTATGTTTTTCTCGGATCCTTTTAAAAGCTGCGATGCTGCAGTGTTGTTTATTGCACATCGGATTGAATTTGTTGGATAATGGAGATTTTAGGGTTCATTATAAGAGCAATTTTGCATTATTGATGCCACGTCGGTCGAATTCGGTGATTTCTCAAACATTTTCAGGATTATACCCTCTGGCTGACAGCATGAAAAATTGTTGGACTGCGTCCATCCGATTTGCGCCACTTATGTTCCATTAAGACGGTGCATTTTAGTGCGTTTATCAAAATCAACTTTGATTGCTAGAAAGCTTGAAATGGAGCCGCTTCTCTAGTGCGTCTGCCGCGGTCCAGGAGGCGGCAGGGCGATAGTGTGCCCCAAGCTTTAGACCACTTGAGTTCATGGCTCTCAGTCGCCAAAAGCATTTCGATTTATTCAAATTTCAGCGGCACATTCATCTTCGTTAGTTATCAAAATAGAACCCCCGAACGAAAATGAGATGCATTCACGGAATCAAGGGAGCCCCACTGGATGGAGTGGGCTCACTTTTTGGGGTACTCATCAAGCCCCGGGCGCAATCATTAAAGCGAAATTATGCTCCAATTCAGCCCAGTCATAGGCGGTGTTTGTAAATACCGCGCAAGTAGTTCTTTTGAATTCAACTAGACTAAAAAGTTGAAACTCGGCTGCGGCGTGATGTTGCTCAGATTTATCAACTCCCTTGTTTCCGGCAACGGAGCATCAATGTTTGGTGCTTCTCGGAAGTGACTTCAGTGGAAACTAATTGGAACATTGTAATCGGATGTGTAACGTGATTTTGGTATAAACACGGCCAACGCCGGCGGTGGGTATGACTGGCCGCTTTGGAGCCGGTCCAGCAATTGTCCAGATGACTTCATTGACCACCTCCAAGATGCTCGGATGTGCGTGGTTTGAGCACTCTGGCCATTGACCTGTTGTCGCTTACTTGAAGACGTTCACTTGCGGTTGCGATGCTATGCAATGTGGTTTCGATTATTATTTTTTTATTCTCTATTGGGTTAATTGAGGCTGGAGTGAAGATCATCAGCATCGGTGGTTCAGTGGTAGAATGCTCGCCTGCCACGCGGGCGGCCCGGGTTCGATTCCCGGCCGATGCAACTATGTATTTTGCAATAATATTTCCTCATTAATAAATTATTATAAATTTAATTTATCACAAAGTAGAAGCGATCGTTTAGCAGGAGAGGGGGCAAGCACAATTCATTAATGATTTTGTTTTATTCACTTATAAAACGTATTTGCCGAAGAATTTTTAAATTTTTAAATAAAATTGTGATTTAATTATTTTAATAATTATAATTGAAGTACAATTGAGGTTTAATTACCATTTATCAGCATCGGTGGTTCAGTGGTAGAATGCTCGCCTGCCACGCGGGCGGCCCGGGTTCGATTCCCGGCCGATGCATAATTTATTTTGGAAAAATTATTTTGAATAAAAACGTTTTGGCTCCCAGCCAATTCAGAAAATTCTAATTCTAATTCTAAAATTCTCATTTCCTTATGTACACTTCCAATTATACAGCAAAATAATGAATGACCATACTCCATTTAACAATTTAAAAACGCATTCTAGAAAGATAAAAATATAATTTCAAAATCATTTCAAATTAGATCAATATATCAAATTTATTTCATTAAGGTCAAAAAGATCGGTTCTCGGCTCTTAAAATGCATGAATTCATTATTTACACCACTTCGTAAAATATTTAGTCCATTTTAAGCTAAACGGGTAAACTCCATCTATAGCTTTAAAAAAATACGAGGAATGAATGAAAGACCGGTGAACCTTACACGTATCAATAATTTATTAAAGTTTAAAACAAATGATTCGCCTACGTCAATAATACTCTCCTTAAATAAATTTATAACAAAGAAAATGCGCTCTAGCTCTTAGATAAATAGGTGAACAAGATAAACACAAAATAATAATAATAATAAACAGCTATGGCTTGCATCTAGACACTTTTCTACAATGAACAGAAGCACTCACACAATTGGTATTAATCAGTTAATTGATGTCCTTACGCGGGTCAAACTGGTAACAGGTACCTCTACGAGTTTGATTATTTTTATCGTAACTAAGCTTTCAAAATAAAGGCGGAACAACCGCAGAACCTTTAAAATTTTTAATATTCCGATTAAAGCAGCAAATGGCACGAACTACTCCAAAAAGGGTTTGCGACTTCGACCTCTCACTTAGCGGCTGCAGCTCCTGTTCGGGGGCGGGGCGACTTATGAGACAAGGGTTAAAACTGACGCTATCGATCACAGGTACATACAAAGTCCAGCTCAGGACGTCCTACCTAACCTTAAATCTAACTCGAATCTAGACATTTTTCTAATTGTTCGGATCACAGATCATCGCTTGTATGCACACTGTGAAAAAACTCACTAAGGTCCTAGTCCTAGTCTAGGGGTTCAGCCATGCACTTGCACTGCTTTATCCGCTGGACCCGCTTCTTCCTCAGCTGGGGCACCAGCGAAGGGCACCGCAAGGTCACGGTGATCCAGGTGAACTTCTTCGGCTTGCAGAAGCCGCATGACCTGAACGCGGCAGTCGTAAGATCTTCGTCTTCCAGCTGGTCGGTCTGGGACATCTTCCCATTCGCAGACGGATTGGGCCGCCTACGCTTGGGACTCTTGGGAATGTAAAATGAGTTGCACTGGCCGTAGCAGAACCTATTTATGAACGTCCTCGTTAGACACCCCTGCTCCCGGATGCGCTGGACGAGGGGCTCCGTCTTGCACCAGTCTTTCTTGAGGTACTCCTTGCGGGTTATGTAAAGGGCGTTTTTGCTCGATTTGAGCAGCTTGTCCGTCCTGAGGAGCTCCTGGATGTCGGGCACGGTGCCAGGACGATCTAACAAGTGGCTGTCGTTGTACTTCATCAGCACGTCCCCCAAAAACCTCTGGCCATCGCTGGTGCCTCTGTGGCCCTCCCCGTCGTTCACCTCGAGCTCGAATTCTCTGCCCGGATGCTGCCGGCGAGCCTGACGATACCGATCAGTGGTTCTTGGCGATTCCGTGAAATCCTCGTCCAAATCGTTTTGAATTAGAAGTTGGGCACCGCCACCGCCGCCGCCATCCTCGCGGCTAGCGTTCAACCTCCGTTCCGCCAAGATCTGCTCGATCTCCCGCGTGTTCATAATTTCCAAAATAGAGTCCGACTGTTTTCGTCTGTTGGCCGCCACTTGATGCTGCCACAATGTGACCAAAACGAACGTCGGCAGAAGCAGCACACAGTTCTGGCGGATCCTCATCTGCAAGTGGAAGAAGAAGAAAAAGACTGTAGCAGCGATAAAATAAGATCGTCTTAGAAATTTGCCGATTTTATTAAGACGAGCGCAAAGTGCGCAACTTCTTGTTAAATCCAGCCCATAGCATAAATGGACCGTCTTGGGGGTCACTCGATTCGGTTCAGAGGAGAGACTTTTAAGAGTCGACCTCGCCGCAAAATTTATGTTGTTTTGACAGAGCTCTTATTGCCCATTGTTCTGACTAATTTCGAAGTTTTATGTTGTCTTAATTTTATGATAAGATTGCAAGATAGTCGTGCTAGCTTTTGGATTTTTTTCCCTCAGGCTTTTCGTCTCCACGGCCAATAAATTCACTCGTCTTCATTTCGTACTGGGCCAACAGTGAAGGATACCAACAACACTTCTTATTAAATTTGGACCATTTTTTAAAATCTTCAAGTTTAACTTTAATTTAAGAATTTCGATGAAAACGAAGATTACATACTACGTTTAAAAATTTCCTTGGATCTTATCATTTTTATAATTTTTCTCTTTTTTTAGGGATATACATATAAGTAATTGATTTTCTAAATTTGTGTTTTTCATAGGTTCCAGCTTAAGACTAAATTTTTCAAACAAAAACTGAGACGTATTTCATTAGGGCCATTAGACTGATTGCGGTTCGATATCCGTATTGTGGAAATATTTTGAAAATAAAATGGGAGTTTAACAAAGACCCAAAACAAAAATTCGCCGTCAAAATGCCCTGTGCTTACTTTTACTAAGGATTTTAGCAAAATGTCTTTAGGCCAGTTAAAGGTTCGTTAGATTACTATTTCACAACTTCCAGCCTTATTCTTCCCAAATTCAAAACTAATAAAATGTGGAAATGTTGGTAGATCGAGAAGTTCCTGTCCAATCTCAGCTTTCGTCTAGACATAAAATATGCGTAAGAAAGCTAAAAATAAGGCGACAAAGGATTTTGCCAGTGACTCTCCGATTAAGTCACGTTTTCGCTAACCTTTAGCACATGCGCAAGGCCACGTCGCACGAGCATAAGTATGCGACCGCGGCACATAAATCACCTTCTAATTAAGAGAGCCACTCAGCCGTGACGCGAATAATAATAAAGAGGCAATCGAGGATGGATCCAGGAAATTTTCCGGGGGCAATTTAATGCTTATCCAGCCGCCGCGATCGCCAAGTGAGGGGTTTTTAAAATAAAAAAATTTATAGGTAAGCTCCGTGACGCGATCGTTGAGGACATACAAAGTTCCTAATGAGACTATTAACGGTAAAAGGAGCCTACTTAAGTCTAGAAGCGCGGCATAAGAAAGCAGCCAAGACGTCCGTTTCGCGGAACATCCCAATGAGACAGCGGATACCGGTGACCGCCGTAAAAAGACTATGGATAGTACGGACTTACATAGTTGGTATATAAGAAAAAAATAAAATCCGTCGTCTTGCGGTGACATTGACTTATTGACTCATCACCGTGTACGTGGCCGCCACTCCCGCGGAACCCCGCCCGGCCGGTGGACAGGGTTAACTCTGATAAGGAGCTCCAGAGTAAACATTCGAATTGAACCGCTGACCCCAAGATGCCATCAATTTACGAGCAGAACCAAAGACGCTTCCTCCTAGCCTAGACGGCGTCTGAAGTGCCGCCGGATGCCTCTCCATGCCCAAAGGCGGCTTGGGGCCCCTTTTCCTCAGCGGAGTGCCGGCACCGGCTCAAGCCAGGCTCGGGCTCCGCGCGCATTGTGTTTTTGTTTGTCTCGTGGGGCACCGGGGGTACCTTGGGGCACAAATGGGCGTCGTCTCATGTTCTGCATGCATCAATAAATGGCGTCAAGTACGCGGACGACCAACCTCTGGAGACGGCGGCGGCGGCGGCTCTTATCCGCCGTGATCATCTTAAAGCCCCAACCATCTCTCAGATATTCATAAGTATGAATATTCCGCGATCTGAGGGGGTCTTTTAAATAATCGCGAAATAATGAAATTATGCCAGGCGGAAGATTAATGAGTGAGATGGGCCCGTCGCCGGAGATGCTCGGCTACAGATTACACCTGGCGGCTCGCGATTGTCGCTAATGACATCGTTTGTCCGTGATTTCAGCGTTTTTTGCGTTGGATCGCCGCACGGATGACATCATTTTCTTATGGAAAAATTTGTAACGTAGGCATATGCACTATAAGGAATAATCGCGACCGCTCCAGACGCCGTGCCCACCGCGGAGCGCCTCATCCCCATTAAGCTCAGTAAAAGGAGCATCTCGCGTACGTCCATAAAATTAAATTTTCCGTCAACGGCTTAAGCCGGCCGGACGGACTCAAGGATTTCATCTTTAGCGGCAATTTGCAAGTAGGTGCGATTTACGCGCGGTAGTCGCGATCGCTGCATTTTGGATATATGATTTAATGCAGCAATTACGGAAAGATACAGCAATGATCGCCATCCGGCTTAGACATTTTACTCAAAACAGACGAATTTCTATTTTTGGGGCTATTGTTTATCTCACAATCGCTTCTCTGCCGATTTCTTAAAACGGTTGCAATTTCTAACATCTTTTGTTTAGCACTTTCCGCTTATGACCACCGACCACGCTTGAATAACTATTTTTGGGGTCATGTCGGAGACTAATGGTAGTATTATTAATTAAACGCGGATGCAGCTAAAACGTGAAATTAGCAATAGAATGAATATAGAAATGAGGACGTATATTGTTTAATTTTTAGGTAAACGGAAAAAGTCGCATCCTGTAAAACTTTGTTTTGGCATTTACAATATTTTTTTGTCCATTTGGGCTCTGTTTTCAATTTAAAATTAAAACATGTTCGATAAAGTTGTCTTTACAAATCTAAGAATAAATAAATATTTTTTATCAGAAGGTATAACACAGGTACGTATGTACGCCACTCTTTAATCATTAACGACTACATCGGAAGTCAAATAAGTGAAGGGGATTTCATATGTCTATTAGTTTCCAAAATAATTTTCTCAGTTTGCGGAGAAAATTTGAATTTATCTATGTTTAGAAAGGATATTTAAAAATTTCCTAGCTGATCTGGAATAGCTGAATATTTGACTGAATAAAATCCAGCTTTCAGCATGTTAATAGCTGGTCCGATTATAATGATTTAAGGGTTGTTTGATAAATCTGATAGTAATCGGATAAAGTGGGACTTACCATATAAATATAGTTTCAAACGTTTATGCTGTGTGCATATTGTGTGGGCTTAATATGAAAAGACATTTTTCTAAAATAAAGTCAATTGATGTCAACTCTTGGTATCTCAGTCCAGTGAAGAATGCAATTTACCGGTGTCTGTTATTCAGACCCACGGTGTTTAACATGATTGTAAAACACCCATTGTTTGCGAATTGCTCAATTCAGCAACCTTCCATCTGTTATTCCGCTTTTCGTGAATTTATGCGTGCGCAAAAGTGTAACAAATGCGCGGATGGGCTGTGAGCGCAAATGTTGCGCAACATCATGTGCAGTGTTGACCGCTATAAATAACATAACTGCTTAATTACAGGTGCACCAGCTTCTTGGGGCCCCTTTCGAGCATAAAAGGCCCGGCCCCAGCCAGGTAACCACCACCGCCGGGGCGACGGGCTGGCGGGCTGGCGGGTCGGCGGGCGGCGGCGTGGCGGCGGGTAGGGCAAGACGCCGGTGATTTATTCGGCGTACGTCCGCTCATAAAAGCCAGTAAGAGCGGGCAACGAATTAAAAAGATTCACCGCACTGAAATCGCTCAAAATAAATGACGCTCGGGCCAAAGGTGGGCCTCTTGTGGGCGCCTGTCTGCTTGCTGCATATACAATATGTATAAAAGACGGAGTGACCAAATGCCGCGACATGCCCCACGACAGACTTGTCTTGTGCGTTTGGACCCTTCCCCCCGCGATCGTATTTTTTATTTATTTATCTTTTATTTAGTTTTTATTCTCCCTTCCCATCGTCGTCAGCCTTTTATTTAATTCAAATTGAAATCACAATGTGCGCCGATAAGCGAGCTCTGGGGCTGGACGTTGGGGCGGCCTAATGGCCACACTGTTAAAATATCTCCCGAGCAAATTGGTCCAATAATTCAATTTCAGTGCGAATTTATCGCCGGGGAGCCGCCGCCGCCGCCGCCGCCGTGCGTCGTCGTCGTAACCCAGAAAAGGCCAAACGGAGCGGACTGTGTCGTCGCAATTGCGATCCTAGCGATAATAGTCCGCATCTTAAATGTAGGATGCTCATTTATCCCTATTACGCATATCACACGGCTATTACGGGCAATTTACTACAATTGCGCCAGTTGCGGAGGGAAAGGAAATCCAATCTCAGCTTGCGTGCTGCGGGACGGCAAAACGCTTCGCCACTTCGTCAATTCGAAGATTGGTGGAGTACTTACACCTATGAAATTTTATAGACAGTGGGGACAAAGTGATTAGTACACCAATCATACATTACTTTCCTTCAAAACTTTATTTTAATATTTCTCCCGGTTTGGCATAGCTGAAAACAAATAACATATTTCACTGCCAATCACGAATTAAGGTATTTGTTGTTTTCAACAGCTGAATATTTGGCTGAATATGCTCTTTCTCAGCACTTATTCCTCATTTTAAATTCCTTTATAGAGTGTTCCAAATTATGTTTTATATACATAATATGTAAAATTTAAATTAATTCGTTCAACTGTATAATGTAAAGTTTTTTGAATACCTGAATTTTTTTTCCTGGGAATATACTTAGATCACAAAAACGTTCGGTATGGAAGTTAAGGAGGTGTTCAATAATATAAAAAATTAGCAATTGAAGATCATTTTATTCTGTCGCCGCTGTGGACACCTATGTACCTCATAGGTGCTCCGCCCTGTGCCCCCCAAAGCCGGGCGCACATGCGCGCCACGACAACGACGCTCTCTTCCAAAAGACGGGAACTGGAAACACGTGGGCAACGTAGAATTCGTGCGCGGAAGAGAACACCCACATGCGCCCGCTCAAGGGGGCAACTTTTTGTGTAAGACGTTCGTTTTGTTTGCCTCGTCTGCCACGAGTTTCTCGAAGGAGTTTCTTCAATTATTTATAATTCCTGGACCCGATGGAGTCGCCCCACTCCGCCGGACGGGACCCATTTTTGCTCCCGACCGGACGGACGGACGGCCAGACCTGGGACTGTCCGACGACGGGTGCTCCGCTGCCGTGTGCCCCGTCCTCTTGTCTTGTCTGCGAAGCATAAAAGCTGGGGCCCCAGATCTGAGATCTCCGGCTCCGTTCTGTGATTTCCTACACTTTGGCGCCACTTTTATTGCCCGGTGGCTAATGGATGCGATTTTCAGGAAATCGAATTATTTCGGCGATCTGAGATTAAGTGAAAGGTCTTGGAAGGGCAGCGAGGAGGCTCCTTTCCGGTTTTTCAAGTAAATGGCGGCCGAACTGTGTCGGCTACCGGAAAGGCTTCTGACTAATTTTTTGGGATCGGCACGACCACTGGCTGGATCGCTGGAAGGATGTTGATTTAATTGCTACCGAAGAATTTCGATTCGGATGCCAATTTCGTGGATGTTCTGTTTATAGACGAGTCCCCCGATCGGTCGTTTTCTAAAAATACCCCCTGCTGTTCTCTCGATCCCAACAATTTTGGGGCTCGGCAGAATTCAGGAAAACCTTTGATTAGAAAAAGAGCACTGAAAAAACCCCAAATTTAGCACGACGTCTTCCGTATAATGACTAACTTCGAACAAAATTATAACGCAGGTTTTAAAACAGAAGCACCAGTCTTTAAGAAATAGAATATAATTAATTATAATTAGTTAAATCGATTTCAATCATCTTGTGATCATAACATTAAAATTAAGAAATATTGAAAAATAATTTAAAGGCAATGTAATAGTAATTACAATTGTAATTTGTTCACAGAGTGGATAGTGTAGTAAATTTGAGAATGGTGCAATTAATCCTTTAATATAATGTAACCCAACAAAATATGCAAGAGTTTAATACAATTCTTCAAAATTTAAGCTAGCTTTAAAGAAAATGTTTGTAATACATACATAACTCTGTTTATTTCAGGCATATTCAGATTAAATTTGGAACATACATCTTCGAATCATTTCTGTAATCGTTATTCGCCGTAATCCAGATGGCAGTAGTTCCAACAGCCGATCTATTTTCAAAGCTGCCACAAGCCATCAGTCGTAGATCTTTTGCTCTTAATTCATGCAGTGCAAGTGATAAAATCAGAAATAATGAAGCGCTGTGACTAATTGCTCAAAAACACCGACAGGCTCATTAAAAATTCAAGATCAGAGCAACAAAGGAGGTGAAAAGTGTTAATTGCACTACAGACCCGATCGACGCAATTGGAGCAACCCAAAGAGATCTGTATGCAAAATCGCTGGAACTGATTTTATCTGGACAAGAAAAATTACGATACAAAGAGATCTCGTTGTTTGTCTGCCTGCCCTCGTGCTGTCCACATGTATGTAATATGTATAAGAGCGCCGCGGCAATTACTTATGGCCACGAGACGCTAATGCGCAAATGTCACAGTACAGCATAAGACCTATAATTATTCAATCCAACTTTGATGAATTTATGGGCGATTCCGAGAAATTAAATAAAAATCTGTGTAAAAATATTATAATTTTTTCTTTAAAAAAAATATAATCTTTGATGCCTGCCGGCGATTTTCTGGTGAATTGATTTCGATAAATACAAAGGTTTCGCGCCTTCGACATGATCGAATGCAGCGCAAATAGATTCTTGCAACTCTAAGTGCGTGATAACCGGAAGGGTTTCTCCGCAACCGGCCAGTTTGCTAACGAGGCAAATTATCTGTGGTTTTTATCTGAAACACTCAATTTATTTGGATTTAACCACACGACGCTGATTAGAAGCCGATGCAAATTAAATTGAATGAGTAGAACGCCTCGCGTCGTAAGAGTACTGGTAGACTTAGCCTCTAGGGGAATAAGATGAATCAGTCGACCTAAAATGATATGGAAAAGAGATGTTGCCTCATCTAGATAAATAAAATATTAACTAACCGGAAGAAAAGCGAGATAGCAAAATTTTAATCGATAACCCTTTAGATAAAAATTAAAAATTCTTATTTGCGTAGTTTGAAGTCAATATCGAATTGGGAAATTTGCAAACTAGGAGATCTGCATGCGTCCATTAAAGGATTGAAAATTTTCAGCAGATTTAAAATTTATTATCTCTGCAAAATCCATATCAAAGAAGACACCAAGTCATCCTTGAAAATCGATCTAGTTTTTATAACTAATATATAAGAAATCGATCAAAATTAACGAAAATCGACAAAGAAAAATTGTTTTCAAAGTTTTAGGTTCAAAGGAAGCTTATTAGTTACAATTCAATCTTGATTCAGCTTTTATAACGCCAATTTGAGTTTAATAATTGAAAAGTCGACAATGAAATAGATTAAATAGTTCATCGCATTAAAAGTTGATTTTAGTGTTTTCAACTGTAGACTTTCCTCAATTATAATAATAGGGTTGTAAAAACTCTAATACCAGTAAAATGTCATTTCTTTTGTGGCCCTAAATCAACCATTATGAGTAATAAAAATAAGAAACTTTTAAACCCCTGAAAAGTTCTTGGAAGAACTTTTAAGGTCGCTTAACCTGTCCGACTATTGTAAGTACCTCATCCACCACTGCCCTGATTATATCAGGCCGCGGTGAGAATGGGCATACTGAACGAGTGCTTCAAGAACGATTCGCCGCTAAAAATAACCAACCGGCGAGTCTTATCCACTTGTGATTCAAAAACTTCAAAACAAACAGAAAACGACGAAGAAAAATCCGAGCAAGGTCAAGAAAATAACTCATATCGGCTGTCACTGGCTGCAATAACATGCGCCAATTAATCCATGGAAGTCAGCCGTCAATAATCTGCGTAAACAAAAAACATACCGTCTTTTACGTGTGATACCATCGGCACCAGAAAACCCCGGCTCTCAAGGAGCAGAGGCCGAAGGGAGGTTTTGGAAGCGCTAGGAAAAATCGAAAAGTTTTTAAGTGAAGGGGGCGATTTTGATCCAATCAAAGGAGCCCCAAATCCCACATTTTCTGGGGCCACTGCCGATGATCGAAAGTAATTGAAAAAGCCTGGCCGGCTTCCAGAAAATCGCGGGCGGCCGGACGGGAAGTAGTCGTTTGCGGCTGGCTGTGGCCACTGTCGCTCGCTTATGATTCGATCCAAATCTGGTCCAGGAGCGGCTTAAGCGAAGGACAGGGTTCCTTTAATCCGGCTGAATAGCCACATTCAGGCCGCACTTGGCACAATTTCAAGTTTCCTGACAATAGCCCCGTGCTATGGAGTCCAGTGTCCAGGCCTCGCTGTTCTCCTTCCCGAACGCTAATAAATTTTCGATTGGGAAAATCGCAAATTGATGACCATGAGAACGGATGGCAAATTGAATTCAACAGGGGATGAATGTGGCTTCTTGGAGCTTTCGGGACTGTAGAGATTTTCGGAATTTTTACGACTAGGTACATAACCCTCCTGCTCTTATTGGTCCATCGAGCCATTCCCATAAATTGAGATTTTTCCTTGATATATCGCTGCTTGAGCGAGCACAGCCTGCACAATGTCTGTGGCTTTTAAAATTATTGCCAAGCTTAGGACAGGCTGAAAGTAGACCTTCCGGGAGCTGGTGCGGTGCTAAAATAGCCACCAGCCAACCGTATATCATGAAGAATCAATACACAAAATATTAATTTACTCCCCGGCAGCCTTTCATAAATAATCCGCGGTCTTTGGGCTGTTGCTCATCTTAAAAGAGACCAAATCCCCCGAAATAACCGCGAGACTCCGACTAGATAAACTGGCTTCGTTGAGTCAAACAAATGAAAATCCGCAAACAGTGGGGCTCCTCTTACGTAAGGCGCCCCGTTCCCGTCATAATACCGATTCCTTGACAATGGGAACATCTGTCTACTACTATATAACAGCGTTCTATCGGGGGAAAAATTAGAAAATTGGAAAATCTGTTCCCATCCCGGAGCCCTGGCGGTGATCCAATAAAAAGTGATTGATGACCGCACTCGGTCCGTCGATCATCGCATCCAATCATCTGGAAGTGATTCACTTTGATTTACCGCAACAAAGCGCTTTTGTCATTTTAATCCAATTACCCAAGTGTCCATGATCAGGGGGAAGATCGCTTCTCCAGATACTGTCGAATTTGCTGCGATCGCGAGGCGGCGGTGGGCTGGGCCGCGGACGACGATGCTCCGCGAATTTGTTGCTAGGTGTGCTGCTACAATTGATGATTTTTTTATTAGACGGTACAGCCGCGGGGAGAAGTGACAGATTTGCTTGTTAACGATCGCACTGTCGCTGAACTTCCCCGGGGCATGATTAATGATCGAAATACGATTTGTGGTCTAATTATACTTAATTAAAACTTTTCCGTAATTGTGGGTTTTCTATGAGTCAAAATTGATTTTATTATTATAAAATTGGACCAATTTGAAAACGGATTTATTGCGATTCAACAAATATAAATATAAAAAAATCCAGAAAAAAATACACCAAAAAGCCGGGTATTCAAATATCAACGTAGTTTCATTCCAGAATGTAATATACTATATATCCAAAACCGATGTTTAATCGATATAAATGTATATGTAGCTTTTCCTTCCCCAAGAAGACCCAAATTGATTTATCGGAATAATTTTGCAGAGTTGATGATAAAAATTGAAACTAATTTTATATCGACCATAGTAAAAATTGTTTTGGCTTTTAATTTAAATAAAACACTAACTATTCAAATAAGTTTGAGTTAAACTTCTTCTTTTTATATTCACGTTTTACTTTAACATATTTTCCAAGTGTATATTTAATAATAGTCATTTACCTATTTTCCGTTTCTTTTAGAACTCTTCTTTGAATGAGTCGAAAGATGAGTCTTGGAATTATTGATAACCAATAGCCAAATATGTAGTAAAATTATTTGTTGGGGTTTATTGAATAATAAAAAGGATTCGCAGACATGAAAGTAAATAATTAACAAAGAGGAAAAATGATAAATTCAAAACGTTGAAATAAAACTAAAAGAATGAACTTTCATTCAAACCTAGGTTTTGCCCCACTACGAGTATGTGAAAATTATTTCTTCAAAAAAATTTCTTCAAACAATGTGTACAATTTATTGACATATTAAGCTTTATTAGAAGGTCTGGGGACCGAATAGATTTTAAACGTTCTGACTAACCAGTAGTTCGTCATCGTAGACTTAAAGACCATTAGAGAATAATTCAGGCCAGGACCAATAGTCTGGTCGTAGATAGACCAATTGAACTCTATAAGAAGAGGCCTCCCCTTAAGTCAGTCTTCAATGACGCATATGAAACACTGTCCCAGACACGGTCTAAGATTTAATAAAGTTGGAATCAGTTGACATCACATAAATAAATACCAATTCCGGGGAAAAAGAGGCAACTGAATAGAAAAGATTAATAGCGCAAAATTGATGCAATTTTGTGGGGTTGTATATTATGGAATTGTAGTGTAGTCAGCGACTAAATTTAGCACGTAAAATAATTTCGAAAAGGCTCGATTGCAATAGCACAACACCATGTGATCAAATCATGTGGCTAATCAAACAATTGCAACAATTCAATGGGCTTTAATTTGAATTGATGACACACCCCCTTTACAATTTTAGTTGAGATACTTTTCCCCGTTTTAAAGAAAAATTTCAATTCTGCTCCCAACCTTGAATCTATGTAAGAAAAGTGTTGGTGAATTTTAGATTCACCAATGAATTCATTTTGAAGTAAACTAATGTAAAGTGCGTTGTTTAATATTGTAATTTAAAATACCTTCATAATTTCAGGAAATTCTTCGGATCCTCAGAAGACACCAACAAAAGTTTCTTATAGCTTCAAATTTCCTTGCGAAAAATACAAAATCACCAAAAGTGCTCAACACATCACGGTCACTGAAAATCACTTCCCAAACACTTGCTCCCTTCGAACTAAAGCACTGTTGACGAAATTGTTGCTCTGTCCGTGGAATCGCTCCACGAGTCCTGCTCGTGTATCCTGGGTCCTGGCTAGAGTCCCCGGGTCACACACGTCTTGCACCTACTCTGCCGCGAATGCCACTCGAGCGACAATCCTGGGACTTCGTTCGAATCTTCGAATCTTCTTGCACTGGCGTCGACTGCGAGCGCAACTTCACTCGATGTTCACCGGCCGAACGGTGAGAGACAAATGCATGAAGAATTTCGGAGTTTCCCTCATTTCTTTGCGCCTCAAGATTGAGTCAATCGGATCCAGTGGGTGCCTTCGCTGGATGCTGTGTGGTGCGCTCCGCTGGCCGGGGCTCGTTGGCTGCCCGCTCTGGTTGCAGAAGAACCCGCCGGATCTCGAGCGGCGCTCGCTGGACCAGGGATGCGAGCACCTTTCTTCCTGGCGCGAGGTCCCCATTCAGGCAGGGATTTCGCCTTTTTTTGGTTATAACTATGATTCCCACTTTTCCAACCGTGCTGCTCCAGAGTGTGAGTGCTACCTTTGGCGGCACCCCGATTTGTTGTCTTTTGCCCCACTAAAAAGCTCCTCCACAATAATTTTATGCGGAGCACTAGCTTGTGGTACCTCGGCTTACCTGGCGGATGGGGCCCCACAACCAGCCTGGGCGACAAATCCGAGCAAGCAATTATCAACAAAAATAATGAATCCGCGCCGTGTAGCCCACGGATGACGAGAATTGATTGAATGGTTCGACTGTTGGGAAAGCTGAAATCCGAGGAGATTAATTTTTCCACATAAATCTCGTTTAGTGCGAATTTTTAAATTCAGGTCCGCCGTTGCGCCTTTCGTGGAGAGATTAATTGCTGCCGGGTCTTGCCATTTATAATTATTTAATTTGTTTAGGTTTGGCGCTCGGGGGATTTCCTATTTAGACAACGATAAATGCAGGAGTTCTTAAAATTCAAAAAAATATTGTACAATATTCAATGCCTCCCCCAGATTTCAGAGAAAGACCGATGTGTTACGTTGGTTTCAACCTTCTTCAAACTATGTCGCGGGAAAACCCTTTCAGTTTTCACATAGCCTTCGGCTTCTAAATAGAAATTTATACGATTGAAAATTAATCGAACCTATCACATGCTATTCAATCAGTTGCGTGTAAAACGATTTGGAAATCGGAATATAATTCAATTTTAAGAAATTAATACCAAAAGGATATTACGAAATATTAATAATCAATGAATTGAATTTACTGAGCAAAATTTCTCCTATCAAAATAAACTTTCCTTATTTTCTATGATAATTATATTCGAATTCACTTTCACCTCATATACAGACTTTTATAATAAATATTTCATTAATTTTTCAGTGTTAGAAAATAACGACGCTTTTACTTTCACGCCTGAGTGATAATATAAAGATAAATCAAATTTATACGCACAGTGCACATAAATTTGATAACTCTTGCGCATGACTGCAATCACCAAAAGACTCAGTAAATTCAGTTCACGAAGGTGTCATTCCTCATTTTCACTCAAGTTTTATATTTCCCAATAAATTTTATGCTCATAAAGTCCAGCTCGGACACATAAAATTTTTATTATCTTAGACAAAATTTGTTCAAGTGCAATGAGTGCGGTCGATCTCGTCAGTAGTTTCGACAGCAATTACTTTTATATCCCACATGGGACCAAGATAACCAAAATCCAAATATTCGAAAAACTTTTTGGGAACGAATCGTCAACTCTTACCATCTATTCCAGGAATATCAAAATTCATGACTGTCTTTCGACAGCAGCAAGGAAAGTTTCATTCATTAATACCTGACACGGTTCGAAGGAGCAAATGTCTGTAATTTATTTCCGAGTTCAGAAACGACACGCACCACAATAAAAATCCTTCGAAAAATTTGAATTTCCGCTGCATTGCCGTTGTTCACCAGGACGCATAATATCTTCCAGAGTGTCGAACACATTTGGGACTTATCTGATGCGCGAGGTATTTTCCCACTCGAAAAGAGGTTTAAACATCTACCGGACCCGGCGCATTCCTTCTTCACCTTTAAGACCCGTCACACTGATTTATGACGATTTTGCGTCCAGGGCGGCTTCCTTATGAGCTTACGTGTCATTTTAGTCCAAATGAGGATCAGTCACGGGCCCGCCTAAATTATTTTATTGTCGGGAATATGTGAGAAGATCGCAGCATCCGAGCACATGTCCCGAGGTCCCAATGGCGCTGTCTTTTCAAAGGCCGGGCCCATCGCTTAATCTTTCGCGGAAATGGTCAATAAGTGAGATGAGCGGACGTGCCCAGGGATGGTGCTAACGCGCTATGCCGTCTTCTGGAGTGACCGAGGCGATCACTTCTGGCCGAATTCTTCCTCCGTCCGCTGGACCACTCGCGTCTTCAGCGGGAAGAACGCTCACGAAAAAGAAGACGACGACCGGTGCGATCGGTGGCTCAGCGTGTCGCACTCAAAGATAGAACGTGCCGTCACACTTGGCCGCGAGGATTAATTTACGCCCAGCGTTTTCTAATTTCGACGCCGCCGCCGCGCCGCGCCCAGCCAAGGCCTTTCCGATGTTTGGACAAGTGGAAGTGATTGGCGCTCAAGAAAAAGGTTAATAACGTCTAATGGCCGTTGCTTTTTCGAATTTATGCTCGGCGCGCATCAGGTTGTTTCGCTGACGCCAACTTGAATTTATTTCTTTTCGGTGCTGTAAATAAAGTTTTCGGATTTTCGAGCTGCCTTGAGTAGCGCAAAGACGCCTCAAGCTTTTGTTGTTGATTCTGTTGAAATTTTGTAAAATTAGAAAACAAACGAGAGGATCATCAAAATTTCGCAACTTTTCGAACCTAAATTGTGTTTTAAAATATGAATTCTGAAATCTCCTTGAACATATATCTTACTATTTCAATTTTGTTAATTTTAACAATTTTATTCATAGCTACATTAATTTAGTTACATATTAATTAAGAAACTAAATTATATAAAACAAGTAAGAGTCTCTGAAGAATTTTTAGTCACTTCTTTTATTCCTAAATTACAATTCAATTTCATTCCAGGTGGATAATGTTGTTTTCCAAGAGTTTAATTTAAAGCATTTTGTTATTGTAATACGAAAAGCACACTTAATTCCACAAAATTAAAATACCAGCACAATAGCCTTGCTTCGAAGAAAATATTTTCCAGTTTCATAATCATTGCATCAACTTCAGGGTAAACCTCTTCAACGAAAGCGCGATTTAGGGGATTAAAAGTAAGTCCCTCTTTCAAGCCCGATTAGCCAGCCCATCCTACCATAGTTGGGGGAAAAAATAAGCTCCCAAAATAACTTTGGAAAGGCCTACCAATTTTCTGCTCCATAGATTTTTGGGGGAAAACTTAACAAGAGACAAATTTTGCGAAAAACCACAAAAAGACGTGAATAACAAAGAAATTCGTAGAAAGCCTAAATCGTGGTGTGCAGCAGGTACTTTTTGAGATATGGTTGATTAGAAGTTTATGAGTCAACTACTCTTGGCACGCGCATGAATCACTCTAATAGCACTGGTAAAGACTTCGTTTTAGTGTAAATATAAATATTTATCCAAGAACTGACTTATTTTTTCATATTTGCTCTGTTATGTTGTCAACTTAGCTTGAGATTCTCGGAGCTTATTTTAAAAACAGTAACTTCTCTTTCTTTTCTAAGAATTTTAAAGACAAACTCGGGTTCACTATGGCAAAAGGTACGTTTTACTTATAAGAACGTATTATTATTATCATTAGTGCATTTATAAGTGGACATCGATTTTAACTTTTAAATTTGCATTTCGAAACTTTGGTCCTATACATAATATTTTTTGCAATGTTTTCTGCAGTCAATTCAGCTAGACAAAAGTACGCACTGAATTCAGCACTCGAGTACAAAGACTGAATTCTTGATTAAAGGGATACAAGTAAGATTTTACGAAAAAGTTGTTTTTCAGAAAACCGCTTCAAATAATACAGGCCCAGAGGAGCAATGACAAAATCCTTTGATTTGGATAAATTTCAAGGACCTTTCTTCGGAGTCCTTTTGAAAATTCTTTGTTGTTTACCTCAGTCGATTTTCCTGGAGATTTCCTCAATTGTCAAGAATCTTGTCTCGTCCGTATTATGAATAAACCAACAGTCGTCACCTTTAGCACGATTCTAAGTTATTACAGCGTGTTTCGAGCTCCATATCTATCTATATGAAATTCAGATGAACGGACATTTCCTGCCGCGATAGAGTGGACACGATCTGGCTGACAAATAAGCTTGATTAATTCAGTCACGTTCTGGGTGGGACAACGGTGTTAGATTTTCTCATATTTTCACCGACGAAGCAATTAAAAGACAATTTCAAAATGCCCTCCAGCCACGTCCCGGTGATTGGCTAAAAATCAGTGCGGAGATTTTGTATCATATTCCATTTGTGTCCATTCGATGGCCGCATGCAAAATAGCCGCGGTATCATCAGGACGGCGACTGCGACGGCCGGCAGTGGTCAGTTCGCCGGAACGCCGCCACACTTGGTGCAGGTGGCTTTACGCTTTTGCGGAATTATTTAGTCGCCTTGTTTTCGCCGCCATAATGCGATGTAATTGACAACAATAGCCACTGATTAAACATACCAAGAATCCGGACCCAAGACGCCAGGCGACGGGCGATTTCACGCCGCAAGATATCGAACTTTCTTCGATTCGCGTCAGATAGATGGATGCTCGCGACCTGATGCTGGATGTCCTTTTTTATGCGAAACAAACAAATCTGTGGTCCATGAATAATGGGGCCTCGGATGGGGCAACAGCTCCTCCGAGATTATGCTCGCGGCGGTTCGCCACATGCTAGACGAACGTCGCGAGCGCTGTCCTTTGTACTGTCTATGTCTAGTCTGGTAGTTAGCCAGCACCTCGGCGACTTTTGTAAAAGTGCAAAACATGCCATTTTCTGGGTAGTTAGTCAGAACGATGTAACTCGATAAAAATTCTCTGTCAGTTGTGAACATGGAAAATTCTTGTTTGCTCCGGGGAGATGGATATCGACTAACGCCGTCTGAAATATTGCAGCGGATTGTGTCAATGACAGCGTTATCTGTCGTTTGCCAGTGATGTGCCTGCAAGCGCCACCCAGACGTATAGTAGTTTACAAGGATATGCTTCAGATAGACGGCTTTTGCGAATTTCTGTGTAATACATAGAACTATGCACGACTAACTGGGTTAAAATGTTGTCCTCAGTGAGGTTTTAGTCAGTCGTATTTTTCAATCATGTCTATTTTCTCTAATTGTTACATATCCAAGACATCATTTTTTCTTAATTATTTGAATCATCAGTATAATTATAACAAATTTATTTTACAAAATTCCCAGCAGTAGAATAAACTTGTTTTAAAATCAGCATGGTGTATCAAACCCATAGAAAGAATGTGCATAATTAAAAAAGGATTTCCGAGAATACCCAAACATATTTTTAGAAGAGATAAAGTATTTTAAAGAACTTGGGACAGCTTTGATATTATCGACCATTTCAGAGTTACGTATGTAGATGGAAGCTATCTATTTTAGATTCAATAACATAAGAATAGAAATATAGGATTGAAAGTTCAAGCTTCACTGTTTAGTGTTTATTTAAGAAATATTGCGAATGCAAACAACTTCAAGGCTACCTAATTTCATCAAGAATCGTTCCGAGGAAAAAATTCAAATTTGACTGCTACCTGTGATCATTTATTACCCCAAAATCCTGAAAAACGACCTGGATCAAGTCGCCGATGGTGGACACCATTCGTAAATCAGCCGGAGGAGCAAAGTGGCAAAATGTTTACGAGTGGGATAGAGCCCGGCGAGATGCAATCTCACAGCTCATCGGACCAAAGATGAAATCGAGCGGTCCATAAATTCCACCACTAAATAAAGATACTCCCAGTGGGTAACGCAGTCTTTGCGGCGAAATGCAAAACACGTTTGGAGTCGGAGGAGCGCTGCGGAGATTAATCATGTCCCGAGACATAATAAGTTAGCGCCCCGGAGGCAGCCCCATAGATCTCCTAGACACATCATTCATCCGCGCAGGCCCAGACCGCAACAAATTATTCACCGTCGAACTTTTATTGGGCTTATGATTGAAAACATAATTAAATGCGCCCACGATACGGGGGCATCAAATTGATTTCGCCTGCATCGACGACGGCGGCGGCGGAGTCCCAGCATCCAGCTCGGGGTCACCCACAGCACCGCTAAAAGTCGCGGCGGGCAGTCGGGGGAAGCCGCGGCGGTACAGCCTTTTCCCTGTGACAATAAATCATTCGAGTTTTCGCGAAAATTGCCAAGTAGCCGAGATGAAGGCCTAAAAACACCCGCCAAGCGCCAGATTGCGGAGAAATCGTAAACCGGCAAAATGCTGGTCCAGCTCGACCCCAGCCTCATCAAAAAGTTGGCGGGCGGGCGTACGACGACGACGCATTTTATATCTAAAAACGCGAAACGAGCCGCCGGCGGTTGCGCGTAAAAAAGCGCCAACAGAATGCAACGAAACAATTCCGTCGCGGCCGCGGCGGACGGCGCCTGCTGGGAATGTCGCTAAAAGACCAAAACGAAAACGAAAACCTATTCTAATTAGCAAAAACAGAGAAAAGTTCTATTTGTTATTAAAACCTGATTGGAATGCGCACCGCGCCGGGGCCCCAGCAGCTCCACCGGGAGCCCTGGCGCTTAAGCCGCGCAGTCGCAGTGGTCCATGGCGACTGATCAATGTGACGAGTCCAGGCGGAGCTGGTCCGCTGTGCGGTCCAGATCAAAACCAAAAGCGAAGAGGGGAAAGAGACCGCCGCGAGTAAGTGCGCGGTGCAATAAAGGACCCCCTCGTGGTCCAGCGCGCCCAGACTCCCTACGTCCCCGAATGCGGAAATTATGCGCCGCGGATGGGCCCCAGATAGCGCTCTCACGTTGCAGCCTGGAGGCGCAGCATCGCCGCCGCGCCGCGCCGCGCCGACCGCCCGTGATTTAAGAGCTTTCTTGGCGGTTTTAAATAATTTCGACCCGTTTGCCTCGGCGGCGGCGGCGGCGGCGGCGGCGTGGTGCAGCCCGGCCGACGGTCAGTGGCGCTAAGCTCGCGGATTTTTATTTTTGCCGGCGTCTTATCACGGCCGCGGCGGCGCACGGCGGCGGCGGCCAGACCAGAGCCGGATTGCCGGGCGGCCGTGCAGCCGCCGATATTCACTCAAAAAGTCAATTGATTCGATCGGACGTGCGATCGGAGTTATGATTTGAGGTCTATTTTTAGTGGTCACTCTCCCGAGCACTTTGAAATTTGATGACGCTATTAAAGTGCGTCTGTTTGCATTCCGTACACGCATCGCATCGGGACTCCCCCGGGAATGGGCGGGAACACTGCCGGGATTGAGATATTTTGATTCTCAGATTCTCTGTGCAAAATCAGTTTATTTCATCGTCCGTGATTGAAGAGGCCTTTCATCCAGCTGCCCAATTTTTATGGGCTTGTTCATGGTTAAAAAAACGGGCATTGATCGTGGGGCTTAAGGACGAGTTCACATGTGGGTCTACTGAATCTTGCTTGGATTTCGTTTTCTGTAAGGCTTTAATGGGGTGATTCTTGCTTGTTCGTCTGTTAACTGATTAAACTGGGATTTGTTATTTTTTGCAATCTGGAGTGATGTCGGAACATTCTTTTCACACATTCAAAAAACAAAAACACCGAACAGAAGATAGTATGCCAGATCAAATTTAGATTATGAGTCATTTCCTAAATATGACACTTGAAAAATTCTTTAGGAATTTTGATTCGTACTAATTCAAGCTATTTTAATATTTTAATGATTTCCCTCTTCCTATTATAGTATAGAACTACAATAACTACTAAAGACTACTCATTAAAGGTATGCGAAGTTAGAACTTAGTAATAATAATAATAGTTCATACAGTAGATAATAAATAAATTTCCGTTTCCATCTTCTGTTACTTTACCAAGACCTGCCAACGTTCATAATTTCAACAAGGTTTTTGAATGCAAGACGGCTTATTTATTTAACCTCTTAATTTCTTCACTCGATTTCAAGAAATAATGCATTTCAATCTGATTTACAATGCAAATGAGTTTTACACCCATTTTGCTATAAATTGTTAAATCGTGAACATGTGGACGATCAATGTAATGATCAATCAAAGGTGACAGCTTATGCTTTTAAATCAAACCAGACTTGATGTGTTTAGTGTTGCAGGTAGAAGGACATAATACTAATTTTATAATATAACACTAATCCGGTAAGACATTCTGTGAGCAGAAGCATATCCAGTGTATTTACTTGAATGCACTCAACATATTTGGTTTATTTTTAATTTTATTAATACACTATAAAGTGGCCATGAAAGTTGGTATAGTTGGGTTAGTAGAGAATTAAAGTCGATTTTGAAAATTTTGAAAAAATCTCGGTATTTAATCTATTCAAAATGACACAAATTTATCAGATCCAAGAATTTTAGCTTAATTTTTTGAGACTATGTTCTTAAAAGTGTACACTATAATAAAAAAAAAAGGCGCAACAAAAGGTCCTTATTAATTGGGATATAAATTCAATTACGTGGAAATGAAGGGCGGCCTCTCGTTTTCTCCTTAGAGAACGATACTCTTGTTTGGAACAAAACAAAGCACATCAACGTGATAAAAAATTTAATTTAATCAAATTAGGAGCATCCGAGACAACAATAAAGAAAAAGAAGAAATTGACACAGAAGGCATTCGGTGTCTATTCCAGAACTGCCAATCAAATTTATGGGGGCTATTTATCCCCGACCTGAACACAGCCCGAGCATTCCTTCAATTTCCCTTTTCTTTCCGATACCTCAGGGATACCTCGGTACATTCAATTAAGCAACATTCATCACATCCCTCGGAGCCGAATTTTTTCCCGCCAAATGAAAACAGAAAAAAGGGAGACATCTCCCGAACATTTCACTCTATCCCTCGGGGTCCCCCGCCGCTTGCAGCGGACAGCGCTCGATATTAAAAGAGAGGAATAAATGAATTCGAACGGCCACCGAAATTGAATGCGATGACGATCTGATAAAGACGGCGGTCAACAGTTAATGACACCAGGCGGCTTTGACGCCCTGACGTCTCGACGCATATAAAGAAAAGGGCCGGCATGTGAGGAATCTGATTAAGTGACCCCGCCCCGCTCCAAGACGCTGCTGCGAGTCTTTCTCGTAAATCAAGATGAAACGTGGCGAAGTGTTCGGGGCCAGGCCGCAGGGAGAAAATCCTTAGCAACTCTTTTACGAGCCTCCCTTAAATTCGGTTGTTCAGATAAAGGAAATGTGTTTACATCATCTTTATCGGACGGGCATCATCGGTGGCTATGGTCGTTATATTTAATTTATGCCGCGAGGACGCCCTTTTTGCCGCCCAGAGCTGTACTTTTTTCGTGTAATTACACTGCAAATTTCCACAATCTGGGGTGGTTTACGACTCCTTCAAGTCACTCAGTGAAAGAAAGGATTCTTGACTGTATGCCCTGATTTATGTGCTTTTGTATTTGGCAACAAAACCTTAAAATGTAAGAGTTAAGTTGCCTTTCTTAAAGGTTCATAAAGCGAAAGAACAAATTTTTCAATGTAAAGACTATCTAAATGTTCGATATTCCAAAGACAACTTAATAATAATCTGAACATAAATTTTGATTTGTATACTGGGTACTAAGAAGATCACATAAAAATTAAAGTCAAGACCGAAGACATTGTAACCGTGGACTTCAATTCCCACAAAATTGCATCCTTTTCAGATATTTCCCCATTTTCAATAAAAATTACCATTAATAGGGAAGATTTATCACGAAGGAAAAGGAAGGGAAGTAAAACAACAAGTAGGTAGTAAACTATCTTTATAAGAGATTTCCTAATGCATTCGATACACAATTTGCTTGCTAAAATAAAAGGGTCCGAATTTGCATAGTTAGTTCATTTATAACAATTTGATGCTTCTTTAAAAAATTCCCGTTTTCGAATAGGTAATAGCAGTTTTTATTTACTACTTTATTCTCGTTGCTGAGCATTTTTTCGATATGACCTAAAATTTTCAGATTAAATTCAAGAATCATTTCAAGGTCGAATGGAATCATATTTTTGATTCCAGAAGTGTTGTTCAAATAATGTACATACGCCATGCGTTCAAATTAACAGCTCTCAGTTTCTTTTGAGGTGAAAAGCGGTGATATAAAAATTTGATTGCTTTTTAAACACTCTTCTTGTATAATAATTTACAAATTCATGTACCTTGCGTCTCATCAAGTGAGAGTGGAGTTTGAATTATGTATTTAGAAACGAGAGTTCATTCGTGGTCTCCACCATACCGACCTCTGATTTTTATTATTCGATCTGCGTTGTGCGAATACGAGAGAACTTGCGATTATAACATGACGCAAATGGCTAATCCCCAGTGTTTTAAATGATCGTCTGCCACTTTATCGCCGCGTAATCGATGACAAATCAATAATTTTCCCATTTGTACCTGAAAACGCTAAAAGCAAGCCCCATTTTACCCACTGAATCACCACATTTGCGGCTCCCCGGGCTGCAGCGCGCAACATTGTCTGTCTGTCTGTCTTATCGCAGCAGCCGAGCACCAGGCAGCAGATTTCCTGTCGCGACAACTCGCAATAGTCTCACCTGGCGGCGCATTAATTTGATCTCTTGATGGTTTTATGGTGATCCTTCGTGGCAGCGGCGCGCGGTCGCGGCTCCCGAGATTAGCGCTTGCAATCGCGTTGGAGGCGGGTGATCGCGCTAATCCGTGCCAAGAGCAGCGGTGCGCCATTTATGCGATGCTCGCGAGCCAACTTAAAATTTATACCAGTTGAAAAGGTGAAAGCCCCTCAGCAATAATTTATCGAACATTATGCAGCAATTACCATCTACAGCCGTGTCGAAGGCGACAGATTGACACTTTAATGAGAACTTAATTCACTGCACCGTCAAATTTCACCGGTATCAATTTACATACTTCACCTACCTGCGGATTTGTAAACAAAAAACAAGTTTGGCGCGCACCTAGAGTTTTGCCAGCGCTCGCGAGCAACAGGTTGCGACGATTCGCAGTCGACATTTTCTTTTTGATGGAGCAAAGTGAGCCACCCACCTTCCGTCGTGGTAATTTCTTTTAGCGCTCAACAAAAAGAGGAGCGCGCAAAACTCGAAACACCTCAGACGGGCTCCGATCGGGCGATAGATCTGAATGGAAATCGCGGCTGTCGTCATCAACCATTAATAGAATCGGCTTACGCGCGTTCGCTGATCTCGGCCACGTTCGCAGGCTCACCTCGCATCTTCCTGGGGCCGTAGGCACGCAGCGGCGGTCCGTGCGTGCGTGTGTGAGTCTTAAGAAAACTTCTCCGCCACCCACGCACCGTACTTACGTTTTTCCACCTTATCTCGCACCGTAAGTGGTTACAAATCGTACAAAAAGGCCGGCGCGATCGCGGCCCGATCGGCTCGCTGGCTGGCTGCTGGAAAGAAGTTATGAATGAAAAGTGGCTCGACGCGGCCGCGGCGCAGCGCCTCCAAGTGCTGGGAGCGCGGGGGCTTCGCATCGAATGAATGGGGCTCTCTACGCAGCTCTCGAGACTCGAAATTGGCCATGTGGGCCCGCTGGGGCTCCTTCTTGCATTAGCGTAAATTTCGTTTCTTTATTGTTTATATGTACGCATGCGCCGATAACTTATGGCGGATTTTCTGGATTTGATGACATCATTGGAGTGCATCGGCTGCACAATTTTGCATACGGGGCCTGAAAAGCAAGTCGCACTGGTTCCCCTCCCGCTCCTTCGGGACCCCGGTGGGCTGAGCCGGTGTCTAGTTTTACTATTTCGGAAATATCGCTATCAAACCCGTGGGCCATTATGTCATAAGCTTTTGCATTTCAGAATCCTACTAATTTTCGATGCCCCGAAGGTGTTCTTTTGAGATGATTTATGTGTCTTTGCGGCGAGAGTGAACGGAATGCCTTTTGCAAACGGGCACACAAATTTACATTTTGGATTTCAGCGATCGCACTTCAGCACCTTGGCAAGAAAGTGGGAAATAGTTAACTAAGTTCATTCGCTATCTTAGTTGACCTTCTTTGAAACCAGAATCATGATTTTTTCTGTCTCAAGGTCCAAAAATCATCTCATGAAAACTAACGTTTCTTTCGGGCGATGACTAAGGAGGTGTGAGATATTTCAATTTTTTATGTTATGACTAAATTTTTATGTCACAGATTTTTAAGCTCCAGCCGAGCTGATAAATCCAGACCTAACCAGAACCACATGGCTTAAAATTTAGCACTCATGTACTTCATGCTGAGCTCTTCCTAGATTTTATTGGTCCACTTTTTATCTGGATGACCATACCAAGAAGATATGTCTATGATGAAATACCTTTAGAAATGATATCATTTTGTCTCATCCTATAATTTGTGTAGCTTTGATATAATAGATAAAAATAAAACCCTCTCTATGACGAATAAAAACTGTTACTATGCACATACAATATCGATCGAACTTGGATGATGTGATGATAACAACTTTCATGTCTCTCACTATTAAATTTTCATGTTCATAGGGACAATATTTTATTTTTTAATAATGATTGAAGGCTGCTTCATTTTAATGGTCTCAAGCTGACTAAAATTAAAAAACTTCAAAATGAATTAATTTCTTATAGAAAATAGAAAAACTTTTCCAGTGGAGATCTGAAATTAGAAATACATATATGCACATGTATGTAAAAATTATATTCTTGTTCTGAAAAAATATAATACGTACCATATATCTATTCATTAAGGTACTTTAGTGAAATACAACTATAATTGAAGGGGTTTGAGTAAAACGTGTTATTTTGAAATTTAAAAAACTTGTAAGGTATATCATATATTGTGTAGCACCATTTAGACTTGACCCCTTCAATTATTTGAAAATAAATCGCAGTGGTGATTTTAGACAGCTTATTTATGTGTATATTTATGCCTCTATTCATCCGTTTTAAATACACATCAATACAACTTGTTAACACATCTACAATATGAATATATATAAGTTCCACAACTAGTGTATCTCTATTATGACAAATGTAAATGTTTAAAGTTTTGTCTTTTTCGGAAAAAGTACAATTATTTATTTTATTTAGTATATGCCATTTCTATGTCTAAGTGGTTATTAATATTTCTTGTAGCATTTTTTTATGTTTAGGGTTTAATTATTACGTTTAATGATTTTTATGATGATTTCCTTACGAATTCCAGTTTCTTTTACTTTTTTATTATTTATTATTTCAAGTAAAATTTTATTTAAATCTAACATGGTGTATTAATTTATTATTATAATTTTTTGTTTCGCGACAACGCCACCTCGGCGCTTGGAGAAGGCGCTATCGCAATTTGAGTTAGATAGAGCAATAAAATGATGAGGGCGGGGCGGAGAGGGTAAAAAATGCAAAATAAATGCCTCAATCAATCGGAACTTATAGCGAAAACCCTTCCCGCCTCGTCCTGCTACGTTAGAAACTTGCGTTTTAAGTTTAACAATTTTAATTCTGTTGTTTCAATGTCTGTCAATTGTCTTCCTACAGTTCGCCATGCTTCTAAAGATGTGATATGTGTGAATGTCGTGCCTAGACAAACGCGGTGGGCAATGTCCAAACACGATTTTCCCTAAAAGTCCTGCCGGGTGCTACCCAAAATAATTTTATTAGTTGGTGGCATTTTTGGCGACTTTTTACTAATGCTATGGCGATATGCCTCCGATCGATTTAATTCGAATGCAAATGAATTAATTGACAGCGGAAAGAAACAAGGCTAATTAAAATAGAAAATCGTCTGTTCATTACTTATTTAGGAAAAAGTACAATTATAATTGTTTTTATAGATAGTTAACACGCCATATCTTTCAATTCATTTCCTTAGACAAATCTGTCTTATTTTGTCGTTAAGAAAACGAGTGTCCATGATCAGTATTTGTTTCAACAATTCATGTACATATTATGTAGAGTTGAATAGGTAAGTTATGCTAATAATTAACACTATGAACTATGTCTACAAATGTCTCTCGTAGTCCTTTATTCGTTTTCCGTGGTCGTCAACATTATTTCAGCCATTTAGAGTTTTGTCTGGTTTCCTTTACTGCACATTGTTGCCCTTTTTGGCAGCCACGGGCAACTTTTCGCCCTTGAGGAAGGGGTTGCCCTTATCTTGGTGCGGGTGGAACTTTTTAGCGACCAGATTTTTGTGTTCACCAGTGTGGAATTGTCTAGCCAAGAAGCTTTCCAAGTCAGATGCCATTTGTCTGTTGTCTCCGCTCTGGTCCTGTCCAGGACATTCGAACATGTGTTCGCCGTCGCACATGCACTCCTGTGCAGCTTGGTACTCCCGACTAAAAGCGGCGGTGTTTTCAAAATCAATAATGCATCCCTGGTCCTCGTTGTAGCCGTAAGGACAGGGATTTGGTGGGTTGCAGTAAGCTGGAAGGCTTGCGTCGGTTTTTATCTGCGGCTTCATACGGTGGGGTCCTTCGCCTGCGCCTCCTGAAACGTACTGGTGGCCCCAAAGCGTGCTGTGCTGTAGGTATTCCTGGTCGCGGAGCGATGGACTTGGATTGCCCTCCAAAAGGGCGTCATAGTCCATCTGCTCGGCCTCCAGATCTTTTGAAGCGCGCGCCATCAAAGCCAAGTGGGCAGGCATTTCGTTGAGTGGGTCGATGTAGGAATCAGACGTGTCAATCAAATCCTTTCCCATTCGATCGACAATCTCACGAAGCAAAACGTCCGATAAAAAGTGATCCTTCGCTGACATTGGAACATATCCCAAAGCATTGTGCGGTATTATCAGCGATATAAGCAATATGAAAATTATTTTTTCCTTCCCAGCCATTGTTCAAATTTTATTGTTTCGAGTTTTCTTTTTTCTAAAATAAAAATAAAAATGTTGCTTTTGAAAACAGTATTATATTTTATAAGCACTTTTAAAAATAATTTTAGTTGAGTCTTTTCCTGCAATCATTAATTATTAATTCCAAAGATTGTCTATATTCATATGTATGTACATATATAGATATATCCGTTTTGTGATATTTTCAAGTTTCCATAATTAAGAATTTAAAGAATTCTTAGAAATCCGATTAATAAAACAAATTATGGAAGGCTGCTACGTCCACCCAAGTTAACTTTTTCTGTATATAAACTTTGAGTAAGTATTGATTATACAAATTTAGATCCAAAAGTTGAATACGAAGTTATTTTAGAGTACAGAACTTAGTCTGGTAATAAGAAGGAAAACTTGAGCTGCATAGCAAGAACTTTCAGACATCTTATTTTTAATTAAAACTATATTCCCCGTGGTAATGCTGGTAAATATTATATTTTTAGTTTTTAGACAGGTGGTACTTTGATAAAAAATTCCATCGATATTTTTAAATAAAGTAACTTTTAGATTTTATTGAAAGTTTTGTTTTAGATTCCATTTATTGAATCTTGATATTATTCATTAATGTTTTAACCTCCTTTTGTACAGGCAAATTATATAATATACAATATGTACTAAAAAATTCCATTTAAATTTGATTTCAATAAAAATTACAAATAGAACAAACACAAACAAGACGTGCTCGAAAGTTCCCCTAATTATGTACTTCATTCATTTTATGTTCATGATTTAATATGTTAAGGTTCTTTTATATTCAGCCCACAAGCATTCGATAACTTTCTGAATATTAAAATCGCTTAAGTAATAAGCTTAAACTCACTCAAGCGTGAATAGCCTTTCACTTTTCATGAATCATGTTTATTTAAGAGACTTTAAAAAGAAAAGCAAAGATTATACAAAATCTAAATTTGTGAGAAGTATAATAGTGATGTTTTCCTTTAATATTCTCAATTATAATAAAGTTAAAGTTGTATCACCTTTCCTGGCATGATAAAAAAGCAATTATAAAATCGTACCTCTAAGCCTAAAATAGGCAGAGCATATTTTATTAAAAAAAGAATGAGCCCACACGTCTCAAGGGTTGTTCAGTTAAGAACCATATTCAAATACTGGAGCCACAAAAGTCTATTTTGGGAAATTCCTCGAAACTACCCAAAAGCATCAAGACTGTCAATTACGAAGCCCTAATTAGCCCTTAATTGCCATATATATTTGATATTTGACCCTTATCGTCTGGAGAGCACTCCACATAGACGAAATTAGTTTAGTCGCTCCTCCGCCCATCTTCTCCGCTCCACCCACCGCCCTTTCGCCCTTAAATAATTAAGGGTATAAATGAAGTCATCCTGATTGCAAGCATTTCCCCCGGCGATGGTTGCCGGTAAAAGATAAAGACTTTGCCAAGTACCAAAGGTCACGTACGCGGAAGATGTACTATATGTAGGTCAAATCGATCGACGCAATCTCAGATAACCATGATAAAGACATCCGGGTCTCTAGAATACATAAACCATCTGGCGAGGATGAGATGAGCGAGAAGAAGGAGGCACAGCCTCCACCGTACCATATGTTGCGAAATCCTCCATTCCTTGGGGATGGCAACATTTGATTTTTCTCTCAGTATGTCGAACGTTTGCTAAAAAATGGGCGGCTGAAACGGCTGGAATCCATCATTGATGAAGTGGTGCCCCCAAGGTTATCGGAGGACAACCAATTTTCCGCCCCTGTTATAGAGAAATTCACACCCCACACGAGTCAGAAAAGGAATCAACTGAAATTTCCACACGATTATGACAGACCACACGCCGCCCGGGCGGACAACAGACAACTGGGGCGGCCTGGTGCAGGTGGTTAAACATTAAAATGCCATCAGGAACTCCATATGTTTTTCGTGATGCCTACGGGCGCCCGCAGCACGAACCAATTAGCTGATGGGGTCCCCTTGAGACACGCTCCTCAAATGTTTAAATATTTAAGAGTGTGGCCCCCAAAAACAGAACTGGGGCAGCAACCCTTCGGCGAGTAGTCGGCGGCTCGACTGTGTTGTTTTGATATGGCATGCAGAAAATCGATGCGGTTGAAGCGCATGACCCTCCAATCAATCGATACGTAATTTTCAATCGGCACCGATTATGACTACTAATCCTCCCGGGGATGGTTTTCCTCTAATTCGCCCGATTAAATCCGGATTCGCATCGCCCGATTTAACTGCGAACGAGGGTGGCGTGGGCACGACACATAGCACTTTTGTTGGACCATTCTCGGATTTTGGTCAGCTTACCTCAAAATATATTGTCCAAGAGTTTGTGTCCTTGCGTTGTTTAGAAACTGACTTTTTTTATATTTAACTTTAGTCTTTCTCCAATAGGGAATTAATTAAAAAACGAAAAAGGAAAAAGAAAAAATTAAAAAACAAGAGGAAAGTGAAGGATTTTGTCTTTCCTCAGTATTATGCTCTTTTTTTATGTCCACTTCCCACGAACACTTTAACCGAACTTTACGAAAGGTAGAATCCTTCTGTTCCAAAACCTGGAAGAGCACTTTACTCCCCCGAAAACATTGAGGAAGGAAGTGGCTCTGCACGCGCACTCAACGGTGGAAACGCCGTTGAGGTTGGAGCGCCGGATGAAAATCCAGAGAAAGTTTTTCCAGTTCGGTTAAAAAGCTCCCCTAGTGGGGGTGTGCACTAAGAAACACCGCCCCATTTTTGCTAGAGATGGAAGCACATTTTGGGTTTCTAAAGCCGCTCTGGCTCGAGAAAGAAGAAAATCTCTTCGAAGCTAGCTAAGTCCTTTAGACCTTATTTGATCACAAAGGTCGAATTTCAGTCACGTGGGTTTATACCGTCCTTGGATTTCTTTACTTCTTCAAAGGAATGAGTGAGAAATGAGTCCTTTTTATTATTGTTTGCTTGTTTGCTTTGTCAGGAATTTCTTAATTCTATAAATAGCCCCAAGATTGGTCCAAACATTCAATTTAGCAGATGCTTGTCACCGCGTGTTTCTTTTTTTGAATTTCAAAGTTAACTTTAAAATACAAAGACAAAACACTGAAGAAAAACTTTGTATACACAAGTTATTTCTACAGCTCAAATTTGAAAATCGAAGTTTGTATAAAATTCTTTCTTTATTTGTTTTGTTATGTATAGTACAAAATATTCTTAACTGTTTATTGTAAATTACAGACAATTTATAAATATATATAGAAAATGTCCTTGAAAAAAGCATTAACTTTTCTTTTGATGCAGGAATCAAATTCTAACCAAAAATTAACTAAAAATCTTATATACACTTTTGATCTTCGGGGCTAAGATAAGGTTAAAATATTATGGACCTGATTTGCCACTGGGGAGGCATGCCTTAACTGATAAAATTCTAAGATTTTTCTGAATTTAATTCCAGTCAAGTTAAACCGATGGCGTGAAGTTTTCAGTTTTTATTTCAGAGATAAGGAATGAAGGAGTTTGTGCACTATATACTCGCAACGTTATTTTAAATTTAAAATTATATACCATACATATATCCTTTTTGGAGTCAATTTCTTATACATTCCAAAATAATGCCTTCCAATTTAGTAAAAACCTAAATTAAGGAGCCAACTATATTTACATATTTTAAATATAGGTAGAGGTATACTTTTTCCCCGTCTCATGCACTTATATCACTCCTCCTTTTTCCGTAAGCTTTTATCCAGATTGCCTGCATATAATTTACCTTTTCAAAAAATCTGAACAACGTCAACTTCAGTTTTATATGGGACCATAAAGCCCTACCTCAACCTTTTGCATAGAAACAAAAAAATTTTAATAATTCCGTCACCGTATGCATGCGACGGCGATTATCCAACGTTTGGAAACATAAATGGTATCTGATTCCCCGGCACGCCAGCGAAACTCTGGAACACGGACGCAAAACGTAGGAAGGCTGCTTTTCTAAAGCCTGGTTCCCAATACCTCCGAAGACAGATCCCGACCTGGCCCTACACGAAGCATTCACGTCATACGTGGAGGGCGGCCAGCCCAAAACTCATCCCGGACACGAAATCTTTTAATATTAATAACAGCCGCTTTCGCATATCATTTCGGGCGCCGAGCACGACACTTTTGCAGTAGTAAAAGCTTGGGAATTATGCTGGACTCGTTTAGCGCTGCTCGGCTAGCAACTCGGAAGCGCGCTTGTGACGCAATCCAAAAGGAGCTGGGGGATGCACGCCCCATCCCAGTCCCAGTCCTAGTCCTGTTTACAAAATTATGTTTGTACACGAAGGGGCACTGCTTGCCAGGTGAAAGATAAACCAACTGTTCTCGGAATCCGTGTGGTGACATTTATGTTTTTAGTCCTTCCTGTCCCCCAGGTGAGTGTTCCCGGTGAAGGGCGCGGGGGAAGAATTAACTAGAAAACGCTTCCGATTTTCAGAAAGGATCACGTCAGCGGTGCGGATTCCAGGAACTCGTCGCTAAATAGAGTTTATTTTCCATGACAAATGACTGGTCGGGGATGGGTTAGATGTGACTAATTGAATGACACTTGTTGCTATTTTTAGTAAATTTCCCTGTTATTTTAAATCCCACAAATTGTAGGTAAACAGAAAAATGTACCTCCGAAAAATAACTAACTTAGTCCTCGCAATTGACGTCATACTACGGATATTATCGATATTTTGAATTGATTGTTCTAACAGACCGGTCACAATTAAAAAAATTTATTAAAGTAAAATAAAATAAGTCGCTGAGAATATAGAATGAGAAATGTATGTAGATATGTATTAACAATACAAAAACCATCTTTTTTCGATTTTTGAAAATTTCAAACGTATATTCCCTTTTTAAATTTACTTAGATTTCGGTGGTCGATTTTTATGACAATAGCCATTTTTTGCTAATAAAAATAAATTTAGAAATATAACACTTTTCGTTCCGGCCAAATATATATTTTATAGCAAATTATTTTTGAGTTTTCTGAAACTTAAAGCAAAATTCAATTTAAAAACGAATTGTAATGCAATTTCTTCCAACGGCTGCAAAAGCAGAGTGCTATTTTTATATGCAAACACATGCGCTGTATTTCTGAGTAATCTTCAATAAACAACAATTTTGAACGAAGTACATACTTGGGTACAAAAAACAGAACCAAATCGGAACAATATTGTCGGATAATTGGATCGCTTTGCTCCTCCCAGGAAGCAGCAGCTGTCGCAAATTGAGTGGACGGAGGCGAGGACTATTTGCAATTCGCAGTCGTCACCCACGTCAAATCAATAAATCCTGTTTTTGATCAGATGGGAGCCGGGAGAATGCAACATATCCATCCCTTCGGTCTGATTGCAATTTGTGGAGGGCTTATCGAGTTTCCACATATCACCGGATTGTGGAGTGTCGTCAGAGATCGATCATAAAACACATCCGGCGCGGAAGTACTCAATCAAGATGCGTTGAATGAGGCTCCGGACAGTTGAGGGACGGAAAAGGCATGCAGCCTCATTAGGACACATGTGCTGGACCTTGTTGGGGCAATTTTCGAGGACCTCACCCTGTGCTGCTTCCTCTGGCCGAATTCAACTGGTGGAAAGACGGCCCCATTCAGGAGAGTTATATATTGTAGTTGTGCCCGGGCGTGGGTGTCAACAGATACATTCATCTATAAGGAGCGCCCTCCCCCGCTAGTTCCAGAGCCCCAGCCCCGGCCCAGCGACCTATTTTTATGCAAGCTGCGCGATAGTGCCGGGAGAGGGCAGTCCGTCAGCGGTGTGTGATTTGAATCTGAATCAGCTCCTTGAATACGACCAGAACGTATCCTTCGTCCTGCGGCCCGGGAGGTCGTCTGAGCCATGTAAACATGCCCTGGTATTAGCAACAGAGTTATCGCGTGGGTGGGCCAGCTCCACCCCCGCACCCCGTGCAACTATACTTCTTCGCCAGCGTCACGTATTTGAACTCGAGAAAACTGATGGCGTTCTTGTGGCTTTCCCTTAACTTTTCCTTTGAATGAGTGGGTGGTCCTGGAGCGAGATGGTTAAGTACTCTTGTTCCGCTATCCAGCTTTCTTTTCCCCCGCTCCAGAACTGAGTGGGTGGCTGGAATAGTATAGAGTCGGAGTTTCTATTTTTAGATCCACCCTCCAGTAAGAGGTTTTATTTTCAGAATTTTCTTGCAGTGCCCAACCGTTCCATAGTTCGGTAGGAACGAGCAGCTCCCAACAACCAACACTTGTTCGTTATTATACTCCAACCAAAGATTGAGAGGATTCTGGATGCGGGGGCGGAAGCTGGAGTTCGGCGATGTGCACGATTTGTCGGACTCTGGTGCCGGCTGGACTGTTCCTCAAGGAATTTCCTCCACCCCCTCACACCCTCGACGAGGAAGAGGACTTACAAAAATACTTTGCCCTCGTTAACTTTTCAACTCGTTACTTGTAACGTTTGTGTGAAAACAATCAGTAGAAGGCAAATTCCCACCCTCCTCTTCATGTGTGGACGATTAAATGAAAAGTTTTCTTGTTTCTTTTAAGTATTTATGGTATTACTCTTTGAAAGTGGGTTGGCGCTGGAAACAATCGCACTATTCAAAACAGTTGTAAAATTTTAATTTCTTTATTGCTGTGCACCGAAATTTGTAACGCCGTATTGTAACGAATTTAGAAGTTTACGGAGACGAAAATGTCGGGCAATTATAATTACAAAGGACTTCACTAATGGACTTCATTATTTTTACATCAATTTTCACAATGTGAAATTAAAGTTAATAATTATCTCTTATTGGTTAAAATGTCAGAACCTTTACATGTAATTTGTTGATTAATTATGAATTTTGAATTTCATATGTCCTCGTCGTTATTTTTTATTTTTAGGACCTATTTAATGAGATCAAAAACAATGGAATATTCACAAATGTTAAAAAATCCCTTGGAAGCAATTTTCACAAATATCCAAAATCCTATAAATGTCCTTGTAGGAACATTATAATTAGCAATCCTATAATAATAAAAACAAATGTATTTAATTTAGAATAAACACAATATTTCCTTAAAAATTACTGAATTTATATGGAACTACCAATTATTAAAAATAAGCTATACACAGGTTGTATAAAATACAAAAATTATTTATGAACTATGAAGAGATTTTAGCATGAGAGATTGGCCTTTTATAACTTTATTGAAGCAAAACACCCTTAAATTTCAAAAGGGATAATGTGAAGCAAACATTTTGGGATATATTCCACAGTTCATGTGCCCATGCCACGCAATTTGGCTTACGTCTCTTAAAAATGGAAAACACTCTAGTCCATCCTAATGGACATTTGCTAAGCCCGTAAAATGTCCAAAATTCGCATTTTGAAAAGCCTTAAAGAAAAGGAGAAAACGTTGATGGCCTCTTCAGAAAAATCCTTTATTTAGGAGCAATTCTTTTGTGGCGACAAAGCCGCTCAATTTCGCTCCCTATAAAAGCCTGAGCTTCCCTCCCCTTTTGCGGTTTCCTTGGCCCTTCGCTGACTCATTTAGCGCGTTCAACAAGTTGATAAAAATCTTTTTCTTTTCGGGGCTCGTTCCCAAGCCTGATTGCTGTACTAAAAATGCCTTTCAAGGATTTTTGCATAAAAATACACCGTGTCTGGGCGGAATGGTACCCAAAAAGGGCCAAAAAGACGACGATAAAAGTGAAAGTTGAGGTGAATGTAAACAAGGAGAGAAGGGTAAGGAATTAAGGCCTAAAAATAGGAAAACGAAAAAGAAAAAAAGAAATAATAATAAACTTCCATTTAGCGTGATCAATGGCGAGGAAATAACACCCCCGCGGACATTAATAGAACGAACATAAATCCCACAGGCTAGTTAATTGCAGCGCTATTTTCAACGTGATGGCCAACCACCTTTTTTTTACAAGGATTTCCCTTGCGCAAAATGGGCAGAAAAATGTCGGTAAACCGGACGAATCAATAAATCCTAATGAATGGGATTATCCCAGTTTTATGGGGGCCGCCTTGGTTTCGGCCCGATTTGGATTTTTAAAATGGGCACAGCCCCAGCAGTCGAAATAAATTCAATTAACGCGAGGCAATTCCTTAATGCCCCGTCTCCGTGAGCAGAGGCGTTTCTTACAGCCGTTAATTCCTCGAGGAAATCCCCGAGCCCTAAAAATAAATCAGGAACCTGCTGAATGGGCGTGAATCTGCATCTATCAGCGCAAATAAAATGGTAATTCAATCGCCGAGTCGCCTAAATGGGGCCTCCGGGAGCTTACTCGGTTAGTCGGTCCAATTAATGCATTATTTTATGCAGTTGTCCTGCACCACCCCCGCGCTAATTAGGTCATCCGGGTCAGTCCTGTGAATTTCGAGGGGAAAAACAAGAGGGCTTCAAAGTGCTGGGAAAATTGTTAAACGAATTCCCGACACAATACAACACCACTTTAGTTTGGCCTGTGCAAGTGGTAAAAGTTCTTAAATTTGTGCAACTCCTGCCGGAAAGAAGATCCTGGACGCAATAGCGTAACTACAACAAAATATGCACTCCGCAGAGGCTTCCTGGAAACAGTCAACGTCTTCCAGGGTGTTGTTGCACACAGCCAAGCACCGCCCCGCCGAGGCAACAAGGATGCAGCCTCCCACAACATCCACGAATCGTCCGGGAAAGCTAACCGGGATAGGGAAGCACACCAGGACGAGGAAGTTCATGCACACACCCATAGAGTTCGTAGGCGTAGCTCGTCCTGGGCCAGCATGAACTTTAAATTCAAGGAAAAGCAGCGAAGGCTCCTTCATCAACTTTGCAAAAAAGAGGTAGTCTTACGGACTTTTTATTGTTATATTTTATATTTTTCTTCCGAAGATAAAGATATTCCCCTGGTGATTTAGCAGACTTCGCAATGCAGTCAACGCCCACATTTTCAAAATAAGAGCTCCACAAGAACATCTTTGTTTCCCAAAAAGGAGTTAATGAGATTTCTGATTTGGGTCCTGATTAGTAATTAATTTTACTTTATTAGTTATTAATTAGTCCTTATGCAACACATCAAGAGCTTTCTAAGATTATAAGCCTTATTTATTTTAGGTATACTAATATTCCAATCAAGAAACACTACTACTTCATAATCATTTTTAAAATATTTTCCAATTATCAAATAAGACATGATTTATAACTAAAAATAAATGAACATTATTTATATGAATGTTTTCCACCACAAAATATGTATCTAAATAGAAACTGTTACACTTCTTGTACAAATCAAATACTTAATTTAAAGTCAAGCGCAAGCAACATTTTAGTATTTCAATTGTACGAATTTGTTTGTATTTAAAGATGGGAATGGCTCTCCCGATATTGGTGGAATTAAAATCCCATTAAATAACTTATATATGTTTGCATATGTATATTTGCTCCTGCCCAAAAAAATTTCCCTCCGGCATCTAAATTTTTGTTTTTATATAAGCGTAAAACTTTTAAGTTATAAATAATAATCAGTGAATGCAAGGATTTAAACACAGCTGTACTATTTTATGATAACATATGGAAAGGGTTTTTTAACCTTGCCAAAAAAAATCAACTAAAGTATTTTTCTGCATTTATGGACATCAATATTTGCCTTGCGTTGCTTGAAAACAATAGGACCTTAAAATAGTTTGCAACGAACTATATAGACATCACTTTAGAGTTTAGACAAACATAGCCAGCATAGTTTAGCATGACATGTAACTTTTCTATGTAATCATAACATAGGTTCTTTTAAAAAACATTTTCAATGATATAAATAATACGCATTTCACTAGGGTTGTTGTTCTCGTTTGAAATACATTTTTTTCTAATCCCTGCCAATTTTAAGCCGTCAATAAAACAGTTATTAGACTTTAACAGAAGCTGCCACCACCTTCGCGGTAATTCTGAATTTTCAAAATCAATTTCTGTGTTAACCCCATTTCATAAACCCCCTATCTCTTCATTGTCCTATTTTACATCATCGTTGACATGTGGTGTAGAGGGTGTAGCCTACTCTGATAAATGGATGAATGCAGAATGTGTTTTACGCGATAATCTCCTCAACAAAACAGGGTAGCCCTGAGGTTCGGCAAACACCTTGAATACGCGAACAGATCAGTACGCGGGTTTGCAAGTACAGTCGAGGGTGTTCAAAAATTAGGTCAGTGAATAGAATGTAAACATGCTGCCAAAGGTTATAAAATAACGCGATGAAGATAAATATTTTTGAAGTCGTCGAACTGAAACTTATTCGGAGTACGATAATAAAAGATTAATATTGCGTCTCAAACTATGTATATGTTCAGTATAACGTCCAAAGAAATTTCACATTTTAGAGTTATAATTCATTAATTTATTGTTAAACAATATGAAAACGTGGACTTATCAAGAATACTAAACAATTTACAGAACGACTTAATGCTTTCAGAAGTATTTTGCAATATTGAATCTTTAATATCGACATTTTGAAATCAGTGACTCCGAAAAGCCCATATTGTTTTTAGCAAAAATGAATTAAGAGACAGGCGGGCAGGCATATATTATGTATGTATTTAAAAAACCGGACTTATGTATGTCCTTCTAAGAAAACCATATTCCCATCGGTATATTGTGAAGTACGACATATTTGTGACTTGACTAAAGGCCCTCATGGCCAAAGAAGATTTTAGCTCCTTTACTTTCCGACTAAAGGTCAATTAATTCATTCTGCTGCTCACTAACTACATAATTCAATCAGCAGAAGAGTCTAAGGAGGTAAATGCCATTATCGTAATTTCCCTGCGGGAATGGACTCGATGATAAGACGACACTTTAAAGCCCTGTCGAATTCAAAGGAAGTCTTCGGAAGCGTAGGCGTGCAAAATAACCTTTATTTCCCAAGGAAACGGCATCGGGATCTGTAATGAATCAGATAAGGACGATTCCATCCATTTCCAATTTCTCTGATAAATTGTATCTGCCAAGGAGAAAATGCTTGAGACCGGTTGTGGCGTGGGTGCGTGGAACAAGTTCTGAATTCTGAAATAGCCAAGATCCAAAAGGGCTCAGCGTCAAGGCCCCAAATTAATCGTCAACATTTGAATAAAAAAAATAAAATGTTTCCTCAGCGAATTTCTCTTGTCCTCCAAAGAAATGTTTCCCTTCAGAATGAAACTCTCAGGTAAGACGCAGGTATTCCCAGACTCTTGTGGGTGTTAACCTTGAGCCTGGATTTGCTTAGCTACAAGTTGCCCCTTAGTCATCATCCTGATGGACTGTCGGAATGACCACCAAAGCCATTCTCAAAATGTTCCCTTATTTCTCGGGTAATCTCCTCTGAAACTTTCATGATCACAACAAATGAATGCAAATGCGTTCACATTGCTCTCCATTCCGGAAAATATTTTTTTAAGCTATTTTTGGAAGATGAGAGAACTAACTACTCTTGGTGTAGCCGGAGCCAGCCAAGGATTTTCAAATTAAACCGCAGCCAGTCGTGAAAAGCCAACACGCCATGGAAATTTCCCGGCCGGATTAAACCCTTCTGCTCGATGTCCCTGGGGTTTGACTGAGTGCCAGGATCCAGACTCTGGCAGCATCCCCAACGCTAGCAGGCTCCCATAGAAAATGTATGTTAATTCGAATGAACATCGAGCTCTTGCGGAAGCTTCTTAGGAGGAGCTGTGTTTCTCGGGAAACTTTACTGCGCTTATTTGCATATTTCTTTTCAGCTGTCCAAGTTGCGAAAAATGCCCTCGGCAAATTTGAGTTACGACTTCGCTACACTTCTTCTTCTAACTACGTTTTCTCCAAGAAGTTGAAATATTATAGCCAGTGTTTTCTAAGAAATTTTATTCCTTTGAAGCGTAGTTTTGCCCTTTACCGCTTTATTTTTCTGTTCTATTTTTATACAGGAAAATAATGAAAAGTTTACACTATGTTGCCTTGTATATCGATTTCAATTTTGTAAAAGGAAACAAGTTTTATTGACATAAATGTTTTTACAAAACGTAATGCGGGAAGGTACACTGTATTTTTACGCGTGACCTACTTCTACGCTTTTACTCTTTACTTGTTCTACAAAATTAAAAATACATTGGTTCTTCTATAAAATTCAAATATATTTTTCCAAATTGTATTTTTTATGTTAGTGGAAAAATAATTTGATGAATTGGCTCAATTCCAATGGTGTTTCAAATTAACTTTGGCGCTCCATTTTCTACAGCTCTGTAAATTCAGCATATGTGTACTTTTCCGGAATTTTCAGGGTAGATTGTTAACTTTTAATATTCTTAAACAAAACGCAAGAAAGGATCATGAAATCATTTTGATAAACTTCAGACCCTTTTATTGAATACAAAGCGCATGGGCAGTAGTAAAACTCCAGATTTAATGCCCTAGTTAATAATATCCCCAAAATGTGAAAATATTCCCCAACTGCGTCAATAGCACTGATTTATTTTATTTGTCGCATCCTGTTGCCTAGCTAGACCCAGGGCGTAAACCAAAAGGACCCATAACTCCTCTCGGTGACTGCACGTGCCCTTGTTAAGAGCGATAGTCAACCACCACACATAAAGTAAATTCCTCTCGTCTGCGGCTAGGATGTCATAACAAATTTTAATAGCCACATTATAGGACAAAGGAAGCACAAGCGCGCTGGATTTTATAAACCGACGACAAGTTTTTATTGAACCCATCAGCCCGAGGGTGAATTGCATATCCTTGGCTTGTCATGCACACCCTGTGCCTAGCTTAACCCACGTAGCGACCGGTACTTGTTATTGCTATTCGCGTTTCAATTTGATTTTTAAAGCTTTCATAAATGTCCGAGATAATCATAAAGGGACTCCGTATACCGCTCCAGGATAATGCCGGGGAGCAAAAGGACCGGGGTCTTGTTGTTTTTGATTCAAGCAAAGGACGGCATTTACATAAAACCTCATTTAAATGCATCGTTCTTTTCGCGAGAAGTAAACTCATGCAACAGATGATCAATGCAGAATCCCAAAAAAATAACTCCAACATTTCTAACCCGAATGTTGAACAAGAAACGAGCTGAAGATGGCGAGGGCGAGATCTGGACGGTCTCTAAACGGGCCCTACCCTCATTCGGTAATTCTATAATTAGCCCTGCCAGCGCTCCGCAGGGCTGAAGGGTAACAAACTTTAACCAGCCTGAAGACGACAGCTAATTTGCATTTTCTACAATTTTCGCACAATAGTCCCCAGCCCTGCGTAAGCAAATATCGAGACAAATTTTTTCTTTTCGTCAGCAAAATCACCTTGTGGAATTGGACTCCCTAGCGACAAGCGACAGCGAGGACAACTTGTTGCTGTGGGTTCATCCTTCTATTAAATGGATCCAGTAATTGAGATAACGGGGAGCCACCACCCCGCAGGACTCCGCAGGAGCCCACAGATCGCCGCCGGCAGTGTCCATCACTTCGACGATACCCGAAACGTTTTGTTGCGGTGGAACTGGCCACGTTATGAATATCAATTTCCCTGGAGAAATATGACGGCCTAAGGAAGAGCTTCCCAGCCTTTCCCAGCGAATGTAATTAACAGGACGTGTGCTGTTAAGGGCTTTTCTTGTCCAAACTTTGCTCGATTCCTTTAAGTTTTTTCTGGAAAGTGTCCTCCCTTTCCATATGTTCGTTATTATTACATTGCCGCTGTCGGATGAGTGTCATTACTTTGTGACTAAACTCATTTCCGCCTTTCAATCATGTCGTCATATCATTATAACTTTAGCGGACTTTTCCTTGTCCGAAACTTTAACTTTTATGTAGAAAATTCATTCATCCATTCATCTCAAATGCTGTTAATTCTAACATTATTCAACCGTATTCTTCTTTCAGACAATATTACGTTTTTCGTTAAATATAAAAATAGTAGCACGAAAAACTAGTTTAAATAAATATTATGAGTATACATATTCAGTTGTTCACTAAAAATAAACTCCTACATAAAAACAGATTTTGATGCACTGAGATAATAAGTTTAATATCTAAACCTTTTATAATTGTCATTTTTTTCTTTAGTTCGATAAAACATACTAAACAAAATTTAAAATAGTTTTCGAAACTAACTATTGTAAAGCTTAGTTAGTACATAATCGCTTGATAATTATTTTTTTAAATTTGAATTATAGAAACACATTTGAAAAAATATACTTTGATGTGATGTATCCTTTCGAACTCTTCAAAATAGAAAATGTTTAACTACTTTCCGCTTTCAGATATATATTTTTTATAATAACTTTATGCAATACTTTTTTATATGATTGTATTTAAATCTAAACCGACAAATTTGCATGCTTTTCTTCCAAATTTATGTCGAAAGTTAAAGTTATTTTGAAAATTTTCACTTAGCTTCTTAAATGGCGTTGTAAAGTTCAAGACCTATCATCATCATCTATACAAACAAAAAAGTTCTTACGCAAACACAACTTCTGGTGATTTTGTAGAATCAGTTGACATTAGATTTACTTTCTTCCATCCTTCCTTTCATTTACTTTACCCCCAAAAAAGTAAACAAAAATAAAAGTGCAAAATTTTTGCCCGGCTCCTTGCTATACAAATGAACATTTCGTCAGGGTTTTCAAGCTACTTCTGAAAATCTCTTGAAACTTTAATGCGGTTCAATTAGCAAAGGTCCAGCTTAGGACCAAAGATCCCTACGTCTCAGCAACGTAGAACGCGACACTAATTAATTTCGATGAGAAAGTTGCGAACAAATCACTGTTTTCGGAGAAGTCTTATTAAATTTTTACGTCAATTGGCTGTTTAAATATTCCGTGGGCGCATCGAGTAAAGGATAAGATTACGACCTTTAGGGAAAGCGCCTGTCAGCGGGACGGGGGAGGCATAAACAAGGGAACAAAACTTCTCAAGAGCGAGGAGCGGCCGCGTTAAAATTTTCCCAAAAACTTCCCAAAAGAGGAGCCTCACCCGAACTCCTCAGTTTTCATGTTTTTAATGCATGACCATGTACTGGGGCAAGGACAAACCTCTGACGTCATTGCCTCGTATCCTTTTTCCGGGGCTTATGTCGTCGGAGCAGATATAATACATATTGTGGCAGTACCAAGGGAGGGGTCCAGTGCAACGGGGGGCATTTTCGGGGACGTGTTGTTGAACGCCATTTCGTGATTATACCCCGGGCAGTTAAGTTATGGGCACTAAAGGGAAAAGTATCTTTTAATCGCTGCACCCATGTGAGCTCCAAAAATTTATAGTCAAATTGTTTCGGGGATGGATGCTACTGTTCGTGACCTATCCATGGAGCATTTGCAGTGATACACCCCGCCAGGATCCGAAGCTTTGGCCTTGCAGGACGAGACTAATGTTCGAATCACATTAAAACAATTTGTGAAAGCTCTCCGACTCCACATCTATTTTAACATTTTAACTTCTATGTATATTTTTGTCGTTCGGCACCTGTTTCTTCTACAAGAACGGAAAATTTCCACCGAACCTTAACCATATGAAGCGAGTTCAAGGGTTCAAGGATTTAAAATGTTCTGGAAAATTTTCAAAAGTAAACATCGTGCCATCCTTTCAACGTTCTTCGGAAGAGAGAAGAGTTTAAGAGGCCCCTTTTACACCTTTTCCCACTACCAAATTGTTTAAATTTAATTCTACTTATTTAATATTGGATATTAAAACATACATACCTAAGATAGATGAAAGAATATAGTTTTATAAGTCTATCGTCCGTAAGATGTATACCATCGAACTACATTTATAGTTTTCCAAGAATGTATAGAATTAGAAATTGCTTTCAGTATGCAAATACTTCAATTTCAATTAAAATGCTTGTGTTTTACAAGCACAGCTGATTTCTTCAGAAACCAATTGAGTGAACGGTTCAAAAATAATAATATTGTCTTTCAACCCTTCAGCATACATCAACAAATCAACCGCATGTTGATTGACACGAACCCTATTAAGCATTTGATTAGACAAACAAAAAACCTCTTGAAGGATATGAAGGACATCCATCATACAAAAATATGACTGCCAAAAAAGGCGACATGTCTCCCATTAATGATGTAAATGCGCGTCTATTTTTATTCCGACCTGTAATTAAGGGTTGCTCCGATGAGCGGTATTATTGATACCAGCAAATAGGAGCTATAACCGACCCCATCATTCCCAACCGTCGAAGGGTTCGATTATATTAATATAGATAGCTCGGTGCTTTGGCCAAATGTCCAGGTATCATTGCACTCAAATTGTATAGTCATGGTTCCAATTGATTCCAGGGAATTTTCCGTGAACGCAAAGCAACAGGAGAACTTATATTACCCTGTATATTAATGTTTCACCAATTTATCCAAGTCGAATTGTCGACCACCCTGTAATTCGGTGTAATTAACGCCCAGAACAGAGTTATCCATCAATTCCGAGACTGACGTCAATCCATTTTATGTGTACGGGAATGTGGCAGGAGAGACGCCACAGGAGCCCTGGGTGTTGCGTAAGATATCAACAGATTTTCTCAGTGGGCCTACTTATCCCAACCTGTTGGCTTGGTGGTGGCCAATTTTCGTCGTAAGTCACTAAAGGACGAGTTAATTGCGGTGAGGCTTTGCTCCGGAGCCCGGGCGCTCCGGATGTCTATGGGGCCGGGTGATATCCGGCGTGATACCCGTTCTCAGCCGGTATGCTAAACAACTCGTGTTATTCCCTTGTAATCGGGTGGACGTAATCGCTCTGCTGACGTCAATCGAATGGGAACCGGAGCGCCTGTCGAATCAATTTGGGCTCCTTTCGGCCCGCTGTTACCTTTTTGATAAGGGATAATGGGATTTTAGCTTGTTTCAGCGACGTGAAATACAAACATTTTTTTTTCTGTTTCTCACTTAGAATATTATGAAATGCTGTGGATAACAAGCGACAGAAAAGGGCATGTTGGGTCTTATCGCAAAATCCTATAACTACCTATCCCTCCTTTTCTTGTCACCGAATTTATTAAGAGATTAGAGTGATTTCAGGTCGATTTTTTGCAATTAGGGTTTTGTAAAGGCGGTTAGTCTATAGACGAAGCAATTTTGCCAGTTTGTTCATTTCCTTTATCTCAAAATCTATTCAAAAATTTGAAATTCGATATTTATGATTAAGAGAGCCCAAATACAAAAACTAGAAAAATTTTCTTCAATAAGAAATTATTTCACTTTACGCGATCTTTGAGAGTGCTCCCTACCAAGTTTTAGTGCGCACTTGAAATATTGAAAAGAATTCTAGTCTGAAGTAATGCCTATTTTTCTAAACCAGGAACTCTCATTAACAATAGGATTTCCAATTATTTAAAGCACTTATTAATAGTTTCGACTCTAAAGCGTTTAAATTCTTGTCTGAGATCAACAATTAAAATTTTAAACCTGTTTTCTGCAGCATAAAGGCAACATTAATTTCAGTATAATTCCTCCTTTCATTATCAATGTGAGATTCAGATCAGTGTGAAGTGGCCGGCTGTTTCTGCGCTGCCGAAGTGGACAACAGACCTATAAGAAATACCGAAACCGGATCCTCTATTCAATTTCTTAGCATTTTCGCAAGCATATCGGTCGATACCTTGCGGCTGAAATGAAATGAATGCTCGTGGGCATGACGCCGCAATTGAAGAAAACCAATAAAAAATCGCCATTGGCACCCACTCAGCTGTTAAATCCTTCGGAGCGAGGGTATCACTTAATTGCAGTCTCCGAACAATGAAAACCCACAACCGCAAGAGTTGGCCATTATTTGCAGTATAGTCAAATAAGATCGCATCCCTGGACCGTCCCATCCGCCCACACACCCGCCCACCATCCGTCCGAGGAGAGATTTCATTGAGCAACACTTCGTGCGACTTTGTTGCTGCGGTGGCTGCTGGAACAGGGTGCTCTGAAATCATTCATGTGTGACGCCCCAAGAGCCCCAAGAGCCCCAAGAGCCCCAAGAGCAAGTAGTATCATCAGCACTCCTCCTACTCCCCTTGGCGGGTTTCTTATGCAGCGCGACACCCAGCGCCCTTTTCTTAACCACTATTCAAGGAATCTCCAGTCAATGGGGACACTCGTGCGTGGGAGTCAACTGTATGTAGAAATGTTTGTGGCGTCTCCTAGTGTTCGCCGCTCGGATTATTTATTCAAAATGGCATTTTTATTCAGGACGCATTTGGGCGCTGAACGTTTATTCTAATGCAACACCGCCAACGCGACGGAGTTATTGATGATGCCACCGACACAAGTCAATGGACAAGTCGCTGCCGTTGACTCCTAGATGAAGGATCATATCCTGCGGTGTGTCAATGGCTGTGCCTCTTGTGCGGGGCTCAACTTGATTAAGTTTTTGGGATGTTTGCTTTTGCCTTTTCTGCGCAAAGTCTATTGTATCACTTACTTTATTTTGTATGCACATCATACAGGGTTTACTTTTGTATAATGGTCCTTTATTGAATTTTTCTTTTCTTTATGAATTTCGGAAATAAGCCTTCAAATTTAGTTTGAAAAAAACGAATCAAAATTTGCTACCGAACTTGAACTTTTTACATTTTTTGAATTTTAATTCCTTTGCAGAGTTTGTAGTTGTAACAAAGCTTAATTTATTATGAATTTTTCCCCTTGTTAAGTAGATGTTCATAAATTGATTATATATTACATATGCAGGTGTACAATATATATTATATTCAAAAATATATTCTAAAAATTTGCTGATGGAAATAAAACCATTAAACTCCCACTTTAAACTGGCAAGATTTTTAATAATCTATATTTCAAATGGTAATTAACATACTTATATCTAAATATGTTCAGTACAAATAATGCTTATCTTCTTTCAGTGCAATTCTTGTCGGAATAAAACTACTCAATTTATTACTCGATAAGAAGATAAGCCTCTAAATTACCTCATATAAATAGGAATTGCCATAAAATACGTTTATCAATAAATATTTTTCCGCACTAATAGAGAAAAGGCGATTTTTATACATAAAAGCAGGTGTGGAATGTTTGTTAAGCTATAAATATATCTTTGCATAATTTCTCATTGGTTTCTCAGTGAGGTGTTTTTTGTGGATATCTAAAAATAAAATCACAGAAGGTAACTTAAGATTTAAAGTATATATTATATTTGAATAAAAATTATGGAGCTAAATTGTGAAAATAAAGTTGACCTATCAATAAAACGCAATATTAAATATCTTTATTTTTTTATTTATTTATTTATTTTATAATAGAATATAAAACTTAAATCTATATCCTATTAGCTAGCGCTCTCGGGAGCAGGGCCCATATGGCGCATCCATAGTTGGGTGGTGTTTGAATCTTGTTATTCGTATATTATATTCTTATAGCGCATTATATGAAGGAGGCCACATTCAGCCTTGATAGGAGTCTCAGAAGTTCGCCTGGCTCAGCGGGGTTCAAAAGTTCCTTCGCCGGGGGCAGCTCGCCGCCGTGGATGGTTTTCGTGCTTTCGCAAGCGAGGATGTGCTTGATTGTTAGGGGACACTGGCAACGGCTACATCCTCGCTGGGGTCCTCTGGCAAAAAGGTGTGCTTTTGTGAGGAGCGTATGGCCCGATCTCACTCTAAAGATCCTTACGCCGTTTTTCCTGTCGAGCTCTCTGCTGTAGTTGGGGGGTGATACTGATGGCCAGTGTTCGGCCATGAAAAAAGACGAATTGGTCCAGCGTTCCTCATAAACCCCCTTAATTATTTTTATGCTGTTCCGGACGAGGAAAGAGCTGAGAGGTGGCACTAGTGGCGGATCATTGCTGGGGGAGAGCGAAGATTCTTTGGCCGCTGCATCCGCTAATTCGTTCCCCTCGATGCCTACATGGCTGGGCACCCACTCTAGGGCCAGATGTCCGTTGGCTTGGATGATTGCCAATTTTATTTCGGCAATTAGTGGCTCTGTCGGTGCTGGGCTATTCAGTGCTTCGATGGCTGCCATACAGTCTGTGAAGATGATTGATTTTCCTCTGAGGCTCCGGCCGAGTGCCACTGCCCTCCAAATGGCGCAGATTTCCGCCTCAAAACTGGAGCTGAGTTCATGGAGGTGGAAACTTTGGCAGCTGTGTGTTTTTGAGGTCGGAGTAAACACAATAAACGCAGATGACACTCGACCGTCCTTCTTGGAGCCGTCCGTGTAGATTTTGTTCCACGATGACAGACGAGAGAGCCGTTCCCGGTGAAGTTGCAGGTGTTGTGCGGCAGGTACGTTTTTTCCATTTTTCGTGGCTAAAGAACAAATCTGCGGCATTTCATCCTGCACAGGTGGCAGCAGCTCCGGTGAATCGCACGGTGTTGGCAGCGGGAAGCCCAGCCTGGACAGGAGTTTGATTGCTGTTTTGAGTGCTGAGGTGTTCCGTGGCGAGCGTCGTGATCGAAAAACGGACTGGAGGGTGTGGTGGTGTGGCTTTCTCCAGTCAACCCAGTTTTTGGCTGCCAACTTGGCCATTGATATTTCGACCCTTGTGCTGATGTCCGCTAAGCCAGCTTCGACCCATAGGGCTAGGTTTGGTGTGGAGGGTAGGGCCCCAAATGTTGCCCTTAGCGCCTTATTTATCGCCGTTTGAATTTTTTTGATGTTAGGGTTGGCGGTTGCGGCGAAAATGGGGAGAGCGTAATTAGTGCAGCCGCGGATTAGAACCTTGCCGATTTGGAGCACTGCGTGGATTGGCGCACCGTTACCCCGCGCTGACATGGACCTGATCAGGTTGGTGATCCTGCCCACTTTGTTCTCCAGGTTTCTGCAGTGGGCGGTCCAGTTTAGCCTGCTGGTGAATTCGAGACCTAGGAGCTTGATTCGGTCTCTGGTGCGGATTTCTTTATCCCCTATTGTCAGGTTCCGGTGAGCGCTTTTTCTTTTGCGAGAAAAAATTACGTATTCATTTTTTTCCGCAGGTATTATTCCTCCAGTGCGAAAGGTCCAGATATCCAAGGCAACTAAGGCCCTCCGAAGTACCTCTGTCGGTCGTTCGTCCGTAGTCGTTAGTATGAGGTTGTCGGCGTATATGTATATGTCCAGTCCGTAGATGTCTTGTAAGGCGGGAATAAGGGAGGCAAGATACGTGTTGAATAACGCCGTTGATAGGGGCGATCCTTGTGGCAAAGCATTATCTATTTTCATTCTAGATGAAATAAAGCCATTAATCCTGACCTGAATGGATCGGGATGAGAGGAAGTTTTTCATCAGGTGGATGAAAGGTGCATCAACGCCCCATACCTGGAGCTGGGCGGCGATAATGTCCCATTTTACCCTGTCGTAGGCCTTCTCTATGTCAGCTGACAATAGAAAGAGTTCTCTTTTCTCGTGGAAAGCGTCCCTGATGGAGTTCTCGAGCTCAAGGAGGAGCGAGGTAGTGCCTCGATGCCTCCTGAACCCATGAACCCCCCCAGGCAGGACCCCCTCCAGGAGGCAAGAGAGTCTTCGGCCTATGATTTTCTCAAAAAGACGTGACAGGCATGAGAGGAGGGATATCGGACGTAGATCCTTTGGAGTGATGGTGCCGTTAGCAAGGACAGTCTTCTTACGGATAGGTATTAGGACGGCATTCTTCCATATATGCGGAAAGATGCCGTCTCTTAAGATAGAGTTGTAGAGGTCTACTAATCTTTCTTTAAATGTTTCAGGGGCTTCCTTTATCATCCGGTAAGAGACCTTGTCCAGTCCTGGTGCCGAACCCTTACACTTACTAAGCGTTACACCTAGTTCGTGAAGGGTAATTGGGAAAGACAGATTTCTATGAGGGTCAGGGGAATAGGGCTTGTTTGTAATGGACCAGTTGGCTTTAGCCGAAATTTGCTCTGGGCTGAAGGTACTGTCATCGGAATAACTGGCCCAAGAGCGGGCCAATTGTTCAGCAATGTTCATGGAGTCCGTATAGAGCCTGCGGTCGACCGTCAAGTTAGCAATTAGATTAAATATCAAATAATCATTAATCGTACGATAATTTAGTTAAACATCTTCTGATTTGTTACAGATCTATTACGCACAAAAAACTAAGCCTTAAGGTCAAATCACAACACCAAACAGAAATTTTCCCTCAAATATGTAATCCTACCCTAGAAAATTTTCTTTAGAACTTCCCAAAATCATGCAAGTAATGAATGAATTCATGCGTATAAATGCGTTAAAAGCAGTCACTGCCGGAAATCCCTATCTCATCCAAAGGACTCACCCGGTGTTTGTATACAAAACTACGCAGCAGAAATCTGTTGTGTAGTATGTTTTCCCTTTTTCCCAAGCTCCGGGTCAGGCATTAGGAGCACCCCTCTGTAGGTATGTATATAAAATACGGTCTCCTGCGGCACTCGCATGAATAACTAAGTCAACATTCATCTCCTTCCTATGTTTAGTTCCCCCCGTAGGATGATGATGTGCGAACGACGACTGCAAGGACTTCCAGCGCTAAGTCGTGCATTATAGTCTTAATTCAGGCGAGAGGAGCCCTTAAGCAACGTTTTGCAGCGCTTAGATATCGTACTTTATTAGTTTGGTGCTGAACGCACATTTAAGCCCAACCAATACAGCTCCAAACGCGCCCATGCAAAATATAGAAAATGCCTGAAACAATACTATAGATCATATGTCCCAACATAGAAAATAGTACCGGCAAAATACATAAAAGAATTTTTAAAATTTTAAATCTATGTTTTTATATAGAGTTCGATAGTTAACCAGGTAAAGCAATAAAATCCGAGGAGGAGTTGATTGCAATAAACAACACGCACCCTAAGGCTCCTCTACCGAAAATCAGCCTAGTCGCGCTCAATTTTCCACTAGGGAGGAACTTTTGTGAATGAAATTCTTCGCTGTAGGGCTTGCGGGGGCGGCAGGGCAGCAAGGAGCAAGAATCGATTCTAAGGGGTAGTACTGGCGCATGCTACGTCATCCCGGGCCGATTACCACGCAAGTTTCCCGTAGGAGTCTTCTAGCCGCCCCCTGAAAGCTCCTAATGTGCCAATGTGTTGGTGAGGCCCCCGAGGAGCCCACACAGGACCCGGCAAACACAGGCGCACCTGCAGAGTATAGATTTGCGTCTGTGATCGTAAATCGGATCGAATTCTCTAAAGGTAGTAACATGAAAATGCCTTCGTCGCCCAAAGAGCTCCAAACTCAGCAGAAAGTTATTTTTAGCTCCAGGAGCCCTAGGCAGGTATATGTATAGCATATAAGCGTACAAATTGTCTACATACTCTGCAACGGGAGGAGCACGGCGGGGCCCTACCAGCAGGACTAAATGTGGGTTGTTCAGGGGATAGTGGGCGGCGAGTTCCGTGGCTCCTCAGTACGCAGTTTTTTGTTTTATATACAAAAAAAAAAATAATAAAAACTTTTAAGGAGTAATGGGCCCTTGCAAATTTCACTGCCATTAGCCGCTTCCCTTAGAACCTAAATATTCAAATGCGCAACTTTCGCTACCCTCTCGGGAAATGAAATCTTGCTACTTTTAGCATATGTTGCCGAAAAATATTCCAAAAAAAAAAAATCCTAGCGCTCAGGCTGTACATTCTGATGTCCTGCATGTTGATAAGAAAGGACCGACGAGGCGGAAAGGAGCAGGACAAATCATCTCCCATTATTTTAATACTGTCACATTGAATCAGTTCTTAAGAAGAGGTTTAACGGCCAAATATACCGCCTTAAAGAAGTGTCAGTGCCGGCAAATTTGATCTTTTCGATTGACACGCTGATGACTGCCTCTTGACTGCTGAAAATTGAAGAAATTCGGTCTGTCTTATTTCTCTCTTATTGAGGGCCTTAACCTCGGAGGAAAAACAGGGAATAGCGTCGGGCGCGTAAGTGAACTTGGGGTTAATATGAGCTTCGATATCCTTGGAACGATATTGGATTGATTGGGTGCACCTTATCAATATTCTGTATTACATATATTATATTACTTATTTACATAATACATCTATAACAAAATAGTAAATTGCTATTGATATGATTCTACAAAGTCTTATCAAATTCTTTAACACTTATTCCAAGTAAAATGAGCGTTTTCTGCTTTTAGAAAAACTTTTTCCTCACACTAAAAAATCAAATGTTAGCTATTTCTAAAAGGTCAAATGCTTATGGGTCAATTTATTTAATTCATCCCACGTGGGAGAAAGGTTGAAATCTCCAATTCATGCAAAAACTTCCGGTTTTCTTTAGCAAATGTAAAATAAACCTTTTGGATGTATGAAAAAAGAGGACGAATAGATTAAACGGGGTTTCTCAAACAATAATAAAAAGAACTTAAAACATTTATTAGTTGGATGATTTCTATTATTTAACATTCCAATTTTCCTCATATTAAAATTAAATATAATCTATATCGATTTATAGCAATTTCTCAATCTTTTAATCAACAATTCTGATTTTTCGTATCTTTGTTAGTACATATAGTTATATTACGTGCTATGGAATTATAACAAAATTAAATTTTCTTTATTGTAATATACATGTGCTTCTTTACAATTTGCTGAATAATACGTTTTTAATTTTAGAAACTCTCACGAAATCGTTTGGTTTCTGAAAGCGAAATAAAAGACCCCTTCTTAGCTGAGCGTCACCTATAGAAAAGACGTATCTCAATATCTTGAGGGAAATGAAAGTGTCTAACACCTAACAAATCAGTTCATTCGTGTGAAACACCGGAGGATCCAAATATGAAAATACGCCACACAAGCGGCAGAGAACGGAGATGAAACCGTCCCGAGTAGATAACCTGGAATTTTGCCGGAATCCGGATCACAATGTGTGATGTATTTATTCCAGAACAGGACTAGATAGCCCTGGAGGTTTGTCATGGAGCAGCAAATTGGATAAATTTCGAATTCCCTTTGAAGTATTTTTAGCTCCAGCATATTTCAAATAGCAAACAACAGGACGACGCCACAGGCATCAACGTGCGAAGAGCCTTCCTGTGCTACTTTCAAGGAGTTGCCCCCACACCGAGGACTAGTGCCTCGAAGCTAGGGGATGGAAAACAAGGAGAAGTAATACAAAAAAATACACACCATTAACTAAAAGTCTAACGAGGAAGCAGAAACGTTTGGGCTACGACAGCGCTTAAAATAGGCCAGGGAAGCCACAGAAGGATATCCCCCAATAACCCCCTGGGCACCACTCCGATGTGCAACAGGTCAAAAAGAGAACGCATAACTGAGTCTTAATAATCCGCCAAGGACGTCGAGGCAGCAGTTATTTTCGGCACCCACCCCTTTTTCTTGTTTTTTGATGGCGCACTGTAGCACCATTATTTCAGCGTGGGGAGCTGCGTTTTGGGGCTCCGTGGAGGCACCACAACCTTTCCCCTGGCAGATCAGTTTATTATCATTTATCTGCCTCCAAGACCGAGTCCATTCATGGCGAAGTCGTATTGTGCCGCCTATGCCTCTTCCTGAAACTTATCCTCCCCGATAATAATTTTTGGGGCACACGGTGGATCAGCAGCGGCGGAGGCGGAACCTCGAGATTACTGCTGGATTATTATGCAGGACAAACACGATGAGGGGACGCAAAAATTAGTAGGGTTTGGCGCTGCGCCCCGCTTTATTACAAAATATGGCTCCCCGAATAGATACTAAATTTTGAGTGGCAGAAAGAAAATATTGCCTTTTAGGGGAACAATGGACAAACAAAAATATAATTTTTCAGTGTACACTTATTTATATAAGTATTTGTATTTTTCAGAGCGATTCGATGTTGACCTACCCTCATCCTGGTTATTTTTCTCATAATTCTTCATCCTCAGCCCCCCAGCTCACTTGTGCGGTGGCACGGTTAAGTGCGGAGGACGAAATTAAACGAGGAGGACCTGAGGAGCTCCGAAAGAGCCTCCTCCACCGAGAGAAGGAAGCCGGGTTTCACGTCACAAACCTCCCGATCAATAGGCCAACTGTGGCAGTGTGCGACTTCCTCCTACACAGCCTCAATGAGGCACATCGAGAAACTTACTGGGGATACGTCACACAGAAAGTGCATGTACCGGGGAGCCCTCCGTTTCGGGTTTGAGAAGCTTTCACAAATCCCCAGATGTATCCTTCGAACACAATCAAAACTTGTTTTCTCTGTATGAACGGATGTGACGCCAACGATTCCCATTTTCATCCGAATCTAACAGCCGAAACGTGCACCCACGCATCGCCGATGTATTTTGTGGATAAAAGGGGCTTCCGGGGGGGTTGGAACGGGGCGAAAAGCTAGCAAACCGAATAAGCTTTTTCCCGTATAGAGGAAATAATCTTCCCTGTGTATGACATCATAGCACGCAGCTCCCTTGCATTTGTATTACAAGCCCTAGATGGGACCCCTCTTCCAGCTTTGCTGCGGCTCCCTCTGCGTCCTGCGGCCCAGGACTCCTCGGGTCGGGGGTAACCGCTGCTGCTGAGGACGGGGGGTGTTTCATTCAGAACGTGTGGGCGAAATATCATGAAAGTTTAGGGGGCCCGAGTCGGGGCCGGGATGAATGAAAATACCATCGCGTCCCAGAAATCTATAAAAGGATGTCGTCGCAGACAGTCAACGTTACTCTGTCTGTAGCTTTCAGCCAGTTCAGGCCGAAAAAGGTGTTCCGAAGGCTCCTTTTTTTATAAAGGGTGATATACCCAAAACTCCAAACCAAACCAGAGGCCCAGTGCAAACTTTGCTCCCTAGATCAACGGAAGTGTCCTCCTCCGTGTGGATTTTCTGTTCGTTTTCTAATTAATTAAAAATTGGGGATCGAATTTCAAGTGAAAGGTGCAGTGAAGGTTTTTACTCGAAGGACTTACATTACAAAAAAATAAAATAGGTCCACGGAGGCTGTATGACTCATAGGAAGACCACTTGACTGGGCAGTAAAAGTGAAAAGCGTGTGAATTTTATTTGTTGTCACAAAACTGCAAAATAAAGTTTGTACTTTGGATATTAAAAAAGCAAGTGTCGTGGGAGTTGAAGTGTTAGAAAAACAAAACTAGGACTATCGACTTGAACGGTGAGTACCTTAAATATGCATTTTGATAGTGCGGACGCCTCGAATAGACATGGGGCCCTCCGCATACCGAACAATTATCCGAAAAACATATGCTTGGTAATCGGTAGAAAGGACCTGTTGAAAATTAGGTCGTCCTCCCAAATACTTTCGCAATAAAACTTTTCAATGTATGCAGTTTTATGTATATTTCCGCTCTATATAGTTTCACTTCCTCTGGGCCATAAATGGTTGACCTATTTACTCTCGAGGCTCTCCGATAGACTAAAAAGTGATGATTCGTCTACTCCTGCTCCTGGATTTCAACCTGACCGCAGCAGCAACGCAGCACCCGGCTGGAGGATAGGGCCTCACAAAGGGCCCAATAAGATGCAATTCGATGAATAATAAAATCGAACATTTCCATTTATAGCTGATTCAGAACAGCCATGGAGCCAATTTGTGTGCTATGCTTTATTAAGGGGAAATTGATTTTTATCTCTAAAAATAACGCAGCGAAAGGGCACTGGTGGCCGCCACTTCCTCTCTACTGCCCCCGTTCTGTTTTATCCCTTTTAGTAAGTTTCGGAGATTTTGAGAAAAAGTTCCGAGGGACATTCTTTTCCTGTATTTTTATTCGAGAGCTTTGGGGAAATTTTATGCGTGGTGTTGTAGACGCACCCGTTATAGTTTCTATAAATCAAATTGTGCTGAACACCTTTACTAATTTCTGTTGTCCTAAGGATTTCATTAAATAAATTTAAATCCACATAGCAAAAAGTAAATGCTAAGTTTGATAAGAAATTTAATATAAAACAATCCAAAATTTTACCAACCTAACAATCCTGAAATTAGTTCATTGTATGTACAAGCGTATCTGCAACTAATTCTACTAGTTCACTCCCATTCGATTTGTATACTATTAGTAAAAAGTTCGAAAACAGAAGTTTCCATAGTAGCGACATTTTTGCATTACTTTACAAAAACCAAAATATTTTTTACAAACTTTTGAAGTGAAGTAACCTATTTGATTTCATATTGTTTAATATAATTTGAAACTATTAGTTACATAAAAGAAAACACAAAATTCTAACAAAATTTAAAATTCCTAAAACATTATTTATGCTTTTCTTTCGATATTACTAATACCCTTTCCGACCTTACAAAAGAAATCATTAAACATTAAATATCAAGTCAGTATACATATTATTAAACACAACATATGGAATACAAGCAAAATAAACCTTTAACAATATTAAACAGTTAGCAATATTGTAAACAAGTTTAAACATCAAGGCCACGAATATAGGGCGCGTCATTTAGTTTTTGAAGATCCGCCATATTGCAAAATACTAACAAATGTTTTGCTTACAGGAAAATTCAAAATATAATTCAAATTTTTTGTATTAGGTAATCAAAGCAAGTAAGAACGGTTTAAATTTAAATTAAATTAACTACAATTATTGTAATACGTTGGCAATGGCAGAAACATACTACTGGTCTTTTATTGCTTACACATTTGCCATTTCCAAAAAAAGAACTAAACGTTTAAAACTTGCAATTCATTTTATTTATTTTAGTAAAAATACCATCAATGAGAAAGCTAATGATGTACTTTTGTTTTATTCACTTTGCACTTATTATTTTATTCAATTTCAATTTTATTCAATTTCAAATTTATCGAGCACGAATATTTTGAAAATAGAAAAACTAAGAATTTCTCAAAAATTTGAATCCGTATATACGCAGTATTTTAATATTATGATTAGAGTGGATATTCAAAATGGCGAACCAGAATTTCTCAACTTAATAAAATGTCGGCTTGTATAGAGATTTCTGGATTTGGATTCAGCGTACTAAAATTCTTTTTGGCGTAGGCGGATTCTGCGTTTAGATGTAGATACTTTGGACGCATTTGCATAAGTGTTGTATCCAGACCCGATCTTTACCCTTAAAACTTTGAACATTTTATAACATTTGAAAGATTGTGGCTTACATTAACATCCCATTTTTGAGCTTATTTTTTTTGAAATCTTAACGCAACTCCATATAAGTCAAAAGCAAACATTTTACTACCTACACGCTCTGAAATTATCATCCCTCATATAAACCACTTAAGACAACCAACTCTCTCAAAAATTTCAAACTTTTTTACTTTTAAGACAAAATTCTTAATTCAACAAAGTACGAAAGTACAAAGACAGAATCCCTTAATCAAGCTTAATAAAGCGTGAAAAAACAGGGCGAACGTAGGTGGAGCCGTTGCTATGGGGCGTCATCCATTCAGGCAGACACTATGCTAATGAGGCGTGCACAAGGACTAAACAAATCAATTCGAAAAAATACTCCACTCCTGAGGGGAATTGCGGCTGGCAAAAATATTCTTTTTGTCTGTCACGAAAAATTGTTCCAATTTTCATTTGTCTCAAAATTATACGCCCACTACAACATATCCTTGTTTCGAGATGAGCCCAATAATGCTTTCAGCAAGAGCAGACAGTTTTTGCGTAAATAAACAGAAGAAGGTCATGGAAAAGGTTCTCAGATATTTACTTACTGAAAGCCCTTTGGAGCATACGCACTCATAACAATATTTTTGGAAACCTCCGCAGCACATTTAATTTCCGCGAATTATTTGCTCGTCGGGATTTGGATTTTCATTTATTCTGAAAACGAAAAGGCTTGAATACGTAATGAAATAATTTCTCGGCATTTTATCATGCGCAATTTCATATTATGGTATAAACCTTTTCGAGTTAAGTATTATAATTTCCATTTACCTCTGCAAATTGTTTACTTGTCTTTCTTTTTAAAGAACTTTATCAGGCAATTCAACACCAGATAAAAACAGGTCTTATCTCGTGCTTTACCTCAAGTCTCTTGTGCTCTTAGGATCAAAATACAACAAGGTCGACACCCTGATCCTTTTTTATCTATTCCAAAATATCATACGGCCCCAATCGTTTCGTTAATTACAATATTTTAGGGCCAGTGTAGAGTTATGACCCGTACTTAATAACTTAATTCATCAAATACATTTTCATTAATTGTAATCCTGTTTTGTAAATGACTTAGTTGACTACAATCAAAAAATATTTGTAACTTTATTAAATCAATTTTATTATTTTAGGTTTATGAGGTCAGTTTATGGGCAGTAATATAGCGTAGGAACGGTTTTAATTAAATCTTCGTACGCTACATAAAAAGAGTATTTAATTCAAAAGGGGCTGGGTCTACCACATCCATTTTTACATGCATACTTCTTTATAGTGTCACTAAAATCAGTTTTCTCAAATATCCAAACGTACAAACCTCTTTGAGAACACTTATTATCTGCTACATCTGCTTCATCGTTGTCGTTAGGAAACGTAATAAATTGAAATAAGTCAGAAATGTGAAAATTATGACACACTACGTTCGCTCTCTTTGATTAAAAAGTATTTGCAAAAGACACAAAGACTTTTCTCTTCAGTAGAAACAAAAACTCTGGAAAATACAAGAGGAAACCGCCAAGAAGTGGGTCAAAAGCTAAAGAAACTTGCATCGGTCGAGGCTATCCACTAATGGCTTGCTTAAAAATGTTATGACGTGGAAAGAAATTTTTTAATGTCGTAAAAAAACTATTTGCGCCTCTGACTCTTTCGGTTCATTCATAAATGTATTGTAGTTCAAGAATTTTCTAAAATTTCTACAATAATGTACTTAAATTTATTTTTTCATATTTTTTACAGCAATCCAAAACTAAAAATGAAAGTTTTGCTCTCGTTATTCTTTTTGTGGTGTATAACACCAGGTCAGCCCATGTCTTACCCGATTTTTGGAACAAAACGATATAATAGAGCTGTAGGAAGTAGCTACCTGCCGACATCCTACGCGTCATCGCCCTATTACAACTCACAGCAGTACTACGAGCAACAACAACCGCAGTACTATTCACCAAACTACGAACAACAGGCCTATGTTAATGAAAATGGTTACTACTATTATCCAAGGCATGAGTACCACTCCTACGGGATGCCCACCTACCACGGGGAGTACAAACCATCTCCTTATTACTATGCTCCTGGACCTAGCTACAGCTACTACGATGATAGAGATGTTCCTTCGAATCCTTTAGACGACTTGCACGAAGAAATGCTCCAGGAAGATGAGCGCGAACGGCAGCGGGATTTAGTTCCCGTAGGACAAGAAAGCTGGTACGAAAACTCCAGGCAGCAGGAAGATCTGACAAACAATTTCTTGAGAAATCTAATAGCCTACAACAGACAAGTGGACGCTCAGAGGCTCCAGCAGCAGCAACAACCACATCATGAGAGGCAAAATTTCCAGCGAGACCCACCTGCTGAATACGAGGACTACGTCGATATGCCCGCTGAATATGAATATGATCCCCAGGACGAGAGCTACGTTGATATGAGAAGATACGAAAATCCTCATCAGCACCATCAAAACGATAACAACAAATTCATCGAAGTAGAAGACGAGAACGAAAGGCAACTGAAGTCTCTAGCCCGAGAAAGGCAACAATTACCGCATCATGCTGAGGAAAGCGTTCATGACGAGGATAGCTACAATAACTGGCAGCATCCCTCATCATCGTATGCTTCGTACGATGCTGACCCGGAATATGATGATAGCTGGATCAGCTGGGACCGCAAGAGGAGTGGCCGACTAGAAAAGGTGTCTGCCAAAAGGGATGAGTCCATCACTGACTTTAACGATCGAAAGGTTTTCCCATTCATGAAACATACTGGAAAAAATGAATCACCAATTAAGCCAATAACTTCATCAACAACTTCAACACCGGCACCAAAACCCTCACTTTCATCAGCAGCGACCACAAGTCAGTCCAAGAGCACGAAAGAGCAGGTGGGTCAAAAAGAAATGGTTCTTCTAAGACCTGCAACACCAGGACAACACATATTCAGTGCTCCTGTGCTGGATATAATCGATAACGCTCTTCGTAATGAAAAGCAGGAGTCTGAAGAAGTCGAGGATGCAGAATCCAAAAGGGGAAGCAGCGATAGTGCGAAATCTCGAAATGTATACGACACTATTAAGGACTTAATCGCTATGCACGAACAACTCGGACATGTAAGTTAACTTAATTTTTTCTTCTTAGTTTCATTTAATTCATAGCTTATTTATTCTCATAAATTCGTGCATGGTAGCAAATTATGTCGATTTTCGTGACAATTAATAAAGACTTTTTAAAATCCCAATATAAAAAACATAGTATTATTATATAGTAGTTCTTATTAAATTTCAACGGTTCAATGATTAATATAAACCTACACGCAAATTTTTCAACTAAATTGCTTCATATCATTAAAAACCCATAATTCATCGAATAAGAGGCTGAAACTTAATCATAAATGACTTCGCTATTAAACCGATTTCCCGGATTGCGCTTCGAAATATTATATCATGAAAATTTAGCAATCATTAAACATCGAAAAATCCCCTTAGGATGTCAATAATCCTGCTATAAACTCTGAGAGGAAAGGACGCTTCTTCAAGCCACTCACTACTCATTTACTAGCGACTTTCAATATTTCTTTTATTTTACAAAAGTTAATTGGAAAATTTTTCGACTTCACCCTGTGTCTAATTAGAGGCAGGCGTATATAAAAATGCCGTAAAAAACTGAATGAAGCGAAAAACAAGTTGACTGTTCTTAATAATTCCATCTCATTGGAGTTATTATTCAAGCACCAAATGTCCCTAATTTTGCCAACGATAATAAACGAAGTGTGCTCTGTTCCTGACATGTGTTTGTTATAAATTTTTCAAGCATAACGAGAAAAGGGGAGGTCTCATTTTCATTTATTACATTTTTGGGAAGCGCATAGCGGAGGGATTTCACGAAAGTCGAAAAAAGGATAACCATTCGACTGGGTGTGGGTTTTAAGTATTTAAAACTTTTAATGGAATCTGTGTTTATTGGGCAATTCATTATTGCTTAAGAGCCGAACTGTGGCTTAATGCGAGCCCCACGCCGGAATTGTTTTGTACGTTTGCGAGTAGTTAAAGCCAGTGGCGTCGGGGAGTGTTTACGGTGTGATTATGTGCACTATTGGCATAAAGTTTATTGCTTGATTTGCATTTTCATGCTGCCAGAGATACGCAGGATACAGAGTAACAGTTTCAGCGGTATCATCAGTTGATTTATGCTTTCTCGGATTTTGAAGCTATAAATGAATCATTGTGTGGGTGGTACCTACTAAACTTTAAAGCCATCTTTATTTATGCTTGATGACGTCATAGACGAATCAATTTGTATCATATTTTATAGACTTTGTATATTCAACTACATATATAAACTGGAAAAATACTAAATTTTGAAATTAAATAACAACTGATTCAATATGATTTTTAATATTTGTTGATCAATAATAAAACAGCTTTTAAGAGCTCTTTTATTCCCACTATAAATTCAAATCTGAAAGTTATAGTATAATATAAAATAGTAACCAAATACAAAGTTTTAATTTTTTAATTCAGTCAAAGACTACAGACTAATATTTTAATGAACATAACTTTTCTTGTTTTTCCAGAGCATGAAAGGTTCCTACCAAAAACGATTCGTATCAAACGAAGAAAGTCTCGTCCATGAACTAGACAACTTGAAGCGGAGATCACAGTAAGAACTTAAAATAGCCTACTTTCACCATCAAGAACTAGCTAGATTCATAAAATAATAATCATAAAAAGAGAAAAAAAATACCAAAAAAAACAGCGTTTCGGCTTAAAAAGCGATTTTTAAAATCTCACACGTACATATAAAATATCCAATCACTGAGTTCACTTAATGATAATATAAAATAACAACTAAAATTAAATCGTTAAGTGTTACACATTTTTCTCTGACATCCAGAGAGAAATGTTTAATACATCAAAAAGCATTGAGAGATACTACAATATATATACACACATACATACATATATTACTTAATGTACGATGGAGGCGTATAAAGCATATTTATATTTATATTCAAATAATGGAGACTGATTAATTTTTTAAATAAAAAAAAAGGTGAAAACATTCATGTTTAAAGTGTATGTAAAGAAAATTTTTCTATTATATATTCTCTGTAAATATATTTTTATTACAAATATATATAAAGATATATATTGAGGAGGAAGAAAGAAAATTGTAGCTATGTATGTGTACATAATCTGAAAACTATATTTTGTTGTTTTTATTAAAAAACATCTCGTAGAGCTTTTAAACTCAAATTCTATGTGCAAATGGGGAGTGTCTTCACTTTTGTTCTTGTAATTTAACAATCAAATTTGACGACAGGACGCTCACAGTTACATAAAGAGGTTCAAACGTTTGATATTGAAGTAAGTAGAAATTGAATAAACTTAACAACTTGGACTGGGTTTGTCCAGAAGCATTTGAGGTGTCAATTAGCAGGAAGAGTCCTTCTAGACGAACCGAATGAGAGTCCGGAACGAGTGAATTATACATTTTTCTATCGGTAAATATATGTTGCGTAGTTCTAGTTAATAAAGTGCCAAAAAACATTGCTTGACCGTAGAAATTTTCTATTTTTTAGTTAATTTATTTACTCTAGAAAAGAAAGTCGATAAGTGATACAAAACTATTATTCAGCGCAATTATGTTAATTAGCCTAATATACCGCCTACCGTACATTTCAAACATCGGGCTAAATGTAGATCAAGTTTAGAAGCGTCACATTTTTACTCCTCAATTAAATGATTTTGCATTGTAAGAAAAAAATTAAGAAAAAACAACAATAAAAACAAATTCGCAAACGAAGCTTTATAAGAAATGACATAAGCTGTGCTACACAAATGTTCATAAAAAATATAACATAAATATTAAAATTATAAAAGTAAAAGCAAAACACTTAAAAATGAAGGCTCTAATTTATCATAAATATTTTTGAAATGAAACATATACTAACTAGTAATCGTATAATTGTACAAAATACTTGAGAGACTTTTAATTTGAATATTAAATAAAAACCTAAAATTTTTAAATTCAAAGTTTTAAATAAGAAAACAAAGGAATAGACCCTTCAACGGCAGCTAGAAGAAATTGATGTTGCGTAATATTAATAAAAAAAACACAAAACACTGTAAAAATATGTAAATTATTTAAAGAAAAGCGTAGCTATAGTTAACATGATGATAAATAATCAGAATACGCATCCTTCCTATTGTAATGAAATTATCAAGAGCATTATGTAAATATGTACGAAAAAAACTAACTATCAATAAAAGATAAATTGTGTATATAGAAATAATAAATGGACGCAGAGGTAAAAAAAATGATTTATCGTTGGAATACACTATCAGTACTATTACTACAACAAGTGTTTTACGTTTTTGTTGGATACTTGTATGAGTTAATTTTTTCTATTTTATAGAATTGTTTTAAGAGCAATGGATACAAGAGGATTTTTTAATAAAAGACATATTTTTAAACACACGATGATACATTTTCTATCCTATTTCTCACTTTTTTCACTAAATTAATTTTATTTATCTTTCTTCAATTTATTTTCATTTTCAAAGGAATTTCAACAGAACAACATGCATTAAATTCAGTTAATCTGGTAAAAGAACTAACTGAGTTTTCTTTTAAAAATGTTATTCGAAAATGAATGTCCCATCGATGGATAGATGATTTTCTGTATTTCGTATAAAACGAAGATGCATCCAATTCCATAGTAAAATTATCGCACCAAATGTACGAAACGTTCTTATTGACAGAAAAATAATTTTATAAATAAGAGTTTTAAAAATTTCTGTTTTTATTTTGTTTAATTATATTATATTCTCTTTGCCAATTTCTCCTCCTTTTCTGAAGAGCTATGGACTTTTAATGAACACATAAGAGAATATTCAAAACTGATGAACTTAATAAGGTAATTTTAATCTATCAATAAATAAAAACTTTCTTACACTTATTCTATATTCTTAAAATTCGCTTAGTAACAATTTTATTTTGTGGGTTCAAGGATATCACTTTATTTATTTTAAATTACTAATTATTTATCTATACCAGTGTTTTAAATCATTCGTCCAGCTTTTCAGAGCTCAGAGCTCTTATAATAACTCTAGCAAGAAAAATGTCAAAGGGTGGTATGCTCTAAACTTAAGGTAGTGGTATAACACTATTTTTTTCAAAGAACGATATTTTCGTAAACATTTTTTTTCTGAGATTCAGAATTTATTTAGAAGAATTTACTGCAAAATAAATTTCATTGTAAATAAAATCTAAACACATATATATGTGTATATCAAAAATGATCCATTACTTGTAAAACAATATTTCCCACATTTTTCAAATCAATATACGCAAAGTAAAAAAAAGGATGTATACATAGATGTACTCTTATGATCTAACTACTTAATCCACAAAACCGTCAACTGTATGAATATTTAGAATTAGAAATGTAACATGCCGTCGACACATCGCCCACCTTAAGCCACATCCACATATCGTTTAATATTAACTGCACGGTATTAAATGACGATGTAATGATGAATGAATAATGCGAGTTTAATCAACAATTCGTCACGTCGTCCTTGCGCGGTTTACTTACGATATGTGAAAAGCAATTCGCCACATATACAGCTCATCTCATAAAATAATTGTTTAAAAAAATAAATGTTTATGAAGGAAATTTTGTTGAACAAAGAATCAGAATATTAAATATAACATTAAATAAGTGAAAGCAAGTATTAAAATGAACTACAAGATATTAAAAGTAAGATTACATGATAACCGGCGATAATATGAAAAATTAACTAAGTGTGCAAAAGTAAATGAATACGTCATTAAAATCCTACAAAAAATTAACCTAATACAATACATATGTGTGTTTACTATAAAAAGCAAATTTACAATACAGGAAAACAGCAAATAAAACAAATAAAACTAAATAGTTCATCATAAGGAAACTACATACTTACAGGGAATTGTAAAAGAAAGTAATAGATGTTGAGTATATACATATATATGTATGTTATCATGCTAAGAATAAATATAAAAGTCTCTATATTTCTGAAATGTTAAATTTTTTGCCAACAAATTTGACTGCATGTTGTATACAGAAGTTGAGGCAGTCATTTTCTACACTAAAAGTATTTCTATGAAATGTTTTCCAATACTTTCTTTATAATTCTGACGACCACAAAGAAAAATACTTGCATAAGAATTTGCGTCCAATTTCTTTGTATGGTACGAACAAATGTTTCAGTTATTTTGTTTATAAATTTTTGTTATATATAATTTTCGTTTTATAGAGAAAACATCCATTCACATATCAGGGATAATCTTTTTAACTTTATATTTAGTCCTGCTGATAATTGTGTATTTTCCTACAAAATTTGTAAATAAATTGATAATTGATAGTGTAAAGAGGTGAAATAAATTGAAAATAAAAACAAATATTTTAACTGAACATTGAAAATGATGTTTTAAATCTTATTCCTTACTCTTTTTTTTACAATTCTATCCTTGATATTTTACTTCAAAAAATTGGTTCCTTCCTTTGAACACTGATACCTAATATTTATCTTTTTAATAAATATAACCATCTAGTTGATCATCATTTACGTTTGATGTCTTAAGAAGCTCCTTATTGAGATTTCGCGGACATAAATCTTGAAATAAAGAAACATCCCCAAGGTTTACTTTCTTTGACTTAAATATGAACCTAAAAGCCTTAATCTTAAGAAACGCTGCTTTTAGCAACCAAACGCAAGCCTTTGAAAGGTCCCCAAATTAAAATTGCTTGCACTATGGTTCATTAAATTTGGACCGGTTGGTAAGTGATTTCTGAGTGTTCACCTTTCCTTCTTGTTAGCCTTAAAGTGAATATTAAAGTCTATATTAGAAGTGACGTAACTCGACGTCTATGTGCGTATTGCGTAAAGTCTTAAAATGACCGTAAAAAATCAGGGACCACCATAAAGGCCTACTGAAACTAGGAACCCTAACATTTCGATTTAGATCCAAGAAATTGGACATACGATGTATCTATTTATTTGGCCCGCACGGATTTCACTCAATGAGGAGAAAGCGTATCTCTATTGGACCTAAAGCCCAGAGTCGGCATGAAGCTATAAAAAGCCTATGACATAAATGCCCTAGCGTCTAGCACTCCGCATTTAAGGATCAATCCTTAGAGCGCTCCTAGACGTACTTAAGGATTAATAAAAAATGATACAGAAAAAAGAAAGTTCTCCAAAACTTGATGAAGTTCCAGTTGTGTTTTGTGATGTCTCCTTGTTAAAAATGTGTAAAATTAGCAATAATTCACAGGGTTTCGTGGAGACCCTTCCACCCTTCGGCTGAGAGTTGGAGAATGAGAAAGGAAGGGTAGTTGATGGCGCCATACCTGCAACGTTAGACTTGTGCAAAAGGACCACATTCACATGAGAGTTGAGTGGCCCATCGGCGAGGAAAGGAGGGTGGTGCTGCATGAGCAGTTCGTTTACCTCACGGTCGCCGTCGTCGACGTCGTCGTCGGGACGCTTTTGTAACGGGGGAAAGAGGACAGGGGCCCAGGTACATCTAGGTCCTGGGTATGAGCGCGCCGAGCCGAACCAGCCAAAGAGTGCTTTTTGACGCCGCCAGGACTTCTTTTCATTATAAAAGCGCTCTCTGGCACTTACGCGAACCGTCTGTCTAGCTGCACACTCAGGCACATATCCTGGGACTCATCCTCCTCCCGGCCATGGCCCTACACCAAAGTGTCTACGCATAACAATAACTTCAAAAGGTTGTCACCTGAGCCTCCGCCCCAAAGCCCCAGTCGGTTAAATCCTTTTTTTATATTTTTTCAGGGCTCTTTTTCCAAGGGCTGTAGGAAAGCGGAATACTTAAAAAAACATGGCAAAGACACTCTTTAAATAAAAGTACTTATTCCGCCAGTCTCGAATTTTAGAAATATATATATAGGTATATTATTTTATTATAAATACATACACCTTGTCAAACAGGTAAAACCTTCTAAATTTATACTTGCTCAAAGGATCCAAAATTAAGATTTCGAAAAAGAAAAACAGTCTACAAACTTCGAGAGGGTTTTTCTCACTTAATAAAAATTTTCTTAGTAAAAAAAAATCTTCCATGTCTCGAAGGTAACTTGGAGCTCAAAGCTGTGCATGTTGGTGACAGTTAAGGAAACATTTCCCTCTTCCTGGCAGATAAAAGTGTCCTCCTGCTGCTTCCGAAGGGAATGTCGTCTTAGTCGTCTTCCCGTCGTCGTCTACGTAGACAACACACTTTCTGGCATACCTTCGTAATAAAGTCATCCTCATCCGAAAAAAAGGAAAAACAAAATTTGTACGTAATTCAGGTGTATAATGCAGTTGACATGTTACGTAACGTCCATGGGTATGACGCAATTTGGGGACCTTTGACGTAAGGACATTTGGAGAGGGCTGAGGATAGCTGGCAGCGCGGTGATTGTTTCGTCCTTTGGAGTCTTTACCTTTCCATTCAGAAAAAAACCCTTTCTCAGATGGACGAGAGGCAATTGTTAACGAAAAAGAAACAAAAAGGACACTTAACGGGGCCTGATTTCGAAACTAAGCCGACCATGCTAATTTTCTTGTTCATTGTTCTGTAAAATAAATATGCTTTTAAGATTTCACTTTTAAAAAATAATAACATTTTTTTTGCTCTTTAAGGACAAAATTAGAATATACCCACAAATCGTTGAAATCAAATTTGGCTATCAAATGTCTTTTTCTTAACGATATCTATAGCCAAAACGAAAACTTCAAATTGAGCCATTGATTATGAAAGTTCTATAAGTCCACTGTTTCAACACATCTTTTGAACAACTTGTCTAGTTAAATATCAACGTGTAAATAGCTCTCACGTGAATTTTTCAAAAAGTGTACTAATACCACTTTCTCAAATAACGACTCAATTAACAAAATAAAAACATTATTTAGATACTCATGGAGCCTAATACAAAAATTTAAAATTCTCTCTCAGAAAAGGTTAGAGGATATTTGTTTTTTCTGTATTTTATTGTACTGGAAATTAATTAGTTTAAAAGTATTTCGAAGCTGCCTCTAATGGTCAAAAGTACTCGTATTTTATTGAAAAAATATCATTATTCTTTGATAAATATGTATATGTATTTACCTATTGCGTAAAATGTGATTACTTTTAATAATTGCCTTATTTTAGAAAGATTGTTTAAAATTTTTGGGATTTAATCTTCTAACTAATAGCTCTTTGCTCTCAAATATATATTATGTTTTTCCAATTTTGATTCACTTACTGAATACATACATAGCTGCCGACGAAAAATGAGGAAACAAGTAATCAAACAAAACTTAAACGAATTTTTTCCGTCTTTAAAAATCTCGTCCCTAAAGAGGTTAAAGCTCTGAATAAAATCAAATTATTTCGTAGTTTACTGTTGAATATTTCAACATTATTTGATTTAAATTTTAATTAATCCTGAGTGTGTTCAGCTACAGTATCCCAAACACAATTTTATTGGAAAATTCAAATAACGCCTCCCACAAAAATTCCTTTGGTTAAACAGAACCAGCCATTAAATAGCAATTTTAATTTGTTTGAGTGCATGAACGGTTGATTGAATTTTACGATAAGATACTTTGCATAATATATCTGTCCTAACTAAAATGATATGTCCATAAACAAGGTCAATAATTTTTATTATTACTGAATTTTCCTCCTGAAAAACTCGATGACTATTTACGAAACAAACAGACTGAAGTAATAGGTACATATTTATCAGAAATTTCCTCATATGAATAGGATATTTCAGTGTTCCAATATTAACATAATTTATCCATCTCTCTCAATCGAAAAAAACTGTTGAAAGCAAAATAAATGGGGATTTTTGGTATAGAAAAATCTAATTTATTTAAAATAAAGCCACTCGACTTTAATGTGAATTGTGTTTTATATGAAAGGGAATAAGAAGTCTCCTCAATGTCATTTCCAAGGATACTTAAAGAAATTTGTTTTGAGAGCGTAAAGATTTCCAACAAAAATATATAATGAAATGAAAGATTCTGAATACAACCACGCGGTTTTGTGAGTGCGGAATTTCGTTTCATCATCTAAATTGAAGACATCTCCCCAAAAATTCTTACAAGGTATCGCTAGGCGAGTGATATGTTTCTGGGGTTCTTTCTCCCTGCAGAAAATCTTTAATATTCTTCTTAGAGCCATTAGACAAAAGGTAGCAACGTTCTTTTGCCGGCATAATTATTTACTGCCTTGTTGGATTAAAGCAGAAATGAACGCCTACATGACTCTGGAGCCATTGCTGCCGGGGACCGACAAGGCCCAACCAAAAAATTTTGATAAAAGCGACAAGAGGAGAAAGGAACTCTCTTCAAGGAGCAAGGAAGTCTTTCTTCGATCCCAGCCCCCGGAACCAACCCGGCAATCCTTCCTCCTCCGGCCGTGAGCTCATCAGCCTGCTAGCTGCGATAGTACGCAATTAGTCCCGCATTAGCCTGAATGTAAGTGAATTTGTGATACTATCTGTAATAACGATGTAGGCTCGCCGCGCGGACCTCCGACAATCAATATTAGGACCGAGGAGGGAAGCTGCGGCAGGGCGGCAACACAAAATAATGCGAACTTCGCAGGGATAATTTTTGTCTGGAAATGTCAAAGGTCATCGCTGGTGCGGATGAGATCCGAAATTTCGTGCTGAATGCTTATCGGCGGAGTCCTCCCCTTGTAATATTCGGGTAAAGTCTACATATACACTTATTTATACATAAACATACATATTACATATGTATCTACTGTGCTGTACCCAAAACACTCCTGGAAATGGTTCCGCCAGAAGAATGTGCAGGGCACACCCGCGCAGGGAGTTTATCCTGGCCAGGCCCAAGGATACTCCGGAGCAGCCCTCCTCGAAAAGCTAAGAAAATATCTAGACCCAGCTTCACGCCATGAGACAAAGTTCTCCACTGTGGCAGGTCTGTGGTCGCCACCAAACAGAGGGATGCGGGGGAGAGCTCGAAACGAAACCGAGGAAGAAATTTCATAGTTTGCTCCAAATTCAGCGCTATAGGCCGACTCGAGCGTAGGTGTTTTTATAAAGGTAGAGAATTGCTTCATTGATTAGACGCCGCCTTTGAGCCCTTCAATTGTTCTGCAGCAGAGTGAAACAAATTCACGAAATTACAAGGTGTTCCGAAAGCCATGTCAAAGTGGAATGAGTTCGAGGACAATGTATTTCGAAGTAACTATTTGCGTCGAAACAAGTTCTAGCTTTAAAATTCGAATTGTAAACTAATTACACTTAAACTACTAAATATAGAATCTAAAAATTATGTAGCTAATAAATATTTGGTTTGATTTTATTTACGTTATAATTACCTTACAATTAGACGCTGAAAAACTAAATTTCATACCCTTTTTTCTCATTTCGTTTAAGATGACTCGAAGGAAAGCAATATATCTGGAGTTCCTTGTTAAGCGAACTTACATATTTTAGAAAAATAAAATCCTCGCAGCTTACGGGGATTATAAAACTATTTTTGAGTAAACATATTCCGAGTAAAGTTCGTTCCGAAACACCTTGCATAAACGATTGAAAGCAAGAGGAGCGTAAAATGTACTCAAGCAGTCATTCCATTTTCAGTTAAATCTATTTCCAGACCATAGTAGCAGGAAATTATCCTAGTGACGTCCCTGACTCCAGCTCACCTGGATAAAGAGGGTAGGTGTTGCGAACTCTACACCGCAAACGATTTCCACCTGACGTGGTAATACAACCGCCCTCAGACGAGTACCACCTCAGAGGTTTTCTTGCAGAGATATAAAACTTTGCCAGAAAATAACGAATAAAGTCAATCTAAATTACGTTCACTTTATTGAGGAAATTTCCGTTCTCCGCATCGGGCTCCTCCACTTCCACTGTACCAGGACTTTCAAGTCACTCAGCCCACGTACCTTCTTCAAGGAATCTTTCTAAAACTGAAGAATTTTCCTCGTTAACAAGTCTTCTTACTTCGTTACGCAGTTTTGCAGTTAAGCATTAAAATTTTCAATCTACAAATCCTTCAGAAAGAGCATAGAAGTAATTTGAAAAAGAAAAATGTTTTTTTCTTGTGAAAATTAAAATGACTCCACCCAAATCGCCCACATAAACATAAACCGCTTACGCAGATATGTCCTTGAGGATATCGTTTTAACGTATGTTCATAAAGTCGGGATGGTGGGAAATGTCCTGATAGAAGTTTTAATCGAAAAGCATGTGATTTTTGGGTCTTTTGTTTATTCTCCCTTTCATGCTTAAAAAATCCAGAAAATAAACAACACATCAAACATATTTTTGCGCTCCGCAATACATAAACGCACTAGGCGTGGGCTGGGCAGTTTTTCCATTATGCGAGCTCGGGAGGAGTGCTATTAAGCCGGCGAGGCGACGCAGGAACAGCACTCCCCCCGAAAAAAGACGAAGGAGGAAACGTAATTTCATGGTGTGGCTGTGGTACAACAAAACGTGAGAGTTACAGGGTAAATTTAGAGCCCGCACACACTCCCGACGGCGCATTCCACCGGTGCTAGGGACAAGTTGCCTCCGTCGTCTAATGGTCCTTTAGGTAAGGACAATTTGTAGCAATTTAATGTCGCTCCGCACAGTTGGGCAGGCTATCTTTTGAAATCCAGCTGGACAACCCACACGAGTAGTTGATTGTGTGCGTCGCCGGATTATATTTGCTTGCAGGACCTTTGGCCTTTATCCCTCCATAACAATGACTGTCCTTTGAGAAATGCGATTACTTTCTATCTAGTGGACAGAGGAAGCTTTAACCTTAGCCTTTCCCTGACTACGTCTTCATTATATCAAAGATGAATTTTTCGCTTTTTTCGATTTTTTTAAGGACAACTGGGCGTGACAAGGATTTAGTTTCTTTGTGAAATCTCTAACGCTTGAGGAACGGAAGTGACATTTCCTTGTTATCCTCATACACTCACGAAATTTAAGTCCAAAACGATTTCTTTTCTTTACAAAGGAAAAATTATTTACATGGATATGTAGTAATGGTGTATAACAAATCAAAGTAACAACGTTGATAAGAATAAAATATACATTTTAATAAATTTACAGACTACTACTCATTCGCATATCGACTTCCTGATTCTATTCAGCCGAGTATTCAGCTATGTTATGTGCATGTTATTTTATTACATTAACACTTACTTCAAGAGGTAATTTCAGAGTTCCAGTCTTTAAAAACGTTTATCCACCAATTAAAAAAAGCATATGTTTTGCTATACATTTTATTGGAGGGATACAAATAAAAGAAGATCAAAGTGGCTAAATTATTTAAGCAATAAGCAAAATTACTGCACTCGCATAACTAAACTTCATTCAAAAATTTACTCTTTCATTAAATTCATAACCGCCATTTCAATAAAACAATTATACAAAGCACATCCCAACGGACCAACCGCATTCCCTTTTTGGTATCAAAATTTCCTCGGTTTTTTGGCAAAAAGTACGATGCAATTAAATAAATTAAAAGTACTGAGTGCGATTGGCGGATTAAAGCAACTCTCCCCCTAACTGCTGACTTAATCTGCTTTTCCCACATTCATCTGGTTAACTTGCGAGGTCCGGAAATCAACTACTAAATGCAGGCGGGGCGGATGGGGTCGCACCGAAACAACTATAAAATACATACATATAGCATATTTCCCGAGGGATGGGTTGCACACAGCTTCTTCTCTAAATTCGCTCCACACGGGGTGAAAATTTGAAAATTATGCAAATGAAAGAAACTGGCAAGCTTCCCAGTAAATGGGAGGCTCCAGGGAATGTCTTGATTAGCCAAATTAAATGGTCCCACGCTTTTATTTCTATTTTCATCGCATAACGAAGAGAAAAAGCATTTCAGTTATGTACATCGCAGCGGGAGGGTTTAAAAAATAAAAATACATTTTTTTTATTCGAGAAAAAATATTAAGCGTCAACGGCCCTAAATTTATTGTTTTAAGGGAATAATTTATCACGCCCTGGAATTGGCCTATCAGAAACATGACCAGTTCCCCATTAAAAATCAACCCCGAGAGCTACCCATCAGGAGCGCCCGCCCTGGAGAACGGGAACGGCCCAGTCGCCCGCCGAAATAGGTGCAGAACGAAGAGGAGAGGCTTCCACCTACACAGCGGTAGAAAACGTTTCGGTTTGGGGCCTCCTCACTCGACGATGGCAAGGGCACAGGAGGCGCCCTACACATCCTAGAGTTTCGCAAACATATGCAGCACCAGCAAAAATGCACTTCCCTGCAGGTTCAACGCCCTGCCAAGGATACTCCCAGCAACTTAGCCTAGTTTTCCCAATTCAGCGAAACTTAAGCATGTGTGCCGAGCCAGTTGACCTGCCAGCCGAGTGGGTGAGATATCCTGCAATATTTCGTCCCAGGAAACAGGTCTCGCCCGGGACTCGGCGGACATTCCATGGCTGAATTGCGCTATATTTATGCGGCGCCTTTATTTTCTAGGTGCTCGTTAATGTCTGGTGCACCTGTCTATTTTTGTAGGGAACTAACTCCCGTCCAGGGTGTTTAAAAAAAAATAAAACAGAAAAGGTAAATGCACGCAGTACGACATCGAAGAGCCTTAAAGTGTCAGCCTAGTTAAGAAGAAGGATTTATGGTCAATTACAGGGCGCAGTAGGACCCGGTCGAGTCCCCACAATCTGGCTGGTTCGTTGCCTCCTTGAGGCTCTTCCAGACGGCTTGGTGTATACTCTCCCAGCGTGATGGACGGGTTGTCCCCATTTCTTAGAGGGGGTTGACCCAATTCCCGGAAAATATCTCCTGTCGAGGTGTATACACCTCCTCCAAGTTTCTTAGGTCGAAGACGACGACGAACAGAAAAGCCCTATTGATGGCTACTGCCGATGGTGGTGACTTTTATTGGATTCGCTTATTGAAAACTAATTTTTTATGCTGTGATTGCTGCGGAATAACGTAGAAAAAGCTCTCCTCGTTGTCCCAGGACCTCGAGTCAACAGTTTCCTCCATTATCCTCGGTTAATCCTGTTTGCTGTTGATGCTACCGAGAGGATGCTGTAGAGCTCCCGAGCTGGGTATTGATTTATTATTAAGTTTGCATGCAGGCATGGTCGAAGATGCATTGGCGAAGAGCATTTATTGCATTATAGCAAAATTACTTATTTATACTAGACAACTGGATTAACTCTTTGTGCACTTTTTTGCCACAAACTCAACATCAGTTGACAGTCTACTACTCTATTACTCACTCTACTGTTAAAGCCCTTATTCAAAAATAGAGTTTCTCAGTTGAATTGAACAACCGATATAAGAATTTTAATGAACTTTATAGAATTTTTTACAATACGAAATTAGGCTTAAATCCATACCAAAAACCAAATATATACCGAAAACTGACTATAATAACATCAGTCTCAAGAACAACGAGAACCTTTAACGACATGAATTTGAACTGTGAATCTCACACTGGAAAAAATTTAAATAAAATCTACAACTTCTATAAAAAAATAACTTCAAAATTTCTGGGGTATTCTGGGTTAACTGTAAATATCCCAGGGCCAATTTGTAAATTAAGGGATTATGAGGGGCTCTGCTTACATAAATTATTAACGCTTTGTAAACCACTTTTAAACAAACAGGGCTTTTAATCTAACGAAACTAAAGTCATAAGTCTGCGGGATATTTTTGACCTGTTGTACTTTTTCTAACATTATTACATGGTTGTGCCTTTTCTTTCAGGAATTTTCTGAAGGTTAATTGGAAAAAAATAAACACTGATACCGATACCTATTACTTTTAAGTGAAATTTTCTATATCGGTTAAAATGAATATAAGTATAGAATATGTATATGGAAATTTACACAATTTTAGCTTGTTTTATTACTGAGGAAGGGAGATTTAAAATTCTGATAAACAAAGTTTATATTATGTTAATAACTACCCACAGTAATTGTATAATAACTTATGATTCGACAGCTTTAGGGTGACAACAGCAACAAGCAGTTTAACAATAAATCCATAAGCCCTACGTAATTAATGCTAAAGCCGTTTGCCATTAACATCAAATCCGCGTACCTGAACACAATGCACGTTTTGTTACTTTGAAACCAAATTCTGCACCTGAGCCTAATGAATGGTTTGCAAATGCTTCCCACTCAAGATCATTATAGGTACATTAGCAACTTTTCAATGGATCAAGAAACCAGTCTCGTAATTGTTGAAACTGGTTACAATTTAAAAGCTTTCTGGTGCATCCCACGTCAAAATTGAATCCTGCTGCGTATAATGAAAATACTGGAGGACTAAAGTGAATTTAAAAATGCTACCGAATTGCTTGTTTTATGGGCATTTAGAAATTTTTTAAATCTAACTATGTCTAGTCTGGCGGATTCCTGGATATACATAAACCGATAAACCTGTGTCCTGATGCAGGAACAGAAAGTTGAACTCTTCCCACCCCCCCGAAACTTTTCTTGGAGCATTCCTCGCAAGACCCACTCGTTGTGCGCTCCATTAAGCTGGCAAAATAAATCGTTCTAGCAAAAGGGATGAGGACATCCGAAACCAACGTAAGTGCAACAAATTTTGAAAGTTTTTCGTGAATAAGGATTCAGACTTGGTGGCGCCAAGACCCGCCATGAGTCCCGGGACTGCACCGACATCCATGTTTATAATCCACCACCCCCTCGACCATGTCGTCGGCGGAAAAGACTCAGTCCGAGCTTGTTCTGGATACTTTGGGGCTAAAAAGTCTGTCAGACAATGCATTTCATATGTTGTTTCCTCAAAAAAGGGAGCGCGACGCTTGAACCCGGAAGCTGTCTACGTCTAGCCCCCGGGCGCGTCCAGTTCCACAGTAAGCGCGATTAACCCACCCCCGCCGCCGACGGACGACGACAAACGTTCAATCTGTGGATACAGTTTCAAGACTGCGAGCCAAATTTGGAACCGCTGAACCACAGGAAGTGCAATGCGACTGGGACGTCTGTACGTTATGTAAACGGCCGGGGGAGGGGCCGAGGGGCTCTAGGGCTGGCTAGGCGACTGATGACAAGGGCCCCAATTCCTGGCGGAGGAGGCGCGGTGGCCCGGTCCCAGCACGTTCTAAGTGGGAGGAAGTCATTACCCGGCAGGAGTTTTTCTGAGGATCTTTGGCAACTCGCTGGCGCAAACAAAACTCTGGAGTTCGTTGAACCACGACTTTAGGTGCCAGGACGCTCGCCCGGTAAACAATCGGACGCGGAACTTTTTGCCGGAACGCATTTCGACGGTATCTTCGTGTCGTCCCGTCGATCCCCACCCATCCCACAAAATGTAAAGCAAAAATATTTTCAGCTTTCGTGTCTTTCCACGAATTTCAGCGACAGAAACTCCCATAAATGGGGTTAAACTGCGTTATCCTGATTCCGAGATATGCGAAGGGATTCTTTCGAGTTTATGGCCTCGTCAATCAAAGTCGTGTCATTCCCGGAAATCGAAGCTATAAAATTTTCTGATTTACCTGTTCCCGGGAAATGTTTGTTAATTTTATTTTTTATATGCATGTCCCAGCAAAAACGAGCAAGGTGAGAAGGTTTTTCCGATGAAATAACTGGGAAATATCATTCATCAGCAGAATTAGATCCCGGGGGAATAAATATTTGTTTCGAAGTTCACTATTGAGTCAGAGGTTCACTTGGGTATGGATGAGCATTTTTAGAAGTTGTCTTTTAAAACTACCATTTCATGTTTTATGACTTCAAAGAGAACTCGTACATAATCAAATTTTTAATATTCTTGATTTAAAAAATTCATGCTTTACTTATGATACGGAAGATTACCCCCTATTATGTTTTGCGAGTCGACCAAATTTCATGTGTCTCAAATGTTATATCTGGCGAATTTTTGCTAATACCTTAAAATCGGTCGCTTCGCATAAGACGTAAATCGTAAACTGCTTTAGTTCGCCAGGCCCCTAAGCAAGATGGACCAGATATTTTCTCTGGGTCGTACATTTTATTTTTCGATCAATCAGTAGATCCGTTTTTTTAAAACTTGATTTTGAAACTTTGATCTTTAATATGTAGTAACATTTTACATGAACACACAGGAAATAAAAATATATGTGCATATATATGTAAAACGTCTGCAATAAGCTGTTTTTTTATTCGAACAAATTTTATTTTATAAACTCCTTAATTGAATTGTCCGAAAATTATTATTAACTTTTTGAGGATAACCTTAAAACAGACCTCGCACAAAAATAGTCGTCGGAAACTATTAAAATAGACATATGTGTTACAATTTGTGAAGAGTATTTTATTCGGACTTTATGAAATTAAAAAGGAGTTGCATCGGCCGGGAATCGAACCCGGGCCGCCCGCGTGGCAGGCGAGCATTCTACCACTGAACCACCGATGCTTCTGCTGGAACTCGCGGGTTTCTCGAGTCCATGGACGCGGAAGTGTCAAAATTAAAACCAAAAACTAATACACAAATCGTATTTATTGCTTTAAATTAAACTTAAAATTATATACTGAAATTCTCATACATGCAAAAAAAATATATAACTAAACGAAAATAAAATTACCAACACTAGCTTTTAATTTTTCCTGAAGCTCTGCAAAATCGGGTAAATGGTCTCCAGGCACTCAGCGATGTCCTTTCTCGACTTGGCCCCTGTAAACACAATTTTCCCATTTACAAAAATGAGGAGCACCACCCTGGGCTTCACCATGCGGTAGACGAGCCCGGGGAACAACTCCGGCTCATAGGAACTAAACTGGCCGTGGACTTGGTTCAGGTTCTCCAGCCGGAGCGGGAACCTCAGGTCGACGGTAGCGACGATGTTTTGTACTTTATAGTCTATGAATTTCACAGGATACCCGAGCTTCTGCAGGATGCGGGCGAACTTCCTAGCACCCAAATTGGCCTCGTGCTCGTTTCGGGCCCCCGTACATATTATTTTTCCGGTACGGAATATTAAGGCAGTGCACCGGGGCTCTCGCATCCTCATCACGACGCCGTGGAACCTCTGTGGGGAATATTCAGAGTTTCTCGTGCGAAAATTAATATTTTGGAGATTCAGCTGGCACCCAACACTGACAGTGGCCACGATGTTTCTGAAAAGAATTATTGAATTTTTATTTTAACTGACTGAGGCGACGGGTTTTGAGGACCTACTGAACTTTAATGGAACTGAGGGCATCTTTCGGTCCGATTGGAATAGACGGGGTTGCTGGAATTATAGAACTATGGGGGTTTGCAGTCTGTCGAAACCAAATAAAAAAAGTGTTAAATATTTTTTTGGCAGATTTCGTTTGTTTACTTGCCTTTGGTAGTGTGAAAGTGGTTGAAAGTGGCCTTGGCGGTGGACTGTTCAACAACGTTGTCAACGCTGACTCTGTTCCCTGTTTATCCATTTTTGGTAAATGTGATTATTTTAAACTGAATCCCTTCAGAAATTCAATAATTCTCGCGAATCCATTCAAAAACCTTGGAACGTGGCCGACAGACCATCAACTGTCACACATTCGCAATTAAGATTAAAAATAATAAATGTGTTTGTAAATCCGAAACTTCGGAGTAACTTTGTAAACAATTTCAAAAAATCGCTTTCAGCTTTGATTTAAAGTTTATTATTAGATTTAAATATTTTAATTTAATCAAATGATTGCTAACGTCCTTCTAAAAATATATAAAGCCGATTTGACAAAATTAATCCAATTTTTTTGGGATGGTAATGCTTTTCGGACTTTCATCCCGGAGTTGTCAATCGGCAACAACAGCCAAGTGTCAAAATCCGACATTTCACGGGAGAGGTGGCCGTTGGTTGTTTTTGTTTGCAAAATTACTCCTTACCAACTCATTTCGAGAAATTATAAATTACAAAAAGAAAATTAACTTAATGTGAGCATTTTATGAGCATTCAAACGCACACAAAGAGCCCGAAGGAATCCTCCAGTCATCATGCTACCCAAAAAAATGCCGACGCTTAAGGATTCACACATTGTGAAAATTGCTGTGGAGCTCGAGAATCAACAAGCACAGTTAATTTCCCTGGACCAGAGACAACCACTCACAGGTCAGAAACGAAATAAATTCATTTAGATTTGATAACAACGCGACCGGAAGTGCGAGGAGCCACCTCTTTCGGCACGAAGACAACGCCCTTTGAGTAATGACCGGTGATTATTAGCTCATTGTTTGCCCCTCTTGTCGATGGAGCACTTCATTAATAAATGAGACTTCGGACACAACTGAGGGGGTGTGTCTAAAAATAAGGTTTTAGTAAAAAATCACCAGCCTTACGTACAAATTTTAGGTGGCCTGGCTATTGAATTCGTGTAATAAAAATAAAAATACTTTTATACTTGGTTTTTCTAATAGACAAAATATGACTATATTTGAGCTTTGTTAAAAAAACAACAGAAAGTACTGTAACCATATACATAAATATTTCAGGAAAAATTCAAGAGTTGTGCAGCATCTGGAATATAACCGATCACGAGAACTACGCCCTTCAATTCTGTGAGGTAAACAACCACAAATATGTCACAGAAAAAAATCGCAATGAAATCAAGAATGGTTCTGTCCTCCGACTGCGCCATTCTCCATCAAAAACTGCCAATGATATCCTAGAAACTCTCCGTACAGGCTCGACATTAGATAAAGTTAAATGCCTAGAAAATCTAGCGCAACTAAGCCTGGACCTAACATTCGCACTAGAATTTATAAAAGAACAAGGTCTTAGTCTGATTATTGATATGATTGAAGATTCAAAATGCGATGTAGAAATCCTAAAGTTTAGCCTTCGAAGTTTCGTTGAACTGATGGAGCACGGTACTGTTTCTTGGGAAATTCTGGAAAATACCTTTATTATGAGAAATATTTATATTACGTGTAATTTTTCATCGTTTCCCAAGGAATGCGTGGAATGTTCGCTCTCCAATTTAGAGAACATAGTGGCCAATAGCACCAAATATCTTTTAGTGGAGAAAGAAATCACTCTCGAAAATTTACTGCAGTTATTGCAGGAGCCAGATTCGTCTGTGATTCAGCAAAATGCGATTGCTTTAATCAATGCTCTTTTTATAAAAGCGGACGATGCCCGGAAGAGGCAAATATCTCACACGTTTAGTACGAAGCAATATCGCTCAGTAATATTAAGTAATGTGATTAGTACGAATATTGGCACGGAAATGGGACATCAGTTGTATGTGCTCCAAACTCTGACTCTAGGTCTTCTTGAAAATCGCATGAGAATGAAAATGAATGCACAAGATCAAGATGCTCACGAAAAAATTAAAGAGCTTAGGAGGATTGCATTTGACGACTACTCTGGTTCGAGTGGAGGTGATGAGCAGTTGAGGAGAGGCGGGAACGTGAATTTTTCCCAATACTACAAAAAATTAGGATTTAAATGCGATATAAATCCAGCTCAGGATTTTATTGAAACTCCACCTGGAGTACTGGCCTTGGACTGTATGGTGTATTTTGCGAGAAATTATACACAGCAGTACACAAAAGTGGTCCACGAAAACTCATGTCGAGCTGATGAGCATGAATGTCCCTTTGGAAGGACATCCATTGAGCTCGTTAAACTTCTTTGCGAAATTTTGAGAATTGGAGAGCCACCTTCGGAGCAGTCGACCGATTTCCATCCAATGTTCTTCACACATGACCATCCTTTTGAGGAGTTTTTTTGTATCTGTATAGTTACTCTCAACCGCACATGGAAAGACATGCGAGCGACTTCTGAGGATTTTCAGAAGGTCTTCAGTGTCGTTAAGGAGCAAATAACGCGCTCACTAAAAATTCGTCCGAGTAATTTGGATGATTTCCGTCTAAAGATTTCTGTATTAAATTACCAAACAATCACAACGCTACGGCAACAAGAGAGAACATCTAAGGAGGAATGCGAATCAACAGCGTCGGCAATTGTGAAGCTCAAGGAGAAAATAACTCCTGAAATAATGGACCTTATCAAACAGCAAAGACTCAACTTTTTAGTTGAAGGTATGTACTTTACAAAAAATTCTTTTAATAACTTATTTTAGCCTGGAAAATAAATTAAAAATACATCATATAAAAAATTTTCGATAGGTACCCGTTTTTCGAAATACTCCCGAGGTACACGCAGTAAAGACAAATTCTGGTACGCTCGTCTATCTCCAAATTATAAGGTAATTCACTACGGCGACTGTGATGAAAAAACTATTCCGACGTTGGAGGAACTCCCGAACAAAGTACTTGTAATTGAAATTAAGCAGCTATTAGTCGGTAAGGAGTGCCCACACATGAAAGAAATGAGAGCCAGGAAATCGGCAATCAATCTTGGCTTCTCGATAACATTCGACAACATGGACCATGCTACGCTAGATTTTGTAGCTCCCGATGAAACCACTTTCAACTACTGGACTGATGGTATTAATGCTTTACTCGGTCAAGAAATGGTAAGCAAACAGAAGGACGAAGATTTCGAAGTACTCCTCTCCATGGAAATAAAATTGAGACTGTTGGACACGGAGGGAGTTGATATTAGCAAGGAGCCTCCGCCAATTCCTGAAGATCCGGAGAATTACGATTTTTGTTTCGAGAGTTAGGATCTTTTTCGGCTTATGTCGGAGATTTTTGCATGCCAAAGTATTTTCTTCTAAAATATAATGTAAATGTTTTTTCCATTTATACCTTCTTTTTGAGACTGCTTTTATTATGTAGCAGAAACATTATGATCTTTCTTCGATACTTCTAAAAAGTTCAGGTGAAATTTATTTAAGGACAATTTTTACAAAACTGACGCACATTTTAATATTTAGGTAATTTTACGTAGTTAGGCTTTACAGTTTCTCTACGGTTTTGTCTTTTCCACGAAAAGTATTAAGTAAAATTTATTTTGTTGCTGACATATGTTTGGCTTTGGCATACCTTTCTTTTTTAACATAATACGGATTTTTTTAAATCAATTAAATTACAAAATTGCACATATTTTCTTAAATATTTTGAGGCAAAAAAGACTCGAAAAAATTATTTTATAAGCGCCAAAGCCAATTCATGGAACCAATTATTTTAGTATATCTTTATAAATTTTTTTTATTTCTTATTTTAACTATAGTCCCACTTGACTAAAATGGGCTAATTGTATATATTTTTCAAAATTTTTGTTTAGTATTCTTTGTTTTAGTATTAGGTGCAATTATGTTTTTCAATTTGCAAAACAAACGAGTTGTGCATTAATTTACAATCAAAACATTGCATTATATTTATATTTATTATGTGATTCTATTAAGATATTATGGTTTAGTGCGAAACAGTCATTATATAGATATTTTCTCATCAATTTTATATTTAATATAAAGCAATTCTACAATATTTTATAAATTTAGACGACAAAAATATATATTTTGTGAGAACAACGGCAAGTTTATTATTCAAATACCTATTATAAAAGATTTTATTTTCCGTCTCAATTGTGGGGGTTCTTAAAGTACCTATGTTTTTTAAACCTAACATTTTGACGGTTTCTTAATAAAATAAAAGACAACATCTTGCTATCTATTGATCATTTAATTTCTGCTCTATATCTTACCACCTAGAATTTATTTTCAAAGATCTACAACATTTTTTCGTTGATACAGTAAACAAAACATAAAAATAAAATATCTCAAAAAACGAAATATAGTCATAATAAATTTATAAATGCAGTGAAATACAGCACCAGGAATAGAAGCAGTAAAGAAATTGCAAGATGAATCCTTTAAAACTTCAAAAGCGAGAAAATTAATTTGAATAAATCCCTAAAGTTCCACTACTTTCAGAGATGTTCGTCTAGCATAAAATCGCTCTCATCGCTCCTGTCCGGCAAGCAGACAAAAAATTCAAAAAGATTCAGGACAGGTCCGCGCGAGAAAGGATTTTGATAGCGTCCACGCTTGTCCCTTAAATAAGGATATCTTTTGTAGTTGAACATTTCGTTTGTTGTTAAGTTCATGCAGGCATGGAGGATCTGCGAAAATGTTTTTATAAAAATATGTGCTCTGTAAAATGAAGTATATTTTGTAAAACTCACCGAAGTGCACGTCAGTATCCACCCCAATCCGCAAAACACGAATGCTTCCAATAATCCCAGCACATACAGCAAAGTGAATCCCTCAATCATAACGCAATAGCATGCAAAGTATATTGTAAAGGAGCAGTTGATGGCGATGGACAGTACGAACAGGAAGAACCACATTCTGTTGCGGAGTCCCACACAGTTGTAGATGAAGGGGCAATGGTGGTCGAAGTAGGAGACACATCGGTTGCAGACTCGGCAGTGTTTGGCTCGCAAAGGACGTAGACATCGGCAGCTATGGCATAACCTGGTAAGGACAACATTGCGCTTCTTCCACTTGTCGAAGTAAGGGATTTGCTTAATCGCCCTGTAGTATGTGTCGGAGTTAAGAGGTATGTAGCCAGGATCTCGACGGTTGGCTATTATCCAGCTTATCCACATCACTGCGTTCCAGTAGATAAAGCAATAGTGTGACCGACGGAGAATGTTCCACGTAATTGGAATGCACTGCAATGATTATATTCAAGTAAGTAATTAAGCTCATTCAGTTATTTAAATTTAAATATTTATTGTCGAAACAAACTCGGCTTCTTTACTTTATTACTTGCTTAATTCAGCTTTATAAAACCAATTGCTGAATTATGTTGTTGACTGCAAAAATTAGTTTTTCAAAGCTATTCAAAGTGAGCAATTTAATTAAACATTATTCAACTCACCCTTATCATGTACATGGGATATCCCCACAGCAAGACTGAAAATAAAAACAGTAGTAGAGGACCTTTAGAATCCCCAGCGCCTCCGAAGAGCAGTCCCCAGATCTCAGAAACGGGCGGAATCCACCTAGACTTTTTCTTAATCTCATGGTACAGCACTTTAACGACGTCGTGGTGTCTATGACTCTGAGCCAACATCATTGGGGTTTTTCCGTTTTTATCCCTTGGCTCCAAATCCATGTTGCTCTTCTCACACAACAAGCGTACGCAAGTCAAATTTCCGGACAAGCTAGCCAAGTGGAGTGGAGTTGATCCAAAGTTGTCCGTTTTCTGCAAATCAACTCCACTGTACATCAGAAGACGCATCAGGTCGGCGTGTCCCTTGTACGCAGCCCAATGAAGGGCGGTGTCTCCGTTGATGTCGGTCAAGTGGTTGAGAGCCCCCATCCCGAGCAGAAAGGCAGCCGTTGCGGTTCGTCCGTACATACAGGCGGTCATCAGAGGCGTGAGACCCTTAAAGTCTGCAGCGTTTACAGCGACCCCGGCCTGCAGGAGAACTTGGACGACGGCGGCGTGACCCTTTCTGCAAGCCCAGTGAATGGGGCGGGGACCTTGAGTCCCTAAGCACGGCAAATCGATTGGTGCATTCCGCTCGACCAGGTACCTCATCATTTCGACATTCCCGTCAAGGGCGACCCAGTGGGCGGGGGTGTAGCCGTGCTTATCCCTCGCGGACAAGCATTCCAGGCCGAATTTCTCGACTAAATTCTCCATGTCGGTGGCTTCACCATTTTTAATAGCATCGAAAATATCCTCGACATTGGCCATTGTGTCCGCACTGTCGGCTAGAAGGTTGCTGTCCCTCTGCTCCTCGAGGGGCGTGCGATCAACCTCTTGATCTGTGTGTGCTGCACTATCCTCTTCCGCCACCATGTTACAGGAGGCAGTCAGGGGTAGCGCCCATACGCTTCGGGCGGCCCCCGGACTCGGATGTACCTTGCTGTTCTGCGTTCTGATGCTGTTTTCAGACGCCACGTTATAAAACTGTCGAGTCGTCCTTTGCCCCCCTTGGTCAGCTACTCACTTGCAGTCCAGAACTTTTCGTTTTTTAAATAAAAAAAAATAAATTGGTCTACCGGACGCGATTTTGCACTTAAGGTAAGTACGACTTTATTTAGGTACTAAGCAAAACCTGACGTCTTCAAGGACTGCAAATAACTACGGAAATCGATATTTACTAGGGAGTTACTAGACTTGCGTACTGAAGCTGACGGAGACTAATGTTGAAGAAATCAAATTTAAATAACGATAGCGCGATGTTTACAAGCAGTGCTCTATAGCTCTTCTTATCAATTTACTATGGAGTGCGGCCATGGGGGCCAAACGAGTTAATCTGGGGTCAGGATTTTTTTTAAAAAAGCCTTATACCTTTCAAAAAAATTAAAATACTTATTAGTGCAACTACCTATCATAATTCGTATTCCATGTAACAATATTATTTATTTTTATTTGTTATGATAAAAAGAACGAACAGATTTTGGTTGCGCTCCGGACGGATTCTTCAATACAAATACTTTAAAACATGTACTTTTGAAAGCCATTATTGGCTTTTTATCAATTATTTTTTATGCGCTGGAAGACCACTTAAATCACGTCGATTTTATAACAGTAACACAAAATGTTACCTCATCACAGAGGTTTTCCGGAAGAGAATATTAATTTCAACATTCTAAAAACCACTTGTGCGTAAATGGTGTAAATAATCGAAATATTAAATAAACTCAATTTAAAAGTGCCCCAGCATTAATTCCCGCCAACCCCAAATTCTGATTCAACAGAAAATATTCAAATCTCCCGCTGGAGCGAGTGCAATTCCAATTCAGCCCGCAAATTCTTTTCGCTTCCGGTCAGAGTTTGACAATTCGCCGTTACTCATCCATTGCGCATCTCAATTGGTATTTCGCCGCGCTCGAAGTTGCCGCAATTCGCCACCCCGCGAAGAAGAGCTGAGCCGAAGCTCCACCACTGCCCCATCGCACTGAATCCGCGCCGCTCGCCCTGCCCCGCGAGAAAGTTCTTTTTCTTCCGATATTTTCCATCAGGCTGTCACGGAAAGGATCACGAACCGAACGCGATCGGCCGCCCAAAAATAACTCTACACTCGTCTGAATGTATCTGAGGTGAGTGCGGCCGTGCGCCGCTTTTAGCGGTCTCGGGCTGCTCCGGCCCCCCTTTGTGGCTAACCAAAATTCTTCCCGTTGACGTTTCAGTTTCTGACCAGCAAAGAAACTTCACGCATACACCGAGCTCTGGACTTGGACGGAGACGACGACGACGACGGCGAGCAGGAAAGTGGGACACCCAAGCTAATTGGATTGTGGAGAAAGGTAACCCATTTTAGTTCTACTTGGATCGCGGCGGGCAAACTTTCACCGTGGCCCGCGACGTCCAGTTTGCTTTGCAGCTGGGGTTCTAGGTGCTTCTTTCCTTGGGGCTCCGTTCCGCAGCGACAGCACGGAGCTCAGGTGAACGTTGTGTGGGGGAGGTTTCTCATTAATTTGGTGCTTTGCCTTTTCTTGGTGCTGCTCCGCTCCTCCGGTGCCGCGATTACTTAGCAGTGCCCATTTCCGTGGGAAAGTTGTTTCGTTGGTGGTGGCTCCGACGGGGCTGTAATTCGTCTGAATTGCGAGTGGTCTGTTATGGTGTCAACCCAAATATAATTCTTAGTCACCTGCGGTGAGGTAATCTCCATTGATTTCTGTTGCACTTCCTTCCGAAGATTCGCATACAAGAGCCCGATTATCGCAAAATGTTAGAGTTCACTTGTCCACCACCTTTCTTTTTTTTATTGTGTCTAGATTTAAGTGATTCTACTAACCGAGGTGTGTCTGCTTTTTCCAGTGAAACCAGCGCGCTATGGCAGCCATAAACAAGGAGAACCTCGACGAAAGGATCGAGAGGATGAAAAAGCGCAATGAGGAAATCGAGAAAAAGTACAGGGAGGCTGAGGAGGATCGGTTGATGGCTCTGAAGGACAACGCAATGGTTGAGACGAAACCCCCGAAGGATGAGGACTGGCCCAAAGGACACAAGTACGATAAAATTGATTTTACATACGATGTAAAACCAGAAAAGCTGGAAGAGGTCAACCTGAAGAAACCTGAGGAGACTCGCAATAAGCGCGATTATAAAAAATTCCCTGATGGTGAAGGTCCACCACCAGATCCGGCTTATAATTTTCTTGCAGACGCAGAACGAGACGGTGTGGTTAATCAGAAAATCGAAAGTAAGGGGGAACGAAAGGATCCACGACAAATTAATCGAAATAAGGATCCCAACAATAAGCGCAATGGTCCTGGGAACAACAGCTTCCGTGGAAGGGGTGGAAAATCTCACAATCCCAAATATCAAAAACAAAACTCCCAACCAGAGTACGAGCAGTGGAGGTCTGAGCGGGAAAAGATCGATGAAGCACGCATAAATCGCCAGAAAGTCGGTGATGGAAAATGGAGACGGGAGTGGGATAACGATAAAATAAATGCTGAAAATGAAGCCCTTCTGAGGCCTGAACGAGTTACCCTGGGCGATGCTATCAATGTTTCTTCCAAGAAAAGTCCAACTCACTCTGGGAAGAATATTCAGCACGGAGGACACCACCAGATTACTGATTGTCTTGTTGAAAAACGTGGTAACATCACAGTCTCAGTTTCCCAGAGTGGAGAAGTGAAGAGTGTTAAATGTGAGTTGCTACACCATAAATTTAAACCCAGAAATATTTAATTTCCCTTTCATATATTGTTACAGTATCCTCTGCCCCAGTTATTGGGACAGGCCGTGTAGGACCAAGGCAGCAATCGAAGACACAATTCTCCATTCAATCTGTAGAAAAAGATGTCTTGGCGCAGCCAGTGCCTAGCTCACCAAGGATGCAAAGTAAGAATAACCACAAGAATATGAATAATAACCATAAAACGTTCGCTCCGACACAACATCACAATAAAGGGTATCCTCAAAACTCCAATCAAAAGACTTCATATCCACAAAAGCCTCCAGCAGCTCTTCCTCAAAATAGCGTACCACATTCGCCGACAGGAAATGTAGTTCCTGCAAGAGCTGCGTGTCCTCCTAGCCCTCTAAAAAATAAGAGGAAGCAACAAAATCCAAAACTTCTCCCGCATCAGCCAAATGTTATCGTGCCTGATTCTCCCGTTGTAGCAGCAACACCAGCCCCTTTGGTTGGCGAATTGCCGGGTTCTGGTGGCAATGGGATAATCCCTGTGGATTTGTCCCATAAACCAGAATTTGCCAAGAGAAGTGTTCAGGAACGCCTGCTTCGTGTCAGGCAGATTCAAAATCAGCAGCAAAAGACGACTAACAGCAATGGAGAAAATTCGAATGGAGTCGAAGAGGTGTCAACAGACACCGGTGTTGTAGCCTCCTTGGCAGAGGCAACCGAGAATATCGAGAAAACCGTTGAGGAGTCTGAAACGAATTTTGATAAAGCAAACGAAAGTATTCAGGCAGCCGAACCAATTGCAGCCTGCAATTGATAGGTCCCTCGGCTGCTAATTTTATAAATTCAAGAAGCAATGATATTAACTCATTTTATTTATTTATCTGGGTCACAGACTTCAGGATAACCGAGATCGATGTTTGGTTGTTTTTCTTCTTACTTTGTGACTTGCTCACAGCAGTAAATTTTTAAATTGATTTAATTTTGACCAAATTGAAATTACATTTTCGCACACGAAGTAACTCAGCTACAGGTAAAGAGTAGCTCAAACCCTTAAGCAAGTAAGTATTAAGTAGATCTCATCCTGAAGCCTGCTACCTAAAATTGTTTTTATTATTATTATTAATATATATAAACTACTGCTGTTTTGCAAATTTATTTAAGAAAAAAGTACTAGAAATTCGCGCAAGGCGAGCAAAAAAATTCTTGTAACAGTAGAAATGTTTCTGAAACATTTTAACCACTCGAGGAATTTATTATTATTATTTTTGTAATGTTAAGTTTTCCTTTATTTATTTATATTATTGTATTTGGATTAATTTATTATTGTGCATTATTTTTATTCCGGCTCAACAGAACCCAGAAATTCCTCTATTCTTTTCAGTTCATCAGCTAAGTTTTTGTCCAAATAGTTTTGCTAAAAGAAAGAAAAAGTGAATAGATACAAAACGGGCTTTTGTATAGAAATCATATTCTGGTGATATTACGTTTGTTATATTAATCATATATTTTATACACGAAAAAGTAAATAAAACAATGAAGCGTTGTAAAAGCACCACAAAGTTTTACTTACCTCTCTTGCATTCCTAGCCGCTAATTTAAATTGTGGAATGAGACTTTTCCGAGAATAAATTTTTGCCAAATTAGCCCAAGAAAATGAGTTGAATGGGTTTAGTTGAAATGCTAGTTTGAAGCAGACTTCAGCGTTGTCTAAGTGGCCAATCTAAAAATGTTAAGATAACGATGTTTAAAAATGGAACACCCAAAGGTGTTTTTTCACAACGTAAACGCTGTCTTGAAAGATTTACGAAAATAATACTTACTTCTAATTCAGCTTGTCCCAGCAAAATGTACGAAGCGAACGTCTCCTGAGCGTAAACGCACTGCTTAAAATAAAATGATGCTGTTTTGTACTTCTTATACTTCATGTACACCTTCCCTAGTTTAAGAAAAATTACAGATGTCCTTACATCAATGTCATAGTTATCTGTATATCTAAGATATTCTCTAATTTGATTGATAGCCTGGATGTTCAAATTCAAAAGTGTGTGCACTCTCAAATTGACTGCATCGCAATGTTCTATTTTGGTGGCATTTTTAATACTGGCTAACCGTTGTAACACCCTGCTGTAGTCCTGACGGATGAATTCAATCAAAGCCACGTTGTACAGAAATACGAAACTTTGACTCCCATATTCGTGCACTATCCAAGCCAATAGTACTTCAGCAAATTCAAATAGTCTCCACTGCAGGAAGAGTACTATGCCATTTAAAATAGGATCCGTATATTTTCGAGGATTCCAAGCAATTATAAATGAACCGGAGTGAAATTCTGTTTCGTAGGGCTTCTGGGAAGCCAAAGCAATATTTCGCAAATCAATAGACATTTGAGCCTTATCTTCGACTTGATAGTGAATTACAAATAGCCCCAACCAAAGTTCAACAAAATTATCGATTTTCAATGTTCCACATCTAAGTAACCTTTCAGCAGTTTTATAATCCTTCTGTAAAAAAGCAACATACGCCTGCATTAGATAGCAAATGCAGCAGGATGGATCGAGCTTCAAAGCATCTTCGCAGCATACCAAGCACAGTTCAAGGTTAAGGGAATGAATACCTGACATAGCATAAAATACATAATCGCTAGCAGATTTCCCATCACGAATTTTCTGAAAAATAAATTAAATGTTAAATTTGAGAATAGAAACCACCACACCATGAAAATTTTATTTAAAAAGTAAATTAGTAATTATCCGTGACTGACCTCAGGTTATCATGTTACAAAAGAGATTGTAGTTTTAAATATCAAAATTTTATGATAAATGACTTTCTAATTGCACGGTTATATATGTATGTATACAAAACATTTCTTACCATTATAAGGAAATCTTCAGCTTCTTTCAACATTCCTAGAAGAAGGCATTCTGAAGCGTTTTGGTTCCGATGTTCAGTTTTCCTAACACTTGCAGCCTCGCATTTATTTTGCGTCATAATATTATGAAGCTGATTAATCATATATATGTAGCTATTTTCCAAAACATTCTATAATAATGAGAATGTTAACCGTTATTTACTTACATTTATAAAAAGGATCAATATTTATAAAATTTAACGTATATAGGTACAACTCAGTTTTTGCGTGTGTACATAGTTCTATATTTCGATTGAAATTAGGTAAATCGAAAAGAGCTTATTAGGATTAGAGGTAACATTTAATGAACTATATTACTTCTCAAATTGTCCTGTAATCTTAAGAATCCAGTTTCTGCAATCGATTTGCAATTCAACAATTGATTAAGCAACAGAAATTGAAATCCTAAATAAATATTTTTCTCAATAAAAAAAATGTTGAATTGTGCAGATTTTTAAGCTACCATCTTACTTGTGTAACTTCTGTATCAGTAACTTCAGTAAAATTAAATTTTTTTGAAAGCAGGGCAGTAGCAGCACCAAACAAATTTCCTTCTGGGGGTCGGCATATTTTCTTATCACTACATTTATCCAAAAGCAGAATGTAATTTTCAAACTCCCTCTTGAAGATGTAAAACAGTTCCATCATTGAGTGCTTGATGACACCTTCGTGCGTCCTCGGGGTCTCAATAAGTTGCATATCATTGATCGTAAATTTCTCAACCCTTCTCGGAACTATTGGCGGATCTACGCTAGCATCAACAACGAGGCAAGTTGTGTAACCTTGCTCATTTTCTACATAGGAATTAGGTGTTTCCAGTTCTTCATCTGATGGTTCTACAATGGGCTTGCCCTTAGTTTTGAGTTTGCTACTCGTCATCTCTTGCCCTTTCGATTTTTTAGCAACAGGGGGTTGAAAAACGACTGCACTGTATCCGCATTTGTTTTTCACTTCCTTTAAACTGAATATGCAGAGCGGTGTTAGACTTTTAACATGCGTCTCTCCAACAGCTCTAAGCATATTTATACTAAAAAAGCCTACAAAATGGTTACGTTCTGCTAAATGTGACTTATTTGAAAGGTGATCCTTTTCCATGTTTGGATTGCCTTCATTCGTTTTAACAAAAACTTCAATGGCTAATAAATTAGGCGATTTTGCTATGTAAAGCAACGTTTTCTGGGATAATATGCATCGAAGTTCACAATAAAATGCTATCAGTTTTGAATCCTCACTTACTAGTGGACTTGGCAGCTTAACATCCGCAGGAACAGAGGTAAAGTCCTTCGTAGTGAACGAACGATTTGTTGGATGCTCCGAAAACTTTGCAAAGTGGTCTAAATGGCTCAAGTTCCAAATAACATTCTTAGACGGTAGACTGTTTTGCTTCGCGAAGTGCCCGTTACTACATTTCAATACTTTCTCTTCTCCTGTGGGTAGGTGCAGCACCAAACCCGCCTCACACGTTTCAATTTTGTCCAATATTTTTTCCGGTAAATTAATTAAATATTCAATAATTATCGAAAATCTGTTGTAAGTTAGATCCGGCTCGTGAAGGATAGGTTTAGAAGTGGATAGACGACACTTTAAGAAAGGCATATTCTGCCAGGTTCTTACGTTAATGCCCTTTCGTAATCTTGGGTATTGAAAGGTTATTGTTTTAAAAACATTCTCCACCTCCCTTGTAATGATATCGGTTAAATCAACGATCGCAAACGATTTCAATTTTAGCATATCTGCATTAATCTTTTCGGGATCATCGGCTTCCTTATCCAAATCCAATTTGTAGCACTTTATAACGATGGGATTCGAAGAAATATTAATTAAGTCACCTTCTCCCTTTATCTGGAATGGTAAGGTCCATGCGAAATAATAAAAATCTATTGGACTACAAGAGCACGGCTTAAAAATCAAGAGATTTTCACGGAGTAAGGGTTTTTCCATAAAAGTGGCATCGAAAACGTATCGTCCTGCATCGTTTCCCATGTTCCCAACTTCATTCATTTCGATTTTTATTTCTAAATGGTAACCTGTTTCTTCTTTAACCGGTTTATTCTTTTTTAAATCTTTTTTACTCATTCTGCTAGGAGTATTATTTCAATTATGTTTTATTGTACTTGATTTTAAAGTTTTTTTGACATAATTTTAAAAGCATTCTTTAGTAAGGTGAAAAATATAAGGAACAGAAAGTAGAAATCCCAGTCAATTTATGTACTCTGAAGTCTTTGAGACCGTTTTTAATAATATTGAATTCTAATGCACTACATTTTAACGTCTGAAAATCTTTTTTTAACAAGAAAATTTTATAAAACCGTCTAAGTGAATTCAGCACTGACCGACTTGCCAGATCCCCACGACAACGGCAATCAGCACATGTTCTGAATTTCACCTCGATTCGGCCAGCTGATTACTTTTACTTTTCCCACGTCATGTTGTTGACGTTCGGCGCCGTGCGAGCTCCAAAACCAGAAGTGGTCGTCACGATCTTGTGCTCTTTCGGCGAGGATGACTTACAAGTCCCCGGCCGCTGTCTCGAGTTCCGCCTGTCTTTGAGCCTCGCTAGTGATTCTAATGAAAGCAGCCGAGACCTCCTAGTCGAAAAATGAATCTGCCGCTTTTTGTGAACGTGGTCATTTCGTGGGGCGCCTACCACATGACGGAAAGGATCATCCCGGGAATGAGCGGGATGTTCATCGAGGCGAACCTCTTTGGCCGGGACTTATGCAAGAAAACCCAGGCGAAAATGTAACGTATAAATCGATTCGTTAATTGGATTGCCTCTAGCACCTCTTCCCACAGACCAGAGTCGCTCGGGGTACTCAGCGGATGCGTCTTCCTGGTGGCGTTGTTCCTCTTCATCCCTGTTCCTTTCAGTTACAATCAAATTTTCACTAAAGAAGGATTCCCCCATACAGAGGTAATTTAAATTAACATTTGCCGTCCTATAAAACTCCAAAGATTATTTCTAACGTAATTAGCAAAGGCTTTTTTATGATGTAAAAATATCTTACTAAGGCAATTTTTTTCAAAAGTAAAGACTATGCCGTAATAACATTTATATATTTAAGAAATAATGATAGGTTTCCTGAATAAAGTGAATTTAAATTAAATTTTCTTTTTATAGTTCGTGGAATTAATAGTCGCCCTGTTATCAATCTGTTGCATGATTTTACTGGGTTTCGCCGATGATGTCTTGAATCTCCGGTGGCGTCATAAACTTCTACTACCAACTATAGCGACCCTACCACTTTTAATGGTTTATTATGTGAATTTTAATTCGACAACCATCATATTGCCAAGTTTCATTCGACCTCTAACAGGGGTCTCGCTAGATATAGGTAAGTTTTCTAATAAACAGAAATAATAAAAAATTACAAAATCTTCTTTAAATACATATCTCCACAGGTTTTTTATACTATGTGTACATGGGAATGTTGGCCGTCTTCTGTACGAATGCAATAAATATTTTGGCTGGAATAAATGGTCTAGAAGTCGGACAATCAATTATTATCGCAGCATCGATTGTTGCCTTTAATCTAATCGAATTGTACAGGGATATTCTCCCGAAGCCTCACACATTCTCCCTTTACCTGATAATGCCCTTTTTAGCGACATCTTTAGCGTTGTGGAAATATAATAAGTAAGTAGATTCAATTTATAATTTTACTGCTCAAAACATACATTTCATTTCTGACAAAAAAACGAAACTGCAATTAGTTTTATGAGAAGTGTTTCATTTGAGAAGTTCTTACTAGCTGAAATTTAAAGCGAAAAAAGGAGTAAAGGATATTAAAGGGGACTTTTACTTTTGGAGTTAATGCAAATAGTACAAAAAATGGTTAGTGTAATAAGAACATTTATTTATATAACTTGAGACATTGTGGGAAACTTATCATACAAAATTAAACTACAAATAGTACGAATACTTGAGTTGAGGCACTATTTTGTCATGTTTATAAGTTTTACATTGTTCTTTTCCTTTATCCGTTTTTCGGTAAATAAAACCTTTTGCGGTACTTACAATTGCTTAGATACAATGATAGGAACAGCATTCTCACAAAATGACTTAAAAAACCTCTAGTTACAATGCTCTAATTCAATTACCTCTCAATTCTATGCTACGCACAACATAAAAAAAAACATAAAAAACATTTTAAAAAAATTGATTGCTCACTCTTGTGTGGAGTTAATTCTGTCTTACATTGCTAAATCGGCTGATTCCAAACCAACTAGTGATTGATCCGTTTTTAAATGAAGTTCCACAGGGGTCAAGGTGGAGGTACTCGTACCTTCTTGATTACATTTTTATGTTTTCCTCATCATTTTTATCACAGTTAATTAAAAAACATGATTACAATTCACAACTGATTGTGCATCAAAAAATTACACTAATTTTGACAAATCTTTGAACTTATTCTAGTTTTTTTTCCCCCGGCAAAGGAATAAAAGGGATAACAAATTTTATTATTATTTTTTAATACAGTTGGTGGAGTTGTCATAAGAACAGTTTTGTGGTTTAGTTTTCTTTTTCTATGGAAAAAGGGAGTTGGAAGAAGGGGCTAAAAGGATATCTAAAACATCCCCAAGCATTTTCAAATTTCGAAAAAGAGTCTCCTAAAGATTCTGATATGTTGAAAGAAGCAAATGAATCTGTTCTCTGTCATTCTACATTTACCAAATTTTCTTTTTTTTAACAAATTTCCCCAATTGCACGGCGTACACCGGGCTGGGCCGCGATCGCCTCAAATTTTAACAATTTCTTTAGTTTTATCACGCAGTAACAAACAATTGACTCTAGAACCCCATAGCAACAGAATCAGCTGCAAAAATGACTAAAAACGTTCGAATCACAATAAATTACGCCGTGTCCGGCGATGATTTGCTTACCTGAACCAAGGGGAGGATTTCTTACGTCTCGTAGTCGTCGTCATCGTCGAAGGACAAAAACAAGTTAACGAGGATGTTGTCGAACTTCCAGCCGTTCTGTTCCACGTAAGCGGGGGCGTAGTATTTGTCAGAGAACCTGTGCAACTTATTCAGCCCCAATTTGCCGTCGACGTAAAGGCCACTGGCGATGAGATTCTGGATGTACCTAGCATCGATCTGGCGGTTCTTGACCGATCGCGGGAAGATCGGCAGGGAGTCGTCCTGCAGGCGGTCTATGACCTCACTGGGCTGGTAGCAGAACTGGCAGTACCACCCCCCGAAATGGTTCAGGTCGCCGATGATGAGGTTCGTCTTTCTAACGGCCAGCAGTCGCTCTGGGTCACCCTTGAAATTCTTCTCGAGCTGACCGAAGGTGCTGGCGACGCTGCCCAGTCGCGTGCTCTCCGGATGCTGCCAGTAGAATCCGTAGACGTTGTACTTGAGCCGGAAGCGCATCACCCCCGGGAAATTGTAGTACTTCAAGTACTTGACCGCGCGATGGTTGAGGATCTCATCGTCCTGGCTAAATACAAAAATATCATCTGGCGAAATCGCCTGCTGGACTAGCCTAGATTTGAATTCCTTGTACGCTAATTTTGGGGTGCAGCTGCTGGCGCCGCTCCTTGCATTCTTTTCGCTCTCAACGATTAGGATTCTGTCGTGAAACGCGTTCGCGAAATTCATTTTCAGCCTTTTCGGTTTCTTGTTACAAATTACAAAAAAATCTACGCTACTACTAAGCTCCATCACCTGGATCTCTAGCAGCTCCAGACTGAAGAAGTTACCTGTAATCATGTACACGAGCCGGTGGGGCTCGGCACGAGCACTGGACACCACCAGGGGCACCTTTGACGTCATGAACGCCCTCCAGATCACCTCGGGCTGGCCGCAGTCTTTTCCATGCCACTCACCCAAACAGCGGCACTTCTTCAGCCGCCGCGTGGCCCCGAAGAGGTCCTCAGCGATTCCCTGCCGGAAGCAGGTCAAATTCTCGAACCCATCAGAATCTGGGAAGGTGACGAAGTCCGTCGAGAAGTTGCTAACGAGTCTAACCTCAATTTTATCATCTCTAAAAGTTTTGCCTCCGGTGGCCTCCGACCTCGAGGAGTTCTGCCTCAGCTCGGACCTGATAAAATTCACTGCGACCGTCTCCTCAGCACCTGTGCCCCCCGCACTCTGGTCCCCGACGCCCTGAAGCACCCAGAAAATTCCGATCAACAAGAGTTGGATAACGAAAAGCGTCCACAAAATGAATTTGGTGCCGGTGCGGAAGCCGTGCCGCTGCATATCACTCTCCACTTAATTTCCGGCGAAGCGAGTACTTTTCGGCTGAAGGTGTCGCGGCTGTGTCGCCTGGACATCGCCTCAAGACAAGTTCTTCCCCGCGGAGGAAAATCTCTGAAAACACACCCAAAAAGGACCAAACTGTCGTCTCCTGGCCTCGGCCCGAGTCGCTGTGTGCGTCGCGTTGTTGTTGGAGCCAGCCCCCGCCTCCGCCGTCGCGGTTCTCTTCTTCTGGAGTCGTCGTGAATGAGCTCGTCCGAGTCTGAGAATGTTTTGGGGGTGCGGCGGGCGGCTTCTTCGGGTTTTGTTTCTGTTGCTTTTGCACCCCAGCTGAGCGCCAGCTGTTCCTGTCAGGGGATGGTACCGCGCTCAGGCGCCAGAGGGCCAATTCGGCTGAAATTCGCGTTTTTTAAAGTTAACGGGGCGGTACCTGCAGGAAACCGCTCTCGAGTTCACACTTGAATCCCAATCTTCAATTTAAACTGCTAAATTCTGAATCTTAATTTTATTTCACAAGATTACAAAGAATGAACTACAGCGATAATAATTTTTATGGAGCAAATTTAATTTTATATCTCCCCACGGGTCTTGATAAAACTTTGTGGGAATGTTCAGTCGGAGTCAAAGGGTACAAAAATGCAAAATAAAAATTATTAGTCATTTGTGCTTCCTGATTTAAAATTTCGCAGATTAATATATTGCCGCAACGATTTTTTGCATATTATTCCCAAAAGTTTGATTGTAAATTGTATAAATAAATTAAATTAGACACATTTCAACTTTTTCACTTTTGAACTAAATCGTATATTCATATAAAGTTTCATCAAAATCCGTTATAAGACCTCAAATTCAATTTACCTTTACATACCTTCCAAAATAGAATATCACCAAAAAACTAAAAACAGATATTCAAATAATTAAACTTAAGATGCTACAAAAATAAATCATACACAGACAGTAAACCCATTGCAAAACTTTCTGAAATAACAAATAATAAAAAAATCATATCTGCATGGTAGATCTAGAAGACAATTTTTGGCATCGAATAAAATTATAGATAGAATTAGATGAGAGCAAACATTTTATTTTACGGAAACTGAGCTTTTTCGAATTCAGTATATTCCTTTCAGAACATGAACTTGATGCATTTCTTTTATACTCATGCAACAAAATAGGAATGTAGCTCTATAATTATTTAAATAAAACAGATATGATTAAAAAGGCATTACTTTCTTCCAGATACCCGTCGAGCGTGTTCGTCGGTGATACTTTCTGCTACTTCGCTGGCATGACGTTCGCAGTGGTTGGTATTTTGGGGCACTTTAGCAAAACCCTCCTCCTATTCTTTATTCCTCAAGTCGTAAATTTCCTCTATTCAGTTCCTCAGCTATTTCATTTGGTCCCATGTCCAAGACACCGCCTGCCAAAATATAATCCTGAAACAGAATTATTGGAAACGAGTAAAACTGTTTTCCACAAAGACAAACTAGGCTTGCTGGGGAAAATAATCGTTAAATTATTCAGAACATTTAAGTTAATTCAGTGGATCGAACACCCGGACGGGACCGTAACTACAAACAATTTTACTCTTATCAATTTTGTCCTGGTGGTATTCGGACCTGTTCATGAGAAGGTCCTGACGAAAATGCTGCTGGGTCTGCAGGTCTTCTGCACTTGTTTAGCATTTTTGATAAGATATCCACTAGCTACGTATTTTTACGACACATTAGGTTAGTCAAATATATTGTTTTGTAAGTTTTCCATTAAAAAATGTATCAGAATTCGTGTATTATAACTTACAATCAAGAAGTTAATAAATTCTGTTTATTATTACAGATAATAAATGTACATATCTTTCTAATTGAATCGAATTTTTACTTCTACTACTTACACTTTATTTAGTATATACATATTTATTCTGTCGAATAAAATCTGACGATTGAAAAATTTCCCTAGTTCCTTTTCAAAGTGCAGCAGGCTGTTGGAGAAAAATTACAATATTTTTCAAAAAAAGTAAGTAATTAGTCAGCAACCTGAAAATGAGCGATGAGGATGAAGTTGAAGGAGAGGGCGAGGGTGAATTTATAGAGGAAGACCTTATTGGGGTATGCTGTGTTCAGACAAAAATCATTTTCCTTTATTTTGAATAAAATTTAAAAATTAGAAATATATTGGTGGTCGAAATGTAAATAGAGACAGACATGGAAAGGGTTGGGCTATTCTTCCAAACCTAGATCAGTATGATGGCGACTATCGAAAAGGTCAGCGTCACGGAATTGGTTTGTATGTTTTTAGAAATGGTGCCAGGTATCTAGGACGGTATCGTTGTGGTAATATTGTCCAACATTCATTTCTATAAGAATTGCGATTTCGGTTGTCTTTCAAAGGTTTAAAATCAGGAAACGGCACGTTCTACTATCCGGACGGTAGCATCTACCAAGGAGCATGGCGCAAAGATATGAAGCACGGGTTTGGGGTCTACACCTACCCGAATGGGGACGAATATAAGGGTAACTGGTACAAAAATCGGAGGCACGGTGTAGGACTTTACATCTACAAAGAGCACGGGGTTTGCTTTAATGCCACCTGGAAAAATGGGGTCCGCGTCGGGCCTATCGAGATCCACTACGGCAAACACAAGTTCCACGGATACTGGGATTACTTGTACCCCCAAGGTCCAGGGATGTTCACGTTCGACTGCAAGTACATGCTGAGTGGCTACTACAAATCAGATGTTGAGGTTGGTTTCGGACCTTCCTCTATGCCGGAGGAGGAGGGCGAGGAGGAGATGAATTTAAGGACGAAATTAGAAGAAATCGATGAAGGTATCGAAGGGATGCCGGAACAAGAAAAAGAGGAGGATGACGACATGTGGGCAACGAAGATGAAAATTCCGCCCTCGATTTGGTACGCCCAGGAAATGTATCATTACGACTTTTCGAAACTGCCCCAGCATCCCGTTCCTCTACCAATACCCGACTCAGAAGAATCTATTTGTGATCTCTCTGATGTGGAAGAAGAAAAGAAGGAGATATTACCCGTTTGTGAGGAGGAAATGGAAATGGAGAAAGACGAAATTGAAGTTCAGGAGGAAGCAGAGCCTATTGAACTGCCTATCCCTGATATATGGGCCCAGTGCCCACCATAAGATTATTATACAATTTATTTGATTTGCATTCTAATCGTTGCTATTCGAAGAGTTACATCACTTGAAACCGAGACGTCGCAGCTAATAGTTCTAAGAAGGAATTGAAAACTTAACTGAATCGAGTCAATTCGAATGATGTAATTCCCCGACAAAACCCAAGTGAATATAAATAGAACTTCGAGTTACATCTTTATTGAATGTCTTTTCGTTTCCAATCTTCTAAATGAACTCTGCATATATTTGCAATAATTGTTTTAATAACTTTCCCCGAAGCCTTTAAACTCTGCTGACCGAGTTCAAAATACTTTTGAACTTTTAGGGGGTCAAATCAGAGGAACGATGTATTCGTTTTTCCTAGATCTTGAAATCTATTTTTTATTTAATTTAAATGTTAAATTATGTACAAAACTCGTTCTAAAAACGATTTTTTTCTTAAAATAGCAAATTTCACAATATCTTTCCAAAATACCAAGAAACTATTCAGATCAGATCATACAATGAGGAAACGAAATATTATTAATTTCCAAATCAATAACTGATAATTCAGTATTATGTTAGTTTTTTTATAACTACCCTTTTTTTTCTATTACCTTCAGCAACAACAGACAGACAGTTCTTATCAGAACAAGTGTTAATATGATTGATATTTAAGAGTAAAATTGCGATGTGACGCAAATGGCGAGCAATTTTCTAAAACTCCCACGGAAAGTTTCTTTACACAAAGTTCGTCGTGATTAGTATTGAACATCTGTACCTTGACTAATAAATTATTTAAACATTTAAATCAGCAACATTTTATGATTACAGAAATCGGTGAGAAAGGCGTTGGTTATTGCGTTGTTGGATTTGAAAGTAGTGTTAGAATGGTTAATAAAATAATTAGAAAAGAAACTGAATGTTTATCAATTACATCAAGTTTAAATATTTGTTTAGACTATAGCACTTAAGTCGAAAGCACCTTCTTATCCTTTTTTTGTGTCCGATTTTTATTGCTTAAATTAAAAAATTAATTTATCAAAGCTTATCTCTATATATTTAATTGGCTTAGTTTATTTAGTCTTTTAAATTGGCTAATCCAGTATAATGCGGTTATTAATTAGATGAGTTATGTAATCACTTCTTATTTTCTCTGAATCATGTTGTTGCTTATGTACGTGGAAAACACAAATTTGATTACGAATAATATAAGAAACATGAATTTTACCTTTCTATTTTTTTTACCGAAAGACGCATTCAATTGCTCTACCCAACAAATTCTCTAAAGCTTTTCATAAACGATTAGAAACCATTTTCTTCGCTGATTTCAAAGTCCTTGACATTATTTCTGCTTTGAAAATAAAATATATCGTATGTTTGTTGATTTTTTTAAGGGAAGCAAAGTTGAATGCTTTCTTCAGCTGCTCCAGTACCATCCTTTCTAAAGACTTAAGTCCATGCGTGACTCAATCGATATTTAATTTAGAAATACTTTGAACCATGAGTCCAAAAAAGAATACAATCGACTGTGTGGGAGAGAAGTCTAGAAGAGTTCAAGGTCAAAGAAGGCATCCTAACCGCTGCAATCAGGAAAGTCTGGTTGAAAATACTTTCCCCTCACAATTAAAACGCTTGCAAATAAAATCAGCGAATCCGAAATATTTCACAGCCAGAACACAAACAGCGACAGAGTGACCCCAAAAGTCATCACACTAGAGCATGCCAATTAAAAAAGTTAGATACGTCGAGTTAGAGGCTTACAAAAAATTACAAGAGCTGTAGCAGTGTTCTAAATCACATTTTATGTACCAAACTTTTCCTTACAAAATTATTTAAATTTAATTGTTGCATCTGCAGTCGATAAGACATCAACTTTTATTGAACATCTGCAGAAGGGTTTGCTTCTCTTTCTCCTTCTTCTTAACGATTTCGATGCTTCTCTGCTTCCAAGTACTTTTCCTCAGTTTTATCGGCCGACTACCTACATAGCGCCCTGTAACGAATATATAGATTAAAATTAATAGATAGAATTGAGCCAACTGTAATATAAACTGGAAGAAAAAAAATATCTGCACCACCGGTCCTGGATGATAACAGACACCCGCAGACCCCTTGATTCGTTATCGCTGGATTTTTATTTTGTTCAATTCTATTTTCAATTAGCGCTACACTTTGAACCCTCGGTGTGAGTAAACATCTTTCGCTACGTAACGACACGATAAGGGAGCAAAGCTTCACGCTGGGCGATCGAGACATTACCGGTCATCGGGCTAGAGTCTAGACAAAATATGAACTCGCCCATCCACGGGGAATTTTAATTGCGAAACTTCCTTTAATATCGATATACATGAGTTTCCCGAATTGGGACCGATTCGAAGTATGGGAAAGAAATATGTAAGTAAAAATTCTCGGATCACTACACAAGTACGCGATCATATCATTTTCACGCTGTCTAGGCTTGATCAGTTGCGGCTCCTTTAAATAGCCGCAGCACCCGTCCAGCCACAGTCTACGTTTACTTATCAAACTTGAAGGAGTTGAGTTTTCCAGTTATAAACCAGTCAAAATGAAGATTGTAAGTGGCATTTGTGAACTTTATAGTGTTAAAAGTGTAATAAAATAGTTTTAATTCTAAACTAGCGCTAGTGCTGAATCAGGTCGATACTGGTTCGATATTTCACAAACAATTTTGTTCGTTATCTTGTGACTTGTCATTCTATACAATTTGCCGGACTAATCCTACACTAAATATATCTTCGTTAAACAAAAAACGTAACAAAAACGCATCATTGGCTAATTCTATCAAATTTTAATAAAGTACGACATTGAGCCATTTAACGCTAAGAATTGCAGCCCATTAAATTCATGCAAAATATAAGAACTCAACGGCTTTATACCACGTGTAGCCGGCAATTTATAAAGCTTTTCGCAATTGCTCGTTATTTAAATTTTAAAAGCATGCAAGCGCACTCTTTTCCTAAGTGCTGATTGCCCGCAATAAATTCTGATAAAGCCTTTTGATTTACCAACCCAAAGTAAATGAACAAAAATAAAACGAAAAAACCTGAAATTGTTCGAACTAATTCTCGAATCTTGATGATTTTATTCTAAGCTGACCCCAGATAATTTGCGCAATTTTATTTCGGACTTGTAAGACATAGAAATCAATACGACAATATTGTTGGAGCAGCACAACCAAAAATTGTTATTCATGCATATGCATTAATCAAGGACCTCGTTAAAAGATTGATTATTATATTAGTGTAAATTTGTTTTCCAAATCTAATCCTATTTATTAAATTTACTATTACAGGTGATTATCTTAACAGTTATCTGCGCAGCCTACGTTACATCCAAGCCCATAGATCAGAATCGAGAAAAGCGGGATATATTCGCTACGACAGGATGGGGTGCGGGAAGTGGATCTTACTCAACATTTTACATCACAGGGAAGCAAGTTAAAGAAATGCGAGAAGAAAACGCAAAGAAACAAGCGGAAGATACAATTCCCGAGTACATAGAAATCCATACGCAACGCAACGACCAGTCAATGCCAATGTTATTCGCATCGACGGGTTGGGGGCCCAGCGGTTGATCTAACCCAAAATTTATAGTGTTAAGTGTTAAATTATTTTACTGTTAGACATTTTGTTAAGACGAAAATTATATAATTTATTTAACGCACTTACCGTCCATTTCCTTCATAGCGCGTATGAAATCTTGTGGCTCTCTGAAGCTAACGAAGCCGAAGCCTTTGCTCTTTCCAGTTCTTTTGTCGCGAATTACCTTGGCCCTCTGGAAGGAAGGATATTTGTTAAAAGTTCTGGTTAGAACTTCATCATTAACGTCATTTCCTAGATCTCCGCAAAATATTCGAAAGTCATCATCAGGCCAATCAGCCAACGAGGGATCTTCCCAAACTTGCCCCCCTGCAATTCGAACAGTCTTCTTATCTTTTTTCCTTCGTTCTTGGGCCTGAAAGGATTGCAGGGCCGATGAGGCTTTTGCCGCCCGGATAGCCTCCTCAGCGATGGGATTCGGTCCAGACTTTTCAGCCTTCAGTTTCTTCAGCTTTTGCGTGACGTCGAATTGAATGGCTGAAATATCTATTTGAGGTGCTTGAGTAACAACAGGCATTTCAACGGTTTGTCGGTTTGTATACAATTTTGGGGCGCTACTAAGCACCACCGGAGTGGGCTCTGATGAATAAGATTTCTCAGGTACTTCAACTGTCGATGGAACGAACGTCGGTATGAAAGCTGGGGGAGGCATAGGTGGCAGGGGCACAGAGATCGGCTGGGGCGTTTGATTAAGTTTCTGTTGAACTTGGTTGTACGTGTTTGCTGCAATTACCGGCCGCACTTGACTCGGCACAAACATTGTCGCTTGATTTGTTGTTGTTGAGATTTCCGCCTCAAACCTGGAATAAAAAACGTGTATTTTCTAAGACCAACTTAATAATAACTCTCGGAAGCCCTAACATGTGCTCTGTTGCCTGAGTGAAAGAATATGACTTTTAGGTCCAACTTTTCAATCGTCAAACAAATTTGTTCTTCGAATAAAATTGCCAAAATGATCCCCACAGGCAATCCTATGTTTACATGCCAAAATGTGGGGCCGGCTATAATTTGGACAAGTATTTACAGTGCAACTAATTTTTTCCATCATAGCCAAATTTATTATTTATCTGAAGAATACTTATTAAAAATTCGGTCCATTTTTCAAGCTATCGACTTCTAAGAAAGAGATTTTTGGGGTATGAATTTGATTCTTGAATTTTTTCTTTTTAGAACACACAAATAACAAATTTTATCGCGGGAATACAATAAAACGCTTTTCCATGCTGTGGACGGGAACTTTTCATTCATAAAGCGACTGAATCAATAGGGCCCCACTGCCACTGTAAAGATGTGCAAATGCGTTTAAAGCATGCCTTAAGCTCTTCAGGCACTTACCGCGACATTTCGTCTTCCATATTCTTCCGTTTCTCGCCCATTTTCCTTCAAGAAATTTAATTCTTTAGGAAGAAATCACACACCAAAACTCCTTAGAAACTCTCTGACAGTCGCTGGGCCGATAATTTGAGAACTGCCAATTTCAGTTTTCATAACAGCCACTAAGCGCTGCTAGCGGTACAGAGTAATATTATGGAAATTATGAATCCATTTTAATTTGAAATGTAATTTAATTTTTATTACTACGGTTATATGCAGACTTGAAGTCGGGCGTAAGGTCGGATGGATTTCAAGTCGGCTTAACTCAGTCGAACATAAAAAAGCAGCAATTGTGTCCTACATCACGTATTTCGCGGCACGCTATACACACATGTTTTCAAGCCAACTTGAAATCAAGTTCTCAAGTACGCAATCTGGAGCCGCGAATTGAATATCAGTTAAATCTCAAGTCAAGCAATCAATTCGAAATATAACCGTAGTAAATTACTTTATGATGATAAAAGCAAATCCGTTCAAACAAAATTGGTACAGGTGGATAAAATTGCATAAACAGAGTATTTAAAATTTAAAAATTGCCGGAAAACGTGGCCCACCTGGCAACTCCCGCTTTCCGGCGAAATCAAAAAAACTTATGGAAAATGGCGTCCGTGACGGCTGAAGGTGGTCTCAATGTGCGTGAGATCACGAATTTGTTCTACGAAAGAGCTCTGAATTACTGTAAAATCGCGGAAAACCGGGACGCTGGAAAGCAGGCGTTTGTCGAGGCACTTCACCGGCGCGTCAACGAGCTGATAGATGAACAAAAATACGAGCAGGCCTTTGATTGCTTCGAACAGGCCCAGAGCACCTTCGGAGACGATGCAGACGTTCTGAATGTCCTCGCAGTCGCCCTCAACAGGTATATTCTCCAAAAAATTGTAACTTCTGATTGTGAGTAGCTTAAGCAAGCACCTTTTGTAGATAAAAATCATGGAAAAGACCAGAGAAATCCAGTGCATGCTTCTCAAATTGTTTAAGTTATCCCACCGCAATTCCCTGGCCATTGCGAACTTGATAGCGGCTGTGAGTTGCGGCCTCAAAGTAGGGTACATTTGGGACATTGGTCCCCCCGTGACGGTGGGCAAGGTGAAGGATTTCGTTGACCAGCTGAAATCCTCAAATCTCATCAGCAGCTCGATCCTGACTGTAAAGGTCAAAGACGATGTTTGCCTCCTGAACAAGGGGGTCTTTCTGGACGGCGGACTTGAGCCGGCCTTTGTGAACGTCTCAAAGGATCTTCAGCTGCCCACAATCATCTCATCCTCAGAAAATGGCATTAGCTCGATGATGAGCGAAATTAAATCCAAACTCACCGGGTCTCACAATTTCGTAGATCTTAACGTTGATACCGGACAATTTTGCATTCCGACTGTTCTTGGCGTTTTGGCTGGGTTCCCTGTGGTCTACTGGTACGACCAGTCGAAGGGGGACCACAACTGTTTGTGCAATGTCGATCTTATAATTTTCAAGGTATTCCATGGCTTAGATTTTATGTTTTCTTTTTCCTGTCCGGAGAATTTAGTGGGACACTTGGCGATTAACCAAGTTGTCGAGACGTGGAAGGCAGGCGTGAGCAGCTTCCCTAACTGCTGCATTAAATCTGTACTATCAGGCAGTAGGGCAGAACGCATTAGTTTATAATTCATATTTAATAAATTTTATTCTCTAAATGTAATATAAACGCTTTCTTATTACAAAACCTAGCACTCTAAGAAGTAGAATTCTTTAAATCAAATCTACTTCGCCTTGCTTTTAAAATCAGGCTTTATAATGCTTATAAGAGGTTCAGAAACAATTTTAAAAATACAATTTTTACTACGACGCCTGTAGTATTCACTTTTAGTTTAAACAGTTTTCAGTAACTCCATTACAGTGCCTCGTATCTATTCACTTTTTTATAGGCTAGAGAAACCCGTAGAGGCCTTAAACTACTTGAACAAAGCCCTGGAACAATGTCCGAACAAAGTAAAAATAATCGAAAATCGAGAGAATATCATCAACCAATGGGTGCCTCGGTGGCACTTTGCAATGCTCAACGATCAAAATCGAAACTTACTGTACAAAAATGCGATCCAAAAAAAAATCGCGGAAGGCTACAAAAACGTCCTGGACATTGGCACAGGAACAGGCCTTTTGTCCATCTACTGCCACGAAGCCGGCGCTGAAAGCATTTGTGCCTGCGAGGTGGACGAAATTATGCACAGGATCGCTGAAAGTGTCTTCAAGGAGAACAAAATCCCAGTGAGGCTGTTTCGGGAGCATTCCACCAAATTGGATGTATCCGGGTTTGACCTGATCGTTACAGAAATTTTCGACTGCGGCGCATTTGGTGAAGGAGCTCTAGCATCCCTGATCCACGCTAAGAAGCACCTTCTAAAGGAAGGTGGCAGGATCCTTCCAGAGAAGATAAAAATGTTTGTTGTTGGAGTCGATAAAATTAAGGTGCGTGAGAAGCACGAAGCACTAGAGAGAGCGATGGAAAATTCGATTTACTTAAAAAATACAATACTTAGACCAAAATGCGATGGACCTTATGAGCCCATAGAGCAGATTTGTAGCGAAATAGTCCTCGTCACCGGCTCTGTCCACGCCTTCACAGTTGATTTCAACGATTTAGAAAGTATGGAGAAGGCAATGTCCGGGGACCTGGACACTAAACTTAGACTGTCTTGTCTAGAAGACGCCGTTAATCTTGAAGGTTTTTTAGTATATTTTGACTTATATCTAAATGGAAATACTATACTCACAAATTTTGATAAGTATGGCCCTACCGGGAAGGGGACGAGATGCTGGGACCCTGTAATTTTTCCGCTTAATCACCATATGCCTCTCCGTAAGTTTCAAGTCTTATGGGCCTCCTTGTCCTGCAAGGACGGCGTACTGAAACTAACTCACGAGTACGACAACACGATGATGCGCAATCTGCGGATCGATCCTCACATCTTTTCATTCCTAACCGACGAAAAATTTATCTACGAACTCGAGTTCAACGTCGAAAGAGTTTTTCAGAGGAACAAAAGAAAATTTGAGCTACTCGCTGACTTCCTCCCGTTCCCACACATCGGAATCAATTTCCTTAAGGAGAACAAAATCCGCAAACTCTACTGCCTTGGGGAACTCCGTGATCTTGTGAAAACGATCGCCGATTGGAACCTTATCCCAGAAACGGCGATCGAATTCGTAGACGATTTTGAATCACTGGCAGCATCCGGACTCAAGTTCGACTTGATCCTTATGTACCCCCTAAACAACTTCGGAACGCTTAATGGAGATCAGTTGAAGTACTATGACCTGCTGAAGACGCAGTGCCTTTCGCCGATTGGCACGATCTTCCCATTCTTAATGTTTTTAAATTGTCAGCTATTCCACTCGAACTGGCTGGATAGGGTCACCCGGGTGAAGAACGACGAGCTGGCCCGTCTCGGGATCGAGAAACGCATAAACGAATACTCAACCAGGCACCAGTTCGAGTTCCTCAACTACGACACCAACGAAATTTCAGAAGTCTTCCGAATGATGACCTTCCAGTTCCATGACACGAATCGCCACGAGGAGGAGGTCACTGTTGACCTGAACTCGTCACAACCAGTCATGAATGGGATTTTGTACTATTACAAAATATTCTTCACGAAGGGAGAACCCATCGGCACGAGTCACAACAAATTCTGCAGGGTGAACTGCTTCGTCCAGCCAGTCGACGTGGAGGGTAAGTCCAGTCTAGTCGTTAAGTTTATCCAGGACGAGCTCGCGTTCAGGATCTTTGTCCAGCCGAGTTAGTTTAGCACAAGTATTAGGATTGTATTGAAGTATGTATGTTGACTCATTTTTTTATTTATTTCGTTATATTTTTTTTTTTGCAAACCTTACTTAATAAAAAAAAGGACGCTTAAAAAGAAAACAAATGGCCTTAATTTGTCTTGCTATTTATTATTAGACTCTTCCTAGCTGCAATATTTCTGTCTTTTACCCGCGTTGACCTTACATGTATAATGAAAATGTTCCATCAGCTCCTGTTTTTAAGAAAAGGTTAGTTAAAAATAAAAAAAGACCAACTTAAATAATTTACTTTTTTTTATTTTATATATAATTGTTTAGCATTATTATTACCGCACAAATAAATCAATTAAATTATGAAAAAATAGTTATGCACAAATTTTTAATTAAAATAAGGATAAGCATATAGCTTACATGAATTTACCTAAAATCAAAGCAATTATATATTTATAACTACTGAATTTAGAGAAAAATATTTTTATTCCAATTTTTGGTCATAAAAAAATAATTTCCAGTACACAGCATGGGGCTCCGCCCAAGAGAGCAAAACTCCAACTTTTACCCACACCTGTACTAGCATTAAGCAGAAATATGCGTTTTCCAATAAGAAAAACTTTCTCGAAAAGTGTCATGTGGCAGCACACGACACCGCAAGCAGGAAAATGCCGACTGCCATATGTCCGTCTCGCTCCGGCGCACGGCCGAATCTCGTTACCGGGCAGCTGCACTCTTCGCTTATCCCTATTTTGTTCCCGGCTCTCACTTACACTCGCTGAAAATTCATCAGCTTGGGGGCGGGGCTACGCAGCCAGCTGGTAAGCGCGTCTCTTTAGCCATCTTGCATTAATTTACTACGCGAGACGAAAGTAGTTCCATTGTAGTATTTTATGAAATAGTCGTGAAAATTGTGAAAATCCCAGTTAAATTTGTCGAGCTTTCAGTTAAGAGTAATTTTACTGTGAAAAACTGACAAATTATAGCGGTTTTCATTCTAAATCGCCGCTTAAAAAGTTGCCGCCCATCGGCGTAGTGTTACACAACATAGCGTCATTCTATTCTCAGCTGTTTCCCGCCACTCAGAAATCGGCTGAAAGTCATCTCGAGTTGTGCAGTTTTTAAGAGCTGTGGTGCCGTTTTGTGGCTCGGTGAGAAATTCTTCCCAAGTTTAAGGAAAATTCATACCTAATCAGTTCGAACGGGCGAGAAGCTCTACGACAAACAGCAGCAGCTGATTGGAAAATCGTTTTTTGGTGTGTTGTGTGATTTTTGCCGCGCGGACACACGTGATGTTCGCGTAAAAAAAAAATTTTATTTTTTCCGCTCGCCCATGCGAAGTTGCAGTTTGTTTCATTATTGCGACTTTTTAACAGAAGAAAAACACTGAGGAGCCCCAAAGTCCGGTAGAGTGTGCAGGATCACCACACCGAAAGGAAAAACAGTGTGCCTAGTGCGTGGAAAAAGTTACAAATTTCTCTTATTTTTCTTCGGAAAGGCGTATTCGAGGCGAACCGACTCGACTGAAGAACCAGGCGGCGACGAACCGGGAGCAGGCTCAAGTGCACAGCGGAGCGCCCCGACACAGGCGGTCTGCGGCCGATAAAACGTTCTGGCGAGTGAAAGTTGCCCGATAAGGCTTTCTTCGCTGGCTCCCAGGCTCTGCGAGGAGATTCAGACTCGAGATTGAGATATTTTGCTGGCATTGTGGCATTGTTTTTGTTGAGAGCCGTGACGAAAACTGCGAACTTGTGCTGAGAAAACAACATACACTTTGAAAATAATAAAAATAAAAACAATTTTTGTTTTTACCGAAGTGAGCTGAAAGGAGAATGTCAGTGCTGTGCAAGGCGGAGGAGATAATTGTGGATACGGAATACAACAGCGACGAGGCCGACGAGAATATACGGTGAGTGGTTTTGCCGATTTTTCGCATACATTTCGCCTCATTTTCTGTTTTACTTTTCCCTTAAAAATTCTTCCTGGCCGGGCCAGCCCCGGCAGGAGCAGCATCGGGGACATCCTCGCCCTGTGCCTCCAGTTACGTGAAATTATCGATTTTACAAAACGTTTTAATGTGTATGCGGCGCGAGGGCGAGGGGCGCCCGATTGTGAAGTGTGCGCTGCACCATGGAACGCGCGAGAAATTGGAAAGAGGAAAAAAGCGCCGAGCCGACACACGGACAGAGCAGCACCATCAGCAGCAGTGCCAGCGGAGGCCGAGGAGTTGGGGCGCTGCTGGGCTGGGTGCTTGCCGGGGGGAGTCGTACGTACGACGGCCGGGCGTTGGGTGTTGGCGGCGCGGCGTGCAGGCGAGCCCCAGCAATTGCCGCTCGTGGGCCAGGGAGCGGAGCGGCTGGGGGCCGCGGGGACGACGCATACGAGAAATTCTTCCGTCGATTGCCCACTGCCGCCGCCGCTGCTCGGTGGCTTTTTTGAACCCGACAGTTGTCAGGCGGCCGACCATAAACTTCTTGGGCGCGTACTAACACATTAAAAACACCGCCAGCCGGGCTGTGGGGCGCGCAATTTTCGCTACGGCTCTGTGTGTATCCGCAGTGCGCATGTGGTGGCGATGTGAAACACATGATTACGGGACGCCGCCAGTCGCCCCGAAAGCGTTGCCAGTCTCTCGCTCTGGCCCGCCCGGCTTCGCTTGGGTTTGCGGGAATTTCCCCGCTGCCTAGCAGGGGGAAATTTATTTTTTTCCCATTTCGGCAGTGCCACGATCTTGGTTTTTGATAATGGCGCGGGGCTGGGCCGCGCCGCGCGTCAGCTGTTGATCGTTTTCTCCCAAAAAATTACCGTATCAGCTGTTCGATTTCGGTGCATGCACAATGTCAAAAACAAAACCAGCTGTGTGCCACATATTTCTCTCATTCAAGTCACCTAGCGTGGCGTGCTTTATATTCTAATTGGACATTTGTTTTTCCGTGCCCCCTCGGCATTTTTATTGCGCTCGGCTTATTCATCTGGCTGATTAATTTCCACTGCGCGTCGCTTGAAGTTCATCGCTTCTTCGTTAAAAGCAAGCACTTGCCATGATCTTTTTTATTGCCTCGTTTTTATTTTTTATTCTCTGGTACTATGATTGGTTTGGCTCTTTTTGCTCGAAGACGACAACGACGCTTCCATCGCTTGCTCATCAGCTGTTCGGGGAATTTATTTTTCAATCGATTGGTTTTGTATGCTGAGCGATGACTGGCCTTTTTTCGGAGGCCTTGCGTCTTCGGTTGGAAAGAAGCATTTAACAGTTGGGTAACTTCGCCGGTACCTGTGATTTTTTCTTCTTCGGAAGAGTAAAAACCTGTGTGACGCGCCAGCTGGGAATGCTGGGCCCGCACGTACGCTTCCATGAACTCTGGTTGAGTCGCTGAAGAATGCTCGATTCAGAAATCATTATAAAACGTACACGATCTGTATTTGTAAATATCTCTGATAATGGGGCGATGGGAATTTAAAAATAAAACTGCATGGCGGGAAGATCGTAACACGATCGCGCTCTATCCTTTTTATGCGAAACACTCGTTTAATTTTGTAAACAAGCAATATTCCTAAAAACGTGTTGCGGCATCATTATTCTTGAAAGGTAAAAAAAGCAACAGTTTTCTAAATGTTTATTCTTGGTTTCAGCAAAGATTTAAAAGTGTATTGATCGTACCTTCGTTGAATTTGTAATTTGCAGTATTTTTCCCTTGTCCGTCCTCAACAAATAATCAGTTACTATTGTTACACAGCTCAAGGAGGGAAAGAAAATTCCGGAAGGAGATTAAACAACAATACTCGTGGTATTGCAGAAAATTTTCTCAGAAAATGTAATCCCTAAAAAAAAAGGCGCCTTTTACCCAACAATACAAATAAAGTATAAAAAAAAGACCCTTGGGCATGTGCAGTTGCAGATAAGAAAAGGGCAAGTAAATAAAAGTACAGACCTTTTTCACGCTCCAAAAAGGTTTTTTGAAAATGCTCGTTAGGCAAAGAAAGGAACCGACATATGTTAAAGAATCCTATGCATGTTTTTTTCTAATTTTCATAGCTGGGAAAGAGAAGTAAATAGGGTTTGGCACCAAATGAATCGTAAAATTTATTACAAATAGCATTGATATATGAAAAAGAGATTAGAATTTGAAAGATCATCTCTCCTTGCACCTGTTAATTGAAGTAAAGCAGTATTATGTAGGTTGGATGGTATTTTAGAATAGTGCATTTAATTAAAAAATTCGAAAAGAATTCAATAGTCGTGACTTGAGCGTAAGAAGAAGGATCAGCAAGGATATGAATTTATGGAATATATGTACATTTTGAAAAATCCTTGGATTGTACTTGCGTGGTGTCGTTTTTCCTCATTTCCTCGTCGTCGTGAGTAGCAACAAAGTAACTTCCTCTATTTGAACAAATTACTCAGAGCTCGCTTATGTAAATGGGCATATCTCCGCAAACAACTGGGTTTCGCTCCTCCTAAGAATTATCTGCGGCTCTTAATGCGGGGACAGATACTGTGGCACAATGGAGGCCAAAAAGATGAAGAAATGAAAAAAAGCGACGAGGAAAGAATTTGCATTCCCCACAGCTGTTTCTGCGTCGTCATCGCATTCACTTACGTAGCCCCGAAGCAGGTCAATTCCATTCCCACCAACTGGAAACGAGCGCGGTGGGGAGGAGAAAGCGTAAAAAAATTTTTGTGAATCAATTTCTAAAACGGAAAGGTTGTGGGAAGTGTCTTCCTTATCGACAGCGGCGACGGCGGCGTCGTCGTCGTCGTCATAGTCATAGTCACGATGCACACTGAAAATGGCACGATGGTTTGCACCTTCAGAAAAGGTCGAATTCCTCCTCCCAAGTTTATCTTGATCTAATTGCACAGCGGGCGACTTTGTAGTACGACTGGGACCGGGACCGGGACTCGGCTCCCGGGCCGGGTTTGCCTCATTCTTCCCGCAGCGCTGCTGTGTAAGTGTTTAATTCACTTAAGGAATGTCATCGTGGTCGGGGCTCCCGCAGAGCAGACATCTTCGTCTGCCCAAGCCCGGCACATTTTTCTGACGTCTGCCGAGAAATCATCTGATTCAGGTTACGTCATCTCGAATTAGTTCTTCCGGCCGGGTCGGGCCGCTCCAGCCCCAGCAGCAGGACGCGACCCGGCGCATGTGCATCCCGGCTCCCTCTGCTCGACTCCTATGCAGAGGAAAAGCTGCAACTGCACTCGTTAATCACACCCATCGAATTTTCGAATTTTCTGGGGGAACCTTTTCGACGGCGATTTCCCCCTGGTGAGGTAGGACCGGCTCCAACTTCAGCTGCTCCAAACTGCTTTCTTTGCTTGGCGAATTTTTTGCACCGCGGATCGTGTCATGGACGCTGTTCGCTATATTTTTCATAGTTCCGATGCTTCCTGTCTGTGGGAAGAAGGTTTATGCGGCACCGAGTCTTGTTTTGGCCCACAAAAGAATGAATGGACGGCGCGAAATCGGTCTGCGGAGAAAAACTCTTTTCGGCAGAGCAGTTATTACCGGTGGTAGGTCACTGAACCGAAATTCCCCGGCGGTCATTGATTTCAGCTCGTTTGCTCATCTGGGCTACTACGAGTTTTGGGGATTGGTTATCACTGTGCCGCGCTCCTGGTGCGTTTGCATTATTCATTGTTTTTAAGCAATCGGATAGGAGTTAATTGGAGATCGCTATCCACGCTCGAATATGAACACCACCTTCAATCCCAAATTTTTAATTTTACAAGTCACTATTTGTTTTATTTTGAAAAAAAACCAAGAAGCCTTTGAGTCCGTTTTTTTATACTTATATTTATAGTAGTTATTTCAAAACAATAAATCTGAAAAGCAATACGAGATTTAATCAAGCAATTAATTCCAATTCCAACCAATATTAATTCAATTCGGGAAATTCTTTCAATTGCAAAAATTACTAGATATTACGAAAATTGCAAGAAAGTCCTTGTCAAGTTGTAGACTCGTGACAGATAATTCGTCTAGTTGGCGCCTCAGGTAGAAAAAAATAAAAAAGTAAAATAATTGCGACCGCGTCAGTGTTGTCTTCAGCACTTTATTGCTAATCTCTTCTCAATTAATCAGCTGACATTCAGTTGGTGTTGATGTTTTTTCAGCGATAGTAATTCTGTTCCGGCCTTTTGCGTTTCATTTAAAAAGTCAGAACCGAAGCCGGGCGTAGCGAAGCAGCCAGCAGCCAGCGCGGTCCGTAGAGAGGCGTACTACGTCTTTTTTGTGCAAGCTTAAAACATTTTTACCGAGTGTCTATCAAATGTCAGGAAATAGCTTATGAATCACATCATTGCCGTGCGCTTTCGCGGCACCGCAGTGTAGTGTTTTGTAGTTTTATAGTTTTTATAGTTTTATAGTACCTCTGCACGGGGGGATGGTGGCCGCCTTTCGCCGGATGAGGCGCTGCTTGCGGCGAAAAAAGCTGCAACTGCGCTAAATGTTGCCGCTGTTCATTCAAACGGGCGGCGAAACGACGGCTGCATGCGCTGCGCCACACGAAGCTTTACTACGCTTCATTTTTGCAGGCGACGCACGGCAGAAAGTTGCCAGGTCCGCGGCTGTTTACGTGTCAATGAACACCTCTAATCGGCGCCGAATTACATAATGAGGTAAATCTATAAATAGCCAATAGTCCGTCTGATCGGGCCGAATGGCGCAATTATGAATTTCCCAAACCGCAGTGCTGGGCGTCGTTGGCGCGACGACGACGACGACGACGACGACAATGGCGACTGGCTTGGGGTCTGGGGTCTGAGATTTTCTCCGTTTCAGGTTCGCCAATTCACAAGTGGCGCTCGGACTTCGCGGGGTCTGTGAAAATTCCTAGTTTCGATGTGAAACCCCGCAAAGGCGAGGTAATACAATTAGAAATTCTTTATTTTTTCCGTAATGGCGCCGTATCGGTGGCACGCCGGGAGGCGCTTGTTTGTTCCTTGCTTTGGATTACATGGCCGCCGGTGTTATCTTTGGCTGTATCAAATTTCAGTACGCTTCGGGTGCATTGAAAATACACCAGAAAAAGAACAAAAGCCGGCAGCCAACCACAGCGCGAAGTAAAAAAGGGAAATGTATTGCGAAAATGCAAAAAACTACTACCACTCGCCTTTTGATTCACCCTGTGTTGTGGGCGATTATGGAGGGAAAAGGCGCTTTAGAGTTCCCAAACTGTTTTATATACAACATATATTTTCTTTTATTTTAAGCGCCAGCCACCACAGAGCAGAGGGCAGAAATTGCGCCGTTTGTTTGTTTGTTTTTCTTTTTATCGATTTTCCACCTTTTGATTGCTTTATGGGCGCATTTCTGTGTCACATGCAGGTGCAGCCCTATCCGTGGGTTTCGTGTTGGCGCTAAAAATAATTTTCAGAAATCACCCCGACAACGACGGGAAAGAAATGGCGTGCTTCGGGTTGGGAAATTAAAAATACATAAAGTATAAGGCATAACACTGCCTTCGGAGGAGGGTGTGGGTGGTGGTGGTGGAAAAACATTCCCTCAGGAGTGTGTATGGGAGGCAGGGGCGTTTGTTTACCAGATTTCCGTTGATCTTACAAGTAGGCCAATTATCCGGCAAGCACCTTCTTTTGTTGAGAAGCTTCGCAATTTCTTAATAACGTGGCGTCGGTGGGTTGGGGGTGGGTAAATAAAGAGTAATTGAAGGGAAAATTTTCGCTTGGTTTGTTTGGCCCTTTGGGTAAGGTTGGTTTCCCTACGTGAATTTCATAGGGGTTTTTTGTTTCACAAATTCGTATGAAGATATGGAAGTTGTACGTATAAATGTAAACCGTCTGTGGGGATTTGATGCTGGTTTTTAGTAATCTCCTGAAAAGACAGGATAAGAAGAATTTAAATATCATCGTAAAATTTATATGTGCGACGAAACAGTGTTTAGTTGAAAATGACTGTTGCCGTCTTGTTTCAAACTACAATTAATATTGACGATACACTGTTGAGCATAGTCGAGGCAGATACATATATTAATTAACTTATAGTGAATTTAAAAAAAAACGCCCAACTTGATTCACAAAGTAAATAAAGCATAATTTTACAATAGGGTGAATGTTGAGAAACGTTCAGCACAAGAAATGACTAATGCTTCGTTTAATTATCTGTGACAACATAGCAATTATAAGAAATAAGACATGCAAAGCGGATGGTGTTATTCAAGTACAGAAAAAATTGTCCCAAATACACACTGCCATGACGCATTACATCTCCGGCTGCGAGGGAACAACCGCACTTGGGGCAGATTTATCTGACCAGAAGAGGAATTGTTAGACATGACGCTGGAGGAGTTTACGCAGGGGCCATTTGTACGCATAGACCCAAATTGGCAGACATAAGACAAGTAGCTGGCCACTGAGTGCGTGCTTCAATCGCCGCCAGTGCTACCACTATTTATTGATGCCTAACCTTGGCTACGTCTTTTCCCTGAATTGCGGATGGTTTTCCAGCTTTGACTTATAAACTCGTGTGTGGCCTCACGTACGCATCAGCCAAGAAATCTCAAGATTAGCCGGCACCATTCTCGATCAGGAGGACGAGGAGGAGGGGAGGTGTGGTACAACAAAGCCAGCAGCCCAACAACTTGCTCTGCGAACTGAATCAAATTAGATTGCGATAAAATTTTATTTCCGGAATAATATGTAACCCAAGCAGACGACAATAAAACAGTTGAAGATGCTGCTGCGTTCAGTCTGCTTGACCAATCAAAAATATCCCGCTGTAGGCGAAAATAGAAACAAAGGCGGAATCAGCTGCTCGGTGGACCAACCAAAGCAGCCACCTTGTGGAGCAGTCTTAAGAAATCGTCGACTGGGCCGAGGATAATGTTCCATTGATGAGTTTGTGACCTATTAACATCAGCTGATTATGAGTTTTACATCTCTTCGAAAATTCAAATTAACTCATACCCAGAGCTTTGAAAGCGGCCTAAAGGTCAGGCCACAGTGACATCACACAGCCTTCGTTCACATACCGAAAGATTGAAAAATTGCGATAAACTTTATGCCGTCAGATTTTGATAGCATAAAATAAAAGAAAACCGCTATCAGTAATTAAACCAAAAACATTTCATATGAAAAAAGGCGATTTAAAAGACTGTCGCCTTGACGTGTTGACTGAGTGGCTTCTTGGCGATCGTCCAGGCGCCGTAACTCTTTCTTCTTCGAATTTGTTTTGTGAGGATTTTGTTTCAAACCACTACACAACAAAACCGAATTTGTGTAGCTGCATTCGCACAGACCTATTTTTGCGATTACAACTTTTCCTGCCGCCGAGATGCCTATTTACGCGGAAGTATGTTATGAAAATGTTAAGTAATACGGGTGAGCCGACTAACAATTTATCACTATCGCTCAGGGGGCTCGGACTTCAAATGTTTTTACGCGACAGGAAATGAAACTGATTCAGTGGAAAATTTTTAATTTTTAAATTTCGAAATGGGATTCGTTATTACGGAGTTGCCTTAGTCAAATTGTCTTGTTTATATCAACATACGCAAACATGGTAAATTCGACTGTTAATAAGACAAGTTTACTTAATTAACCTGTATACGCTACCGAGAGTCGTTTCACCCGAATATTCAACTATTGCCGACTACGAATGTACTCGTAATTAACTTATACGTTTGGTATTGAATTAAGGAAAGTTGTTCAGACCTAAAACATTAAACCACTTAAGTTACTTGGTTTCCATAAAAAGGACTCTTAATAAAGCTACGCACAATCGTCTTTTTAAATAAGAAACCTTTAAGAATAAGCCGACCTTATGTACGGGCAGAAGACGAAGTTAATTATTTGGGTTTCTTATCGCACAATAATTCCTCGATGCGAATTTTGTGAAGCGTAAATACATATGTACAACTTAATAAGAAAGCACATTTTTGCCGAAATAAACAAATCTCCAAACAATTGCCAGTCACTCTTGTGTTTGCACGCACAATTAGTTCAGCTCAGAATTCAGCCATTAATCAAACGACAAAGAGAAAAGCAAAGCAAAAAGGCGTTAATTAGCAAAAAAACAAAAATCAGCGAATTCCATGAACCCAGAAACCCACTGGATACGCTACGAAGAGGAGGCTCCCATTCCAGAGGGGGGCCAACCATTAGACCAAGAAGGTCGCCGAAACTTCACGTGTTCAGCTCGTTTTTCTTCTTTCGCTCATTTCACGTCGGTGGTCAAGTCATTGTCCTCGCTTTGATCTAAAAATTAGCCCCAAACAGCGACACGTGAAGTCAGTCAGGCAGCTCAGCGCAACTCGGCTCAGGAGGCCGACCCAGCCACTCGGTCTGTTACAACTCAGCGAAATTTTTGTTTTTGTCCGAACGAGCCGCATTTTAGCAAGTTCGGGGCGCATTCCTCTTCGTTTTTTCCCTTTCAGCGGGAATATCGAACATTCTTCCCAGTCGGGTCACATACCTGGGATTTGAGCGGAATTTCTAGCAATAAATAGGAGCTAGACAGAGCTCCCAAGAAGGGCTATTTTTATCTCTGCGCGATATCTGCGTTATTATTATCATTATGTTTTTTTAATTGCAAAATATGTAAAGAAGTGAAGTTATGGGGGGAAGAAAATCTCGCACCACAATGGCTCAGCTCCATTCAGGAAAAGTTCATTCATTAAAAAAGACAGCGGAGCCCTGGATAAGCCGGGCGCACCCAGAGTGCAGCTGGGTTCAGCTCAGCTGAGTCCCACTCCGAGGCGGTGTGTGACATAACCTTACACATGAATTGAGAAAGTGCCGTAGAGGCTGGCAGCACGTCGGAGGTGGTAGGAAATGCTTAAAAGCTTAATAATGCACTTGTTGTTTGCGATCCGACGTGGATTCCGCCGCATCTGGCCCACTCTACGACGCCACGAGGGCCCAGGACATAGTAAGGACGGAAAAACTAGATTGCACCGAGAGCTATTTTATTAAAGCCATTAGAAGAAGAAACATGCTGCGCTAAATCGAAGCCCAAGTGCATGTCAACGCCGGGCGCTTTCTGCTCCCCGGAGTGAATGCGGCGGTGATGCACTGTCGCGATTGAATGGGGCTCCAAGAAGAAAGCGTGTTCGTTCCATGGTTCCCTCTACCTATTCTCCGCGCCGGCGGGGTTGAGACCTACTGGAGACCCCTTAGAAAACTGCATTTTTGTAGTGCAGACACTTCCGGTTTTTATACGTCCCAATTTCTACTCTAACATCCGTAAATCTCTGCTTTCGTGTCAGCAAAGCTTGGTGATCCTTCACAAATTTACTTACGATTTAAAACGACTCTTTAGATGCGTGGTCTGCGACACTGTAACACGTTAAAAATTCACCTAGAAATTCAAAACGTAATTGACCTTAAAATATCATAAAGCGTCTTCATGAGCATGATTTCCCCATTCAAATTTAAAAGCAGTAAAGTTGCTCCTCAGTTTCAGAATTGGACCACTTGAAAGTGAAGGGCCCAAAACATATTCTATGCCGCCGCCACTCCACGTGACCTCCTCTCTGGTGTCACCAAAAAAGTCCCCAGTGCGGGGTGCCACATTTCCATTCATCTTCGCAAGCCAGTCAGAAATTATTGTTCTTAAATTGTGATGTGTTCATTCATTCAAGGTATTCGCCCGACTTGGCACCGCCTCTCCCGAATATGCGCTAGCGCTTATTCTGGTTTTCTGGAATTTTTCTTTTTCGAAGGGGACTATAGTCTGGAAGCCTACTTCATGGTTTTGGCAGAAAAATTGTCATCGTGTGGCCTCTTTCATACTGTTTTTATTTTCATTTTGCAAAGCCCCAAAAAATTTAAAAGATACTTTAAAGATGGTTGTGAGGGGCCGTGTGCTCGTAAAATAATTCACACTTGGGAGACTAGGGAAATGGAGTAGTCAATGGAGTGATGAAGTAGACCTTGATGGTAGCGTACGTTGATTATTCAGATTGATTGTTCTTCTTTACTCTCGAATTATGTCAAGCAAGACTTTGCATTCAACTCTTGGTATTTTACGGAAACTGATCCTTTGACCAACCATTAGAAAGGTCACATGTTACATTCTATTGACTTCCACATTTTATTTAGCTCGTCCACATATTCAATTATTACCAGTTACCCTTTACATAAGATACTGCTTTCAAAAAAATTTAAATTTTCTTTTGCTTTTTGAATTCTGCTAGCAGTAATTGTTAAATTTCGAGTTTTGAAAATAGCTAAAGGGTTCACGATCATTAAGTTTATAATTTACGTAACGAATGTAGGTGTTGTAGAAGGCGATTTTAATAATTTTCTTTCAATGTGTCTTTACTTACAGTCTAACACTCGAAGATTCCGGAGGCGAAAGTTACCACCAGAGCAGCTACCAACAAGAGCAGCATCATTCATCGTCGCGACAGCGTAATGTCATTTCGGTAGCCCGAAATTTGATCACACAATCAGGGAAAAGTTCATCGAAGAGCATCATGGAGAACGAAAAGCGAATGCGAAGAGAAATAGCCAACAGCAACGAGCGGCGACGCATGCAGAGTATTAACGCCGGATTCCAAAGTTTACGTTCGCTTCTGCCGCACCACGAAGGAGAAAAATTAAGCAAGGTAAGTGAGCAATTTCCTCCCGAGTCCCGGAATGTTGAATGGGTGCGCGGGACGACAAGTGGGTCTCCTGCGGGAAGATGGGGCCCTAGCCCCGACGACGACGATGGCGATTACAGTCGAGGAAAAACAATGGCCAGCAGCCACTATCAGGGTCTCGTTATCAAACAATTATTACTGGCGCGCTCAGCACATATTCCGCCCAGCCCCGGAGAGATCCGTCCGTCGCGATAAGAAGTTATGAATGAAAAGTTACACAATGTTGCTTTTTTAGTGGGGCACACCACACGCACCGAGTCATATGCAGGTCAGACTCACGGACGGATGCCTGATGAATGGATGGATGGGTGGCTTTGCCTAATACACTGTGGTTTTTCTTTTCCGCCAAATCTAGCCACAACCACTGCCCGTCGCACTGGTGTGCTCGCATTGTTGATTTTTCTTTGTAAATTATTTAACAGTCCTATGCCAGTTAGTTTGCGCAGAGTTCGCTGTGGAAATTTAGTTCACGACGACAAAACTGGGAGACACTGGGCTCGTCAAAATAGCCAACTTGTAGCCGGAAGCAAATTTCAATTACATAAAACGGCGGAAAGTAATTACAACATCATTAGGGCAACAATATTATTTTGGGAAGCCGCTGAGCACGGGGTGTTTTGACTCAATTTTCCAGTGGCTTCGATCTGTTTTACTTGAGCTAATTTGCCTTCGAAAAAATCATTGCGTAGGGAGTAACCATGAACCCCCTCAGTATGCCGACCTCAAGTGTCGTGCAATTGGTTTTGAGGAAATAATATTAAATCATAATTTTCTTTATATATATGTATATCACTTCTTGAATTTTGAAATCGAAAATACTAATCTATATTATAAAGCTGAAGAGTTTGATTGGTTGCACGCGCTAACTCAGGAACTACTGGTTTGAATTGAAAAATTCGTTTTGTGTTGGATAGTCCATTTATCGGGAAGCGACATTTAGGCTAGAAAGAAAAAAAAAATCAAAGCAACCAAAGTGATTGCTTTAATTTAAAATTAATAAGGATAAACACAAATTAGGTAATAAATTATTAAGAATCTGACATGCGAAGGCGGTAGGTGTAGAAGAACCGGGAAAAATAAATCCATGAACAGGATCAGTGCGAAAAACAAGTAGCGAGTAGCCGCCGCGTAAGATTTAAACAAATCGGGACTGGTACTACTGCACCCAGAGGGACCTCTCCTCACCTTATCCTGTGCTGGGCAGCTCTCCCCAGCTGGGAGCAAGGTGGCAGTACAGCAGCCGTTCGTCTCTAGTCCTCTGGAGATTTGAATTTGCTCCCCACGGGCAACTGTTGAGCCGAGCCTGGACCGGGACTCTCTCCTGGTTGTGAGCGGTCAGCCTATAAATAGAGGAGCAGCCAGCTTCTGCCTTCATTCTTTTCAGGGATTCGGTCGGGGAAAGTTGGCTTGGCTGGGCTCCCCACGGGCAGCAGTTGAGCCGAGCCTGGACCGCGGCAGTCGGATGCCGCATTGGATTCCACATCGGCAGGTGGCAAGCGCCATCTCCAAGTGTCAACGGCAATCTTCAGCGGCAAAGCCAACTGCAAGCGTCAGTGACAAGCTTCAGCTACAATCTTCAGCGGCAAGCTTCAGCTGCAAGCGTCATCGGTAAGCTTCAGCTGCAAGCGTCAGCGGCAAGCTTCAGCTGCAAGCGTCAGCGGCAAGCTTCAGCTGCAAGCGTCAGCGGCAAGCTTCAGCTGCAAGCGTCAGCGGCAAGCTTCAGCTGCAAGCTTCAGCTGCAAGCGTCAGTGGCAAGCTTCAGCTGCAAGCGTCAGCGGCAAGCTTCAGCTGCAAGCGTCAGCGGCAAGCTTCAGCTGCAAGCGTCAGCGGCAAGCTTCAGCTGCAAGCGACAAGCGGCATAGGATGCTGAATCGAATGTCGCGTCGAACGCCGGTATCGACATTGGATGCCGGCATCGGCATTCAAAATGTTTGTACCCTGGGTGAAACTAGGTAGATCATCACACCTAAACGCTGGAGCCGATCCTATTCATGTTTTGGGTGAAGGTACTATATATTCTGGCCCAACATATAGACTACTTTTTACAAATTCATGTTCGAAAGTTATCGTTAAATATGGCGGGTTCAATATAGCGTACAATGATTTTCGAACTTCAACGAATTTAAATGAAAATTAGTTCTATGGATATTTTGAGGGAATTTCGAATTTACTATAAAATGTTGGTACTTCATAATGACGCTAGTTTCAAAATGAAACAAAAAAATGTTTTGTTGAAGTAAAAATTTATTTAACACAATAGGGTGATACACCTTGATTATTTTATAATACATACATTATGGGGAAAAGTGATCAAAATTTCTATTTTATTTCGGTTATTTTAACTAGTTCCCAAAAATATCTGTATTTCTCCACCGTCTCTCACCTTTTGACATTTTTAAATAAATTTTTTTTTATAAAGTGTGAAAGAATCGTCACTTTAAAATGCATAAAAATGATTTCCCTCTCAATTTCTTGGAATTATTTGGGAAACCCGCCTTTAGCAGCCGGACAGACTGAGCGAACGCAAAAGTGCCTGACCTCGATCAACTTGCTCTGCGGCCGGGCCAGACGACACAAAGCTGCCGCCGGACAGTCCGAAGATATTCTTTATTTATTATATGTACTTTTGATGTAAGCCGAGCGAGCTAAGGTCTACCTTGAGACGTTTGTCTACTCCTCGTGCGATTGCTTCAATGATGACCACCACAACGCTTCGTATTCAGCGCATGAGTGCAGTGGCGTGCATAATGCATTTTGGTACCACAAAGCTGTGGGTTCGATCACTTGATCGAATTGGATTGTGAAGCGCTGGATGAATAATTCTCGTTTCGCGATAATATCTAGATGTATAATTTAAATGTATAGTGGGTGGCGACATTTGTATTGAAGCGAAGCCTCTTAAATTGCACTGTGGTGCTCGTCACAGATACTGCACCAGGGCGGTGCAGCTGACCTCCCTTCTAATGACTGCTCGACGCTATTCGTTGGATAGCAGATCTCTGGCTAAAAATAAAATCTATTCTTAGAAAAGTCGTACAGAAAAACCTCTCCTTCCTCATGAATGAGTCGAACTGACCCCATTAAAATAAGCACGATACGGGCACTACGTCGCTGCCGCTTCTCATTGATTCTGTCTGTAAAATGTATGGGACTGGACTACGTTCGTGATTGCGTCAGTTCCGCTGCCTATCGAATAATCTACTGAAAACTAATGGGGAAAACTTTTTCTGTCCACTTCGTGGAGGTGTGAATCGATTTTCATAGTCAATCCAATTTTAGTCACATTTCTCGGAAGCCTTTGTGAATTTTTTACATATACCGCCCAGCAAGCAGGTGTGGGATGATTTTAGCGGAAATTCGAGAATTTCCTATCTATATAGCTCTCTGTTGCGTCGAGCAACTAATTTTATGGAGGCTGCTGAAATTACACTTGTTTTGCTGGCAGGAAATTTGATAATTGGAAATATGTTGGCATAGGTCGGAGCAGGTTTTTGGAGAGCTTCCAAAGCGTAGATCCGGTGACCAGTTCTTGCATTATGTGCAAAGGTGAATCTGATAATTTTCGTATATCTGTGGGTCGTATGGGTTTGGAAGTAATTTTAATATAAATGATATGAAAATTACATCGCCATATTTCCGTTTAATTATAGGTCACAGTAAAAAATATTTATTTCTTCCAAAATGTTTAACCATTGCGACAGTATTTATACTAATATACTTCATTTCTTTCGTAATACTTAAATTTAAATCTGCACTTTGATTTCAATGTTTTTCAATGAGGAGACCTTGGGAATTTTTCCTCTTAGTCAACAACAGGTGGCGCTACTACTTAATAAAAATATATGAAAACATCGCCCAGGTCAGGACAAATGGAATCATATAAACAATGACAAAGCTAAAAGAATCCCAAAATATTTAGATTAGATCACACATGAAATTTGTCACGTTAAAACTTTTGTATTTACGCGGACCTCTCTGCAAACTGCTTGTAATAGTGCAAGACAGGAATACTAAAACACAAACAGATTGAGCCAGACAAACAGGGTAGGTAGCCTAGTTTTAAAAAACGCTTTCGACATTATTCTGGCACCAAATGGTGATTTAATTTGTTACAGCGAGAAATAAAAACAAATTGGGTTACGTAGCAGCAAGTCGGGAAACAGGAGAGGATGAAGAGAAATTGGCAATTTTTTGCGATGTTTTCTTGTTTTTGTCCGGCTCTATTTTGCTTTTTTCACTTTTTCAATTTGCCCAAAGCACTAGTTGTAAACAAACGAATATGCTTCGGTTAATAATTCTTTTTTTATGTGCTACCGCGTTGCATGCACCAGCACTTGAATTGTAAGGAATTTATTTTTCAATTGTTGACCTTTATGAGATCAGTTTCTTAATGACATCCATTGGTGAATTATTGATTACTGTTTACCCTTTTTTCTTTTTTTTTTTAATTGGGCAATACAAATTGACATGCTGTTGACTGACATCGCATGGTAATTGGGAAATTGTTTAGTTGAATATTTTGAATATTCGAACTTTAGTATGACGGCGTAAACTATTTTTACATTTCACTGTAATGAACGTTAATAATAATACCGGAATAGAAATGATCAATATTAAATATGTATATCAAACTAATACACTTTTTGAAAGGATTTCGAATCCTTGTACTTTTAATATTTAGCCTATATATTTAGGGGCCTAAGGTAAAAGTAAAAAAAGTATTAACAGAAGTATTTTCGAATCTTTCATTTTTTAAAATTGTAGGTGCATCTCCAATGGTGATGGCATTAATGTGAGTAATAACCTAAAAATTTAAAAAAAATATTGTGTACATTTCCTCTTCCCGCGGGTGTAAAAAGCGGTTTTGAATTGTACTAAATACAAAAATACAATATATTTCCACGAAATTGTCCTTTCATTTTCTCCCGGATTTTTAATGCAGAGTGTGGACCATTAAATGGAACATGCGCAGTTTTGCATAACGTGGAGTGGGATCGCGTTCAAATGCTGAGTCAACGAAATTCCCACTTTCAAGGGTACATTTCTACAATACATGTGAAATCTCCGGGAGGTCATCGAACCCGAAGCCGGGTATCACAAGATGAAGAAGATAACCGAAATCCTGAGAGAAAACCCGCCGGGTCGTCCCAAAAGGTGCGCCCTACTGCCTTTAATATCAAATAAAATCCCCTGTTATTCATTACCCCCATATTTGACCTTTGACTTGCCAGCAAATGGAGAATAATTCAACGTCGGTCGTCGTGTATAATTTACGATAGCAAACAGTCTTGAGGCGGGCACCACCATGGCTATGTTCGCAGTTCGGGTGTCGCCCGCCCGCTCGCTCGAGATGCAGAGTGGGGGCGTCGGCCGCGAGATGCTGGCGAGGGCAGGTGGTGGTAGTGGTGGTAGCCAAGAAAAGGGCATATTTCATCGACCATCCACCACCCAGGGGCGATTTATCTCTGTGTTGACACAAGATTTTTCCTATTCACCCTATTCTTGTCAGTTAAACATGCCGCATCATACGGAGGATGCCTTGTGTGGTAATTTCACCCTCACTCTCGACCTTTCATCTTTTCGAGAAGGAATCCTCCGGGGCCAGCGGAGCCGCCCGTTTTTGTGTCCTGGATGGCGCTCCTGCTGTCCATCCATCTGCCCCTGGCCCGCAAGGAGTCCCCCCAAAAACGTGCCGCAGATATTTCAAAGTTTTCCTCAGTCGTCTGTGATGTTCTCTTTATGGCACGCGCGCCTGGCAAGAAAAAGGACATGACACACGAACACAAAAAAGGTCCTTGCGACTGGTGCGCCTGCTGCTGCTGCTGTTGGTGGTGCCGCCGCCACCGCTGCTGCCAACAGAGCCCCACGAGCCTTCTGGGGCTGCTCTCTGCCTCTGCTCTGGTGCTAGGGGGCTACAACAAAAATAGCTGGAAAGCTACCGGATCGATACCCATTGTGTTGTCATGGCAATCTTTGCTCGGAGATACCTGCGGGAGCAGTCGTTTTTCAGAAAAAATAATAAAAAATGGCCAGGACGTGTTAAAAGCACTATACGTTCAGCTGCGTGCTAAATGACTCCTGCTCGGCTCCCTTTTTCACGTGACCACGAGTCATACTGCAGGGATAAGCCCCATATAAAGGGTGGTGGCCAGCCAGGACGAGGTGCTCTGGAGCTGGGGGACCTTAAACCCGCCACCCTCTAGCCAGCTCCTCCTTTTAATATCGAAGCGCGCCATATGTAGGTTACTTATCGCGTGGATGTTATGGAATTATTCAAGATGGCAACAATAGTGGCCAATATGTTACTCATGAAGTTTTCTCTCTGATGAGTTTCATCGGGGTTGCTTTAATAACAATTTGAATAAATAGCATCGTCGCTGTCGTCATCATCGATCCTTCCCACTGAATAGTGAGTCCGCCACCCGGCAGTGCCAGCACAGGGGCCCCATATTTATCGATGGGGTTCAATCTGCACCTCCTCGTCGCTCTCGGTGGGGGGTGGGGAGGTGCTTGGTGACGTGGCTTTCGGTGTAGCCCCGACTCTCATGTTCATTTCAGAGTTGTTTATTTTAAAATATCCGCAATTAGTCACGTTCCCGACTTTCTGTCGCACCCGATAATGTTTAATCGGCTGACGGGATCTTGTTCATTGTGCATGTTTCAGAATTCTTTAGCACTTTAGAAAATGGGGTAAAGGAAAGGGGACACCAGATGGTCTTCAAGGAGGATGTGCTTTAGAATTTCTTCTAGCAACGATAGGATAAGGGAGGATTGGGGAGGAGAAGCACCAATATCAATTTTTACTTTTGTTATTGCTAAGGCTCTTGCGCTCATAGTGGGGGAATTCCGCAAGAGCAATAATCAGACTATTTAGCATACATCAGGTGAAAGCAAGGGATGCTAAGTGTGTACCACCGTTATCCTATGATATCTACTTTTCCTTGGAAGAGGGTGAAATTATGCATAAGAGTCGCTATATATTTGTTCTTCCCTCCATTTTCTTCTATTTGCCTACCAGTAAGTATGAGTTTTTATCCTTGAGTGTATACCAAAAAACAGTAACATTTAAGAAAATTTTCAAATGTCGCTTTTTTATCATTACCTTTTCGAAAAAAAAGATAGCTTTCAAAAATAAAAACTCTTATTTATCACGCAATTTGTTCTATTAATATATCTTATAGCAACCTTTAATATTCTGCACATGATCGTCGTTTTGTGCATCTAAACAAATAAAAACCGTCTGCATAGGTTTAAAATAGTCACCCATTCCAAGAACAGTGCAATTTTCAACACTGTTGCTTCGCATAGGTGGGTCGAAAATAAAATAAGATCGAGAAACGATCAGTCGTTTGAATCACGACATTGGCCTAGAATTGAGGGCAATATGCAAAAAGTTTCCCCTTCCCGCGCACCGATCGATCAACGGTCTAAAAACAGACCACATTCTATTCAGCTGGCCGGTCAGCTCCCAGTGCGTGCTGAATTCCTCGGAGGATGGTGTGACTCACCGGCAAATTCTGGGAACAGATCGCCGCCACCGCCCGCAATCTTGCAAGAGTTTTGTTGCATTGATTTTATCGCAAAGTCAAAATCGCACATAAATCTGGGCAGCACGTGGATTATGCACTCTAAGCAGATCCAGAAAAACCCACAAACCGAGCCAAATATAATATGTGTGTTTTTGCATGCAATTAATTGAGCGTGAAAAGGCCGGTTGTGGGTCTGTCGGGTGTGGCATAATCCGCTTAATGAATATATCAAGAATGCGCTTTTTTATAAGTAGTATATAAATCGCAGAAACGTCCAAAGATAGTAAATTCCTCGCCTTCAATTGAAAATATTCAGAGAGGAAAAATGAAGCAATTACGAGCGCCGCACGGCCACAATTAAACATTTCCCGCCCGTGAGTCATTCGGGCCGCGCGAAGTCGTTTCATTCAGCTTCTAGCGGGGCCGCGTTGAGGCTGCTCTGGTGCGACGGCGGGCGGCGGGTGCGCCATCGCACCACGACGCAGCAGCCCAGCGATCCGCTGAACTTTCCACAAATCGCGAAACGACTTCGTGGCGAGTCGGCCCAGGAATATTCCACACATGAAGCTGGCGGCGATCGCGAACCGAAGAAAAGTGTCTTGCAAAGTTGTGGGTTACGGGCCGCTGAACCGCCGACGCCAAGACGACGAAGCAAGGCGGTCCGACGCGACGGCCTCACCGCCTTACTATTACTACTATTTTCTGCGGGGAATTCTTTGCGATCTGACCAAAGTAGTTCGGTTTAAAATAGCTGAAGACGTTGGCTCGCCGATCCGTTTTCTCTAGACGCTAGATATTCAGATCTTGTGCTGCGGTGATCGGCAAGTGTGCCAAATGTTGTTCCGCCCGTACGCCATCACCTGACCACTGGCGGTGACATCGCTTGGGTCGGCGGCCTCCCTGCGCTCCTCCGGGACCCCAAAAACAATACCGGCCGGAGCCGGAGGAGCGCTAGATCGGCTTATCGTGAGTTCGCTCACTGTCTCCCTGCCCACACACGAGTAATCCGCGACCGCACCGAGAAAAGTTTTGAGGATGAAAGGTGGTTTCCTTGGGGTCTTATTTCGTGCAGAGGCGTTCGAATCGAGTCGCGAACGTCGTCAGCCCCGCGGCCCGCCAATGCGCTGCATACTCAGCAGACGAGGCTTGTAATTCATTTCCTTCTGCCGCGGAGGACAAGGAAAGGATCGAAAATATATCGCGAGGCGGAAATACTTGAGGTTGGCGTAATATACAACAGCTGCTCTTACCCAATGCTAGAAAAGCTGTTTGGTCTCAGTAAAATAGCATGGATTGTAAATCTACAGATAATATCGCCTCGAAAACAGACAGGTATGCTATCGCTAATTAAAAAATAATTAGGAAGGTGATATGCGAGCCCCGTTGGTGGTCAACTTTCTTCGTCGCAGATAAAACTTGCTATCAGGAACTTAGTTCTGATTGCGCGTTTTTGTTTCTGGCGGCATTTGTTCCACTTTTGTGCCTAGTCGCGAGTTGCGCATTGGCCTGGTGATGATCGCGCTCCTCGGTAGCTGAAACATGCAGTCCGCGTGTTGCGGTGGGGCTGGGCAGAAATGTGCACCGATGGCGGTGTGCTCGAGACGAGAATTTCAGTGAAATGCAAACCGCTCCTTTTATGGCCAGGTAAATGGAAGGCTCCTTGGGCTCACTTTACTTCACCATTGGTGAAGCTAAACTACCTACATTCATGCGACAGTGAGTCAGTGATAACATGGATCGCATCCAAGAATTTTGAAGATTGTATCTTAATAGGTGGAGCGTTTTGCATTTGTTGCAATTATTGTAAAATACATGAAAATATTTGCTTCAACTAGGTGGGTGATCGTCGATTTAACAGTTTAGATTAATATATTTACATTGTATTACATATATGAATCGAAAGTAAAATGTAGTAAAACTGTAGAGGTCGAATATTCTTTAATTGCTGAACATAAAAGATATATATTTTGGATAGGTTTGTCAAGGCGTTGAATAGATTTATGGTCAACTATAAACTATATATAATGTTATGAACGAGCTTGTTTTCTAATGATTCTGAAATTATTATCTAGCGTTATTGGCGTTATTTGTAGGTGATTACAACTATTCGATTGAATCAACAGGAAAATAGTAATTGAATGGGGTTTATCGGAAGCATACCTATAGTTTACTGTTTTTTGACCTAAATGTCTTGCAAATAGTAAACTATTAAATATTAATTAGCGTGAAATATTGCAATAACTCACAGAAATTATCGATAATCGAAAACCTGAAGACATAATTTAAAGCAAAATGAAATGACTATCTAAGTACATTATGCACGGAGAAATAACCGGCAGTCATGCCCCATCAGAATTATAAGTTCCAGTTATTGCAAACCTCATATTTCGAAAAATTAGTTATGGACTGTATTGACCATTTACAAGTCGTTGGCGTCCACTCATAAAATCGGTCTCTGTGGGACCCAAAGGGTCATAAATCACGCTATATCTCAGACCTCTAATCATATTCAGCAAAAATATTTTCTGCGGACAGGTTTGTATCTTTCCGAAAAGTCCAAATGTGGAACTGCATTAAATCGGCCCGGTTGCCGTCACTGGTCGCGCTGAGTTTGCTATTTTATATTACTTCGAATCGAACGGAATGTTTCTTCTCGCACTGCGCGCCGTTGCGCTGCTGCTTAGAAAACCTGCATCGCCGCATTCCTGCCGCGAAGCATAATAATTTATTCCTTCAAGAATATGCCACCAATGCTGTCGATGCTTGCTTCTGCTGCTTCTGGCACATGTGCTCTTCTTGGTGTGGGGTGGCTCGTTGTCGTGGTGGTGTCGTCGTCGTCGTCCTCAGCGGCGCAGGTTTTCGCGCGCGGTAAAGTTGCATGCCCGCGGGTCGTTTGTATTCCAGCCATTCGTATTCCCATTTCCCCGGATTACACTTTTCCACTTCTCGTTTGACTTTTTGCTTTATGCTGGGACTCTTATAGCCGCCGTCTTTGCGCCACTCACGGTGCAAAAGCGAGCGAGAGTCTTTCCTGATTTTCTAATTGATATCGCTAACCGTGTTGACCATTAAACGGATCTTCCTCCGCTCCTTGTCCACTCCTCCTAAACGGCTTTTCCGACCCGTGCAGAGGTTTCTTCTTCTTATGGGGAGAGCTGCTCCTCGGGACTTGCTAACTAACTACTTGGAATGCGAACAAGAATCAAGAATCGCTTCTAAAAAGAAGCATACAAAATAAGAAAGAGTGTATCAAGTTGGAAGGAAGGGCTCTTGCTGGAATTCTTCAGTCACAGTTTTGCGTCCTTTTTTGTGGCAGCATAGAGCTATTTTTAGAATCATCACAATATGTGACGACGCTCTGCACCAACATGGCGGTTTCTGATTATGCGAATATAGGGAATATGCACGCGACGAGTACGAACGATCGGAATCCAGTCTGTCGAGTGTTTGCACTCAATTTTAGAATTTGTATGCAGCGGGAGAATGACATCAATGGATTTGAATGTAAATGACCTGTTTACGCTATAGTTCACTAGCATTATATTCCCGTACTGAACTCCTCTGATTGATTTTTGGCCGTTTCGATAGAACCATACTATCGGAAAAACAGTAAATTCCTCCGATTGTATGCAATTCGAAATTGAACTTTGAACAATTCTGGTTTGTCGTTTCCATTGTTTGGTATTTAAATCTTTCATCGAATCTACCGATATGCGATAGTTCACAATTATCAAACTTTATGGGGAAGGCAGCGATATTTGAATATCTGTCTCTGTTCGGGTATTTCTTGTCCAAATGCGGTTAGCATTTTAGCTTAAACAAATATTCCCCATTTCAATCCTTACAAATTATTTGCGTTTAGTAAGAGGAGAACAGAAATAAACAAATTATCGCAGATATTGTACAACAAAATACAACTGAAAAAACATTTGACAGCATGAAAACCTTGTGAGTTATTACTTTGCACCTTGGATCATACTAATACTGAACACCCCCAACACCAGTAGCATTGTTCTTTGCTGTGCTTGTTTTCAGTGTTTTAATTTGCTCTTGGTTGAATTTAAACTCTTGATTATTCTGCGTTATATAGTAGCAAGCGAAATAATACTTGTCTTACTTTAATCCCGCAGATAGAGCAACAAGAGCCCTTCCCTATTTGATGTGCATATAAAAAGTTGTCATTTAAATCTTCAGGGCTCAGACAATTTTATTGTTTTATCAACAAGGATTTGCATGTATTGCTGTAGAATTGCTTGGCATGTTCTTGGTACTGGCATATTTCTCAGATAAATAAATGTCTGAGAAAGACCAAGAAGCTCGTTATTAGACATTGTGTGTTTTTATTTGTTTTTGCTTGGCTTAATTGTTTATATTTTAAAATGCTTGCTATTCCACATAAATAAGTAAATCTAGAGTCATACTATAAAAATCTACAAATTTCCGTACACGCCCTAAAAGTCGTTCCTTTCAAATTAAACTATAGTCAGTAATAATGACGCTGAAAACATAAATTATCGTCTGATCAGTGATCACCGAAGTTAAGCATAATTGGATGCCGTTAGAAGCACGACGGCTGTTTACACCTGCTATTTTTACAACTTTGATCTTGTTAAAATATCAGCAGGTGGTTTTATTGTCTATGTTCCCCGTCTTTTCGATCTTGAAACTGAAAATTGCTGAATAAATTTCAATGAGTGAATTGAAGAATAAAAAGGAACGGAATAGGCAACCAACACCTTTTTAAAAAAAAGTAACCCTCCAATCGTCGTTGTCGTCAGCTGATTTTGTTTATTAGACGCCACAACTCGGAAGCATTTGACCTTGTCGACATTCTGCTTTTTGCCAATCGTCTACTCACCTCTACCGCCTTTTTTTCGTTTCCTTTTTTAAGTGATCCAGCGGCCAGCACAGGGCCATTAAGAAAATTTCCTTTCGTCGAAAACGCACAAGTTTTTCTTTCTTTCCCCCAAGCGCGCTAAACCGGACGGGTGATTAATTTCGTTGCGCAAATTGACGTCCATCCGCAGCCACCTGCTCAGGAAGTCGCTTCGTCCGCAGTTGAGTACCTTCTTGGGGCGGCGAGGGTCGGCCGGGAACATAAAAAAAGTAATAATGTAAAGGGAAAAAAGACGAATTCCAGGCGACGCACGGCGTCATGTGAACGATCTTTAGATTTTCAACACCCGAACACTTGCCGCGCCTGTGCTAAGGCTGCGGCCTACCTGCCGGGGAGAGAGTTCATAGGTAATCGACATAGATAATAGCCCGAAAAGGGAAATGGGCGGAAAAACAAAACAGAGCCGCTTTGGGGAGCGTTCGGCCAGTGCCAGAGTGCTTTTGCACTGAGCGTGGCCTCGCCGCAGTGTGTACAATGTGGCGGCGGCGGCCCCGTGCGTTGTGCCCCAGCGGTCGACGGAGCCCCGGCCGGTGTGCGATTTGTTACATAAAGAGGCAGACGGGAACATGTGTTCCGCTGCTAACGCCACTGGCGCGGGGGCGGGGGCCACATAGCGTACGTAAATCCAAATTAACGCAAGCTCCCTCCTCGAAGACTCCGCCGCCGCCGAGTTTGATTCAGTGGCGGTAGAAAACGGAGGAGAAGAAGAAGAAGAAGAATCGGAGTGGGCACCATCAGCAGCAGGGCCGCACCAGAAGGCGCCCCCGCCCGAACTCCCCGGGGTCGTGCATATTTATAGCGTCGTCGGCCGGCACACACAACGGCGGATGGCATAATCCAGGTTTAAGCAGTCACGCGATATCCCGTCCGCCCGGCTCCCGCGGGACCTGTGTCCCGCACTCGGACGCCTCGCTCGCTGTGTGGCACTGACAGCTGTTGGCTGCCGCAAGGAGCCGCCGAGAGCGTCCACCGCGCCTGTTACAAACAGCGCGTCCGCACCACGTGCTTGTGTACGTAGCGATACGTGGCGCGCTACGTAAAAGCACAACGCCAGCTGAGGCTGAAGCCCAACACACATTTGCCGGGGAGCGGGGGGAAACCGGTGAATATGCGCCGCATTTTTCTGCTTCTAGAAGCGCCACGGCCCGGCCCTCGCCCAGCTGAAAACACTCGCGGAACGGGGCTGCGATGGCGTCCCGGGGAAGAAAATGTAAGAAAGCAAGAGAGCTCCTGAGGGATGCAGGGAGGGAGGGGTCGCGAACGGCCGCAGGCGGCGGAAAATACTTGGAAGAGACAGACGCGCTATAGCAACGGGCCCCGGCACACAGCGAGGGAAGCGGCAAAACAGCAGCGGCAGCAGCTTCAAAAAAGTACAGTCACCGCAAAACGTGTCGGCTTCTCGGCTTGGTGGTGTGCTGTGCGCCTGGCTGTGTCGAATGTGCAGTTCGACCGCCGACCAGCGCCGCGCCACTGGCTGCTGGCTGCTGGCGTTGGTTTAGAACGGAGGAGAGTCGGGCGGGTCACAGCCGCACGGCCGGCGCGTCGTTAGAGTCGTTGTTTGGTTGCGGGGAGGGGACGGGGTATGTAGGGTAGAGCGGCAGATATAATCTGGTAGGCCTTGCCAGCAATGCGGAAATTTCCTCGTTTTAAACGGGGGAAAGAGGCAAGTACTACGTGACTTTACGGAGGTGGGAAATGCCGGCAGAAATAGAGAAAAAAACGTTGAATTATTTAAAAATGATGCGGTCGGATTAAGGGAAACTTTTATTCGGGTGATAATAATGTATTATTTATTCGTTTTGCTTTTAGGTGAACCTTTTCACTTTCATTGATTGTTTTGAAAATATTTGCGGGAGCATTCTTTTCTTGGGGAGACGATTCCGCTTTTTGTTTTATTGATCAAACTAGTTTTCTTTTTTTTTTTTAAGTCAAGTTTTTATAACATAGCTATTTTATCTTACAGCGGATAATAGCTAGTTAGGAAGCTATTCGAAGTAGAGGATAGGTGGGCATCATACGCATGCGCATATTGCCTGATCTCACTGAAATATTATTATTCCAAATGATATTAAGAAGCATTAGACTTCAATTATTGCTTTTTAGATTCATAAAATAAGAGTAAAGATTATGTTTAGCTAGTAATTCAAATATGGATCAAGTTTGTTTAAAAAATATAAAGAAGTCGTTATTACATATTGATGTTTGGAGAAATTCAGTTTCTGCAGCCAGCTGTGTAATTCAGCAATTGCGATTACTCAGCTGAATTTCTTAATTTAGAACGAAACTTTTATTTTATAAATGCTTTCATAGAACTTAATACCATAGTTGAATTTTCAATGGGTGTTGCCCCGACAGCTCGATGCAAAAAACATAAGCACATTTTGTTTAAGCAATTTTGGTGTTTTTTGTCGGCGGCAGAAGGCGTTTTTGAAACAGTTTGCGGACTTCCTGTAAGAAATTAAATTCAAATTCAAAACGGACTCTTTTTCTTTAGATTTTGTGTAACCAAGATATTTTATTTTTCTTCACTAAATCTAATATACTTTTCTCACACAAACATTTTAAAGATATGTTTTTTTCATAATTCCAAAAGGAAACGTCCCATTTCTAATTTAGTTGCCACAATTTCAATAAAGCCAAAGGATGATTCACCACCCAGCCATCAAGTGAACTAAATTTACCATGGATTTGCAATATGTACTGGCTTCTGCGTTCCATGGCAAAGGAATGCAGCAGCACCCACCCACCCACCCATCCCCCATTCAATATATCGCAGAATTGCCGGACAGCAGCAAGCGGCCCTCGCACTGCACATGTGCAGCTGAGTGCAGCAGTCCTCGCCTAAAATATCGATCACTGAATGTCACATCGTGCGTCCGTGCCGACCACCACAACTACCGCACCGCGCCCATCGGCGGTTATCCTCCAGGCGGGGCCCCGAGCCCCGGAGTCCCGGAGCACGCTTCATTGATTCCCTGTCCAGGAGCGCACCAGGGCAAGGTGCACCCCGTTGTCCTTAATGCGGAATCAATTGAGATGCATTGGTGCATGGACGACTCACTGGTCGATGACACGATCTCAGTGCACCAAATAAATATTTCATTCCAGGGATTTGAATTTGTGCACCTACCACCACCTCCCCCACATCCCAGGGGCCGCGTTCGGGGGAAGTACGCAGGTGTCGTGCATTATGCACTTGTGCCTGGCGTGCGGCGCCCCACGCCAGACCGAGGGGCGGAGCCGCAGGACGCCACATTCGAGTGATTATCACCTCGTTCTGAGCGGAATGTCGTTACTGGTGCAACAATCCGTCGCTGCACCGCGGACTTTCTGTGCGACGACTGCATACTATTTGCGAGTAGAGCGCATTTCAAGGTCGTTCATTCACTTGAAAATATAAATAAAATAGTTAGGCCGCCCATATCGCCCCACTGTCGCTATCGGGCTCCGGTCTATTCTCGGTTATCACCTCACTGTAGGCTTGCTTCTAAACAATCGTTCGGTTTTTGTAGAAGTCGCATTTATTCGCTTTTTGTACCTTCGCCACCCCCTTCATCCCCTGGCTGGTTAGACAGTAATTTTTTAAAGCTCACTTAAATCTCCGGAGCTCTCTACCTGCCGGCGCCGGATTGGTGGTTCATGAGAACTTTTCCAGCCGAACGGGCAGTTTGTGGAAAATCGCATTTCGCTATATTGCGCATTTCTTGGCACGGAGTGTTTTAGACGAAGTCACTCTATTGCGCCCAATTTCTATCTGAGTTATGTAAGACACGCTGAGCTCGATCTTTTAAGTGATGGCATGATAGCGCTTAGATGATCTCTGTTGTTCGAGGTCAGGTCCGAACACCTGAGCAAATAATATGCGTGTTTTCTATTTTCTATTTTTGATTTGCCTGCCTTGTTGTCTTGGGCTTCAATTGGCAATTATTGGGTTGTTTTCGCATTTACGTGTTTTGTAAAAGGGTCACATTGTCCGGCTGTGATATTCTTACTTTTATTTACGAATATACTTCGTAGCTACTCCAAAGATCTGAGGAAAACAATTCAGACAATAATCATATGGATCTTGTGCAAAGTTCGTTTCAAAGTTCAAACGCAATCCATTGGGGGTCACGGAGCGATCTTATTTCCATACGTCTTTAAACCTTTTCATGCGGTGCTATTGTCCGGGAAGACCAATTCGGTTTATTTTAATCGCAAATCGTTAATATATGACATCATGGAATAGATTAAATTTTTAATCGTATTGCAAATCGTAAAATCTTACGATTTCTTCTGAATTGTTAAGATTTTATTTTATGTATATAGAAACGAATCCTGATACTTTTCAATTTAATGATATTCAGTAATAATGATCAAAAAATCCTCGGATTGTTTTAAATAAATGTTTGACGAATTCTGCTGTTTATTATTTATTTATTTCTGCAATTCAGCTATTGTGCTTATTAGCTGATTTTAGAAAATCTATACTAAAAATAAAATTTGCGTGGTAAACTAAATAACTACAGTTGAGTCCATAATTCAGCAATTGTGTAATTGACCCAAGAACTGTGTGTTTTGAAATACGAGAACTTCCTTTTCTCAGAGATCTCGTCAATTTCTTAAACAGTATGAGGTCTGTCGAAATAATGAATATGAAATTCATTTTAGGAAATCCTTCCAATTTATATCTACCAGAAAGCGAAAAATTACCACTCTGCGTTTATTCACTTTTACACAGAAAAGAGAATTATTTTCTAGCTTTCTGCTGCCCATGTATCGGTGGGACCAGACTTCGCGACCGTTGAGATCGACATATTCGCGACAAAAATAAATCAGGCCGGCTAAGAATGGGAACGCCACAATTATATTTTTAGAAAAAATTCGCGTAGTGCGAGCGGTTTTGTGTGCGTCTGCTCGTCCCGTCCGTCCGTCCATTCGCTGAAAAATCTCATTGCGAATTTTTTTTACTCTTATCTCAAATTAGTGCTAGTCTATTCCAACGTCCATTTGCGTTGCGCTCGTTCCTTCGCAAAAAAGATATGACTGCTTCCAGCAAGAATGCCGCAACATTTTCCTAAATTGAGCCACGCCAAATATTTTAATTAAGAAATTTTCAAAATCATAAATTGCATTTTCGCGCAATTGTTTTTCGGACTCCCCATGCGGAAAAGTCGAATCGGCGGGGCCACAATTACAGGGTGACATGCCGCTGTGTGTACCTGCCAACACGACCTCGTGCAAGGTAACCACCGACCCTTGATACATACCATCGACCTCCTGTTTTATAGTACGCGCAGGAATATTTTACGCTTCAAGGATTCAACCTGCCGCAGCTGTTGGCAACATAGTGCTTGTGGTTGTTGCCATCACCCGGTGGGTGCAACTTCGATCCAACATCTGGGGGATGATGGGGGTGGCGAAGTGCATAGTTGCCATAAAATTTCAGCGCTCTCTATACCTTCTATACCTTCGCAACGGTTGGAATAATCCCACCGAATACAGCTGAAGTTTTTTCTCATGAAAGATACAAGAGCAGCCCGGGTTCTAGTTTTCGACTCTATGCGCAAAGAGCATCCGGTCAGGAAACGCCCTGCTCTCGCTGGAATGGTTCCCTATTCGAGTTTCCTTCGTTTTCTGGGCAATGTCTATCTCATCCATTGATCCCGGGCTCCGAGTTCTCCGAGGCGACTATTGTCGTGCACATGGCAATTAATTAGATCCGTGGAGCCCTCCTGGTCGACGCCTCGGGGGCAGCAGAGCTCAGCCAGACCTTCATGTTTCTAATTGACCCAAAACTGTGTGAAATTTATCACTATCAGGAGCATCGCGGGCCAATTGTTGGAGTGCGATTAATTACCTGCGTCACGGCTCTGGGCATACCCAAAGCAGGACAAACCAAAAACGTGGCATTGCACCTCGTTGTCTTACGAGTACGTTGTTTTGTCCGAACGCGCCGCTGCCTCCTAAGAATTCGGCCTTCTGCTCCTCTGTCCGAGCTGAAGACGTCGACGACGCACCATTTATTTCCACAAAAGTTGTCATTTGCGCCAAGAAGAGCTCACTTTTCTTCCACTCTTCGCACCGTGTCGCGGCGATGACGCTGGGACGCACTCCTCTGTGTTGGGGATATTCTGGCGTGGCGTCGTCAGCATTATGTGGCCGTCTCCACTATATGTACTGTATACGTATATACGAGTTATTCCCCCCACGAAAGCCCCACATAAAATTTCAGGCGTTGTGTCACCAACGCCACTCGGCATTTACGTCTCTTTCCATCGTCTCAAGACGCGCAGGTGAAAGAACTTGTGTCCTTCACAAGAAATTTAAAACACACTGTCGCGCACACTTTTCTCGTGCTCTGTGTTTTATGCTAGCTGGTGGAAGCGGTGGCCGGTACAGTGGTCACTAAAAGTTCCGCGGCGATTAGCAGCTCGAAATGTTAATGATTTTTGTGCAGGTCGTTCAGGTCAAGACGTACAGTGACGGAGGATATAGTAGGTACAAGTGGAAATAAATTAACACATTTATAAGCTCACTACTACGTACTTAAATGCTATAACAAATGTACTTAATGTACAATGACTTACTTCGTTCAATTTGTCCGTTGAAGGGATTGGCAGATCAAATTTGGAATGTTTTGCTTTTGTACCTATTATTTTTCGCACCACTGTAGATATTCTGAAGCAAGATTAATTGCAATTTTAAAGTTTTCGTTATTTTTCTTTGTTTTTTGCGTTGGGTTATTTCCCAGAAATTTGTCTGTTTCGGGCATAAATTTCTGCCGGCTGTTCACATAGCTGTATATGCTTCTGGGAATATCAAATTTGAATTCAACCGTATTTCTTAGAAATTCAAAATTGGGGAAAATCGTCTTAAAAAAGCACATTAAAATATCGACTTCACACCCAAATTTCCATCAAAAGATTGGCTTCTCATAGCAATTTCAACTTATATATGCAATAATAATTGCTCTTGAAACTAAATGTATAAATTATTTGTACCAACGTACCAACAAGGACAAAATCAATAATTCTTAAATAGTACAAATCTTATCGCTAAATTGATTTATCTATTTATTTTTGTACAAAAGTTAACTTATGGTATACATACATAAATCGAAAACAAGCCGCCCATTCCGAAACGTTGTCCGTATGACGCACTTTTACTGTTGAATTGTACGTCTAAATAGTTAAGAATGTTTGAAAACGAAATTGAAATTGTTAAACATTACTCACGAAAGATTTTCTTTTTTTACAGGCAGCGATCTTACAGCAGACCGCCCAATACATTCTCGATTTGGAACGTGAAAAAACTCATCTTTTATCGCAGAACAGTCAGTTAAAACGTTTGCTTGGACAACATGAAATGGGAAGCAGCGGAGGTGGAGGTGGCGGTACAGAAACAAACGTCGTACCGGGAGCAATCAAAAAACGAAAACTGACTGACAATGTTATGACGATGCAGGCAATCTCTGATTCATCCGACGAGGGACTTGGCTCAATGTCCCCAGAACCAGTGACGCTATTAAGTAATGGAACCAAGACAAGTACTTACATCAGCAGCAGTACAAAAGAAATAAATGAACTGAAGGCTCGATACGAGGCCGAAAAGAAGAGGCGCAGTGTTCTTGAGGAGCGTCTCAGACAGCTCGAAAGGCAGATATATCCCAATCAGTACATCCAGCGTGAGGTAATTGAACACACGGACAATTTGAGGGACGAAGAGGTCTCCTTGTCTATAATAAATGATCCACTAAAGCTGCAGGTTGTGGAATTGGACTCACTTCCAACTGTTGGGCAGACCCAAGTTGTGGTCTGCTCATCTCTTGAGGAAATGCAAGAGGAGATAGTTGAGACAATAACCGATGAGCTGGTTCACGCAAATGTACGCGAAGAAGTTATTATTCCTGAGGAGACCACAGAATACGTGGAGGTCCCCTCGAGGCTGCAGCCGATTCTAGAGGCAGCGATTAAGGCCGAACCGAAAGTTGAGGTCGAACGAATAAATGCAACGCTTATCAAGGCCGAACCAAACGCAGTTAAGGATGGTAAGCAAGGAAACGGAAGGATGTACCTAACGAGTACGTCGCGACAGAACCTGGAGACAATTGTTGAGGCCATAAGACATCTGGAGGGCGATCACCTGTTTGGAGACATGGTCGAGCAAAAGAAAGCACAACAGCAACATTCGCCGCAACAAAAGCCAACAGCCCAAGAAGTACCTCTCGCACTGACGAACAAGCCCCAACAACGAAAATTGCCAGTCGAATTGAGTCCGTTCCTCCAGCTGAAGAAGCAGAATAACGTTGGAAACACAGTCACGATAGTGGGGGCAACGCCAAAGGTGGCTACAACGGCGACAATTCCAGTCGCGTCTAACAGTAGTTCTAATAGTAGCAATAATTCTAGCAGTAGTAGTAACATTAAGGGTACAAGTAGTAATAGCTGTAGCTCCAACGTCGGCGGCAGTAACACCAGCACAGTAAAGACCGCGACACTTGTTGCGTCCTCGAACACGGCGCAGTCTGCTGTTGCGGCGTCGCAAAAATCATCAACAGTCGCCCAAGGGACAGTAACACAGATCACGTTGACCCCGGCAACACACAAACAATGCCGGCCGGGCGTTATTGTTGCAAAACAAATCTCCTGATTGGACAAATTTAAATCGAATAACTCCGCTAATTCTAGTATTAGTGTAACCGCCACTAAGCAGAACACTTCTTCCTCAGCAGCAGCAGCACAACTCTTGTCGTCAAGCAAAAACTCAAAGTCAAAATTTAGCAACAACAGCAACCATCAGCCTCATCAACATCATCATCATCATCATCATCAACAGCAGGAGCAGAAACACTCAAAAAAGTAAAATGAAATGAAACGAGCAGAAGAGGCGCAAGCGAGCGCAGTATTTTGCTGCTAAAAACGCAAAAACCCCTCCCCGACAGGATGACATTGAACTGAAGCTCTACTTACTTTTTAGTTATTAATTTGACTATTTCGTCGATGCACGGTGACGACGCATTATATTCTTTTGTGGTCATGTGACCCGAAACATTTTTAAGAACTGACTGGTCAGTTCGCCCAGGATTCTTTTCGTTCTGACTTTTGCTCTTTCGTTTTTTATAATATATTTTTGCGTTAGCGTTTCTTCTTTCCCATAACTCGGGGCTTCTTCCGAGAGTGTAAGAGAAAACTTTTGTGGCTATTATTATGGATCAAGTCATGCCCATCTTTGTAACTACATAACAACTACAAAATATATATCCTGATTAATAAAACAGAAATCACTTGCATGTTTTTATTTTGAGAGATTCTGTAGAAGCTGGATGATTTAGGACGCGATATTTTGGAAACTCACTTCTAACTATATCTTGGAGTTAATTGTTGTGCTAGTAGTTCTTTTTAGAAGTTTTATACATAATTAACTACCAAGATCGAAATCATGTATTGTTTTGATTTTCAAAATATTAGTCCTTGTTCTCAGTGGCTACATGTTCTGTGTGTTATGATTTTCATTCTTGTTAAATCAAAGGTTTAAGTAAATTTTCTTTCTAGATCGGCTTATTTTGCGCATTCTTTTCGTTTATTTTAAAATTAAAATATTTGGTTGTACGAAAGTAGAATCCTTAATTGATCCTGTTTTGTAGAAGAGTAAGAACAGTAGTTGTTAAGGGCACTAAAAGGTGAATGAATTAAAAAATACATCGATTCAATTGAAAAATGGTCCTAAAAATTTCAACAAATTTCTCTACAAGCACAACGTTTGTTTTTAAAATTCCGCGTTATGAACAATAATTATAACAAACACAACATTGAAAAAATTCATGCCAACGTAGGAACAAGTTTTGCTTTTTTTATTTTTTAAAGATGTGCATGTTTGATGATGTGGTAGCCATCTAGAACCCCCAGAACAAAAGAAAAATCAAGGAAAGCAAATGCAAATCAAGAGAAGAAGAAGCTCTCTTGATTCGAACATTTTATTTTATATAAATTTAAGGTATTTGAAAAGTCCAATCAATTTTGGTAAGCTTTTTTGGATATGATTGAAGAAAGAAAGTAAGCTAAGAAGAAAGTGCATACATTGAAAAAACTAACTTCCCCAAAAAGAGAGCATACAAAAAAATTTGAACAAAATCTTAGCTAACTTTAGAAACAAATTGTAAAGACTTTATTGTGAAAATGTTCGAAAAACTTTTGGTGACAAAATTGATTATTTTTTGTGATTTTATCTAATTTTTATTTTACATCTTAATGGAAATTATTAGGTGGTAAGTTTTTGATTTCTGTTCTAAAACCCGTAATTTTTGTGGATTAGGAATCATGTGAAAAAAAAGTCAAAATACTAGACCAAATGGGTAAAAATCGTGAAAAAAATAATTAGTGAGATTCTCTTAGTTCTAAAATTAAATCAAAGTGAGTAACTTAATTGAGGCATTCCACAGGAAATAAAACATAAGAAATACATTGAGAAATTAAAATATTTATATTTCTTCAAAATTTTGGGGAAGTTTTTTAAACGCGAGCTTTTTTGAAAAGCCAAACCAAAAAAAAAAAAAATTAATGAATTTAGCAAAATTTTATTTCTTAAGAAGCTCTTTGAAATTTAGTAAATTTTTGTTGAATGGCATGAAATATTGTACTAAAAATACTATTTTACTCAAATGCGTTTATTTACATGTAAAATTAAAATTATTTAAACATTGAAAAAGTACACATTGAGTCGGAGTGATTTCAACGCCTCCATCTTGGGAACGTAGACCGCGTACAAAAATTGATTTTTCTGTTAAACTCAACGTAAAAAAACGGTCAACAGCTAAACAGTAATTTTAAAACGTTCTTAGTCAAGCGGCTGTTTCATTTAGGACAATATTATCCTTCTGACTAAACCTACTTACTAAAGAAATTTTAATCCAACTATGACTTTTGAATGGACCGGAATATTTTAAAAGTAGAAATAGTTTTGGATGCGAACAGGAAGCTGGCTGCGATATAGAACAAAAAATTTCGCTGTTCTGATTCTATTCCTGTTTCCTACTTTTAAAATATTTTGGTCTAATATGTTCGACACCAGCGTCTGTAAAAATGGAATTGATCGATTCCAAATCGTGAACGTTTATTTATTCCCGGCCTTGACGCGACTATAAAAACAAAAAACCATAAGGCTCGTTCAGCGGAGTAAATGCCTTTTATAGTTTCATTTATTTCGTGGATGTAAAAATGAAACCTCTTGACTATTTTGTTAACTTCAAAATAGTTTGGGCTCTTTTGCTGAACGAGTCAATAGACAATTTAATGCAACTCTGATTTTCTTCGCTTAATTCTGAGCCACATTACGAAAGAGCTCATTAACTTCATTTCTATGAATATTAAAACAAACTTTGTTTCATTGTAAAATGATGATATATTTCCCGAGCGTAGGTTTAAAGTGAAAGATTAGAAAAATCGAAAAAAATGAGAACTCTAAACCATCGCATTAGTTAAAATTAACTTTAGCTATAACGTGAAATACGGTTCCATTTGTATTTTAGTTTTTCCGTGTCTAGATATTATTGAAGAAGTGTAGTTTACTGTGACCACGAGCGTGCAGTTAGCACTTTTATTTATGAAGTAGTGTACCACCTAGCAACACCTGGGAATAATTATTAGCGTAGTTCGTAAGTTAAGGCAGGTATTACAGTACGTGTTATTACTCTTCCTTTCAATTCTACTTTACACTCATTATTATTATTTTTAAGTGAAATTACCTATTTTATCTTTGTTACATAAGTGTTTATTAATTTTATTATTTCACTAATAACACTGGAATGGAAGACAAATTATTGTAAAAGTGTCAAACATTTATTTAATCGCGACTCCTTTTCTTTTGACGCATTCGCGCTGTAACATTGAAGAGTCAGACTGTATGTTAAATGTGATTATTTAAGAAAAACAAATTTAAACAGGCATACGCTTTTACTCTTCAATATTCGTTAGGCACAAAAAAAATCTAAACTCTTAATGAAATTACATTTAGGAAGCAATGTGCTCAAATTTTGAATTTTATAAAATTCCCCCAACAGCACCTTTGTGTATTCCTTTTTTGAATATTTTCTCAATTTCTGTACATTTCGACATGAAAAAATGCATAGAACTACTAAATTAAAGGAACCCCGCAGAGAGGGGAAGATAGTTCTATATAAATTGTACATTTATTTTAAGGTATGGTTATGATATTTTGATTTCTGTGAAATTATAATTTTTTGGCGCATTTGTTGCATTGTACAGGCGCTTCTTTTATACTTTCATTAGGTTTGATTTTTGTTCACTATTATTGTATCAAAGGAAAACGAGTCTTTTCATATTGCGAATAAATATTTGACAAACAAACTTTTTTACTTTCTTTTTATTTCATTTCGTTCCACAATGAAGGTTTCATGGAATTGTTCTTAATTGTTTCGTTATTTTACTTTTTATAGGAGAAGAAAGATTTATATTTTAAAAAAATTCACCAGATGATTATTTAAAAAAAGGACGCCTCAATACCATTCAGAGGAAATAAACCCTTTACAGCTGAATTCTTCCAAGTTTTGTAAGTTGGTTTAGTCACAATATTCTTATGAGAATACTAAGTGGATGTTTAGGAATTAATAAATGAGGAAAAAAGCAACACAATTTGAATCCATAAATACAGGATGAAGTAAATGGATTAATTGATAGCGGACGTTATAGAACTCTATTTTACCCCCTCTGAATTTTAGAAAAGTTATTTATTCTAAATTAGCCATAGACAGAAAGCGCTTGTATGTTTTGTTTTGATTTGTAGTCAAATAGACCAAACTACAATTGGTTTTATTATTAATCTTCTATATATACGTAATACCGGAAACAAATTCGAAATACGTAAAGATAGTGTCGTTGCAAAGAGCAATCAAAATTGTATAACAATTTCAAAATACTAAAAGCTTTAGACAGCATATCTGTGCTACAAGCACATTAAATAAATGAATTGTATAAACAACCAAACTTCTTAGAATAATAGTAGAAAATGAAAATCGATATGCTCTTCTAAATTTTGTAGAAACCCTACGAGCCTCGATTTATAAGTAGACGATCACAGAACCATGGCTTGAAATTTTTCTTCTAAATAGATCCGTATTGTTTCATAACAAGATACTCGATAATCGACTTTTTCTTATAGTCGTTTTCAACAAATATTAATTTTGTATACAAAATTGTCCACCTCTTTTTTTAACTATAAGATGTAATATTACATAAAAACTAATAGTACTTGCCTACAGCGAACAGCATTATTTCATGTCATTCAACATAAAAAGAAAATATTTGCACACAGCATGGAATGGAATTCTTATTTAATTGCATATTTACGTAGAATTGCAAGCAACATTAAGTTAAAATGAACAGTGTAAATGTAGTTTCATTTACATTATCCCTTAGTAAAAAAAAACCCTGATAGTAATGAACACCAAAAAGAAAATCAAAGATGTAAATTCAACCGCAGAAGGAGAACATTATACAATGTGAAAAATATTGTTTAAAAAAATGTTCGCATATTGAGAAATTATTGTTGATATTTATTAAAGCAACCATCTGCAAGTATCCAATATTATTGAGATTATGATTAATTTTAAGAAAGAGTTTTACATGAATAGATTTCTTAGATTTTAAACAGAAATGCGATAAATATCTAAATGAAGGAAACACTTTTAACGCTTAAGCTATTAAAAAAGATTATTATATAAAAAAAAGAATCATTCTGGACGTATTTGCAATTTATATAACAATTTAACAAATGAAAAGTTATTTATTATATTGAAGGAGAAGACAAAGCACTTAAATATTAGTTTTGTTCAAGGTTCAAGGAACGGGCTTTTAAAATATAAACTTCTAAACGATTTTTATACTGTCTTTGAAGTAGCTGTAAGAAGTAATGCAGTGAAAATAACTGGTGTTGTTTCCAAAATTATCTTATTAGTTTCGGCTTTTTATTATAAAATATCTTTAAGTCTTGGGAAATAAGATTTTGTATCATGATCTGCCGTCGCCTACAAAATGGTCTCGTTTATTTTAAAGAAGTTTATTGAGTGAATTTTAAGAAAACTAACATGATTTCAAACTTTCAAAACGTTCTAATTCTCGACATCTTGATACAAAATAGCATACCCCTCTTTGCTATATTAATAAACACGTCTGAAGTAATTTATTTGTATTTTCGCTTTTTACAACTAAATAATTTGTAAACTATTAAAAAGTATAGTTTTAACCTTGATTTGAGTATCTTAAAATATCTGCGACTCTAGAAATTTAAAAAATGGATCTGATCAAACAAACATTGAGTGAGCATGGTAACCGACGTCGATTCTTCAAAAATGCATGCCTGCACAGAACCAATTTATAAATTTCTTTTTTCCATTAAAGCAGTGCCTTTTTGATAGCGGCCACGCAGTTGTAAAAGATGCTGTTGTATGTCGCCAGAAAAACATTGCATAAAAATTTTAGATAAAGGACTCAAAACTCATGAAAATGTAATGTTAATATAATGGTTATATTACTAAAGGTAGAGAGTCGTAATATTTCCTTTGAGATCAAATTTTCAAATAATTATAATTTGTATAAGGCTTGTTTTTCTACTTGTGGAATCAAAAACAAAAGTATACGCACTAATTTATAAAATCGCATTAAGTTTACAACTAAATATATTAAAAAAGTAAATAAATAAAAACTAAGTTACAAAGAAGGATTACGTGAAGTAATAAAGTAAAAGAATTTATTTACAAAAGATAAAAAATCGTTAGATAAAAGCATAAATTTAAAAAAATCTAAAAAGTAAACTATCGTTATGTGTATTAAAGGAGGTTTTCCTCACTATAAGAATTATGTAACAAACTAAAGAGTAATTCAGACCGAAGTACATAAAAGTACATATATATATATTATATTGATTCATAATGCTTATTATTTTGGCGACAAAGTTAAGATAGGGTACTCATCGCTACTCATAAGCCATTAACCCCGTGACAAGCAGATATTATTTGTACGAGAGATCGCAGTAATTAGATAGAATCCGAATAACAAATATTTATGAGAATAGTTATAGTTCAATTGCAGCCAATATTGCAGTGCATAAGATTCGAGGGATTCAAAAAAGTGCGTGACGTTATTAAGTCACGCCACGATCGCCTGAATCCGCCAGTTTTTTATGAAAGCGTTTGTAAGTTACCAAAGTGTGAGGGACTCATTTTTAGTTTGTTCGTTTCGTTTGAACGTGTGCCCTGGGTTCATTCAGTGAAACAAGTTAGTCGGAATCGTCCTCAGTTAGTTATGTTTTATTTAAAATAGTTCCTATTTAGCCAATGCTTTAAGTTATTTGTTCGTTTTCTCTGGGCCTCTGGGTCCAGTTGTAGTGAAGGAAACATTGCAGACTTTGTATAATCTAATTTAACTATGTAATAACGTACTCGGACGTTTTTCTAAGTTGCTGTATATTAAAGGAAATTTATTAAAAACTTAATAAAATGTAAAATTGGATTTGTTTCATTTATTTTGTTTGCTCATTTATTTTATTTTACAGAACTCCCTCATTAAAAAACAAATGGAACTAAAAGAAAACCTTGCTACTTTTCAAGATATCGAGAATTAAGGGTTAGCTTTAACAAAATAGTATGTTAAAGTGTTTTTCGTAATGTTGACATTTTGCTAATACTACTTTTGCAGACAAAATACATTTTTATTAATTAATGTTTTTTTTTTGACAATAAGAATTTAAAATTTCTTGAATTATCTGTAATTTTTAGTTTGCGTCCAGACATGTTTTTTGTATAATGCAGAGAAAAATGTATTTCATAATTTTAAATCATTTATTTTATATATTGGTAAAGGTTTATTTATTTTATAATAGTTCTAAGTTTAATAAAAACGAACAATTTTTGTGTGCGTTTTACAGTTATTAAAATATTTCCCTATGTTCTTCCAGCGCCATCTATTTACACCATTAAATCAAACTACCCAATGCTTTACACATCACAGCGAATTCGCTTCAAATTAAATTCGCTGCAACATCGAGCAAGAAGAAAACCGGAAAAGAGACAACACGAGCAAAAATTTTCTTCAGGTTTGGTTTCAAAGTGGATTTTGTTTTGACATTTTCTCCAACTTATAATTGATAAATTTGAATGGAATTGATTTAATATCGTTTCCCGTAAAAACTAGTGCGTTTCAATGTGACTTTTGTGTGACACCGAATGGTGAGTGAGCCGAATATGAGGGATTTTCGCACGAAAGTGACACAAGTGAAGTTTGTTGTTGTTGTGCTGAAATTCGGATAGTTTTTGGTTAGTTTGCGTTGCGGGCGACTGCAGTCTCTCTTTTGTTAGCATTCCTCCCCTCGCGAGCCGAGCGCGCGGAATGCAAATTGCCCCCTTGGATCTGCCCAAATTATAAAGCGGGCCCGCGGCGGATCTGCTCGAGCCGGCTAGTCGGTCTTTTTACTAACTGATGGTACCCGGAGGTGACTGCCGTGCGAAGCCGAACTGCTAATTGCTTTTATTGATTTTTTCACTGCTCTGGCGAACGTGGTGCGATTTGGGGTGCTTCCAGCACAATCTCCAGGGCGATGGCTCGTGGGTCCCGCCGTGGAAATCGGGGAGCCAAGCGAATTTAGCGAGTGTGAGGCCCACCGGCCGCAGGTAGGCAGAAGTCGTTGAGTGGAGGCACCCCGTCGATGTCACATTTCGGCAGCTGTCAGTTTCGAGTGCCTTTTTTAACCTTTTCCTGCCTTCCGGGCGGCAATCGCAGTTATAGGGGTAATTGGCGGCGGCCGCGACTGCAGCTGGGATTAGGAAAATCGCTTCGCCCAATCTTGCGATTCGGTGCCAAATCTCGGGGCTTTGTTCTCCTTCTCCAGCTGGCGTGCGGATGTCGCTCACTGGGCCGCTCTGAAGGAAGCGGCTCGGCGTCCAGTGGACTCATGAATTTCTAATTGGAACATCTGGCTCCTCTTTGATTTTTAATTCCAGCGTTTTCATTCCACCACCTGGTTGGGAGCATCGTCGCAGCGAGTCCCAAGTCCATTTCAATTTGTCCTCGAGGGCTCCACTCAAACAAAAATAAAAAAGCCTGGGGCCTGTACTAAAATTCTGATTAGATTTGACTCATCGGTTTTTGCTAATTCATATAGTGAAATTGGGGCAATTCGTACTTGTGAAGTACCATATTACATATTATGTCCTGCTAAATAAAATAGACATCCGATAAAATGCAGTATTACACTCATTCTAGGCTTCTTTAAAGAAGAACAATTGCTTTTTTCCTAATATGCTTAGTACACTAAAGAACATTAAGGGAATAGGGATGCATTGATTGTGTTATCAAATCTTTTAATTTTAACATCTATTCACTAGAAAACGCATGCCAAATTTTTGTCTACGAAAATTCACCAAATACAAAGTTTTAATGAAAACCCAAATTTTTTTAAAGAATAGAGTTTCAAAAATTATATTTCATTGCGATGACAATCATTCCAAAAATTCTACATATGTATGCACAAACGGTCTGATTTTGTAATTTAATTTCCGGAGAAAAATGAATCACTCGCTCCAACAAGCAGTCCAAGTCTATGAAAGCGAGTGAGATTAAATACATATTGCAATAATTTTAACGTTGTTGTAAATGAAAAACAGAAACCAAAAACATTGGCGATACAAATGCTTTTGAAAAAATAATGAGTCCTTTTGCACCCCATTGATCCTCATTTTTGTCCTAAAACAAACCTCTTGTGCATCTTCTAGATTCTTAGTATAATTGAGGAAATATTGCGCTCATTATGAACCCTACTGAGCTGAGAATGATGTGGATGAGTCAGTACAACCCAGAGAGGATATCCCTCGACGACACAGCATCTTTTTACGGTCAGCCATCCGTGGGGTTATCAGTAATGGACGATATATCGCAGCAGGCGAGCTCAATGGTAAGTCCCCCTTTGAATCGCACGTGGGCAAGAATTTGGCTTTCTGTAAAACGAATTTTTATCTTGATTTGCATTTATACCTTGGTAGACCTATTTGTGAACTAATCGTTGTTATTTGTTAACTAGCAAGCATGCATGCACCCCATCTTCCGTACCGAGCCAATTTAAAAGACTTCTCTCGTAGCTCACTGTCCTTTAGTCACTATATAAAAGTTGTGTTTTCCGTGTGTGACTGTGTGAATTGAGCCTAACTAGCTTCACGATAACTATTAAATTGATTTTATTCTTTTATTTTTATCCCACGTGTTCCTCCCCATTACAATAAAAAAATAAAAAAATATGCGAACACAAAACCAAAATTTTTCACATGGACTCGACATGAAAAAACGTTTTATTTCCTTTTGATTTTGAAAAAAAAATACCGAATAAATTTTATGCAATGAAATGAATTTGGTTACAAAAACCCTTTTTTGTAAATGTCGTGAAAACGATGCGTAGGATATGAATCCAATGCTAAGTATTGTTGGGGGGGAGTATAGTGGCCAGGCAACAACATCGATGGGCACTCACGCAGCCGCACCGACGACTCTAATAACAACTGGGACTAGCAATGATATCTACGGGATTGCCCAAGTCGGAGCCCTGCATCCCGTCCTGCAGCACTCCACCGCGTTTCAGGCTTACCCAGTGGATGTTGACGACATCGACGGCGTTGACGGAGACGACAACAGCCAGTTCGTAACCCAGACCTATGACACGATCGATGATGGAAGTTGTTACGATACCATGGGCGCCGACGGGTCCTCCCACGTCCTCAGTGGAGGCAATAAGGAGCTCATCAATATCGATGACTTTGTAATGATCAATCACGACAGTAACTCGTACGAAGACAATCAAATTGTTGAAGAGAGTGTTAATGAGCACAAACCACCGAGCCAGAAAAAGAAACAGAAAATTGAGCCAGTCAAGCGGCCTGGCCTGGTCCTTAAGACTCCTATTGCGTACAAAGGAAACATTGATCCATCAGTAATACCAATTGAAAGAGACGGCATGGGTACGTTTTTTGTTTTTATATTTATTTATTTTCCTCTGTTGCCTTCAATAGTGTTAAGTTCGTTTCTTCACTGGAGTTACTTATCGTATGCTTTTTTCGGGTTTTTGTAAATTTTATAAGTCTGAATTTTTGGATCAGCAACAGCCACCGGGCTATTACTTGTTTATATTTCTGTAATTTAGAAAGTGAGGTATCCAATAATGCCCTACATTTGAAACGAAAGAGGAGTAATTCAGAAGGCAGCTATGCAATCGTGGGAACCTTAAGTTTTTCTCTTCGTTGTTTAGTTATTCAGTCTATTAATTGTTACGCTTTGTGTATTTTTTCTATCTTTCACTTGTTTGCCTATTTTGTAAATTTTATTATATTGGCGAAAATTAAACCACTTTGCAATGAACGAAAATGTTTGAATTAAAGAAAAAAATGTTCTGAATTAATGTTGTAGCTCTAGATATTGTGAAATGATGTAAAATAAGCCTGAATATGCGGAGTGGTTTTACAGTTGTCCGGTTGTTCTTGTATAAATTGTAAATTTAATTTTAAAAAAACAGTGCACCCATGAATAATTTCTCCTACGATCCTTGTTCCTGTTGAAGAATAATCTGCATGACTTTAGTAAGGCAAAACTTTGTGATCAAAAGCTCAGGCCTCTTTAAAACAAATATTAGATTCATTCATTTAGAATTTGAAATTTGCAACAACTTCCATCTGACCGGTGCATATGGCACACAATTCTTTCTAATTGTTAGATAATGGTTCGATTTGACTGCGCATGTTTACGCATTAGCTGAATACATGGCTGAATAAAAGCTGGCAGTCAAACATTTTTCTTTGAAGGCTTTTGCTTGTTTTTTTAGTTGGTTAAGTAAAAGGGGTGACAGTTTAGTCCCATTTTTTTGTATTCTCCCAAAATAAAAATTGTGAGAAATATATTTTTTGGTGCACTGCTTTTTGAAGTCAATATCAGCAATTTCCCCTTAAATAAAAAAAAACTAAAACAGCAAGACCAGCAAATCGTAGTGAACTCGTCTGGAACAGTCTTCCTATTGTCTATCTTGTCCGCTTCTTACGTACCAATAAGAGCCTTTATTTAAGGGAATCAACATCAATAAGTGTGATGCCCGATTTGTAAACCATCTCTCGTTCCAGCTGTATGTGAAAGATGCGGGGCTATCGGCGTGAAACATACATTTTACACGAAATCACGACGTTTCTGCAGCATGGCATGTGCACGTGGTGAGCTTTATACGTTAGTTTGTAACGAAAATAAAACGACGGGATCATCGTCATCAACGGGATCATCTGGACCTCTGCACAATAGTCATAATAGCAACAGTAATATCGGGGCTATTTCAAACGACCAACAGGGTCGGACCGGGCTTGAGCTAGAGTTGCGGGTGTCTCACATTCGGAATAATTCGAACTATCGCTTCAAAATGTCAAATGACCCGGTTAATGGGGACAATGGGCAGGTTGATGAGAAGCCGATTCTTTACCGAGACCTTATACCGCAAGATGAAGTGCCACAAATACTAAAACCTGATCGTCTTCCATCACCGTGCCCTCAAGATGATAAAATATTAAGTGTGCGCCGCAGGGCGTACGATCCTCTCAATTCTTTCGATTGGACTTCGGAGCTATCCAAGCCGGACTTTTATGCTGCCCCGGTTACTTGTTTTCCCCACGCGCCCGGGTACGATATGTGGGACAACATCGGATTGGACATGAAAGTCGAAGTGGAGAACACGGACTGCGACAGTCAGGCGTTAGTAGCGCCTGGCCAAACACCTCATTCGTTTTGGGTAGCCACTATCCTCAATATTTGTGGTTACAAAGCTTTAATGCGTTATGAAGGTAATTACAGTAAAAAATTAAAATACATTTACCTGTTGTCCTATTACAAACGTTGCAGGCTTCGATGATGCCTCACATGATTTTTGGGTAAACCTCTGCTCCTCAGAAGTCCATCCTGTGGGATGGTGTGCGACTAGAGGAAAACCCCTCATCCCACCGAGAACCATCGAAAATAAGTACACGGACTGGAAAGATTTTCTTGTGGAGAGACTATCGGGAGCACGAACATTGCCCTCAAATTTCTACAATAAAATTAGTGATAGCTTTAAGTCGAGATTCAGGTGTGGCTTAAATTTAGAAATTGTCGACAAGAACAGGATATCTCAGGTGAAACTGGCCACTGTTCACAAAATCGTTGGTAAGCGGCTCTTTGTAAAATATTTCGACACCCCAGACGATGGATTTTGGTGTCACGAAGATTCACCTCTCATACATCCAGTCGGGTGGGCAACGACTGTAGGCCATAACTTATCAGCCCCCCAGGACTACCTTCATAGAATGCTGGGTGGGATTTATTTTTGTTTATATTGGTCTTCTGCTTATGTTTATAAAACTTTTCAGCTGGTTGTGAGCAAATAATCGAAGTGCACGAAGATGATGCAACAATAGAATTGTTTAAGATGAACTTTACGTTCGAAGAGTACTACCTCGAAGGAAAGACGAACGGCTTTGTGGAAGGTATGAAGCTGGAAGCCGTGGATCCCCTGAACCTGTCGTCAATTTGTGTCGCAACTGTAATGGCGGTCTTAAAGTTTGGATACATGATGATCCGGATAGATTCTTACGACCCAGACGCCACTGGAGCTGATTGGTAAATTAAATTTGATTTTGTATACTTAAAAGCAACAATCCTCACTAGCATTTTTAGGTTCTGCTATCACGAGAAATCTCCCTGCATATTCCCAGTGGGCTTCTGCGCGGCAAATGAAATCAATCTTACGCCGCCAAACGGATATGATTCCAAAAGTTTCAACTGGGAAACTTATTTAGCGGAAACAAACAGCATAGCTGCTGGCGAGCATCTATTTCATGGGACAATTCCAAATCATGGATTTACGGTATGTACTTGTTTTTTTAAACTTTAGAAAGTCTCATATAGTTTCACTTTTTTGAACCAGTATGGGATGAAGCTTGAATGCGCGGATCTGATGGATCCTCGACTAGTTTGCGTCGCAACGATAGCTAGAATTGTAGGGAGACTTTTAAAAATCCGATTTGATGGTTGGCCTGAGGAATACGATCAATGGCTGGACTGTGAGTCTCCAGATGTCTATCCGGTTGGATGGTGTGTCCTCGTTGGTCACAAATTAGAAGGGCCTCCTGCCGCACCGAAACTTCAACAACCACTAAAAACAACTCCGAAAGCAAACAGAAAAAAGAGGAAGAAAAAACTTAAAGTGGAAAATACAAATGGTAGGAAACTAATAAAAGTGTAATAGTTAGGAAGGCCTTTCTAACAATCTTTTTTTTAACTCAGTTGGTGCTAGACCTGTTGGAAGACCGCCGCTAAGTATTAAGAAAGAACAGCCGGATACCTATGAGAAAACGAATAATGTTAACATGAATCGGGTAATGAAAATAGATATTAAACCGGAGCCACTCGATGAAGAGGAGGATGATGATGATTACGAGGACGACGTGAGTAGGTCGGATCAATCTACACCCTTGCCACCGACGCCAGAACCGACAATAGAGAAGAAAATCCCGACAAGTGGAAATGCAAGCACAACTCCTACTATAAATTCTGTACAAAAGCCTGTTTCAACTTCTCCTGTACCCCCAATTGAAAGAAAGGCGACAAGTTATATAAACGTAAGTAGGGAAAATATATCCTTTTTATTTTAGGTACAGGTTGGTGTAGTCTACAAATTGTGGCTATGAATAGGACGTTTGATTTTATTTAATTTCATTTCCATAGATCAGTAATTTACTTGCTCAATTATTTTATTGTTATTATGTTGTTTCCACAGAATTCGTCGGTAACGAACAGCAAGTACATTCCTCGACTGAACGATTTAAACAGATCTCCCGATCCAAGTACAACAACTCCACCTGGGGAACTAGTGCCAGAAACGTGGAATGTTTACGACGTTTCGCAATTTCTTCGAGTGAATGATTGCACAGCACATTGCGACACATTCAGTCGCAACAAAATTGATGGTAAGCGACTGCTACAACTCTCAAAGGACGAAATCATCACACTTCTCGGCATGAAAGTGGGGCCGGCCCTGAAAATATTCGATCTCATTCAGCAACTTAAGTGTAAGGTAAATCCAAGCAAGTCGCGACTACTGAAGGCGAGCATCAACAAAAAGTTTTTATAGTGCCTTTTCTCAGTTGAAGTCGTTTTCTTTGTTTTTTTTTTAGTTCAGTCCATTCAATTACAATTTAGAATAAAGATGTTTAGTGTCTAAGATTTTTACAACAACACTCAGACGGAAGGGTTAATATTGCCCATTGATGTTCTGCTAATGGGAGGGAGAATTTGCGAGGGGGATAATTTTAATCGTGATTAACATTAGGGCGCCGAAAGCAATTGAAAACTTTCTACAAATAGCTTAATGTCATTTTTTTTTTGAATAGGGAGAATTATTTTTTTGTCACCATCTTTTTGTTGTTTCTCGAAAGGCCAGCCAGAAAACTGAAATTATTTATGTTGGACTAGCCTCGTACTCGTACATAGTCACGTATTTAACACGCCGCGAGTGTATACTGTGTTTGTATTTGTACATAAGTTATCAGTCTTGAATAGATCGTTTATTTCATAAGGAAGCTCTTAAGTAAGAAACAAATTTATATTACATCAATAAAGTTTTCTTTGTAACCAAATATTGACGTCATAAATGCTTTTCTCGCCTGGTGCTACATCAACATAATTTAGACGTTGTTTCAGCAAAACCCTACAATATCCTTATTTTAGTTCGTGATATACTTCAACAAGATAAATAGAAGTAGTTATAAATACTTTAAAATCTATTAAAAGATATGTTCAGAATCTGATGATTTGCCCCTCATGTTAATAAAAAATAAACCTGTATCTCAAATCGAATAGGGCCTTATATATGGAAAATAAGTCTCTTGATTTACGGAGAAAATGAATTTAAAGATTATTTTCATAACTTCTAAGAACAACGAAATACAACAAATCAGGAATTCTTGGTAAGATTGGGAATTATTCGGGACTGAGCTAGACCCCAAAAATCGGGTTCTATTTGAAATAAAGTGATCCTTTGCGAAAATCAACATGCAGAATAATTTGAAGGAGTTGGTGCGATATTTATTTTTTCTTCTCTTTATTAAAAATTCATAAACTAAAAACTAAAAAGCTTGTTAATTTCTATATCTATTTCTGGATCATGGTTGACAAGTTTTAAAGTTTGTTAACTTCAATCCATATTAATTAGCATTCCTTATAACACCCATAAATTTTAAAAAATCCATTGGTTGTTAAATCACAACGACGTTAAGATAAAACATACGTGTGGGTAAAATTCAGCTTATGAACAAAACAAATAGACAAAATATTAAGCTACTCTTTTTTAAGTTGATGTGGCTCGGCCTCAACTCTAAAATACAAAAAAACAAACTTATTGCCATTTAAATTTTGTACATACAATTCTAAAAAATATACCCGATTGCACTAAAGATGATTATATTTACATATAAAAAAAAAACATGTAGAAATTTAAAATCAAACTACTTGAGTAGCGAAAATTACGTGACGATTTGGGTTAAGTATTTCTTCTAGGTTATAAAACAAAGCTTTTGTATATGAAACAGATTTAGGTATTGCACACAACATATTTTTAAGAAATTCTCACAACAAATAAAATTGAAAAATGAGCGCAATGTATCGAGGAGCCTCAGAGTTTTAAGGACACACAAAAATTTATAAAATTATGAATATTCACATACGGGAAGCAATAGCTTTTTTTAATTAACTATAAGGTTAAGATGTAGCCGATAATTAGAGAAAGAGAAATAAACCAATATTTATATTTTAACTAAGAAGGCATTTGAATTTTGATGAACCTATTCCTGATTTATGGTTTTCTCATTGTATTGTATTTTTTTATTTAGAAAAAGAAATTAAGAAATGTTCTGAAGGTACAAATAAGTAAAAACGACTTTTTAAATTGTCCAATTGTTTATTCGATGGTTACATCGAAACCATTTTAAGTAGCTGTTGGACAGAAGTAAAATGCAATAAGTTAATTTAAATTAGAACTTGTCCTCTCCGATAATGTGCTCATCCCGGATCTTATTAAGTTTGGTAATCAGCTCCTCGACAGACACCTCGCCGTGCACTTTGTTGTCTCTTGTGCGGACGTTCACTGTGCCGGAGTTTTGCTCCTTCTCGCCAACGACCAAGATGAAATTGAACTGAGAAAGTTGAGCGTTCCGGATCTTCTTATTCATAGTATCACCAGCGTCCAGATCAGCCTCCGACATAAATCCTGCATCGTGGAGTTGCTTACGCACTGCTTCAGCGTATTCGTCAAAATTAGGTCCAACTGGGACGACCATTATTTGCCGGGGGGACAGCCAGAAAGGCCATTTCCCAGCGTAGTTTTCAGTGAGAATTGCAATCATACGTTCAACTGAGCCGAGGATGGCTCGATGGATAATAACTGGAGGCTTCTTTTCTCCCGATTCAGAGATGTAAGATAGATTAAATCTGTAGGAGAATATTTTTTTTATTTCTGATAATTATTGATAAAAAGTTCATATTCTCACCTAATCGGTAGCTGGAAATCTAATTGAATTGTGGCGCACTGATGAGCCCGTTTAAGAGCATCTGTTATAGTAATATCAATCTTAGGGCCATAGAAGGCACCATCGCCCGGATTTTCTTTCCACGGCAATCCGAATTCGTCTAATGATTCAGCTAGGGCCTTTTCGGCGTCGTTCCAGACTTGGATTTCGCCCAAGTATTTCTCGGGCCGTGTGGAGAGCACCAAATTGAATGTGAATCCGAAAACTGTGTACACGTGACGGAGGAAATCCAGCGCTCCAGTCATTTCCGATTTAATTTGTTCAGGAGCGCAAAAGATGTGCGCATCATCCTGCTGGAATCGACGCACTCTGGTCAGGCCAGTAAGAGCGCCGGAGAGCTCGTTCCGGTGCAGAACTCCAAAATCGGCCATCCGAAGTGGCAATTCTCTCCAGGATCGAATTCGGTTGTCGAACATTAAGCTTAAAAACAATTTAAATTTTATTCAGTTAAGTCGTCATGCATGAATTTCCCTCCTCAGCGAACTCACTCACCAGTGTCCCGGACAATTCATCGGCTTCAGCGCGAACTTTTCCTTCTCGACATCAAAGGAGAACATGTTATCAGAGTAATGCTGCCAGTGACCTGAGGTCTGCCAGAGCTTAGCGTTGTACATATTTGGGGAGATGACCTCTTGGAACCCTCGTTTCCGGTACTCCGCCTTGATGAAGTTCATGAGGACGTTGTAAATGTGGGCTCCTCGCGGCTGAAAGAAGCACGATCCTGGGGACAGTTCATGGAAGAAGAACAGCTCTTGTTCCTTCCCAATTTTCCTGTGATCACGTTTAGCAGCTTCTTCCTGAATCTTTTCCCACTCCTTGAGCTGCTTTGGATCAGGGAAAGAAATGCCATAGACTCGTTGTAGAGTTTCAGCATCGGCTTTGCCCTCCCAGTAAGTAGACGAATTCTAGGAATTAAAACGTTTTATAAGAAATTCTTTCAAATGCTTGCTGTGGGAATAATGAGGCCCTACCTTAGTAATTTTGAGTGCCTTCACTTTTCCGGTGTGTCTCACATGGGGCCCTCGGCACAAATCGATCAGCGGCCCGCACTTGTAAACAGTTGTTGTATCCGTGGTGACCTTCTCGTTGAGGATGCGGCACTTGAACTCGTTGTACTTGAACATCTCCAGAAGGTCCGCTTTTTTCATTACAAGACGCTCGAAGGGCTGCTTCTCTTTCACAATTTGCTTCACTAAGCCCTCCATGACCGGGTAGTCGTTGGTTGATATCTGGAAGAGAAGGCTTATAAAATATGTTTAAAATTTTTGAGGTAACAGGACTTACACCTTCGCCCTCCAGGAACATGTCGTAGTAGAAGCCGCTCTCAATTGGGGGGCCGTAGCAGAGGTGGCCCCCGTAGATGCGCTCCATAGCCTCCCCCATAATATGCGCTGAGCTGTGCCAGAAGACAGCCTGGGCCTCGGGATCGTCGAATTTCAGCAGCTTAAGGGAACAGTCCGCTTCCAGGACCCTGTCCAAGTCCCAGAGCTCCCCGTTCACCTTCGAGATAACGGTGTTGTCGGCGAGCCCCTGGCTAATGCCCTTCGCGACTTCGTACGGTGTGGTCTCCCAGGCGGTAGCGTCCACCACCTTCCCGTCGGGCAGGGTCACCTTGATGGGGCTGCGGGGCTGTGCCGCCACCATAGCCTCGTACTCGGCCTTGCATTTCGCCCAGAGTTTGTTCCGCTCCTCGATATACGCCGGCCACGGGCTGAGCTCCTTGACGCCAGCCTTGTTATCCCCAGCGGCCGCTTCCTTCTTTTGCTTCTCCTTCTTCATTTTAGCAGCCTGGAAATTGAAAAAAACACGAACGGTTTACTCAAACCCCTCTCGATGCCGGGCAACCACACGAAAAGCAAAAGCTCATAGATTACTTAGAAAATCATGTGATAAAAATCGATATTACTATAGAACTATTACGGAAACAAGGAGGAGCGAATTTTAAGTGTTTCTTAAAGCAGTAAATTCACGGACCCATGTAGCAAAACTGTGCTTTTCTGTGGTCGCCCTGCGGAGTCTGATGAAATCGGCCCTTGTTAGCGCTCTGAACTGAATGCAGCGGAGCGCCTGCACGAAATGCATAGCCCCCAAATTCGAAATAAACGCTGAGCAGTTGAGTGCCTTAAGAAATGTTAAAGATTTATCAGTTCACCATGCCTTTTTCCAGTTTTAATCCCTTGAAAAATTACTTCACGGCCGGACACCACCACGTTGCCAACGTTGTCAAACCTGAGTGAAGCGAATTCGTCATTCTTGTCAAGTCGAATGAATGAAAAAATGCCGAAAAGTATGCAATTACAAATTTGAGATTTTATTTACTTAATAAATTTGAAGAACTATTTTGCAGCCGTTACAAAAGCAGGATTTCATCTTTTACAGGAAAAAGACGACAACACTAACCTTCTTCACTTTTTGCGGCATTGTGATTTTATTTTATATAGAGCTCAGCTTTTTTTATTCAACAACTTTTATGTGGCTCATTTGTTTTCATAATTTTAGCAGTCGTTATAAAACAATTACTGAATAGGAAAGTAAAAATCCAATAAAGCCTCAAGTTGCCTTTCTTACCTCTGAGGCACTGAAGACAACGGGACTGCTGCAGAAATTAGTATTGCCAGATTAATAGTGGAACAGTTGAAATTGAAACGAAATCCTAAAGTATCTTTCGACTAAGATATGCAGATTGAATTTTAACGAATTTATTTATTAACGCTGGGTGCAGAAACCAAGATCGTTTAACGATATAATTAACTTGTGATACGTCGTCTGGGCCCATCTCTTTTCAAATAAATTTCTCCCCACGAACTCCGATGTCAATTAACATCCCGCAAAGTCTTTTAATAACTAAAGGAAAATGCCCCTAAATTTCAACAGTAGATAGATTTAAAAAATAATTTATTGAAATCTTCACTCGCAGTCACAGAAAGTAAAATAATATATATTTTGTATACTTCTTCTTGCAGGTATCCTATTTTTAACAAATAAAAGTAAGTTTTCGACTAGACAACTTATAGGCAGCACAGGAATGTTTATAATTGCGAAGGCTTTTTTCTAACTAAATAAAAATAGTTAACAAAAATATAAAGCTCCAAAATCACATATTTGTTAGATCGTAAAGTCGTGCTTTGCTTTTGTTTTAGGCCGAGTACAGTCCGTTTACGCATGCCAGATACTCATAGAGGATCTGAAATAGAGAATTGGGTAAAATTTCACAAAATACAAATTATTATTTGAAACTTACTGCAAGCAGTGCTCTGGAATGTTGATCGCCATGTACCAAAGTATGATGTTGAAAATCAGAGACCAAGTCCGAAAAGGTCCTAGAATGAACGCGACGAAGCCATACGCCCACCAGAAATAAATAGCTAATGATGCTTCGATTAAAATTATAAGTACGAATGGGAGGTGCACCATAAAGCGTGTGATTGATGGACGATCCTTTTTGATGTCAGCAAAGTACTGAAATCGCCTGTTGACCGCGTCCGCAAACACAAAAATCAGTGGTAGTTGGCAGAAGGTTAGTTGGAAAAATCCGTAGAGGAAAGTTAAATTGCCTGGATGGAAAGTGTTCTGCACGAAGATCCCCCAGACAAAAATAACCCCACGGTGACCGTCGATGACCTCGCCGTAGGACCAAGGGCCAACTGCGATGTAGATGAAGTAGAGCATCAGCGGAATGAGAAGCCTGTCGACGGAAGATAAAATCCACAGTCTTCGGATGAAGCCTCTGAACCAAGCCCATCTGATTTGCGGTCTTTTGCTCTTCCCGGCAATTACGAGTTCGTGGACGATTCGCAGGATGCAAAGCGGCAGGACGCAGAGGGTCAGACCAACTCCGAAGAGGGCCTGGAATATCTTGCAAAAATCACTCATTAGGGCTACCCGAGCCATGAATCCGAAACTTAGACGGGAATTGTCCAGCGCAAAGCGTTGAGAAGTCTGCAAAAGAGTTTTAAGTATACTATTAAATAAATTCATAAGAATACTAAGATTTACCTCGAAAACCAGACTATCCGCGGTTCGAATAGACACCTGCAAATTGTGAACACCGCTCTTGTATTTCTCAGGTGTCCAGGGGGCCACGAAGAGGTGCTTGGATTTTCTGGTGCACGCGGTCCACTGGGTGTCGCTCTCCACGCGAACCATGCAGGTGCTAACCTCTATGGGGGAGAAAATCAAAAGACGGATGTGTGTAGATGTCCTCTGCAGACGCGGGTCCTCCTTGTGCGGAATATTGAAAAGCGCATTTTTCGGATTGGTCACTAAAACTATCGGCCATTCGCCGTAGTGGACATCTATGAACGAAAAGAGACCGTGATCGAAGGCGGCTACTCTGAAACTAAAGCACGATTTATTCGCCAGATCAAATTTAAATACCGACAATTTTATATTACACTCTATTGGACTTCCAGTCTCCCAGCTCGAGCTCTAGAAATCCTGGTTTTTGCATCGTATACATCTGAGAAACTATTCCCCCCTGGGTGTGGAGGTGGCCGCATAGGTAGGCGTAGCTGTCCTCAAATTGTCCAATAATTCCGCGGATGCCTCCGCGTCCGCAACCGGGAGATAAAATGCAGGAAGTGGGATAGTGGCCGAACCAAATCGTGTAGTTGCCCCCCTCGCGAATCGCCTGCTCATGCAAGTCCAGGATGTGATTTGTCTCATTCACGTCTAGAAGACCAATAAAATTAAAAGGCCTCTTAAGTCCTGGCTCGAGGCACGCGTCCACAGCAATGAAGGAGTACGTTTCTGATCCGTCTTTGACCTGAAAATGTTTTGGTCGCTTTGACTACTTTCTTGAATTTTTTCTTTTTAAATCTTTATCCTCTTTAAATTCTTCACGGAAAATAAAATTTAGGACTCTGGAATTCGTTTTGGAGCAATAGTAATTACTTTTACCTTTAGTTAAGTTATGAATATTTTTGCAGAATTATGCTTAAACTCACCTGATGCAGGTAAGATCTGGAATGCCTCTTCCCCTGCATAGAGTGGGTCCTAAAGTAGTTCAAAGGCGAGTCAATGCCAGGCACGTTGAAGTAATCTAGGGAAGGTCGCTACTTAGCAAAACATATGCAAATCAGGCGCAAATTTCGACATACCATGGTTGCCCCGGATGTCGAGCCAAGTCGTTTTTTGACTGATGTTGTTCGACTGGAGCACATCCGCGTAGATCTGCCACTCCTCCTCGAACTGGCGCGAGCCCAACCGGTCGGCGTCGCGGGCGTCGGTGAGGTCTCCGGACGCCAGGACAACCTTCGGCTGAATAACGTCGATGGTGTTGGTCGCGAACTGCTTGAATTGGCTGATGCGGTCCGGGTCTGTGAATATGCTAATGTGGATGTCCGAGATCTGCGGAAAATGCAAATGAGCTTTCAAAAATTTCGGACGGTTTCTACGAGTGGAAGGGTTATTTACCTGAACGAACCACAAAAGGTGGTTATTTTTGTCGTCGATATGAAGGAACGCATTTTTGCCACCCGCTGAATCACTTGCGTCGGTGCTTTTATTGAGCCTTTTCAGCAGCTCGTTATCAACACTCACAATGTTCGCGAGATTCGCGACGAGAATCGAGAAGATCAAGATGAAGACGATGAAAAACACCGCAGTCGCCGAGAGCCGCATTGCATTCGAAATTTGGACACTTGCCGAGTGATGCCCGGGACCACGACTAGTGAAATAGACCGATATTGATTAATTGACCTTCGTCTCAGGCGAATTCCGAGTTGTTATCAGACCAATGAGGAGAAATTAAAAACTTCGCAACGCAGATAAACAGCGACTGAATCACGGCCCGCACCGCACAGCTGTTCGCTCGTGACACTCGATGCACTCTGACAATTCGCGATTCAGGGAGCGAGAGTTGGGGTTCGACAACTCGTTGGCGGTTATGCAACGTGGTTCCCACGGAAAAGTGGGCAAGCACCGCCCCTGACCAAAGGAGCAAGGCTGGCAATTTATTTTTCATTTATGAGTTCAGTTCCCTTTCTAATGAGAAAATAACGGTTGAAATCAATTCAAATGCCCTAATTTCAATTATTTCAGTTATAATTTAGATGACGGAATCAGTGAGGTCGCCTAAAATTAGGCTAAATTTAGTAGTAACATTGTTCAAAAACTCGTAATAACATATTGAAACCTTTCACAAATTTCCGATGATATTCATAAACATGGCTTAGTAAGAAAAGCGTACAATAAATCAATCCCGATTAATACGAAATAACTTGAGTGAAATTATCGTGTTCGACCACTCAGTTGTTTAATTTCAATCAATACATTACTTTTAATGGTTGATAATTTATCAATACTTAGTACCACAAAAAAATGTGTGAAGAATCGATTTACACTTAGAATGCGTGCATATAGAGAAATTGCTTACGCTATTGATTCTATAATTTGGTTACTACAAATAAGATATAAAAACCCTTATTACAAAGACCTCAAAATTAATAAAATATTTGTGATTTTACAAATTTTATCTAATGAGCTCTTGAAAAATTGAAAATTAAAATGATTTCGCTTAATATGCTGGTTGTGCTTAAAAATCCAATAAGATTTTAAACTCGAATTAGAATTTTCCGCAACCTTCTTTTTCGAACGGGCTAAATTATGCATGTAACGTCACGAAAGTCACAACCATACCGGAACAGCTGCACACGGCGTCGAGTCGGTTTTGGCGGGACAGGAAAATCTTCTTAATGCGTCTGTGAATTTGATAGAGTTTAGTTTCCGAGGAATTGTTCAGAGCGTGTTTATATTTTTGTGTTTTATAAAAGAATTGCAAACAACCCTCTGCTGAGCATGAAGCCCGTGAAGATGTACGTTTTTAAGCGTGGTAAGTTCATTTTGTGAAGCTTTAATGAGTCCATTCGCCATCGACGCAATTTAATTTTTTTTTCTCTGCTAGATGGAAGAAAGGAGGAAGTACACTTCGACAAAATAACTTCCAGAATTCAGAAATTGTGCTATGGGTTAAATATGGATTTTGTAGATCCGGTGAGTCGTATGGTTAGGTTAGGTGTTCTGCTCATCCGGCTGGAACCCTGCTTGCTTAGTTCTGAGAAACGCAAAGAAATACTTATCTCTATTTTATTTTATAGGTCGCTATCACTTTAAAAGTGATCAACGGACTCTACTCGGGCGTCACCACCCAGGAGCTGGATAATCTGGCTGCAGAAACAGCTGCTACCATGACCACGAACCACGCAGACTATGCCATCCTCGCGGCTCGCATAGCTGTCTCGAATTTGCATAAAGAAACTAAAAAGATTTTCTCAGGTAAGTAACAATTTCAGATGTTTAGATTAACCTTCTCACAAACACTTAACTTGAATAACAGTTTTAGAGACTTACGTGTCAATTTCCTAAAAACATCGATTTTGTATTTTTCAATGATTTTGAGGAAATTAAAATGTTTTCCTTCCCGAATGGAATTTCAGACAATGAAGTAATTGATATTGGTAAGGAATCACTATCATAAATGAAACCTTTCTGCGATGCGGGAGTTTTAAAAAGTTTTAATTATGTTTTATGATTCTTGCGAGTTCCGATTTTTTTAAACTAAAAGTAATCTTCAGATACAAAATTTTTGCTGTTACTCACATTAAGCGCTGAAATGTGAGAAAGGTATTTTGATGTACGTTGTATTTTAACATGAACACCAAATTTAATAAATTTTGCTTTATTTAGAGGTCATAAATGATTTGTACACCATGGTGAATAAGGACACCAACAAAAAGAGCCCTATGATATCAGACTTTCATCATAAGGTAGTCATGGAAAACGCCAATCGATTGAATTCAGCAATTATCTACGATCGCGATTTTAATTATAACTACTTTGGATTCAAAACGCTCGAGCGATCCTACCTTCTAAAAATCAACGGCAAAATAGCGGAGCGCCCCCAGCACATGTTGATGAGGGTCTCGGTCGGGATTCACGGGGAGGACATCGACGCCGCGATTGAGACGTACAACCTCCTCTCCGAAAAGTACTTCACCCACGCCTCGCCGACCCTGTTCGCGGCTGGAACGCGCCGCCCCCAACTTTCCTCCTGCTTCCTCCTGACGATGGTGAGTGATTCCATCGAGGGAATTTTCAAGTCCGTCGAGCACTGCGCCCTGATCTCGAAGAACGCGGGCGGGATAGGGCTCAATGTCCACTGCATCCGGGCGAAAGGAACTGCCATCGCTGGGACGAATGGCGTCTCCAACGGACTGGTCCCGATGCTGCGGGTCTTCAACAACGTCGCCAAGTACGTGGACCAGGGCGGGAATAAGCGTCCCGGCGCCTTCGCTATTTACCTGGAGCCATGGCACGCAGATATCTTCGAGTTTTTGAGCCTCAAGAAAAATACGGGCGCCGAGGAGCATCGTGCTCGAGATCTTTTCTACGCGCTGTGGATCCCTGATCTCTTCATGAAGAGGGTAGAAAATGACGAGGACTGGTCGCTGATGTGCCCCAATAAGTGCCCCGACTTGTTCGAGGTTTGGGGTGAAAAATTCGATCAACTCTACCTGAGATACGAGAGTGAGGGGCGCGCCAACAGAAAAGTTAAGGCTCGACAACTTTGGTTTGCTATCATTGAGTCCCAGGTGGAGACTGGTACTCCTTACATGCTTTATAAGGATGCGTGCAACAGGAAGAGCAACCAGCAAAATATCGGAACCATTAAATGCAGCAATTTGTGCACAGAAATAGTGGAGTATTCCGCCCCCGATGAAATAGCCGTTTGCAATTTAGCTTCGATAGCGCTGAATATGTTCGTGACACAGGAGAAGACTTATGATTTTGAAAAACTCAAGTACGTTACTAAGATTATTACGAAGAATCTTAACAAGATCATAGACATCAACTACTACCCTCTTCCTGAAGCTAAAAAGTCGAATATGAAACACCGACCGATTGGAATTGGGGTTCAGGGCATGGCCGATGCCTTTATCCTAATGCGCTATCCCTACGAGAGCGAGGAGGCGCAGAAGCTGAATCAACAGATTTTTGAAACGATTTACTACGGAGCACTTGAAGCCAGTTGTGAGCTAGCTCAAGAACATGGGCCTTATGAAACCTACGAGGGGTCCCCGGTGAGCAAAGGCATTCTCCAGTACGACATGTGGGACAAGAAACCAACCGATCTATGGAACTGGGATGAACTTAAAGCCAAGATCAAGCAGCACGGGGTAAGGAACTCCCTACTTCTAGCACCTATGCCTACCGCGTCTACTTCTCAAATATTAGGGAATAATGAATCCTTTGAGCCGTACACTTCCAACATCTACCATCGGCGAGTCCTTTCAGGAGAATTTATAATCGTTAACCACCACCTCCTTGAAGACTTGACTGAATTAGACCTTTGGGATGAGGACATGAAAAACTCGATTATCGCAAACAGAGGCTCCATTCAAGATATCCAAAAAATTCCAGAGAGCATCCGAAATATCTACAAGACGGTCTGGGAAATTTCAGTTAAAACCCAAATGAAAATGGCTGCAGACCGAGGTGCCTTCATTGACCAGAGCCAGTCCTTCAACATTCATGTCGCCGAACCCAACTACGGACTCCTCACGAAGATCCACTTCTACGGGTGGAAGCTGGGACTTAAGACGGGGATGTACTACCTCAGGACGAAGCCAGCGGCCCAGCCCATCCAGTTCACCGTCGACAAGTCCCGCCTCAACACCTCCGCTCAAAGCGACGCTTCGCCCCAAAGCAGCCCCGATAAGGCCCCCGGAAACGGGCATGCGGAGAATGAAGGGGACGCGAAGCCCCTGGAGGAGGCGATGGCGCAGATGGTCTGCTCCCTCGACAACAAGGACGACTGTTTGATGTGCGGCTCGTGAGTGGTTTTACTTTTTGTAGGTCGTAAGGTAGTCTCAGTAAGAAAAAGCATGTATTATGATTTTGTTTCTTAAGTAAAATAACTATGAAATTTGTTTATGTTGAAAAAGTAAACACTGAATTTAGTACAGTAAAGCACTATTTTTCTACAACGATTCAGAGTATCAGCATTGCCCGGCTTGTCCAACTTTTGAACTCATAGATAGTACATTTATTGAAAAAGGTTAGAAAAATACTTTTATTTAGAAAATTATAATGTTCCTTATTTACTAAGAACCTAAAGTGTAGGGTTCCCCGACTTCATCCCTATCTAATCCGAAAATGTGGACCCCTTGCTCCGTTGCCAATAGAACTTCTTCCTTCACGGGGTGAACTGCAATTGAATGCACTACACCTTGGCCTGCAACGATTCATTTATAGATTGTTCTTCTAAGTTTTATTGTACAACGCAAAGTATAGTATACCTAATTTAAGTCTTGTTAGCTCCTTAGCGTCCATTAGATCCCAAATTATAGCACACCCTTCTGTTGATCCAGAGATTACCTTAGAGTTCTTCAGTACCCCGCACTCAATGTGATAGTCGTCATCTGTTTTGTGCCCCTTGTACTCTCTCAATGAATGCCCGGCGTCTTTATGAATGAGCCGGATGACTCCGTCCAGGGAAGAAGCTAGGATGTATTGCTCATCCCTGGACTGGGCGGTGTGTGTGACTGGGGACCCGATTTTATATGTAGCCATCTGTCTAGACCTGATATCATAATGCCTCACATTCCCGTCTAGGGAGGAGGCTATAATTTTGTGGTCTGATACAACTAGCGAGGTGATGCAGTCCTTAGCGTGCTTCATAACTTGGACAGCTTCCTCCTCACCAACCCTCATATCCCAGCACATGACCGTGTGATCCCTGGCGCCCGAGACCACTATGGAGGAGTCCTCGTTGAATCGGACGCAAGTGACTCCCCCGGTGTGGCCCCGCAACCGTCGGATCGGTTGTCCATCTACAATATCCCAGTAAATAACAGTTTCTTCCAGACTGGCGGAGGCAATGTACCAATTGTCGTGGCTGTTGCAGACGTCGATTACCTAGTCGGTGTGGCTGCCCCAGAAGATACTTAAAAGGACGCCCGTGTTGTTCTGCCAGAACTTGATCTTTTTGTCGGAGCCACATGTTAGGCAGCGGTTACCGAAAGCTGTTTAGGGAAAGTTGATTTATTCATACATTAAAGCGTTTCTCTAAAAGGGAAATAATTGAACAATAATAAAAAGTCTCACCATTGTACCGCACCGCTCTAACAGCCCCCTGATTGCAGTCTATGGCTGTTGTCAAAACGAGATTGGTCATATTCAGGCTGTGCCCTTGATCGACGGCTCTAATCTAATTGCAAAGGGTTACACCCTATCCCCGAAAAATTAGGCTGTTGTATTAAAGATTCGAGAAGTTCTTAAATTAACCAATGATGTCTTGACACTGGACGCTCTTAAACGGTAAACGCTGATTAATGCAGATATCTTGCACTGATAAAACGCATCTGAAAAACGAGACGAATTTTAACTTAGGCTTGAACCATTTTGAAGAATTACACCAATTGAAATGCTCAAAAGTCCCGCACAATTATGTTTAAACACAACTAAATAACAAATAATTAGATTGGCACGAATCGATTCCTGTTATATCTTGCTCAGTTTTTAATTTCTTCATAAAACATTCCCGAGAACTAAACCACTGCTTATCAACAGGGGACAGAGATCTATGAGTTAGTTTTTTACTCACACATCTTTGAAATGGCTTCCCTTTTCTGGCTCATTTTCACTCCATATTCATTTCTTCCTCCGAGGTAGTTTTATTCCCTTGAAAAATTATTTCAAAGACCGGGGATTTTAATTACTTAATAAATTTGAAGAACTATTTTGCAGCCGTTACAAAAGCAGGATTTCATCTTTTACAGGAAAAAGACGACAACACTAACCTTCTTCACTTTTTGCGGCATTGTGATTTTATTTTATATAGAGCTTTCTTTATTCATCAACTTTTATGTGGCTCATTCGTTTTCATAATTTTAGCGTAAAGAAACTAAAACGGTTTTTTTAGGTAACAAATTAGATATCTAGATTAACTTCCTCCGGCTTGCCCAACTTTTGAACTCATAGATAGTTCATTTATTGGAAAAGAACACATTAGAGAATTAAAAAAATGTTTATTTAGAAAATTATAATATTTACACTTTTTTTCCTTATTTACTAAATACCTGAAGTTGATGGTTCCCCGAATTCATTCGTCTCTAATCCAAAAATGTGGACATCTCGTCGCTTTGCCATAAGAACCTCTTGCTTCGTGGGGTGGACTGCAATCGAATGCACTACACCTTGGCCTGCAACGATTCATTTATAGACTGTTTTTCAAGTTTTATTATACAAAGTATAGTATACCTAATTTAAGTCTTGTTAACTCCTTCGCGTCCACTAGATCCCAAATTAAAGCACACCCTTCTGTTGATCCAGAGATTATCTGAGAGTCGTTGGTCAGCACTCCGCACTCAATGTGATAGTCCTCTGTTTTGTGCCCCTTGAATTCATTTAATAGAGAGCCGTAGTCGTTATCAATGAGCCGGATGACTCCGTCCAGGCAAGCAGCTAGGACGCATTGCTCATCTTTGGTCTGGACGATGTGCGTGACTGGTTCCCTGATTTTATCTGTAACGAGCTCTGCAGCTCTGATATCATAATGCCTCACATTCCCGTCTAGGGAGGAGGCTATAATTTTGTGGTCTGATACAACTAGCGAGGTGATGCAGTCCTTAGCGTGTTTCATAACTTGGACAGGTTCCTGCTTGCGAGTTCTCACATCCCAGCACATGACTGTGTGATCCCTGGCGCCCGAGACCGCTATGGAGGAGTCCTCGTTGAATCGGATGCACGTGATTCCCCCCGCGTGGGCCCGCAATCGCCGGACCGACTGCCCAGTCATAACGTCCCAGTAAATAACGCTTTTATCCAGACTGGCGGAGACAATGTGGCAACTGTCGCAACTGCCGCAGGCGTCGGTTACCTCGTCGGCGTGGCCCCCGTAGGTCTTTAAAAGGAGGCCCGTGTTGTGGTTCCAGAGCTTGATTTTTTTGTCGGAGCCGCATGATAGGCAGTAGGTTCCGTCAACTGTGTAGGTAGATTTGTTTTATTCACATATTAAAATAAAACGTTTCTCTAAAGGAGAGATAATTTAAAAATAATAAAAAGTCACACCGTTGTACCGAACCGCTCTAACAGCCCCCTGATTGCAGTCGATGGCTTTTCTCCAAACGAGATCAGTCATATCCAGGCCGTGCCCTTGATCGACGGCTCTGATCTAATCGCAAAGAGCCACGTTATCGCCGAAAATTTAGCCGGTTTTATTAAAAACACCTGGCGTACGACTTTATATTTGTTTACATCTGCACAAAGCTAAAAAATGTGACAGCTGCAAAAACGCACAGTTTTTGAGATTGTTCCGAAATTGTGTATTATTATTGTTTTTGGAACGTATGAGCTGTGGAATGCAAGACGTTTTCTTTTAAAATTGAGGAGTTATTGCAGATGCCATGTTAATTTAACTAAAGATTGCTGGTTTTTAGTAGTACTTTAATTCATTAGTTTTAAGATAAATTCTTGCGCTTTGTTAAAATTGAGAATTTCAGTTCCCGAAGAAAAGTGGCGTACACGAGAATCCCGCTGCGTTTGACAACTGAGTTGGAGACGTAATACCTGTTTTACGTATACAGCGGGACACGGTCATACACGAAGCACATTGCACGGAGTGAAAAAAGTGAACCCGATTTTTGTTAAAAAAAGTGAAAAAGCTGAGTGCTTGAATCGTCCGTGAAACGTTTTTTTGGAGGCAAACAGAACGCCATGGCGTCTGGAAGCAATCATCACAGCTTTGTCGCCGACAAGGACCGCTGCAAGTTATTCCCGCTTAAAAGCATCGCGGACGTTGTGAAATTCTTCCGCTGTGAGCTGGAAAGTGGCGGCGAGCCCGACCTGACCGCACTCTCAATTGTGGCCGGGTTCATCGAGAACACCTTGACGTCGGGCAGTGCACAGGAAACGGCCGCATCGCCGGGGAACAGCCAGACGGACGGCCTGGGCAAGTTCCCGATCGTCACATACGACACAGTTGAAACGCTCTACAAGAAATTCCAGAACGTCCTTTCAGTGGTGGACAAGGCCAAACCGGGGCGGAGCGCCAATCGGAATGTGATAAAGAAAGTGTCCGACATCATTTGGCACTCTCTGATCCGGAGCACCTACAAGGACAGGGCGCATCTCCAGAACCTGTACAGCTACCTGTCTGGGAACAAGCTGGACTGCTTCGGGGTCGCCCTGGCGGTCGTCGCCGGGTGCCAGATGCTCGGCTACAAGGACGTCCACCTCGCCATCTCGGAGGACCATGCCTGGGTCGTATTCGGGAAGAATCGCACCGAGACCGTTGAGGTCACTTGGCATGGCAAGGGGCACGAGGACAAGAGGGGTCAAGACGTGAGCGCAGGTGTTGAGTCCCGGTCATGGCTTTATCTCGCTGGACAGCCCGTCGTCTGCGACAGGTTCATGGAAGCCGCCACGATTGTCTCAGCCATAAACATTTCCTTGACCCTGACCAGCGACTGCCTGGAAGTGGCTGATCTCCAGCAGAACCTGCTCTGGCTCCTCTACGATATGGGCCACCTCAAGAAGTACCCCATGGCTCTGGGAAATCTCGGCGAGCTGGAGGAGAGCTCACCAACTGAGAACCGCCCGTCTTGCGAGGAGCTCTACAAAGAGGCTATCCAGTCGTCCAGGCAATTCTACAAAAATCACCACGTCTATCCCTACATTTACCAGGGGGGCTACTACTACCGCCAGCCGAAGTACAGAGAAGCGTTCGCATCCTGGGCCAACGCAGGCGACGTGATCCGCCTGTACAACTACTCGAGGGATGACGAGGAGATCTATAAGCAGTTCCTGGACATTGCTAATGAAATGATCCCGTACGTTATGAAAACTGAGAGTTCTGGTCACTCGGCCAAGAGCATCCTGCGCGACTCTGAGTGCTTCGCCAATTTGCTGAGGTTCTATGACGGAATCTGCCAGTGGGAGGAGGGCAGCCTGACTCCTATTCTGCACATCGGATGGGCCAAGCCCTTGGTGAATACGATTTCTAAGTTTGACTACGATATTCGGTCCCAGGTGGTGATTAATATTGGGGAGGACGACGAGGAGCACGGTGGTACAAAGAAGCAGGAAGGTCCTGAGACTAGGAAGCTGAGCCTGCGGGACAACGACACAGAGAGTGCCGAAGTACATATGGAGGAGGGGAATAACAACTGCATCAAGAAAGAAGAGGTGAGTGTTTTTTAAATACATTTTTTGCAAACCGACAAGTGTTCTGTACTAATTTTTCTATATTTTTCTCGCAAGTCCTAAATTAACCTTTGGTCTGGCGAAACATTAAGGAAGAAGTAATTCGATTTCGTAAAATTGTGGCCCTGCACAGTTGATTTTAAGACTAGTTTTTAGTTACCAATAAAGTTAAGGAGCCAAACATAAGGGTTTTGTTCCTAATTATTTGTTTGTTTGTTTAGTCTTCTCCGAAGTGCTAAAGTGTAAAATGTTGCTTAAGATTAAAATTTGATTTGAAGGAGTTCTTCTCTTAGACTGCCCTCAATTCTGTGGATAACATTTTCAGTTAGAATATAATATTCCCTCATTTGGCATTTTTCGCAGGTTGGCAAGAAATCAGACATTCCAACTCTAGCAGACTTGACGGCAGCATGCGGTGAAAAGATTTTGAATCCAGACTTCCTTCTGCAAGGTGGTGGGCAGCCTTTTGCCGACCAGAAGCAGAAAAAACCAGACGAGAAGAGCAGCAGCAACAATGCGAAGGCTCAGGATTCCGATCCGGTGGCTTTGAAGACTGAAACGACAAAACTAGAGAAGGACAAGCCAGCCCCTGAAGTTGACGACTCGTTCGAGTACAAGCCCAAGCGGCCGGTTATCACCCTGTTCAGCCAAAAGATGAAAGGACTAAAGGACCTCTTGCTCTCCGAAAAGCTCAACACGCAGGCCATTTCCCTTCAGGTGACCGCGCAGTCGCAGGTGGCTGGGAAAAAGGCCCGCGGCGGGGACAAGATCCACGCACAATCGCATCACAACAGCACTGAAACCGAGGTTTGTACGCGACCCAAGAGGACCCGCAGGGAGTAAGCAACGCCGCAGCGGCACTCATAAGATTTTTTTGCAAATTTAAAAAATTTGCACCCTTTGAATTTAGCTACATTCTACCTACCCCCCTAAGACCAAGGAGCTCATAGAGACTATTCCAGCTTTGTTTGGAAGCAAAACTTAAATCAAAAGCGTGAAAAGAGGAGCAATCTATTTTTCATCGCACCCGAAATTGTTGGTTACGTTTTACCCTTAGTATTTATAGCTGGGTTGGGGCTCCAGAGGGCCCCCCCAGTTGGTTGTTGATTCATTATTAGTTTCTCATTGTCATTCGTTGTTATCCGTTGGAGGACCTCATCCAGAATTGTTTCCTTAGTTCCGACAGTACAAAAACAATGTTCTTATCGACTTCTTGTTGTTACGAGACTTTTTTGAGGCATATTCGACGCTCTTCTATTTATTACTGCTAAATTTACGTTAGTTGTTTTATGATTTTTTACATTTCATTATTTTTTTATTATAATCGAGAAAGAAAAGCTTTGGTAACTTTAAGAACCCCAAGGCAAAAATGTTAAATAGAGGCAGATTTTGAATCTCGGCCTCGATCCCGGTAGGCCAAGACAGTCTAGCTGAATATTTTGCTAGCTGCGTGGGCTTATCCGGATGCGGGACCTCTAAGTACAAAGTGAAAACATTCTTAAATCAGTACACCGGAAAAGAGGCGTAAATGGCATTTTAAGAAATTGTGGACTTATTACACAGATTTTACAGATGTAAGAAAAAACACATAACTTACGACGCTTATATACATATTTTTTTTAGGTGTAACACACTATTCGTTGTAGCGCTTTCCCGCTCTTAAGGTGCTCTTTTCCACGAATTCTATATATTTTTATTTAGTTAGTCTTAGACGCTGCAATAACGTTTAGTTTAGTAATATCGTTAACTTTAAGAAATTTCAATATACAGATTTTTTTAATTTTAAGATTTCTCGCTTTTTAATTTTGTTTTTGTAGCCTTATATTATCTAGAGGTACACTGTAATTTTTGGGGAAATTTTATGATAGTGGGTTTGCTCAATGAAGTAAAAAAAGAAAATTTGAATTTTGAATCGTGCACCATTTCGCGGAGTAAGATATAAAAAAATTACGAATTTTGAGATATACAGACAAGTTTAGGAATAGCTTTATTTAGAGCGAATATTGAAGCGTGACAGTGGCTAAATATTTTTGAAATATCTTGACGTTTTTAAAAATACTTCTCGGTAACCACGAGAAATCCTGGAGACTAAAATTTTAAATCTATATACGTGCTGGATCTCAAACAGTTATTGAACATTGTTACAAAAAAATAATTAAAGCCTTACATCACATTTTGTAAGTTGATAGAATTGTTCTAAAAGTTGATCTCGTTCCTATATTTTGAATGCCGAAAAAAATGCACATATGTATAGAATTTTAAAGGGGCAGTAAGAGTTTGGGTTGTTTATTTAATTAGTTAAATATGTAAGATCTGTCTCGTTTCGAAGCTCAATTATTCCCTGTTTGTTTGTGCGTATCTCTTCATTCCAGCGCAGAAAAATAAATGTTTGATTATTTAATGGCGTGATCGTGAACAGTTTGCAGTGTACCTTCCAGTCAATGAATTTCGTCCTTATGCTGTATTTAAACGTTATTTTATACACAAAACTTTTTCTATCGTATATATACATACATTATATAAATTGTTAAGGAAAATCATAAATGTGTAACGTAGTCGATAAGTACGAGAATACACCTTAGAATTTAGAAGCCTGTGATGCAATGCATGTAATATTTATACAATACTTTATATTTCTGAATTGATAATATATATTTTTAATACAATTGGAGAACTTGACAAAAGAAAAGCGGAACCGTAGCGTTCGACGTTTACTTCTATTGGAGAAATTTGGAAAAAGAGTGATTTTTGGTGTTTGTATATTTTTACATGAAAATTAGGAAGGAGAAGAAAGAATATGCAAGCTTTGTGCAGAGAATTTATATTTTTTTAAAAAAACCGAAGGAATATAAGATTTGTGAAATGAGAAAGGTAGTAGAGTGATTTGTTGAGTTTTTCCGGTTAGAGCCTAATAACATATATATGTATACATATATATATATATATTTTTTTTTTTTGAAATAATAACCGAATTCAGCACAATTTTCTCAATAAAACCTTGTGATCTCTTCGACATATATGTTTTAAGCCAACCTCTTATATCTTACATGTTGTACTAGTCTTTTTGCCAACGCTACAGTACTACGTCACATGCATAACTCTTTCGAAATAAGAAAAGAAAACAGTAAAGTACTCAAGCTACAGTACGCAGACGCTTCAATTAATTATTATCTTTGAAAAATATCTCAACACAGCAGTTAAAATAAAAAAAATTAAAATTAAAATGTCCAGCTACCCGATAGCTAAAGGATACATCCATTTTGTAGAGTTATTCAGTGTCTGCTTAATTGACTAAATCAAAAATAAATTGTAACAAAACTGAGATCTGTTATCGAAATATTTACTGTTATATTTTATTGATGTCGACAAACTATTACTGATAATAAAAAGTTAGATGAAGTGTTATTACTGTCCAAACAGAAATCTAAGTGGTTTTATTTTTTATTATTTGTTGTAATTCAGTTTAAAAGCAGAAAATTGCTGAGTTGTTCAATCAATACTCAAAGGTATCAGGATTATCTAATTTGTTATGCTTTGCAGGTGAATGTCTACAGAAGAGTTGTAAAATGTAAGTAACTTTCAACGGTTTTTTGTAAATGAACCAGTTTTGGGAAAAAACAAATTTAAAATGTGTCGGATGTAAAATTTTCCACTTTCCCATTTATCAATTTGTTTTTTCTATTTTATAATAGATCATATAAAATTCCGTTTTAGCCACACTCGAATTTGTGTGATTTAATTCTGAATTGAGTAATCGGGGTATTTTAATAAGTAAGCAACGAAATTTCGAAATAACTTAGTTTGTGCCGAGAATTTAAAAATAATCACCAATAATTCGTAAAGAGAAAACAATGCCTCCAAAGACCAAGACCAAAAAAAAAGTACAGGAAATCCCTGTTGAAGTAGTTGAAGAGCAGGTGAAATTGGCTCCAGTTGACGTTAATTTTATAATAGATTCGATAGAGAACGTCCAGGGTTTTGTAAGAATGAGCAGTAAATTTTGCGTGGATTTGTTGCACTCCGGCAAACCAATAACCTCATCGAACCGAAACGGTGGCACATTTACCTTGAAACCATCCACCGAAGCTGAAGACTTTTTAAATTGCAAAGACATTGTCAATGTTAATTTGCACTATAAGTTGACTGTGCAGCCAGACATTGTTGAAGATGTTGTGCTATTAGCTGACTGTCCGCTGCTCATTGTCCTGAGTGTTTTCACCGCTGCCGACGGACCCGACATCCCTCTTCAGGATTCAGAATTTGAATCACCCCTCAATGAGGAAGAAGAAGAAACTGCATTTGGAGTTGTGAAGACACCCATCGGTTATGGGAGCTTGGATTTAATTCACATAATTACAAAGAAGTCGCTGGATAAGCACTATGAAATCTACGTCTACCCAGAAACAACCTATCCAAACATAAAAACACCGAAAGTGAATCTTCACTTGTACTCTGTTCTTGGAATTTTGCAGTGCACACCGCTGCGATTTTGCAACATACTGACCTTAACTTTGGAGAACGTATTCAACCCCACCGAGGCGATGTCCGACCCCGACAGCCCCGTGAGGGTGGACTTTTCTTTTGTCGGCACCGACGTTCGAAACCCGCTCTTTTCATTTTCGCAGGGAAAAATGCAAACGTTTCGAGCTGGTGAGATCCACAAACGGTGGAGTGGCCTCCCCGTGGTGAAGGGTCTCAGGACTATGACCACCTTCCCGAGCAACAGCGCGTTAACCGGTATTTATGTGGACGACATTGATCTATTCTCGAGCGTAGACGTTGAAACGGATGTCTGCATGTTCAACGCGATTCACAGGACTCTTCTGACTGAAGAAACTGCGTTCAACTTGGAGCAACTCATTCTTCAGAGACCTGAGCATGTTTGCGTGACAATTTCTGTAGGTGATGAAGAGTTTCCAAGATATTATGGAAATGTGAACATAGCACCACTGGTTTATCCTGGTGGTAAGTGCTACTAAATAAATAAAATCGTCTGCACTTTTTTTTATTATTTAATTCGAATTAAAACTATATTCATTTATTATTTACTTCGCCCGCATAGACAATTAAACATGAGTCAAACTATTCTTTTAATATCATATGCACATCATTTTGATTCTGCTTCCTAAAAAGAGAACTTCAACGGTATTGCATTGAATAGATTTATTTACAGATAGTAGTTTTAAGAAATGTTACGGTGTTGCGACATTCTTTTAATCAGATTTAATACTGAACTCCACTTTTTTATTTTGAATTTTGAATTAACATCTTTTATTTTCGCCTAGCAGTAGAACAAGTATTAAATAATTTTAATGAGCACATCTTTGAGAAAATTACGTATGAAGTAACGTAGTGTTACTGTTCTGTAGATGTCACTAACAAAATATTTCTTGCTGAATTTTGGAGTTAAGAAATTTAAGTATTCACCATTTAAACTTAATTATCCCGGTAAATAATAATGTAGCGCATAGAATTAAATTGTTTTTAAATTAATGGGTTATTCCAAAGCAGTATCATGTAATTTGATCCTATTTAGTGCGGCAGGGACGCTTCTCTGTGGAATTTAAAGCATACCACGTAACTCAGAAGCCAACAGTAGCACAACCGGTGGGCGCCAAAGGCCACCAACACAACGTCAAGACCAAGGAGAAGGACATCCTGCTGCCTGGCGACAACATCCCACTCACTGTCAAATCCCGACCTGTGCCCGTTACTCGAATTTCGAGAAGTCACTCGCTCAAAAAAAAGCCCAGAGACAGCCTTGGGACCATCTCCGACGTAATAAACGAGGGCGAAGGTCCTTTGTTTGCCGTCTTCGCCTTGGACTTCCTTCGGCCGCTGACGGAGCGGGCCTCTGAAGAAGATTGCGAGTAAGTTGGTTTTAAAAATATAACCGCCAAATCTGGGTACAATCATGCTGCTGTAGTTGTGAAAAACTGTTGGCTGTTAAATGCCAAGTCGACAAACTGCCCAGCATAAGTCCGGAAAAACTCCAGAACCTAACCAGATCGGAGCTAGCTGACGAGATCATCACTGTGATCAAGGACCTACCGAATTGCGCCGAGCATTTCCTAGTAAAAACACCGGACGGCATGAAGGTTCAGTGCGAGAAATTTCAGCAGACGGATTGCTACCGAGATATGAGGGACAATCTTATGGAAAAAATAACCAAATACACTGCCGCAAATTATCATTTTAAAATGCCAATGAACGAAACTAATTCTGAATTCAAGGTAGGGCATATTCCTCTTATTTCCCCCTCTTCCTTGATGTATTCGAATTTGAAATTATATTCATTGATTACTACCCGTGATACATACCAATGGTCACTAAATACGAGTAAATACTATAGAGTGAAATTATGTTTTTAGAACTTGATGACAAATGTTTATAACGACCTTGTTTATCGAATTGAAGAGGTTGTTAATGACTATTTTGCTGGATCCAGAAATTTTGTAGATATGGCTAAAATTATGTCAATTCAAAATATTCGAATGTTCACTGCGTACGAGTGCCACTATACAGGAATTCATTATATTTCGGAAGCTATTTGGGATGATGTAAGTTGGTGTTAAGAATCTAATTAAAACATTGTTTTGTACATATATGTATAAGCATATTTTGTTCGAAAACGAGGGTTTGAGGAATAAATTATTTAACACATTTATCGCAGTACCACAGCCTCTAAACTTAGTTTTGGAGTCTGTGATAATACTTACACCATTTTCAATTTTAAAAATCATTATTTTAGAGACTCAAAAAAAAACCTTGATATTTTGGTGTTTTATATTAAAAATAGTTGCCGTAGTAAAACAATAGCACGGACTCTACAAAGTTCCAATTTTTCTTGAAATTACCTTTTTTCGGTAGGATTTAAAATCTTTCCACTTCAAAGTTTTTAATCCTCCCCCGAACTTATTTATATTTTGGGGTAATAAGTGTTTACTTCAATTTTAATACAGGTAGAAGTTGAAACACAGGATGACGAGAATATTTTTATAGACTTAGTCGTCAAAGAATTAATGATCCAGAAGCCGGAGAACGCGGAGAAACAACTAGCGAAGGTGTTCGATATAAATCCTAATAACTATTATGGGTAATTGCAATTGTAAAAGACGAAAAGACTAATTTCTAATTGCTTGTTTTCTAAGGTTGCTAATTCAGCTGTACCTGATCTACATGGAGGACCCTTCCGACACGGAAGCCTGGATGAAACCGCTCCAGATGCTGACAAAGAAGCATTCAGATCAGATTGAGTGCTGGGCGCTGCTCCACTTTTTTTACTCCTCATTTAACTACCGGCCCGGGTACATGCACGCGAAAATGATGTGCGAAAAGAACTACCCCCGTAAAATATATCCGCATTTCTGGGAACGATTGCATAATTTCTTTGAAATCAACGATCAGGACAACCCTTTCTGCTGCTCCATCTTTATGTTCCTCAAATTGGGGCTTTATGGGTTCGCCAATCTTCTCTTTGAAAGAATGAAAGATATGTTTTATGAATATAACCGAAATCGAATACAGTGCTATATCCTGCATGAAATGAACAAGTTGAAAGAGTTGCAAGATTTTTTAAAAGTGATATCTAGCCCCTCGTCATCAGTAGAAAATGTAAGTTAGTGCAACTGGTTTTTCATATTCTGATAATTTTCATGCTTTATAGAGATATATCGGAGCTATTTATCAGGCTAGTTTGAAATATGAGTCCGGAAAAAAAGCTGAAGCTGTCATTGACTACGAGGTTATATACCATGATCCAGATAACGAGCAATTTTTCTTCCTTACTCCGTACCTCCGGTGTGCATTTTGGGCTTTGCAAGAGGGATACTTTTCTGACGCTCAGGGCTATTTCTGGACGTGTTGCAAAAATCAAAATATGAGCTTTTTGGCGTGGTACGGTTTGGGAATATCTTCTTATCGGGTAATTTAAATATTTCTATTTAAATATTACATTTCACAGAATAATTGCAGTTAAAAGTGTATGATAAAGCAGAGTTAGCTCTCTCGAAAGCCAGTAACATTTTCGCGAAAATAGCCGAGCTTTGGATTTATTTTACAATGGTAAACCTTGCGAAAAAGGAATATCTTACGGCTAAGGAATGTTGTAATATCTCGAGAAGGGTAGAAACTGAATTTATAAATTTAAGGTGAAATTTTATTTAAATGTTTTTAGTTTACTCTCCATGAGCTGGAACTGGAGGAAGAGATGGAAAATCTTTTCCACGAGCATAATATCCACATACCATCCAAGTATTAAGTATTCTAAACTGATTTATATTTTATAAAGACTTCCTTTAAAATTAAATGAGACATTCACAATAGTCTTAAAACTCCTGAATAAAATACAGTTTTGTTTTGAAAATAAAGATGTTTATTACATTTTCATAGATTTGCCTTAAACGATAGAATTATTAGAGAAAAATTAATACATTATGAGAAAACTGCTTATTTTTTTACTCATTTTGTTCATTTTACTTTGTAAAAATTCAACAAATTAAAACTCTATTGAAACTCAAAATGTCTTACCTAAGGACTAACAAAAATTCATCTATGATACATTAGAAATAGGCTACTAAATAAAAAAACATCTACGAAGAGATAAACAGGGGCAAAAACACAGTGTGTTAAAAATTTAATAATAATAATATCCAATAAAACACACAAAAATAAGGTATATATGGAAGTAAATCTGTACCAAAAAAATTAGTCTTATTTACTAAAAACAGAAAAAATAAAAATATTTTGAGGTGAGGTGTGAACGCGTTTTGTAGAATGTAATTTTAATAATGCTTAAAAAAGATATTTCCGAGTAGAGCGCAAGCGAGTTGCTCCCCCGCGAGTCGTTCGTCTTATTTACTTGCACTCCTACAACACAACGCAACAAGGCACTGGAATGTAACCTGATCAACGAACTCGAGAAGAACTCTACAATGCGAATAAAGTTACACTGCGCTACATCGTTAAATCGCTAAGACAGTAAAGGTGTCGTGGCTAAAAATATACACTTAGGTCTCTCTGTTTTTATTACTTTTTAAATAGCTTTCATCCTTAAATAGTTACTACAATTCGCTCTAAAAGCGGCATATTGCTTAAGGCTACAAATTATTTGGTATTTTAACGACAAGGAATTGGAGTGCACTTGATTTTTTACTTTATTTATTTTATATATTTCATTCAAAGTCCCGGGTCATAGTGCTTGGCAGTTTTCAATTATTCGGTGTGTTTATATTTTGGGGACTGGTTATTTAACTAAATAAAATAAAAATGTATGTTTAAGAATATTTATAATTTGGGAATTCAATATGGCAATACATTTCAATTTTAACAATTTCAAAAAAGTGAGTTGCGACCAATTATAAATTTTTGTTAATTTACGCAAAAAAAGGACACAGAAGTAACACTAGATGCGTTCGAATTCTCTTTATGGAAATTTGAAAAACATTTGCCAAAAATGCCATACTGTGACCCGGTCAAAAATCGTCTACAAAACCAACTGAATAAACCCAAAGACCTACCAATTCCCGTTAAGAGTACATCTAAAAATAGCTCTTGTATACTTTATTTTTGTATTAAGTTAAAGCGGAGTAAGTAAGCTTAAGATTGTCTATCGATCGTTTGGAAGAACCACTCCGTAAATCGCCTCAGCTGCTGAACAGCAGCCTGACTTTCGTCCTGCAACCGTCGATTTTCTTCGGTCAATCTTCGTACAGCATGCTCCAGGGACTTTCGACGCCTCGTCTCCCGCAAAATCCTGTCCTCCAGCTGCGATAGATGGGTTTGGAGTTCTGGAAGATTACCACTTGCAGTTCCCGATGAGCTCTGCGATGATATCGATGAAGATGATTGAGAACTTTGGTATTGTTGATTTTGTGACTGGGCATCCGACGAGTTTTCTAAAGAGGCATTTTTTCGCTGCTCCTCCTGGAACTGGAGCATCATCGCACGGGTGGCAGTATCGACAAGGCTAGACCAATCCATGTCGTTGGGATCGGGCATCAAGGGGAGTGGCTGGGATGAGACGTGATGTTCGTACCTTTTTCTATTATTGCCAGATCCTTTCCTGAAGTTTGGGGTACCTTCGCTGATGTGGAGGATGTTCTCATCGAGGGTCTTAAGGGGCTCTGAGGGCACCTGGGAGATCACTGCGACAGGTCTCGCTGTGGTGAAGATAACTTCCGCCTTCTCGCTGTCGCAGGTGTTCGAGTCGGACTTCTTCAGTTCAGGTACTGGTTGCTGTCCCAAGTTGATGGCTTCTCGGGACCGAGATTTTTTCTTAAGTAAGAACTCATCGTTAGACACTGCTTTCAAGCTGCCGGAAAGGGCAGAAATATTCCCCAAACTGTGACTGTTGGCGATATTTTTCTGGTTCTTCATTCCATTCCCGTGAATGAGACTATCGTCGCTAGACAGATAGTCGGGATTTATTAGCTTCATGAGGTCTTCTTGGAGGCTGCTGGTGGTGTAGTTAACGCTGTTTCGTTGTAGGAGGTGGGCTTGGTTGCGGTTCGTCACACCTGGTCTCAACTTTGCCGCCACGGAGGCCGATATCGCTTCGCTGTGCGGCCTCGGGCTGTTGTTGCGGCTTGAAGATGCCGAAGAAGAAGAGACGGTGCCACCACTTACCCCGTTTTTTAACTTTTGTACATTTGATGTGGTTGCGGATCGCCTCAGACGCGGCGAGACGTCCATCGTGCACTCGTCATCCGTGGTGGGAATACTTTTGTTATAGATGGGTTCGTTGTTTATTGAGCTCGAATCAGTGCCGTTTCCGTCACTCGAAATTGTGAGACTCTTCATAAGCTGTTCGCTTTCGGAAGATTTGTGATTTGGGGCTTGGCTGGGCGCCTTCGTGATCAAGTACTCCACGTTAGCCATACGTGGAGAAGGTCTGTGATGATCGTTGACTGTCGCTGTGACCTTTGTGGGATCGTGGATGGATAAGGGTCTGGGGTTATTGCTGTTAGACAGAGGCAGAGAGTTTGAGGCTATCAACTTGGGATGCTCGTTGACGTGGGTATGGTGCGATGATCCCTGGTTGTGGCTGCCTTGATGAGGATGCTCTATTACATTCTCCAAGATATCGTACCACCGATCGTCGTTCGACGAGTGCCCTGAAGACGAGCTCGTTAACGTGCCCATGTCCGTAATCTGCCGGATGTGTTCATTTGGTATGCTAAACGATCTCGAGCTGCTCCCGGTTCCATACCCGGAACTGTTACTAGATCGCGGTGGTGAAAAATTTCGCTCATACCGACGTCTGTGATTCGCCACCGGCTGCTGCAATTGCGCACTTGAAGACTTCTTAGCATTCTTAGCCGACTCGGCTGTCTCATAGTCGTTCTCGTAATTGATCACGTTGAACTTGCAGTGCTGTAGAAAACACCCACGTCGCGGTGAATGATCTGCAAATGACTCAATCACCGTCACTGTAACTTGTGCCGATGTTTTCAGCAAATCCACCATTTGATCGTGCGACAGAGTTGCTACGGCCACTTTACAAATTTCCACAAGCCTGTAACCTTGCCTCAAACCAGCCGCCCAGGCTTGTCCAGAAGTCTCAACTTGGGTGACGACACCGTCGGGCTGAACGTGAAATCCCAGCTGACCCATCGGGTTGCGACGCAAGTTCAGCTCGAGCGCTCCGCAGCCCAGCGTCACCGATCGTAATCGCTCAATTACTTCTAATTGCTCGTCACGTTCCCCGTAGTCACGCATGTTTATCGTTACGCACTCACCTTGATGGTGATAAACTCGGAGGGAGTTGCCACTTGTTGACCAGCCCAAAACGGCCTTCGTTGGTGTCACGAAGACAATCTGCCGGGAGCATTCCTCGATGAGGACGAAGGTCTCAGCCGAGATCCCGAGGAAGCAGTCAACTGCAGCCGAAAGACCACTGTCTTGGAGGACAACTTGCCAGCAAAATGCTCCTCTCTGAGTGGCTTCGCCTGAGAACCGGGGCTTCGGCTTTTCCTTTTTCTTGCTTGGGAAGATTGAAAATTTGGTTCCGGGGTCGACCAGAGTCGTTGTACAATAGTTCGTAGCTAGATCTTTAAGATACTCCTGACGAGTCCTTGTAGCCATTGTAGCGAATTTTTCTGATCGATGAGCAGCGTTCTCAGCATTTATTAATTTCGCCAGGAGGAAGTCACCAAATTGCTTTCCACGTGGGAACATTGCTCCGGCTGTAAAAGGTAAAAAATATTTTCATTGTGTCTAAATTTTACATGTTTTTAAACTTATTAGGATAGCAAACAGCAGCAAAACCAGGACTAAATCTATGCTTGCGGAAAAAAATCAGGTGATTTTATATTAATTTCAACCTCTTTCCGTTTAACATGTAATATTTTCCCAATTTTATGAAAAGTATTTTTTTAAATAACTATTCAATTGAATTTTGCTACTTAAAATATAGAGTAATAATAATAGCAGAATTGCAAAGTTCTTGTCTATTTCGGATTTTGAAATAAAATACTCACTTGGAATAGGAGGACCAAAGACTGGGACTTCCTTTGAGCGCGAAACTGCGACTCGATAGCTCGTGTTTTCCGTACATGGATTAACCGCTCTGACGATGATAAACACATGCTGGAACTGACTTCGAATATTTTTTGGTGTAAAAGGTTGAGCTCCCGGTTCCTGGAAAACTATCGTTACAATATCGTTTCCTATATGCCTCTTTCGAAGCAGCTGCTGTCTGTTGTTGGGTGTAAACGGAAGCATAGTCGAGACATGGAACATTATTTCACAGTCCTGGTACGATGCATAAACAGAATGAGTTCCAGTCGAGTCTGTCTTGTTGTCCAGTCCGGCTTTATAGTGGTCGAACCCTTTCAGCCTGACTCTCTTCCCGATGTTTTCGAGGAATTCCATGAAAGCGGGCCCAGCCTCTTCGTTGTTGTACATGTCTTCCTCGGATGACTGCCCCGCCCGGCAGTAGAGAATGCCCACTTTGTACTTGTTCGTTAATCCTTGCTCGTCCAGCTTCATCAGCTGTTGCTCGCACTGCGGAGAGTTGACGCCCAGCCTTAAGCAGTTTAACTGCACCTCAGGAGCGACATACTCCAAAACTTCTTTGGTAGTAACTTGCTTCCCAGATCCTCGGGGATTGGGAACAGCTTCCTCTAGTACCGATCCTCTCAAGGTCAGAAGTTCGGATGTCCGAATTATCAGCCTGAATTGATACTTTGAGGAGTGCGACTCCCCTGAATCCGGCAGCTTCTCCCTCTTCACAGAGATTGCTATCGGCCCCAGCTGCTCGTCCATACCAAACCAATTTTGGTGATCTTCACCGTGAAAATATTGGCGGTAATATCGCGCCCCATTATCAACGCTTTCGATTGGACGAGGTCCTTTTTGGAACGGGCATGTCGTCTGCCTCCACAGAGTCTCATTGGGTGGGCATTCAAGAATCGAGACTCCGCAAGCAAGAGCTGGTCGGTGAATCGCTCTTCTCTGATGACCTGGCTTACAGGGGTGCATTCGAGTTAGACTGACCTCACGTTCTTCTTCACTTCCGATCTCATTCCTAAAGAAGGGGCAATTTTCAAGAAGATCGTTGCACTGACCGTCTCCGTAGTCTTCATCTCCACTATCGCCGTCGGGCGTTGCTGATCTTGCCGTCATCATAGAGGCCGCTGAGGCCCCAGTTGTGGTGTTTCTGCGTCGGGCCAAAAGAAGACCTCTTAATTTAGCAGCGTATCCCAAATTAGCTGTAAGACTCTGGCAGTCGTAGTGCGCAAAAGCTCTGCGTCTCTGGCGCTCCTCAATATCCGCTGAGGTGGTCGACGCACTATGCGTCGAGACCGAGGTGTTATGAGTGATCGTCACTGAAGAGGACATATTCACCGAAGTGGTCATAAAAGTGCAATCGTCGACTGCTACCGTGTTTTGTCTTCCTCCAGTTTTATTATTTCCGCTGTTGGGGCCCCACAGCTTGTGCAGTTTATTTCGCAACTTGGGGCTGGAGGGCCTATCTAAATTATGTGAATCATCACTAGTACTTTGGTGCAAGCTAAAAAAATTGAAATTTTTTTTAGAAGAGTTCGATTGTGGGCAAGGTGCATCATCTTACCTGGAATCTCCATTCACCCCAGATGGGTTATGCAATACTTTCCCTTTAAGAAATTCCGCAGGTCCAGGCGATCGTTGATCAGTCCCGATCACGCCAAGCACGGCCGGCCTATAGTCTTGGAGCATCGCGAAGAAGCTCTCGCTGGTTGTTCCTCCCGGTGTGGTGGAGATGACATCAATCGAGCCGTGACTTCCGTATTCGCGTCTTAGATTACTTCCAGAAGAATTCGCTGCATCGCTTTGGCTTCCATTCTGATCGTGCAAAAGTTCTAGGCTCGAATTGCTCCTGTAGAGATGCTCTGGATTTAGGTAGACTCGAGTTGTTGCGGCCGGTGCAATGGCACCGTTTGTGACTCGGCTGTTTTGGAGGTGGCGCTCGTTCACGGAGCTCCTCGGACCCGACAGGCCAGCCCCAACCCGGGCCCGAAGGACGTTGCTGTTGTAGTACTCGACCGCGTGGATGGCCTGCTCCCGGGCTGAACCCGACCTCGGCCTGTGGCCCACTGTCGGCTGAGACGAACTGATCCCATTCGTTGAGGTCGCCGACGTCATTATATACGTCGACGATGGATGACCATTTTGCCCAGTTAGAGAGCCCTGTGGTCCTCCAGAACCACTGTCTATTTGGATGTCAATCATCCCATTGTTGGTATCCTGTAAGATGAAAAATATTTCTTCATAACGATCCATTTTTTCCATTAACGAGTTATTACTAGCCAATTTGGCATACTAATTTTCAATAGCTTTATTTTTATGTATATACGTCGAATCAGAGCTCTTTGGGGAGACTACTTTAAGTATTATTGGGCCAAATTCGACATGTTATTGGTAGGAGCCATGAAACTTATAATTTTGGCTCATGGAAGTTGATAGATACTCTATAATTAAGAGATTCAAACTTTCCCTACGCTTTTTTCTTTTTTAAACATTTTGGCGTAAGCCCCTGGCAACGACTTTCAACTTTGAAGTAAACATAATCCCGCCCAAATAGGAAGCCAATTAATTTACCATTTCTGATCAGATTCGTTGTGGGCACACGAAATTTTTAACGAGCTACCATGAGTTTTACAAATTTTCATGCTAAAAGGTAGCAAAAGTAACGCCCGCAATCAAACTCTGAACTTAAGAAGCCTTGTGTGCATCCTCGACCAAAATAGGTATTCCCAAATTTAAAGGCCACTTCGTTTCGCGAGCACAACGAGAAAAAAATATTCTGGGCGTTTTCTAATAAATCAGCAAAAAATTACAAACTGCTTGAGGTGAGCAACATGCAGGTAATTGCGAATGGACAGTTTCAATCAAGCAAATCTAACACCCACAGCGCGGTCGAACAAATTCGAATTTCAAAGATATCGACCTGATCTGGCTGGCTATGCGTGAAGACAAAAACAAACCGAAAAACCGATCAAATCGAGGACCGTAAAAGAAGTTTGTTTGCTCTCGCGTGGGAGGCTGTTTCCCAATAAATATGGTATAAATAGGCATATTTATTAAACAACAAAAGGCCAGAGGAAGCAGCAGAGATACATCGAACGCGCGGGAAAGCTGCGGCTCTGGCCAAGATTGATTTTTTTACATAAGAAATTTGTCGTCTAATGGATATTCTTTTTGTGGGAAAGTTAGAAAACTGATCAGTGGCTTGGATTTATGGAATATACAAATTATGCAAATTAGATAATGCTATTGTGAAATGGGTAAGCGTAAGCGTAAGCGTTAAGTCAGTGGACAGGTTTTTCTTAAGACAGTTTCTGCCGAGTGTGGGCGTCGTAGGATTTGCAAGATTGATAAAAAAATGTGATTGACTGTAAACAGCGGTAGTAACGGATAGAATGTCCCAAAACAAAATGGCTAAATTCTTTTACATGGGTTTTAAAAGGGTGTTTATAGTTTCAATACATTTGAATAATGTCGTTTTTCTTATTTAAGTTGTTTTGACCAAAGAAGAAAGAAGTTGCCATTAGTCGTCCCGTCACATTATATTCAAAATCTCGGAGAACATGGAAACCAAGAACAAAATACATACATATATATGTTTTTATAATGAAATACGAACAAACGGTGAATGCTATTACATATATTGACTGGAGTTGGATTATATATTCCATTTATATTCCACCAAATCCCGCGAAACCTCATCAGTTGCATTTTTAATTTTTAGCATGTTCACTTTGAAATCTCGTTGAAATTTTATGTCATCAACAAAGCAGACTAGACCAACTCCAAGCTCCTTACACCTACTATTCAATTCCGTCTGTCAGATTCCCTTGCAGAAAATAAAAGATAAAAAAAGGTCTTTCTCTTAGGCAAAGCCTGGATGCACTTAATCAACCAGAAGTCCAGTAATTTATTAAAATTTCAAATTTAGTTCAATTGGTGTCAACTGAGTTAATTAGAGCTCGGCTTGAATGATGACTCCTCCATTTTTTTTAGTGAAAAGAAGCCTACATTTTCCTGGTTCCTCACTGCGGTTTCGCTGAATGCAGCGGCCTCACCGCTGAATTAGTTGTAGAATTGCACTTCAGTCCGGCTTGAGTGCTCTAAGTAATAATTTATGCGCATAAGAGTTGCTTTGGTTGGCTCTAGATCTACATGGGCATATCTCTCACTGAGCGAGACTCCGATCCGGGCAGTGGGCCCAATTTAAATTTTAAAGTCTAATTGCTCTCTTAATAGTGCGTAATTGGCTCAGCAATGGTTTCATTAGGTAGGACTGCTCCGGGGCATTGTGCCACAAAGGAGGAATTAAATTTTCATTCAATCCCCTGTTATTTCTGGAAGAGCAGGAGGAGCTCTATCTCGAGTGGCTTTGTTTTGTGGGGCAATGTGGGCAAATGCTGGCCGAGGGACACGGCTGGTCTGATCAGGACCTTCCCGCCGATTTGTACCTTTTCAGGAGCTATGCAGAAAACCCCTGAGCTTTTCTGGCTCAATGAACCTTTTTGGGCTGGGAATTGCAGCGGGACGCATGAGTGACTCCAGGGGGGTAGTCGACCGAAACGCAAACGTTTGCACAAGGGTTTAGGTCATTTGCACGCCTTTTCTCCCAAAAGGAACGTAATTAGTAGCTGAAACCGAGGTGTGTAAACTTAATTATTCTGTTTTTCGTGAGAAACCATTTTATTTCAGTAAGCCACCCACACCCTAACGAGCACATCTTTTTGATTACATAACCGAAATCAATTACGAATTTCAGTTCGACAATGGTTCAAATCGGAATGCCCAGACTTTATATATAATATCGCCTTGAGATGTGAATTTTGCTGAACGACAATTAAACTGAATATCTTTTGTTGTTCATAAGACAAATGCGGCAATATATCCAAACCCGCAGTCTCATCGTCTTCTAAACAATTTTTGGCTCTTCGTCAGCGCGATGGCCTCGTTGGCAGCATACCAAAATTCTATTTTTTTTTTTACATAACAGTCGACAAACCATTAAGTCGTACAAAAGGAAATTTGCATGAAAGTTACATTAAGAGCACATCGATTTGCTCTTACAATTCCGCCGCCGATTGCGTAAAAATCGATTGATGAATGCCCCTGACTGAGCCTGGTCAGTGTTACGTTCTGAGGGAAGTTGGGGCGATTTGCACAATTTTTGACTAGACAAATCCGCGTATCGAAATGGACCGGTCTTCTTTGAATAGGTGGGCAATTTAGGAGATTATCTCTCCCCCACCGACGCACTTAAGCCGAACACCTAATTAAAATCATTTCAAACAGCATCTGGCTCGCGGACCAGGCCCAGATATCCGTCTATCTTTGGCGGCTTAAGAAGGAAACACCCGTCCAAGTGTCCCATGTCTCAGCATCCAAGGCCGCGACACAAAGCGCCAAATCATTGATTGACTGGCTGGCTAATTGGAGTCGTTCGATTGCGGCACTCTCACAGATGAGACATTGCTAAGTGATGATGAACCGCTGGATCTTAAATTAAAATATTCGTAAAATGCGTCGATTAACAATTCAGGGGAGTGAGAAATGGCCGTGCAAGGTACAACCAAGTCCAGGTGTGTCGTGCTCTGAATGAATGAGACGGTGACTCACAATTGTTATGAAATCTACGGATTAAGAAGCTTGCTACGAGTAAAAGATTTGCACTATTCCATTAAGATAGAGTACCACGGCTTTGTTGTTAACAACGTCTAAGAGTCTTTGTTTTGCCAGAAATTGACCACTCGTTGTCCAAGCTAATTTCGATTGTTCACATCTTTCGCGGACCATGGGGGCACATTTTAGGAGCAGATAAAATTAAGTAAGGCGACATGTTTCGTGGCGACATTCATTAGTGCTGCGTGCTTTAAGGTGCCTACGCTGGCCAAATGTTGAAGTCTTGCTAAGTCGACCCTTTCCGTGGTTTCAGTTCATAAACTACATCTGGTGACGAAGTCTGGGTCTCGGCATTCGTAGATCAAAATTTTATTTTTTTTTCTTCGCACCATCTAGGGCACTACTATATCATGTAAACACTTTTTTTGTTATGTTGTATGGCATATTGGTGGCAAAGACCGAGCCTGCAAGCCACGTGATGCCGTTGAGCGGCTCTGGGCAGTGCAAGTTCTTCACTGTCTAAGCCTTATGTAATCAAGTTTATGTCATTTATGCTTGCTTCAGGAAATTTGGAAGAAATTCCGGTTGTTAGACACAAATCTTGAGACGCTTAAGACAGTGTAATTATTTAAATTGGTTTTATGGTTATTTGCATTCGTGTTTCCAATAAAAGAAAATGTTGCTTATGTAATTTGATTAAAGTTAAGCCTCTTGTTATTTTGCAACTCCCAACCTTTCATTAGAGGAAGTGCACTTCAATTATTTCCATAGAATACCCTTAATTTAATTTAGTTTAATTGATACGCTCTGTTTGCTATCGAGGAACAAGGAAGTTAGTTTTAATGTTTGGAATCCAGTAAGTAGGTATTTCATATTTCTTTTAAATCTTAAATGATTCACCAATTCCGACAACTTTCTTAGTAATAAATTTTTTAGAGCCAAACTAGTTGACGAATTTCAACTGTGTCTCTGAGTAATCTCACGTAAGATGAATTTTGAGACACACGTAATAATGAAATCAGACAAATTGTTGCTTACGGCAAGAATTTTTGTTGTATTACGTTTCCTAGCCGAAATCTTGTAAATAAAATAAACTTCCTTCGGCAACATATAGCTTACTAAGCACGTTTCGAGAGTTTCTCAAAATTACTAACTTCTTGAACTTGTTCCTGTTTTAGATTATTGTTTCGAGGAGATAAAAACAAAATTAAAAACCCTTGTCTTAATTCTATGAAAAGTATTTAAAAGTTAAAAAAAGGTATGGAGCATTTCTACCAGCATCGAGGAGTTAGCTTTCTGATAAAAAGGTTGTATGTAGATAATTTTAGAAATTGTTAATATAGTTATAACTATATGAAGACATTTAGATCTTATTTCAGTCTTCTTTTTGCATGTAAGTTATATAAAATAGTATATGTTTCACGAACTCTTGAATATCCTCTTTGTACTGTTCTGCATATAATAGTACAAGGCAACTGGTGGTAAGGTTTTTTGTTGGTAAACACTCTTGCTTTGGAATAGACAGCGTTAAAGTGTAAACAGCGCATCACAACAAAATCACAGTGATGCCACTTAAGCATACTTTAACAGCCTCTTAAAAAAGCCTTATCTTTGTCCCCAAAATGGCAGTAAAAGTGCCCTCGGCTCGCGAACAATTCGTGGTCTTATGTCTTCGGTGATAAACAAAGTTTTTATGCGTTCATTTCCTGGCAGATAAACATCGCCTTAAGCGGTTCTTGTTTACATTTGCAAAAAAATTAGAACAGGTTCCAGGTGTCCACTTTGCAGGAAAATGACTTCATTCTTCTCTCGCGCCCCTTAAGGATTATTACGACGACCATTTCCTTCTTAGCGTCGACTTCACTTTTCTCCGCAGTGGAAAAAGCCGTTTGTTAACTATCTGAACTATCTGACAATGGTCGGTTTTGGAGGCAAGACAGTCAAACAGAATCTGACCAGTTTTGCTGGAGCAGTGCATCGTGAGGTTTTTCCCTCCGGGGGGAAAAGTCATTGCCGCGAATGAAGTGCAGGTACGCGCAGAAAACGCTACTCCGCGCGCTACGCAGCTAGAGATATCGTCTTGCAAAAAGCGGTTAGGCTACCTGAGAGCTCCCATTACCTTTTTCATCTGATCTATTGTGGCACAAACACACTAAAATTGTCCTATAACAAGACACGATTCTATCTCGACTCTTTTATTTCACCTTTTCGTCTCCAATTAAGTGCGGCAGCATGTCATACCTTTACTACGATCAGTGCGCCGCCGCCGTGGTCTCAGCCAGATCTCGAGGAGGGCTTATAGGCGAAAAAGACGATAAATAGAAGAAAAAGGCTTTCAAGAAAAATATAACCGGTTCTGAATTGGAGTCAAGAGTGTTCGAGAAGCTGGCTCGGTGTTGGAGCTAGGTACGGGTACCTATCGCGTCGCTGGATGCTGCTAAGCCCCTTGATCTGTACAGCGTCTTCCATTTCTCCACCTCCAGTGGTATTAGTTCCGGTTGGATCTTCTTTTTGCCGACTTTAAGACGATATTACCGTAAGGCTATGTGTGCATCGCGTTAAAGTTCGCTAAACTCAAGGAAATCAAAATAAATCGCGCAACAGTCCGGCAACTTAATGTTGTTGGCCCAGACTTTGGCTTAAGACATTTTTCATAATGTGCTCAAAGTTGAAGCTGGATAAATAATTATTTCGCAAAGGAAGCATCCAATTAAGGAGTAGACAAGATTTTGTTGAAGCTAGGCGCAAATTAATTAGTCTGCGCGACTCTAATTTCGCGTTAAATACACGATGAAGGATTTCCTTGCTAGGTAAGGAACCGTCGCAAGTTAAAAGATTTACATGCCATTAGACCATCCTGTAGAAGAATGTTTTTCCTATTCAGGAAGTGGAATCCGAGGAACACGCTCATTTGAGTTACTTCACATTTCCATAAAGTCAGCTGCAGCGATGCAATAAAGCACTATTTTCGTCCGAACTTTATGTGGCAGATTGCAGTAACTTTTAATTACTTCTTTGAAACCCCTTTTATGGAGGTGACAAGGTGTGTAAAAACTATAATTAGGCCCAGAACTTTGTTGCAATCATTTGTTTTCTTGTATATCTAACATGATGTTAATATAAGGGTTTTGTTCTGTAATAAAATATTTACCCAACATAGCATAACTTATAAATTATATTTAAATCTTTAATTACATTCAACTCTATTAGTATAAGTTTAGGAATTCAGTTTTTTCTGCCGATTGTGAAATTCAGCTATTGCTTTTCTTAAGCTAAATTTATGACAAAAACTGAATATTCACGGCAATATTTTTTGTCGCATAGAATATAAAGATAATTGTTAGCAAAACTCATGAGCTATAGAGAAAGCTTGCAATTATTCTAGCAAAAAATAATAGTACATTTTAGGCCTAGAAGTTATATGAACGAACACCTGAAAAAACTACTACTTCCGGACGTCTTCGAACAAAAATAGTCAAAATTTCGCTTACAAATTATATGTCTCCGTAAATGGAAAAGGTTAAAAAGCAAAAAATTTAAAACCATTAAGTTGCCTAAGAGCGAAATTCACAGGCTTTTAGCTCAACTCACATAATTCGCAATTGCATTCACATCTTTCAGAAGTGATTAATAAATTTCTGGCACGAATTACATGTTTTCGTCCACTTACGAGTAATAAATGACTTTCAATTAGAGCTCGGAAACTGCTGATCAATCAGAGCTCATAGCACACTTTACGGAACTTTCTCTTTCAATTTCTCTGGAATTTTGTACTAATTTGTAAGATGAATTCAACAAGGAGAAAAAATGTATGAAAAACAGAAGGTGTACAAAAGCGCATTCAGAATCACGCAATCGTTGCAACATAAAAACAACTAAAAACATTTACAATTTTTCTCGTTTTAATGAGTTCCATATTTCACGAGATCGATCAGCAAGTTTCCTTTTAACTTTCTTCTTATGCTCTAGGTCTCAATCAAGCAAGACCGTTAAAAAAGATGCATATATTCTGTTTTACCTGGTTTTACCCGATGGTCTGAGCTAATTGGCATCCGCAGTACAACTCTTAACCAATCATTCATGGCCAACCGAATCGGCCGGTAGAAATTGCGTCTCCTTGCGAGATCGCCGCCGACCCAGCGCACGGTTAAGTTACTTACGCTGGTCTCACAGTGACCCATTAAGGTGATTTTTACCTTTTATCGACCCCGTTTCGCGCATCTCGTCTTGATTTGTTTTCATTTTCCATCCACTTTTCGACTTCCTTCTTGCGGAGGCCCTCGAGGCGCGTACCTCGACTCGAGCGGGCAAAAGAAGAGGTGCAAGACCTCTTGCTCCTCCAGCCGAGAGTCTTAATAGCGAATTTTGTAATACGACGGTACTCCGCGAGGGCCAACCGCTCCAAAGATGTCGTTCATGCCACGCTTTTATGCTCCAACATAGTGCTGTTACTACGACCAGAACGACAGGAAAAAAGATACTGGAATAAAATAAAAACGCGCCGGATTGGGGCCTATGCCCTGTGCCGTGATGGCGCATAAAACTGTTAAAATGGAGAGTTCAAGCACACTCTGAGCCGAGCCAAGGCGAGGGACAGGAGCAAGAAATCCCAACTTCTTTAAGACGCTGGTCGAGAAAACTTGAGTAGTACAAAAAGATAAAATAAAAAGGCAAAAATAAAGAACCCGGGTATATGTATAAGAGTTAAAACTCGTTCATTGTGGTGCTGTAACTCTCGAGCATAAGACCCGCTTATGTGAGTCACTTGAGACCAGCATCACTGGCCAGCCGCCTCGTAAAATCGCCACACGGAGCAAACGTAAACAACAAAGAAGTCGTGCGGTGCATATCTGGACTAATGTGGTTTTCAACGAAATGAAATAATCGCAATTTGCAGCAGTTTTTCATTTCTAGCGATTCTAGTGACTTAGGGTCCTCAAGTCTTCCTCCTCGCGGTCTCTTGGCCCAACGAAGGGCCTCTGGGCTCTTCAGAGGAAATTATAGCTCAAGTACCAGGATATGCGCAAATTATGGGCATTTGCCGCGTTTATAGGCGTACGATTTTATGATGAATATTCTTCGCTAGGAGGTAGCCTTATTTCGCCGCGACTTGGCTATGAAAGTTCAGTTTGAAGGCGAGCAGGTTAGAAGAGTACTTTGATTTTTTTGATTGCGAAAAGTAGTTAAGAGTTAACTTAGGTAGGATGAGCAAAAACGATCACGTATTAATATTTATATATTTATTTATAGCATAGCAATTCTAGTATCAACGGAAGAGGTGTGTTAGTCATGTCAACACTTAAAACATTTAACGAACAGTGTAGAACAAAACCGGTCAAATGGGAGTCGGATACGCGTACGATTATGTTCCCTAAGACTGAAGTTATTTAGTTAAATTCATCAGCCTCTTTAAAAGTAATAAGACCTAGGATTAATAATTTTTTTACTATCTTCTAAAATAGCAGCCTTTTTTTCTTCTTTTATGTTTATCGTTAAAAATTTCATAGGAAAACAAAATGAATTCTTAATAAGTATTTCAAGGAAAGTCGTTTAAATAATTACCAGTAACTCTTATCCCTTTTCTCAGAAACTCCCCACATGGAAGTATGAAGAAAAAAATGAAATTTCAAAAAGAATGAATTAATTGCGTAGCACGCAGCGGAGCTAAGAAGCCCGATGGCCTGCCACTTGAGAAGAGGCAGACTTGACGATGGTTCTGAGTGTCGATGACATTCTTCGTCAATTAGCCTCGAAGACGCTGAGACGGACGCCGCGGAATGCGAATCCAGCTGCTGACCGTGCTGGGCCTATAAAACGGCCCAGGAGCGGGGTCTCCCCGGGGACCCTCAGTTCGTGCGAAGACGTTCCCGAATAGCAGCACGTACCATAAGTTTGGGTCGTAACGGCTTCGATCATTTTATGTTACCTGATCGAACCCGGCTTCCTGTTCGCGCGATTGATTATTATTTATTCAGTGTATAATGGCCGCTTCTTATAAGGAGCTCGGTCAACATCAATTAACACCTTCTTCGCTCCGACGAAATCGGTTGGGGACTTGTTTGGACAGTGGTTGCACAGCTCGAGTCGGGTGGTGTTTGCAATTTCGATCAACGCTCGTATTTACTAAGAAATAGTGTCAATAGCCTGATAAATAACTTTTCTCGATTAATTTTTGTCGCGTGATTGCGTAGAATGGAGCTCTTTTGCAAATCTTTGGGTACATGAACATTAATGGTCATATCTTAAAAATTTGTTTTATTATAAAAATTTGAAATCAAAATTCAAATTAGATTAGATTTTACACTCAGACAAATTGGGCGTGCTAACCAGTTAAGTTTCCGGGTTCTGCGGTTACCCGACTGGATTTTATTAAATCAAGTTTTAAAATTATTTAATCAAGTAACTTCTATGCTTAAAACAACCAAACTGTCCTCAATTTTAAGAATTTCGTGCTTAATTTTAATACATAAAAAAAGCATGAATCAGTCTTATTTTAAATTTGTCTGGCCCGGCCGAGGCGTGCTAAAAAAATCGTATTTTTAGTCAGGAAATATTCTAAGCTAAAAATCATGTTGACGTGTAACAAGCATTCATTTTTTTGAGTGTATAGTCTGCGTAGTAGTTAATTAAATACAAGTAAAATATTGACACGAAAACAGTAAAAACTTTTCTTCTATATCGTATGTGTGGCTATTTATTTCCAAAGCTTGCAATAAATTGAATTGATTAGTTCTGATCGAAAATGGGGCACCAAATCAAAACAGATACGAAATCAATAAAGGTTCTTCCTGTAGTTCAATCGGAAATCGGAACAGACCAGTCATCTTCCTCTGACCTTAAATCGAAGCCTGGCGGGTGGGTTTCTTATCTTATCGGCTCCCAACCACTGATAGTGGGTAATGAATTGATTTCGAATAAAACTTCTTTGGCTCGCATTGAACCCAGTTCAGCTGATACCTTATCAACCTCAACGCGAGGCGGCTGAGCAGCGGCCGCAGCAGCACCGCGCCCCAAATGGTCTCGAATCAGCCCGACAAAGCTGGATCTGAACATCCGCTGCCGTGCAAAGCGAATTAAAAGAAAATCCGCGCAGACATCCTCCGCGCAGTTTGCGCCGGCCAAACACGTGCAATTATGTATATGCAACATTCGCCGCCGATGGAAACTCGGCAATTATCCGCGGCCATATGCAGGCAACTGAGAAACATCCACCGGGCAACACGAGCAACATGGCGAATCTCCTCGGAACAGCATTCAATCACGTCCCCGTTCGAATTGAATAGCCTCGGAAAAATACAAAGTTGGATAAAGACCCTCGTGGCTGGGGAAGAAGTTGCGGGCGACGTTTGGTCTTTGTGACAAATTTGACGACGGCAGGCGCACTTCAGTTCGGAAAGGCAGGACTTATGAAAAAAAGATTTGCCTGGGCTGGCCTCAGTTGGGCAATGAAATTTTTGTAATTGCATGAAATTAGGGAAATCGAACGACGTCACGTTTTCGGTTTTCATTAGTGTTTTACTGTGCGCCAATTACGGGTCTCGACAGACGTCCGACAGCCACACTGTGGTTATCTACCAATTTCAGGTGAGTTAATCGCCTGCCAAGATTATCGTTTATCGCCTTGGGTGCTTGATATAGCAAATGTTGGTCAATACTAAATACAGTCGCTTTTATTTGAACGCAAACAAATTAAGTACGTTTTGAGTTTCAGTAGAAGGACTTTATTGCTGGATGAAATTGAAATGGGCTTGATAAAAACATTTACGTTAATTGCGTATAATACATTTTAATCATTTTAAATTTTCAGTTGATTGCACCATAATTTTTAAAGTCTTTTATGTAATAAGTTTTATATAATTCTTATATAGCTATTTTACTTGAATAAATTGGACAAATTCATATTAATTTTCTTTTTTCAAACTTAATTTGAAAAGGGCTCCAAGCGGAAGCTATTGATATGCGGAACTATTCTAATGTTTACAAATTCTCCAAATAGTCGACGAACGTTAACTTAGCTAAATGGTAAAGACCATTAAAAACTAATTTTCCTGAAGCCCATAAAAGCGGCTATTTAAATTTCATTTCTTCCCAGGCTGCGTTCCGAATGTTAGCGATGCACTCGCGCCAAATAGAGTTACAATGCACCCGAACGCACTTAATTTGAATAGACAGCTCCCCAAAAAGACTGAGGTAAACAAAAAATAGTTATATAGGCATCGTCTACGTCTATTTCCAGCGCATTCAATGCGCAATGGAATTGTAAACAACAATAGACGCATCTCGACACCAGTATTATGTTGAAAATGGAAAAAATCACTTTCAATTATTCCCCTGCGTCTGGTGCGCTATAAATAGAGAACTTTCTCTGGCTGAAGAAAGGCTGAACCAATTAGGAGCACGATCCACCTTTGGGAGCTCGTGCATAATCAGTAATCACCTTTAGCTGATTGCATACGAATGGGCCGGGCTCCTCTCGGCATCTTACATTATGCAAATCTAAGATCGCTCCTTTATCTCGTGCTGTAATGATGCACAGAACTCTGGGGCCATCGAACCTCTTCCTCAGCCCGTGTTTTCACTCGCTGCAGATTCTGGCGGTGCTAAACCACGCGTGGAATTGAGTGCGCACTCAAAGGTGAGGATTCTCATTTATTTGTCACGGGACTGGGATCTGGCCGGGTCTGGGGCTCGCCTGGATAAAGTGTGAAAATAGAACCAGTCGCCCGGGTTCACTTGATATTCTCACGATAGGGCGGTATCGGCTTTCAGCAATTGGTAGTCGAGTTTCAGTGATTTAATGTCTATTTAATATAGACGGGGTTGTTAATTACGAACGGGTTTTGTGCCTCAAATCCAGTTTTTATGAAACCTTAACAAAGTTACAAAATAATCTTATTACGAAAGGGGGATGACTTCATTGTTGATCCTGCAAGTTGTTTCTCCTTGAAGATTTTCACTTTTATTGAATCTTTTTATTTGTTTGTATGTTCTTCTATTATTCCCTGTTGAGCCAACTAGTTTTAGTGTGGTTTTCGTTATTTAAAAATATGTTTCTTCGAAATTCTTATTGAGTATGTGATTCCAACATATTTATTAAACTATCTATATAAGTCCAAAATAAAGTTAACGTTAATAAGACTTATTTTAAAAAATAAGTAAAAGTTGCTAAAATCGTGCAAATGAATGGTTTAAAAGTTGCGACCGAAACATTTTACATCTGCCTTTGTTAAGAGAACAAAAAGGAAAATAAATTAAGAAAACAAATCTTGTTGTCTGAGCCTCTAACATTGCAATTATTGTAAAAAAAGCGTCTTACAAAACAATGACCCCTTTTGCCTCTGGGAAGTGATTACTAAACAAAAGAAAGTCACGCAAATCTCTCAAGACTCCTTTTTCTCTTCACTTGCATCGGCCTCCAATAAATCGTGAAAAGAACGTCTCACCTCATTTTCCCACGCCCTCCTCTGATGGATTTATAGGCCTTTAGCAGTTCTATAAATTCTTCGAAATGAGCTAAATAAAAATTCATTTGTGGAAAATGCGGCATAGTACGCTGGGCCGGTGTCATCATCGCTGTCCAGAAATAACAAATGCCCGCAGCTCGACGCTCGTTTTTGTCATCATCATGCATAAGTATCTCAGAGGGCCGCGAGGTCCCATCGCGTCTGAATATGCTGCATTGTTTGCGCAACTCGCATGCAACTGAGAACGCTGCAGAAATCGGATACCATCGCCCTAATAACGCCAGCACGTATGCCCCTACACAAAAACGGCGGCGACTTTACTCTGCCCCATAAGTCGCGCGCGCCAGTGGATCTTTATGTAGTCGCACCGAGTAAATTTAGAAATGTGTGACTTGCTGCATTTGCTAACTGGGCAGCGAGGCATTGCTTGGAAAATATAGTACTGAAAGCGTGAAAAATTACATCAGAGAAATAATTTTCTGAAAAAAAGGTACAATTTTGTTGAGTTACTGCAGCGCGATTTTGCTATGCTCAGATATTTTCATATTAATCTGCTCTGGTTAGGCTGCGAGTAGTGCGATCATTTCATTTCAAAACAATGCAAAGCCACATTAATTTTTCAGGCAAACATCGTGTGCAGAATTGAATCGCGGCAAATTATGCATAGAAAATGAATTTGTCGAGGGTTTTACAAAATTTCCACAAATATTACACAGTGCGTGACAGAATGATTTTTGTTTTAGTTGCTATAATTACAAAAGTCATTTGCGATTGCGTGAATGAAAAACATGAAATTCATCGCTCTTATACTTGAATGTAAGTTTTCTAAAAAATTATTAATAACTATTATATATAAGCTCTCAGTATGTAATTGTTATACGTATTCTCTAAAAATACCATAACTGTTATATAAACCTTACAAAATTTTGAAAAAATCAGAGCGACTTTCTTGATAGCCAGACGAGTAAATTTTCGCACGGTATGACCCGTTATATTTCTATAATAATTTATGGGTTCTAAGTTAAAATGAATAATTGATATCTTTTATTACATACAAATACATTTTCATTCGTTCAATCGATTTTCTTCGGCCTCTATTCCACTGCACTGTAACTTGAACTAAGAGTCGAGATATGCCTTTTAAAGTGAAAAACCAGTAACCACTTGTCTTTTCTAAGAGCTTTTGAAATAAGTTGTCTAATTAATTCAGCAAATCACCCCACTTCCTGCTATTAAGATATTCCCATAATGGAGCATTTCGCCTTATGCAATTATCGCAACCCTAAAGGAATTTAATTCCTCTGGTCGGGGGCTTGTTCTGCGGTGGATTCGGTAGCAGCGCAGCTTTGTATCCATGGAAACTCGCGACGTGAACAATACTCCATGTAAAGTGCTCGCGGCGCAATTAAATTAATTTGCATAATTACATCGGAATATTGAAGAAACTCAATAACACTTGGATAGAATCACTTCGACTTCCCGTGGAAGTGTTTGCATCTTGAGCTCTTTGAACTGAACCAAGCTAAGACGGGGGCGGAGACGTGGTCCGGGGAAGGTGGACGCAGCATCTTAGCTTCAAGCTTGAGATGAGTTTTCCATCTTTTTGTTGAGCGATGTAACAGACACCGCGGTTACAATTGCATTTGAGTCGGGTTACGCCGAGTGACCTCAGACCCAGAAACATAGAGGCGGGCTGGGAAACAGTGGTGTAATTGCTTCTACAGCCGTAGAGGAACTGTGGGCAGAGGCTGTTAAAGTCAGACTTCTATGCTGGCTGACGACAGTCTTTCAGTCCAAATACGTAAGTGCATCTCTCGCAGCCAGGTAGACGACTCACTGAAAAGGAATTTAATCCCCGAACAGGTGTGATTAGTAACTACCTGCCATCGGCGGAATAACCGTCAAACGAAAGCACTTTCTACGTGCGCTTTTGCCTTGAGTTTTTTCCCGAAGCCGGCAAATAACGCACAGGAGTCGTAATCGCCTCCAAGTCTGAGCTTCAATTTCCTGCTAATCTGAAAGCCCCACAAGTGAACCAGGTACGACAAGTGCTCCTCCTTTACATTTTCTCAGCATTTCGCGTTTATTGATTTATTTATTTCTATTTTCCATTTTCCCTGCTATTTTCAGTTGGAAAATTTTTCAAATTGTAGGTCGAGACATTGACGGTACTCAAAAAATTAAAATCCACTCGACTCGACATATCTTTTGCTATTGGGAGCAAATTTCTCAAGGAATTCAATTATTGAATTTGTGCAAATCTGGTGCCGGGGTTGCTTAATTTTGTGATATTCCACCTTGGAAATATCCTCGAAACTAGAGCACGCTGCGGTGGTAATTGATTCAGTTGCTTAGAATTTCTGCACAGAGAATAATTTGATTTCAAGGATTTTCGCTTCATTTTTGCAGATTGAACACGAATTTCGAATTCAAACCGAAAAAGTATTAATGAGAAATTGCGGAATTGATGTGTTCCTTTTGAATAATTAAAAAGCGAGTTTATAAATTCAGATACCATGTTAGTGTGAAAATAATTACCTACCCACTGTTATAACTTCAAATGGTGGCACAAATTTCAACTTACCTGAAAGAGAAAAAATTTAAAATTTATATTGAATTGAAAAAAATAAGTTGAGTAAGGAATGGCTTAATATAGATTCGTGCGGAATGCCCTGGAGTGGAAAAGCAAGATTTACTGGGAAGTAACTATCTACATATTTAATTTAAATAAATTGAAATTACTACAAAAACTACGATAACATCAGATGACTAAGTCATGTTTTCCTTGATTTACTGTACTCTTATCTGATCTTGATCTATGTGTCTAACTTAGTAAAATTTATTTGATTTGTCCTCGTTAGATATCTGATTTGAAATTGCGTCAAAACTCAGTTTGGAGTTTCTAATTTAATAACTGGTTTTTTTAAACGTCGTATTTTTAACAATATTTTATCTAGGACACCTTGCCCAATTTTAATCAACATCAGTAATGGTGTAAGAATTCTTTCTTTTTTGTCACCCAAGTTAAGTACACAAGCATAAATGACTTCTTTTAAGAATTCGAAATTTCTCTTTCTGTTCCTGCCCGAGCTATGTTGTATTCGCTAAGAAATACTGCTAAAAATAAACAATCACACCTTTCTGCTTGGTTCAACATATGAAAACATTTATGAATATGCGGAGGATGACTCACAGGTGAATTGAATTACTTCATTCACCAGCCACCGCCTAATTATCAAATAGATCCTAAGCCGAGTTATGCAATTGATTGCAGTGATCAAAGCGATCAGCGGCTGCGCGGCCCCACCTGACGAAGGTAATTCTTAATTCGCCGCGACAATGCGAAGCCGCGCGCGCACATTACAACAGCATCGAAAAAAGAACCATGAGTCGCGGCGTGGCTGACAAAATGTTTATTATTAATCGGTCGGATTAGGCAGTCTCTCTTTGGATATGTTTGGGCGATGATTAGATACAAAAGCGGAATTGCCCGGGGCGGAGGTTATACCTTCTTAAAACCAACTTGGCATGGCGCAGGTGAACGGCCGCCCCCTTTCGGCTTCTGGGCGATTTGCAAAATTTAATGCAAAGCACAAACCTTGCGTAATGCGTCTTACCTGCGGGGCTGTTTATCATAAGCGCGGTTCGATAAATTGATTTGTCTGTCACAGCTGTCTCAGGGCAGGATTTGCTTCTAATTTACAGCCCGAAAAATCGCCTTTCCAGCCATCGCCCCATTCATTTTCTGTGCGGGGCACCAACTCGTTTGGGTGGTTTCTAAGAGGCTGTTACTTCGGTACATGCTACAAAACGAGCGACTTTCGAGGGATTACGGGTGAAATTAAAAAGATAACAATTGATCAGCCCCAGGACGCAGTGGGAAATCCAGTGAACGTTGTCTGGGAAAGGTTCTTCTTTTATTCCCTGCACATACTCAGCGTGCTCGATTCAGGCCGGGCCGGTCCTGGAGCGGGAGCAGCCTGTTTCTGGATGCCCGGAGCCCGGTCCAGACCAGCTCCTCGGCGGTATCATTAGCAGCCAGATAGGCAGCAGGAACATCTGCCATCTGCTGCTAGTGTCTGTTTACGTGGTGTGGTTCGCTTCGACGTAGGTTCGGAGTGGATTGGGTTTCACCAGGTTTCACCGGGTTTCACGCAGGGCCCCGAAGGGATTCGATCCAGTTCGATTTGTTCGCCTCTCCCCAGACCTCGTTGATCGGAGGAGCCCCATGAACCTCCTTCACAAGCTGCGAACGGCCGCAAAGTAGGAGGCTTAATGCCACTTCCTCCCGAACTTGTATGATGCTAATAAGTCTAGTCCGCCCTTTTGTTCTGCTCGTTTTGCGATGGGAGCAGCTGGATGCTGTGCAGCATCTGCAATCCGGAGATAGAAGAGCGCTTATTTTACTGCTTCCCCGGCGCAATAGATGCTATTTTATATCGGTTGCTGGGTGGAGAGTGAAAGGCGCGGAGTGCGGCCAGAAGAGCCCTAGCCACCGAAGAAAGCTTCCTGTGGAAACTTGAAATTGCCGGAGTCAGCATAAATTGCAGATTTCCCTTTCGTTGCCGGGCGCTATCTAGCGAGATCAGATTGCCCTTCCTGCACGCGGCGATAGTGCAAATGATTTCCTTCGCGGGAAGAGCACTTTAAAGCGGTCCCTCGCACATCCACCGCGCTGAAGGTGTTCGCGGCCGTAAGTAGATTAATTGGCATCCGGCTTAGATATATCCACTGATAAGATACGCCCGGGCTCTCGCTAAGCCGCGGCTCAAAGACTCCTCTTCCCTTTGCCGCCTCGCCGGCTTTATTCAGAAGCGACCAGGGCGTGAAGGGCGGCAGACGGGGTAGGGTATACAATTTTTTATTACCGCCCTCGTCGAATGTTTTTCATTCTATTAAATTGCCCGGTTCTGGTGGTTGGAAAAAGGTCCCGCACCTCGCTGAATAATTTTAATTCCAGGAACGGACACGATTTTGTTTTTTGTGAACTGTGCGGGAGTTATATAGAATTTTTCGGGGTCTCGTTAAAAAAAAAAATGGGTCCGGAAGAACCCTTGGGTCTTTTTATCAATCCTGTTTTGTTTTATCTGAAATATCACCTCCTCTTGACCTTAATCCGTTCTTCGGTCTTTGAAGTTAAATCACCCGTGCAGTGGATAAAGATTTTAGATTTGCATATGCAGCTAAATTCGCTTCTGACTTTGGTCTTATCAGCGCCTGGGGAGTGAGTAAACATTGACTTTGGTGTCGGTCGTTTTTTTATTATCATCAAATATTACTGACTTTTCTGAGGAATTACCCCGACTCCGAGGAATTTTCTTTCTCGGCCTTTGCGGCTCCCACAATCAGTTTTCGTTTTATCACAAGTTTAGAGCACTTCTTATCAGTGCGGCAATTAAATTTAATTCGATTTTTACTATTTAAGCGATAGTAGACCTTGCATGTAATTAGCGGGAGATAGTTTGAACGCTTTTCAGTAAAAAAAATGTTTTATTTATCAGATGCAGTAGCTATCTGCTTTCTTGTTTGGTGTGGAGTCCTTGTGTTATCATTTTGTAAAGTGTTCTAGGAAAAAAATAGCTTTCTCATTTTTCAGTAATATAAGGTGTAAATGAGACATGTGTTTTTAATCTAAATTGTTTAAAACTTCATTTCCCCAGAAATTTCTTAAATATAATTGTTTTCTTACGATATCGAAAAATATATCTCAGGAAAACCTAGATTGTTAGTGATAAGGAATTAAGCGGAAATTATTAGTGCCTAAGATTTCGATTAAATTTAGTTTGGCGAAGTTAAGGACGTGACATTGTGCAATTAAGATAACTTCAATAAACTTTAACAAACGCATAGAATCTAAGTACGTCAATGCGGAAAATTATGATGAACATGTCGCGGCAATTACCCTTTGAATGAAAGTTTTCTGCCTTCACGGTTTGTGAACATTTTTGCAAATATTTTCCGCAAATTGTAACAGAAATACAAAAAAATATAAAGTTACGAAAATAAAGGCAAATTCAAAAAGAACCAAAGATACTCCTAGTTCCGGTGATAGGTTCTGCCCTGTGAGCACGATGCGCCGATTTGATATGCCGCACGACATTGTATGCGTTGCTTAGTGTAATCTATTTTAGAAAATCCCTGCCACGCTCTACTGGCGCAATTACATTTAATATGCTTAAAAAACAATTGGTCTATCCAATTTGCTTGTACACCAAGTCAAAAAGTTTCCCATCGTACCGGTTGCCAGAAGGTGAAATATTCACACCAACAGACGAATTGCATGCTTTTGATTTAGACGATTTGCATGCACCATGCTTTATTTTAGCACGCAATACATCCTCCGGCTGATTTTAGCTACTAATTAGACGCTAGGACTGTGTACGCAGTGTGTTATTATGTTCGCATTTCATAAAACGCAGCTAATTAAGAATATTTATATATTTTTTTAGTTTCGCAGAGTGAGAAGTGTATGTTCATGTTGCAATTATCGGTGCAATCACAATAGGCCGAGTTTCCCAACTCTCCATTAAATCTAAATGATCGTCAGTTGAAGAAAGCTGAGAAAAAATAATTTCTTGAAAAGCCGGAGTCCAGTGGACCTATCTATGGGAATCAGACAACAATTGCGGAATCAGTCGAGTGTCCAGCTCTGCAGGCGCCCAGACCATGTACCTGGCGAGTTATCACTCCGCGAGAATCAGGAGTCATTAATTATAACGCGCAATTTGCGGTTAAATACCAGGGAAAAATATGATTGCCCCCTTAATCTCATATTTCTTGCCTTAAGACGTACGGTTCTGCATTCGCCGGAGCCCATAGAGGTGCGAAACAAAAGATGAGAATTTCCGATCGTATAGAAACCGCATCCGATCTGATCAGCCGCGATCATCCTGTCTGGGTTTCAGTATGCAAAAGGTGTGATCGAAATTTTGTCTTTGGGGCACATCCCGGATATTGCTCAAGAAAATCCAGGACTTTTTTGCCTCCAACATACGTATGTGCACCAATGACGAATTTGACACGATCACATCAAGATCGCTTTTTTCCTGAAAATGGCTTTTGTCTCTTCGTGGACGAAAGAACAAAGACTTGCAGGTGGCGCACGGTGAATCACTGTCTTAAGACAATACGTTGGTCAATAGGCGGCATCTTCGTATCTTCGATATGCAGTATCCCTATAAACGGTTCTTCAATCAGAAATTGCTTCGATATGATCCGAACAATGGCAGTCGACGTACGACTTCCTTGTTTTCCCACCGGTTACACAATCTAACGAATAAAGCCAGGGCTGGCGGCTGCAAAAACTAGCCAACTGTGTCCACAAGAGGAACAATGAGAATAACAATAAACGCCAAGAAAACGCAGCCCCAGCCTGGTTGGAAAAGGAAAATCTCCATGTTCGTCTGGGTGCATAAATCATGGCACCGGCAGCAGGGCCCCACTTAGCGCTCCCACGCGCTCCGCTTGCAGTGGCGAAGGTAAAAGTGCCCCGGCGTCGTACGTACGCGCACTGCTCCGGTTTACGTCCGAAGCAGTGCAGATTTTGTTATTTGCTTTATATACGGCAATCGCTTCCCTGATTTGCAGAATCCCATTTTCCGCTCATTGAGCGCTGGTTGCAAAACTGCCATTTTTACTGCAGCCCAGGAATTGCACCTTCTATAAAATAGTTCGTCTGCTGGTGCGTCGATTACCATGCGTAGAACATCGGCGCAGGTAGGCAATGAAGCCACCACGTACGAAACGTATGTAATTTCATTTGTTCTGAAAAATTTTTTAATTGTTCTCTTTGGAATGCAATTCATATTTGTAATACATTTCTAAAGATTAAAGGTAGGGTTTTCATATTAGCTACAAAACATAAATCAAGGACTGGTCAGAAGTTATCCTATGTACAAATGTTCGAATGCAAAAACTTGAATATATACGTAGCTGAATAAAACACAAAATATGTAATATCTTATAATTATATTATTTGGTAAAGTATTGCCCTAAAATAACAGCAGTTTCACATATGATTTCAAAAACCAATAACGAATTCGGAAAAATCATAAAGTTATTTTAAAAGAAAACGTACAATCAATGCAATCAATAGCCTTATTAGAAGAAGCGAATCGTATCGCTTCATTTTTCTATTGTATTAAATTGCATGCAAAATTTCTTTTAATAGCAATAGAAACGAAGTGATTCGTTGCATTTCTTATAATGAGGCCTAAAAGTTTTGTTTCGTTTGCAAAACGGAGGCAACATTGGTTAAGGTTTTATTGAAAAAAACAAGTCTAACGTAGAACAAATTTTATTTTAACGCATATTCAGTTAATCTTAAATTTGAGGTACTTAACCTATGTGAAGTTTACTATCGATGCAAACTTTAATTAAAATTGCAATTAAAAAGCTCATAATTTTAGTTGTAAGTCGAAAGTTCATGGTGACCCGTTAACAAAACCTGGTTGTTTTTGCCGGTTAAAACTAGCAACCCTGAACTCTTTAGCAACACCACCGACCTGAGCCTGCTCCTCTTCTGATCATATCGCACCTCTTAGCCGGATTAGCCGTAATTACTTCCCCCTCGTGCCGGCGAGCAAAAGTCGCTTTTTAGCGGCAATTATTTCCAATCGAGGTTAATTACAATAATCACGCATATGAATCTTGTTCATGGTGTCATGAGCAAGTATCACGGCTCATGGCGTTTTAACCGCGGTAACTGTGCTGTGATCCGGACGTCGATCACCAGGAAGAGCGAGCGCCCGCCAAAAGGATGGTCGGACCTCACCACAATCCGCTGTCGCGTTTGTAGAACAACTTAGAAAATTATGTGGAACCAGAAATTTAACCACAAAGTCGTTACCTTTTTTACGCCTCGAGCCCACTCGGTCTCCACCGGTGGTACGCACAATGCACGCAGTCTCTGTCCAGGTGAGCAGAACCATCGCGGTATGGGTGCTGAGCTACCAGAAAAAGAAATCAACTGTTGCGCGGTTTTTACCTGAGTGTGCTGAGATTGGAATAATCACGTATTCCCGCGGGGCAGGTAATTTTGAAATGAAAAGCTCGAGAGCTCCTCAGGTGGAAAACAAACTTCCGCCAAGAATATGAAATGAGAGTGCCTAGGCCTAGTCGAATTTTCCTGTTCGCTGAGGCGGGTGTTGGGAATGCCGCGAAAAAGTGGCTGCGATACACCGCCCCGAGCAGAACGCATACGGATGCTGTAACATAAATTGGAGTCGCGAAGGACAGGCGAAGTGTCTGTCGCCACATGACTAATTAGCTTAGCGCCGACGTCGACCTACTCGACCTACTCCAATTATGTCCAGTCCGCGTCCAGTCTGTGTCCAGTCCAGCTCCGTTGTACGCCGACTTCTAAGACGCAGAGCGGAAACCGAAGTGGTGGTGCGTTTTTTGTGGTGGTCAGCAAGCCGACGCCCCATCTCGCGGGAGTCGCGCTTGATTGATGGAAGGTCAATGCAGCGAATTGATTCGGCTGAGCCAGATTTGGGTCAGCGAAGGTGCTGCCGCTTTTTAGCTGACTGCTCAGCTTAAGCAGAGTCGCGTGGAAGCCTCATTGGCGAATTGTTTATGTAATTTTATGTTTGGGTGCTTTTTGCATTCGATTGGTTTTGGGTGCAAAGCCGGAGAATTTTTCTGTCTCTTGGTCGCGCCCAAAAGTGCACATGCGGCACCCATCCAAGCAAGAAGTTGGCAGCGCACCCCGGACATGGCAGCCCGCCTGAGTCTGGGCAGGAAGTGAATTTTCGCTGACCTCTGCTTGGAAGCAGAATGTTATTTATATTATGGGAATTTCGAGATATGCATGCCGAACTTTTGGACGCGGTCTGCGCCTTCACTCGGGCGTAGGCTGAATTTTTACATAAGCCGGAAAATTCATAACTTTTGGTAATATCCCAAATATTTGCAAAATTTAACATATGTCGAAAGAATCATTCCATTTGGCAATGATAACGTTCGGCTGCAGCATATACTTCAGTAATTTGGTCACCAGACTTTATGGGCGCGCAGTACTTGTCTGTTCTGCAGCAAAATGCGAAGGTCGATATTAAAAAAACTTCTTTTTATTTCTATGTGCTTAATACTTCTCTGTTAGTTATACTTAGTTATATGGTAAATTGGCTGATTTTAAAGAGGCGTTTTCTTTGAGTATATATGTAAGATCCTGAGGTATAGATTTAACTATGTAGGAAATAAATGTATAGTAAAGTGATACACAACAAGGGTAAGGATTCAAATTTCCATCTCAGATTTAAATTGATTCTGACCATACTCTAAAACTCTACCTAGGCCTTCAGATCAGTAAAAAAAATAAATAAAATTAAAAAAATGGTATATGTGCATATATTCCCATTCCCAACCTCCTCGACATGTGCATGTTCCCAAAAGGAAACAATTACGCACTCATTGCGCCCTTCACGTGGGTTAGAAGTCTCCTCCTGTCGCAATATGTAAAACTTGTAGCGTTCACACGTCCATCCGCCAGAATCGCATAAAGCAGGACTTGAGCGACATTTGATCCCAAGTCAACATAAAGTAAACTCTCCGCAAAAAACGAGCGGGAAATTGTACGAAGATACATTTAGCAACGCTGGGGGCCCTCGGGATTCGCCTTTGCCACTGTGGACGGGTCTCCTCACCCTTCGGATTTCGTAATCCCGACAGGGCGAATTTATCTCTTCCAGAGCGACATTATCGCGATTTTAGGTAAATATTTGCCTATCACCCTTTAACTTTCAACCACACCGCTTTAATTCGACGCGGAACAGATGCTCAGTTTGCGGCGGCGGGCCCGCCCGCCCGCCTTCCAGAGGAGAACTGGCATTGTTTATGTCTGCACCGGGAAGATTGCCGACCGGGCACAAAAGCCAGGAGCGGAGTCCCGCCTGCATTGTGCGGGACCCTTAAGGGATCTTCCCCATTTTTTTTTTTTAAAGCGCCGAGATTGCTAGACGGGATTTTTTCACGTTCTGAGTATATTTTTTCTTTCTGGTGCTCCGCCCAGAACAAAGGCGCCGAGTAATTACTGTTTCAAAGGACGCTAAAAAGAAAGGGTTGTTCCCCCCAACCGCATAAGAGGCGTTCAATATATTTCTGTTGTTTCTGGAGTGCTCCAGCCGTGCTTTCCGGGCCGAGTGCCCGTCGCCTGCCTCCCTGGACGAACGTCCACGTGCTGGCAAAATGGACTTCTTTTGTCCGGAAACAGAGAATTCTGAAATACATTTGAAAATCGCAGGACTCTCCTCTGGCTCGGGAGCAGCTGATGCCGTCCTGCTGAAAAACATCCTTAAAGTGACAGGGTGGTGGAAATGAAATCCTCTGGATGGTACTCTGATTAAAAAGCTGTCGAGACGAGGGGTGCTAATTGCATTCAGTTTGCTTAATTTCAAGATGAGTTAGGCCTCTTTTGCCTCTGAATTTTGGTAGAGTGATATTTCTATGGGTATGTCTGAAATTTTGTAGGACCATTGGCTCAATTGGAATCGTTTCTACCGATGTGGTAACTTTTGCCAAATAACAGCTATTCAGTTGTATATATGTATATTATATAAAACGCAATAGGGGACGTTAAATTTCGAAGTGTATTTGTTGCATGACAAACATAGTTACATATACACATTTTTTAAAATTAGTATTTTACAGTCAAAACAAACGACTTATTATTACCTTACATTAAACCATCAAAATCTTTCTAAAACTTAGTTTTTTCATATAATCTTTTACCCTCGCCGCAGAGAAAGTTTGTTCCCTTAAGAGTCTAACTGCACATGGGCGACGATAATTCCGCTAAGTAACGACTATCGACATATCCTCAATGAAAAACCAGTTTTTCAGGCCAAAAAAGCCAAGACGAATTTGTGTAAAATAAAACGACTCCAAAAAATAATAACAAAAAGAAACTGAACCCCAAGAGTCGCCAGCCAAAGGAGACACACTGGCCGTGTGCAGGGCCTGGCAATATGCCGAGGATTGGCTGACCGACCACCACGAGTTCATTAAGAATTCCAAAGAGTTCAGCGCGGTGCAGCGCTGCGGCACAGTCAGCACCCGGCCAACTCCCAGCAGAAAAGAGTCGTCAAGACAAAGCCAAGGAAAACAAACAACAAAAACATGTTGGACTTGTGCATCGCGGCGCGCTGTCGCTGACGTAGTCGTCTTGGTTGGCGTCTTCGTCACCAGCATCGCCATCATCAACGGCAACAACAACGAGTCCAAATGCCAACAAATCCACCGCGATGGGGAATCGACGACGACCAAGCGAAAGATGCCACCAAGCGTCTTCGCTGGGTTGGGGCCCGGAGCCCGGGGCCCGGGCACTCCCCGCCAGTTCACTGACTGCAGGGAGGCGCGCGTACGCTAGCTGCCGAGAAGAGATAAATGCATCAAGGAAATGCGGTGCAATGTAGCCGGTGCTTTATGGGCTTGCACACTGCACTTTTGAATTTTGTGCGCTCCAGGAACCTTTTTTTGGGAAGGATAGAGGTGGGTTTTAAGGAAATTGGGGCCAGCAAAACATCTCATTTTGCCATATATTTGGAGTCGCAGAATGGACACCCAGTCTGCCCAATTGCACTTAACAGTCGTTACTCCGGGAGGTCAATGGCTGTTTTCAAGAATTTGGATTTGTGCTGCCGACTACGTAATTCAGCAATTGCTTGTGTTAAGCTGAATTGAGCTGGCGACTGGTGAAATTTCAAACATATAGTTTTAGCAGCTAAAATTAAGCTGAATTGAATAACCTTCCAAACAGCCAATATGAGAGCAAAAATTCCATTAGGAAAGAATTTCAATATTTGTTTAAATCTCAGCACTTAAATCATCGCCCAAGCCCCAGCCGTTATGTAATATCACTGCAAGTAAAATGCTCCATAAAATCCAAAAATGGGCCCCAGATTGGCAAATTCCTCGAAGATTCGTAAAAATCGAGTCACGGACATGGAAGGCCCCTTTTTGCAAAAATAGCTTCTCTAAACGACACACAGTTTACGGCTTAATTTACGGCTTTGCGTGGCCAGCAGCGCTCCGTACTTGACATTTTCGCTCCTCTTCCTCCTGCTCGGATGTGGGAAGAAAAAGGTCACCTAGCAGCGAAAAAATTGCGAACAAACTCCAAAAAGAAATGTTTGTCACAGCCTCACCCAATTTCTTTCTATTTCTAGCAAAGCGCCGCTGAATGTCGCGGCTGGAGAGTGAAAAACGAGAAACAAAAACAAAAAATGAAATTTGTGGGAGCACCACTGGCTGACTTTAGCATGTCTACATAAAATCGAGCGGAGGGCCCCACGGGCAGGCATAGGCGCAGGGAGGCCCGAATTAATGCTACGCTGCACGCACCTTGAGCAGCGAAAATGAGCACCTGTTGCCATATCCACCGTCGTCGTCACCGGTGCTACCTGTTTGTTCGCGGCGTTCCATGTCACGGTGACATTGCCTTCCGCCCCTTTTCATGACCACATTCAGCGGACTCGCATGCAAGCGAATTCGAGAAAAGAACTACACAAAAATAACCGCTTTCATGAGCCTACCTATCTTAATTCAGGTATGTATTCCTCCTGTGCAGCGCGTGTTTGGGGCTCCATTCCTCGTTTTTAAAGGGGCCCGCGGAACCACCATCTACCTACTTTGCGTTGTTTTATGGAGTACGCCTGGTACACGCCTTTGGGGCACTTGTGGAGCGCTTTGTGGGAATATTTTTGAATTAATTTTTTGCTCACGGAAAGTGGATCACGTTCTTTGACATGGTTCCTTGCTTCCTAAGTGACAATCTAGGAGAATGGAAGCGTCCTAATTGCAATGCCTGAGGGAGATTGAACCATTCTAAAAATACGTATTTTTAGTATGCCCATGGGTAGTCAACATATTGACTATTAAAATAACGTGGCCAATTTGCGCGCTCATAAACTTCTGAACCAAGGATTTAATGTGTTGAAAAAACATACTCCTTAGAATTTAATTTTATGGTAAAATTGCTTGCGGTAAGAACTCAGCTACTGAAATCACTTACCCAATTCAACTTAACAAAACGAATCGTTGATTTAAGCAGTAGATTGCAAAATTTCAATTTTTGAAAACAGACTTGTGAATGTATGTACAACAATTATGTTTAATTCGTCCAAAATTATTCAAGAATAAAAATAATAATGTCAATAAAGTAAAAAATCTGAATTTACATGAAACGCGTGCTAAAAATTTTCAATTCATTAAAAGCGCGTTACAAATAATAAATTCAACTTTCTAGCATATTTAGCTAACTCATAAAATTTCTGAATGGTAGCCGTTTGTTTAATTAAAAGTGGCGCTTTGTTTTTTTCAATCAACCTCACCGTATTGAAAATGAATAATTTTAGAGCTCCTCCAATTTATACATACATATTCAGCTATCAAATTCGAGGTGAATGCCAGCGTTCAACATTTAAAATTCAACGAAGAGGTAGTCATGCAAAGTGGTTCAACACACGTCCGCAAAAAACCTAGTCATTTGTCCAGGGAAAATCCAATCCGACAAATATACTCCACATTCCCCCGATGTTAGATAATTCGCCTCATGGGGTGCAGTACGTACGATCGAAAAATTTATGGGACTCCGCTGGCGTGGCTTAATTTCCAGGTCGGCGCATATTTTTAGGAATCGGCAAACTTTCTCGCGGTCTGCGTTCTTATCTTGGGATCAACCGAGTTGCCAAAATAAATTCAAAAAAACCTCGGATAGTTGGTGAAACTTACGTGCGTCTTAAGACCCACTGAGCGGCGCCGTAGCCTGGGCTTGGCATTGACCCAAGCAGTCGCTGGAAGTGAGTCAGCCGCACACCCAAACCAATGGCTGACGACGTCGATTTTCTCTGGCAGATCTGGTAAATGGTCAAGTGGTTACCAGTTCTGCTGTTTTCCCCGGTGATAGTCCCAAAACCAGTTACGGATACGTCGAAACGAAATTCCGCTGGATACTTCCTCCTCCGCGGATTTCGGGAATTCGGGTGTTCATTCAGTTCGGGACGGAGCCGCTCTCACTGGCAGCACTGGGAAAAGGGGCGCCTCCTCCTGCCACCAGTCCACCACCAGTTTATCTGCTAACCATCGAGGGACCCTCTTCTTCGACTTCTTTGATTCCCGTAGCAGCTTTGCCTGCCCCTCCGTTCCCGGAGCAGCAAATGATAGGGTTGTGGTCAGATGAGCCTGTCCATCTTTTTCTTGTTCGTGGCATGTCCCCCGGGACGAAGATCGAGGGCTTCCGTCGCAGAACGTTTTTCTCCCAACAGCGGACGGACGAGCGCAAAACGACCAAGAAATTAATGGGTCCATGTCTGAGCGATATTTAAAGGTGCTATCGGGAATCTGGGAAGAGTCCTCGGTTGCAGGCACCGTCAAGCATGCGAGCTATGCGCCCGGCGATGAGTCAACCGCTGTCTTGCAGTCGAACCGCAGATTGTGGCGGTTGATTGGCCTTTCGGCAAATATTTGCGGTGCAGCGCTGCTCAACTCGGGCACGGGCATTTTCTAGCAACAGTTGGGCAAGGTGTTTATTCAGCGACTTGCCTAAAACGCGGAGAAACAATCTCAAGTCCGAATTCCTGGCTAATTACGCGGTGTCGCCAGCTCAGCGATGGATGCGCGATCTCGTAAGATCACTGGAGAAAATGAAAATCACTTCGGGGAATTGCGCGCTGGGGCTCCGCTGGCTCAGTGCTTTCTAAGCAGAAACTCACATTCCGCGAATAGCTGAGAATTGTTCATTATGTAAATGATCTACAGCATCTCGCGGATCTTTTTCTTATTGCTGGTGCAAAACCGTCCCGCCAGGTTCTGCGATGTCCGCTCGCATGCAAGAATTTGCTTTGCTCGCGTTAGGGTTTCGCGGGTTGCTGAACAATTTTTTTTTCTTTTCGCGCTGAAGAACTTCGCGATTTTCAGGTAACAAAAATAGGCGAGCAGCTCTCAATTCGTGCTGATAATTACACGGAGAAATACTTATTGGGCCGTTATGCGATTTTTCTAAGAAAATACAAAACTGCTTCTTCACTTAAAAGTAATTGGGAGAACTATTGAGGAGAATTGCAGCTTACGTAGTTAAGATGTTTCGATGTGTAAATATTTCAAATTTTATAGTTGACTGCTAAATTCAGCTTAAGAAGGTGAATAATTGAATTATGTACTCTACTCGACTATGGAAACTACGTGAATTTTAAATATGACCATAGTTAGAAGAAGGACGATGGCTTTATTTAAGCAAACATAATTAATATCTATTTAAACTTTTATATGACTTGAAAATGGTGTAGACAGTAATTGAGCAATCGGTTATTTTTATATCTCCTTAATTTAATTTTTTCTTGTTTGTTTGCAGAATTTCAATACCTTTAATTCGATTATTGGAAAGGCCCAAAATCTTAAATGTAAGTAACAAAAGGCAGTTGCATGTAAGTGCAGAATATTCATTTTGCAAAAAAAAATTGTATCGTTTAAAATTACTTCCCAAACTCTGTCCTGTCCTCCACAATTAAATTTTCTTAAAGGTTTCCTTAAAGGACTAAGAACGCGAACCCAAAGTACAAAGAAAAAAAAAGTCAAAGGACTTTCTCCTCGTCCAACTTAAAGACACGACGCATTTTCATGCAGTCCCAAGAGATCCCTGAGGACAGAGAAAGGAATTTACAGGAGGAATTCCCGGAGTCCCGGCGTACATAAACACAAACATACTCACATTGCAAGGCTCGTCAGAATCGGAGGAGGTGAGACGTTGCTTGTGCACAGGAACGCAGAATAAATCCAGACTTGCCGGTGTGTCCTGGGGGGGTGCAGCAGCCCCGGGGAATCGCCGCAGCAGACCTTGTTACTCCTGACCTGGGCAATTGGGAACCAGGTCACCACCGCACGAAGCACGGAGGACTCCACTCCTGTCCCGCGTTCTTCCTTTCCAGGAGGCAGAGAGCGGGCGGTCGGTTTTGATTTTCGTTCGGTTTGGTTTGGTTTGGGTCTGTTGTCCCGTCGTCGGGACGGTCACGCACACTTCACTGGGGGAACGGTCGACAGGAGCACCGCGGCGAGGCGAAGTAAAAGCACACAACAATTCCAGGGAATTTCATTCAAAAATTTCGGACAATATTTCTGTTTCACTCGGTCACACCGTGCGGGATTCGAGGCGGAGCAGGACACACAATATTTATTTTCCCTCGGGATACACTGTTAAATCAGAGCGCGCATAGAACAGCTATTTGAATTTGGGGACTGCGGCCCACCGATGATTTAATCACCTCGAAAAGCGGACGAGTCACAACACACCTGAGCGATGCTTCTCGCCTTTTTTTTAAATTAATTCGCAGCACAGTGGTTTTTCCCAATTCACCAATTCACGTCGGGGGCACCCACTTGGCGCAGCGGACGGCGATGACACAGATTCAGATTCCGTCGCACTGGCTGGCAGTTTCAGTTTGAACCGACTCAGGTCCGCTTCCGTGGAATAAATGAAAAATATTCCCGGGTCCTTTCACCGGCCAAAGGGCACGCAGCGCACTTAAAATGAGTCGCACTAACTGAAGAATTCGCAAAAATTTCAGAACTGCTCGACTTGGGGGTTGACACGAAAACGCAGCAAATCCTGAAAAACCGGACGAGCGGCCACAAAAACGTCACCCCGGGCTGAACGCTTCACAACGAATACACGAAGCGCGGCCAGACTGGTTTCTGGCTGCCCTCAGCAGCGATTCCTCGCCTGGGTGAGCGCGGCGAATTGGAAGGGTGCAACTCGCTCTGGCAGAGCTTCAGTGGAAAGTGGAAGTGCCCCCGCGCCTGAGAGGAACAGAGAAAGCAATAGTGAGTGGAAAAACTGGAAAATATATTTTGCACTCAAAGTGTTACCAGATGGGGCTCTAAAGCTTTCCAGCCCGAAGTAACTTAAGGCGAAACTATGAACCCTACCCCTTTTAAAACTGTCAACTAGCCTCTGCGCATGCGTCAAAGTTTTGTTTCTTGGCGAACGGAAGTTCACTCTGTGGCAATTCTTCCGTTATTTTCTGTTTCGATTCAAGAAAAGCGACGGTTATATTACTGTTACAGTAGCCAAAATGGCGATTCACCTGATGTGCTTAACTTCGAGTGGAGGACTGCCAATATTTACTAGGAAAAAGGGAGATTGCGATAATGTAAGTCAAATTTCATTTGGAAGTAAAACGGAGGCTTTAGCATACGAATGCCCTGATTGGGTTGCACAAAACATTAAAAGTTCTGTAGGGAGTTGCCGCTTGTTTAAACCTTCCCTCCTTTAAACGTTGGTTGGTATTTTTTATAAAAAAAAGGGCGGTTTTGCACAACTGGATATATTGTATTTAAAACCCAAAAATTCCAGATAGATAGGTTTAATCTCTAACAAATTTATTTTAAATTCCTTGTCGCATCCAGCTTCCGTTTTCAACAGTTGCTTCTTTGAACGGTGTTCACATGTTTTGCAACTCACAAGGCGTAGACCTAACTTCCGCCCAAACCGAGGACTGGACTTTGGTTTGGAAAGACTACGAAAACACCGTAACCCTTATAACAGCGGGGAAGGGGATGACTGAGAAAAGCCTTTACAATTTAATAGATCTTGTCTACAACTCCTTCGCTCTATTCGTTAGCCACGATGATCTCAAATCTTCAAATAGCTACGAGCGTCTCAAGAGAGAAGCGAAGAACTACATGCCGATCATCGACAAACTGCTCGACACTTGCGAATCAGAGCTTCTTCATCTCACTGATTGCATTTTGGCTGCTGAGAATTTTGATATACTTGGGAGGCTAAATGAATTTAGTGCGCAATTTGGTTCCTTGTTTTGCGCCGTTGTAGTCAGCCAGAAGATCGCAGTTGCAACTGAAGGATGGTGGGACTTGGATGTTATCGATCAAAAGCTGCTGGTAACGTTTTTGAATTCTAGTAATAGTAATCAAAAAGATGTACCGGTTTTTCTACCGAAAAGAAGTCCTAATGTAAGTTACAACTCTTCCAAACAATATTAAAGGGTTTAATGCGCGATAAATGATTTTTACAGATTGCCTATCGGTTCGTAGCAATTCCTCTTACCGGCGCTTCAACACTTTGCGTAATTTGTGGTGCTGAGCCTCCCTATCACGAAGTCCATGGATTGGTTCAGCAAATATTTAAAAATGATTTGGATTTGCTTCAGAACGCAGAACAATGCATGCCACGAAATTTCCCAGATTCCGTGGAGATTGATCAGAATATTTTAGGGTATGTGATTTGGTGATTTGGATCATTATCTAAATTTTCTTTGCAGGATTTTGTTGATTAACAAACTTCTGAGAAAATATGTGATCTCCAGAAATCTTCAGCAGTCTTCCACAGGAAAAAGAACAATGACTGGATCTCATCGTCTGGACATTCTTCGCACATTTTATAATCATGCTGTGGATTTGATTGATGATTATTTAAATGGAGATGCTAACCCTGATGAAAAGCAGACCTGCGAGGCTTTGGAATCGTACTGGTGCTCAGAATATCACAAATGCCATGCGCTTTCGGATCGAGAGGGAACTCTAATTTGCGTACTTTATGTTGCTTCAGTGCCAACTTACACAATGAGGTTTGAACGAATTTTTTGAGATGAAATTCGTCCCCAATTATTGTTTGTTTTCTTTACAGATTAATCACCAAGAAAACTCTTCAAGTCATCCTCCAGGAGCGCTCAATTTGTTGGTGAAAGCTGAAAATTAAATAAGTCTATCTATTAAACCTACAATCCGTCCAATCGTTGTTTCTGGACTAGGCAGAGTATTTGGGTATTTTTAGAAAAACATTTTATTATTATTTCAAAATATATTTATTTCATACACATTTACTAAACACATATATGTCTTTTATCATCATTATTAAATAACTTTAATTATTGTCATGAGAAGTTTAGGGATTCAGAAATTTTCGCCCAATAAACTTTATCTGAAACACTTGGAATGTTTTCAATTAGACTTATTATTGTCAACGGTTTAGAAAGATCTTTTTTATACATTTCTTTCTTACTGATATTTTGGGACATATTATTTTTATTTGAAATCCGCTTTAATATAAGTATTATTCTTTCTCTTCCTAAAGTTTGTACGACTTACTTTTTAAAGATGGGGTGGTTGGAATAAGGAGGATTTTTGGAAAAGATTTGTGCTGGCTGGACAACTGTGCTTTTACAAATACGTACAAGCTATTTATTACGGTTAAACTATGGTATGTACTATACTAATGTAACATACATAATAAACCTTATGACGAATTAAAGATTTAGCCGTCTTTTGGCTACTAATTGGCTTGACATTGTCTTGCTAAGAAATATTAAAACTATTTTTTACCGCGAATTTTGGAGTGACGAAAACAGAAAAATTTGGATTCGCAATTATTTTAACAAAGATTTGCGGCACAGATTATCGGTGGTAAACAATTTTCTATGTAAGAAATACCGCATGCTAGAGAGCTGCGCATTAACAGATCCGTCAATTCGATTACGCTCTTGTAAAAGCTAAATTTCTATCCTCATAGCTTTCTTCTCAAAAATATTTATCAAACGGTTTTTATGAAAATCCTTAAAAATGACCATTACATTAAGATAAAATTAGACAGCAAAGCATTCCAAACCAATTTGCTAAGATGCAGTTACTGTAGTGCAATTGATATAACTTTATGTATATGAAATTGTGTTCTATTTTTTATTTTCTCTTAAATTATAAACAATTTTTTACTTAAAATACGCGGGAAAATACAAGTTTATATACTTTCCACAATCTTACATACAATTTATGAGAGCTTCAGCGAAATTCAGCACAAAAATTCTGTTTTGTTTTGAATGCAACTCATTTACAGAGGTTTCGACCTTAAAGTCTATGCATCACCACAATTTTGTAGTGATAACAGCACAATCACATAATCAAGGTCTAGCCTTATTCAAAAATAAACAAAAAATCACAGCATACAAAGAACTTACGTGCTAAGTAATTTTCACCATCGTCATCCACCTTCGTTTTCTTCGTAAGCAATTAGTAAGAGAACACTTAACTTTAGGACATATTAAAATAAATTCAATAAATATTTAACGAAACACCAAAAAGGTGATCAAAGGGCAGATCTACAACTTTAGTTGCATAATACGTATACACTTAAAAACTATGTAGAGGGCATTTTGGGTTGCTGACGCGTTCCTAACATATTTGGAGAGATGTTGTACTTTCTGTTTGAATATTGTAGGAAAATGTTGTGCTAGTGTCAACTGATGAGTACAATAAAAAGCTCAGCTTTAGTGCGCTAACAAGGGTTTCACCTCTTTTTGGCCCCTATTTTTAGTGTTGAATAAATTTTTTGCTTGTCTTTCGTCTTAAATGTGATTTAAAGCTTTACAGTAAGCTTAAAATAATTTGTAATTAAAAACAAACAAAACGAACAGCTCTACTAAGCACTCTATGTTCTTAAACTATCTTGCACCCGAAAGCGTAACATATTCAACTCAAACTTATGTAAATAATGCAAAACAAAATAGCACCAGCACACACCTGAGATATGAGAAAATCTCAAATCATATGTATACCTTCCTTTAAACTCTTTTACCAAATTAAAACCTAAATCTACGACTGCTCCATTTGGCTGTCTTAGTCAATGTTTGGATTTAGGATTTGTGCAAGGCTAGCATACGTTCCAAAAACGAAGCCGCATACACCGAAAAGTAGAATTAGAATATCCTTCCAAAGTACCCAGTTATACTTTCCGAAGCCGATGGCCCAAAAGGTGGCTATTTCAATAATTGGCGGTGCTATCACAGCAAGGGTTGAGCTACTAACAGCTCCGACTAGAGAAATGATTGGGCCCAAATTTGGTATTATTGCGGCTAATATAACTGTAAATTAAAATATTTTAATTAGAAATTATGAAAGTTGATTTTAACAAAATTTACTTACAGGTAAAAACCACTAAGCACACTCTAAGCACTGTCTCAGCATTCTTTTTAGCTCGTTCTGAGTCGAAGTGTTGGCGAACCGATGGCGCAATTATGTTGACTGGCACATAAAATTGAAGACAGTAAGATAAGAAGATCGCCAGTGCCATCATGATTCGTACAAGTTGTGAAAGTCTGATAAAAACAATGTCAAAATTAGTATTTTTCTTTCATATTGCAAATAACTACATACATTTCTCCGGGGGGTAAATTGAGAGTAATGCTGGCTCGAACATTATCCCCGTATTTCAAATATCCAAAAAATCCGACGGAAGTATACAAGCAGGCGACAATAACCATACCAGTGTTAAGTACTCCAGTAAATCCGCCAAAGTCCTCAGGGGTCTTCATGTTGTTCTCGAGTGGCAGAACAACTCCAATACCTTCAAAAGCGTAAATCGCTGTTCCAAAATACAGTGGCAGTTGAGACCACGGGGCGACTGGCCTGACCGTGTCCACATGAGGCAAATCTTGCAGCATATAGTAAAAGGTAATCGCAAGTCCAATAATTGTGAGAAAAGCAGCAACAAGTGAAACTGGCGTTAGGTATTTTAAATTTCGCACCAAATTCAGCGGTATCATTGGAAAGAGCATAAACAGAAGATAAATTCGGACATCGAGGCTGACGAAGTAATGAGCTATAACTTCTTTAACATTGAGGGCGACAAATATGAAGTAGACACAACAAAATCCCATTTGGGTAATAAACAAGAATGTTGTAATTGCTTTCCTGGAAAAGTAACAAAATTTTGATATTTCAAATTTTTAGGACTGTAATAAGACTTACCTTGCTAAATTCGAAAACCGTCGCAGCCCATATGGCCCTGAGTCGAAGCTGTTGTAGGCGACTTCCTGGAAGCTCATCGCTGGCACCTGTAGGCGCATACATAATTCATGTGCACATCCGACCAGCATGTGCATACAATGTGTGCAAATAGCGCCCATGAGGAGGGTGCCGAACAGTCCCACGTAGAGTCCAGCATGCTTAAATGCATCAGGCATTGCAAGGATTCCCGTCCCGATGTTGCCTTTCAGCAGATGAATCATGGTGTCCAAATTGGACGTTGGATGCTCTAGGGACCTGTGCAGCGATGGATTGTATTCTGGCTTTTGGAGTTCCTGTGAACCCACTGGAAAATATTTTCAAAATAAAGTTAAACTGTTTTTATGGAAGGTTGGGAATTTAATAGAAAAGGGTACTTTAGAAACAAAGAGAAAAACAAAACAGCTTTTTAACACATTAGTAGATATACCTTTTATATTACTATTGCTAACTGTTCTGTTTATGTTTTTTACAGAGAAAAATGTTACTTACAACTTGATTCACTTTGCACATCGACTAAGCCATTGTCCGGTGAATTTCGGATATCAGGCCTGGGCAAATATCGAGCCTGTTCCACATCTGGTAATTCAGCATTCTTAAGCAAGGGCTGCCTTTCCCCGCTCATTTTTCGCCCACTCTGTAAATTAAAGATTGATTAAATTATATATTTGTTAGCAACAAATAGATCATTATATTGTAAAACAAGTGCAAGCGAACTCTTTTACTGGTGCCAGGACAACCGTGAAACACCGTAAAGTGTACACACAATTGCAACAATTCGTGGCTACAGGACTCGGATAAGCAACAGGTGCGGGTGAGTAGAGCAATATTAAAATATTTTAAATAGTTTGCATTATAAAAATAAAATCAAGAGTAAAGTATTTTTAAAATCCTTACATCTATTTAATGTCTCCATAAATGGATGGTACAAATTGAAAAATTAGGCTATTTTTATAATGTTATTTATAGTTTAAATCTACTGATGTTAAAATCAGAGATAAAAGGAGTTTTCGTTTTGCTGATTAAGTTGAAAAAATATACCCAAACACTTACTAAAGTCATCCTTAAGTTTCGGTCTTATTGGTTTTTAAAGTGTAAAGATTAATTCCTGCTGATTCCTTGTCACTTATTGGGTTACATTTGTTAATGACCCACCCGATGTTATTAAATTTAGAACTAGTTCAAGTTTTTATAAACAAATTAAATAAACTATTTAATAAGTGGGATCAATATCCTTGAAACCGTGATCACACTGCGGTTGCAATCAGTTCACCTTCTCTTAAATTTCCAGCGTGATCTAGTTGAGAATATAAATTTTTATAAAAGAAGATCGTTACAGTGGGTGACACGGCGCGATAACTTCAATGATAGTAGACAGTTTGGCATAAATTTCTGATTGCAGAAATCACTTGGAGCGATAGCATGGTTTTTCGTTTTTTTATCACATCATTCCTTCAGATTGCTGATCTTTGAACGACACGACGGGTGTGCTAAAGACCAATGAATTCAGTTCAAGTGGAAATTTTCTGTTTATTTAATTGTTTCAATAATAATTGCAATATGCATCTTGAGAGCAATTAAGCGAAGCATAAAATTATTAAATTAAGCGTGAAATTCTTGATGATAGATATCGGGAATTATTGCCAGGATCAAGAAGTAACCCAAATGTTATGGCATACAACACAAGAAAAATTGCTTCATAAATGTTACCTGTTTTGAACAACTCCAAAAAAATTTGTATGCGAAGTAAATTTCCAATTGACTTTTAAAAATCCTTATTAATCTCTTTTTGCTATCTTAGGACTTTACCTCACAAAATAAATAAATTGCAGAAGTCGTATTTAAAACCATTCTGTTTCAAAAAAAAATTAGTTTCAAAACATCTTTATCATGCAGAAGCTCGTGGTAGAATGAAAGTCGCATTTCCTCTGTTTTTTATATATTTAGAATTTTTTTATTTATTATGGAAAATCGCATTATATTCGCTAAATGATAATGTAGGTATAAAAAAACTGCCAATAAATTATTTAATCAATGTGCCCCATAATTTAAGAAGACCTTATACATTTCAAATGATTACATGGGTGTAGCAATATCCCAAAAAGGTCAGTATAACGTTAGCAATTTTTAGAGATACGACTTCTCAAAGATTTTGGAGGTAGAAACAATATTCAAAAAGCTTTCTAATTATGCGGTTTGCAGCGAAATGTAGCGACCGATATAAAAAAAAATGGGAGACCAGGGTAATATTATTATAATATAAAACAATAATAACAACGATTTAATAAAAGCGTATCGTCGTACATTTAAAGTCTTCCATCATTAAGTTTTTATTTTCATATTTTTAAGCTGGTGTTTGTTAGAAATCAATCGCAAATAAAATCGCCTTTAAGCATCCTTTAATAGAATTTCAAAATGTGTTATTTTTTCTTCGAACTTGTGAACATCTCGCCTACATTTTTCTTCTAATTACCTTTTCTGCCTTAAAGCGACCTCGAATCTTTGTATATTTAGAATACAACCCCATTTTTCTTTTGTGAGAAGTAACTTTGCCGGATGTAAGGAAGCTCAAGAAGCTTTGTATAAAAGATGAAAAGGCCGTGGTTTTCTCTGCAGTCACATTAAAAACACAATGTGAAGACATCAGAAAAGAAGATCCTAGAACTTGAAAATAATCAACAATTCCAGGGCTTTTTGTTTTATATATATGTATATAAATAAGGTGATATTCACCCATTATTATTCAGCTATTGGAAATTACTTGAGATTGCCAACCAATAAAGTTAAGCGAGTGATGAGTGATAGTCACTTTGCTAGTTTAATACGAAATTTGATGGGTTTTCATCATACTACACTTTAAATTTAAAAGGTCAATGCCCTGCTCTAATAAAAAGTTGTGTGTAGCACTGGAAACGAGGGTTGCTTCAACTATATGATGGAAAGTTTCAAAAGCCAAGAAATAGAAAAGTTACGAACCGTTAAAGCGCGAAACGTTTGCAGGAGTACCATAGTCGTTATATCGGACTCCACACGGGCTCCGCTTGTTTCTTTCTATTTATTTATTCACTTGCCGCACAGAAGAGTAATATCGCGTCACTCGAAATCCGATATGTCCCCAATTACACAGAGAACTGCTCCGCCAGATAATGGGCTCTTTCACTGTAACCAACTGTCGTTCTTCCGCTGTACCAGTTTCAACTCGCGCTGACTCAGTCACTCGATCGTTGCACGGCAACTCCTAAAATACGCTTCAGAGTTCAGATCCAAGTGCGCCCGGCAAGGGAACTCGGTGCATTGGTTCTGGAGCTGCAACCGGAGCGATAAAGAAGCCTCGCTGGGCGCCCCAGAGCGCCCTCCTCCTCAAAGAAGCCGCTAAGAATCGGTCTTCTTGGGAGGAATGCGTTTATGTGTTGATGCGGTTTTGTGGAAACTTTCCACCACCGGAAACTATCGTGAGGATACCGTCTTGGGTTATCAAAAGTAATTAGTCGCCTTGTGGAAAATTCCCAATCCGGCTGAGTGCTACTGGGCGCCTAGGACACTGCGCATGTCCAGGTAGGTTAAGGCTGAAGAGAGGTCCTATCTTCTACCTATGAATTTCTCAATTACAAGAAAATATTCCGACTTTTTATATCCTGGGAAATTTCCGTTCTTTTTACGGATATTGAGCGTTATAGAAGTCATTTAGCTCCGCCCATTTCTCTTTTTCAAATATTTCATCCTGCCTATCTCAACACGGAAGGATCTGATATGAAGAAAATTCATACACGCTTAGTCATAAACAATTTTGTTTATCACCCATGAATTTTAATATAATAACAATACCTTTTCTTATTTTTGTAAAGTATCAAAAACATTTTGCATCAAATTTTCGGCTTTCAATAAATTAAATGGGAAATTCCTACTATGGAAAAATTTGATGATGATATTTTTGACGTATTACTTTATATTTGTTGCTGATCGAGTTCATTTAATTTTTTTAAATTTAAACACAAAATTATAAATAATTAAGGGATTACCTTCCATAAAATCTTTAATAAATTATAGAATCAAACAAATTATATTGGATCAATCTGTTTAATTTAAATTGAAAATGCAAATAAAATAAGTAGGAAATTATTTATTTAAAAACAATAAGATTCGCAAGCTTCATAACTCTGATAAATAGGTAGAGAAATGCGTCTGCAGTAGCGATTGAGATATTTTAAATGTTACTAATTTAAAAAAAAAAAGAGGTCAAAGCATGATTTCAAGTTGATTATCCTTCAATTCAGTTTAATTTATCAAAAGATATATACATAAACACTTATAATATTTCTTTGGAAGAGTACAAAAGTTTTTAAATTATTGCACTCTTATTTGTAATAACAGTACAACTCGAAATTGAAATTTACACTTAAGAAAAAAACGATAAATAACTGCTTTCTATTCTAAGAAATTGGTGATCGAGGTACTTGAGATAATTTATGTACTGAATGTGATCGCGTCGTTTAAACTGCAGTCAAGTTGTGATAAAGCCGGAATAAATAAAAGCATTATGGGACGGCGCTGGGGTTTAATCTGCAACTTCTTATATAATAATTACTCCCTGATGATGTTACTTTGTGATTCCATGAATCGATCGCTGCCTGCTAAATGTTTTCTGTGATAAGCGGTGATATGTGAAAAAAGCTGTGCAAATCAAAATGGAAAAAATTATGGGCTAGGGTGGAAGCAGGTAGCAAAGTTAAAGAAAGCAAAAGAAGATTAAAAAATAAATAAATAAGCAACTTACAGTGAAATTATAGGAAAAACCAATGAAAAAATGATTGACTCAAGAGGCCTGTCTGCTTGCTCCCTGGCTCCCGGGGGAGATGTCCTTTGGTTCTAGGTTCTGTTCTATTTTTTACTGTTCGAAGAAATCTCGTTACTTTCCCTGGTGAAAGGAGACTAGGCGAGGGTCAAATTGACTCACCTGAATGTTCCCAAGCGCCGTTAATTCTTCCATCAGAAGCGATTGCGTTGCATGCGCGTCTGTGGAGCACCCAATTAGCCCGAGATCGAATCTTCCGATTTATCACCTTAACACCTGCTCGCGAACGGAGCGATAAATTAGCACCTGCGGAGGAGCTCGCGCTCAGCTGGGAATCGGTGGAAATAACACGGCAGAAGGCCTCCACAAATGCCAGGGTCACTCAGACCAGATGGAGCCTGGAAAAATGAGAAAGAAGCTGCGCTTGGCGATTGCTCGCGGCTGCACAACTAATCTTGAACTAATTGCAGAACTGGGTTAGATCGACGCAGCCTGCGCTGGGGCTTATCGGGCCAGAATCGCGTGGAAGGACAAACTTCTTATCAATTCCGGAGCACACGCGAGTCGCAGTCTTAAGACGACGTCCACCCACTTTTTGCTGGTTCTTTGTGTTTTGACAGTTTGCGAGGTCTTCTTGTTGCGCAACAAATCGCTGGCTGCTGCGAAAGAGGCTGAGGGACGGGGTTGTGGTGAGCAAAATGTTGAAGGTTAAAAATGCCCGAACAAATTTAATTTTACCAACAAATATTTCATAATAATGCTAAAAATTTAATATTCAAAACGACCTAAAAGATAAAAATCTAAACTATTATTACAAATCACAAAATTTATAATAAAATCGTTTTTGCATTCTGCCCTCTATTGGTGACTAGCACTTCCGTCGAAACATCCCAGCAAGAAAATTCCGTTTTCAAAAGTTGACGTGTCTAGTGAAAATTTCCCAAAACCTCGAATTGTCACTTTTCACATCAGCCGTAGTTCAGAGGCATCTCGCAGACTTCCGCTAGTTTTCTTAAATTTCTACGAGAGGAAATAATACCCAGGACACATTACCCGTAATTATGACGGTAGCCGTCATTGTATTAAAAATCAAAATGACGGTATGACACACTAGGTAAACGTAATTTTGGATGACAATTCTCCCTGTGTTGTCATAAACAGAGTTTTCGGTAAACAGTTTTTCGTGTTTTGATAGTTTTTGCAAATAAGTGTTAAAAAACAGAGTTCTTTGTATTCAAAATGGACCAAAGCGATTGTGATGTTTTAAGCTATATGCTTATGTCCTATAATATGTCATTTCAACAACAAAAAATTTTAAAAAACAGATTATTAGAGAAGAGGCGGCGGCACCTCACGAATTCTCTTTGGTTTTTGCGTAGACGAAACTTATTTATAAGTGTTCTTCTCCAGAAACAATCTCTAAATAGAACAATTTGGTGTTTGGTAAGTTTTCATATATATTCATAGGAATATTTCACTCAATATTTTGATTTTTTAGCACAGGAATAGTACGTTTTGGGAGGATCGTCTTTTGAATGGTCCCCAAAAATTCAAAGATGATTTTAGATGTACACCAGAAACATTTAAAATTCTTTGTGAGCGTCTGAAATGCTTGAGTAGAATGGATACTACTTTTAGAAAAGCCATTCCGCTAGAAAAAAAAATTGGGATTGCTCTATATGCCCTTGCCTCGTCGGCTGAATATCGCAGCATCGCCAATTTATTTGCAGTTGGTCGAACAACCGTTGGCGAAATTGTTCGAGATTTCTGCTATGCAGTATGGGAAGTTCTGCGTAAAGATTATTTGAATTATTACGATAATTTGGACTCCAATAAACTCCAAGCATCTGAGGCCGGTTTTAGATCATTGGGATTTCCCCAATGCTGCGGAGCAATAGGTAAATTTATTAAATATTTTAAAACTGTTGTAAACGTGCTGTACTTAAACTCTATTTTTGCAGATGGTTGCCACATTGCCGTAGCCCCACCAAAAGAAAATTCCTATGATTATTACAATTTCAAAGGATGGCATTCCATCCTACTTTTGGCCATTGTAGACTTCAGGTATATTTTTCAATAATAAAGACTTGTTTGAATAATTTGGCTTGTGTGTAGATATTGCTTTACATACATAAATGTTGGAATGCCGGGGCGAGTAAGAGATTCTTACGTATTTGAAACGTCTAATATTTACAAACTCCATAAAACCAATACCATTTTTAAAAACAATGAGAAAACTTTTGGTACCGTAAATGTGCCAGTTTTGTTAATAGGCGACTCGGGGTTTAGTTTGAGTAACATATTGATGAAACCCTTTCCTTTTGCTGACAATATGAATGAAAAGCATAAATATTTTAATAAAAAATTGTCGTCTGCACGTCGAGTTGTCGAAAATGCCTTCGGGCATGTGAAGGCTAGATTTCGAAAACTTGGCAAAGGATTAGAAGTAGAAATGAACAATGCTACTTTAATAATAAAGGCATGTTGTGTTTTACACAATTTTTTTAACATGCATAATGACCATATAAACAAGAAATGGGTAGAAGAAATGCAAAGGTTGGAAGCACATCAAAGAAGGGAGCAGCCTCATCAAAGGAATGTTACATTATCTGTGGAAGGACAAAACATTCAAAACGCAATTATGGAACACATTTGGAATGAAAGACAAAGTTCAGGTAAGTTTTTAATTTTTATTATTTTTCAGATGCTCTAAAAAATCACTTTGAAATTTTAAGTTCGCATTCACAAATTTCTCTTCTAATTTAAGAAGTTCCTGTGACACTTTTCTGCTCTCGGCAATTTCTTTTAAAAAATTCGCATTACTTGTTTTTATTTCTTTAAGGAGTTCTGTTTGAAATTTAATATTTTTATTAACTCTTACAGGCGTTGCTATAGACGATGGTCCTGGTGTCGATGAGAATTCCGTTGGAGCTGACGACGATGAATACTCTTCAGGTGCTGACATTGATGTAGATGTCCTGTTCTCCGCGGATTGATTCACGGAAGAATATTCATCGAAGTCGAAATGTGCAGCATGCAATGAGGGTGTTGTTGGCATTTCAACTAGTGTATCACATTGCTAAAAATAATAAAGGAATAAATACATACTCAGCATTTCATAAAATCTTTTTAAACATACCAAGCTATCTTCCGCAATGGAAGAGTTGCATGCATAGGCCCCAATTATTTGGTGTACGTCATTATAATAAACCCATTCAGATGGAATTGACCCCGTTCCCATTCTCTTCTTCTCTTCCCTAAAGATATTTTTGTAAAGTATTTAGCAAAAAATTTTAATTAGTTCAACCTATATTTTTGTGTCATATTATTTATTTTCACTTTCACTTCTCGCGCCGACATAAGAACATCCCGCTTACCTATAAAATAATGAATTTTACCATGACTTGTTCCTTTTATTAAAATTCTAGTTACTCAATTCGTTGGCCATATACGTGTAAATTACACGATTTTTTATATTCCCTCGCAGTTGCTGGGAATACTTTGGCCAAATCTCCAGCAAAACCCCAACCGCCTCTTTTGACCACAATTGCTTTCTTTTCCTTTCCATCGTTCACAGTCCAATCTCGTCCAATCGTAAACAGAAAATGACAAAATCTTTCTGTCAGTAACAATTTGACGGAAACGTCCTTAAAAAACTTTCAAAGAGCTTGTTAGCTACTCGAGCGCAGATGGCGCTAATCCGTAATTTGCGTGAAATGATGGTCCTTTGCCGTAATTTTGGAACCATCATTATGACACTTTTTCGATGTCATTATGATGGTTGCCGTCATAATTACGGGGTAGTGTGTCCAAGGTATAAGTTTCCAGATAAAAATGACAAATCTAAAGGTGGTCGCTTCAAAATTCTACGATGATTACGTCAGCCACACCTCGAAAAGGCTGAAAATCATCGACGCTTACCTTCTGTACATTCTGATGACCGGCATCACTCAATTTGTTTACTGCTGCCTCGTTGGAACTTTTCCGTTCAACTCGTTCCTGTCGGGCTTCATTTCGACCGTGAGCTGCTTCGTTTTGGGGGTTTGCCTGCGGCTCCAGGTCAATCCGCAGAATAAGCCCATCTTTCAGGGAATCTCGCCGGAAAGGGGCTTCGCTGACTTTATTTTCGCCCACGTTATCCTGCACTTAGTAGTCATGAACTTCATCGGTTGAAGACAGTGCCTCATGGGGCTCCTCTGCGCTTTATCTTTGTAAGTTTAATTTGTAATAAAACACGAAAAATTATATTTGATGGTGTTTCTACTTAAAGAGAAAATTTGTTTTATAGCAGAATTTTTAGTGTTTCCTGATCTAATTTTTTTTTAAATTGTCTCAGCCTTTTGAAGTTAAACCTATTTTATTTGGAAGGGGAAAAATTGAATGTTTATTTGAAATGAAATGAAAAACGTTTTTGATTATGTGATGGGAATGTTAACATCGAAGAAATCACTGTTAGTCTTTATTTCTTCCCGAAACAGCGGGGATAAATATCTTACTTATGCATATGCACATTTATTGACCAAAGTACTTTGTTTCACTCTAACTCGGACACTTAACTACTAGCCTAATACATTTCTCCTAAATAAGATGTGATAACGTAATTAAATTCGATGAATCTAACGAAAACTAATGGAAACTGAGCAAACACTTCTAACGAGCTTTGGGGCTACAACAGACAATGCGAGCTACAGGGCTCCATAAACAATTTCCCTAAACAGACATTGGAAACGAAAACATTAGGGATAACCTTTTGATATTGTTTTACAAAGACACATTTCTACAAACTTATCGTTAACATAGAAGCCTACAAGAGAGGGTAAGAGAGAAGGCTCCAAAATACAACCGTAGAGTGGGCGGGCTTCTAAAAGGTTTCCTATATAAAAATCAAAAATATAATATAACCTATAATTTGCCCCTGGGGGCTTCGTGCTTTTTTAATTGTTCTCATCGTTTTGAACGTTGTTGCTATCACCGTCATTCTCATTGTTCGATTCTGTTGAAATGGGGCCGTCGTTTTCAGTTGTATCCGTCTTTAGATCGTCCTCGCACATGTCCAGATCCTGGTGATCACTCTGGGGATGCCGCTTTAATCCAGATGGCCCAGGAGTTGCCTCCTCACTGGCTTTCTTTGGATGGCTCATACCCTTTCGCTGATTACTTGCATTTTTTGGTTTGAAAGTATTGTTCTCGGCGTTGAGTTCATAATTTTTGAATGGGTCTGAAAACTGTGATGTGCAGCTTCCCTGGACTCTTTGTGAAAAATTAGGGCTTTCCGATCGTGACCTCAGCAAGTTCGGATGATCGTGATTATCCCGCGATCGTCCGAATTCAAAACCATTGTGAAACTGGACATGGACATTTTCGTAATTGTTTTCTTCTCGACGAAGGGACGGACACTCTGATTCTCGGAGTCGGGAGAGGGTGCTGCGGAGCGGCCGCCCGCTTGGATCTCGCCTTTCGTGCATTTCAGCTCTCCCATTGAAGCGAACTACGTCCTGTTGGGCGGACGAGGAATGCTCACAACTGTCGCAGTTGCGGGAGAACATGAAATTGAAGTCGATGATCTTACAATCGGGACCTTGACCGATCCAGAGTGGGAGCCACTTGTTGACCAGCAACCATTGCAGGGAGGATTTTGATATGCGATTTAAAGTGCTAGTGTGCTCTGGGGTGGCTTTTGCTTTACTCTGCTGCGAGGGAGGCGGCGGAGGTTGTGCTTTCCCCGGTTTTGATTTAGGTATTGCTCCAGTGCAACGCGAAGAGGATGAAGTTATTGTGCTTATCCCTGATGTGGAGGGTCCGCGTGCGTTGCTCTGAGCTTGGAAATTATTAGAAGCCCCCGAATTGCCACTAGTTGCGCGATAAATATTATTCATAGACTGCGAGTTCTCACCTCCCAAGCAGCTGAAGAACGATGAATTGCTCGATTTAACTCCGTTGTCTCTGGGCTGTGAACTGCCATTGTTGTTCGAAGCGTTAAGTCTAATGTGGCCCACTGTGCCGAAGTGAGAGTGCCCCAAAACGGCATAGTGGCCACCGAGGTTATAGTGGTCGATATTTCCGCAGGATGAACTCAAATGGCGCTCTATGCGTCCTATACCATGACCAATAACATCCAGCCGGCCGTAGACCCTAGCAGAGCCTCCGTTCGTGTTTCGGTAGATTGGTTCATCCCTAATTTGTTCGTAAATATTTTCATATCTTGTTGATCCGTAACCGGCATTGTTACAATTTAAATTGTAATAATGGTGCGACTCAGTGTCATCGAAGCTTCTTTGCCTGTTCTGGCCGTAAGACAGAGTTCCAGCATTCGATCCAGTAAGTCCAGCGCTACATCTTAATCGACTTGTGCCAAAATCTAACTGAAGGTTATTCCTTCTCATACCCAGACTGCTTCTAACCGATCTGGGGACGTCGTAAGCAGCATTATTTGTGCGATCGTAGAGGTCATTACGATGACCGATATTAAAATTGCTTGTTCTATTGCTTTGCTGATTTTGTTGTGCTTGTGGTTGTTGTTGCGCTTGAGGAAAATTGGCAATTGGAGCCGGAGCTGGAGGAGGACAAACAGCAACGGGACGAGCATTCTGTTCAGCAGGGGCGGCAGCAGCGCCAGCAACATCAGGAGCAGCAGCAGCAGCAGGAGCTACATCATTAGCAGCGTACTGCTCGATAGATTCGTAGATGTTTTCATAGTGAGGATTAACGTTATTCTGTTGCTGTTGTTGGTGCGCACTATTACTCTCTTGTGTCGGCCGCGAATAGCCAACTGCACCTTCAACAGTACCCTCAGCTTGACTGTTCTCATCATCTGCATTTGCTGTTGTTGCTTGACTAGATAGGGCAATTTATTTCGTTATTATATTTTAGACTATTTTATTTTGAGGTAACCTACCGTGCCACCGCACCCTGCTGTTCCATTCAGATGGGCTTATCTATCATACACACTCCAGCGTAACTGCGACCAATACCCATAGCGGCTGGTAGAATGCGCCATGAGTCTGTTTCCGGACTATAAACCTAAAACATAATCGTTTTAAAATCTTTGAATCATTACAGTTTGCTTTATGAATGTTCTCCCACATTTAAATCCAATCGGCAAAGGATATAATTTGTTTACCTCAACTGAAGATAAATTCGATGTACCGTCGTCACCTCCGACAACGTAGAGCAAACCACTGTGAGCAACCACGCCGGCATTTCGTCGGCAGAAGGCCATATCAGCCACAGGGTGCCACTGATTCGTTTCCGGATTATAAGCCTCCACTGATTTTCTGACCATTGGACCATCGTGTCCTCCAACAGCGTATAAAATATTATTGAGGACACCGACGCCTGTAAATTTAAGAAAATGTAAAATAGGAGATTACAGAGCAAGCTCTTCTACTTACCCGCTCCACTTCTCCTGGCAGTCATATCGGCAACGGATGCCCATGCATCAGCTTCGGGGTTGTATCGCTCTACAGAGGCTAAGCACTGCCTAGATGTCCCATCGTAGCCGCCAACGGCGTATAAGAGCCCATTAACAACCCCAACTCCAACTGAGCTACGACGGGTTGACATCGAAGCTATAAATCTCCACTCCTGCGTTTGGGGATCGTACATTTCAGCTGAATTGAGTCCTGTAGACCCATCGAATCCCCCTACGGCGTAAATGCATCCGCTAAGCACGGCTACGCCAAGTGTGGATCGTCTGGCTTCCATGCTGTTGCAAGTAGACCAGCTGTCTGCAATTGGGTCGTACACGTCGACTGTCCGGACGCGCAAGGAGCCGTTAAATCCCCCGACAGCGTAAACTTTATCACCAAGAACGCAGAGTCCAGCCCTAGGTTAAATTTAACTTTAGAATAAAAGAAAACTTTTATAAAATAAATAATATTTTTACCGGCATCTCCTATTAGGCATTTCTGCTGCTTGATACCACCTCTCCTCCCTGAGGTCATAGCATTCAACGGAACGTATTGCTTTTGGCGCTTGCCCCCCAATAACGAGCAAGATTTTTGGCAAACCGACAGGTTGTCGCGGAATTGTGCGTGTGCTTTTTGTTTCATTTGGCAGTAAATGGTAGGTAAGGGCTTCAATTATCAAATTCTTGCATTGAATGTTTCCCTCTAGTAGTGGTTCCTTGTCAACTCGTTGAGCAAGGTACTCTTTCGATAAAAAAGGAAGCCGTACATGTTCCATAAGTTCAGCAACGAATTGCTCCCGACCGACTTGATCGTATTTAATCCATGCAACCACCGACTCGTACACCTTCTCCTCGCTAGTCACCGAGATCCGGTCATTTTTGATCAGACTGATGACTTGTTCATGCGACAAATTGAGGAATTCGTCAAACTGAATCACATCGCTGTGGAGGACTTTTATTTAGTGTGCAAATCGAATCAAGAAGATTCAAATGGGTAATTACTTGAAATGCTGTTCAATGTAAGTATCCGCATAGTTGAATAGATCGACACAGCCGTGGATATCAGCGAATTCCCGGATCCCGAGGCAATTGCTGGCATCCAGCTGAGTCTGAAGGTAATCACAGCATGCTTCCCGAACATCAGTCAATTGAAGCAGATTCGCAGCGGTGAGCAGGACCTGAACATTGTCCTCGTTCACTTCGACCACCGAGGTGTAGACGTACTCGACGAGCAACTCCAGGGCTCGGTAGTCGACCCCTTGAAGGGTGATTCTGTCCTGGCGGGACTCCTCAAAGCCTGTAAACATCGCGTAGAAGTACGGACTGCAGGCGGCTAACACCATTTTATGGGCAGCTATCTCCATGCCGTCGGCTATGAGCGTCACATCACAAAGAAGATTTCGCCTGAAAGAGGGTTGTTCTTAGATGAATTTTCGCCATAAAAATAGTGTAACTTACTTTCTCATTGCGTTCATTGCCTCAAAAGAGCGCGTCGTGTGCTGACTGTTCCTGTACGATCCATTTCTGTCCTTGCCGTTAGGGCCCTGGACGTGCTTCTGGGAGCTCTCATCCAGTGAATTTTGACTGGCGTAACGCATCAAATAACTGAGGGGAGAAAAATCCACACGCGTAAATTTTGTATGCAATTTTTTCACAACAAAATTCGTCACGAGCTAAAAACCGCACCTGCGGCTGATTCTGGGGAAATGTTTAAAATAAGACCAAGGTAAATGTCAAATCTCTTGTAAACAAACGACTAGAATTCGTCTCCACTGCGATAAACAACAAGCCATCCCACTCTTGCGTGTGTGGAAACTCATGCAATTCGTCTCGCTCGTTGCGGCTGTCAGAATGACACTGCAAAATAGTCGGCAAAAACAACAACGGGCATTTCCCCAGCTCCAGCTGCAATTTTTTCCTCTGCGAAACTCACCTTTTCCGATCCATGTTCCCTTCAACCGAGGAACTATTTAGCCCGTTTCCGCTGCTCGATGAATTATTGCTTAAATTGCTCATTATTTCCAGGGCGCACTAATTTTGTTCGGTGGGGCACTGAGCACTCAGTGGCAAGCAAACGCCTCCGATGGCCGATTTGTTTTGCTGGACCAGCCGATGGAGCTTCTTCGGTTCACTTCAAATTCTTACGAAAAAACACGTTTTTTGCCGCTGCAGAGTCTTTTTCACAATACTTTTCAATTTCGCGTAAGCGGCAACCTTCAGAATTTGAAGTTTGGCGATTTTCCGAGCGTTTTTCATGCCATTTTCGAACAATTTCTACAACTATAACCGACCAAAGTGAGAACAAATGTAAACGCCATTTTCCTTTTCCCCTACTCTTTTGGTTTATGTTTTCTGTGCGGGTTGTGGAGCGAAGGGCTTTGTTAAACCTGGAAACCTTACAAATGTAAATTATATTTTTAGCGCGAGCATTTAAAAATTGGTCGTTAAAAAACCTTTTCAAGTTAATGTCATTTATAAAAGAAATTATCTTTTGAAGTTAAAAGATAAATGTAGTACAAAAATTTGAAGGAAAGGGACCAATTTGTAGTATTTTGCCCATGTTCTAGCCGCGATGGTCATATTTCACAATTAGTGCTAACAATCATGAAGTTGTAACGAATTTGGTCTCTGACGCAATTCCTCTGCAGTAAAATCTTAACCTGTTCAAGGATATTGCTATATTTTCACATTATGTATACATTTTATTTATTCATTTGAAATTAACTTTTTTAATGTATTTAAAAATTGCCTCTTATTACCACGAATTGAAAAAATATAATACAAATCATTGTTAAAGAAATTATCTAATCCAATTTGATCCGTTTGAATGGTTGCTTTATTTTCAGACCATATTTTGTAAACTGAGGTTTTTAATTATATTACTACATAATAGCATTTTACTACCAAGATGGACTCAGTTTCGTTTTTGAATTAATCGTTTCGTATAATACTTAGTAATTAACTGTCGGTAAAAATAAGTAAAAGATATAATCAAATAAAAGTTGACATTGTACTTTTCCTCTTTCCTTTAAAAGTTAATTTAATCTTAAAAAATGTTACAAGTAGGTACCTATCCTAAAATACGGGAAAAGTTGCACTGATTATGAAAAGGACGTTTTAAATTGGAGGTAAAGATAATATTTTGGATTTTGACCAATTTCGAGAACTAATACTCCTCTTTAGCTTTAAAAATGATTTATTTGTATTTTCTTAAGGACATGATCCTTTTCCTGCTCTAATCATTCTCATTTGAAAAGATTCCCACCTCGAACGAGCTCCTTTCGGCATGCCGCCTCTACCAGCATTTTTTTTTTTGGTTTAAGGACTAAAGTGAGGCCAATCTGTTTCAATAAATCAAAGAAATAAAATCAATCGAACCCTTATCATACGACACCAAAGGCCGCCAGGTCAGTCCACACACACACATGTATGACAAGTAAAAGCTAATCGAACTCCCCGAGAGATTTATTCAGCCAGCCCCCAATTGATTGGAATTTCGCTCCTTTTGCTAAATCGAGGTGGTGGCCAGACGGAGCTGAGATTTCAATAGAACAAATTCGTCGGGTGGTAAAGAAGTTGGGAACTAGTGAAATTTTAAGACCCGGCCGGTCCGGACTATGGAAATGTGGTCAACGCGATTGCACGTGTCGACTCCCATCTAGGCCAAGATTTACGGTCGTTAGCGCGGAGCGGGGGTTTTGCTTACGTATATCAGAAATGTGAGAACCTGGGAGGAGTACTGCAACTTGGGAAAACATGCTCTAATTATACTTAATAATAAAACCTGATCTAAACAATAAGATCACAACAAAACGATGATAAGAAAGGACTTTGCTCCTTTTATGGTTTTCCAACGTTTCATGTTGCCTTTTGAGACGGTGCATTTATTTACTGAATCATTTTTGTCTGAAGTTGAAGGGGTGTAAATAAGAGAGGATGCTAATCGATAATTATTATAAACGAAATAGGGATATCGTTTCATTTCCATTTTTTATTTAGGATAAATATAATTGCTACTTTTAATTTGAATTTTATGCTTTAATCCCGCGCGTCTGCTTTTATTACATCGGCTCAAAAAACTTTTTGCCCTATTTCGAAGGTTGTATCTTTTGCGGGGCTAAAGATAAAAGTGCCTGACTGATATTCTTAAAATAGATATTTCTATATAGGAACTTTATGAATTTTCTCTTAGAATGAACTCTACCTTCTTAGAGTGTCCCGCTTATTTTTCAATCAACTTTTTTCTGTGGAATTGGATAGCTAAACAATATTGTTTTTCATGCTTAAATAAGACCGCTTCTAAGAAAAGCAGGGCTTCTGAAATACATATATAAAAAGTTTAAGAAAGTTGAATCCTTTTTAGTTATTCAAAATATGAGGATGAAGTCTTGAAAGTATTAATTAAATTTCAGAATTTAGTATAGACATTTCAATGTAGTGCTTTGGGATGGCAAACTAATAAGTGGTATTCTACCAAGAATTTGAATTCTATCGAAAGGAGTGTGGGTGGCAACTTGTTCTGGTTTTGGGGCTAGTACCTTCTGCATCCTTTGTAATCACAACATCCTATTGTGATTCCGTAAATCTCGTTACGGATGCTACGTGTCTGGTTCGACATATTTGTTCGCAGAAGACCATCTTAAAAATTCGCCACCCTCCCTCTAAAACAGGGGGCTAGAACACTTGAGGTGTGGGTGGTCCGGATAGGGTTCAGGCACGTTGGGGATGGAATCTTTCTATAGTGCAAGGAATTTCTCTCGACATAACGTGCCCAGCTCTGTCTTAGGGGATGAAGCTTTTCTCATGCTCCTTCCTTGGGGCAGTTTTAAGGCATCTGAAGGGCGAGGGTGGCCAGCTGTTGAGGTGCTCCGCTGGCAGCGAGCATGTTGCATAAGAAGACGAAAGCGGTGAAAGCTTTTTTAATATTAAAAAAGATAGAACCGAGTCTCTCGGTCTGATGTGGCTGCTTCGCAGTGCTCGATCGGGAGCTTAGTTGACTTCACCGCTCGGCCTGGACCGGGTAATATGCGCCAGCTGCCGGAGGAGCGCAAGTACAGTTAGTTCGCGGGAGCTTCTAAGACGTCGCGCCAGTGAAGTGGCACCCACCATCGCACTCTGGCTCCGCGCCTGTTCTTCTGTGAAAGTGAAGCATTAAAGGTCGTTAGGTGCAGCGAAAATTAAAAGTGTGCTGTGAGTGAAGGAGGAGATTTTGCGTCACTCGACGAAAGGACGTTCACCTTTTTCTGTGGCTCGGTTTACACCTGTCGACGTCACACGACAACAGGTCAAATCGCAGGATCCCTCCCGGTGAGTTGATTTGCTAAACCATCTTGGGGGCACTGTAAATCATCCCTAAAGAGCCGCTTCTGCAGATGTTATTTGTTTTCTTTTCAGTCCTTATCGGTCCCTGGGATTTGGTGGGGCTTATCTGCTCCCGTGAATTTCGCTCTAAACACGGAAGGCAACAGGTGTTTTGAGTGTTTTCGGGTGTTATCAGAGCACAGCGTGTTGCTATCTTTTACAAAAATCACATGGGTGGCAGGCGGCGCGGCGTTGTCTTGTCTGAGATTCTCCGTCCCAGCCACCCAGTCACCTTCATTCTTTTGCTATCTTAAGCCGGCTAGTGGGGCTCCGATGGGGCGCAGGGAAAGGCACAACTCGCATTTACTAACAGCTGGCTTGTAGTGTGCCTCACTCGGATGTAGGCACTTTTAGAAAGGAAACCGGAAGAAGTCGACATCTGACCTGATACATTTTTTAAAAAGCCATTTAGGGCGTCAAGTAACCTTCTATTAGAAGACTTCTCTCTGGATCGAGGGGTCCTTTTCGATATATTTGTCATCATCCTTCGGTTTCACGACCAGCGTGCGTGCCACTTGGTTAGCTTTGAAACGTTTCTTGGCTGATCTTAGAAGCACCCGCTTTAGCGGAAATCAATGTCCTTTTGAGGGATTCCAAGGAATTTGACGCGTTTAAAAGGGTGGCTTAGAGGGTCGGTTTTGTTCAGAATTACATTTTATTAGGGGCCCACTACACACCGATGGACCCGAACGGGTGTGTGGGCTTTTATAGAGGTCAAAATTACACCCGTTCGTCTGCTTGATTTATAAGGTGTTTTGCAGGAAAAGCCGACTCTCTTTTCATGTCTTAGTTAGACCTTAAGAGCTCTCTTTACTTTTTAATGGGGTTTATCTCTGCTTGTTGGCTGATGATTAATATAAACATGCACACCTTAACCCGGACCTCGGATCGCTATCTTTTGCTGCATATGGGTGGATTTTGCAGTGATGATTAATCGTCAGATAGTGTCTGAAATTATTACGTAAGGGACAAAGTGTACTATGAAAATGTAATGGCTTTAAATTATAACTACTTAACTTAATGTAGTGAAAAATTGTATATTGGTTACTAAAAGTTGCTCTTTTTATTTTTGGTTCAGGTACTTAAAAGTCTTTATCAAAACCTTCAAATATCGAAATAATAAAATTCTTATGAACATAAAGGTCAAACGCTGTTCAAATAAATTTTTAAACGGTTCGTGTTATATAAATTTACGACTAATATATTGTCTCAAAATGTTTATAGATATTGATGATTTTGATTATTAGATCTATTAAAATTATTTGTTGCAATTTCTATTTCTCATAAATTCAGTCCTGCTGTGAAGTGTGAATCTAAGGAGAGAACAGAAACTTATTATCTTCTACAAAGCACTAAGTCTTTTAATTACATATTGTAGGTCGGAGCTGCTAAGCTATTTACATAACAAAACTTCAATAAATTGCTAAGAGTTTCAAAAGCAGCTTTAAAATGAACAGATATTTCTGTTCCATTTTTTCTGAATTTAAAGCGAGAACATTTAATTTCGTTTGCACTAAAAAAGAAGTAAACTACGCTTTATTGAGGCATAAAACAGAGTACGCAACTGCTTTTTATAGCATGCAGATTTGTTATTGAACAGACCTGGCAACTGCAATTAAATAGATGACTAATATGGCGAAACTTGATTTCATTTTTGCACATAGTTTTGCTACTTTAAGAACCAAGTCTCCGAACGCTCCATCTTCTCGACAAGATCAAGAGCGATGTGGTCATATTTACAATGTTGAAATAAATGTGCTTTCTGTTGTATAATTATTGTCCCTGCTCTAAATAAACCCATTTTGCCTTAATAAAACTATGATACCCTGCTTTAACACTGATTTAGAAAATTTTTAAAACAAACTAATTATAACAAAAATAAAATTTTAAAGTGATGAACTCAATGTTGAACATTGTTACATTTTGAAAAGTTCTGCATTAAAACGTAAATACCAAACCTAAATTCAACGAAAGTTTCTTGGGAATTTCGACGGGATCTGCTTATTGGACAACTTTTAGGTGATATAGGAATTGCAAAAATTCTTGAACAATTTTGCAGACACCAAAATTTGCCCAGACTTCTTCATAAGAAAACATTTAGAAAAAGTTTAAGCATTTTTTTAAAGTAGGACATTTCCGAAAAATTTTATTTACATCATTTCAGAATGGTGGGGCTTCCTCAAGATATTTTTATAACATGTTATAGTGGTTTCTTCATTTCTATTCCACTTGATTTCACAGAAAAGTTCTGAGCAATTCTGAGATTTTTTTTTTCATCATTATTTTACTTAAAGTGGATGAAATTCGAAATTGAGATTTATTCTCCCATAGTTGACTGACTTCAAGTTTCCTTTGATTAAAATTTCAAGTGCGTTTCCCCAGGGATTTCATCTTAATTAATTATCTTCAACCGCACTCAGGTTTTATAGCCAATTCCAATAATAATTTTCTCTGGAAACTTCTTAAGAGTTATGTGTCGCCCGGAGCATAAAACATAGTGTTGTAAAAATCTCCAGAAATCCCCGGAATTCCACAACCCTCGCAGTCGTAAAGTGCACCCAAAAACAGCGCTACCGCGGGATAAATTCTTCTTCAACTCAAAATTAATTGCACGTTTGGAGGTGTCCAAGTATTTTCCAAGTACTTCGCGACTTAGCCCAAAGACGAAAAAAGTAGAATCCAGCGATTTGAGCACGTCGACCCAGTGGCTCTAGCACCTCCAGACAGACACCTACACTTTCGCCGTTTTACGGCTCGCTCACACCCGAATTCGTTGACTGCCGAAGATAATTTGGCAAAGGGGAAACGGCCGAATTCAATTACATCGCTTTACGACCCGCCACAGGAAATAAATCTTAAGTTGGGTGCAATTAAAAATTCAGCACGCGACTTCCCAACTCCCGCGAGCATTTTTTAATTAATTGATTGCGACGGGTGAATCTGCGCCGTTGCGTTCGAGCGGGGATTCACCGCCGGGAGGATTTTTCTTGGAGCTTAATCTGAATATTTTATTTGGCAGAAATGGAGATGTTTTAAAACTTTCTGCTAAAAGTAATAAAGTGAGAATAAAATAGCATGTTTTAGTTGATATGAAACGATGGCCGACAATTTTAATTTCGTATTTGAGAATTTGTGCTGAAAATTTAAAAAGCAAATGTCTATCATTAAATTTGTTGGACAGTTCAAAGTCAAATACTGAAAATCCATTTTCCATTAATTCAATGTTTTAATTATTTTTATAATTTTTTATAATTTTTTCATAAAGATTGCATAGCTAAAATGGAAAAGTGTGAATCGATTTAGACTTTGGAGATTTGCTCTTTATGACTTTGAAAACGGTAGAGTAGTCTATAACATAAGAGTTTTATCCGGACGCTTATTTTTTTGGAATGTTCACGAAAATCCTGATATGTACACTGTCTGAATGCAAAGACGGGATAAATATTTATCCAAACCTGGTACGTTAAATATGCAAGAATTTAATTTTCTCCCGTATTTTTCCAGGAAATACACCGCAAACCCACAGTCAGCATTGAATGAAATTTAATTTAAACGAACTTTCCATGAATAGTAAACAAATGTAGCCCACCAGCAAAAAGCCATAATTAATTCCAATTCCATCTATTCAGAAAAGTAATTGGAGAACTGCATCCCCTAGCTTTGGTCGTCCTTTTATTTAGCCTTTGTTTTTGTCGTCTGCCATTAGCATTCCAATTTCACCGGCAGGAATCATCCGTCGTGCTTGCAGCTGGGAATCATTCGAGGACCGACAGGATCCTATTTGCATATGTGATGCATGATGGAGCTCTATTCAGGAGCTCGCACAATAATTTGTCAAAAATATCTTGACGAATCCTCCGCAAGCTTGTGGATGAAAAACGATCCTGGAGTTCGCACAGGAGCAGAAATTCACATACTTTCGTGCAAACATGCAGAACAGGATTTAATTTAAATCGCATTTTTATGTGCAGGTCGCGTGTGTGGTTAAATTCGTTCAATCATGTTTTATGTAAGCCGTGACGCAGGTGGGTGGGTTTTAATGAGGGGCTGTGGGTGCTGGTGAGGGTGCCTCCAACTTGGTGTTTGCGTCGACGAATGTAAATTTGTAATTTGCTTATGTTTCAAATTTTACAATTTACGTGGCTCCGAAAATAGACTATAAGCCATCAATTTTCAATGATGTCACGAAATTGATTAAGGCATGTGCTGCTTTTGGTGGTGTACGATGTAAGGCCTATTAAAATGTTTTTGTTTAAAGTGTTTTTTTCTCACATGTTTGAAAATTCATTACAAATGCAAATTCAATTTTTAAATTATAGTACCGATATATGTATGTACATGTTGTGTGGCTAATTTCAATAATTTCGAATGGTATAGATTGCATAATTTTTAAAATTGAATTTCTACAAAAGTTCAAATTCGTTCTTAGATTTCCCGGCTAAGTACAAGTATACAAAGTTTTGCCTTAATGCAGAGATGTATTATTCCCATTTATATCTAAGGATCAAGAACTTCTCGCAATTAGGGAGCACTTTATTTAATAACATCACCAGAGTGCCTGTCGTGTCTCAATAACATCAGAAAATGTTATTTGAGGAGATAATATCTCATTTGGTTCACCTTAATGTTAAAATTTATTGAATTTCGTTTACTCGCCCTTGAGGTAGGTTAACTCGTTTTTCAATTTACATCGAAATGACATCCAGGAATTCTGAACAAATTGAAAGTTCCCTACAACGACGGCTAATTGGCCTTCCTAGGCACGGAAGTTCGCCTTATGCCCCAAGAGAGTTCAATTACGAAATTACACGACGTAAAAGTTGGAAGCAGCGACATGCCATTTGAATTCAATTAACTTCTCGTAATTAGTCAAAAGGGACACTCGAGCCAGAAAGTGTTTCCTGGCGAAAGGACAATAGTTGTCAACTTAGGTCTCCCACTGTCGCTGAAATGCCTGAATTTATATTATTTTTTCCTTTAATTTGTACACGAACTCACGCCGTTTGCAGAGCCCTTCGAGAAAATTGCATTTTCTAATATATATTTGGGTAACGTGACAAGACAAGGTACACACACATACTTCAAAACCTCAACTAGGACACCATTCCCTTCTAGTGTAATATCTTCTTGGTATGAAAAGACTTTGCAATTTCCTCAATTTCGAAAAGTGAAAAACACGTGAATGCTTTTGCACCCCTCAGATGGAGCAGACGGTTTTCATAACATGAAAAAGCTACTTCCAACACCAACCACAGGAGTCTCATTTTGGGGTCCGGGGTCCAAGTCAACATCCGCATCCGGGAATGCTGAGAATTCAATTTAATAAAAGTCCTTTCATATTCCTTTCTTATTTTTATCTTTGCGAGTCGTTTCGCTGGGAGCTATTACCAAAATATTGCTATATTTTATAACTTGCACACATTTCAGCAGTTCGACAAAGTACCCCAGCGGTTTTTGAGTGCTTCGGAACTTTTACTAAAGAATGTCTAAAAATTCTCAGAAGTTTTCTTTTTAAGAAAGAGAAATTTCTTTTAAAATTCAAGCATACAAATTATACTTCTTTCGAAACGTGACTATGATGCCATCTCAGGTGGCCATGTAGGCAAACTTTCTTGAATGGGAATTTGTGAAGAAGAAATTTTTTTTTCTTAAAGGAGGGATGTCCTTTTTAAATTAAATTGCTTAGAAAACGAGCCAGGGAAAAGGGTTCTTGAGGGAGGTGTGAAATAATCGATTCGATGATTTGGCAGTGTGTTTGGAGAATTTTTTTTGAGGCGTTAAAGTTTAAATAAGGGTTTCGAAAAATCAATTCAAATTTTTTTTAAAATGATCGGATTTTGCCGTCAGTTTGTTTGTATAATACTATTAAATAAACGTTTTATATGCTTGCAATATATTGTTATTAGTTCAATATTTTTTTGTAGAAGCCTCAAACAGTGAAAATTAGTTTTCTATTTTGTCTTATAATATCAACTCAGCTTATTTTATTATACGTACTATATCATCACTTTCTTTAAAATGTTTGAACCATATGGAATCAAAAGGTGGGGCAGGGTTTTAAATAATTATAATGTCGACGTAGACCCATCATAAAAGCAGACAGATAAATTACCTCTACACCTAATTAAAACTTTCTAAAATCTTTCTTGAATTGCGTGAAGGGTACATGGGGGGTAATTTAAACAGACACTCCTCAATTTGAGCAGCCGAGAAAATTTTCGTTTAATACGAAAACATAATGAGAATTAACCGCCGCCCATCCCCGGAATTTTCCGCACAAAAGGCTCGCCGCTAGCTCCCTCGCGAATTAAGTCCATTAAAACTCGACCCAAAAATTGTCGCTCGAGTTTTCGCAAATTCAAAAACTGCGCTGATCCCGACTAATTCCGCGCTCCACGTCACTCCTCAGCGAAATTTTCTATTGTCGGACTTCAAGGAGCGGAAGATTACTTTCACTAATTGACGAAGACGTCCTTCCATCTGATAATGAGGACAAGACCAGAAATATTAAGGGAGGGAGGGGGCGCCGGCCAAGTAACGAATGGGGGGATTTCTACGTTCTTGGCTGGCTCCGTTGTTTATTAAGCCAAATAAATAGCCACGGACGTCACAAAGTGCTCCGCCGACGTAAGGCTACGTCCTGAATGCTATCCTAATGAATAGCGTCCTTTTCGGAGGGGTTTGGGGAAAATGTGATAATGGACCAATAAGCGCCAGATTGCGACATATTTCGGCCACTTTCATGGCTATCCCTAATATGCCCCGGGAGCGAGACGAAATGTTGAAAATTAATCTTCTTAAAAAAAAACCGATTCGGATTTCTCAGGAGGAGGGCTCTACCATACCCACTCAAGGAAGTCAGGGACTTTGATTTATTTGGCCCCCGCTGAAGTACAAGTTCATGGAGCTCTCGCTTTACGGCGAAACTTTCCAGAGGAACTTTGCTGCGACAATTGAATGAATAATTAAGCAGTTGTCCCGCCCACCTGCCGCCTACTTCACTATTCCGGGAATCGACTCCCAAAAATATCTTCACCCACACGCTGTAGTCGTGGTAATTATTCCCCAACGATTCCGACAAGTTCCTTCCGCGTAAGAAGCTTAGGACGTCGTCCAAAAGCGGATGACGCTCGTTACCGTGGAACAACTTAGCGAAAATGTAAAATTGTCACACGCAGCAGGGCTTTTTCTGTCGTTTACAGACACTCGTTTTTTACTCTCTAACTAGGGACCCTGGCTCTGGCTAGACAGTCAAGTGGGAGGGTAACGGAAGGGAGTTACGAAAATATTTTGTTTCTAGGAAAATTCAGAGAGACTTTTTTATCTGCACTTATAAAAAACCATTTTTGCTTTAAGTCTTAGGACTTCGAAGGGATGGTTTGTTGTCCTTTACTGGGGGGGTACTCTATCTATGTATCTGCGTGATGCCGACACAGCACAAGGTCAAAGAGATATTCAGCAGAAAAGGAATCTGGAGACCTTGAATTGCTTTTTTACAATTCTAGGGAGTTGTTCCAGAAATACATTTATATTGTAATATATATAAAGCATAAAAACCGAAAGCTTTTCTTTCTCCAGAAAATATTCAAGAAACCATCGTCTGTTACAGAAAATTCTTAGCCATTATATCATTATTTGTATTATTTCAATCGCAAGCAAAGCCAAGAAATGCTCGGTTAACAAATAAACTAAAACCTAAAGCCGGCTTTCTTTCACATTAATTAGTCTTACTTATTTATATTATGATGATCTAAGTGGCAAAACTAGAAAAGGGATAATCATGGAGAAATAATTATGAAATACAAAACTTGAAACATGTAAGTAAAACTTTCACATTTTTATAATATAAGAGTATAAAACAAAAGATTTTGATTAAATTTTCTGAAGAGTTAAAATTAACAGAAATTCTTGTTTCTCCCAATCGCAGTATTTTTAGTCAACAACAACACCCAAAAACGAAATATACCAAATTCCAATAGTCGTGACGTACTAAGCATTTTCGTATTCTCCCAGAGATTTCCAGAGCCAAATTCAATTAAATAAATAATTAAAGTTCTTAGCACAAATAAAGCCCCAAACAACAAATGGATGCCATTTATTTCCATGACACTACTCGTAGTTCTATACATATTGTGAGAACATAAACTAAAATAACTTCCACCCAAATGTTTTGTATGTTTACTAATTACAACTCAGCTGAGATTTCGGTCAACTACTTTTGAAATAATTAGACATTTTCAGTAAACAACTTGTCCGAATAATCTCGACAATCCCGTGCAAACGTACCAATTCAGTAACTAATACAAACTTTGTGCTGACCATCTACAGTGTGGTTTTCGACCATCTTCTGCGGGACCTGACAACGTTATCAAACCAGCACTGTAACATTTACAAGGAATTTATGGTCGACCACAAATCAGTCTGACGCAAATCGAACAATTTTCACTATCGTCCTTGTACTGCTTATACGTTCCTTCAACTCTGGTGGAATCGAAATGTTGAGAAATTCGATTACTGGACGACAGTTTTATTAGTACTACAGAACCGGAAACGCTGATTCTGTGTTTTCCGTAAAATGAGGAAATTCGTTCTTATGTATTTTATTTTTTATGTAAGATATATTCATTGAATTTTTATACTTCAACTACGATAGAAAAATTAAATTTACTTAGTCGTTGGAATTTATGAAAATGATGCAACGAAAGTTATACATATATGAATGATGTATTTTTCAGTATGGTCCTTTACTAAACAATGTAAATTTTAAAGGATCAGGAGGGGAATCGTATGGTTGAATCCTGTCATATCAACTTATTTAAAACTGAGTTTAAAAGAGCTTTTATATGTTTTTGATATTATTTATTACATAAGGTTTTAATTAACCAATTCTGAATGAGGTAAAACGTCTGAAAATTGTTATCATATTTGTAGTTAATTTTTGTAAGCATTATAAAAAATCGGCAAAAGTTTTTAAAAACGATTCGATTTCGAAAAAGGTAATTTAAGTTAAAGCAAAACTTATTAAGAATTCAATTCTATTAATAAGTTTTGCTTTATATTAATTGAGGAAATGTTAATGCCCGCCAGTGTACTTGCTTTTTAGTAAACCTTCCGAACACCATTTTCACATAATTATTTGCTCAAAGGAAACTTGATCTTTCTAGATTTATTTTGCATTTAAATATTTAAAAGCGTAAAGGTACATAATTTTAGGTCCGCATCTAAGAAAATTATCCTTTACAAGCAGAAATTTTTCTAGAGCCTTTTTTTGCGCAGCCATCCAAGGGACGGCGTTACGGTGTTAGTTGCAAATCTTGAAATAGGGAGTGGCTGGAGGCAGCCTGTTTTCCGGAAGAAATCTTTTTCATAGTTTCTCTGGACTATTTCTCCGGTCATAATCGGGTACTTGGAAACATCCGGTGCTTTAATAAAAACTAAATTAAATCTCCCTCGAGGAAGAGACCATTTACAGGCTGCAACGTGCATTTGGGTGAATTTGAAAAGCTTGTGAAGGTAGAGAAAAATTTTTCATTTTCTGTTCTTATGTATAAAGAAGGAAGTCTATATTCAAAAAACTTCCCGGGAGAGTACGAACCTTAATTGCACAGAATTTAAAATGTTCGGGACTATCCAGAAAGATAAAACCTTTTCATTCGCTGAGTAAACTATCAAGAATATTTGCTTATCGTGTTCGTCTATTCGAATCCTCTGAGATCACCGCGGTATTCAAACATTGAATCAATTTCAATAGATTCGCCGAAGTACAATGCAATCAGAGTTTTTTGCAGCAACCACCTCGTTACGTAACCAACCAATTTGGAAGCTGGAACTTGAATAAATCTCAAGATGCACAGCGCGTGAAGTATCGGGCGATGCCAATTTATTTTTGCATTTGCAAAATCAAGCGCAATTCGTCTCTGTCCATTAGGAAGGAGTCTCGGGAGGCGGTTTTAGCGATGCAAAGCAGCGCTTCGCGTCTGTCGCCAAATTCGCGATCCCGAGTTCAGATGTGGGTTAAAAAGTGAGTTAAAACAAAAACGAGCTGCAGAGGAGACCACCTGCACAATGGGAGAAAGTTGTGGCGCAACGAATTTTTATCGCCACAGCGGCTGTGCCCATCGCTGGACGTTTTAGGGCATCGTTCGAATTCCTGCGGACGAGCGGAGGTCCAGTTCTTTTCGGAGGCTGCTCGTCCCACGGCTCCTTGGCGATGATGACCAATGGGGCGCTGTCGTAAGGAGGTACGTCCTCCTTCTTTTCCCGGGAAACGTGTAACTAATGGCCGTAATTTCTGTAAATCGCTTAGAACGATGGAAGGAATCCAGAGCACCCGGATGTGTGAGCTTAGAGGTCTTGCAGACCATCGGTGGAATTAGTTTCACCAAGTTGTGGCATGCCCCTGATTAATTGCGATTAAATGGAACGGACATCAATTACTAAGATGAGACCCTTTATTTCGAAAGATAGATGGGAAACTTTCACTAGACAACAATGGCTGGGATTATATATTATGTTGGTGCCAGAAGTGGGAGTTTGGTGCAAAGTATTTCCAAGAACTTTTTTATTTCATATTTCACAACGACAATGATTTAACAACCTGTTAACCACGTTCCATGGGGTCGCCACAAAAGAAAAGTGGAAGATTAAGACGAAATCTTTATATGTTCCAAACTTCTAGCTGGATTACCATTTACAGAAATTTTTTTTGGGAAGTTATATGCTGTTAATGTCGTTACATTGCTTTTGTAGCTCTTTGAAAATCCTTGCTTTAATAACACACTTCTTTTCTTTTAGTATCACTTTATTTTGGCCATTAACTTTAATGCACTAGATAAAGTAAACATTTTTAAAAGAGAAAAATATATTTAGTTGCGAAAATAACAATTTATTCACATTATTACTTTGCAAATTGTACAATTTCTCGTTACCTTAAACAAAGCATTTCTTAAATTAGAATTGAAATCCCCAAGAAAGTTTATGCTTTCGAGCATATTTCCTTGATTGTTTTCGCTTTTGCTACTTTGGTAAAATAAATTACTTTTGTACTATAACCCAAGAAAACCTACAACAGAATTTGTTGAAATATATCAAAAGGATAACTTCAACCATTTTACGCAATCAGTTTCCCCGTACCAAAACTTTCTAAACACAAACATACCAAAAACGATTGAAACATAAATCGTAGCACCTTTGCTTTAAGGGAAAATCATTCATAAAAGGGTGGCGTAGGGATTCATGAAAGGATAGCATAGGGAGTGGTGTGCTTCTCAAACTATTAGATGTAAAAAACATCCCCCAGAAGCTTCAGAATTTATTTCGCCTAAAGATCCTTCGCCTGCCTTTGAATTGCGAATTTTCTAAAGGTGTGCCTGGGTGGTTTGGCGCAGCCACGAGCTGTTTATCGAAAAATAATAATGTTTGAATTTTTCCAATGGTGCGGAACATTACCATGCAAATATGCTTCAAGTTTCGTATGTTGAAATTGTGGAAAAACAATGAAAGCGTAACGTTTGGAAAATTTTCAATTTTCCGCTTTATTTCCTTTGAGTTGTTCTTTCATGGCCGATGCATTTGCTTTTGATACTTTAGAAGCCGGAATGTTGGAAAAATAATTTTATGGTGGAGTTGTGTAAAATAGGCCGTAAAAAATTGGACTTTTCTTTCTTGTTAAATTAAATTAAATTGAATTTCTCGGTATTTTTACCTCCCATCTAATTTCCTCCTCTTTCTAAACATTTATTATTTATAAAAATGTTGAGAGTGGTGAAAACCGCTTAAAGCTTATCGCAGAATAGTCCCAGAGGAAATTTTTCGTTCGGAAAGCTCTATGGGGCTAAAATTTCTTAAGCACGAACCGCATTAGGGGCGCTTCCGACTACCGGAGGTAGGTGTTAAGGGCGGATTCCATTTGCAGTTGACGAAAAAATTTTGAATTTTGGTTTGTGTCTGAACTTATTTGAACAATAAAATTGAAATTAAAAATATGAAATTTTTTTGGACAAATAATAAAATAATATTGACAAACAAAACAATATACTAATTTGAAATATGAAAATGAGGTATCGACTTCTATAATAATAATATTTTAAATATTACTTTTATTTTCCATTCGCTAGCTAGTTATAATTATAATAATTGTATTTGCTCCGTTTTTGTCGGCGATTAAAATAAGCCGGTTTTGCTTCAAAAATGTCGCAATTAAACATTAAATTTGGTTCTTGATATAGTGAATCGGAACTTTCACCGCTTTGACTCTTATTTATTTCCTTCCGATTGCTGTTTCGAGGAAGACTGAATGGTTGAAAATAAAATACAAATCGTCAAAAACATACAACCCGTAAATGAAAACATTCGTACTATCGAAGTCCTGGCTGGATTTCAAGTCACAAGCGAACCTCATATGAATATATCAAAGGACTGATTCAAGGGTTTGCTACAGACGACTTCTTTACTGTTGCTATAAATTTCTGGGGCATTAAATTTTGGTCTTGTAACTTATGAGTTCACTTTTTTCTATTTATTAATAAAGCATTTTTTCCTTTTTTTAAATTTAACATTTTATTAGGTATTAATAAAAATCCCTTAAACGATACTGTCATATTAGAATATTTTATTTACATAACTTATTTAAAATCGCGGTTCAGTTAGCAAATATTGTAAGCGTAACAAACGCATGAAAATTATATACTATCGATATTTTTAATCAGATGTTTCGGATTCGCCTTCTTCTCCATCAGATGGTGGGGGTGTAGTTTGTCTTCTTCCGCATCTTCGGTGTCTTCCATGCTCACCTGACCCAAGTTCATTGAGCGACCGGCGTTTTCTTCCGCTTGCGCCCATCATTTCCTGACCTGCAGCCATAACTTTGTTAATAGGGTTCATCACAACATCCATTCCTCTCCTAATTGTATCCTCTCCCAATTTAGCTACTTCCGATGCAGTTTCCATTGCTATATTAATAGGATTTTCAAAATTATCACGTTTCTGACGGATTGCCTAAATAAAAAAGATATATTTTGTTTTTAACCATAAATAAAAAGTAGAGGAAAAACATTCTGCAATATTTAAAAATACAAAATTAATTTCTCAAAAGTATATCTATTGTCATAAGTTGTTTTTAAGAAGACTACATACCTTTGCTACTCGTGCCGGCTGCGCAGAGGCCACCACTATAACTAAAGCTAGTAAAAGTATTTTAAACATTTCGAGCAGTTGACTGACTGTGATTAAACTCAGTCGCATTTTCCCATTTTTATATTAATGCACTTCGTCAAATTATTTAATTAGATACCATACACGCAAAATGATTTTTATCTTTGAAATAATTATTAGAACTTCATATATAATTTTAATTATACGGCAAAGCGGGCGAAAACACTTAAATGAAATATTTTTTCAAATTTCAACAACGCGGAAATAGATTATTATTAATTGCATTTGTGTAAAAAAACACTTCGAATGTCATTTGAATTAAAAACTACCTTGGTTATTTTTTACGATTCATGAATTTATTGCAATCTCTATAGGCTTGGCTTTAAAAATCATTATGTTTTGATATTTGGCGTTGATACTGGATTCTCAAATTTGAATGTAGTTTCAATAAAAACATAATTCATTAATAATGAAATCTCTTGTGAAAGGAGACATATTATTTTTGATATTATTATTCTTTGTACACTGTGAAGCATTTAAACTAGTTGAATTAATTAGATTAGAAACATACTACTCGATCAAAGACCAGATATGTCTTCAGTGCAAGAAAAATTCAAGAGGGTTAATTTGTCAAAGAGTCAAGCATAAAAGCTTTATTGATGGACCCATTTACTATCCTGAAAGGTGTCCGGTTCACGAGAAGATACAGAAAATTATGTACATAAAAGATAAAGATAGTACGGACGAGAACTACTGCTGTTATAATGCTGCGCAGAGCTTGACCAGCGCCAATGGATTTAAAATGCTGTGCGCTGGCTTGCTGACTTTCATCTATATATCCCTTTAGAAGAATGTGTTAGCATGTAATAACAAAAATTTAACGTAACGTTGAAAATATTATTATAAATATGTATTTGTAAAATGAAGAAAATAAAAATGTTTAATACTATTATACTTTAGTTGTTAACTCTCGGCGCTTATATTTTTAACTTAAAAAGAAAACGTTGAATTAAAATTTCTGTATTCTGTATGACATTGCAAATATTATCAAAAACAGTCGGAAGCATTATAAAAACAATGTAGAAAGAGAACCAAAATATCGGTTATAATCATAATATATGTTGTAGAAATCTATTACTTTATTCTTGAAGTTATGTATATTGTCTTTACTAGCGCCGCCTCTGCCTTCACTGATCTTGCTTAATTCTTGCTTAGAGCGGTTTCGCTTGCAGACTGATCGAGGGGAAATTTATTTTAGCGCTACATACAGACGAAATCATAATAGGAATAGGCTGCCATGCGTATGCGCCTTTCATTAACCTATATGTTAATCGTGCACTGGGCAATCTCGGCGATCTCCTTCATTCATGTGACCTTAACTTGGTGGACATCGATCGGCATATCGATCAAACGATCGCGACTACATACACCAGGGCTCAGCTCAAATTATGCACTGAGCGCGCTCATAACGCGGTGTGCGAGTCTGAGGTGGAACGATCGCCAGCCGCACCACATATAAGGCGCGATAGGTGAATACAGCTGATCGAGCCAATACAACGAAGCATAACCTCCGATGATTTATGTATGTCAAATAATTTTTTGGCAGCGGCTTGTGGGGTTATCAGACGAAAAATATCTAGATGGGATGTGGTATTGGCATATATGCTTGTTTTGTTTTAATGCTAAACCATAGCTAGAAGCTACTAACTGTTGTTTTGCGGAACCATGTTTACGTCAGTATTTTATGCCTGGAATGATCAGACTCTTCCCATTCATTTTTATACCACATTCAAGCAAGTTACAAAATCTAGAGAGTATGTGGGCATAGTGAGCCGCAGTCAAGGTGCTGTGGTGTTAGATCAGTTCAATCTTGACAGTCGTCGGGTGTATGAAAACTGGGAAAAGCAGGGCGCGAATGGGTCGTTTTAACTACTTTGCAAGTTTTATTTAGTGAATTAAATGCCGCAATAGGTTTTTTGGGAAACCGATTAAAATGTGTCAACCAATAGAGTAAATTCACCGAAACATGAACTGATTGTGAGGGAATAGCGCGTGATGTTCATGATCTTTTGGCGAGACTACAACTTGAGTGCGTCGAGACCATAGATCAGTGCCTTTAGTCAAAATACTAACTAGTTAGATAAACGACAGAATTTTTCTGATCAAGATCACTCCATGTGAAGATATACTGCAGCAAATTGTAGTAGATTTGGGATCGCTAAAGGACTTGGCCGGGCTCCCATCTGCGCTATGGTGCGAGTCGTGGTAAACAGAAACAGTAAAAACTATAAAAGCAAAACGAGCCAAACGAAAACTTGCTTGACGTATTACAAATGCTGCTGTATGCAAATTACTTGCTAGCTGGACAGACCGAGCCGCGTTCTCAGATTGTGCAATAAGAGACCCCTAAGTCTCGCTGAAAATGTTTAATGAAGAAAATTCTAAACTTGACGATTGTTGTGAATCCGGCTGTATGTTTTGAGTGCCAGTCGAGTTATTAAAATGCGAAATCTCCTTCAGATTTTCGTGTTTACTTAAAAGCGTCTACTTTGCGCGGGTTTTGTGTTTATCTTTTTTTCTTTTACTCACTTTGTTTTATAACGCCACACCACCGCCGCGAATAAAAATTCGTTAATCGTGCGGCGTGTTATCAGCGAAGAATATCGCTATTGGCTGGGACTTATGGTTTCGGTTTAGTGCCGGTTCTTCTGGAATTTTTTCGCCAAAAACATAATATAAAAAAAGAATAAGAAAAAACATTTCTTACTTTGACCTGAATAGGTAACAAACCGTCAGACCGGACTGTCTTTTCAAACTGCTTTAAGATATTCGCCAAAGTCGCGAGAGAATAAAGTGACGGAGATTTTTCAATATTTACGGTCGCAGAGTGCTAAATTAGAGTGTTAAATAAATTCCCCGATTTGACATCACTATACACAGCTTCGCTGGTGTGTCAGCTTGTTTAATTTTCGTTGAATTGCTAAATATTCAAGAATCCCCCGAAAGGCTCGTGTCACACCCGCCTTCATACGAAATTTCGCTATTACTTTGTTCGCCAGTGTGTTTGATCAGTGACAGTGTTTATGGTTCTTGAACATATTCCGCCGTTTGGAGATTTCTTAGGTATTTTGACTGAAATGTAAGTTAAGATGTTGGTTGTGGCATTTTCTCAGGTTTTACAGCATGTGAATAGTCTTCGTCGTGATTAAATCGGTCTTAAAGCTTTGACGCGCCAAAGTGTGCTAAATTCTAGATATAGTGGCTTTAGGTCAAGATCACTCCAAGATCAGTTGGGTTTATGTCAATATATGCACATAATGTACCCGTACCAGTTCTATTGAAAATATTTCGCTTTTTTTAAAAATGCTAATTTTTCAACTTCGAAATAAAAAGATAATGTATCTTGGCAGTTTTGGAATCAATTATGGCTATGCGGTGGGCACTGTGACCAGACGGTTGTTTATGTTAAAATATGGAATATAATAATATTGAAAAAAGATTATTGATATCATATTTCATTTCTCTCACATCATCTGAAATGGAACTACAATAGAATATGTACCTACATACATACATATATACCAAAATTATTTTTTTAAATTAACTCTCCCATTAGTTTAAAATCTAACGCTTTATTACTTCGCTTTTCATTATTTTTCAAAATTACCTCCTTAAAGTCTTTATGGATTAGGTGAGCTAATTCTAATTGACCTGTCTATGAATCTACGAAAACCATCTTCTCAACAAGTCCCAATCATCCGCGACTAATATTAATCTACAAGATTGCAGACTGACTGTGTTTATGTGAATTTCCTGCCAACATCAAAATATAATTCATCTTGAAGACATTAAATATTTCAACATTTACAAGATATAAAAATGTCCACCGACTCCGCCAAGCCTCGGCGTAGTGGCTGATTTCACCTGGCGGGGTGGAGCCACTTTTAGCATACTCATTAAAAGAAAGAAAAGTTAATTAGCACAAATGAAATTACTCCTAATTATTCAATACCGTGGCGGCGGAGCTAAAATGCGGATAGAGCAAAAACTTTATAAATAATAATAAGAGTCAGTGGGGCTGAAGGACGCCGACGCATTGCGATATCGACGCTGTCTGGAGGAGCGTGTGGCCCGTAGTTAGGTCATAATTGTTAGATCGTCAGACGACCAAAGCTCATCGGGGGAAGGTAATTTCTTGCTGATTAATTGTCATCTCACGTCGTAGTTCCATCACTTTGATTTATGTTAGTTCTCCCCTAAATGTAGAAAATGTGAAAATTTCGCGGCATCGCAGATTTTTGCAATTAGCGATAATTTCGCTGCGGAATTGCTGGTTGAGGAGTCTTTTGATGTTTCTCTATAGAAACCAACGATTGCACGGGATTTTCTTTTTATTTGTAAGAATTTCTCCTGGCGTGATGCATGCGACAGAAGGCGACGTATGGAATGCTGAATATTTTATGGCTTCCTCATTACTAATGCATTCGAAAAATCCCAAGAATTGATAATATGAAGATTTTATTTTAATTGGGTTTTACACATTTCCTTGAAAGATAAATTAAGGTAATAAAAATGAGCTATTGGCTTTTTAAATTTATATATAGTATCTTTATAATACTACATAATTAAAATGAAATAAAACATGCAAAAGAAAAACACATATATGGTATATAAAAAAGTTACAGAACGAACACTTAACTTCTCAGAAATGTTATAAGCTCTGAATGTCATTTCAAAAGTAATTGATCGTTTTAATATCACAAAATTGATTTAACTCAATTTACTGATTTCATTTGATATCGATCTGTTCAAGTCGGCCTGAATAGAAAGGTAAGTATAAGTTCAGAGAAGTCCACGTCTGATGAAAACTTTGACTTGAGTGGCACGTCAAGGATCGCTTCGAGTTGCACAAAACCAATCAAGTTAGACATTGAATTTTTTGAGCAGATCATCAAATGACCAAATGAAAGATGCATACGAATTTAAATAAAAGCTTTCGCTGAGAGTTCCGAAGAACTTATGTTATAATACATATTAAAATCGTTAGTTGTTATACTTTATTCTATAGTCTGAATCACCGAAAATTGTGTAACGCTTCCATAAATATCGTTTTGTTTGAAGCTTTTCAGTGAAACTGAATTTTGTGAAATTCCCGGAAAAGAATTTCATCATTTTCCGTTAAGATAGCTAGGCTTAACACACACACATGCGACTGCTTATCGGTTGTTCGGCGTTCCAAGAAGAGTACAAAGTTCTGGGTTAACCTGCATATGGTTTTTTATCGACAGCCTGAAGAGACTGGGATTACCTTTCCAGATCTTCATTAAAAAAATGAAAAATAATAATATATAAGAAAATGGTCATTTATTAGCGGGGTATTGGCGCACGCAAAAAATAGAAGAAGTGGCCAAGAGAAGGCGATTTCAACGCAAGCTTTCGACTAATAGCCACAGAGGAGCCGCACGATCTTCGCGATTGAACTCGCGAATGGAACGCCAGCAAAATATGGAGCGCCAGCGCCAATCTTCGAACTGATCAGTTGCTTAATGCCGTTTTTTTCTTCGATCGTTTCTTCGCTTTTTACTTTTGTATTTCTTGAGTTTTTGCAGCTTTCCGTTGTTATTCTTCTGACATCCGATCTGGAAGGTTAACCTATCGTGAAATGGGCAGTTTTTTGTTCAGTCAGCCTTTGTGCAGCGGGAGAGCTTTGTTCAGATCGCCGCGCAATGTTTGCAGCAACAATACTGGGAAAAAAGCTTGTCGCGAGTCGCTGGCTTTTTAATTTATTTTAATTTTTTACTTCAATCATTTTTTGCCTTTTTTACTGCACTCAAAATGGAAAAAAGGCCAATCGTGGGGCGCCAGTGCTCATTGCGCAGTAGCGGACAATTATATTGCGCGAACCGCAGCTGTGCGCGACGCGGCGTCAAAGGAGAGGCGGCGGCGCGTTGTGGCGTCGCTTATCTAATCCCACTCGGGGGAAACTTGGCGGGTGTTGCAGGGCATTTCCACCGGCTCAGCGAACTCTCGAAGGTAATTTGAATATTTTGCGGCCACAATTTATTCGAGGGGACACAGGCGGCCCCGTGAAACGTGATCACAACCGCCGATCAGTCGAATCCCACCCATCGCCTTTTGCGGCACATATCGCGCGATATCCAAGCTTTCGGATTTATGTGCTGTCAGCGACGACGTTATCGCTTACTTAATTTATCGCAACACCATCGATATGGCTTCGAGTATCTTCGACCGGAGTCGTATTAAGGATGAAACAATTAAAAACAAAAAACGCCCAGCGATAAGAACTGGGATCTGCTCAAAAATATGTTGAGCCACTCAATCGATACTCAATCGATTCGAAAACGGACGGTCTCCGAACATGTCCATATAAAAAACGGTTGAGGTGCGAGCGAATTGCGCGCTTTTATTCCGAGATCGAAATTTTGAGGGTACCGCACCCGCACCCGCGCCAATTTAACCGCTAAGCTCAATCGCGGTTACCACCTCTGCTTACATTTTTAATTGCATGCGTAATTTAGCAGGAAGCCCATTTGCTTTTGATGGAAGCGATCATGAAAACAATGATAAAAATTGAAAAGTGTTCCGCAATGCGATAGCGATAAAAGGAGATAATTGAGATGTCGCAACAGCGGATTATGCTGCCTTTGCGGGCGCTTCAGCGCTCTAAACAGTCGCACAGCTAAGCTAAGTGGACGAGCGGAATCTTAAAGTAAATTGAATCGTCTTGAAAGACTTGTGGAAATTTTTGATTTGCGCTCTACTGCGAAAGTATTATCGCGGAATTACCGTATTCATTTATTTGGCGGTTGATGAAATGCTTCCGGATGTTTCTGTGCTGCCAGAAACTTTTTAGATAGCTTACAAGGATGAGTTACTGCGTAAATATTATTTTAGAAATATTAACAGAAATCTCAAGTATTCATACTTGGATCTCAAGCACTTGCATGTTGCAAAGTATTACAATTACGGAACACACTTTTGTTTTATTTATCTTTCAAATTGTATTAAATGAGGTGACAATTTTAACTTTTCTTACCTTTCCTTATAAATACATATTTACGAACATTATTTAGAATAAAACCAACAAGATATAAATCTAAAATATCTATCTGAGGATGTTAAATTTGCGAAAGATTTTAGTTTCTGGGCATTTCACAGACAGTACTTTCAAAATAATAATCTGAACTGAAGATAGAACAAAACACGGTTCAAAAGTCTTAAATTTTTGCGAAAAATATTGCTTCAGGGAAATTTCAGTATTTTCAAATTAGGTATCTCTGTAAACTAATACGTATAAAAAGAACTTTTATTTTATATTTTGTTGAAGCAAATAAATTTATTGCAATTTAAATTTCTATTTATTTTTCTAAAACTTTGTAAATTATAAGATTGTATCTCTTTTTAAGGTTTTTGATCAACGACCGTCACGCTGGCTGCCCCAGGTAACACGGTACCGCCCGTGCTGTGGCGCGCGCGAAGAAAAATCGGTAAGTAATTATCATATTACATTAAGGATAAATAACTTTAAATACATTCTCAAAAATACGCCTTGGATTATTTTATACGAGCGTACATAAAATTATATATCTTTAAATGATATTTTTTCATATTCGTCTGACTGAAGACGCTCTGTTGGTTTTATATAATATAATAAATCTTTTGAAGAAGACTGGTTGTTTGTACATTGTGAAATGAATTTTCAACATAAATGTATCCCAACCGAACGAGCAGAGTACTTTATCACAAACTGTATGTAAAATAATCGGTTCCTGTTTCGGAGTCTTCTGAAAATTTAATTTTAATTCGTGTAAAGCAATCCCAGTTGAATCTTCTAAGTATCACACCATTCGTCCAGAAAACACATGTTTACGACGGATAACAATTTCCCACGGAAAATTCCTAAATAATCAAGTGACTTCGGACCATTTAACTTCGAGGCGAATCTCAGTTCCCTTCAGGGACAGAAATATCCTTGCGCAGTACGACGAGGGCAACGACAAAGAAGAGGCACAAGTTTCAGCCTCTACAGTCGAAAGGAGATAACGTTGCCCAGGACACCTACAAATCTACAATACAATCACAGAGTGAAAAGGGCGCACAAATGGTCAATTTACCCTGAAAATACCGCTGACCTCAAGGGCGGGGGAAAGGGTGTCGAGCCGAGCGGAACTTTTCCTTTGGACTCGAATTTAATCTTCAAATTCAGTTTAAGTCACTGGGACAAATGTGCCGTCTAGGTCTAAGTTTAAACCCACTCTGGACTCCTCCCATTAAATTCTATTGTTAACCTCGATGTCCAAGAGATGGGTGAACTGCAAAATAGGGCGACCCCGCGTGCTCGATTGTCACCTACGCGGCGACTTGGACCGCGGGGGTGGAGAGGGCTGCTTTGTATAACCGAGGCTATCGACCCTAGAGTGTCATATTAATGATATCCATCGCTTGTTTGTCTAGTCGGCATTAATTTCATGGGGAGCCTTTTGGGGCCGAGGTAAATCTCGTGATGGCTTTCTGTGTTTCATTGAAATCATCGGAATCTCTGAGGTTTGGTTTAGGGTCTTGACGGAGTTTATTGTAATTGTAAGACGAATTCGATATCGCTGACGCGATAATATCTCTAATTTATGAGATTTCGGAAGGGCTGTGATAACGAGAAGGTTCATTTTGGGTGAATAAATAGAGGATATTTGGCTTATCCATTTTCTTGATTACGCTGAGGAGGTGTCTTTTGTCGTATCATAGAAAGATGTTCATATGAAATTGGTGAATGGTTTTGTATGCTTATTAGTTTATGTGTGGGAAGTAAACTTGCTTTCTAATTTATAATGGTACTATCATCCTTTTCCGGTGGAGTAATGAATTGTACTATAGACTTTTGATAACAATACATTTTAATTTTATGTCAATGAAAAATGTACGCGTATACGTTTGATATAAAACAAAATCTGGGGTTTTTGGAAAAAAACTTATAATATAAAACAGAAAAAAATTGTTTTTGGTTACAAATTGTTGTAAAAGTTGACGATTTCGTAAATTGTTCTTTCTTACGAAAAGTATAAATATTAATTAGCAAAGTATTAATTGATTACATCCAACTGAAGTTTATTTGCTTTATTACAGAAATAAGTAAATGAAGTCACGTTGACGCAAGTTTAATTCCTTCCGTTGGCAAAATATCTTAATTCCGCCCAATAAAGTTTCGAAACAAATGATTCCTAAAGTTATAGATTATATACCTCAATAACTTATTGAGGATAGTAAAAGTTTTTGTTAAAGTTTGTTTAATGTCTAACTACCGTAATTGAGACTTTAAACTTTTTGTTGTTTCTTTTAAAGTTTAATTAGAGAAAATGTACAAAAGCGACGGATCCTCTTATCCAGATAAATGTTAAATAAACAAAAGATGAAGAGAGTGCAAATAGAGACAAAATAGAGCCCGTCGGGTGCTTCTGGGCATAATATATCAGAGGAATGACCATTCAGAGATATAGTAAAAAGCAGGACTTTAGCCTTCATGAGATGTATGTATTGTACATAATACATACATACATATATACGAAGCCCAAAGGAGTTTTGAAAAATTAGCATAAATCAATGTTTTTTTAAGAGAAAAAAATACTAACACATTTCGGTGCAAGTTTTGAATAGAAACTCCTAATAAAAAAATGAGATTCTACTGCAAGTCGCACTATCCGAAAAAGGATACAGGGAATTTTCTGTTTACTTGGGAATCGCAGACGGGCTTGAATACACCGTCCAGGGGATATAAACCAGATGCGAATTCATGGCCCCGTGGAATTTAGTCCTAATAAAAATTTATTTCTGGCAGCAATTTTATTTTATCGCGCTTTGTCCTGGAGCAGGCTATGGGAGCAGAAAGGCGGACTAAATGCGTCAGCCATCCACACTTATTAGCTCTCAAGTGGAAGCGCTTCTGCCGGCAGTCGGAGGAATATAAATTTCAATTACTGAACGTCCTGTAGGATGTTCCTCCTTTTTTCCTTCCTTTTTTCATTTCACCCTGACCACCCCCTTGTCCTATGTCTGAAAGAAACAAGGTCAAGGGCGGACGTCGTGTGAGGATTTTATTGTTTCCTGGCGCTTTTTGTCGTTGCTGAAATTAGTTGTCTGATCCAAACGGATTACAATTTCTAAGTGGAACGTAACACCAGATAGTTGTGTCTGGGACACGACAAATTCCATCTTGAAGGAATCGTATCAGGTAAACGAAAGTAGGTAAGACGTTCAAAGGTATTTTCATCTCCAGACCAAATTTTAGCGATTCTGGTTTCCTCTTGTTGGGTTTGGGATTGTTCCTAAAAATATATTTAAATTGAGTCAGGTGCTACACTCCTCTGTGCTCTGATATTTTCAAATTTTTTAAACATTCTTTTTCCGGTGTCTTGAACAGTGGTGCTCTCCAGCTCCTCAAGATAGCATCATCTTCCACATACTTTTTGCCTTTCCGGCTGCCTCTACCGCTCCTGAAGGAGGAGAAAATTCTATTTCTGGGCAATTCCCTGCTTGACACTAAAAATAAATAAGAAAGTCAGACTGGAGCCAGGGTAGGTTGCTTTGGATGCTAAGTGCGCATCAGTGCGGGAAGATCCATCTCGAAGAAAGCGTCCGTGAAAATTCCTTAACTGAATGCTTAGATCGAGGGCAATTAGAAGAGCTGACAATGAAGACACAACCGGCTTCTTGAAACCGAAGGCGTTCAAACGAATGCCAAAAAGAACATTTCTCCTTGAGGCTGGAGTCTTGGCGTTTGTTCTGTCGAGTGCTCAAAGTGGTTATTCGGAGCAACACTTTGTAATGCTCGACGCACATAAAGGGCTTGTATAGTTGATGCCACTAACAACGCACGTAAACGATTTGTGTATGTCGCTCAAGTTAAATGAAGGGTGCTTAAAACCCGGAGGCGTTTCTTTGAATATTGGAAAAGGAATATTAAAATGAATTCACTGGAACTTCTTGAATGCGTTAGAAGCTTTTGAAGTAAGTTATTGTACAGACGGAAATAGATAAGGCAATGGAATATAACTTCACGTGGTAGATTATAGCTTATTTAACAAATATATAAAGTATTGCGATAGAAAACATTTTCTACATATAAGACCCTTAAAGTCGGTATGAATTGAAATCTATGTATTGTTAAGGTAACGTATTAAAGCATATATGTTAGATTCATTATTAAACCAGTTCAGAAAGCGGAAGCTGCGCTCCAGAATTCAGTTAATTGACCAATTCAAAGTCACAAAATCCTGGTAATTTTGAGAAAATATGTTTAAAGCTTAAGTATTTTAAAAAAACAAAAGTTTCTAAAGCTAACTTTTCGATTCAGCAATTCTGTTTTATTCTACTTAGTTGAACTGAACAAACCACTGTAAAAAGGATATCGTTTGAATCGTTAATCCTGTAGTATGATGTTTTGATGTTTTAGTAGTTTACTGAAAAACCTTACATGGTTTCTTGTATCGTAAAGTTTAAAGGGCATGTGTACCTAGAGTTGGTGTAAACTTCTACTAGAGTTTTTAGCTATTTACCTTCTCACAAACATTAGGTATATTTTTTGGAGCGAGTGATTCGGGACACAACACGACTATTTTTGGTCAAAAGAGGGTTGTTTAATCTGTCAACCAAACTGAACGGATACACGACAAGTTAACCCCCTCACCCAAGGGTCAGAGGTCCTGGTGAACCAGCCCTGATAGAGTGCTTAGCCGTCAGCAGAAATCCTTCCAATTATAAACTCGAGAGTTGGATAAAGTTTTAATTACGTAGTGCAAACAAAGTCGTGCCGGAATTACATAAACGGCAGCACGCTGCCCCGTCCACGCTAAGTCAATTATTACACTTGAGTTGGTCAGTCGTTTGTAATGCGTCGTACTAATGCCATTTCTAATTAAGATTTACTGCCTCCTCCTCCTCCCGATCGCGCCGCTGCTGTCGGGAAGGGACCTATCTCCCGTCTTGGGCCGTCTTAAGTCGCCGTTTACCCCGGCTTGATCCGAGCAATTCATATTTCCGGATCTGACTGACCATTGAGCTCGTCTTGGCGGAATTCCTACATTCTCAGAATCATTCATGAATCGCGCCAGTCCGCGACCGGCACTCCTCCGCGGTCTTCTATGCGGCCGCTGGACGATTGCATCCGAGTGGGCTAGTCGCGGTCCACGGAGGAGGCTGTGCTGTCATCTCTCAATTAGTTTGTAGCGCTAATTAGCAGTTGCATCCAGTGAGCTCTCAAGTCACTTAATTAATTAACCCAGAGTTGTCTGCTTGAGATTTTGTGGATACAGCAATTATGGACGTCTGGCCGGAACAGGCCAGGAAGGAAGCGCACGATCTATGGATAAATTGTGAACAATTTTGGTGTAACGTGTAGGCGGCACGGCACGTTTTTAAAAAATCCATAATAATCGCTGGAAACGATTTCGCGCCTGTATATTTTTTACTTGAACAGGTATAAGGTATTTACGCGGATGCGTCATTGGCGACGTATTTCACGAGACATTGTCTTGGCTCCCACCTGGGGAGTGCAAAAACCTGGGCTTGGGGTATCGGTTTCAGGAGGCCAAGCCTGTCTAGTCGGCACCAAGAACGACGACGTGCAAATAACTTTCAGTTAGAGCCTAAGACAACATTTACACCTTGACGCACTCGGTCCCCGAGTCCCGCTTTCTTTTCTGCGTCTTAAGCCTCGCTGTCTGCTCGAAGACTGAGCAGTTGCCCGTCACAAAGTGACAAATTCACTAATTTGTACCTATGTTCTAATATAAAATGCACATATCTTCCAATTTGCAAGTTGAAATACGCGAAATCGCTCGTTATCTTGCTGAGTAACTTGCAAATTGCTTTTGCAGCTAGCTCAGCACCGATATATCGAAATTGGATCAGACCGCAGTCGATGGGGACAGAGGGGTATTTTATACGAAAGACAGTAAAAAACCAATAACCTGTCGATTACCAATAATCGTCATCGAAATGATAGGCAATTTTGCGCAGGAACATATTTATTATTGCGATGCAATGGCGCTCCTCGAGCCTCGTAAGGGGTCGGAAGTAGCTCCGACGACCAACTGCGCAATTATCTTCGGCTATTGGGGCCCCTTACGAGGTGCTCCGTGCCATTACTTTGATGGAGGTTTATGTCCTTAGTCGTTTTTATGTGGAGTCGTTAAATTTTTTAACCGACCAAGGATGCAAGGGTTCTTGATTTGTATGGGAGGTTAAATGCAATTTCCTAGACTTGTTTTCATATTTTTAAGGTTAAGAGTCAAAGCTTAGTAATGCTCAGATTTTTTTGAATTTTTCGAATTTTTTGTTATAGTGTTTTTGAATTTTTGATATTGGTAGAATTTGAGCCCATTCGGAAAATGTGGTTTTAATTATTATTTCTTATTGTAGATGGGAAGAACGAACATATATTTTTTTGATTCGTTTTCCTAGTAATCTTTAAGTTCAAGTTCAAAAGGAAGTAGAGTAAACTTTCTAAATTCTTATAAGATGTTGTTCTTTCGAAAGAAGCAAATAAGATAAAAATTTTACATCGGTATGATTCTCAATGAATTTTTTTTTTGGATATGGTTTTACTAAACATTTATTTACAAAAATAATATATTATATATAATTGCTTTTTTTTATTCAAGAATAGAATTTGTGAATGTTCGTAATTTTGATTCCAAAGTCTCAAAGAGCGCTTTGAATAAATCTCAGGTCTTGAGTCGCGAATCGCAGAGGCCCCGCTATGTGGAACTGGGGACCACCAACATTGATTCGGAGCACTTTCTTAGGCGTAATGTGATGCATATCAGATTCATTAGCATTACGCACGAGGAGTGCGACAAATGGGCGAGGAAGAACAAAAAAATCGCGTTGGCTGAGACAGACCAAAGGCACCTCGAATCACTAAGTAATATCATCAACGGCCGTTTAAGTGTAATCCAATACGGCGAGAAAGATGACGATGATGTCTCAATGTCGCGCTATTATCACTAGACGCGTCTGGACGTGTGCACGCCGCGAGTAAAGTGATCCCACCTATTTAAGAAATCAGCACATGTTAGTGCTTTCGTCGAGGTCCCCTGATCCCGGTCTTCCCGCGCCTTCCCGGCTGAGTGCGGGATGATGGCTGGATACTCCCATTATTTAATGTTGACCTAATCAAGTGAAATTGGATTTCATTAGACGATGACATAGGCATTTCGGATTAAAGACAATGTCAGCGGACAGATAGAGAGGCTATAGTGGGATGATCTGATTATTTTCTGGGGGGTTACAGGCGAATTTCACCTTGGGCTGAGGTACTCTCTATTTAGGTTAAATATAATTCTTGGTGTCGTCGTAGGCTCGTTTTTGTTTAATAGACGAAAAAACGGAGGACACACAGTTCATTAGAACATTTACTTTTTCTAATTGTTTTGCGTAGAATAAATATGTCCAAGAACAAAATCTTTACATATCACTGAAATCGCTGGACAAGGGGTGTGATACAAATTTCGAGTTAAAGGACAGCTTTAGACAAAGTGGTATAATTTAGTGGCGTGTGTTGAAATCGGAAACACGTTTTTATTGTGACGTTGCTCTCACATAATGTGTTGATGCTATTTCATCTGATGTTCGTTACTATCCAAATTTCTAAATGGTTGACTCCACACGCTTATAAGATTACAGAATTTGAGCATCGCTGTTATAAATTACATAGGTACGATTTCACAACGATTAAAGCTTTTAAGATAAAATTTTTTATAAGACTAAATAAGACCTTGTGTAGGTACTATTATGTTGATACAGATCATTTAATATTGAGAAAAATTAGATTTTTTCTAGAAATTTTTTCAGAGCTTGAACATTACTCGAATTTATTTTATTAATATATAATGTACACAAAATAAACTCTTAACCAAAAAAAACTAAAATTAATGTGCACATCTCTAATGATGCTAACTTCATAGCTCCGGTGCAGGTGAAATGAAAATTACAAAATACTTGAGTGGCTCCCACGTAATTGCCCAGCACATTTTATGGCGTACCCTAATTAAAAGTAAAGGTGTCCGCAAAAAGGGCACTCGCTTAATTACACTTTGTTTTTGCCTCAAATCCCCAAACCTTATGAAAATCATCTTTCCAGGCCTTCGGTGTTCTGCTACTTCATCTTCGCAAGTGTCTGTCGTCTTTTTGCTAGATGCTGTTTACCTAGAAAAAAGTTTTGGAATTTTAGTTACAAAAATAAACTTCTTTGCTGCCCCAGACACTTACATAAAACGTTTTCCTGAAATTATTGACAAAAACATTTCGCCTTTATTTGCGTAACTTTTTGATTTTTGCCATAAGAAATAAAAGCCGGAGGATAAAGATGTATCATATCCGGCTACTGTTTTTTAAAGGATATTAAGCGAATTTCAGAATTTATTCTGGATATATGCCTACAGGCATTTACGATGTTGACGACACTTAAATTTTTTCGGTTGTTTCGGAGAAATTCTTAAGATGCTTAAATTGCTGAGTAAATTTTAATCATGGTGTTTGAATTAGTACAAAAAAATATGGGTGTGAAGCAAGAAGTCTTAGGCATTTCTTATTTGCTTATTTCATTCCATAGAATAGCAGACTTTTATGGATTACATAAAGATTTAGAATCTAAGGAATGAAATATGGTAACGGTCAGGAATAATGTTGGAAAATATTAAGGAATTACTCACTCATTTCTCATAAAATGTTTTATCTTTCATTCGTCTTTATCTTTAGGCCAACATTTTTTAATGATTTTTATTTGATTTAAGTAGATAATCTTTCTAAAATTAAGTCATAAAAAGTTAGAGAGGCTTACTTTGACAATTGCATATTTAATAAGTCTCGAATGTCTGCTATTGACATTTTGGTACTACAATATGTCGAATGTAAAAATCGAACATTTTTTAAGGGCTTTGTGTTTCAGTTTCTTCTTTTATATCTTTCTGTAATACATTTATGAGTGTTTGTATTTCAATTACAAATCTATTCTAAGGACTGTGCTGTGAAATGAACTATAACAATTTTCAGCCTATGTAGCAAAGCCCGTGGTGATCATTACTTTTTTTCAATTCTCTTAAGGAGAAAGCTTATTACGCCTGGGAAAATGCGCTGAGGCAGGACGATACCACGTGCGTAGGATATTTTACCCGGTCTTCCTGCAATGAATCCCAATTTTCATATTTTCACGAACTTATGGGATTACGACCCTTTCGACCTAAATAGCTCACTCATATCTTTGGATTTGTTGCTCAGGAGAGGTCTTATGAGAATTGCCCCCACAACCATGTCGGGTTACGACACGGTGCTTAAGCATAACACGTTTTGGAGATCCTCGGCTAATGAAGATCTCCTGCGAACGTGGCCAAGGCGAGTTGGGGAGGCAGGGCTTTTTGCAACCATGTGCTTTGCATTCAGTGTCAAATATTTAATTAGTCTCACATTTCTTCGGGCTGAGCTCGTCACCGAGGCATAGGTCCTGTTTCAGCCCTTTTGTAAAAGGCTCATCCGTCCGTCCTCCCAACTGGAGCACAATCCATTCCCGTTTTCATTAGGCGCGTTTAACTTTCATTATGGACGGGATAAGTGATTTTATGATAAATTGGGCTCATTTTACGGCAACGAGACGAGACAACACTGAGGAAACATGAACTCGGCGGATCCTTCTTCCTCTCGGATGATAAACCAGAGCGATTCCCACTATTGTGTAGATGTGGGGTTGTGGGGACAGGGGAGCTGCGCTGCAGGGAGCTCTCTGCTCCCGAGGACTTAAGTAGCATATTTTTGTGGCACTTCTGCGGGTTGTAAATCGGAGGAGCTTGTCGCTACGCTTGGTGAATAGCTCCTTCTTTGAGTTGAAAATATTTTCCTTGGATTTGTCTTTATAATGTTTCCGCTAATGACGAAATTTGTTCCGTCACAGTTTTTTAAGTCGTCTTTATAAGATATCGTCGCGTGGGGTGTTTCATATCGCAAGAAATTTCCATTCTTTTCGTGAACAAAGTAGGTATTACCCTTTCTCGAAAAATTAGCCAAGTTTGTAAAAGTTTCTCTTGCTGTCAACGGTTTGAGGAAATCACATCAAAAGGAGTTTTATTTGAAATTTCACATTTTGGCGGTAAAGCCATTGTCGCGTATATTATCTTATGTTTCAAAATTCCATTGTCTATAGAATACACAATTTGGCAAAAGCGTGGTAAGAAATTCTCTTAAATCTTTTGTTTAGCTTATTAATATATACATATACGCATAACAATAATGAAACCGATGTGAATGTATATTACAATTACTTTTTTTAAATAATTGATAGTTAATTTTTGGAGGAATTTAAAATGCTTACATTATTTTTCATTAATACTTAAGAATAAAAGACAATGAAATATTCTTTATATCAAGATACCCTTGAAATACTGACCAGAGCTAATTTTTCCAATCACGTTTTGTTTATTATAGCGGTTTGCAGTTTTTTTAAATTACGGTTTTATATAAATCCGAAACTTAATTAGTATGCATTATGTTTCCCGCCCTTTATTATCTGATTTAATAACCAGTTTTATTTCAACTCTTACCATTTTTTTTCATAAAGCTGTTAAATACATCAAACATCACGTGAGGTTTAAAATTTTTTTCGAGAAATTCCAATTGGTTAATCCACAATCTCGTTTTTCAAATCATAATAATTTTTTAAGATAAAGGCGGTAACCTGCTTAAAATCATAAAAGTGATAGGTTGCAAATACAATGCAGACAATCTGGTAGAACAAATAAAAACAGAAGAAAACATTTAAAACAGGTAAGACAGGATACGTAGATTTTTTGAAAATGCGAATTTCAGGAAAATACATACATACATATGTTTACAAAAGCTCTAATCTGATGAATTCTCTCTAAACATGTCACTACATAAGTTATGCTAACTTCTGAGATCACGTGATTTTTGATTTAATAATTCATGCAAAAGTTTTGCATAAACATTTGTTTCTACTTTTTTTCCCAGAATATGTAATTTGTCTTGTTCCTTTGGGCAACTCAATCACTTTGAAATTCCAAATAGAACTCCGTCATTGCTATGAGTAAAGATGGGTCAAACTTCAGTCTTTTGTTACTCACCTCCAACTGCGCATAGATAAAGCATCAATGCTTTGCGTGAAGCAGCTCTTGAAGAAAAACATTTTAACGACAATAGTCGTGAATGGTAAAGTTCTTTATAGAAAAACTGGATATGCCATAAACTGTCCGGAATAATCTGCTCTAAGTAACAAATAAAATAAAATAAATTATGAACACCTCATACCGTCTGTGACATCAACTGGGTGCCTGAAAGTTTGTTTTCTTGAACAAATGTTAAGATTTGTGTAAAACCTGAATAATTCGGCTCATACTCGCAAATTTTTATACACAATTCCGATTACTTGCCTGAAAGTCAGAAAAACTAAAATTCGGCACTTGAAATTGAAAAAGGTAAGAGATTCTGACAAGGCAATTTGCCTTTTTCACATTTTACAATATTCCAAAATGGGTAGTGCTTTGTGCAATTGATGTTTTTAAAACCTTTTGTAGACTAGGGAACTGCAGAATTCAAGAGTAATATGCAGAGCTCGATTGAATCGCGTAATGGTGCAAGGGTGCCCTCTACATGGTGAAGTATTCTCGAGAACGTTTCGATTCTAAAAAATCGGTGGCTTGTTCCAACATACCTGGAACAAAATCAGGCTCGATAGGCAGCATGAGGCTTAGGCTGCAACAGAGTTGCTCGCAAGGCTGCGTTTGATTGCAGTTTTGTTCATGGCGCTCCAAGGTAATTTTTCCAGCTTTGTGAGTCGTAAAGCCTAGTTCACCTGATTGTACAAAAAGCGAAAAGGATGTTCTGCGTACCTTTTCAACTGTGTTCTGAATACGGTTACCAGCTTTGTTTGACTAAAAATCAGGTCACAGAACTTTATTTAGCAATCGATGCAAATATTTAATGTCGAACCTTTTGTGTATTTGAAGAGTCGATTGAATTTGCACTAAGCTATTGAACAAAATGTGGTTTTAAATATAAAATTAATGATAGTAATTCATGATGGAAGTCAATAGGTCCAAACTTGCTAAATCGATTAAAATTGTCCAACTTTCTCAATAATATGTTTTGAGTTATTTTATATAGGTAATTAGTGCCTAATATTTAAACAAAGCTCCACAAATTTTCTTGGTTTAAAAACCACTATACCAAAAGTTGTTGTCTTCAAACTTTTTCATTTTCTGAAGAACTAATTTTTGAATCGAGCCATTATTTAACAAAACTTATATATATATTTGTCTTAATTTGAGTTATAAATAAGTTATTATGCGATTGAAACATTAGTTGAAGATATTTTAGTCATAGTGCGTGGGTAGCCCAGAATTTGTTGACCAATCCACTCCGAAGCTCCACCATCCGCGGGTACAAAGTTCCTTTGCGCCAAAACGAAAAGAAAAACGTTTTGATTGCTACTATTGCCTCTAACAAAATTGTTTTGAGGGCTGATTAATCCGAAACTCGACTCGCTTCTTACATAAATTCCGAATTGCGTCTTATATTCAACTCCGGAGTGCGCGACGCAGCTCGGCGTTGCGCTCTCGACGGGTTGATAAACGAAACTTACATTATATTGATAAAAGTCGCGGCGTCGATAGCGCGATAGCGCGGAAGAATAATTCAGGGCGCATCGGCCCAATTGGGGCTTTTCTTCGTGCGATTTCCTTTAAGAAGCACAAGAAATTAGCAATCGATTTCTTAATTGAAGTTAAGCCGCTTACGTTCACGTACGCGACGTAGACTTTACGGCCTTTCACTTTCGGCAGTTTGGTTTCTTCATCTTAACCGGAGGCGGATAGTACTTGAACGGCTATAAATTTGATCCCAATTGTAATTCCGAAAAGTGCACGATCGACAGTCGTCGTATTGTGCTGCAATCGTCTTCGATCTGAGCCGACTTCGTTCATGGTTAGCCATAAACGCGATATGGTTTTCATTAACGAGCTGTTAAAATCTTTTCCAATTTTTTCACAAGCACCCTCCTCACAAGTTAATTCGAGTCACGTACTAAAAAAATGAGAGACATGACAAGGAATATCATGGGGGATATTTTTAATTTTTTTCAACTTTTAAGGCACACCCCCAAGGCTGCGATTCGATTGATTTGTTTCCGATAGCTCGCGAGGAAGGTCGGAGGGAAATCAATTGAAAATTCTGCTGGTTCCTGAAAAAAGAGCACTGAGTTTTCTCGAGTGCATTACATGGCTGACCGAAGCCTTAAAGGATTCAATTATAAATTCTGCCCGAAGACAGATTTTTTAAAAACCCAAGGCAGAAATATATAGAACACTTAAGCTTTTGTTAAGCCAAATAGAAAAGTTTGTAAACAGATTTAATTTAATTCCACTTTTATTCAGTGGCCAATTCATAGGGATGAGGATGAAGAATAAAAACTACTTTGTAATTTTTAATTCAAATTTATTAAATAAAGTCGCACATGTCGTTTTCGTTCAATATCGACTTACATACATACATATATGAACTGGGTTGAACATACTAAAAATAGTATATTCTGGTTCAAATAATATCTCGTAAATTATAAAAAAAATATATATATTTTGCAGTGCCTACTATATATGTATAACCAATCCTGTTTTGAAAAATTGCTATATGATATTTTCAGCACCGCGCTATTGAATTTAGTGTCTACTATTAAAAATTTAATATGATTAGATTTTAAATTTCATTAAAAATTTAGCAAGGCAACCTTTTTTATGAACAGAGCTAAAATCAGCCCATGAAAATAGTTTTTTGTGGAAGTTTTGCTCAACATAAGTGGTATTTTACAGCATAGAACATGGTAGCATACGGACAGGACATATATGGTGCTCTTTGTCACTGCAGGGTCCAATTGAGTAAATTGTGATTGCTCTATAATCCAGTACAAAAGCCACTGGCTGTCGGGCACTTAAAGTGCACAAAAACCACAACATTTTGCTCCAAAAGGACTTCGGCTGCTTAATTGCTTTAAACCACTGCAATTTAGACCTTTGTGGAACATATGGATAACCACTTTGTAGTAACCATTACCCTTCTATTGATAGGATATGCATTTGATGGAAGTTTCATTAAATTGGTTTTTACTGCAAAAGTATAAAAGGCGGAACCTTTAGGGGTATTCAGCGGTAAAAAACCAAAATTGGGACAGAAGATAATGTAAAATTTAATTCAATTCTCGGTAAAAGCTCTTTTGTTTTATTGAAATGGTTGTCCCACGCATTTCGGGTCACACGGCAGTTACGTGACCGTAAAATCCCTAAGGCGGTTAGGGAATTGAATAGTAGACCGCCCCGAACGCGCGAAGTGAACGCAGCGACATTTTCAGTTTGGAGATGAATAGAAAATCAAAATAACACGCTGCAATTGACGTACATAGGTGTTTGTGCGGATGAGTGTGGGGATGTGCGGAACGCATAGTGCACTATCATCACATCGCATTTTCATCAATCTGTTGGTCCATATATGTTCGCCCGCAGGTAATGAGATCGCCCAGGCTGCCTTTAACCAACCATGTAAAGTCCGTATAAATTTTCATGTGATTTACCTCCGAAAGTAATTACCAAAATTCCAGGTTAGCCGCTATCGCTGCTTTCAAATTAGTTTTCGTGGATGTGGACATTTGCCCAGATTTTGATTAATATCTGACTAAACCTACTTTGGGTTTGGGGATTTTAGGCACTGCATTTTTCGCACATTTGAACAATATCGCTCTAAGTAATTACGGAAATGCGAAGGTAGTTAGATCCATATAGAATAACATATTTCCCATTTAATCGTGTTAACAATTAAATTAATTATTCCCAGCTGCTTGTTAATGTTATTGCACCATAATGGCGAAATATTAATTAAATGTGGTCCGCCAGATTCATATTTGCATTATTCGCCTGGGTTCACTTTTATCTCGCGCACATCTGTCGCATTTGTAATTGTCTTTTTATCGCTCCAAGGGAAAAAGAGTGGAAATTAAAATGTTGCAAGAAATATCGCTCATAATATCACCTGAAGGGAACAAAAACAATTTTCGTGCGTCAGACGGTTGTGAAATTTAAAGTGTGTTTTGCATAAATCAATGGAACAAATTTTAAATCACAGGTGAATTTCGATTTTTATCGGGAATGTCGCAGGTTCGTTGACATTTTTTCCGTGTTGTTCTTAAGAGGAATTTCATTTCCACATTTTTTCTTTATGTAGCTTGTCAAAGTGTGGTATGGGGAAAACCATATGAGCACGTGTTTGCTGCGGAGTAAAAAAATCAAAAATGTATTATGGATTTAAGGGTGGTAAAATAACGCCCTGTCAGAAAATTTCTATAAAGGTTAGAAACCGTATACCTACATAACATGGGATTTTGTTTTCTGTAGAATAAGCTTATCGTAATCTTAAGAAAAACGTTCGACCCCACATATGACTTCCGCTGTTGAAGTAAATGTGCATGGAAAAACAATTTTGATTTACATATATCTAAATTACATATTTATGCTGCAAAAAATAGAGCGCCTCATTAAACTCCCGCTTTTCCAGTTTTTTCCTGAAGTCACATGTTTTAGAATTTATGTATAAATAAATAACATTATCTGAAATCTTCTTTTAGATTCAAAATAATGAATAATCGTAGCACTAATAATTTCTCGAGGGCACAAAGTTTAATTAGAAGTGTTAGCAAATAAATCTATAACATTTTAAAATCGAAAGTTGATAAATCAGCAATTTACAACAGAATAATATCTTTTAGAAAGCTTCTTTCAAAAATTTTCATATCAAAGAAGAGTCCAAAAGAGCTCTTCTAATACAGGATTAAACTAGATATTCGTTTCTCCAAGTGTCTGCTTGTTAGATAAAAGATTGATTCGTTTTAATTGGAAAACAATTAAAAAAATCAATGACAATCGGCGATCGTTTCTTCGTTTCTTTTTTTGTTCAAAAAAGCTCGTTTCACTTGACTACTTCCTTTTGCCTATTGAGGAAATCACGTGTGTGAAGTCTGTTTTTTATATCTTTTATTGAAAAAGCAGCTAATATAGAGTGTGTTGTTAAATATTTTCAAAATTTGTCCTTCTTTCTTCTTTTTTTAACACTTAATAAAGTTATGACGTAAATATAACCATAAGCCTCGTTTATGATATTGACTCAGTTGGCGACGGACCACGCTTAGTGTTAAAATCGATCTTTGTATTTTGGTGAAAAAACTTGTGGAAATTTCCATTGTAGAATTTTTGGAAAAGAACTAAAGTTTTTTTTTGCGTTGGTTTGAATAAAAGGTTAAGTATAGGGATGACAAATAGATTCATTCCGTTTTAAAGTTTATGAATCTTAAGGTGTTGTAAGTTTTGATCTTATTATTTTAAAAATTCTCTAAAGCAAAACTAATGTTTTTTTACGATCTTTGCAAAGCATTTTTGTTTTATTTATAATTATACGTTTATATGATGAAACTAAACAATAATTTCTCTAAATCTTGATTAAATATGTTTTGTTTAAAAACATACAGTCGTACTGCGTATTTTTCGCAATATGTTTCATGTTTCCATAGGTCATGCCTTGACTGTTTGGAAAAACGAAGAAAACATTCGGAAAAATATTTCCTTCGAAGCTATCAGTTTGCCTGACCAAAGGTTATCACAGCTTTCGATAAAATAACTTCGTAAAACTTGGGCCATTAATGGGCCACACATTCTGGGGCAGTTAAACTCCATCCTATGGAGCATCTGCAAGACCATTAAAACTTGGTAATTAAACATTATCAAAATATAGTACCCGGTTGGTCGGAGTGGGCAAACTTCGTTCATTTATTAACTCCGTCCGGGTCCAGCTAATGTCGAAAATTTAAAATTCATTTATCATCTGATTGATGACAAAGTGCACCTCCGGGCCCCAGCGAAGGGAGTGCGAGCTCCAAGTGGAGCGCCTGCAAGTGGCCCCATAAATCACTTTCGCCCTCGGTGCGCCTCCTTAAGTTGCATGTGTGCAGAGCAACATTGTTGCAGGCCGCGGCTTCCTCCGGTGGAGCACTCATTCCGAGATGAAGAACCCCGCCGCAAGATGCTCGCGGGCTTTCTTAAGAAAAATCATGACAAATGCGATGATGCGGTGCCGATAAATCAAACTGATAACAAAAGTTCTTGCAAGTGAACGAGCAGCGCATGGAGAGCAATTTGAACCAATTGGAGGAGTGAGAAAATCAATTACTTTCTTTCTCGTTTGCGCGGTAAAATATTTTCCTTCTGAAGCACAATTTATTTTGCAGTTGATTCTACCAACGATCTTAATGATGAAGAAACTTAAGTCCTTTGTAGGGGTTGAGAAGAAAGCCTTGAAAAATGTATTCGAATTTAGCAACATTAATTATGAAAAAGTAGATTTTGCTACTGAATTTAGCTTAAATGACTTGAATTTAACAAAGGGTAGTTATTTATCTCTTTACACAATTATTAAGGGTTCTCCATCAAAACAGGCATTTAATATGTATAATGTATGTATGTATGTACATATTAGTCCAATTCTAAGACTTCTTATTTGGTATTAGTTTTACAACAAATATTTAAGAAATAAAAAACTAACAATATCTAGTAAATAATAGTTAAAACATTGTGTTCGAATTGTATATCTAATATATATGGTACGAGTAACATACTAAACACTGCACTATTTGCACTATTTAGAGGGCTGAAAGTTCATTAGTTTTTATGATTTAAATCTACAAATTTTTGAAAACATCTGGGTATCTACTGTTTGTAGATATTTAATTATTTTACTACATTAGATTCCGGATTCATTACTAAAAGGAAATAAAATGTATTACTATAGTAGAACTGTATGAATTAGTAGCCTGTCTTACTTACTTACTAAGAGTAATTGCTTTTACAAGATGACAGTTTATTCGTAACGTTTTTCGCATAATTTGTTTTTAAAAATTGCATTGTTTCTGAGAACGGTTACTAGAAATCAATCAGAAATCGATAATATTCATAAGTTTAAAATGTTTTCATCGTCACTAAAGAGTATGTGTGTACTGCAATATGGAACCAGGCTATATCTTATCAGTTCGAAATAAATCTGTTCCGACACCTCCTCCTCGACAGTTACGGATGGACGGGGGTGCTATTCTTTATGAGATGTTTGGTAGCATCCCCTCGTCTCCATCGTCATCCCTTCTGGACCAACTCTTAATATTTTGTAAACAGAACGCCACGAAGGCCAGTGCTACCACATTCAATGAGAACAATTCAAAAACGCCGAGAAGCTCGCTGGTGGGCACATGTTGGCCGATGTTTCATATCACCCCGGATCGGGGAGCTTTTGGCGTCTGCTCCGCACCGTCAACATCGTACTAAGATACAAGCGGGCTTCCACACAGTGTAGATGTGGATGTTGGGGCCGTTGCCCACCACATCGAAGTGCTCCCGGTTTTATGATACGGGAACACAGGGGGGGTTGGAGCTTTTCAGAATATTCCGTTCTTGAACTGGGAATGGCGGCGACGGGTGCTCCGCCGGGTCCATGTGGAACATGCTTGAACAGTCCGACGAACGGCTGCTCGGCGAGCGCAGGAGAGCAAACATATCGCGATTACACGGCACATGAAGCTCGCGGTCGCGGCGGCACCGCGACGTAGACGTTGACTTTTTCTTTCTGGTGTCGGGGCAGTGTCTTCAGAGCGCCTATGCGCGTTCTAAGGAGAATTCTGTGTATACTGTAGCTGTGGATTGTAGTCGGCGGCGTTCAGATTCCGTCCACACCGTGTTTGATTTGTGCTGCTATTAGTCGATCCATCGCAGCTGTGCAAGCCGGTTATAGCTGCTGCAAGGGAGATTTTTAGTCCGGCTGGGAGGTGTGCGCTGCTCGTCTTACGAGCGTCTTTAAGACGCTGTCAGTCCTTTGAATCGGTCCAGTTCCTTAGGGTGCGCTCAAACCACCTGGATTTCGACCGTATTCGAAATCACTATAAAATATATAAAGTATATATATTTTTGAATGCACACTATGCGTAATCTGGCATTCGTTCCGATTAAGTGAAATATAAAAAAAAGGAAGTCAAATAAAAAAATAAGAACTTTATCAGCTCGACACTCGCGAAGCTTATCTCGCGTCCCGCTGAGACTCGAGTCGTATTTTTGTTGTATTTATTTTTTTCTGGCGCGGTAGTGTATATCAGTTGTTTTTGCAGTGCCCATCGCGTACGACAGTTTTGAAACTAAAAAAAGATCAACAAAAATTCATCCTACAAGTGTGATTCGATTATCGTATAAATAGAATTATAAAAAAAAATTATATAAATAAATAAAAATAAAAGAAGAAGTGCAGATGGGGACGTGTGTGGAAGTGTGTTGTCGCGGTTCCAAATGATCCCGCGGTCCATCGGACGGAGGAAAGCGTGATTCTTTCAATGGATGTGTGTCATCAACGAAAATAAATAAACACAAAATAAAAACGTAAAGATAAAAAAATAAAATTAGTGCAAAGGTTCGAAATTTTCTTGTACTATCTTTGCACTCGCGATGCGTGTCGATTTTGTCGAACATGCATCGTCGAAAGTGTCTTCTTCATTTTTCCTAGTAGTGTTTGTCTGTCTCTGGTGTGGAGTGTGTGTAGTCACACGCGAAATGTTGCCACTCGCTGAATGGGGGAAAAATGCCTGGTCTAGGCGGCTTCTTTTGTGCATTTTGCAATTTCTTTCAAGACATTCACCGCAGCTCGAAGAAATAATCCTTCTTTTGAGGCGGACTCTATGTTTGCTCTAGATATTGTTTACACACATTGAAATTTTTGGAGATGATCGTCCCTCGCTCCAACCGGATGCTGTGCTTTATCGGTTTATTTTCCCATGAGATTTTAAGATCTGGATTAAATCCATTTTGATTTTTCCCTCCGACGGTTGTACAATTTCGGGGAGAGTATTTTCGGACGATAATTCATTTCCGAGGAAAAGACGATGCTGTGCTGCGATGCGCGACACATTGCTACATATTACTCGAAATTTTTTGAGTGCTCTTATCCAGTAAGGGTGGCTTGCATCTTCTTTTAAAAAAATACTATTAGAATATGAGATAAATCAACCTATTCTTCTTGTAACCCACTGTAGTATTTTCCCTGGGTTAAGCCCATAAGCAACAGTCGGCTTCAGGACTAACTTCCGAAGGTTTGCAGCTATCCTGCGGAAAATTGTCTTCTCAGATCCTAGGGATGTCGGTTTTTGCCCGGCGACTAGACAATCCCACTTCTTTGTGAGGACAGAAGCAAGCCCTTCGCCCAATTTATCACAGCTGGACGGGTTTGCTTTGGTAATTAATTATTTGAAACGACTCACTCATTTGTAACAGCCGCAGGATGAGTGAGTTATTCCACGGTGCATAGGAGTTGTGACCAAATAAGCTCGGGTGCATTTATTCCGTGCGTTTGGGGTCAGGGTCTTTTGAAAATATATTCGAAAACATAAATGAAATGAAATGTTACTGGTTTAAGGTAAGGTTTTAATATGTAAGAAAGAAATGCTTGCATATTTTAAAAAACATTAGGGTCACAGATTTAATATAAACCGTGATTATTGGTAAATTTAATATTCCTGCTTCAACACCAATTCTTGTAATTTTTTGTAGTAATATATTTTCCTAATTAAGATATGCATTATGAAAACTTAATTTAAATTTATAAAAAAATGTTTATATTCTCGTATACAGAATTTTGAACATCCAATACTGCAAGTTTAAATTCAATAATATTACGCAAGTTCTTTGAAAGGGTCGACTTATTCATCTTTTGCAAATTTTGTATATTATTGTGTTTTGTAGTTCAAGTATAGTCATGTTCAGCTCGATAACTATAGTTGCATTTAAGTATGATTAAAAAAACTTCACATTTTTAATATGAATAATTTCGATTTATTTCTTAAACTAGTAATAATTACAATTATTATAATATGTTAAATCATCAAGTCCTTGAATAAAAAATAATTATAATTTGACAAGATTAGTAAATTTGGAAAAAGCTCCTAAATATGCAGTTGTCGGCTTTCGCGCGAAGTGTTCGATACAACGAAAGTCTATTATAACCTTTCTTGAAGAACACCTTTTTTTTATATTTTAATATTAACGAAAAGGTAATAGCACATATAAAATCAGTAATTAAGTAAGAGCGTATTCATAAAGTTAAATTTTCTATAATTTAAGATAATTTGCCATCTTATTCCTAGGGTAGAAACATAGCGAGGCACATTTCCCATTCTATTTCCTAGGCTCCCCACCGAACGAACTTTGATAAACCGATTAAATTAAATTTATGGCAGCTCTTAGTACTAATACGATATTAATTCAGAGGATGGCAGTGAAGTAATAACTTCCCCTTTACTGGGCTCATATCTCATTCATTACCCCCTCATCTTAAAATACAATAATGCACTTCATCATTATAGCAGAATTACTGATATTGTCATAAATTCCCTCGTTCTCTTCTTAAGACGAATCTATATATCGCTGACAAACTTATATCGTGCTTAGCGCAATTTAGCCAGGCTTCATAAATCTTGTCTGCGCACAGTGCGCCCTGCGTCCTCTTCCTCCTTCGGTTCTCGGGATTATGTGCCTTATTTTTGGAGGAAGGGTGAACTCTACCGGCAGACATACATCGTTCATGTTTTCGTGAAAATTATTTATGGATAGTGTGTTCTTAGATGGAATTTAAAGGAGAGATATTTTGATGTTAATTTTGGTAGCAGGAATGTACCCACTTTCCCGTAAACCAGCGAGTTTAGTATATATTTTATTAAAAGTTATACTACAAAATAGAGAATATTGCGAAAATGAATTGGCTTATACTTGTTGGGCAGTGCATATTTGCCACATTTAAACTTTTAATATATTTAAAACGACCTGTCAAAGAGATATTGGGTAGAAAACTAACAAGGGTTCTACCTTATGGGTCTGTTTTTTGCATACATAATATGTATTATCAAAAAGAACAGCTAAATCTAGAATTGTGGGTAAATCTGCAGTCATTTTTAAAAGATAAACTTTCATGATAAAATAAAATAAGCCGACCTTTTATATGACTTTTTCACAAAGACCTTACTCTATTTAAACAAAATTAGAAATAATTTTCGTTGACTGATTCACATAAACGTGACTCTACTGAGCAATTTCAATCTTTCCACTGCGAGAGTGTATAATTCGGAAAGTTGGCCCAGAAAGTTGGCAGCTGAAATTTCTCGTTTCCAACTGGTCATTGACATTACAAAATGTAAAAACAAAAATACGTCAGAGTCAGGCCCATCTCATAACTTCGTAAAATGAACTGTCTTTTTCTCAGCGAACTAATTTCCAAAAGACTGGTCTGCAAAAAAAGAAAGAAAGAAAACAAAACACTGTATAAAAAACTAAAAAGCCAATCTTATAAAGTTATGCTTTCAACATTTTGCAAGTTAGTGTTTGCGTAACGTGCGTAAACAATAAAATTAAGCACGATAAAGCTCCCGTGCTCGCTGCAAAACTATGGTGTACCTTAACTCCACATCTAACTGGGTCTGAATAATGTTGGTAGAGAAAACCATAGAAAGATAGAAGTTCAATATAATTCGATAGACACATTATTCACCAGTCTGTTTCGGGTTTTACTTTCGGCCAAAATTAGAGTTCTCTGAACCCGCGAAAATCGCCGCAGGTCTTTTGTGTTTTCTTCCGGCCCAAAATCAAATTGCGCCATAGAAAAACGAAGCCAGTCAAGGGGGGTTCATTCATTAAACAATCGAGTCCCGGTTGAGGTGAACCCCCGCACCGCTTGTGTATGTAGGTGAGTCTTTCTCAAGTCCACCGTGACAAATGGCGTCCGTCTAGAAGGAGCGATCTTACGTCTTAATTAAGACGTCGTTCATCATCGGCCACTGTCTACTCGGCCAGTTGACCGGCAATTTGGAAGTTCGATGCACGGAACCCTCGCGTCTTACATAGTTGTTTTCGTCGCAGTCGTAGTCGTCGTTTTCGCGGCGGTACCCTCCCATCCCAGCTCGATGTGGGGCTCCAAAGTGCCCCGGGCAGCCGCGATTGATAAGTGGAAATGAATCCTCGAAAGAAAAAATACGGGCTAAGGCAAATATTTGCCAGGGAGATTAATGCGGCAGCCCGCGTACTATGGGAATTTCCATTCAGCGACAGACGCTGCTTAGAGCGGTGATCTTTTCTGTTTTAGAGCGCGACATGTGTCTCAAGACGGCTCAATCCGCTTCTTAAAGTTTACTTTGCTTGCACACTGTGTAATTGCGCTAAAAAGCGTGAAATTGAGATGAAGTCGTACACTCGGAGGCCCTGCTCCAGAGCGGGGTCGGAAATAATGCTTTCGTCATTGAAGAAATTTCCGAGGGTGAGCTGAGCTTTCATTGAGGTCGCGAATTCGACAATTGTTCGATTACTCGCCTTTTATCTCAAGTGGAATATGTAGCACATGCGAGATGACAGGAACGCGTAAAAATAGAGCTTCCGTCACGCTGTGTACAATATGTATTTCTTAAAAAAATAAAACCAATCTTACGACTTCCTCGTTTAACGCCTCTGGACAGGAAACGTTTTTCTGCTTAATCTTTGATACCTACGGGTGGGTATGTGACAGACGGTGTCGACGTAACCGCTCCGTCTGACTAATTAACGCATTATCGGAAATTATTGGTATTGATTACCACTAATAGCTTCGCGCTTACCGCCCAGATAAGGAGGGAAACTCGGCGCTGATGTAATGGGAAACCACTGGGTGGATCGCTTCGAGGTAATTCTTCAATAAAGTCGTTTAGGTATTAGGTTAGATGTACGTAAAACTGTTAATAATAATAAAAAATATTAATGGCGAACGTGACGTGTACAGGCGGGCTTTCAGCAATGCAAATAGGTTCCAGCGGGACGACAGTTGCCGTGGAACCGCCCTCACTTATCGCTCCTGCGAAACGGGCTATCAAGATTATATGCAAAAATTCTAACTTCTGGCAGCTGCTTTCGCTTTAACGACCGATTGGACATAACAATTTCAGCAGGCATAAATCAGGAATCCCATTACAGGACCACTCCTATAGGCCATTGTCGATTATTGGACGTTATTTTGAAAGCTCATGAATTTTACAAAAATTCATCTGTTGTTGCTAGCTTTGTTGTAACTATCGGAAGATTTTTTTTGAAAAGTACATAACTTTCTGCAGCCAGCAAATTTGAATTTTTAACCATTTAATTTGTAGGATTTAAAAAAAATTGTAATTTCAACAAGTAATTTTTTATTTTTATAAGTACTAATAAACTTAATTATGCAATGAAAATTATTTAAGTAAGCAATTAAATAAGTTTCAGTTCAGAGCATTTCAAAATTTATCGTATGGTTTGCACGTTTGTATGTAGTTTTAAAACTAAAAATGTTTAAATATTAAAAGGCGCTTTAAAACTTCCTTTTTATGAATGGTCGACTCCACCCACAACTTCAAAGGTTGTTAAAATAAAAAGCACTGCAACTTTATTTATTATCGTAATATTTCAAGTGGGTGTAACTACTTAGTAATAAAAGATTTATGTTAAATTTACTGTCTGTAAAAAAAAATTCAAGAGATTTTATTTTTATTTGGCCTTCACAATGGTTTTGTATAACAACTGAGCAATATTTCTCAATCGTTAAAGTATTCTTAATTTTTAATGATAGCTAAAAAGCTCCTTTAGCATCTATGAAAACTTTTGAGAATAGCAATGGTTTTCAAAGAAACTGAAGTAAAGATCAAATTATTTATTCAAGAAGGTTCTGTGAGTTTCTATTTAAAAAACCTCATTAAAAATATGTCTGTGATGTTTAAAATTATTTCACTAATCAGTACACTCGGTAACAGGCTGCTTGTTATTATAAAATAAGTCCTTTTAGTGATGGGTGTATGAAAAAGAAATCCCTCTTCAATGAAGTCGTGGAAGTATTCCTTCAAAAATATGAAATGCTTCTAAATTTAGCTAATCACAAAATTCCTTTTGTCACTACCTACTCCATGAAATTTTTATGAGGTAATAAAGTTCACGATTTTACAAAAATTGCGCCTATTCCCTAAAGTGGCTATCTCACCGAGCAATTAATAGGTCCACCCGCCCGCGATATAGCTACCATTTAATCGCGGTTTTATTTTAATTCTCATCCCTCTATTCAGCCATAATTTTCTCTTAACATTATAGGGGGTAAACAAGAGGAGCAAATTATTCATCCCTGTTTCTCGATTATTTCGGAACAGCAGTCGATCATCCACCAGAAGAATTGGCTGGAATTTCTTTTCACGGTGGCCGGAGCTCCTTTGACTGGGATTGGCGATATTCTATTTATAGTATAGAATTGTTTGCCCTTCTTTTGAAGTATAAAATTTGTCTTGGAGAAGATAGTTTCCGGGTCTAAAGAGACATTTCCTTTTTCGGAATTCCGTTGACTATTTTAAATGGTAGTTATTATTGTTGAGTGTTCTGAGAGAAGACGTAGGACTTAGGAGAGATGAGTTTTAAGTAACCTTTTGGGGTAAATTACTGATTTTTAATTGTAAGGTCATTCATTTAAGTATTAAAATTTAACAATACTTTCAAAATCTTCTTATATTCTATTATAAAAAATTAAAAGTTAAGAAGTAGGTCATCTTCTGTTTTGACGAATTTTGGAGCCAATACTCCAGACGGTCGCCTTAATAAAAACAAACTAGCAAAAAGGATCCTAAAATACCAGACTCTTTTGTCTATATATTTTTTGAATAACTTCTAATCTTTAATGAATCTACACACCACAAAAGATAGGCGATAACATGTCACGACAGACAGCAGACAATAGGCGATAGAAAATAGATGACAAATAATAGACGAGCGAAAACAAGTCAGTCTACCAAAATTTGGTTTTTACATGATGATAATCCTTTTTGCTTTTCATCTTCTAAGAAGGGTGAATTAAAAAAATAAATCAGAATTCACAACACATTTCGGCTTTGTCATCAGTGCACGCTAGCCTTGATTAGAATCTCCGAAATGTCTGCAATTATCCGACGGTGACTCGTAAGGAGGTGTGAAATGTTCGGAAAGAGCTAGAAAGAGTTGTCCTTAAGGACCTTTAGTGTTTTCGCACCCGAATATTGAAAGTGTTCCCCCACCAGATTTCTGGATCCATTCCAATTTCGAACCACAGGCACCACTAATAAATTCTCCCCGAAATATGCTGATGAAAAGGCAAAGTTTTAGCCAGAGCATTTTCAGTTTCATTGGTTTTTCCTTCCTTCGGGTTCTGGTGGGGTCCCGGGACTCGCTCGCTTATATATATTGAAAATGTGCGGGGAAGAGCACTGGTCCTTTGTAGATTTAATGGTCAGGGAAACCACTTACCACAGTGCGTGACAGGCTCTGACCTTGATCGCGTTGCTGACCAAATCCTCTATCGACCGAATCCGTTCAATTATTCACTTAACCCAGGACCAGAACGAGGCTCCTGATGGACATTCCCGAGAGTTGGCCAGGATTATATGAAGCTAAAATTTTTCTAATAAATTTTACTACTTCTGCTCTTGTGGGGAAACTGCCAAAATTTTATTTAGGGATTTAACACTGAATTTTCTCCCAGTTTCGTTTAGTTTTGTTTGGGGGTATCTGTCTATGCTATATGCTGAAGAAAATAACATAAATCGTCGGATCAGATGGAACAAACTGGGACGCATTTAGTAGAATAAAGAGATATCGATTGCAATTACTTTTCTGGCATTGTTTTTATAGCATCCTTCAACTTTTGTAGGGGCAGTGTGCTGGGGCTCCGCGGGTGATTCCCCAAAACACTTTAGATGCTTTCATTGACAGGAATATGTATAGCTTTTCTATACAATCATCTATTTTCTTGATATCATGTTTTAGCACAATTTAATCGATTTATTCGAAAGGGGGAAAAGGCAAAAGACTGACAATCAGGGAAAGCTATAATTAATTGTTTCGAATAATCTGAGCAGGGTAAAGTTAAGGGTTTCTATTTTGGTTTAAGGACAGCGGGTGTCTTGGTTTGCAAATTTAATTTAACACTACAACTGACAACTTTCAGAAAATTCAGTCTATCTTAATAAATGCTACGTAATATACGTGCTTTACTTTTAGTTTTAGTAAAAAAAGAAAAACGTGCTGCTTCACAATAAATCGTAGTATTATTTTTTAAGTAATATGTAATAATAACTAAAGTTAAGAAACATTGTTAAATAGACTCAGTTTTGTTGGCAAATTTTTCATAGCTTCGTTGAGGGCATGCTTCCTTATGCTGCATTAAACATGCAATTCAGAATTAATGCTCCTCTTAGCAATACTAGTTTGATAAAGAAGAAATCATTTCTAAAAACGTTTCCTTTTACGCTTGCATAAAAAAATTCATTTAGCAAACGCTAATGGCCTCTTTTCACAGCAAAGGTATTTATGAACTCTTTGAAAACATGATTACTTTGTAATGGATAAATTTTCAAAAGGTGTTTCACTTAATTCAAATTTGTGTTTTTCATAAAACGGATTGATCTAGAGTATTTTTAGTTCTTATAGGGATGTCATTATTTTATTCAAATATCGATTTTGAAATCTTGAGTTTTATTGATGTTATGGTTTGATAATATGGTTTTATACGATTTGTGAGTACATTGGCAAATGTTAAATTTTGTACTATCAATATAAAATGTTGTTTCATTGACCATCTATAACCTTATATATCCCTAATTACAGAACAAAAATCACGTCAAACGATAAAATCCTTGACGGACAAACATACTCACTGTCGTCCATAAATTCGCTACATGTCCTTAACAAAAATCATTAACAAAGCCATGAGGACAAGCACTATACATCAAGGCTATTGGAAAACAGAATAAATTTAAGGTCATAAAGTGGGTAAAAAAAATCGATTTTCTATGCTCCTGCAGCGGTTATCTCGCCGCCGAAGCATTGGTTGGGTGGGTTATATTCTTGCAAATTGTTCATCTAGAAGCGGTCTATTAATAACGACAATCTACGCAGTTTTATGGGCCAACCAGCCTCACTTCCCGTCCGTTCGTCATCCACGAAAAACATCAGAATATTGATCAGCTGAGCATATTAATCCATTCGACGTTCTCTCGCCAAGTCAGAGGGAAAAAGTAACTTATTTTTTTATATGCAATGCAAATTTCAAGATTGCTGAGGTAATCCCACAGGAGACCATGTTTTTGCTCCGGTGAAAACGTAATGCTTTAAGGGAGGAATTGTTTAAGTCTTTTTGTTTTGTAAATTTAATATTTTTGGAGGTTGATGCCTCCCTCGCGGTTTATCATAAATCATGTTGCCAAGTATACGACTGGGTGTGACTTTGGCCAAGGATCTTAAAATGAAAAAAGCCTTGGTTTTTTGAACTGTACGCTCAGTAACCTCGCTGGCTTAATCAACTCATAAATGGGTAAAATTACATTGCAAATATGATATGTATTTGTAAAAAAAGGTTTTTTCAGCAGCGAAAAGTTCACCCAAAAGTTTGGATGAAATGCACATGTATGAAAAGCCCCACCTTTCCCAAACAAAAAATGTGGACGAAAAATCAGGAAACTCATTAGTGAAGTGCATCGTCACTCTTTCTGTCGCGTGGGTGGTCGCTCGATTACTGGGTTTGAATACAACTCAAAAAATAAATAATAGTCCCTATCTGCCGTAGCCCTAAAATTGTTTCAATCAATCATCCTGATTAAACGTTTAATTTTATTTCGTGGAGTTGTACTCCCACACTCGAATTTAAATTCAGTTGAATCGGACAATCAGCTCTGATTCATGAAAGACATCTAAACGTATAATTTTACGGACTTCACAATGGCCCCCAAGGAAACTGTTTCCAAGCGTGTAAAAGACGTTTAAACTATCCTACAACTTCCTGTCGAGACGACAAGAATTTCCTTTTTTTTTCACTCGACGGACTTTTATCGCAATTAAATATTTTTGGCAAGGATTTTTTACGCCGCACCGATTTATCTTTGGCAAACATGTCCGATTTCCTTTTTTTCGTTGAGTAAACCTGCAAAAATTATTGCTGTGGGCAGAACACCTTTATTTGTTATAAAAATTTCTTTTATCCAATCGAAAACTATTTATAGGATCTACACCCCTGCACGATTCTCAAGTCCGAACCATGCGAATTTTTGTGTCTTCTGCCAAGATTTTGGCGCGCTCCTCTAGATAAGAAGTTTTTTCGGTTTGTGTTTACACATTTGTCTTCTATTTACTCCCATCTCACCCTATTTTATTTTGAAAGGGAAGAGTATTTGTATTTGTATTTGTGTTTTGTCTGAGAGGTGACAATTTTGTTATAGTCTCACTAAGATTTATCAATTTACTTTTCTATTATTTCATCACTAGTTAATTCCACGTGCTTTTGCTGACTCATAGTCTATTAATTCTAAATATTCCTTGTAAAAACGAAGTTAAGTAACGCACGCATACATATGATTTAGCATAAAATGAAATATTCCAGAGAAAGCTCGATTGTTTGAAATACAAATTCATTCTCATGTTTCCCGGTATTTCATCAGTACGAATAATTTTTAAAACCAGCGAGTACTAGTTTGAAACAGATTTGATCTAATTAAAACAGAACCGAACAGCTTTATTTTGTATTATATTTACTCAGTAAACCGATTCAAACGCGGTACAGATAAAAACTTTAGTTAGTGGAATCTTTAGTGCAAATTATTGTGTTTCAATTTTGAAAGTGGTTTTAATATTTTCAATAGGAAAAGTATTATTCGTAAAAGAGATGAGTTAAAATAATGTACATAAATATGAGATAGACAACGGCGACATTAATTTGACTGTTTTTCCAAAAGGATTTAATATGAGGCTCAGCTGTGTAGCAAACAAAGCAACGTTTGCTTTTATTAGAAGAAACTTCCCGGATAGTTTAGAGAATTTTAGGAAAATCATTTTAGAACCAGCTTCTTTCTAATTAATCTGTTATTTTGAAAACATCTTTCATATTATTAACTGATTTTAGGAGCTTTAGTTCCTCTAACCACATAAATCATGTAAAAAATTATCTTTACGAAAAGAAGTTTATTGTGTACCATTTATTTAGAATTCTGAAATTACAGTACCTAATCACTAAAATTAAAACTAATGTTTTTTATAGTCCTATTATTACACTTATTTTAAACATTCGAAAAGTGGGAAATATTATATCAAGTATGTGTTATATACTATACATACATATTAGATATTTATATTATATTTTTATGTATACATAAAGAAGATATCATTATTTATTATAGTCATTTTAATTCAGTTCTAAGAATGGTTTAACGATAGTAAAGTATTTTCAGGATTTCAAACAGTGCGAAAAGGTATTAAAAAATTGTAGGATTTCCACAGGTTATAGCCTACAATTTTGCTTTTTAAACAATTGAGGCTTGTATCCTGGAGCGATTGCGGGAGACAGAGGTATTACACTTCATTGAAAGTTTCCCATAGCCCCACCGGGGCCCCATTTGTCATAACTCTCCTGACCTAGTAAAAGCGAGAAAGGCACTTCTGCTCGAGGAAAATAGGCGGAGATGCAAATGACGTGAATGGTCTTTGTGCGCAACAATGGACCTATTCCGTGGAACAAAGATGTGTAAGAGGTTGGAGATCCGTCTAATCTGCTGGATATCTTCCGCCGCCGCGGCCGCGTCGTAACCGTCGTAGTCGCTAGAAAGCCGGTATGCTCTGGCCAAGGAAACTTTCCTAATTGTTACTGTCCAAGTATTTATCCCCCGACCACAAATCAGGGCCGTGCGGAAACACTAGAGGATGACGTGAACCGCTCTCGACTTGGTTGCAAGTCAATTAAATTGGCATTTGGTAAGATGCCAGAACAATGAACCATTAATCAAGTTGATCTCCTGGCATGGACGTAACTTTGCCGCCCGCGACTCTCGCCGCAACCCCCGCGGCAGTAATCTTGCGCTGCGGTGGTTCGGGCACCTCGCAGGCCCCAACCATTAGCCTTAGCCCCTCGCTGGATCCAGCGAAGCCAGCGGAGCCCCATCTTAGAAACGAATAGCGCTCCGCTGCCTTCTAAGGCGCTATAATATCTCATATCTGACATGGTTCGCGGGAACGCCGCCGCTGCGCCGCGCCGCGCATCGCTTATCGTAGACGAGGGCCATAAATGCTGTTGTGCTTATTGCAAAATAAAGTTTTACGACGGCGGTAGGAGTGAATGGGTTATTAGCAAGAAATAAACTTTAACGACCACGAAATTTTCAGGGAAAACACTTTACTTCGGCGAACAGGAAATGGAATTGCAATGCCTATCCCGCGCTTACTGCCTTTCATCACTGTCCAGATTCACTCACGGTACATTAATTGCGCCCTAAGGACACTACTTATGCTTTGAGCAAGAACGTTTTTTAGGCAGCAGCTGAATCATAGTTAAAGCGCAGTGCAGCCTAAGACGCGAATAAATTTAATATTCGTGTCCAATCGTTAAAACAACATCCTTTCTGTAGCCCCAAAGGGACTTCATTTGCACGACAAGCTCTGCAAATAGACTTAATTCTAGTCCAATGTTCATGGCCAGAAAATCTAGTCTCAGAAATCATTTGGGTGCAAAATAAATTAATGGACGCGTATGACCCCAAGAGCCCACTGTTGTACAGTAATCTGATGTTAACAACTAGTACACGAGATGAGTTGGAACTCCAGGACCTATCCTGAATGACACATTCAAAGCCAGGCGAATTCTGGTCTGCGGATCAAATTCATGATTTCATTTCCCGTCCTGGACCCAGTATCCAGATGCAGTGCAGAACCTAGCAAAGCTTAGAGCATTACTTCCGCCTTCCTGCGGGATCTGCGATGTTTGTCATTTCAGTGGATAGAATTCCAACTACAGAATACAACTGGGAAAATGAATTGTATACACCTAAATCCAGATGCAAATCACGTTTCAGTTGAGCTGTATGATTCCCGACATCTGGCTTAGATGGCATTAATTCAGGCATCGCAGTTCGCAGAAATTCGAAGTACACCAATTCTTTGGGGGAGGATTCATTGTTGCATGTAACGCAAAGGGAAAACGGAACGTACATAAAAATCGGGATAAATTATGGTATCTTTCCATCGACAGGTATTCCGCGGAGACCAAAATATGTTTCTATTTGCATGACAAGATTATCTGACAGATAGGTGATGTCAAGTTGTACTCTAATCAGACGATGTCTGCCTTTGACAAGGATATGCGCAACTTATCCTTGAACTGACGTCTTGATTGCTTGCTTTCAACGTTCAAACTGTGCGATTAAATTTTATTCAAAAATTTATGCATCATGAAAATCGTACAGTCGGTAATTCGTATAGGTATGTATGTTCAAAAAGCGAAATAAAAACCAAATTCCGGTTAGTTCAATAAACTGTGGTATTTGTTGAATAAAGCAATTTTTATTATAGTTAGTAAAATGTGCAGAAAATAAATTTAGGGTTTATTGATTTATTTTATTTAATCTAAGTCATTTTTGACTATTTATTAAAATATGGTTTCGTAATATATATATAATAAAGTGACGCATATATCGTATATTTAAATTTTTACAGCAGAGTTAGAAATGTGTCTTGGTTTTTGAGTTGAATGTAATAGATCCTTTTATTTTGAACGAGTTTCATACAAATATCGTTTTAATCATGCTTTGTATTTTACTTCCTGACTTAATTCCGCTTGTGTTAACAATAAATAAATGTAGGATTTCAAGCATAAAAAACATTGTTTCTGTGCTTACACATTTTCGTAATTTTGAAGGATTAAGTGATTGTGATGTACCCGACCATATTTCATCATAATTGTATTCCAAAAATTGATTTACGTGACATGAATAAAGTATAAGCCATGATTGTTCAAAAGCACTCCTTAATATCCGAAATAAGGCCAAGATGACGAGAATGTGAGAGTGAAACTCATTTCCAAATTGCGGAAGACAAGTCCCGATTCCACCACCCACATCCAACTCACTTTACCTTCTGCATGTCTTGTCAATTTGGGTCGTGGTATCGTCGTCCTCCATCATACTTTAATCACACTTATCTCGTCCCTCAGAAACATCTTTTGTTGAATCTCAAAATTTCAGTGCTCGCTCCATGCAAAGGAACTCTCCCACCCACACCACCGGAATTCACTTAACTGCCTTCAATCCAATAAAAGCAATCCCAGGAAATTAAGAAAAATTTATCGTGTGCGAGATTTCCCTGGGCGGCTCCGATAGAGATATGTGTATTTTTTCATTCATCTCGCATGCCCGCAGAGGATTTACGACGAAACCCGCCGAATGACAAATTCCTGCACTTACCTTAAGCTGTCTCCTGTATGACGTAGTGTTCCCGCTTTTCCCTGGTGTGCGGAGGGACCGGGACGCATTAATGGGATTTCCATTTGGCATCTAAGTACATTAAGCGGAGATCAAAACAAGCAAAATCACGCATTTGGGGTATTCTTGGGAAAATTCGACGGTAACAAATGGGGCTCTAGAATGGGGCGTATCGATCGGGTTGTGCCCGCTGGGGGAGGGTTCAGAATTGTTTTAGTAAGGCATTCAAAATAGAATCTTTCGGGAATGATTTATCTCCTCTTTTTTGGGGATTTTCACTTATTGCGCTGAGAAAAATTATCCTAATTAAAATTTAACAAGTGACGAGGCTATTTCGGGTGTCCAGTGCAGATGAGGCAGCATCCTTGTCTGCACGCTTGTTAGCAAAACACTGAACAACAGACTAAAATTAACAAAATAGGAAGGGAGTCATATCATGTCATGTCTTGTCATGTCATGTTTCTTCTCTTCTCTTCTCTTCTCTTCTCTTCTCTTCTCTTCTCTTCTCTTCTCTTCTCTTCTCTTCTCTTCTCTTCTCTTCTCTTCTCTTCTCTTCTCTTCTCTTCTCTTCTCTTCTCTTCTCTTTCCTTCTTTTCTTTCTCTTCTCCTCTCTTCTCTTCTCCTCTCTTCTCTTCGTGTCATGTCATGTCATGTCATGTTATTCCAGTTAATGGGGTAGTTAAATTCTACAGGAAAAAATTTATCACATTTTCGTAGGACACCGAGTGTTTTAGGACCCTTTCAACCGCGAGTGAAATTAATAAGCGTGGCATACCATAAAGTGCTGCTTCATTTTTATTACTCTTCTCAGTTGTACTCATTGTGGAATGGTGGTGGAAAACATCGTTAATGTCGTCAAAAATTATTGCTCTTATTCTTTTAGAATAGCAATTGTTTTCTTTAAATGCAGCAATTATTTTTAATTATTGAGGAAGATGCAGACTATTTTGTAAGGGGGAGTTTTTTTTTCTAGCAAGAATGCCATCTCATAATGTATTTCCCCAACTATGTTTTGTATTTTTTAAAGCTATACTATGTTGTATAAAACTTGACAAATCTGTTTAAAATGGTTAAGATTTAATAGACTTCTGATCACCCATCAATTTATCACAGCTTAATAAATCTAAATGACTCATGTATTTACCATATAATACTGACAATATTGTTAATTTTGTGGTTAGCAGTAATCAATTATGATTTTTTTGCTTTTGTAAAAGTTAAAATATAAAATTGTGGTCATCATTCAGAATTGCTCATTGATTAGTAATGTAGATATTATTACTCATTCACTATAGTTCTATTTCTCATTGTTCAAAATGTGCTAAAATTATTAAAAACGTGCTGCCAACAAGCTCTCGTTTTACTATTTAAAACTTTTCAGTGTCTAACGTATGGCCGCATGATTTACAAATGCCGCTTTCTATAAATATCGCCTATCAATCCATAGAAGAGCAATTCATTCAAAACTGTTCATTCAGTTGCCATCTATAAGATCAATAGTATTTTTAACGTTCTGGTCTTTAAACTTTTAAGAATTTTGAAATCTTGAAAATACAATTGTGTAAAATTACTTTCCGTATCTAAAAATATAGTTACGACTTATTTGTCATAAAAATTTCCGACAATAAAATATTAGAAAGAAAATAGGTGCAGATTTGATCATATTTAGATTATTGCGACATGCAGATTGAAATAAACTCTTCATTGCAGTATTATGTATTTGGTCCAGGTTAACGGACTTCACTCTCGGTGCCAATAACCAATTACGTCAGCAAACAGTCCATTGCCAAATCTAAATAGCATTTCAAACCCAATTTTCCAATACTAAAACATGGGAATTTTCCATGGCTCAATTTCAGATCCACCTGACGACAAAATTTTCCCATTCGTCCGAAAATTCAATTAACCATGCAATGCGTATGAGCAATCGAAAATGAAATTACATTTCGAGGCTCAGAAAGTGGATCATTTTCAGTAGCATCTGTTTCTTCTGCACAGCATACTGGTGACATCACTCTGTTTTTCCATTTCTTTAATAAATATCCCATATTCACCACCAAAAGTAGTGTTCTGGGTAAATTTCCTGTTGAAAAAATAAAATAAGTATTTTTGACACACTAAACACTAAGGAATGTTTTGCAACAATTTGTTTTCTATTTTTAGAATTTAATTATTTTGCTGTATGAAATTATGAAGGAATTGACAGGAAAAGTTTTAAAACGCGAACACTAATGAATTGTAAACAGATCTGACGATTTAAATTTATGTGAGTGCTAATTTGCAACAACAGAGAAGGAGAGAGGATAGTGGAAAATTGTGTTGAGTGAATTTTGAGTACGTAGTTTGAACCTGATGGCCTTAGACTAAATTATGAAAAAGACGAGTGTTTCCTTCAGAGGTGTGAGATTAAAGCTACTAAAACGGAGGGTCTAACATTTGCTCTGCTGGCGGGCCCCATGGGCCAGGCTGCTAGTATGTGTCGATTTCGTGGATGTCGTTACAAAAAGAACAAAGCAGGTATGGTATATGATTTACGAATTAAACAATTAATTAAACTTAATTTGAAAATAAGTGCAGGACTCACTTGTACCAAATTTTCACGTTAAACATTTTATTTCATTAATATCTAACTTTTCTTAAAAGCAATAATTATGTTATTTTAACTTCAAATAAGAAAATTTTGGCATGCAGCAGACGAAATTCTTACTTTAAATTTGTTGATTTTCATGCTTCCGTCTACTGTGACTACCTCAAATTGAATTTACTGATTTTTTAAAAAATTATTCTTCAACTTCTATTTGTCTCACCATTACATTAATTTTGTGATTGCTGATTTTGCTCTATGAGCAATTTATAAGTATATAATATCTCGTATACTTGTATATACATAACTTTAGCGTTTCTAAAATAATGGGCTTGTAATTAAATAAACATCGTAAATCACGGAAATTTCATCGTCTTCTAGCGTGTTTTTACATTGCTCAAAAAGATAAATCACACCTAAAGGAGGGAATCGTTTTTCCCGAAAAATCTGCAAGAAAACGCTCAAGCGACGGGACACACAGAGAAATTGTTAGAAAATGTTAAATTGCCTCATTAATGCGAAACCCGATGCCAAGTCACGCGCAGCCCGCACCTATAAAAGCAAAGATCCATCTCGGGGCAAGTTCTATTTAATAACTCCCCCCCGGGGGCCGCCGCATAGCCCCAGGGAGCATACTGCGTTCACTCCCGGGGAGTGTGACCCGCGGCTGAATTATGCTAATATGTATCTAGATCTAATCAGGTAAATTAGATGCCCATCTTTTGTAGTTTTATTCGTTTTATCGCCTCATAAATGAGCAAAAATAATCTGCTGAAAGAAATTTACGGAGCCTCAGGGGTTAATTCCGGGGACGGCAAGAATTGCGGTGCTAAAGCAGATAAGCAGGCGACAAAATTATGTTATTCAGCCATCAGTCCAGGGGAGCATTAGACGACAGTCATCCCTAATGAGGGATCTAAGGGCTGAGGGGCTCGTGACAGAGGTCGAACTTTGTGCGGGGGGTTCGACCCGGGACGGTCTGTTCATTTGGGTAAATTTAGAGAGCAGTGCTTGTGGCACTCTAGTAGATATAAAGGACAGGTAGCAAATATCATATATATGTACCTTCACCATAGACCTACCCTTAAAATCTCCGATTAAGAATGAATTGTACCCTTCTTTGACGAACTACCACCCTTTCATCGTAAATCACAGGACTACGTAACATATTACAAATTTATGTTCATGCTATATCCCCTAAAAGGATCTGCTTCGGTGCTTTTATCGACTTCTTGACTCCCTGGCTCTCGATTTACCCAATTTGCTTTGGTCTCCCAAGTGAGTCCTCAGTCTAGTTGCTAAGCGTCTTATTATCTCTTCTTATGCTGAAATTTTTGGGCTTTCAATTACAGTCCTCTGTTTTGTGTCGACTAACTTTTAATCAAAATTTGGGAATTTTCGGAATTTAAGGATAAAAGCTAACTTGTTGCACGAGAAAGTTTTGGTTTGATAAAAAGATCCAATGAAATTTGCTTATTACATTTAAAGATGGTAAGTGGGATTTTGGGGTGTTTCAGGCGACACAGGTAAATTAAGGGCAGATGGATCGACCTGTATCTGGGGAATCTAGAAGAGCAATAAATCTTGATATTCATCTAAGGTCATCTTTTGTAAAACAAAAGGCTCATTTAATATTTTGGACATAAGTTAATACTCATCAGCCAGTTATTTTGAACCAAACAATTTAATGGTGGATATACGCATTTTAAAATAAATTCTTTCAAATTTGATTTGCTATTTATAGATATATTTTTTGTATATTATATTACTATAAGTAAAATGGATTACGGATAGTTCAAAATATTTGTATTCATGTTTAATGAAACATTTATAAATGTAATATGTACATTTATACATCCTATAGTTCAAATTCCAATTTCATGAAAAGCTTCTTACGTAAATAAACCGATTTCACTTGGACGATGTTAATTGAAGAACATTTTCTTTGGATTTTAAACGAAAATTAGATCCAAAGGAAACATTTTCTTGTCTTGTGTTGATATAATTTTAATTTTTCTTTCTCGTTTCTCTGACTCTACCTTGAGCTTAAACATAGTTGTTTGTTTCTGTGCAACACTATAGGATATTTTACGAGTCTGAATTGATCGTAAAATTGCAAGACTTATCGAAATTATGACACCAAGAAGTGCAAGTTGTGCAAAACACACGCAAAAGCAATGTAATTTTTACTAAATCGCGAAAACTGGCGAGTCCAGCTGGTGGGCAATAAAACTCTTCAATGGTAAATTAAACATATCCAACGTATTCAGCGGAAATTACAGAGGTCTGGCTGCAAACATGGGGCACGTTACGTTATTTCACACTTGTGTTTTCTTGAAATTGTTCCATAAAATCAAAAGCATTCCTGAGGGATGAGTGCGGCACACGGGAACGCCCTACTGCCCCGTGTTCGAAGTCGGTGAACATTTATGAAGACATGAAATACAGCCCCAATGGAGCCCCTCTAACCCTCGAGTGGCCCCACACACTTAACCCAGCCCTGTGTCGCCGGCTCCGGCATACAAAATTAGATCGCCATTAAAAGTTTTATTCGCAACAGGAGCAAGTGGCTGGTCGTTTTCAAATCAATAGAAATCGCTGGTGCACCGGATCCCTAGAAACTAGACACAGGACTATGGTGCCCGGTGAAAAGGACATTTTGTTCGCTTTTGGGGGATAACTGGGGGCCACGAGAGTTTTTATCACTTTTATGGGCTCCGGTATCAATTCAAAGTACATCAATAAATCATGTTTGGCAGTGTTGCGGGCAACATGCGTGTACTTTTGGGGCTCCCTGTACGGCATAAAATAGGGTGAAATAAAGGTTTACTCGTTGCGACACTGGAAAAGTGCAGAATTATTACGACTGCGAATGTGCGGCCTGTGATGGTATATGGTATATGATTTTATGGTGTTTTATTTCATCAGTTTAATTGAGATTTATGTACTTGGTTGAACAGAATACTGCAGTCAAACAATACGTTTTCATTTCGAAACGGGTAGAAAATCAATATAATGCATGTATAATAATTATCTTTTTAGACATGTTGCAGTCGCTTCTAGCGCTTCATATGAAATAGTTTCCTTAAAATTTTTCATAAGAAATAGGTTTTTTGAACGACAGAACTTAAGAGAGAAAGGACCATAAAACGAAAATGCTCTTAGCTCGAAAGAAGGAGTGAAATTCTAAATAGGCAAATGGTAAAATTGATTTCTCCGTAAAGAAAATCTTTTGAGATGCATGTCCCAGAAAAAAATTAATATTCCGGAAAAAATAATGCAATATTCTATATATACGAAAATCTCATTTCACTTTGATTGTCGTTGCTCAAAATCTCATATAAAATCGTCTTAAATAAAATTACTTTTTTTCCTTTTTTCTATTTAGAAAATTCTTCCTGAATGCCCTGAAAAATGAGCTTCAATTTTACATATAAATATGTATGGAGTTTAATACATCATTCTGTAAAATTTCTAGAAAAAACTTCAAGGATAGCATTTCTCTGGATTGGTCGTCCTTAAAAAAAATCAGTAGCCTTGCATTATGCATTCATCCGTCAAATCCTATTTTCTGGAAGAAGTAAAATAGCAGACACATAAATATAGGAGCCTCTTCCATTATTCCTTGGGCAGCATATTATGAAGACAACGAAATAAAAGTTCCTTTAGCTTTTCTGCTCTGTACTTGGCGTATCGTCCTTATTCCATTTATCCTTTAAAAAATTATTTACATGCACTTTCTAAGGATATGTCGCTTCTTTCCTTAGGTACGCCCGAGTGATCCTCCATGAACCTATTTACGTTGCATAACAAGTTCACTAAGGTCGATGACGTCTCAATTACTTTTCTGGCGACCTGGCTCGCAGCAGCGCCAGTTGAAAATGGGGAAATGCTACGATGACGGTATGCATCACAAATTTTTAAGCAGCTGAGTGAGGATAGGTCGGGATCCAAAGGACTCAATTACATACGAATTGCACATTGCGCCATCACGTTGCCATGCCATTAAGCGAGAACAATATTCCTCGGATGGGTTTTGTTCATCGGTGAGCCCGTTTTAAGACATTGTTCCATATATCGGAGATGGGTGTGCATACGAAGTGATAAAAAATCTACAATCATCTCTGGCCAGAGCAGGAGCGTCAGGGTAAATACTTAGATATGTACTGACTGCCCTAGCGAACTTTATTGAATTATCGGCCAAAAGCTATTTTTAGTTTTTGCGTTCCCTTTTTCGGGCTATTTATAGACGCCACAGGGGATTTCCCCGTTTGGCAAACAATAAAGAGGGTTACTTTCATAAAATCGGGCCGAAAAGCTGGATGCTCTCCGAAAATAATGATATTTTATTACTTAAAAAAATCCAATATTTCATGCTTCATACTGGGCGATTTGAATAAATAATCGATGCCCTGAATATTAAACTCGTCTTTGTATTAGTAACGCATTCTTGCGCGATTTTAGTTTTTTCTTAACGAAGCCTTATGTTTATGTATGTATGTATCTTCTAGAGATTTGAAAATATCCAAGTCACCCCCTAAGGACATGATCCCAAAAAATATCGCTCGATGCAGTCGGGTTTCTTTCCTCTAATTTTGCCCGATATTGACCCGGGCCGAGTTGCTAATTTTTCTATTTTTATCGTCCCGTCGCCTCTGAAGGAGGTGAGAAAATATTCTCGATGTGTTTTCCATGTGCAAATATTATAATGGTGGCAGATGGTTGCCAGGGGCGGTTTTCCCACCAACATCTCAACAGTTTCAAAAGCAAGTCCTAAGGACTCGTAAGGATTCGCTAAAAAATGAAAGGCTTATCTCGCCACCAGCAAGAATTTTCAATTTATTGTTTCGCCTTCTACTTTTGATGGTTTTTTTGGCGGATGATGGCGGCTGATTGAAAATGTTTTCGTGACTGAAATAAAACCATTTTCGGGGTACATTGAACCGATCGTCTTGGCTACTTCGACCGTCCCCACCGAGCCCCTGGAAAAGGGTATGTTGCTCTTGAAGTCATTGAAAGCACAATTCTAACAAGTGGAGATTGTGGAATGGGTTCGCAATTTGTTTGGATTTTCCAATTTTACTAGACGGAATTGGGTACATACCCTCGTAAAATGAGCAATTATGTCCATTCTCAGCGTCTTTCTGGGGATGGAAGTACTAAAATAGTTTGAAGTATATTTGTTTTTCGGGTTAGTGGGAATGTCGCATGCTCTCCGTATTTATTGGGACATGGACATTGAAAGACGTACGACTTACTTTACAAGGTCGAGTAAAAGGTATTTATAGGATAAATAGTCGTGAGTGGGCACTGCGCAGCTGGAGTTTGTTATAATTGATACATACGTATATAAGAATATAAGATACTCTTTTAAGAAATCGTTAAAAATAATCTTCGTTGTTTTGAAAAAGATTTATTGTACAAGTAGAAACAATTTTTGGGGCTTTTATGATAAGCACTATAAAGAATACACAAAAATTCCATTTTATAAATGAAAAAGCAGAGTTAAAAACTTTAAGTATTTTTTGTGTTTTTAACTTAGAATTTTGTAGTAAGACTTTTTCTAATGAACTTTATTTGTTTTAATAATTGGTGGTAAAAATCTATTTGCATCTAGAAATAATACTAGAATAGTTTCAAAATATACCTTTAGTAAATAATCTGGACGTTCTTACTTCAAGCAATACTTTTTAAAATTATACTTGCCAATTATTCAAGAAATCATAAAGTTCTTTCATCAAGGAAAGTTTCATGAATAATATTCCTAAACTTTCCCTTCTGCCTAAATTTATGGAAACCAGGAATGGAAGAATTCGCAGCTCGCCTGTTAATTTATTCCTCTTGCATCATGCGTGGGTGCATTCGGCTAGACACGAAGGTCTTACTTTACCCCCATATCGAGTTCCATATCAGCCAGTGGTAACTAATTGAAATTCCGAATACGTATCGCAACAGTATGCAAATGTTCGTCCCTAATATTTATCTAATGCCTCGAACCCAGTTGTATTTATGTACATATGTTTGGGCCCCAGCCCAGTTATATTGGTTTCCCAGGGTTTTGCATAATGCAATTTGTTCCTTTTACAGCGATTGTGTAACTGGCATTTTGTCTACATCGCTGGTTATGTGCAATTATAGTGCAACTTTCCATCAACTAAGTCGGTGAAAATGATCCGAGCAGCACCTTTTACTCAAAACAAATTTCGCTCCAGTGCAAACAAGCATTGTATAAAATAAATGAGGACAAACCGCCAATTAGTTGATTACTAACTCAGCGCTATTTTGATACTTTCTTCCAGGTTTGCATTTGCGTAGCATAGAGGAGCCCCAGCAGCAGAGCAACAGGATGCCATCTGAGCAGGGGGGCCCGGCAATGGGACTCGATAACTTGGGATCTCGTACCGGTGTCCCCCTGCCCCTCCAGATGCTTCCATCGAATCAAGCCTGCTATGATGCTGAATATGCTCGCATGGAAGCATGGCTGGATGAGAATCCAGAATTTGTACAGGATTACTTTTTGAGGTATGGATGCTACCCACTTTGATGATGATAACATTTATCAAATTCAAAACTTCTGTGTTGACGAAAAAGACATTTTAAAAATCTTAAAAAAAGTCCTTTACTTCTGCAGGAAGGCTACAAGGCAGGTGGTGGACGCTTGGCTCGTTTCACATGCGACATCAACCGGAAATGACGTTGGCGGCTCACCAACCCACAGTAACGCTCCAAATTGTTCATCTAGGGGCGGATCTGGCGCTACAACGCCTGTGAGGTATATTTCGTGTCTAATATCTAAAAGGATAGTGAATTAAAAGCCTTTTGTCCACAGAAAAATATCAGCTCATGAGTTTGAGCGCGGTGGACTATTAAAACCCATTGTGAACACAATAGATGGAACGCCGACCTTCCTAAGTATAGGGATGCAAAATGACAGTACAACGCATCCAATTGGTGGACAAACTGGAACCCACACTTTCGGTCCATACCGACCACAGCGACTATCCAGAAATGAACTCAAGCAGTTGGATGAGAAGCAGCTGATTTTTGAATTGGTAAGGTATCGTCGATGTTCCTTTCTTTAAAACTTTTGTTTTTTCAAATTTTCTAAAGTTTCTTAAATTAACCATACGAAATTGTCCAAACTTTTTGAATATATTTCCTCCTTCCAGGTTAAAGATATCTGCAATGAATTGGATGTGCGGTCGCTTTGTCATAAAATTCTACAAAATGTCTCAATTCTCCTGAATGCTGACCGAGGCTCGTTGTTTCTTGTGCAAGGAAAATGTAATGGCGGTGATGGACCAAAGAAGTGAGTATAAAAACTCAGAAAAAGTTGAAGAAATATTTATGAAGAGGAGAGGACACAAAATCCCTGAAAAGCCCTAGCCCGATTAAAAATGTTTTCTCTAAGGAAAAATTTTCGTCTACCAAAACCGAGATTTTCCGCAAGTAGTCTTCACCACTTCCCACAGCATTATGGAGGAATGCTAAAAGGCACTGTGTGGAAATGAAATTTAACAATTTTCCTCTTTTTTCGTTAAGTTCATGATATCCTAGCAATTTTCCTCTAAAGCCTTTTTCTTCAATTTATATGCAAAGAAGCCTGTAACTGGTGGAAATGGTTCTGTCCGCTCATTGAATACTGCGCGATTCTGTTCGCCTACTCGTTTAGCTGGACGCCGGCTAGCAGAAAAGTTCTCGGTTTCTTTCAAAAGTTTTCTTTTCTTTTCAAAGATAATTTTTTCCATGGAGTCATATTTCTTATTTGGGGGTTAAGAAGATGCAACAGACATTCTTTTTCGATAAAAGTTTTTCTTTAGATATGACCAACCCAGATGGACAGAAATGAAAATTAAAAGGCGATGGATCATCTTTTGGACATTTTTTCTGGGTTGGTTAATTTTCTTTTAGCGATTATTATACATATGTATATCCGATGAAGAAATTTTCAAAGGTTTAAGTGGACCTAAAGTGTTTTCGAAATATTTTATTCTTGCCTCTGAAATTGCTGAAATATAATTTTTCTGGTTTAATAAGTATTAAATACAATTTGGCGGAAGTAGTTAATTCATGAACTTTACTTTAAAATGAGAAGAATTTTGCTCATTTTAACAGGTGTTAAAAGAAATTTTAATGTTAGTTTAAAGTCGAAGTAAAGCTCTTCATTTATAAAACGTGCTTGAAGAAAAATATATTTTTAATCTAATTCATTCGTCAGGCTAAAAGGTAAGAGTAAAACAATTCGACAAGCTTATGTACATGAGAGAGTCTAGTAAGTCGTAAAATGATTTATAACTTCGTTATGAAGTCTTGCGTAAGTGAAGTCGTAAAAAATTAATTTTGTGCTGGAAATCGTTAGAATTTTCTTAGTCATAGTCATACAAATTTATCATATTTTTTACACATGAAATAACTTCAATATTTTGCAAACGGCCAATAGCATTTTGCGAAATATTGAGGTTATTTCGTGTGTTAAAAATATCATAATTTTGAGAAAACATGTAAATTTACCATGGCATTCCAAGCTAATGAATTAATTTCACGGTAGGTAGCCTCCTGGAGGAACACGTGAATTGATAGTGACATTTTTTCAGTTATTAAGAGAATTAGTTTTGGTTATTGTTTCACTGTTGATCGAATTGAACACGTACACTGAGCACTTTGAAAAATCTAGAGTGCTTGAATGGTCGAAAATTGTTATTTTAAATTAATAACAAAACTAATTCTTTTTAGTTTTTAGTAAATATTTGTACTAATATCAGGGCTTCAAAAATGTAATTTCTCTAAATAATTAACACCTATTAAAAAGTTGCTGAAGTAATTATTTTTGGATTGCTGTCTATTTTGTCCTTTTAGAAAATAATATCCAATTTTATACATTTTATCCCAAATTAGAATGTCTTAATTCCACGGAAATGCTTGAAGGGATTTTTTACCTTTTAACGCCTACCCAATAAAACCCAAAAGTTCGACTATTTATTGTGCGTGTTGTGAAAACAAAATATTTCCAGAAATAGATACACGCAGTATTGTTTTGCTCAAGTAAATTATTAAATAAAGCTCTTTTTGAGACTGAAATGCATCAAATACTCACGCCACCTTAAACCCACATAAAACCAAACGAGCCCACGGAACATTTCCATTGGTGTGGAAAAAAATAATCTAAAATTCATCAAACCCTCAATAAGCAAGACGCCCTTTTCGTTTTACGTTGACTAGACTTTCCTTGAGGAGCACAAATTTCTTCATGGGTAAAGACAACAAAAACTTTGAGGGTCAATGAAACACGCAATCCACTTCAGCCTAATCCTCCCGCATAATGCAGACTATAGGGACAGATGCGCGGTATAGTCGAGGATTACAAAATAATTCCTTGCGTTCCTCCAGAAGATTTGTCTGACTTACGTTTCTGATGACGAGGATTAATTATCTCGCCTCCCCCCGCTCATCGACTGGGAATGAGTCTAAGTCCACCACGCGGCATTGGCGTGGTCCGACGTAATTAGATTTTCCTGTGCACCTCGAGGACACAATAATAGCATAGAGCTTCTACTTCGTCCTATTATCTTATACTTATCGCTTCACCGCTTTATTCCAGGACTCCAGTTGTCGATTACGTCCTCATTCGGAGCTCGAGCAATTTCAGTATTTTTCGAGGGTAAACTCTTCTCAACAGGACAATGACCCAGAGATGTGTTCTGTAGGTTGAATATATGCCAGTCTGTGCGCAGGAAGAGGCGTCGTAGGCTTCTTATATAACTTAGCCTCAACGGGATCTGCAAATTTAATTTTTGTGCCCCATTACCATTATTTTGCTTCTCTTCAGAAGCTTTGAGGAAACAATCCTTAGAAACTTAAGTTTGCCTATTTATGAGAGGGTGTAAATGCCGCTGGTAGAAACTTTAAGTAACTTTCACGGCCGTGTAAGAAGGAATTCCTTGGCATTATTTTGGCGGTGGTAGCTTTATGGTGTACTTATGAGTTCCTTGAATTTCATGTTTCTTTAATTGAGCATAATCAAGGCGCTCTTGTGCTTGTTTTGCGTGTTCCAAAGGGAATTCTTTGGCACCTCAGCGTGACTGTCCCGTCCTCAACGTGCATTTGTTTTGAAATTACAATAACGCAGCTTGTTTTCGTGGCTTATTTACTGCAAAACTCGTGAAATATTCATTTCAGGAAGAAAACTTTCAGCCCGTTTCAAAATTAGTTTACCTTTTGTAGGAGTTCACGCGCGCAAAATTCATTCACCCTAAAGCGCGTGTTTAGGATAATCTTGTAAATTATTTCAAAGTATTCCACAAGGATCCAAATTGCGCCAATATTTTCATACATACCCCCCTGCATGAGCTTTAAGATGTTTTTTTTAGCGTGGGGGAAACATATTCATCACAGTGGGTGAAAATAAGAAGTTAGAAAAACATTTATCACCTACCCACTTTCTTTGAGGGAGCATGGAATAAATTGAAAGAAATCAATTCAATCCACGAAAATAAACTTGAGAGTCGCGGAGCTAATGATGTTGAATCCTGGGATTTTCCAACATAAAAAAAAATTTAATAAAATATCTCGTTGTATCGCGCTCAAGTGGCATCCGTTTTAAAATTTGAACATGTCGTTGAGCATAACGACAAAAGTTCAAGAGCTGGTGATGAATGTTTATTGGGGTATTTTCTTATGTCTCCCTTTATATTTTTATAGGTGTCTTGTGTCGAAACTTTTCGACGTGTGCTCCCGGAGTACGGTTGAAGAAATGGAACAACAGGATGAGGTGCGCGTTGCTTGGGGCACAGGGATTGCCGGGCACGTCGCAGAAAGTGGTGAGCCAGTCAACATACCGGACGCCTACCAGGTTCGTATTATTTTTTTATTGTCTTATATAAGTAGGAAGAAATAGATTTGTTCGATGTAGGCGGTCAGTAGGACGAATCTATTTATAGAGTTTATGAGCTTAGCAGAGGAAGATTATAATTCTTATAAGAGGTCCTTTTGGCGCAGAAGTAAGCTACGTGACTGACTAAAATCAAAATACACAAGTTTTTGCATGTCCCAATATCCGTGCTGAATATACTTGTCACGTGCATTTCCACCCCGGAACCCTATTTTATCCCTGTAATTAATCATGCACACAGATCCTCTGTCATGGACCTTCGACTCGCCACAGGATGCCTCCTAACCAAAATCGCAATTTCAGGCAACTTAAGGACCAGAAGTCGCTGGGGATATTTTCGGTTTTTCGTATTCTTTCGACTGATAAGCGTCTGCCGAAGAAGGTTCCAGCAGCCTGATTTTTAGGCTTGCTGAGCGAACAAGTGGCGTAATGTTCGAAAAACGGGCATCAGACTTATTCGATGCCTTATTTTTTTGCGCTCCAAGCAGGATGAAGATAATCGCCAGGATGATAAAGCACGAGTGAATTGCTTGCCTGGGCAAACAAGAAACCCTGGAGACTGTTTTTGTTAGGTTTTTTTATTTATCGATGGGTCCGTAGATGTTGTGTTTATATGAGACTCTCCCTAGAGTTATTAAGAGTTACTTCCTTTTGATGCCGGACCTTCCTAGGGATATGTATATTTTTGGGTGGGAGGATTTATCGTAGGGAAACAAATTCAAATGTCGATTGTGTGGAATATCCCGATAGGGTTGTCTATTAGAATGGAATGGAATATTATATAGAATAATTTATGAGTTAGAGCTATGCTTCGCTAGTTTGCAGTTTTACAATACTGGTTTGTATAAATGGGGTTTGTACACATATATTAATAATTAAAATATCATCCTTCTTGCTATTTTGATTTGGATTATCTTAAAACGGAGATGAGAGGCCTATAACCCTATTCGAGTCAGCTTCCTCGGAATAAAAATCAGATACGTCCTTTCAGAAAACAGCACATGTTTCGTCTGTTTTTTCCATGCTGCAGAAATTATTTTATATTCACATCACTGCTTCATTTGGCTCAATCCGCACGTCGTAAAATATCCATCACATTACTTTTTTAGTATACCCCATCGCCACCTTTGACTTCGGCAGTAAATTGAAGTTTTATGGGAAGGAAGCCAAGAAATATTCGATTCGCTTTTTCTGTGAAGGTTTTACGTGCTCTAATGAGCAGGCAATCCAGTGAATGGGAAATCAGGATTATATGTTTTACGTGTTCAAGGCATCGCAGGAAATCTGAAGGTGAAAATATTCTTTTCTTCGAATGGCTTTTATTTTTATTTAATAAACGATTATCTCCCTTTGAGTGGTTATGGTCGATTGAAGGTACTTTATAGGAATTACCTAGATATTCCTTTTGCGTGTTCAAGTTGCCTACGACCGATATTAATTTTAATTAAATAACATCAAATTAGTTATCTTAAAAGGATGGTGTTGCTGGCAGAATACAAATTTGTATTTTTTGAATGTCACTTTGTGTGAATTTATCACTTTTCCCTTGTTTGACAATCCGAAAAAACAAAACATTGCCCGCATTATCCGCTGTTAAGGCTTCCGGGATAGAAATTCAAATGTTTTCTCTTTTGTCGGCTTTATTTAAATACATTCATGCAATACAAATTTCGTCAGTCGAAATGTCCAAAAAATACATTTTTTCATTTCTTTCTGTATGCAAATTATATTCGGTCAGCAAATTTTTCTCTCTACAAAGTTGTTTTAATGAAATCAATTCGCCCATTGTGTTTTAGCCCTGGTGGATTTACACGTGGACACCCGGAAAAAAAGCAACAAAAGTTCAACCCCTAGAGCAAAAGTGATAAATTTTAATTTGGCTCGTCATATCGCTGTAAAAAACACTGACAAGATGAAAATAATAATTACGGAAATGTTGCTCCAAACAATGGAACCAACCGGCTGAAATGGGAGATAACGTTGAATTTGCCCGGAAATATATTTTTTGGGTGGTTGTCGGTCATTTCTGGGTCACGAAATTCAAATGTTGTTAAGTCGTGAAAAATCTGTTGACTGTTCTGCAATAAATGCAAAATCCGAGAACAGTGCCGAAGTTTAATATTTTTAATATTGCAGAATATCTCAACCTGAAGCAAGGACATTGGATAATTTTATAATAATGAACAGTTCGATTATTAATTTCTCAGAGCTTGGAATAATTACATTAAATATGCATATTGAAAATTTCATTTAATTAATATTTGTCATTATTTTTTGAAGTATTAAACATTTTGTGCAGTTAACACAATGATTTTGCAAACCATCTTTCGTTGTTACATAATTTTATAAATTTAACGATATTTTCTCCAACCAGAATTCGGGGAAATAACGAGGAAATTATTTTCTAGTATATTGAGCCATTTCATATCAAGTCTATGAATTAGAAATACAATGAATATACAATCCCTAGGGATGAAGTCGGCTGTTAGAGGTTGGCTATAAATATAAAACAGATAGATTTCAATAAATGAAAGGCTGTTCCTAAAAAAACTAAATCAAGAGAAAATGTCTAGAGACAAAAGCTGGATAAATTGGCATTTTTTCCTTCTAAAAAAATATCTCAAAATGAAAAAATTCTCCGGAAAGGTTAATTGATTATTCCTAGGAATTGAGTCCCCATATCAACCGACACCTTTCGATTTTTTCCTTCGAAATCCAACTATTTTTCTGGTATTATCTACGCCCACAAAACATCATAGAGCTTAACCTTTTTTAAATTTTCAAGAAAAACAACTTTTCCTCAATATTTTTTTCTGTATTTATTCACAGGATGAGCGGTTCAATCGTGAAATCGATAGCCTGACAGGATACCGGACGAAGGCGCTTCTCTGCATGCCGATTAAGGACTCTTCAGGCGATGTTGTCGGTGTTGCCCAAGTCATCAACAAGCTTGATGGTGAACGCTTTACAGAAAATGATGAAAAGGTTTGTGCTCCCCACTCCTCCCCGCAAAGTTAGCTTTATAGAAGTCCTATTTCTAAAAGTGGGTGGGTAATAATAAATGACGCGAAAACGGGCGCCACTTTTGGTGGCATGGGGGCTGTATTGTGGCTTGGATTAAGTTTCAGGTTTTGGTGTGACGATTTTGTCAACCCTTGAGCAGTTGTAAAGTGATTACACGTGGAGATGCTTAAGTGGCTTCTGGGAGTACTTTGTCAGAGTGTACTTGTCGCTGACTGGTCCTAGCTGCTGTTGCCACTGGAGGAGACATTTTTCATAAGGACGTGACTCGACTTCGAGTCAAGGGGTCACTCAAAAAGGGTTCGAAGCGAAAAAAGGCGGATATGTTTTAAGCTTATTTAGCGAGTTCAAGATACTTGGTTTTTTAAACACTCAGGCCCACAATTATGCTAGATTGTATAATCGTTAGTGTAAAGATTGCATTCGCAGAGCTATTTAAAGATTTATGCGGAATTTTACATTCTAAAATTAGAAAAGAAAAACATCTTTTCATCGCTATGCCGAAATTAAAAAATTTAACTTTTGTTAACCTACGCATTTTGTGTTTTGCGAAAAATGTTCTTTTTCTTTTTCTATTCCCATTTTATTATCTTACCTTACCTACGCATTTATTAAAATTTCAATCTGCAAACTTTGTAGAAAATACTACAGAAAAGATTTTCCCTTCGTTTTTTGTCCGAAAAAAAAAAGACTTTATAAATAGGTTGTTTGTTTTCAATACTATAATACTTACCATACCAAGTAAGTAAGTTTGTAAAAACGGTTCAAGTTATACGAAATTTCCATAAATCTAAAAGCGGTCTATAAAAAGATCATATTTTTTTAAGAAATCAACTAACTCCCATCTGTTTTCCCAAAATCCCCATCCATATCTTGAGAAAACGCTTTTAAACAAACAGGACAGTAATTTTTGAGGTATATTTATTTATATTTCATCCGGGGAAAAGTATTTTTCCAGCATCTGACTGTTTGAAGTTAATTTCAAATTCTTTTGATTGAATTGGGCTACGTTATTTATTTTGCGTTGAAAAGATTCTTTTCTCTTAATAAATGCTAACTGACTTGTAATCCTTTGGGGAAATGAGGTTATTATTTCATCAGAGACACAAAATTTTCATCCCTCAAACAAGGGAAAAATCCATTTTGTGCTTGACCCTAAATATGAAATTGATTTTGTGATATAACTGGTGTTTGTGCAGTTTAAAACTAAATTATCTTCTTTGATGCGATTAAATGACAATTTCTTACCTTACAATCAAAGTTTAATATTTTAATGGACTTTTTATTAGTTCAAAAGTAGTTTAAGGGTGCGCTTCCTGGAAGAATTTCTTCCCACCTCACAACCCAAATTAAATTTTAAAATGCATTAAAACTTTTTTAATTGTTGTCTATTAAAAATAAAAGTCGTGATTTTTTGGCAGGTATTTGCTTCCTACCTCCAGTTCTGTGGCATCGGTCTACGAAATGCTCAACTGTATGAAAAATCTCAACTCGAAGTGAAACGCAATCAAGTCCTTCTCGATTTGGCCCGGATGATATTCGAGGAGCAGAGCACAATTGAGCACATGGTATTCAGGATCCTAAGCCACATGCAAAGTCTAATTCAATGCCAAAGAGTTCAAATTTTACTGGTGCACGAGGCCACGAAGGGCAGCTTCTCGAGGGTGTTCGATTTTGAGGCAAACGACTTGAGCGAGGATGACTCGAACTCGAGGACGAGGTAAATGTAATCAGTGTCCTTTAGTCCTTTAGTCTATACTCCTGATGGACAAACAAATTGCTTAATGAAATTATTCTCCTTAATTGCAGCCCTTTTGAGTCAAGGTTTCCCATCAATATTGGGGTTACAGGGCATGTCGCTACAACAGGTGAGGTATGTAACGACCGTCCTAAGTAATTCTCTTTTGACGTTAAATTTTAATGAGTGATCTTTGCACTTTCGCAGACTGTTAATATACCAAATGCCTACGAGGACGGGAGGTTCGATCCGAGCGTCGACGAGGGCCAGTCCTTCAAGCACAAGTCCATCCTCTGCATGGCGATAAAAAATTCACTAGGTCAAATTATAGGTGTAATTCAACTAATTAATAAGTTCGATGATCTGGTGAGTTCACGAAAGGGTTCTCCTTAATCTGGTTAATTCAAGTTCAACTTTTTCTTGTATCTTCCACAGACTTTTACCAAAAATGATGAAAACTTTGTGGAGGCGTTCGCGATTTTCTGCGGCATGGGCATCCACAACACGCACATGTACGAAAAGGCGATTGTCGCGATGGCTAAACAAAGTGTCACCTTGGAAATTCTAAGCTACCACGCGTCAGCCTCCATCGACGACGCTCAGCGACTGAGGGTAAGTAAAATAGTAGTAGCAGAAGGGGTCGCTTTCAATTTTGTTTTAAAACTTTCCGGGATATCTCCGGGAGTTACACTTTTGTTGTCTTTTGGGATTTTACGGCAATAAAAAGGGGTTCCATTGTTCGAATCCGACAGGGCAGATAATTCAACTTGAGGGACAGTCTGAGGTTGTTCTTCTTCGGCTCGGTTGAGGTGCTTGCGCTTCCTATTGTTTTTCCGGGACTCTCCCACACAATGTGACTCGCTGACTGTACAATCGAAATTGACGTTTTGATTGAGTAGTTGCCGCAATAAAATTTGAACATTTCTCCAAGCCTTTTGGCTTTGGTTTGGGACCAGGCGCACTTGTGGTTCTATTTTATTGAGGAGTAATAATTGGCTTGATAAGGGTCGTAGCGCTGTCTATTGAACTGGCTTTTTGGGCAACTTGTACAAAATAAAAGGTTTCGAGGTTTATAATTAAGATTGAATTATTTCGAGTTCTGTTTCGAGTTTTATAGGGTTAATATTACTGCTGAAGTAATTGGGAAACTGAGTAGAAGGGTTGAGATTTATGTTCTTGAAAGGGTTGTGCGTGTCTTGTAAATCTAAATTGACCTTCCAAAGTTTGCAGTTGTGTAACAATAAATAATCTGAATAGATAATTAATTAATTGATGGTTTTATGACTGAATTGCCAACAATTTTTATTTAATTAAAATGTAAAATAGCATTGAACCCAATTAAGGACTTTTATCACAAATTATTAGGAAACAATGGAGTTTTGGGATTTTTTTTAGTTTGAAATAAAAATTTCTATAAGTTTAAGATCTTTTCCCTGTAGATTTTATCTTAGTTTAAAATGTTCTTAACTAATTGATTTTGAAGAATTCTATCGTAAGTTAAGTTTATGTATACTTTAGTTCTACCTTATCAATTAAAAGAAAGCAAATTAAAAAGCATTCGAAATTTCGAAGCAATTCCAATTCCAATATTGATTATTTTTTATTTCTTACAGAGGATGGGCAATAATATGTATTACCACACAATTTTTCTTATTCCCCTCAGCAAGCGTTCAAATTTATTTCATTTACGAAAAATTTCATTATATTCGCATAAGAGTTTTATGGAAGACGGCGTTTTATACAAAAAGCATTATACGAAATCTCTTACTGGTTCCATCTTCTAAGCATTTTGGATCCGCAAGGATACATGCTCCTTGTTCTAGAACAAGTTTTCGCACGTAGAGAGCTTTGACGTTAATTCTTAAAGAAAACTGTTTAAAATGCAAGAGGTTTTGCAAAAGCTAACATCGCGGTACAGTCAACTTCGTTTTAATTTTGAACGTTGTGAGCTGAGATGACATCATGTATATATATAAAATCGAAAGTTTGTTTGTTTGTTTGTTGCTCAATCACGCCTAAACGCTGGATACGATCATATTCATTTTTTGGGTGAAGATACTACATATTCTGGTCCAATATATATACTACTTTTTATTTTCTAATTAAAAAACATCGGACCCAAACGAAAAATTGAATATATCAAGGGATTGCCATGAAAATAGGTGTGTGGCTATTTTTGGATGTCCTTATTACGAATCTATTTTCGAAATTTACAGTTAAAGATGGCGGATGCAATACGGCGTACAACGATTTTTAAACTTCAACGAATTTAAATGAAAATTAGTACTATGGATATTTTGAGGTAGTTTCGAATTTACTATAAAATGTCGGAAATTCATAATGACGGATCCAATACGGCGGCCAAAATATTTGTTCGCCGGATGAAACCGGGTAACCCCGCTAGTAAGTTAATAAGGCCTTGCGAGCTCATCCTTAATGTGCTTATGTACTCGGACATTTTAAAAATACTTCACGAATTTAAGCTTATTGTTAAAAACAAGTTTTCTTCCACAAAAACAAGTCATTATCCTGAATGAATTTTGGATTTTTTAAAAAGCGATTAGGTTCGGCGAAACAATTTAAATAGTTTTTAATTAATTTAAAAAATTAAATAATCCTGATAATATAAAAGTAGAAAAGTTGTTGTATGATTCTTTCTATTGGTGTATTCGTGTGGATGTCATAAATTTTACTTAGACATGGGTTTTTTAATTTTATAAGATTTTAACATACCCTACAGAGAAATATTTCTAAGGAAGCTAAAGTATATGTTTTTTTGGTTTAACTTCAGAGATTAAAAATTCCATCAGCAGCTTACTTCCTCTTGCATGATTTCAAATTTGATGATATTGATATGGATGATGACGACACGCTTAAAGTAAGTTCCGAAATTTGAAAAGGTCAGAAACGTCCTTTATAACGAACATTTTAAACCTAGGCCTGTCTCCGTATGTTCCTAGATCTCGATTTTGTCGAGAGGTTTCATATCGAATACGAAGTCCTTTGCCGATGGTTGCTGAGTGTAAAGAAAAACTATCGGAACGTGACGTATCATAATTGGCGGCACGCCTTTAATGTTGCTCAAATGATGTTCGCTATTCTAACCGTAAGCGTATGATATTAAATTAATTTAACGTTGAACCTCAACAACATTTTCTCATATCCGCAGGCCACGCAGTGGTGGAAGATATTTGGGGAGATTGAGTGCCTTGCTTTAATAATCGGCTGTTTGTGTCATGACTTGGACCATCGGGGGACCAATAACTCATTTCAGATAAAGTAAATTTTGCTTGTTTATTTTCTTTGGTCAGGTTCAGTGTAATAGTTGAATTATTATTATTATTATAAGGGCTTCATCTCCGCTGGCGCAGTTGTATTCAACTTCGACTATGGAGCATCATCACTTTGACCAGTGCTTGATGATTTTGAACAGTCCTGGAAATCAAATACTATCGAATTTATCCTCAGATGATTACAGTCGCGTGATACGCGTGCTGGAGGACGCTATTTTGTCTACTGATTTGGCTGTTTACTTCAGGTAGGGACTTTGAAGTAGTAAAACCAATTTTCTAATTATGATTATATTTTTCAATTTTTAGAAAGCGAGGACAATTCTTAAAATGTGTCGAGGAGAAACCGATGAGCTATTGGTTTAGCGATGAGCCTAGAGCTCTTCTGCGAGCGATGAGCATGACTGTGTGCGATTTATCGGCCATTACTAAACCCTGGGAGATTGAGAAAAGGGTTGCAGATCTGGTCAGCTCTGAATTCTTCGAGCAAGGTGATATGGAAAAGGAGGAGCTGAACATTACGCCCATAGTAAGTGTTCTACTTATAGAGGAAGATTTCAGCCACTAATTGCAACTTTCCCTTTTTAGGATATTATGAACAGAGAGAAAGAGGACCAGTTACCAATGATGCAAGTTGGATTCATTGAGTCAATTTGTTTACCAATTTATGAGGTGGTTTACATACAGAAGGTTTTCTTAGGCGTAAAAGCTAAATATGAAATTTTGTTTTAGGCTTTTTCGACGTTATCAGATAAGTTAGATCCTCTAGTCGACGGTGTGCGAGAGAACAGGCGGCATTGGCTGGAACTAGCTGCAAAAGTGCAAAACTCAAAGTCAGTAGATTCCGATGAAAGTTTCTCAAATAGTGATTCAAACGGCTCTAATAGGAGTATTACAGAAATCACTGATAATAATCTTAATACCAGCACAGAAACCAGGCTATCAGTTACCTCAAGCAATACACAGACGTTTCAAGAAACGAACAAAACCTGTACAGGACCAAGTAACAAATCCAAAAACTTAGAGCGGACCGCATCAAATGCGTCCACTGTTAAATTTGCTCAAGATCAACATGAAGATGACTCAAAACACAAATCCCACAATGGGGGAATAAATTTAAGTAGTACATGCGGTGGGGGCCACACTTCTGAGAGTGATAAGATCCCAAAAATCGTTGGGAAACTTGGAAATTTGGACACGCAGCTCTATTTTCAGATGCCAGCATCACAGCAGAACGGAGGGCTTTTCGACTCCGGGGTACATTTACACTTCCTCCCCAGCGATCTGCAGCGGCGGAGTCCTGAGAGCAATGGACCTACGATTTGCGATCAATAAATCAAGGGAGTTTTAGAAATAGTGGCCCCAAGGGCCTATGAGTCAGAAACCTGTAAATTGTAAATATTTCTTAGACATTGTAAGAATCAATCTTTAGAGAAAGCTACCTAGAGAATAGTTGTAGGTGGTCCATAGGACTCACTCTGAACCGGCGTTGATCCGTTGTTCTTTCATGTTCCATTATTTATCCTTCTGTTTTAGAGGAGCAGGTGGCGTACGTGAGCAATGTTAGTATATTTTTATTTTTTCACAGTTTGTGTGCAGTTAAGTGACGTGATTGGGGGGCCCAAAATGGTTCCGCTGAATTTAGAAAAAGAGAAAAAAAAAACAAAATTTATTTATGAAATTTTTTTGCACAAATAAATCAAATTCCATGAGAGACTGTTGTTTTATTGATTTTAATTTAAGTTAACATTAACCATTTAAATGCTAAAGTTATTACTCGAATTTTCGTAAAAGTTTTGTTTATTCTGCAAGCCTCATTATAATTTATGTAGCAACGAAATATTATTTTATTATTTCCTGTAGGTTTTCAAGTTATTTATAATAAAAGATTTTGATGAAATTTATGATAATTCATTGAAAAACATACTGGAGATATAAAGTATCTGTTAAATCTATTGTTTTATCCATAACAAATTACCCTTCTTCGTTTTGAAAAAAATGGTTTAAACGTTTCGAAATAAGGTAAGTAATTTAAAATTGTTATCAGGCTTTGATAATTTGCAAACTGATTCTTTGATAAAGTAATCTTTACCATTATGAAGGTGTAATCGCAAATACCAAGATATTTCTACATATATTCGTGATTAGCAATACCTCAATATTTGAATATGATCTCGGCTGAAAATGTGTTAATTAAGGCATAAAGAAGTGTAAAGTAGAAGATAAATAAAAGTCATTCAGAATTAATATAAATATATATTTAATCTTTGTTTTTTCTAAGAACATTATTGAAAATGTTGAATTGAAATAGCTGGACTGTTTTTGTTTAAATGAAAAATTACATTTTTTAAGTTAGGAGTAGGTGTATTTATTATATTCATAATTATATGCTTTTCAGTTTGAAATAGGGCTAGATTTACTAGTCAAAATATTTTAAAAAGTTTCGCTTCTTATCCTAGGTACTACTTTAGGTCCTTTCGAGTCACCCTGTGGCACATATTGAAGGAAACAAACAACCCCATTGTATTTCAACCCCATTACCACAGTTCCGACCCACCTTAGAACTTTTGTAAAGCTCTATTTCATCTCCGATCCAAACGACCTGTGGATATCTTTCTTCTCTGAAACGCCAGGACCAACCCCTGCCAGGACATGCGCTGCTCCAATGAAAAATCCACCCACATGGTGGCTGAATCTCTTAGCAACGGACGAGAACAGACGTCGGCGATGGTCGAAGTCATCGAAAACACTTTGTTATCCCCTTTAATCACAAAAACAGCCAGAGAGTTCTGAGAGTCCTGCACCCTGCAAACTACAGGTGTCTGCAAGAAGGAGGCAGCAAAGCTTCTGGGAGGATATTCACCACGATGTCGTAGGCAGGCATTTCTCAGCGTTCTGAGTCCTTAGTTTTCAGTGGACCTTCGAGGGTATCGAGCGCGAGTTTGATACGCGCGGGTTTGCAAGAAGGTGCGTTGACTGGTTTTGTATAGTACATATATATATTTACTTTTTTCAACACTGGTTGTTTTGTCAACACCTGTTTTTATGAAAAATTAACTAAGATAAATTGGTGAACATGTAATTATCCTGTTGCTGACTTTGTGGGTTTTTGAGGGGATACTTAAAAAGAAATAAGAATTATATTTCTCGTGTGGTAGATCCGTGGTGATGAAGTGCAACAAATAGTGGCAAAAGAGTGAGAAGTGCGATTATCCAGTGCATAGCACCTCGAAAACAGCCTAGAGGATTAAACCACTTCTTAAGGATGCTCTGAAAACGGTTCGTAAGCTATTAATCCAATTTCAAAATGTTGTACCTACACAGATCATGTTGCGGCAATCGCCGATTTTGTGCAGGACAATATAATAAATTGTTCGATTGCATCTTGGAGAGGGCCTTTCGACTCCTTCCAGAAGTTACCAATTTTACAGGGTGGTGGGCCCTTAACCGAGGGGGCGTTACGCCTTCTTCCACGACGTAAGAACGTATGACGCACAACTGCACCACCGGGCAGTGGAGAGTAAATGGCCAAAATTAATTGTCTAAATTTATGCGATGATATTTATAACAGCCTCGCTGAGTTTATGATCGATGTAGAGGCGTCGGAAAACATGACGAGATGAAAACAACCTCTGACGCAGAGCCATTGTCCCTCGGATATTTATTTTTATATCCGTGAATCTACGGAGGTTTTCCGGGACTATCGAATGAATTCGACTGACTGTAACGTCGGAGATTCTTTGCGATTACCCGGAAAATTTCTCGCCCGGGCTCTTATTATTTGTGGCTCAACAGTGGTTCAGGAGTCGTTGTGTTTTCGACGTTTTATCTTGACAAGGGACGACGGCTCCCGTACTCCCTGTGGAGCCCTTCGAGGAGCACAGACCCCGAAGCGAAATAACGAAAAAGTATTCCCAGTTATCTATCGAAGCCATTTCCCATCATATCGACTATGCATTTACTTAGCTTGGCTTTTTATCATTATTATCACGCGCTTCGGCTTTTTTTACTCCCGACCCGGCCTGGGATTATCCCTATCATGCCTATTCATTTTCCCAAAAAAGCCAATTTATATGGCAGACGTTGTGCAAATAGATTTCGGGTTATCCGCAACACCCCCATTTCTCAGACGCAGATACGATTATTTATTTTTTTAAGAATTGGCTAAGGCATGCCAAAAGTAAGATACCCAAATGAGGACGAAACAAAGTGCACAGTTGCATGTAAGAAAAGGTCCTTAAAGTAATGAAGTTATGTCGCTTAGACGAATCTGAGGAACACCAGAAGGAGGAGTGCCTCTCGAGGTGGTCGGGACAAATAAACTTTTCACGTTTTCTGTGCAAGGGCGGCTAAGGAGAGGAGTAACTTAATCAGAAACTTCTATCTAAGTTCAGACGCTGAGGACGGGAAGGGAGGACGGATATGGCAGTCTAGACTCTGTCCCCTTAAAAAGTTCAAATCGAAATAATGAGATTCATAATTCGTTTTACTTTTTGTTTTGTTACATCTGATGATAAACAGGTAAGTTTCCATCACCTCTCTTATTACTTTTTCGAAAATATCATAATTCTATTACAAGCAACTTTTCTAATAAAAAATTTAATTTATTTCACATTGTAGTAGTAGTAGTTCAAAGCATGTTTATTTGTACTTTGAGCACGTGCATTACATATTAAAAAAAACATTTCCAGGAAAATTTCAGAATTGTTTTTCTGCACCTGGCATTGCTTGCTTTCTGAAAAATGCACAAGCCGTGAGGGTTATGAAAAATTCTGTAAAACAGCCGCGGTTAAAATGTTTATTCATTTCAAAATTAGAACGAAAATTGCAAATTTAAATTTAGAAAATAAGTTTTTAATTTTTCCCTAGGATTTACCCGGTAAAAAATTTACAAAAAATAGAGGTAAAATATTTGAAGTCATTATTATTGTTTAGCCTTATTATTATTTTTTAATTGTTTATGTTTTTTTTCTTTTTTGTAGCCCTGGACTTAATAAAGCTTTCGCCAAAGTAGTTCATTGGAATTAATGTAAATGAGATTCTGTCGAAAATTTTCGAAAAATTAATTATTCAAAACGATGTAATAGTACTCGACATAAGCGAATTTACATTGTAGTTAATTTTCTTAATTTCCCTCCTATAATAAATCAACACAGTAGGTACGTATCTCAAAAACTTCAAGGGGACTATGTAAACTGAGAAGATGGCTACTTAAAACTTTATTCATTCCGAAGAAGTAGGGCACGGTTTGTTTATGAAAATTTATGCCATCATCTAAGAACTTCTATAATTCCAGATTAAATGGACCCAAGTCCTCCTTCTAAATAAAAAATGCTCAACACCGCTCTGAAAGTGATGCCGTCTATCGGGACAATCTTTTACATCTTCCAGTATTACAGGCGAAAATCTTCCCATTAATAAATTGAGTGCCAAAAATTATTCCAAAGAGGAGCAGAAATGATAATTTTTCAACTAAACATAATCAATCATTTTTCCCCACATAATTTACTTGAAGTTCGTCAGATAAGACAGCCAAAGCAAGCTCCCTGAAAATGTCTTGAGAATGCCTATCTTAAGAGTGCTGATGCCTTTTGTGGCTGGCTGCTCCCTGAATTATTGAAGAAGTTGCTCGGGCAAATAAGGACCTCAGTTGCTGAATGTGCGGGGGCGTGTGTCGCTAGAACTTTTCACTGCTAGTGGTTATGGGAAGTGTGAACATAATACGAAATGGCACATCATCTAAATTAAATCTATTGTTTCGAACGTCTTAGAAGAAACTTTATCAAGGACATGGGGGGTGGAAAATGCTCATGAATTTTTGAAAGGGATTACGACATTAAGGAGTTTTGTTCATTTTTGTGTTGCATAATTTAATTTTATAACTTACGTAGTCAAACTTCTGGTAATATGATTTGTAATAAAAGTATTTAAGGGTTTATTTAATTATAATAATGTTATCTATTTCCGCATGCAATCCTTTATAAACTCTGCAAATATGCTGAGCAAAGATATCCTCATTTTAAAAATTGCATTATACATATACACATCAAATCCAACGAGTTGTCCTTCTGAAGAAAATCATTGTGTGCAATTATTACAATCGGACGTTTGTCGACAGTCAACATTTACCCTTGATTTAGCAATTTTATTACAGTCGAGTGCAAACTGTTGCCTATCGATTACTGCAGCACTGCGTTGTAATTTGCAACTCCAACTCCGGGCGTCCTTACACAAAACTTTACACGAGAAGGACTTGGGCGAATTTGCATCGATTCCGTCAGGACAATCCTCTTATCGTTGGAAAGTTTCTCACACACCGATGAATTGCTGTTGTCGTCCGAGAAACGTTCAGAATGTTGATTTATCACCCGGAGGTCGGAGATGTGCATCAACCTGGAAAGGTTTGGTGTTAATTAGTTGCATGTGACCAATTTGAGAAAATCAAATAGGACGATGTTTTTCAAACATTCTTGTAATCTTGTTTCGCGATTGGTACTTTAAACTGACCAGGGAATTTTAAGCATTAAACAAAGTTAATGCACATTTTTTAATATTCCATACTTATCAACTATTATTATTTAATTTTTCACTTTTTATATGTATTTTCCTTTAAATTATACCCCTACTTGTTAAACCTATTTTTCAGACCACACCAGAATGAACAATTTCTATAGAGGCACAGTTCTAATCTCAAAATTCTAAGAAGGCTTGCAAACTTTTCACAGCATAATCACTTTTGCCTTTCTTAATTATTAATGAGCATATTGAGCGGGGGAGTGGTAATTTCATATATCACCACAATTAGATGTTTTAATTACGGCAACACAAGGTATTAAATTATGTAGATCATGTATAGCAGGAGTTTAAGCCATGTCTAACATATGAGGCCATAAAACCACCGCTCCTCGGCGATTGTCTGCCTGAAACTTCTTACCCATGCAAAATTATTACCTTCATTATGTTGAGCTGGAATAACACTAAAATGGGATATCTACCAGATTATGCCATTGTGCTCAAGAAAGCCAAAAGTTTTCCCATGACCTGAGCCATTTAACAAACTCAGATCGCTTCAATTAATTTTGAAGATACTAAAGCAAAACCTTAAAGACATTTTCGGGACTTGGTTTACGTTTAAGAAAAATTAAGCTATCGGGGGGGAAGCGGTTGAATGCCAGAGACCGAGTGAAATAATCATCAATTAACCAGCAGCAGACACAGTTCATATATTATTAAGACATTTCTCGGGGGATTTTCGCTTAAGACGAACAAAAATTTCCTCAATGGGAAAATGTGGTGCTTACTGAGCGCATAGAGCCAATTGGCGAGGATTACGTGAGATTTGTACGAAACGAACTCGCCGGCTTAAGCACATGTCTTTGATTAGGGGCGAATTTGGTGCTAAGACAAAAAATTGTTAAGCGAAGGGAGTGTTAATAAAATGTTTTTGCACACACTTCCAGCCTAGAATTAGTTTAAGAATTAATTTGAATTTCAATTCCAACATTTTTAGGTACATATAACTTTGGTTGTTTGTAGAAGTCGTTTACCTATTAAAAAGTAAAGACTTCTTTCATGCATGCTCTTTTCGAAAGCTTTCCTGAGGTTTTTCGCTCAAGATCCTTAATAAATCAAATTTGTGGTTAATTGCTTCGGAATTTGGTGGAAGATTTAAAAATGTCCGCAGCGTTTAGATTAAATATATACCTCCTTTGATTTTTAGTTTTAATTTAAGCAGCTCAATATAAGGATCAACAATTCTAGTATGTAGGGTACTCCGTTGGGCCCGCAAAAATCTTTCACAATTTCGTATTTATCGAATTAATGGAAAACAAATAATTCTTTTGTTGAGAATTTTTTTTTATAAATTCCTTTTGATTCGAAAATTACCTTGCCAGACTAGAAAATCAAAGGAATTGAATCTTTCCAGTAAAGTTATTATATGTATATGAAAAGAAATCACCTCTAAACGCCTTTCACATACCTTCAAAGATGAAAATATCGATTGATAAAAGGAGCAGAGAGGAAAAAAAGAAAATGTGCCACGTAATGTTATTAACCTTTTTAAGATTTCCTGTTGACATGAATGGATTTGGAGGCTCATCGATGTTGTCCTCGAGCGATTACAGAAAGGAAATCGTCTGTCTAACGATCCGTTCGCAGTTTCTTTTTATGGGTAAGTCCAATATTCAGTCAGTAGCTGACAGATACAGCACAATTAAGTTTCCAAGGATTAGTTGTAAGGCACCTTTCCACCTACTTGTCTTGGGAAACTCACCTGTTGATCCTCTAACCCACCCTGTGGCCCGGGAAAAGAGGATTACACTATGCTGCCGAGAGATAACAAAGCCCAAGAAAATCGGTGGGAGTAGGCGAAGAAGGAAGAAAAAATAATTTTGAAAAGTGGATAGAGGCCGATTTCCCGAATGATTTTACCTTTTTCCCCCTTTGCTATAGTGAAAATTCCCGAAGATCCTTTTCCCGTGAAATTTTTCCGATACCTTCCTGTTTCTTGGCACTTCCTTCCCCGGGATGCGGTTGATAGGCCGAATATTCGAAGCTATGCGAAAAAGGAGCTCGGGCCTTAACCCGAATGTGACAAGTGGCATTATAGATGGAAATACGGAAATTTATTACACCTGCCACGAGCCTTTGGCCCGACAACGATTTTGAATATTCAGTGCCAGTCACAGCCACAATTAGCAATCGCTGCGATGTGTTGCGTTCCGATGCCATGATAGGGAGTTGGGAGCTGAATACGTGAAATGTTTCAGGTTTGAAGGATTTATCTAAAACTACGGAAAAGTAAGACATTGCTATTCAAAGGTCCTGATGAAATAGACGTCAGTCTTTTCGTGGGTGGCGGTACTCATAGCGATTACTCCTCTGTTTGCTCCACGTGGCAGCGAGCAATTACACGTGGCCTTCAACTCCACCGAGAGCTCCACACCATTCGTAATGTTCGGTGTTACATTTCCATTTTGTTGTAATTTATCTATTCACCCAACAGCATAATCCGCGGGATTTCAAAAGTACTAAATAGCTTAAAATGGAGTCCTACCAGTCACTCTCTTCACATGAATTCAGTGTCTAATTATCTCATTCGATATTAGATAATCAAATTCCATAAATTAGCGCGCAGTCAATTCAATTTCAAACAAGTCCTGAAAAATTTTCAGCTCACGCCTGATCCAATTTATGAATGTCCAATCAATCAACACCCAAATTAAATTATTTCCCCGACCTCTAACCGATTGATTGCATTTGCAACCACCAGCATAATTGAGTGCACCGCCATGTATGCGATTACTCAAAATGTAAATTGAACGCATCTATCAGAATTGCGTTCATAATTTATGTTAATTCCATATTTGTTATTTACAAATTTCCCTCCTCTGAATCCTATAAGTTAATTAGAAAAGGACAGGTGTAGAGACTAGCAAAAACCTTTCGCTTCCAAGGCTTATTATCATCTAAATATCCTGTGAAGGATGTTGGGATCCGGACGGACCCATTCGATCCTAATTTCATAAACTAAGGGTTGCCGGAGACCGATGTATCTATTTGGTTTGGGCCCGACCTCAAGCATTAATCTCTATATCGATGCGTCCAAATTAATATCCTCGAAAGAGCCCTAATTCAATTTTGGGGGGATAATTTTATTGCAGACTTTAGTAGCTTAAAGAGGGTGTTGTTTTAAGAATATATTCACAAAGGAATCGTTGAATGAGTTCGGTTCTATTTTAATTGTGGCATTGTACTAAACAAGGTTAATCTGAGTTTTCGCTATTTCTTGGAAAAATGTCTCGAGGTTAATTCGTCTATAATAGTACTTTTTACCATACTCTTTTATTGTATGTGCTTATTTTATTGTGCTCAAATTTTTAAAAGTTCAAAAGTTAATAGCAGCATTTAAAAACTTATACTATATATTATTGTTATTATTATAAAATCAGTTTAAAACAACATATTTGACCTTTTTAAAAGTCAATAATATATCTCCTTTTTTTATGAGAATGTCATTAAAATTTATCTCGTAATTAATAATTTTGAATCTGTGTAGTATTTTTAAATATTTTTACAAGATACTTAAAAGGTATTAATTACATTTTCGTTACTACAGTTTTAAATAAAATGCAGTGTGGCTGGTATTTTTCCGTTCGCTTAACCCACTGAGTTTTAATTACGTTTGATTGAGTGGTTAATGAGGGACTGAATAAATTAATTTACGAAATTTTGCTGAAGGATAGCTTTCAGAGTTAAGCGGTCTGTGAAATTCGGCTGTATGTAATTAGTTCTCTCATATAGTCAGTTTGAAACCGCTGACCGATTGCCCCTCTGCTAATGAATAACTTGCTATTATGTTTAATAGAGTTAATTTTTAAAACATTGCATTATTTTTGAGATTTTTAATTATTACTTACTCCAATTTATAGTTGACACACACAATGATGATTAATCGAAGTTACTGAATATGTTTCGTATAGGTAATATTCACATAAATTTTTTTTGGTTTTTTGAGTTGGGAAAATGGCACATTTGTTCGACGAGTTGAAGTTATTTACTTTTTACCAGTTTATTTTTGAAGTTTCCCGATCCTCACATTTTCTGGCAATGAAAAATAATAACGAAAATTTCCTGGCGACCAATAAAAAACAGAAAAAAAGGACGGACTGACATCAATATTTGAACCTATTTCATTATCATATATTACATAGGGCAAAACGAGGGATAACGAAAAAACTTTTATGTTGTACAGCATGCAATAAAAAAAAGCCATTTTGTTTTAAAGCGTAATTCATAGCAAACAAACTGAGAAAACTCACCGGGTTTATAGGGCAAAAGTAAATTTCCCCAAACTCGAGTAAAATGAGTGAAGGAAGATTCTGAGCCATCTAGAGTTCAACGATTCGGATTCACCCCCTCTTCTGTCTAATCTCGTCTCCTTTTGTTAACAATCCCATTAATTTCATATCATCGTCCTGTGCAATTTTATTCAATTTATCTTTGCCTTAGCGCTTCCTTTGCTCAGCTGCAGAGGAGCCTCGCAGTCGGTGCGATATTGCCTTTAGCTTTTGTAGTCCACGGCTTAAGCGAGGCTCATAAAGGGCATCTGGAGTCGGCCCTTGAGCAACCTCGTTCAAGGGGAAACTTTCATAAAAATTGTGCTCTGACAAATATGCCCCATCAAATATTCAACGTTTGTGCACCGCGTCCCATTCATTTTGGTACAGAAAAGTTCCTTAAGGACTCGACTGCGCCTCACGGAAAATTTTGTCCTTTTCCCGTCGAACTCATTCAAAAGTTTGGGGCTTCAAGTATTAAAATTTTCTTATTTTTTCATTTAGTTTCATGAAATTATAAAATGAGCATTTTACGAGGAAACATGGTAATGGCTTGCATGAATCTTCTTTAAGATAAAAGTTAAAGCTCTTACTGCGCGAGGCGATAAGGACTGGTGTACACGAAAACAAATTATGCCATTTTGTTGATATAAAATATCTTTATTATTAAGACAAATTCCAGCCAGTTCCACTTGTTGGGCATTTTTCACTTGCGAAGTTCCGGAAGTGCGAAAGAGGAAGGGTGTCTATGAATAACGACTTCCTTCCAACTGATTTATTTATAGCATCCAGGCAAAGCAGCCCAAAGGGTAGCTGAAACTGATGACTTGCAATATGTTTTATGTAGAACCAAAACGTTTTTATAATAAAACAGGCACTTTACAAGTCAACTTGTAAAAGGTAGCAATAATTTTATAAAATTGATGCATATGTAGTTGATTGATTGTGATTTTAGAGCTACTTACGAGTTAATGATATCAAGAAAAATTAAATCGGAATGACCATTTGAACCAAAAATGTAAAAATAAAAATGAGATGATTTTATGGCTCTCCTTATACTGAGTGCCAGTCTTTCTGATTAGCTTTTGTTGGCAGTTGTTATCGACTATATCAAGTAACAACATATATTAAAAGTGTCTCTTAGTGAGTTTCTCTCCGATTTAAAAATTAATTCGTATTGAAGTTTCGTTTTTAGAAGTTTTTGATGATTTTCGCATTTTGTTAAATTTAATCTCAGTTTATATATGTAATATGTAAGTGCCTTTACCCTTTTTTAGTTTCGCAGAATTACTGACCTCGCAATCCGTGCTGTTTAGCTATTTGAAATTGTTTCAATTTGACTCGAATTGTTTAAAATAATTCCAAATTTCTTCTTGTAGTTTTTTGATTTCAATTACAAGCGGTGAATAGTAAATGCTCTTTCACAAACTTCTTCCAAAATGTAATAAAAGTTTATAAATATTGATAAAAGGAAATGAGCCTGTTCTATAAATGCCACCAAGATTCCAATGTTTATCGATTTGTTTGGAAGAAAATGCAAATATTACTGTCAATTATTGCTGCTCGGCACGCCTCCGCTTCGTGACAATATTTCTCTATATTGGTGCTCCTTATGAGTGTTATTTTTGGGAAGTTTATTGATCTTCGCAGGGACGAACTTCATTAATATTTACCCGACAAACAAAATAACTCTTTTAGCTGCAACGCTCTTTCAACTCTAGATAGTCAATATTTGAAATGCACCGAATGTTTCATAGCTCTAACCCATATTGCGATATTTTCCACAGCACGAACTCCATGACTTATTCCCGTAGGCGGGGTCGCTTCATGTTGCGATAATGCAACATATCACTGCTGCTATTTATTCTACGGCGCTGAAGTTATCTATGCGTGTCTCCCTATGCTGTCGATTATTCTATGCGGCATTTTAATTCGCATCGAAACATACGTCGCAATAATCTTTACGTACTGCAAACCTCCTTTTGTTCCACATGCAAGCGGAAGAGGCACGCTGAAATCTAATCCGGGAAAACGTGCCCTCATGCCTTTCTATCGAAACCCCCGGGAAAATGATGCTTTCAGGGAAGATTTTTGTTTTTATATTTTGTTTTTGTTGAAAAGGCACGTGCAGGTACAAATCTGCGACATGCAGGCGAGAGGCATACGTTGGAATTGCACGTGCTTCTGGTTGGTTTCTCCTGGAACCGTGCGGAGTCCCAGACCAGACGACTCCTTTTCATTTTGTTTATGAGCGGATCACTGGGAAAATTAAAGTTTTGAAATACGTCTGACGGGATATGATAATATAAAATTGCCGCTGTTGATGTATTCAGATTCTAGACGAAAAAAACAATGGGAACTGGGGTATACATTTCGCTCCCGAGCTCCACAATTTGACCTATTTTAGAGCACATCCCTAGAGAATTTTCAGATTTATAGTCAGGGAATTGTCAGGTAAGCCTGGATTTTATAGGAAATTAAATTTCTGAAACGTGATACCCAGTCATTGCTTTCCAAGTCATGATCTCATTGAATCGATTGGGAGGTTACTGATAAATGGTTGAAAACTGGGGCATAGCACCCCTAAGGATTTTCGAATCAATGTTGAAAGGTTTGCATTCTTTGAAAGCGGAGAAGTCGTTGGCATTTGTAATGAGCCATTTTCTCGCTTTGAAACATTTGAATAATTAATTAACGACTTGTTCTTGAGATTCATTCAATTATTAAAGCTTTTCAGATGTGGATGATTTAAACCTTTTTTAAGTATTTAAGATGCTAAGTAAATTAATCTTGTCTAACCTCTTCTATGTTGAAATTAGAATATATGCGAGTAGAATTTTTGCCACGCCTCTCATTAGTATCTGCATTCTACTTATTAAAAACAAGCACTCTAAGGCTTAACATTTTTAAACGTTTTCGTTTTCAATTTCTTGTTATGCTCCTCCCTCCGAGTGCTCCGCCCCATCTACCACCGTAACTGCTATCATCCAGCCGTGGTTCAACCTACCACTTAAGTACGATGAAAGGTGAAATTCGTGAGTAATGTGGCATGTCAGGGACAAATCAAATCTTGAACTGAATTAATGGGGGAGCGCTCTCAATTAGGGGCATAATGTCGATGCTATTTACTAGCGCTTAGCTGGCTCTAATTAATTTACGTTTCGGTGACCCAGCTGTCAGCGGCACGTATCAACGACTGGGTCCTCAGGCCCCTCTTCCATTGTCTGCCCTTGTAAAATGAGTGCCAATTCAAATTGGGCATCTGGCTGGGGTCCAGGAGGTTGCAGGAACCACCCCCAGCATGAATTTCGCATGACGTATTAATTGAGAGCATCCCTAAAACAAGCGGTCCACTCGAGTCCCAACTGAATTTGCGATTTTGTATCTTAGAAATCACTTCTTGGACATTGATCCCCTTATCTTCTCCTAGCGATGGTCTCCAGTCTATAAAACAAAATTAGGCCCATAAAGTGTTTTATGCGAACCTAATCGCTCATGGGCAAGAACAATCACGAAGTTTACGAAATCTGGTAGCTTAAATTAGGGAAATCAGTTAAGAAAATTGTTTTGTTACTAAGCTGCTATCTGTACCTACAATGCGGCAGATAACTTGCTTAGTCGCCTTTAGGTCTTTTGGGTTTTCTGGGTAATGTCCATAACTTATTCATTAAATTTCGCTTATTAACGTTTATTATACCTTTTTAAAAGAAAATTAAAAAAACACGCTTGGCTTCCTTAATTTGATTAATTCCCATCCCTTATTAAACAGCTGCTTGCTCATTAGTTAGAATTACGACTTTGAGACTTATAGAATACTCCAAATATTTGTTTTATATTTTATATTTAGTCATTCATACACATACATATGTATGTACCTCTTCGATTCTTGAAAACAAATATTTTATTGTCTATTTTAAGCTACTCTGTCTTATATAATCACAATCTTTAAATAAGTGTAACTTCTTTTGCATTACATTTCTATGTATGCGCTGATTTCAACTTACAATTGCTTTTTCAGCTGAACCCTAAAATAGCATAATCAAGGAACCCCCGCAACTGCTCAATGGACGCCGAAAGCAACAGTCCATGAAATTCATTTATTTAGTTACATAAAATTAGTAGCAAACTGAGAGATGGAGAAATTCAGATAATCATGGAAACTGCTTTTCCACACGAAAATTGCCAAGGACACAAGAAAACCTTGAACGACCATTTATTTTGTCTTCTATCTTTAGGATATCCGGGAAATCGAATTAAAGCCGAACAACAATAAAACGTGAAAGTTGAAATATATCACTCTCTTACAGGGGAATGGAAAAAATAACCTATTTTTGGAAGAAGAGGTTTGTTGTTAAAATTTTACGACAATCATCCTTCGTAAAAGGATTGTCTCGTGTAAAGCAGAAACCGAACATTTACCTTAGTGTCTCCTTAGGCGATTTTGCTTGCCGTCTGACTTTCTTCAGATCAGAGATTCAAGTCTCATCCTTTCCCGGAAAATCTCAATTCCCTTTTGGCACCGAATTATGTCATAAAATTTAACACCTTAGCACCTCCGAAGGAATCAAAGGGGGAAGGAGTTAGAGCTAGGAAAATTTGTGTTGTTTTACAGGAAGATGGTGAGCTTATCTCAGGGAATTTATAACTTTTCAAATGAAATTTGTAATTGTTTTATTGAGAGTATAAAGGTGCTCCTTCCCAAGTATTCCTCGCAGGTGTTATTTTTAATTTACCACTGCATGGAAACAACCTACTGCACCTGAGTCAGCTACAGCTTTAGAAATTGAAGCCATCATTTTTTTAATAAAGTTTCTTGCGGACAAAAGATGCACAATCTTTGTTACACCACTAAGCCTTTCTTATGCAAGTTTTTATGTGTTTTAGCACAGTAAACATAATAAGTTTTAACCCCCGAGGCTATACCTTTTCATGTTCGCGTCTAACTACAATAAAGAGGGCTTTAACTCCAAAAAGCCGCAGGATAAAACGTAACGTAGCAAACAACTTGATAATTACACGTTTTTCTCATCGCTCTAGTTTTTGTAGTTATTTTCAATTTAATTAGATCGCTGACGGGCAATTTCTGTTCTAGAAAATCCACCCACTATACAATGTTTTCATACAAAATGTGTTATTTTCTAAATAGAACCTGGATCCTCGTTCTATTCTGCAGGTTGTGATTGTCAGCAATTGTAGTTTTATTTTACAAGACACGTAAATGCAATTTTACAAGGTTATTGCTTCGGTTGAGGAGCGAGCTCCTTGAGTCAATGCGCCTCGAGTGATAACATTTCCTGGGAAATCAAACAAGTAAGAGACTTGAAGAAAAACATGGCTCTGATGACTTGTTTTGTTAGACCGTCGCCAGCAAGGAGAAAAGATTTTTAGTTCTTTATGAACTTCTCGCCATCGTTTGCTCTTCATATATTACTATATAAAATTGAAGAAGAGAAATTGTTGTACATGTCAAGGTAACATAAAATAATATAAAGTCTATTTTCGTCTGCTGAAATAGCGTAGAAAATAAATTCAATTTCTTTTTTATTATTGACGGCAACGAACCAAATTGTTAAAGACAAGTACACAATTTCTGATATAGAAATTAATGGAGTAGAATATGTGGTGTAAGGTGGGTGAATTTTGTAAAAAGATTTCTTGCAACATTTCACTTGTACTTCAATCCGTTGCTATTTTGAAAATTTCAAACATACATATGTATTATGTATGTAGACATCTGTTAATCTGTAGGTATTTAAAGAAACCCACTTTAATGTGAGTGTGTTAATGAGAATTTATTTATCAATTGAGGCTTCACTTAGAAACGTAGGAAACTATAATATAAAGCATTTTGTTTTTCTGGAGGTGAACTGTTTAGTCGTTAACCTGTGTTATTTTAACTTGAACTCCCATATCCTGCACCCCACGAAATAAATGTGGATGTACTATAGTGCAATATATGTATATGGAAATCACCCTGCGACAGTTCTCGATAGTGTAGAAAAACCTGCGGGCTTCCTATATTTTTGCAGCTTTGTGAAAGGAGCACATTCCCGGTAAAAGATAGGAAAGGAATAGGACACTTTCTCTGCATTAAGCAGCGACTGAGGGTGCCCAGTTCTATACCTAAAATACCCACAGGATAGAAGCACAGAGCATACGCCTAGTTCCCCCACGTGTAGGCGAAGAATAAAATCAAAAGGCTGGGAAATGAGTGGGTTTGGATACATTTAAATTATCTTTGACATTTTGTGTGCCGTAAATAGGACACTTTGCTCCAGGAAAATACGAAGAAAAACCAGTCAAAGTGGGTCAGGCTGTTATGTGGGTGCGGAGCGATGAGAGTTTCCCGCAAAACGACTGGCGCATCTCTTCAGAAATTCCCGTCGAATAAGGAAAGGGACCCGATGGGGGACGGGGAAATCTTGTGTTCCCGGAAATTGATATAGTCCAAGACTAAAAGGAGAACGATGTGCTTCCCAAGGTTTTTCTTCGTTTTTCAGATTTTTCGGACAAGAAAATCCTTTTTTTCCCACTACCGACAGCCAATTTCTGGCTGCTCCCCACCATTCGCAAACACCAGGAAATTTTCTTCCTTTATTAGAGTTGATGCCTTCGCGATTGCTTTTAATAGAGCTTTATTCCTGCGGGTTCGACATAATGGCTCAAATTCCGGGTGAAGAAAAATTCCTTGCAGGAATATCAATTTTTTTTTTTTTATGATGGGTTTGGTGCACACCTTTTGAACAGAAAATTGGCCGACTAATGAGTGACTGAAAGCTTTCTCTTCACCCTCTTGGCGCCAATTATACGGCCTGCCTTATCGCATTAGGGTTCGAATTCAAACCTTTTTCATAGTGTCATGGAGCCGAAGAGAAGATCGAAGGACGATAATTACTTTACTGGAAAGAAAAATCACCGAGTGGAACTTATTGCTTTTAGTCCCTTTTAAAAATTCTACTCTTAAAATTTAATATATCTATCTGAAATACTTAATTTTTTTTTTCAATATTGAACCTTGTAAACGAATTTTTAAAAATTCAGTGCGGCTATCGAAGAATATGCATCATGAAAAATATGTCTTTAAGATGTTGTTAATAAATAAGGACCCATACCTAAAAAAAATCATGTTTTGAATGTTAAGTCATAAAAGTTGAAGAGAAAATGGAAAAGAAAGAAATTTATCGATTTCAGAGTTTACACAATTCCTCACTAATTTTAAGGATTTTGTCTTATGCTTTTATCTAAAAAATCAACTACTTTATGGGGCTTCGCTTTTTAAAATTGGAGGCAGGCAGAATAAAAGATTTTTAAATTACATAGTAAAGCTTATAAAGAGGATTGCAAGAAAACGATCATTTTTCCTTTTGTAACATTTTCGTGTACTTAGATTGAACCCTAATGACATGCAATAAAAGAAAAAAAGTATTTGTAAAGGCCTCTTCTTCTATAAAGCAGATTTCACTTAAGACTATAACGAGTATATTGACGAGAGATTTTCTAAGGCTGGTAGTGATTTTATATGTAATCCTCAAGTCCCGAAAAAAGGGAACAACAAATTCTTGTAGATCCTTAAAAAACGAGAAAGGAGAAAACGAAGCGAACAAATCTTACTCAAAATTAAATCGAAGGTGCAAGACAGGAATTCCAGGGAGAGGAACTTTATCCCAGGGTTTATGTACTTTATATTTCCTTTTTGCCCTTCTCTTCTGTTCCGGAAGAAGGGAAAAAGCATAAAATTTTCATGACTTGAAAGAAGAAAAGTTTTTCGCTATCTGTCATCACAGAAGTTTGGAGAGATCCATTTATTTTCACCCTTTTTTGATTTTGTTAATCAAATTACCTCTTTTACAATGATTTAAATGAAATGTTTAAGTGTTTTGATGTCTGGTTGGTGTTTGTTTCAATTAATTACTTCTGCAAATACGAATGATGGTCCCTTTTTGTAGAGAAAATCGGAGAGAAATGGGGGTATTTGTAATTCGAATTTATTTTTAGAATGCGCACAATCGTAATTTAAAGTGATATTAATTTAGAAAAGCTTTTCAAATTTTTGATTTTCTATCATATTGCGACTATTATATTATTCGACATTTTAAAAATCTACTAATTATGTAGAAATTGTAAATAATTGCTCATATTTAAACGAATTGGTGTTATGACTAAACATTTAAAATTAAGATGCACATACATGTAATCGTATATGTAGTTATGTAATGCAAATGGGCTAATTGCTCATAACGTTTAGAATTGTTATTCTCCGCCATTCAATTTTATGCACGTCCATAAATGACTAACGTTCATCTACTAAAAGTTCACATATTATGAACTGTGGCCACACGGACGCTATTTTCGTAGGTAGACCGTTAAAAAACATAATTAGTTCTATTCGATAAACCATGAAAGTGAAATCGGTCGAGAGTCCGAACACAAAAGCGTCTAGGCACCATAACAAAACCCTTTTACGACTTATTTGGCGTCGACACTTTTCACTTAAAGCTCTTCGCAAAACGATAAAATGTGACCACATGAAGTCATTAAATAGAGATAAACGTTTTGCAGCAACAATTTGCCAACTATCATGAATGGCTAATAAAATTTTATTTTTTCTCCTTTCAGGTTATGTCCATGTTTGTCAGCAATGAGATCGGTACCCGAGAGGTTGTGGTGTTGGCACAGCTCCATAGCCTGGATAAGACTAATTGCTCTAAGTATAATCGGGATTTCGTTACTCGAACCACCTCGACTCGTCGAAGGTACCAAGAGCTACGTTAAACTTGTGGACGGCAGCATCATAAAGAAGGTAATTGACGAAACGCGCAGTCCATGTCTTTTAGTGTCCACTTTGGACTCATGTTCATTTCCTCCAGTAGACCTGGACTTAGGCCCAGAGACCCATCGGTAGGTGTTATGTGGGTGATGAATTTCGGAATATGTTGCAGACCAACATGGCTACATCAGTTCGGCCCAGCACGCAACAACGATTACCATTTTCTTCAGAGTCAGAAAGTCTGTTTTGGGGCAATGGGGCGCAAGTTAAGGTTTCCGTTTATTGAGGGCAGAATGGCCGGTAGGCGGAAAACGTAGAAGATGGGTATTCGAGACGAGCGATGAGTGAACACTTCCTTTTTCGTCTCCATCCCTGTGATACCTAATTTTGTTATAGGGATATGTCCCATATCCATCGTTATCTGTTCCATAAAAACGCTTTTACTAGCAATATTGGAATTTCAAAAGCGAAAATTCCATCGGTCTCGGAACGCTTTAAGCTGGACATAAAATTCCTTGGAATTTGCGGATCCAGCACACTTCAAGCGCCACCATTAAAATTAAATCCGATAAAAAAGGTTCGTCTGAATTCTCTGGTAAAAAACGAGAAATGTTTCCCTACCCCGAAGGAAAAAAAAATTAAAATAAAAAATTGGTAGACGTAAAGCCAGCGGGCTCCCGCCGGAAATTTCAGATTTTCACATCCAGAATATTTTTTAGATTACATTAGTCGCGTGGGCGGAAAAAAATGTAATCACTGGGACTCTGCCAGGACAAGGAAATGTGTTTTTAAAGAAATCGATCTTGAGAGGGATATATTCCAGAAAATACATCGAACGAGTTATACTCGTATATACATACATATTTATAAATGTGGGTGAAAGTTATTACCCGAGGTAAGTGCCAACATCACTGAAATTTTGTGACCTTCTGATTTTACGGCTGTGAAATCGTTTTCTGCCAGAATTTGGCTATCAGTCACCCTCTATCACATGCGAAAGCGATTTTGTGTCACCGAATCTTATGTACAAAGCTCTCCCAGCTCAGATTCCAGAGTCATTTCGTATCCTAGCTGGACCCAATATGAATCATATCAAATTTGGTGTTCATCCAAGTCTGATATTGTTCTGGAGCCCCAGCTCGCCCATGACGTCATCTTGGTGAGTTCTTGGACAGAACTCCCAGTTTCTCGATTTTTTTCCTGGTCAGCTCAACTCACATTAATTCACATGAAAAGTCTTTCGTGGATTTGAAACAAGGATTTGTTATATAGGTACTGGGATATATCCACTGCTGCGTTCACCTTTATTTTGGTGAAATTTATTGCGGAGACGGCAAACTTTTCCCATGATATGGCTTAGCACTCACAACCTTTTAAAAAAGTTCCAAAAGTCCTCCAGTCCTTGGACTGAGATTGGTGGAGCCTCGAGTCCACAGGAGCAGCAAGAATAGTGAAAAGAATTCCTTGAAGAAGTCGTGAGTTCAGACAAAAGGGGAATATATTTCAGGATTACTTTTATAGGAAAGCAATATGGCATTCAAATTAAGCATTTGCTTCTTTTTATGATTGTAGTAATTTGTATTTTCCTTAACCCCGAATAAATATTTGTAAGAGGATGGTTTCCCAATTTATCTGTTTTGTTGAATGTAGTAAACTATCTATCTGCTTAATTTTATTAATTTTTAAAACTATAGCTAATTATTAGTTTCATAAAGCTTATAAATCAAATATTTCATTTTGCTGTTGAAAATCAGCTGTGATTTAATCTTTGGTCGGATGCGCCCCAAAGAGGAACACCGGTTATTTTATAATCCAGGACCCCCGGGTGCCTGCTCATCCCCCGCGAACAGCAGGGGGCAGAACCATCATTTTGTTTGAACGCTCACGGAAATTGTAAGCGTAATCTCATTTATTCGCTAATTTCCGCGGCTTTTATTGAATTTCACCTTTATTGGCTGGAATAGCTCAAAGCCGGATCTTTTAAAGAAGAGCACTCCGGGAAATTCCGTAGCCTTGCCATTACAGGGACTATTGATTTTTAGTCCTGCCCCTAAACTGGCGTTTGCACGGTATAAGGAAACGATTTCATTTTCCCATGACATACCCTCAGCCAATGAATATTTCTTGAGAACGTCAAATTTCCTCGCCTAATACTTCCTTCCGTCGGGAATTAAGGGGATTTTGGCCTTTTATTTTAATGACGGCCGCTACAAAGATCGAAGCCCGCCTCCTGTTCCTGTCGGAACGGAAGTCCCTAATCTCCCCACTTTCGAGCGCAGTTAAAAGCAAACGTTTACATTCGTCGTCCGCACTGTTCCTGGAATTTAATCCAATTTTATTGACTTGGGTAGAAAGTCTACAGGATGGAGGATGCAATACTTACATACCTATCTCTTCGAAATCGGCAACGCCAAGTGATTTAAACGCCAATCTCGAGATTTGGCGAAATGAGTTTACGTGCTCCCGATACTTTTCTAGCCTATCTTTTCACAAAAGTTTTCGAAGCAAAAGTGTTACTGGGAATTCTGGAGAAAGTCTTAAGACTTTTCCCATTAAATAAATACCTTGGGAGTAAACTACTTAAGAGTCTCATTGGAGTAGATTTATTTTATTTATAATTGTTTTCTGGAATAATTCGATTTTCAGGTCTATATATAATTCACATCCAAGCAGCCACTAGGCACGGTAAATGTTCATGAAAGAAAAGATTTTCAATCAATGTTAATAAACTTAGTTTAGTTTTCCAAAGTTATACGCTTCTTTTATAAGCTTAATTTAAAACAGCAGTGCTGATTTATATGTTAGATAGTCTGTCTAATGACTATTACCAGTTTTTGGTTCATATAATTACTTTGGAAGATTGAAAACTTTATGAATTTATAGCCCTTTGTACTGTAGTCTGCTCGAACACGAAATTTTGAGAATGTGAAAGAAAAGTTTTTGATTGCGTTCAAAACCATATATGTTTATGTTGCTATGCTTCTCATAGATTAACATGGATTACTCACAGGTCTTTTTATAGGCAATATGTTAAATAAGTGTTATTAAATAATTTCCCTAAAGGTTCAGAAGCAGGCGATGAAATTTTTGAATTATTAATTGAGAAGGTACTTTTTACTTCACTACCTTAGATATTTTTGTAAATGATTTATGAATGCGTCTAAGAGGCGGTCTATTGTTATATTTTTATTTGTGCAGAGTTTGACTTTTTTTCCCATCAATCCTTCTAGAATTCGAATTTTTTCTTTAACAAACATTCTCCATAGTACCAACATGAATATCCTTTGTATATATGTTTCCTAAAACTGTTCGTATGCAATCTACCATCAAATAGCCCCGAACCCCGAACAAAACTCGATAAATAAACGCTATCGATTGGTTTATGCATCCCCAGAGCGTCACTGAGCGTCCCATTGCCATAATTCTCCTTCCAATTTACCCCAAAGGCCAAAAACATTATACTGCAATCGTTCACACATCTCTTAGGATACTAACGATTGATTTTGATTTATTATTTTCACAGGACGACATCGAAGACTCACTGGTCACCGTTCATGACATAGCGACTGAAAATCTGGGCACCCTGTGCGTGTCGAAGTCCTTTCGGCCGCTGGAGATCCCTGTCAACGGGGAGCTCTACGAAAGTGCTAGACAAAAGGCTGACCTGGCGGCTGTGGTTCTTCAGGAGGTCGGAGTCAACCGGCATGGGGGTAAGAAGCTCCTCTTAATCCTCTTTGGGGACCTATAAATTATATACTCCATGAGTGGTCCGAAGTGCTTTTTGGGGTAGTACGCACTCATCACGTCCAGTTCTAATACATCAATGAACTCTGGGTAAACTCTCATTTCAATGGATTTTTATTAAAAAACTTTGCAGTCGTAGTCCTTTTAGAGGAGTCCCAATCCCGACACGAGTTGTGTTTGAACCTCAAGTGGCTTTCAATGGAACGAACGCAGCCCGTCTTTATAGTTTGGATTGGGACTCAGTGCACGTAGCTGAAATGCCATATTGAGGTACTTCTGAGGCTTTTGGAAACGACTTCGAAGTCAATCGGGGATGAATAACTTCATAAGAAGTCTATCCGGGGCTGGAGCCGGAGCGTAAGGATGAGCCAGCTAATATTACATACATGCTGACGACATCCCTCCACTGTTCTGTCCATAAATTCTCTAGCTTTAAAGAACCGGAGGCCATAAAAATCTCACTTTTCAGTACAGAAACGGGCTTCAAGACGTACAACTGGTTCTCCCCAAATCGATTCCTTTAGTCCAAGGAAGCCATTAAAAAGTAATCACGAGGGATGCTGTGGACTACAATCTGAGGAATCTTGAGAATTCATTAGTAGAACGCCCCGAAGTTTAGTGACATACCACGTTTGGTTTGATTAATAGTCAGTTTTCCTCGAAAAAGAAAGAGAGATTTGAAAATTTTAGAGATAGATTAGTTTTTCAAGAATTTTATGATTCTCCGTTCCGTGCATTATGACTGAAAATTAAAAACGACAGTTGACTAAGTGAGTGCATTCAAAATGCAGCGGAGATTTATTCTTGAATTACTATTTCTTCCATCGCTGCACTCGTGATGCACTCCGAAGTCAGAATGCAGATTAAGTGGGAAATGGACCTTAAATGACAAGAAGATATGGCACCAAATGTTCTGAGGTAATGGGAACTCGTTAGGAATTTATCCCGACATTAATTGTAATGAGAAATGATAACTATTGTAATTATTGTTGTTTTTCAATTTTTTATGTGGGTACCAACAATTTTAATAACTTCCAAATTGGAATAGTAAAATGAATTGCATTCTTAACATTTTAGTATCTTTCATCTCATCTTGATGTGTAAACTGAATATAACATTTAAATATAGTGCAATAGTTTTAGGGATTGATGAATTTTAACTCATTTCCAATGTCTTATATACTTTCTAGCAATGAAAATATATACCTAGAATAATTACGCCAAAGTAAAAGAATCTCACACTCATAAATATTTTTCTAGCATAAAATGTATAGCAATTAAAAAATGTATCAAATTATTCAAAACGTAAGATACCATCACCCACTCAATTTCTCTAGCAGACTCAAGCAATTCTAAATGCACATTATATGAATAATTAATTAGAAAACTCTCTTAGACTGAATTAATCAACTTAAATTCCGAGAAAGAAAAGGGGACTTAAAATATAACTTCGGTCTGTAAAAGATAAAGACAAGGCAAGGGTAAGAAAAAGGGGTAGGTACGAGTACTATCAAAAGCGCCTGAATATTCTCCCTACTTTTTATTATTGTTGAGAACGAAGTTCTGGCACTTTTTAAATTGTGATCAACTCGGTCCGAATATAAAAAGTTTAATTCCTTCAGATCCTTTGATTTCCCTTCTTTTGCTAATGAAATGTATCTCCATCCTTAAGGGCGAATCTGCGTCGCAAAGCTGAAGGAATTGGAATCAAGGAAGTTATGAAATATAGAAGAAAATTAACTTCGTAAGAAATCATCATAAGTTTCTAAATTAAAGTGCACAACTTCTGCTTCCGTGGTTCGGTTGTATAAAGACATGTGGGCGAGGCAATTCAAGACGATGATAAGCAATGAAATTCCTGAGATTCTCAGTTTATCTCAATTGCATATATAGTTCATGAATTTCTTGGTCTTTGAAAGTCTATTAATACCAGTTTCCTCGTTTTACGAAATGAAGGAGTTTGTATTTAAATAGACATTTCTGACGTATTCGTATATAGTACTTGTGGGTTATGGTGAAATATTTGATGTGGAAAATATCAAGGATTTAATTTAAATAAATGTTCCTAATAAATTTAAATGTAGAATGAAAATTTAAATAAGAAAAAACTATGAATGCTAAAAAGTAATTAATCAAGTGAATATTGTTTACCTAGGTTCTGCTATTAATTATATTGTGTGTTTTAAAATGTTGTGTTTCCATATGTTTATTATTGTACTAAAAATAACTTTGAACCAACTCTGCTTTGTTTCCAAGTAATTTCTATAATGCTATTTATTATTTTATGAATGAAAGGTACCATCCCGAAATTTATCCTTTTATTGTAGAATAATGGCAGTTTCGGAATATTTTTGCACCCAGAAACATTCTCCAAAAATACACAGCATTACAAAATTCCAAGTGTCTTATGGGAGCGAAATTCATTACCAACTTTTAATGAAAATATTTTGCATTGTAATAATCCCTCCCAGTTACGAGCACAATTCTTCTTTTGGCGAGATTATAATTAAATTATTTTCTGGGCGCCACTGGAACCATTGAGACATAGTGTAGCCCCCAAGGGTACCCTTGTTCGACTTTCCTAATTTAATCGGAAGGAGGCGACACTTGTTGCGCTACATCCGCTCGACTGGGCAAAAATAAATCTTAATCAATCCTGCTTATTTCAACGGCTGAATTTTTCAGGAGCAATTACCAGGAGTAATTAACTGCCGTCACAGAGGTCGTCGTAAGCTTTTACGAGCCTCGAAACTTTTCATGGCGTTCTAGAGTGCCGGGTTAAATTACGCGTCGACCATAGACGCACTTTCCCGAAATAATTACACGGCTCTTCTCGGAATCGGGAAGAATGCCTCCTGCGGGAGTTCCTGGTGCCTGGACCATGGATGTGTATTTTGCACACCTGCGCTTTATGACGCCATTCTTAACCCAACTCCACCCGCGCCCCATTATTCCCCGGAGCGGTTTCAAATTCGTTTTTGTTTTTAATTTTTTAATTAGCTATGTGCTGGGAAGCACAGCGTAAAATATGTTAAAAGTCAACAAAGGATTTCTTCTGATGAGCTTATCCGGAAGGACTGTGGAAGACAATGAACCGAACCGAGGAAAGGAGTTGAAGGGAAAGAGTTGAGCTCGCGGAAAAGTTTTGATGAATTTTTATAAAAAGAAAGTCCATTACAATGCCAAGCTTGTTGGAACGGTGGCAATCGAGTCCATTTTAGGGTACGGTTAGACTCTGAATCTCTTCCACCCGACGGAGCAATTACCCATCGAATTAGTACCCACTCAGTTAAAATGAAAGAGAAAAGAAATGAAACTTAAATACAGATTTCACTACTATTCAATTATTAAAATCTGCAGCTTCCCACTGAAGTGAAACTCTTTAAGTTTATCGTCTGTCCAAATTGCAATTAACGCGAAAAACTGGGTCGTCACAAGACCAAAATGCCAGACTGGAGGAAAACTTAAAGCCCCGTGAGAACTATGGACCAAATTAATATATTCTTGCCGCAGAGGGTTCAACCCCTTCACTCCGCTTCAGTTGACTAGACGTCTAGAATTCGCAAAGTAAACATTTCCGGTTGCATTTACCGCCGCGGTGCTTTGAGTACGCTGAACTAGACTGTAGCAGTCCTAGAGGAATATGATTGCAGCACCTCCCGGTTGGATAATTAATTAATTTGCAAGTGCTCTGCCGACGGTGTAGCGTTCGAAAGAGAGCAAAGTTTAAAAGGTCAACTGAAAGTAGATTGTCTGGATCACATGAATATAACAAAAGATTCAGAAGAGGGTACAGGAATATCAAAAATGTACAATCACAAGTTACATTGTGAATTTATTTATTCAGTAACAGAATAGCTACTAGAAACATTAACCTAAATACAATAAAATTAAATAAAGTTTTGTAGGGATCTTGCATATTATAAAATAATAACTCGTCTGCAATATTTACATTCAAATGTAATTTTATATGTTGAAATGGTTTTTTGTTATTTTATTTAAGATTATATTACATAACTCACAAAAGTTAAGGCCTTAGAAGTCTGGAAACCATAAAGCAGAAATGCTTAGAGGTTTTACTCTGGTTGGTTGAATGTTAGTTTTTATGAAAGGCACACTTTTAAAAGTTACTAATCTGCCGCATTATAACATTTTTCTTTTCTAATTCATTCGTCTTCAACAAACATTTCCAGCATGCGACCGGTTGCGACATAGGTGTCATGTGTGAGATCAAGGGATTTCCACAACTTTGCACAATATACAGGAAATGCTAAAGAGTTCTGAAAGGGACATGCTAGCCGCTTTCATATGTCGGCTAGACAAGTTCAAATTCCGCTAATTTGTAGACCATTTATGTGGGCAGTGAGTGCTTCAAACGGCAAGGACACTACGTCCATCCGACGTCACTCATGCATTCATTAAAAACATGAGGACTTCATGCTGTCGCATATTGTCCCGTCGGAACAAGGACTATACAATCACCAGGAGTAGAACGGATCTGCTTGGCCTGGCTTTTCACATTTTTTTTCCCATCGTTAAAGGGACACCTAAAAAGGGCGGAAGCTCGGAGAGTACATTTGCCATTCCGATAGAATCACGGCTCAAGGGGAAGTTATCTTGTTCCACGTTGGAGTAGCCCCTTAGCGAGTTCAAAGGATGCCGAGCAAGTTTGCTTATTGTCCTTTGTTTCTTCAGTTCTCTCAACAACATGCCCCCAGTCGTAATGGACCAGGACAAACAGCGACTTCCCGTCGTCATTAAACAACAATTTAATAAACTCAGCTGAAATCCTGTCCGCTGTCGTCTCGTTGTCGTCTTTTACCACACCAAATGAAGTTAAATTCACCTTGGCTTTATTCTGCTCTTGAAACAGGCGAGGGAGATGTGGGGTGAAGATGTTCAAGGTTTAGCTTATCGAATTTGTGGAGAAATGCTGAATTTAAGGTTAATTTGATAAATGAGCACCTTTTGTCAACTCATTACTGGGAAAACGTGTTCATTGACATCATCCATGTCGGGAACAGAAAATATTCCCTTCGTACATGAGGTATGAATAGGGCTAAACAATAGGGTGACTCCATATAATCGATATTGAGGGAGAAATTGAGCTTTTTAGGGACATTTTCTGATTCAGTAGAGCGCGGAACTAACTAAACACAGGGTGCACTTAATGACAATTAACAGAACAAAGTTGATTTATTTTTCACAAAGAAAGTTAAAAATCATGAGTTTTCTTTATAAACTCAAATTTGCAAGTAAAAGGTGTCCATTTAGGAAATAGGGTTAGTTGGGGTTGAAAAATTGCCAAAGAATTATTAATTAATTAAATTAAGGTTTATTGGTATTCGGTTACAAATTTTAGTGAAATTTAGGTCAATGATCTTAATGCTCCAATAGATCCATAATTTATAGTCATTTTTTAAATTTTATCGAACTAAAGTTCAATTACACAAATTAATTTAAACAATATTTTTGTCAGCAAATACTTTTTCCAGCGTATATGGCTAAGGTACAAACAAGGCCACACTGATTGTTCTAGTTGTGAATTTATAGCCTGATGTGAACCATGCATTTCGTCTGGAAATTTTTCAATTAAATTTCATGGCAAGAGCCATTAGCAAATCCATTGGGTAAAGTTTTCTGCAATATTCTAGCATATCTCGTCCATTTATGGGGCATCCAGCTGCACACCACCATCGCGTAAAGCTCAAAGTCTAACAGAGTGAAAAACCTCCAACTCGAGGAAGACCTTTAAAATTTCACAAGAAACTTTAAACCAATTTTTTCTGTGGCAGATGGGAAACTTTAAATGTGGTTTTGTCCGTTTCGACCCAAAACAAATGTCGTTTGTACGTGCACAGGGTGATTCAATTAAATCAAAATTGTTTTAGAGTAGTCTCTGAATGCCAACTGGGACCTTCATTAACAGCCCTTTTCGGTGAAAAAAGGCCACACACAAACAAACTAAAAGAGGGCAAATCTCAGTCACGTTGTGGTTCATTTTATTGTCGCTCACCCTCGGTCAGAAAGTGGGCAGAAACACGATAAAATTGTCAACACGTTCGCCAATTATTTACGCTAGGTCGAGCCAATATGTCAACAGGGTGACAAATTTTTTTCCTCAAAATCCTACGCATGGTGATGGGGTGAATATTGAATGAGCAGCAAGGGTGTGCAATTATTCGATGAGCCAAATTACATTCTTCATTTGAACCGAAAACGATGGCCACTTCGCCAGACCCGCACAGGGTGCACACGTGTCAGTTCACGTTAAAAGGCAGTGTTTAAAACAAGGGTATGAGGCCTCGGCAGAAATTGGTTTCAGTTACTGCAGACTCAACGGCCGGCAGAACTGTTTAAAATGAAATGGGTCAGAAAATTGTACAAAGTTCAGAAGAGCCTGTAGGATCTTTTCTCGTTCTTGTTAATAGACCGAAGTCATGATTTGATTGAAAATTTTTTTCTGTTCTCCATTTTTAACTCAATTGTTTTTTGCAGAATATTTAAAAAAAAAAGGTTTCTTTAGAAGAGCAAAACGTCCTAGCTTTTGTTTACTTCCCATGCAAAACAATTTCATGCCCCAGTTATTTTACATAGACCGGAGATTATGTTGACTTGGTCAAGTGCCATGGACTGAGTCATTTAACCTTTATGAATGATTGTGCGAACCCATTTTCTCGACCTAATTAAATAAAAGAATCTACAAACAGAAAAGTCGAGCAACTTTTCCAAGGAAACGTTCCACAAGAAATTGTAAAATGAAAATTATTCCTTTCACATTAAGAAACTTCAGATACAACTCCAAATATTCTCTTTATTGTCGAAAACAAAACTTAATAAATAAATTTTGCTCAGTTCTTACGCTATTTTTAGAAATTAAATTGAAAACGCTGTGTGTCCTAAATTCGAGCCCTGAGAAACAGGACTCCAATTTGCTTCCAAAAATAACATGTAAAAGAAACATCTAGAACCAATTTAAATGTCAGTTCAGAATGATTTTCAATAAGCACTTGTTAATTCGAGTGAGTGTTATATTTTTTTCATTTTATTGAAAAACGAAATCATTGAATAAAATATATCTGCATATGTATGTGATATTGTTCGTCGCCTAAAGAAAATGTTAACCAAAAGTTTTCTGAATTTTGTTTTATTATTATTTTTTAGTTCAAAATCATTTTTCCGAAAATCAGTCGCATGCCAATAGTTTTCTTCAATGCGTTTAACTTTACCTAAATTATTTATTAATTTTTTCACAGGACTTCTTGATGCCCTAGCTAAGGGCCTACTATCCGATGACCACGTAACTGGAGCGCGAATTCTCGCTATGAATGTCACAAATGGGGTTGTGTCTTATTCAGTGTGGTGGATAAAAAATGAAAAGGCTAGCACCAGTGGTGGAATTGGAGAGCCTCTTAAAGTGGAGCAAGAAGGAATCCAGATTGGAAAGAAACCAAACAACAATTACCCCTGGTATGAATTTTGTTTTAAAAACCCATCTCTAGAATATTTTATCATTTCGTATATTAATGTAACAAATATTGAAAAAAAGCTAATATGTTCGAATTTATTGTTTTCTCAGAATATTTATATTTTTTCTAAAAACAATTTTCGGAAATGTTAAATTAACATCGTTCAACATGCAAAGGAGCTAACATTGAAACTTTTGCTTTATACCTTATTAACTGTTTTCACTTCATTCACTCCAACAAAAAGAAATAATATATAATCAACGAATGCCCATGCAAATTGCTTCTCAAATGAAGTGTCTACTAAACGACTTTTAAAAGTTTTTAAGGTTTCTTAGCAATAAACCTTTTTTCGAGGTATAAGAACAATCAGAAAATTCAATTTGAATCCAAAAGAAAGAGTAAATAAAACTCCCACAAATTCCAGATTCCCTGCTCCCCTGCGTCAGTTTCTTGGAATCCCGAGCCATTCTTTGGACGTGACAATTCATTCGCTCAACTTTGGAGGACTTCACCAGGAAGCTCACATGAGTAACAAACAACCCCTAGAATGAGCGGAAAAAGAGAAAAAATAACATCATTTCTAGCTGCAAATAAAATCAACATAAAGCATGCTGTGCGAGGACTGAGAAATAAGAAAACTTCCCTTTTTCTAAAATATCCGGGCTTCATGCGTTTCGATGACACCCGAAGACTCTATTTTTGGGGCATGGAGCATCATCGCCGACAGCCCTCGGGAGCATTATCCAAAGATCAATAAGTGAAAGTAAACGCCCTCATCCCGCGCCGATATCTTCATCCCGGTCACTACCCCTTGTACCAGATCTTCGATTTTCGGAGTACTCAGCCACTCGCTTTAATAAAGGCCCCTTTAATCCACACGAAATGCGCCCTAAGGGCGCTGGAAGTGGCCTAACATAAAAGACGATGGCCCCGCACGTGACGGGAATTGGTCGAATTCATTTGGCCCGGGGCCGGCGGCAAACATAATATTAGCAGAAACTCACCTGTTGCCGGTTCTAATTTCACCGCGGCTCAATTCCTCCAATACCCTTAATACAATTATCGGCCGGACCCGCCCTCCTCGTCTCGGCACCTAATTGATAACGCCGCCCCCGATCAGAGCGAAATACGCGGAGGGCCCCTTAGACGTCTATCACAATTGGATCTCGAGATACCGACGGCGCGGCGGGGGTGGAATTCGATACTTGCGGACTCGAGGTGTAATATGTTGTGGCCATTTACTGATTACGTGGTCACTCCTTTTGCTTCAGTCAATAACTAAGAAGCCAACTACCGTCTCCATCGCATGGCGGTGGAGCCGAGTTTTTCTTATCTATTTTCCTCCATCAGATTGATGTTAGAGGCGTCATTAAATCTCCTGTAATGAAGGGAAAGTGATAAAAACAAATAGATGAGGTCCATTAAGTTGACTAGGGGTCACGTCATGTTGGAGCTACTCAATTAATTATTATACCCGTATTAGTCGGAGGTTTGAAAATGAGACCCTTTTCCTGCATCATTTTTCTACTTAGTTTCAAAAATTTGTTCTTCACATTCTAGCATAAATGTTTGATTTACTTATAGGAAGATAATAAAAGTAGGTCATTTTAATAATAAATTTTTTGTTCGCATTTCAAAATGTCCTCAGAGAATTATCTGATTTTTAAAATGAATAGCTAATACTTCTTACAACTTTTATACACTCTGTAGTTCTCAAATAATAACCAAAAATTAATATAAAAGATCTTTATGTACAAACATATGAAATTGATTTTTCTTCACTTCTTACTTCTAAGTTTATTTATTTTCTTCTACCATTTATATAAATTATCATATCTGTTTTTATTCTAAGATCACATTGTTTAATTATTGTGAGGTAGTTGTTTTAAAAGTACTACATAAAAGTTAGGTTTTAATTATTAATAAATAGATATTTCCGAAATTGTGAAATATAACACTGCATTATTAACAGAGAAGGAGCTTATTTCCCAGAGCTAGTAGCTACTTAAATAGAAGCCTGATATCAAAGCAATTATTTCTCTTTCAAAATGGGATTTCCTCTTTGTTCGAACGCTTAAGCTTCTAAAATAATTTACAATGGAAGAGGGAGGGAAAGTTCAATTAATTTCATTTTTTCTTCCAATTTCAGGTTCGAAGATGAAATCTCCACACCAAGGCTTCGATCGCCGAAATTCGCACCCAGCCCACCGAACATTTCATACAAAGGGTGGTGGACGTTCCCATACTACTCATGCAATTTACAAAAATGGATTCTGTCGTACAGTGTGGCTATTCCGCCCCTGGGACGTCACGGTCTTAGAGGGTTCCTCAGCGTCGACATCGACGTTACGAACCTTCGGGTGAACCAATGCGAGAGCCCACAAAAGCAGATTTCATTATACCAGAGCTTAAGGATAAATAGATCATTCCTGGTGGCGACAACGGCAGCAGATACCCCCGAAACGGACCCGCACAAAGACATTGAGGCCTTTCATGGATCCCACAAATGCCACCGAGACAGCATGACGGTAAGATTTTGTTTCTAGCAAAGAGGTTCTCAGTCGTAAAATTGGAATACCTTTTTCCACTAACCCCTTCACTTCCGACCGCAGTGTGAATACAGGATGCCACCGAGTCCTCCGCCAACCACAAAAATCCTCCAGACCTTCACCAACGGATGGGTCCGAGGGGCGTATCAGTGCATATGCAAAAGGGGCTTCTACTCCCTGCGACACCCTGACGGATTCAACGGGACTATAATGGAAGTCGCTTATCAGGAATATCAGGACAATATTAGTCTGTACTACGTAGACGTATTTAAGTGCTTACCCTGCGCCCCCGGCTGCGGTCACTGTTTAGGACCAGAGCCCTGTCTGGCCAACTACAACTGGCCGTTTAGGTATTTGTCCTGGGGGTTGCATGACGCCCAGACTCATTCTCAATTTAATTTATTTTCTAGGATATCATTGCTCATAATATCGGTGTGCTGCGCTCTATCGACCATTTTGCTGGCGGCTTACATGTACCGGCATCGCCGGGTGAAGGTTTTCAAAGTCGCTAGTCCGATCTTCTTGCTTATCACATTGATTGGGTGCGCCATAATGTACTTGGAGGTAAGTTTATTCTCTGCTGGGGAATTTACTATTGGCATTCGCAGGAGAATGCAGTGAAATGTGTGCTGGAATTTGCAATAAAGCTCTTTCTGAAGATTTTGTCACAACGCATCATCTGCAGCATCTCAGATTTATCTAAATATTGATGACCATACATTGTCAATACTGTGATTGCATACAACCTTTGGCATAGAAAAGAAATTAATTTAATTTTAAAGTTATGTCGCTCCAGTCGTGGCCTGTTATCACTTTTTCAATAATCAAATCTAAACATAAGTCTGTACCTAAGTGCCTTCATTATCGCTAAGTGATCGATTTTCCGGCGGACAGCAGTGCATACATAAAACCATGCAGCAAATTTTAATTTAATTTTCTATAGTTACATCATTTAAATTGGCACTGATACGCTACAACACATTTAGCAATTCATCTGAGAAAATTCCGCAAAACTCTTTGTTTAAAATCAGTAAAAGTCAAAGGAAACTAACTCATTTCCTTCATATCTGCAAAGAGAAAATTCAAAACAAAACATAAATAAATAAAAAAGTAAAATTATTTCAAACAAGTAACAATTTTGCAAATTAGTTTTGTTAATATGCGGTACTAAAATGATTTCAATGCATTTTTAGATGCCCCTTATTTCACAAAAATTGCTTTCAGTTACACAAAATTACTCTCACCTAATTAACTTTTCACTGAAAGTACTACGGAATATGTTCGCCTTGCATCAGTTATTAAAACCATAATTCCCTCACAAAATACCACTGCCCTTTGGCTGGATTTAATATCATAATTTTTCGCCGTGAAAAGAAATATTTTTATCATATCTCTCTGCGCGTTTTGTAATGGTTTCTCAAAAAATTATGTAATTAACGTAAAAGTTGCAGTAACTTGGTAGAAAGGGCAAAAGGATCTGTTGGCGCCTTAGGTGTGCCCCTATTAAATAAAATGGTAAATTCAATGGGGCGAAACGGCCATGGCTCCTTTCCCTCCCAGAATAAATCCTAATCAAGTTAGAGTCGACAAAGCAAGAGAGCCGCCCAAAACGCCTTCGGGGGTCCCGGGATAATTCGGGACTTTGGCGTTATCGCACGGCCGATGCTGATGTAGGGAGACGCAAGAAGACGTTGGCCGGGGCGTGGGGCTCCACGACGCTTTCATAATTCATAATTTGCGTACTAAGGGATTCTGGCTGAATTGTAAGAAATTGCTTTTCCTTTTTCGCAGATGGTAGCTATTTTTCCTGTTTTAGACACAGCGTGGTGCATAGCTACGAAATGGACCAGGCACATGGGATTCTGCATCACTTACACCTCCCTGCTTATGAAGACGTGGAGGTAAGGATTGTCTAACTCCTTGTGTGTCCTTACAAGAACCAATTACATGGTACTTGGTTTTAATTACTTCCAGAGTGTCGCTGACGTACCGTGTCAAATCGGCTCATAAAGTGAAGCTTACGGATAAGCAGCTTTTGCAGTGGATGGTGCCGATTTTGCTGGTGATGCTCATCTACTTGGGCACTTGGACTCTATCCGCGCCCCCCAACGGCGAAGTGGTGAGCACCTCTACGGAGCCAAGGGCCGAAATTGATTTCAAATTCTAAGACGGTCTTCTTGCTTCGTCTGCTTCCTCTATTCCCGACAGATAAGAGACCAGCGGAGTCTGAAATTCAAGCAATGTACATACAACTGGTGGGACCACAGCTTAGCCATCGGCGAGGTCCTCTTCCTAGCCTGGGGCATACGGGTCTGCTACAATGTTCGGAATGCTGAGTCCCTTTACAACGAGGCCCGACTAATATCGTATGCCATTTACAACATAGCCATAGTTAACACTACGATGGTCGCCTTTCAGTGAGTACCCTGAAAATCTAAATCTAAATTCTAAAGACACCAACACCCCTGTCTCAATGTGCTCTACCTTTTTCAAGTATCATCCCTTAACTCCTTGTGACTTCTTATTCGACTCCTTATGACTCCTGTTTCAGATAAAATTCCAATCAATTTAATTCCACAACTGATTGCAGGATATGACTGCTTTTATCGGTATCATTTGTTTTATTGCTCGTATACGGCTGAGGTAGGGGTAGAAATTGAATGAGTTTATGGTGCTAAATTCGATTGGGTAAGTACACGAGATGCACTTTAGATTTTATCGATTTGAGCTGAAGTGTAGATAAAGTCTGAAATTGCTTTTGGGCGCTGTATGGTGAGACAAATTTATCCTTTCTAAAGAATAAAGGCCCCATTACGCTTGTGTGAACCAGCTAAAAATTGTTGCTTCAGGAACATATTTAAAGTACACCAGTATTACATTTATTTTAAAGCAGAATGTAACTTTTAACTTTTATCCAGTACAAAAATTCACAGCTTTGGCAAAACACAAAACTATCGAAAAAGTGACATGCTTTTCTTTAAAACGTGTTTTAGGCTAAATAAAGAAATAAAAATTAACAGGCCGAAAAATTTCGCATTTCTATCCATTCAAAAATCGTCTTAATTATAATAATCTTTACTTACAACAATCACTAAAATACGTTAAATTAATTAATTCGAAACAAAACCCCTAGCATCGATTACTTTCTACACCGTGGTGCGACATCTCAATCCCTGTTAAAGTAAGTAATAGGGACAATAAGGATCATTATCCCTTCTAATTTGATGAGTAAAAAATTCTCTTCGCTCCTTCATTTCTTGGGGTTCACATGAAATTAGTACACTCCCAGGAATTCCAAGCATTCCTTAATCGCAGATAGAAGTAAAAAGGACAGGCGGGGCCACGGATCACTAATGAGAAAAGAAAAGGTGTCCATAAAACCTTAAAGCGAAAATCTTTCTTTTTGTATTCAAAAGAAATTTTAAGAAGTTCTTTAAATTTCTTTTTACTTTCCCCGACCATCATCTGTTTAAGAAATTTATGACTCCCTCGCGCGGTTTATGTCGCATTATTTTTGAGTTAACTTGACAACTTTTGTCCAATTCAGAAGTTGTGATTGTCGCTTGAAAAAAACTTGATTTCGAATAAAAAACAATAAAACAATTTAAGAACTTTGTTAATATCTCAGTCACAGCGATGAAAGAATTAAACTTATTAAAATTTTTCTTTACTTTTACTGTTTAGGTTAGTTACCAGAATTTGTAAGAAGCAAGAAAATTAATTTTTGTAAATAATTTCAAAACGTTTTTAGAATATCAGCAACTTCGCTGAACCATCTGCCTGCGTCATAATTCTACCAGCGGAAATGTAACGCAAAATAATTCTTGTAAGTTTCCGCAATTACAAACTTTAACATCTGCCATGGTAACAAATCCCCAGTCGTTTTCATCCTGTTTATTGCTTAATATATATGATTACTTCCACCGGTATCATTTACTATCTCCCCGAATCCCGTAGGAACCCCGAAAGAGGGGCCATTATACATCATCCCTGTTCCAGGTCCAGGGGCGACAGTTTAAAGCTATCCAAAGTCCATTAAAATTGGGTACGTAATTGCGTTATCCTACATGAAATGTCCGTGAAATTTGTACGCAAATTGGGTTTCAGTTTCATTTCAGATATTGCCGTTTACACGCACGGGTCAACAGGGGCTAAGCGTAGAGTCCAGACATTCAGGGGGCCCCTTTTTAATCGATAACTTTTTTTCAAAACATATTATTTTTACTATAAGTTAAATAGTTAAATACAAATAGTTTAGGAACATATATACATACTATACGAATTCATAATATGTATATGAACAAGTATTGAATTGAATGTCGATTTATTATCGGATGTTGATAAAAATGCAAAGTATGTATATTTCCAAAGCGTTTCTGCAGACAATCTTCTAAATTTATTTCCTAAGTATATCTGCTTTTTACACAACTTTTGAAATAAAGTCTACACATTAATGAAATCTGAATCAAATGTGATTATGCATTTCAAATGAATATATGATATACGAGATTTATAAATTTCACTAATCTCTCTTTAAATATGGTAAAACCAGAACCCTTTTTAAATTATAGTAGCTCTTCTGTCCAGGTACTAAATGATACACAGGGATTAAAACAGGTTTAAAGAAATTGATGTATATATTTATTTATAAACCCTTTTCCAGTTGTTAAGCTTAGTAATTTTTAGAACATCCTGGTCAGTTTAAAAATAAACTAACAAAGCTGATTCTGTGGAAAATAATTTCCCACAAATAACACTCGTGTCGTCGGGCTTAAGGTCAGTGGATTAATTAAACTCTTCTCCGTGGAATTTTTTTAAATTTTAATCCTTCGCGTGTGTACTTCAAATATTTTTATTCTTCTCTGTTTATTTTGTGCTATCGCATTTAAAGGTCCTTTTTAATTAAACCTTTTATTTTCCATTTTATGTAATTTGATATCCAAGGCAGGTTAAAATGCGTGCCTGGTGGAATTGATATTTTTCGTCATTTATCGCAAAATAGTTTAATGAGCAAAATAGCTCAAATTATTTTTATTTTAAAATCGATTATGTATTATTTTATACAACAGACATTAATTCGCCTAACTTCGTAAAATTTGTATAAGTTTATTTAGTGTTTACAACAAAAATGAATGAAACTTGTTGCTACATAAAGGAAGAAGATATTCAACCGCTTGGAAACTGGCTTTATTTTACACACCTCACGAATCCGCAAAATGTTATCTTATTACAGGCAATAAAGCACATTACGAGTGTGATTGAATTTTTGACGGGGCCATTTATTTCGGCGTAAGGCTGCAAATGCGACGAGTGTATATTTCCGAAATTGGCCATATATTTGCCGGGAAAATCTCTCATATGTCATGCATACCCCAAAACACGCCAACCCGTCACATTTGTTCTCAAATATCCACTCTTTAAAGAAGGGTAAAACCATTAGCGAATGTTGATATTAATATTTCATATGCATTAACCGCCTATTCATTTCCTAATTCTGACGATTAATTCCCATTAACATGGCTACACGTCTTAAATAATTGCCTCACTCACAACAGACAGAATCCTTCCCTGGGGTACCCAAAAATAATCTTTTCATGTTGAAAGTATCTTGCAAAGGAAAAGTAAATGGGTATATAAATCTTATTTCCCATCAATCATAAAAGAAGAAAATATCGCAAAATTCATCATAGAAACGAAAATCTAATACGTAAAGTCCTTAGACAGCGAATGGAGCAGGGCAAAAAATCTTTTCACAAGCAAAGACTTAATTGACTGAATTCAATTAACCTCAGGTACTTTGCCGGCGTACTTTCTCCTCTACCTGTGGAATTTCTGCACCGATCGATTTTCTACTTTCGCAAAAGTTATAACCTACGCACGATGCAAAAGTGGGCGGGAACATGTAATTTAGTTCAACACATTATTCTGAGAGGGAAAAGGCACAACTGTGAAATAAGTTCCATGTACCGCAGCTCCGCCGTCAAATAAATTTTGTGAGAATAGTCCCAATGGGCTACAAATCGCCATCGATTCACCCTATGTCAGGATGGAACGACACGTCCGCTTCCGGTGTAGAAGGCAACTTTGCATTAAAATGGAACTTTTAGGTCCTAGTCCTTCCTTGACCTCGGTCTAGCAACAACATCCAGCGCCCGTGTGGAGCACACGCCACGCTCAAAGTTTGCTTCTCACCTGACTTGCGTCCTTTTAAATTTTCAGCCTATTCATATTCCCTCAAGCTGGGCCTGACATCAAATATTTGCTGGGATTCATCCGGACACAGCTGTCTACGTCCGTAACCATTTTATTGGTTTTTGGACCGAAGGTCCTGCGAGTTCTACGCGGACAAGGTGATCAATGGGATAACAAGGCACGTGTCAGGAGCATCACGGCATCTTTTTCCCTTAACGGGGTTGGCCTGGTTCCGGAGGACTCTCCCGATTTGTACCAGGAGAATGAGGAATTAAAGGTAAACGATTTTCGGTCCAACACACAATTTTCAGCTTGGTTAACAGGTTATCCTGGCGTGAAGGCCACTTTTTACACGGAGAATTTTAAACATTTATTGCTGGAAAACTTTTATTCTGATTCGGTTTATATTATTATTATTATTAAAACATGTCCTAGCAAATGTTCTATACAAATGGTGTAACATTTGAAGGAGCTAATTTTAAAACAGAACGAATAGCTAAGCAAATTTTCAATATATTTTTAAAATCTACATAGATTGTTATAACACAATGAAAATTTAACAAAAATAGATCAAAGTTGAAAAGTCCGAAAATAACGTAATTAATTTTCCTTTATTGCAGGAAGAGATTCAAAAGTTAGCCCATCAAATAGAGTTCATGAAGACAGTACACATGCAAATGAATAATCGGCATCTAAAACCGAAACCCGGCGGCTACTTCACTATAACATCGACATCATTCCAAACTCCCTTCGGGAAGAGTGTGGCCGCTCAAACACAAACATCCAACAAAACATCCCAGCCGAACAGTTGCATCAGCGATGACGGCCACAGTGGGTCAAACAGCCTAGGAGCCAACTCCCTCGGGTAAGAGCAGCAGCTTATTACAAATGAAATATTTAAACAGGGACCCTTCAGGATTTCAAGCAATTTAAATTCCTTTGCGCCCTTTACAAAACTGTGGAGTTGTTGAAACTCATAATTCCCCGACAAAGTGGCAGTTAGCAGTTCAAAACAAACTCCCTGGGACCGGGACTGTAGACAGAGGAAGTCCTTCCTTCTCCCTTGGCAAAACATCACGTTTTGCTAAGTATATGAACGTGACGAGGGTACGACTTGATACGCATGGGAAGGACTAAATTCCTTGAGTGCTTTCAGTCAGGATCCTACCGAGCTAACGCTTTTTAAACTTTCCTTCTGTGAATTCCTTTCTATTGAAAACCTTAGGACAGCTAGTCAGATCTTTCTGCATTAATCTTATTTTTTCCTTAATTTTATAGTGCAATATCTTAAATTTTTTCTTTCAAAAGCAATATGCAACGTTTTGTTGAACTTTCTGAAACATCATTATTACTGGTTTTCGTATTTAATATACAACAAAAGTTCTAATTTGAGTTGTGGCGTTACTTTTTGAAGATATAATGAAACTTTAATTAATTTATCGGATACAATCTCGGAAAAGCTAAATTGAAACACTAAACAGATGCTAGTTGAATTATCTCAATAGTATCTAAACAAAAACCTCAAGTACAGACCGACTAACAAAACTAGTAAAGCGTAAAAATTAGCGACAAAAACAACAAACCTTTAGAGTGAAGGAATGTTTTAAGTTAAGTTAAGTTTATGGCGAACTCATTAAGAAGTTTGCTAGGAAAATCCCTGGGTGCAGCAACACCGTGCCTCAGAAATTGTACGAGTTTAATTTCAGATACCCTGCAACAAGCATACCAACGCCACAAACAAACGGCACGGAAAGGGTCTGACATGGGCAACGAAGTGGAATGGAATGCTCAATGGAGTCTAGCATTGGTCTGCAGTACTCGATGTCAACTATAAACAATATCACGGAAGACGCTTCAACACGGTCATCATCAACACTCGAGGAGAACAACAACGTCTCATCGATTTCACTGTCGACGACAACAAACAGCAAAACGTTCGACGTTCGCACTCCCATCATAGTGTAATTATGGAATAAATATGAATTATGGAATTATGGCAGCGCAACATAACTGCTTTAAAGACTGCTACAGTCGTAAGTCGTCTGGTTGTTAGTATCGGATAATTTCGCGATTGTTTTGTAATGTAAAATTTAGAAAGGATCCAATTTACATGTTTTGTATAGGTGGCGCAAGTGCATTGTTCACCTGACGCCATCCTCCCCCACCCCTCATGCTAGATGTGATCTGTAAATTAGGCAAAAGCTAATTAATTGTTACCCAATCCCATAAACGGTGTTAAATGTTGTTACCAGTCGTTTTAGGAGCTGTAAAAGTTAGCAGCCGCTTGTCGTAATGTCGTAAGCTATTATAACTAACTAAACGTAATGTTTGTTGTTCAAAAAGCCTCTCTGAGGCGAATCATCATGCGATGCTGTTCTTTGAAAGAATTTTTTGTGCGTAACCTTCTACGCGTTCTACCAGAAAGAAGCTGTTGAGTGTTGTTTATCTGTATTCCACCGAAAAAATAGGGCTTTGATGGAGCTCCCCCAACGGGGGACATTGGTTAAAAAGGTGTTTTCCACGACGAGAGATATGGGTGTGTGTGTGAGCAGGTGTGCCCCATGGCAGCGGGGGATTTCAATGTAATTGATTTTGTGAACCGATAAAAAAATTAAATCTTTTTATAGAATCAGGGACAAGGGATTGTGTGAAATTGAGTCGGCCTTATTGCAGACCTGTTCAGACGGTTAAAATTTACCATGAAACATGCTCTTTTACTTTGTATTACTTCCTCTTCATTTAAGGGCAAAAAACATTTTTTCGTTTTTTTAGAACGCAATAAATTTTAACACGCCAAAATTTGCTGTAATTGACGTTTTAACAAGCTGCGAAATTGATTCTTATTCAGTGAAAGTCTCCCATTTTGCGGGAGAAGAAAGTAATTTATAAAAGAGCAGAGCTACTCAAACACATGCATTAAGAATATTAAAAGTGCTTAATATAAAACTGATTGAATTTTAAATAATCCCTCAGTATAAGGGCACAGGAATCAGAGATTTATTACATTTACGAAGTGCGGCGATCGAAATTTAATCAATATTGAAATGATTTTACATTTAATTTTTTGCACATTATAAAGAATTAGCATGATTCGAGGTGTTTTATCAGAGAAAATATTACCAAACATTGTATAACATCCATTATCGGATTTTCGTTTATTATTTGTAAAGTAAGTAGGCACATTTATGCCAGCGATTTTAAAATTCTCTTCAAAAGCAGTACACTCCCGTTTGCTTTAAGAGTTTAAGTATTAAGTTCAGGGGTCAAACAACTTCAATTTTATTATTTCGTATATTTAAATTGGTTTGGTTTCGTATTAAGAGCTTTGGATGAAATGCAAATCGCTTTGAGGTATATCCTTGAGTGCTCATATTCACCGAACCGCAAAGTTGATTCGTATTAAAACCAAACATTTTATGTGGAACGATATTTGCATATCACCTTATCTACCCCCCGAAAACTTTTGATATCCCCCTTTTTGTCTTTGTACATATGGGAAAACTTTGGTACCATAACGAGGAGAACTTGTTATTATACCCAGCGCATTCCTATATTAAAGTTTCATTTATTTGAATTTTACGACAGCTGCTCTGCTTTTGTACGCCTTCACGTCTTACTACCCTCCGCCAATCAAGCGAATACAATTCAAATTTATTGGGTTGTTTAAAACTTCCCTGCTACAATTCAAACAAGAAAATTTATTTAACTCCCTGTCTAGAATGTTTGCGTGATCCAGGAAATTTTGCGGGAGCAACCACCCATGAAAACCTCGCGATATTCCTACTAAAAATACAGGATCGCTTCTCGCTGGAATTGCTGGAAGTACAGGAGTAGGCCGACATATGAGCAGTATATCAGTGTCCTTGTAATAAATGTTTCTTATTTATTTTCCTTCTGCAAATTAAGCCGCTCATAATTCGCCAGAGCCTTATCCACCAAAGTCCTGTGCTATTCCCCAAAGGATTCTAACAAAATATCACAGGCACACGCTCCAATTTATTCTCATCTGCGCGAACGGGTCCTGTTGCAAAAGCGGAACAAACGTCCTCGAGAGGCAATCACCGTGGAAATCCGGCCGCAATTTCGACTAATTTATTTGCTCATCAGTCAATGAGTGAAATAATTCGGGGAAAGTTCCTCTACCCTCTAGGATCAACAAGTTTTCATAGCTGTTGGATATTTTCAAGGGTAAACACCAATAAGGATTAAATGTCGTGGAGGGGATTTTTTTTGGAACTCTTCCAAAGCAAAAAAGAATTTTTTTTTTAGTTCAATCAGGGGATGTTGCGGATAAATGAAATATTTCTGGGTCAGCAGTCGGGGAGTGATTTAATTAAAGAGTCACGTCAATACGTCAATAACTTTTCCTCACTCCGGATGAGCTCTGGTTTGAATTGTCGGATGAAGTTTTGGGAGCACCAGAAATAATCTTTGCCTTTTAATTTAAACGATTTATCGCAGTAAAAAGTTTTTCTGTCATTCTTATTGTAAAAGAAAAATAGGTTTCAAGTTTTTTCATTGTGTAACTACAATTTCTTTTTTAATATTTTCAAGTGGATTTAGTAAGCTGGAATAATATTGCGAAATTTTGAAATTTGAACTGCATAGCTGTAATTAAAAAAACTCAATATGTTTGGATTGTGTAAATTGAATCAAAATTCAAAGCCAAAGTCCAAAAACTGAAATAAGTCTTTCCATTAAATGCTTTTATAACGCTGCATAAATGGTACCATCTACCGAATATATCATCCTCTTGGTTCAAAATGCTTGAATTAACTTCTTTGAAATTTCAACTTGAAGAAAACATCATTCTCCAAGATATAACTTCCGTCATGATTTTGTGAGTACATATTCATGAATGAAGCCTAAATCCTTGGAAGAAATTTAATTGAACGTAGTACCTGCCTCGATAACAACAGGTGAAGCCCTCCATCCAGACGAGGGTGATACGTTTCCGAGCGCCACAAGACTTGTCCTTGCATTAATTTTGCCAGCTGCACGTCTTAACGCCCTCACCGCATGGTGTGGGTGTCTCCATATTATCCTTTTGTTGGTATCTTTTAGTTTCTGAACAAACAGAATTGAAATCCTCCGCGAGACACAAGCTCACACCGCATCACCATGAAATTTGCATTCCCACTAACGTCCTTAGCAAATGCAAATTTCTTATATAAATTCCACCTCAGAGACTCCCCTGTCCCGTGGGTGGGTGGAGGAGCTGCTGCGGGGGAGTCCTCCGTCGAAGCACTAATCTCACATACTCTCGATGTGCTCTACGTGCATAGAAGTAAGGGCGTTTTTGCGATATAAAGACACAAAAAGCATCTCGTGAAGCAGTAGGTCTGTAAAACATGCCATTTCTTCATATTGTAACATTCGCGTGACTGCTTCACGTGTGCTACAATCGCTGTTGTGACTCTAATATTGTTTACAGTTATATTGTTATTAATCAAAAAAATCAAAAAGATAAATAATAATGGATTGGGGTGTAGCGCCAAAAGGACGCGGCCACGCAACTTGCCACACATGACCGCTTTTACAACCTGTGAAAAGTACTGAAACAGAAGAGAGGACTTGCTGAAGTGACTCGGTTTTGAGCAATTTATTCCACTTCGGTGGATTGCTTTTATGACGAAATTTTTTGAGATATTTATAGAAGCCAGAATTGGATATTTAATTTATTTATAAGACTTCCATTCCGCACCTGACCCAACCCATTCACTCTACTTTAGGGCAACGCACTATAGGATCGTTTTGTACTTGAAATTTTATATGCACCCTGGGAATGATTTATCCTTCTGTGATTTTTATTATTATTTGCAGTTTCTGATCCATTTACTTCATCCCTTTCTAAGTAAACAATTTTGGAGAAATTGTTTGGAAAAATGTTGCTAAAGTGAAAATAAATCAGATTCAGTCATCTCATGGAAAATATTAATTTCATATATATATATATATACTTAAGCAGCTTCCTTTATTCATTTCACGATTTTCTCTCGTAAGCTATCTGTATACCTTCGAAACCCTGAGGGCTCCGGCGCAGTTATGGAATAAAGCCACTAAGTTTTCACAACACAATTCAAAATTGCCTTGAGCTGGCGAAATTGTTTCTGCTTAAATATAATATTTTATTAGTTTCCCCGCAGTTCCACAGAAAACCGAGTTTATCGCGTAGAATTCAATTAAAACTTCCCGCCCAGAAGGCAGCGCTTTTATATAGTAAACCGTTTTGTCTTTAAAAGACACCCAGTTCTGCAGTTTTCCCTTAAACACACATTAAAAGTTGGCAACCAGCAGGCACCCCAACGCAGCTGATATTAATATATGAAATGGGGTAAATAAAGCTTAAAAACTTTTTTGCTTAACGCTGGGAAAAATACTATAAAAGGAAGAACTCCCCACAATATCGCATAACTCATATTTAATAAAACTGTTTTTGTCGCCGTCTCTATTGTCTCAAAAAAGGCTCGAGACTCCTCTGACTACGGTCTTTTTAGGCGGAGTACACCGTCACACGGCGACTGTCGTTTTAGCAACAAAATTCCATCAATAAATTAAATGGTAGAAAAATGGAAAATGGAAAAGAAGCTCTTTTCAAATATACTTGTATTTTTTTCATTTTTGTCATCATTTCGGTTTATTTTGATTGTGTGCTCCTCCCCTCGTCCTATGTCGTTTCACCGATTTTACTCACTGAAGTAGAAATTTGGATTTGAACTGAAATAGACTTTTATGGGAAACATTTATGACTTGGAGAGTAGCTCTGTTTTTGGGTTTGTAACGTTAACAGACTTTTATACACACATGTTGTCCATTGCTCTTGGGTTAGTCAGGAAATTACCCGTCCTTGCTATGGATGAATTGTGTTTTTGATTGCTTGTTGACGATAATGGATTCCTTTTTATATATTATACAACATATGTATACATATGTATACCCCCGCTTTTTGTACATACACTTACTAATATTTATTGGAAACATTTATTTCGTTCCTAAGTAGTGTATGGTAGATTAACTCCCAATAGGTACGGATTGCTGCGTAAAATGGAATGGAGTACATTTATAAAATAATAGAATATGTACAAGAAGTCATTGGTAAGTACTCTATGGAATATTATAAGTTATGAGCGTTTTGCTTATTACAATGGTTAATAATTTGAATCTTCATCATATGTGTACTATTTTCGGAAAGTTTAGAAACATTCACATTTTTACAATTTTTCCTATAATACGGAAGAATTTCCCGTAATAACCAGCTAACTAATATAATCGCCGATTGGGACAAAAAAAGAAAACACTTCTTATGTTTTTGATTCTAACTTCAACAATTCTTAGTTCATCAAAATAATCTTTTCACATAAATTATATTTATGAAATTACCACTAATTATCCTGCCGCAAAATGTTTCTAAATTTTCCCAAGATAGTGCAAGTTTGCATATTCCTTTATAGAATTGCTAAATGTCTGTAGATTTATGCATATAGTATACATACATTAAATAAACACTTTTAAGAATTTCCTACAAAATGCAAAATTAACCAAGATACAGAATACAGAGAGTTATCTTACCTAGTTTTTATTTATTTATTCTTTTCTTGTATGTATATATGTACATATATGTCAATTTTTATATGGTTTTTTCGCAATACAACTGCTTGTTTGAAATGGTGCAAAAGTATCCAAAAATACAATTAAAATGTACATTTTCAGACAATAAAATTAACAATTTTTTAATATACTTACAACTTGTAAATTTACACAACAAATAAAAACTATACAAAACTATTAATATAACTTGAAATATTCCAGAAGGTGAAATGGTCGTTTTAATCTGACCTCTAATGAAATACAAAAAATGCAAATAGTCGCTTAAAAATTATAAAATTATGATAATGAGTCTCAACCCTTTGGGAGGAAAATGTCTTTCATTGATAATTTATGCGCCATTTTTGCGTTTTTATCAAAGGACAACAAAACGACCATTTCTTTGTTGTAGATTGCAATCGATATAATGTAAATATTTTTTTAAGTACAAAATCATAAAGTTTTGTGAGAACGGGAAGTCATATTTGATCAGTAAAATTAAATAAAAATATAAACAAAGTAAATAAATTGTATAAATGTTAAAAGTTGTGAACATTTACTTATCAGCGTCTTGAAAAGACTCTAGTCATAAAAATGTTAGGCTAGGCAAATTATAAAACACTTAGACTACAAGAGTAATTATTGTTAAGTTAGTAAGAAAATACAGAAGAGTTATGTAGTGAGAATATTTTATTTTATGTAAAAAAAGAAACAAATTCTCATGGTAAAATGTGTAATAATTTCTAAATGAATTAGTTAAGTCTCTAGGCAGTGAGTAAATGTTCAAAATAGCAAGGAAACAAAAACATTACATAGTACTACATATAAGCCTTTGAGATTAAACTGTAAAAAATAAGGAGAACGTCGTAATATGTAAAACCAGAAAAACCCAATTCGAGTACAACTTTACTCGAGCTCAATGTGATTTATTAAATATGTAAACAATTTATCAATTCTTTTCATTGGACCTTAGGCCGCAAAACAAAAGTGAAGCGTTCTTTTTCAAATCTGATTTTAAAAATGTTGGTTCGTAGCTGAACTCATATTTTGTCAGAGCATTGTGCACTTTAGTCTTTAAATACTTTATTTATAACTATCCTCTCTGGTAAAGCTACATATTGAACAACTAGAAACAATTTTTATTTTTTCGACATCTAATCATTTTAAAGGTCTTTTACTGTTTAAAAAAACTGCCAGAGGAGCTTATAATTTAGTTGTAGTAATTTTTGAAAATTAGTCAATTTTTAAAAACAAGTAGAAAAACTAAAGCATCTATTTTGGGATTAACAAATCGTTTTACTTGAATGAAAGCTAACTAAACCCTAAATCAAAAAGATAATAAATATGCGCAAAAAATGTGATTGAATTAACTGCAAGGATAGGAGAACGGCGGTGTTTAGGAAAATTTTAAACAATTAATGTTGAATGTAAAATAGATAGCGTACTTATTCCCTACAAATTTGTCCTGTAAGTTGAACGTAGAAATCCTCCAAGGTAAAACGAAATTATCCATGTTTAGGCTAGTGAAGTGTAACATTTTAAAATTACTACTAAGTAATGGAAAGGAAAGTAGTAAGATAAGTGAAAACTAATAACATATTATAAAGTTATATAACATACTTAAAATATTTTGTAATCCTAAACAAGAAGATGAAGTAAACCTTTACCCTCTTTATCACACCCAATCTCTCTTCCCATGACCGTAATAAGGAAAAAATATAAAAAATAACAAAAAAAAATAAATAAAATTATTCGCAAAGTTAACAAAACTTTGAATTGCTTTGTAAACGGATATGACCAACTCAAATGTTTTGTATCTATAGGCGTTAAATTTTAATGTAACCTTTACCAGAAAATGTTATTAATTATTGTAAGCAAACAATAAATATAACTGAATAAGCCACCTTGCCGGACTTATAACTATTATTTGATTCTCACAGAAATCTGTAGTATGTACATATTTAGGTAGTTCGAAATGTTTTTTTTTTTAATAATTCTTGCAAAGTGTATCCTGCTTGTTTTCAAATGCACGCTAAATATGGGCATGATAGCAGCCTCTGAACATTTTGACAATTTCCTAAATCAATTATTTTTTTCGAGTGGGACAAATTAGTCTAAAAATCCTTTGTTCGGTCTAGATTGCGTTCAACATTAATTTCAAATTTATTTGTTTCATTGCGTTCACTTCAATTTTAAATTTATTTATTGATTCAAAATGGCATGGGCAAATCTTGAAGTTCAACCGGAGCAATTTCTTGAAATTTTAGATGAAGAATTTTCACGACATGTCGAAGTTGCAAAAAGTATTTTGCCACAACTAAAAAAACCTAATGGTGAGAACTACTAAAACACCTCTAAGAATACACTACAAATAACATAATTATTGTTTAGATAAAATGATTGCGGCAAATTTCATAAAAAAATGTTTAGGTCTTGATGCTCCAAGTGTTGAAGTGAAGAGTAATCGTAATGATTTTTTTAAATATTTTTTGAAGATGTTGCAAACAGCTGTTTCTACACAACCGGCCCAATATGATACATGGGTAAGTCTTTTTCTCTCTTCTTTAATAAAGTGCATAGAACAATACACTTTATGCCTTACTTTTACGAAACTAAAACCTTATAGTTTAAACCAAGACGGAAAGATAAAGCAAGTGGCGGTGATATGGGTGATGGAAAAACTAAAGAATCGAGTTACTGGTCACATGACAAACGTACGTATGTTGCTGCAAAAACAATTCCTGACTACGGAACCCTCGTTTACTTGGCGGTAGCGTACAAACCTGAACTGGGGTGGCAACCATACGGATTTAGTGCTTATGAGTTTTAAAATATATCCAGCTCTTTATAAATATCACTATAAGTTTTCCGCACCAGTTATTCATTTATAAAATAAGGTAAATTAACTACAAAACTTTTCGTTTTTTAATGAATCAATGTATTTATAAAATATTTGTCTACATAGTTTTGTCTTTCAAATTCTAAGATTCTCTACTGATCGAGTGTAGAATGTGATGGAAATCTGAAATCCGATTGAGGTTCCTGTCTTTTATTTTTTTGCTTATGGTGTTAAAACTTATATGCTAAGAATTATCAAATTTTGGACGGATTTTCTTAGCCTAGGACGGAATCGTAAATTTGTTAAACATTTTAAAACTGAGTCTGTTCGGAATTAAACATCCGTCCAGCGTCGTCATTCCAATTTTTAACAGGTGGTTTGTTAAAAACAGTGTTCTTAACCATTGGAATTATAGACGACTTATATGGATGCGCAATTTTGAACAGGCTCACATTCATAAAAGCTTATCTAAAGTACGTTAGAAGTGCTACAAAAAGGCAAAGGAGTGATAATTTCGTCGCCACTGCACTATTACAGCTGTCCTCGGAGCAGTAGCACTCCTCCCAGTAGTCCCCGTTTTTGTGGACGCCCCAATTGCAGACACCTGTTACACCTGTGTCAGATACAGAAGAGCATCGCCTTATTACTTGTCGCCATCTCCCATCCCCTAGAGGTAATAGGAATATGTTTAAGGGCTTATTGAGCGCAGATGAAATTTCCTAATCTTACAAACAAATCCTCTGGGGCCTTGTTCAACGCGTTTCACGCAAAACGACCCGGGCATGTGCGACTCGTCACTGCTGCACTCGATGGCGATGTGCTCAGTTTTGTTGAATTTTTTGTATGCTCCGCAGGCGTCTACACCTTTGGGGTCAGTTCCAGAGGAGCACTGGTAGCATCTAACTGCTGAAACTGTAAGATATTGCGAAGAAGTTAATAAGCCACGCCCTTACTCTTTATAAATAAAAATTGACTTTCGTAGGTCGTTTTTTTTGTCACTTACCATCCTTTATAACAAAGAGAATTAGTGAAACAGCTAACAATGAAATACAATGCAAAAATGACCTCATTTTTGGAGAAATTAAACGTAAACAAAAACGGATTGGATTTACAAACAACTTGGTCGAGTGAGAAATGTCATTGAAATGTCAAAAGTGTTGTCAACTTGTACAGCACTGCCAGGTGCGTAAAATAGGTTTTAGAAATAAAATGCTAGTATTTTTAAACAATAAATAGTAAAGTTTATATTTTCAAATACAAATTAAACGTGTTTCATATCTTGGAATAACTGTTTTATGATAAAATTCCTAATTCATTTAAAATGATAGCGCATTTTTCATACAATTAATTATATACTGTAAACAATCCCCGAAAATATGGGCTGTGTCAATGACGTGTCGGTAATGCAGGTCTTCAATTGTCAAACAAGTTTTTTCGGGGGATTTTTGTTTGCTTTCAGTTGCTAGTCCATTAATGCCTTAATTGCGGGTAAAATCGTGGTAGAATTCCTCTAAAATGCATTTCATCCAACTCCTGACTTGTTCGACTGTATTTCTATGTACCTTGAGTATCGGTAAGTGCTGAATTCCTCCAGCTGTGGCCTACTAATTTCAATTTGTTATTTTTCACGCGCCCAGTTTTCGGGATAAAGTGCTGGGAGTGTCGGTCCGACAACGACCCAAAATGCTCTGATCCATTTGATAATAGCACGCTTGCGATAACTGACTGCAGCCAGGCAGGGGAGCTCCCACATCTTCCCGGGGTGAAGGCGACCATGTGCAGGAAAATAAGACAGAAAGGTGAGATCACACTTAAAAATGGTTTTTGATCTTTTAAATTAATATCGAAATTGCACAGCTCATGGAGAGTGGAGATACTACAGGAGCTGCGCCTACATGGGGGAGCCTGGCATCGGCGGCGACGAGCGCTTCTGCCTGATGCGCACGGACGCGTACAACATCTTCATGGAGTATTGCACCTGCAACAGCAAGGACGGCTGCAACTCATCCAGTTTAATCTCGGCCAGCGGAGTCTCTGTCGTGCTGGCGGCATTAATTCTAGGTGCCTTCCGCCTTTGCTTGTAGCTGTAGGTTCGAAGCTAATTCCCTTCCCTCGGGGGTTTTTCCAAGCTTTATATTGTCTCGAATCACGAAATCACTGCTATTAATAGAATTTCGCAATTTAAGATACATATTCCATAAACGCGTTTAGAAGAAGGTGGTAAAATGCTTACAATTTTTCTATTTCTGGAACATTAAAATTAGTTCTACGAAGTATCTAATGCATATTTTTATACAATTTTCTGACGCCTTAAGTTAAGCCGCACATTTTAAGTAATTTACTTACAGTTAATGTGTACTTTTTAATTTTCCATTGTTAATTAAAATTCGCAAATTTTTAGGATTACATATTTAAAATTTAGGAGTCCGTTTGCGGTCATACATTCCACAAAACTAGAATAAGTTTTACAATATATAAAGCACTAGAAAATTCAATTTCTGTTGCTCAACTCAAGTTAAGAGAAACATTCAGGGAGCAGTTGGCATTTAACCACTATTTGAACATAGCCTTAGTTTTCTTTTCGAAAAAAGAAAAACTGGGCTATTAAAAACAAAATATAGAATGCAAAATAACATATCACCCGTCACGCCTTTCGTATAAAACTTAAATAAAGTAATGTAATTCCGTCCAAAGAGAATGATTGGTATATTTTTATACAATGTTTTTTAAATAAAGAAACATAAAATTAATTTGCGTCTTTTTAGTTTATATGTACTTAGAAAAGTGTAAAGTTCTTAATTTATAAAATGCTGCCTTGCAGACAAAGTTCTTCCTTTAAACAAAAACAAAGGTATATAAATTGCTGGTGCTTTGCTAAACACACCTACTTTCCGTAGAAAAATTTTAATTCGGTATATGTATTGGGTTAACAAAGTTTTAAACACTCACCTTTCCATCCACTAACGTTCATATATCTTTTAACTTGGGAAAATAGAAACCTTTAAAGTACAGAAGACTAGAAATGTATCAAAGTTAGAACTTCTTGTTACGAATCATTTTGAAATTCAATAGAAAGGAGATAGAAACAAACAAAGCATTGCGTAATTCTACGTAATACGAAAGTTTTAATCACCCAAAGGAAATTCCCAACTGTTACGAAACCTTGAAATGAAACAAGTGGAATGTGTGCATCAATGTTTTTATATCGTGCCTGAACGAATTTCAATTTAATATCTTACACAACTTGCCTATACAAATAATTAATTTGTTATGAATTCTGAAGGTTACATCCTTTAATAATTATTTCAATTTTCTTTACTAATGAAATCAATTTATAGTTGGTGTGAACTTTTATGGCAATTTCAGCTATTTTTGTTTTACAAAAGAAGTGGGCAGATAAAACAATAAGAGGGATACATGAATAGAAAGGTAAATTATAAACACATAACAAAATATTTCATATTTTCACCATTGAAAATTAGTGATAATATTTATTCAGAAAAATAAAGGTATGATACAACTACAATTAAAATTAGATTATTTTCTTTTCTTTCAACAACTGTTAAAGTTAAAATTTACATAACGTAACGGAAAGAATCTTAAAGCATAAAAAGAGCGCTAGTAAGTACGAAGATTGCCGTGCCTACAGCAGCTATAGATTTTGGTGAACCATTGCAGAGATCCCCTTGGCAGGACGAGCACTGCTGAGGTTTAGGGCGGTTTGGTTCCATTGTGCACTCCGTGGTTCCAGGTAGCATTTCAAAGTGGCATCCTCGAATAACGACCTTGCCGCGAGAGTCTGACATTATAAAAAAAAAACAATTGATTAGAATGGTTTAATGCTATAACTTGACAACAGAGGCTTCAAATTTACAAAAGACCGGTTTCGGAATGAAATTGAATATACTGATGTGGTTGAATTAAAAATTCCGTCTATCTCAACATTTAGAAGTATATACAATTTTTAAAATATTAATTCATAAGAATTTATATTGTAATAGCAGTTATAAAATCGAATAGCTTCATTTCCAGCAAAAGAATTGTTGATTTAGGAACCCCCAAATATTATTTACGTTACAAAAATAGATAATTTGAATGCCAGATAAAAAAGCACTAATTTCAAAATTATCATGTGTTTAAGATAAACACAGAAAAACTAATTTTAAAATTGCTATTACTGCTCAATTTTACTTTAAAGCAATTACACTATTTTTTTCAGAGTGTGCTTTTAACGGAAAAGCCCCCGTACCAAACAATATAATTTATTCATGATGGTCATGTGAATTTTGTAATGGAATTTTGCGTACCTAAAATTACACAACTACCACCGACGCGGTCCGACGCGTCATCGTCATTATTTTATAATGATCAGTCTCATAAATAATTCTCAAAGGGGCAATTGAAAGTAAAATCATACAGTCTTGGGCATTGTGCGACTTTTGGTAAATAATAAAAAAATAAAAAATCACACAAATAAGCAGATAGTGGAAAAACTGGTCGAAGCAAGGTGTGGCTACGCGTATTCGGCTTCGGCGTCGCTTTTTAACTTTGATTCACAACAAAGCCTTCTACGACCACGATTACCTAACTTCAGTCAGCAAACATCGTGACCAGGTAAACATCTCCACAGCCTGTTTTTTGGGTTCTAACCAGTTTGGGCAATTTTCTTGGGAGCGTTTTTTACTTCGTTGAACAGAGTGAGGCGGATGGTCGTCACGTTTCGGTGGTAAATTAAGATGCAACAAGTCGAGGCTTCACCATTTCCCAAACTTTGAGCCAAGTTTGGCCGAAGCACTTTCCTTCAATTACCATTTACTAAATAAGTTCAGCCCACCCAAGCCTTGACCAAAATGCAAAGTAATTGAGTTCGATGCTGCCGCCGGATGATGTCATAGTCCGTTCTTAGCCGCCTCAACCGCGCATATTCCGCTCAACAATGTTACACGGAAACAAATAAACAAAATGTTTTTTCTTACCCTCAATCACGGCTCTGCTGCATTTGGTGGGTGTGGGAGCGAACTCGAAACCTGGAGGCTTTGGTTTCGTGCTGCAGTCCACCTGCTTCACCTGGTTCCCATTCTTAAACTCTTCTCCGCAGTGGTGATAGTCCACCGTGGACTGGCAGTCGTAACACCGAATAGCGTCACCTGTAATTAAATAAAAAAATACAATTAACAAACCACACTCACTTTCTTCAATTGTATCAACTGAATGTGATTACGTAATAAGTTTTAAAAATGGAACTCTATTCACTGCATTTCAGTAGAATTTATTATTGAGCATAATTTTTCCCGGAGTTGAATTTAAAAATAGAAAAGTGGAGCATTCCACTCGAAACAACGTCACAAAATCTTCAAAAACCATTTCGCAAATTCCCGCACAAAATATGAAAATGTTTAAAAATACAAAAATTCTAGCCTCTACTTACTAATTCCAGCCAAGCAGAGGGCTAAAAGGACGGTTATCAAGCACTTTCTCAGGTACATCTTTAATCGTGTGAGGTCTGATTTTAGTGGAAGCTCAAACAAAACTGATACTTGGCTCGAGCAATATTTTGAATCACCTCTGGAACGCACCGCCGAACTTGTCCCACTGGTATTCGTCTCTCAATGTTATTTATTCCCAGAACATTGGAAATCTATCTCAACAAATGTGGGTGCGTTTTCCTGTAGTAGTAACTAAAAAAAATTCAAAGCACCGTAGAATGAGTAAAGTCACTGTTTCGATCTATGGACCACGGCGTTAGCACTTGTTAGAGTGTTTTTAATTACGCCCGCTGATCGCTAGAATGCTGCTTAGCACCTTCAATGATGAATGAATCACTATCAACCTATTTTTTGCTCGTGTCGAAATTTTCGTCTATTTAAATTGGAAGCCGTTGATGTCACTCAACTATCAACCAAAGTTCAAATGATTCGCCTGAATCTAGACTATGCCTCAGTTCCAAAATTTTAAAAGTAAGCTGCAAAAACTTACTAGCGTCTTGAAAAAGCTTAAAAAAAGCTTCGAGAAATCTTTCAAGTTACCAAAACTACTTATGTATATATAATTTTGTTGTATTTAACACCAACATTCACGAAATTTGGAGCCAAGAAATAGGTTTTAATATTCGTCGTAATTTCATTTTGGATACTTGGAAATAAGCTAAGAATATTAAATTATAAATTGTTGTACATAAATAATACAAATGAAATCTTTTGCTTTTGCAATATCAACTCGGATAATTCATATATAATTTTGAAAATAAGTAAAGTATTTTTACATACATATATATAACTCATCCTGCTTTTAAAAAAAATTAGTACTTTCAGACTATATTTAGAGAGATTTTTCGTAAATTAGTAAAATTTTCGTACTGTGAATATGGATGTTTTCTTTTTGAATTTGTTATGGTCATAATTATAGAAGCAATATACGAAAAATGTCAATAGGTGGTTTTATTGAAGACTTGAAAGCCTTTACTACATATAAAAGGACTGGTCCAAAAAAGGTACCGATGAATATGGGATGATTTTGTCTAAATGTATAGAAAACCGACATCCTCCCCCTCCAGCTTCTTTCCACAAATTTTAATGGAAACGACTTAATAACCAATCAGTTGCCATCATTAAAAAAATGAAATAAAAATTAAGTGCTGACTAAAAAAGAGAGAAAATTCCTCATTAAAATTGACAGTGAACTACGAAGCAGTGCGTTGGATGGTTGATCAACTAACCTACAAATCGCCTTAATTAAATGAGGCTAAAAATGTTTGTCCATAATTTAGTTCATCAAACACATGTCGACTCGTCTCGACTGGCGAAAAACATATTTATGTACATTAGCAGTGGCCCGGTCATGTTTTAAATTTTAATGTAATTTGACCTGGAGTTTGTAAGAGACCACAACAACACAGTTCAATTTTGATGCAAATAAATGGGAACATCTGGAGCCGCGCTGTTTATGCTGTTTCTAGGGCTTGTCTTACATTGCGCTGCTCCTTTCTGCTTCTAACTGGAAAATGCAATGTAAGTCTCATGATCCATAAATTTTGCATTTATGCTATGGGCAACGTTTCTTGCACTTGTCCTCGTTTTAAGGATTAAGTCGTATTTCCGCTGTTGAGTCATTCATTTTTACGCTATTTTATTACCATAGATTTTTAGGACTTACTAATGAAGCCTATAAAATAGTATAGCGTAATAAAATTGTAAAAGAATTTTCATTTCGTGAAATTCCAACGCACTCCTACTTATTCGTCTTTTTATGAAAATTCCATTCATATCCTCTGATGCCATTCGAAAAAAATTCATCTCGTCCGGGGTGAAACTTGAGACAGATATTTGATGTGACATTAAGAAATTAACATTGAGCAAATTTTGAGAACATATTATCACTTTTCTCTGTGCATAAGGTCAAGTCGGGCGGGCGGATGATTGCGGTTCCTTCTGGTTAAATTGGCAATAATTTAGTCCCGGCTTGGCTTGATCTGGATACAGAAGAGTGGCTCTTCTTCGGGGATAGTGGACCATCAAAATATAGTGCAAACAATGGCTGCACCTAGGATCTTTATAGTACTAGTTGTTCTTGCTGTGTGTCTTAAACTAAGTACGTGGCTTTAACATATTTTATAAAAATTCTGCGCTCCTCCTCGCTAATTTAAAACTTAACCACATTTTCCTGTCTTGCTCGATGTCGTTTTCAAGAAACTCGAAACCTAACGCTCAGTTTTAATTAACTCAAAGTGAATAATTGCCTTTTGCAGCCCTCTCGATTCACTGCTACCGCTGTGAATCCGATAGCAATGAGGATTGTGGTGAAAAATTTCGTGCTGGTTCCGTTCTTCTCGACGACTGTGATCAAGAGATACTTCCTCGGTACTTAAGACCTATTGTGGGATCGCAAAGATCTGCGACTGGATGCGCGAAAATTGACACGGAAAGTGAGGAAAATGCAAATTTACTTATCAATTCAGACCACGTGGTGTTTTTCTGTTTTGTTGTCTTAATTTAGGATATGGCACTCCCGTAGTGATAAGGACTTGCTACTTCGGAGACGTCGCAGACAAGGAGCACGGATGCACCTACAATCCCGAAGATTCTCAAGCCTATTTCAATTGCGAAATATGCGAAGTGGACGGTTGCAATGGATCTGCAGAATTAGCAGCAACGAATACTCTTCTTCTGGTTCCTGTCCTCTGCTCGTTTCTTGTGAAACAATTTTTAAAACTACTTAGTTAAGTATAATGTAATTTACCAAATAAATATATAAGTTCCATAAACTGTTTTTTGTTACTTAATTGCATCAATTTAATATTTTGAACTATAGTTGAAGCCATCATACAAAGGAAGTAAATTTTCACAATTTGGAAATCCAGAAAATGCTTTAATTCTGAAATGGCAACAAAAATTAAATGCAACTTGTTAAAGCTTTATTAAATACAAGATAAGTTTTACGATTAATGTTTTTCATATCAAATTATTAAAATAATTATTTACATATAATAAATAAGGTCGTAGTTTTTAAGCACATAAAAGAATTATTAAAAATATATGATTTCTAATTATCAAAATAAATCTATTGCTTGAGTAGTATCATAATAATAATTGTAAGTTTTGCTCATTAAGCAGCCAGCAGGATAGAGTCATACAGAAATAAGATTTGTTCATATTCAGTTCGAAGAAAACAGGAAGTTTCTTGTAGGTAATAACAAGAATTCAAAAATGAATCATCTTTCCAGAAAAGAGGTTCTCAAGATCATAGCTCTAATTATCCTGATTGGAAAATGATTCAAATTGAAGCGGGACAAGGTACCTATAAATTGCATGGTATGGAAATTATCAAGGGAACAAACGACTTCGTCTCGTTTAGTCATTCATTTACTAACGATAACTTTCTTAACAAGATAATGACTCCGAGCACTCCTCAATAATTGGATGTAAGATGGACGTGCTTTATCCAAAATTTTCTTGTGACCTAAATGACTAGCGATTCGTTAAATAATTTAGCGCTTTGGGTGTGCTTGAACCACAAACCTTAGAATTAGAGCATTAGCGTTTCTTCTACCGAAAAATTATGTGAGCAACAAACATACTTATGTACATATGCAGACTAGATATTTACATCGTGGAGCTTTATTAATGATTAATTTAGCTGAATATGAGTCACCTGAAGGAACTACAAAAACTCACATAGGAAGTGGCTTAGGTTAGCACGCTAAACAAATTCTAATCTGAGATTGTCTGACCAAATGGCATCATGTAACGATTTCCGTGTATCGCGGTTTCACGATGACCTTGCGACCGCCAAGTCATTTAGGTCAAAAAGCTTCGGGTAAATAGATTTTTATGCGATCCCTTCGAGTGCAGGCTGCTGCTGGTGCCAGGTGTGTGGGTGTAGCACGTGCTCCTTCCTCGTGCGTTCATGCAGCATATGGAAGATGTCACGCCATGCGAGTCAATTTTTTACCCTACTTTTCTAAGAAATTGCTGAAAACTAATTATGATGGAGATAAAGGATTATTTCGAACATGTGGGACGTGAGGTGAGATGGTTCCCACACGCAACAGGCCAATTAGAAGGTATGCTCTAGAACGTATACATAAATTAACGGTCTCTAGACCCAAGCGTGGAGTGGGGCTTCAGTGGGTGGGGAGCTTTTTGGGGGGCTCAGCGAGCTTCGAAGCTGACGAACTTTTTTGTTACAGTTCGTGAATGAACACAATTTAGCGTTTTTCCCATCGAAGGCAATAAGAGCGCACGAGGCGGTGACAGAGCCGCTTAACGTACATATCTCGCCGTTTGGGCCTCTGCCCAGAATTTTATTAATCCCGAAGAAAAAGTAGCCGCGAAACCACGCATATTCCCCAAGTTTCATAAGCGCCACAGATCGACGGGTAGTACACCAAAAACAGTGGGAAATTCGCGAGAGCGTGTTCTTGGTGTGTGAAGCAGAAGTAGATTCAAAATAGCATTGCGATGACATCTAAAAATATTTCCGAATACCACTAGTGGATTCAGTGCTTACTTGAATCGCAGGAAGGCCAGCAGCATCCAGCGGAGCGCTAGCATAATTCAATTAACGAACTCATCTCATATCTCGTAATTCGCGCCTTGTAATTAGTGAGTGACCGCAGGTCGGTTCGGTGACCAAACCGATTTTAGATAGTGTCGCAGTCCCTGCTGCAAACACCCGTTTCGGTACAGAGTGAACTTTTAAGATAAATCTCGATGACTTCGCCGAGAATTCTTGTTGTCGCGGGCATTCTGTCGATCCTAGCGCATTTCGGTAAGTTTAAACAAATCACTTTTCTCTTTTGAATTCCTCGACTTGAGAATTGACCAATTGTGGCAGAAGTGACTACGTCACTTGGCAATAGGTGATGAGATGCGTAAGACAAAGTGATGCTTGATTGTTTTGACGGCGCATCCTGAGGCTATTGTTGTGAATCAGCGGATATACCAACTTCATTTTTTCGTTTTTGTGATGTTTTATCATAAGGATATATTCTACTTCATTTTTTAAAAAAATACATGCATATGTAGACGGTTGTTTATTATTGATTTTCGCTGAGTGAAGTTTTATTAAGTAGTGATATATACAAAATATTTTTAAATCCGATATATAACCGATTTCCAAAACTGAGAAACCTTAGCTGGAAATTTAGTGTACATCCTAAACTATTACTAGATATTTAAAATCAATTCGTTAAAAATCAAATCTAGGAAATCATAGAAGTAGACTATCAATTTGGTGTTAGATTGATTTCCAAAGCTTCTGAAAATTGAACCGCAGATTCAAAACAATTTCGAAGTAATGCTAAACAAGAAGAAAAATATTTTAAATGAGGAATACAGAATCTCAACATTTTAAAACTTGGGTTAATCCAATCAACATAGGCTTATTGTTGAAATAGAGCATATATTTTAATATTTAAATAATTATTGATTTCACAGCGTTCGCTATCAAATGTTATCGCTGCGAATCGGACAACAATGAAAACTGCGGAGAACATTTTAAATCGGAAGGAGTTATGACCAGCGACTGCACCCAGGAAAATGCTCCAAGATTCCTTTGGGCTTTGCTGGGCGAAAACAACACAGCCACAGCGTGCGCCAAAATCACTGCGAAAAGTAAATTAAAACTATTTAAAATTCGCAAAATAGGTGTTTTGCGTTTAGGTAGATTCTAACATCTTTTAAAATATTCCAGAGCAGAGCAAAACTGTCGTAATTCGTCAGTGTTTCTACGGTGATCCTGCGAAAAAGGACTTCTTGTGCGTGCCGAGTCCTGTGGAATACGGTGTAGAATACGAAAAATGCGAGCTGTGCACTTCCGAGCTCTGCAATGGAGGCGCATCTTCCACGAGTTCAATTGGACTTTTCGTGATGATCGGTGCAACGTTTATTAGTATATTTGTTAAGTAACGGCCGATGTCCTTTCTAATTCGATTTTAGGTATAGCTAAGCTTTTTGTATTTAGAATACTTTTAAGTTTTATGTAAACATTCGATTGTACAAGTGAACACGCAAGTTGATAAGTGGATATTCATATGCACTTTAATTGCAAGAGCCCAATATATTTTTTCTTTTTGGAAAAAAAAAATTTTAATCTGTTTTCTTTTCCTAAATATCCTAGTTTTTACTCTTTCCAGTTTTTATGTACTGTTTTTGGAGTTTTTAATATTGAGAAAATTTAATAAGGAAATATTCTCGTTTACGCGCAAATAATAACTTCATGCTCCTCATGGAATGTTCCATTTCTTGATCAAAACAACTTTTACCAACATGTGACATTAAAGTTAAAAATATTTCCGCTGACAAGGAAATACCACAAAAGACTGGTTTAACATTGAAAAATTTACGCATGTATCGAAAAGAGCATCATTTTAATAGTAAAACTACAACCTAACAAAATCCAAAGTAAATGTTCTTTTTAGTAGTAATACACGCAGCAGTGAACACCTGATGATCTTAATTAGGTATGTAATTAGAAATAACCAACTAAGTAAACATTCAAAATTTGTATGCTGGAAAATTAGTTTTTACATATGTTTATAAGGTCGTTTAATTATTTCTAAATTTGTTACACTAATACGAGTATACCGTGCGAGGTAATATGTTTATTCTTTTTATTTCAATAGGGCAGATTTTGCACGAAGGTTAAAAAATGTATTAAAAAGCGTAATGTAACACATGTTTATCTGCAGATCGCATTAGTAAAAATCAAGGTCAACATTGCGCAAGCCGCCAAGCGAAATCCTCCATGGGTGGTTGATTTTGAGTATTCTTTGAGATTTTATTCTTTACATGTACGCTCGAATGATTGGTAATAATGCAAATGCTTTTGTTTTTTAAATTTCTATTATTAGATTTTGCGTTTGGAAACATTTATTGAAAGATGAATAAATGAAAAGTACTCAAACTTCCCGCCAGGTAGTTTAATATGTAATGCATTATTGCCAATAACTTTAGTTATTATTCATGGATAAAATATTGAATATGTAGGTATATTATAAGTTCGCAGGAAATTATTTTAATTATTGCGTTATTTATTACATCTAAATTACTCAGGTGGCTTAAGCTTGTTAAGAATTAAAAAATCATAGATATTATAAGATTTCAGACTTTTCGGTTTGTTTGCACCAATTGAAACAACATCTTTAGGAGAAAAACACGTTTCAATGAGGGGGCTTTTGCGTTTTGAGATACTAACAGAAGTTGTTTTCTCTTTAAATTATTTGCTATTATATAACATTAAATTTTCATTTCCGTCGCTATTTCATTGAAGTTTTGCATTTCTTATCAAGGCTAATTCGGAGATTCATACATATTTCCATCAAGCCACTGTAAATGTATGCATTCATATTATATATGTTATATATAATCGTTACGCAGCCAACTCGTAAAATTCTATGGGTGGAGTATCATAAAATAGTTAATAGGAAATTCGCATGGATTTTAGAGCCAAATTTCCGATCTCCAGATGGTTTTACTATAACAACACTCCAAGTTGAGATTTTTATGCGATGCATAAAGCAAGTTTTGGCTGCTATGATTCCAGTTTTGAATTCTATTAAACTAGTTTTATTTTTAATTACATCATAAGTTAACTTCTAGCGTTCAGGATAAAATTCGAGTTCTTTGCGAATTATGTAATCAACACCAAAACCAATTGAGTGAAGAAATATTGAGACAAAATCAAACACTCCAAGAAGATTCTATAGCTTTCTACTTAATTGCTCTCAATATGAGTGAAACTGGAATCATGGAAAACTTGTGGGTGGTATGGAAATCGGCAATCAGCCGTGCCATGTCACGCGCCAATTTCGCTCTTATCGATTTTATGTGTAATGTTGTCTGGATAAGATAGGAGTAGAAAAATCATTTCCTCTCATTGCCAGTCAACGAAACTTATTTTTTTGTTGCTAACCTAGTTGAAACTATTCTTTTGCAGAACGCATGACGTCTTTGGATTGCATCAATTTCTGTTTCTTACAGCTTTAAACATGAACCTTGGATCTTGTTTTGAATGAATTTAAAAGCATCTATTGAAAGGTATTTTGAACAATAAAATCAATCATTTTATTTACATATTTAATACATTCCTTTTTAAAATAGTATGCGTAGTTTAACTGGTGGGTTTGTATAAATACCATTTTGATTCAAAGTGGAATTAGGCAGGAACTCGAACTGTGGATAAATAAATAAATGTCTACAAATAGCAATGAAAATTCCACCCCCGAAATGGAACACGTAAATCATCCTTTTCCCCATTAATTTAACCAATTTGCAGTGCTTGCCATTAATTTTTAAAAACTGAAAGCGTGAAAGAAAGTTCACCACATGGCAGCAAAATTGAATTTTTCTCGAGAGGAAAATACATGAGTACTTGACGTCAATAAATAAAATACTTGCTCCATTTCGCGACCAGCTTAAGGGGAGTGACACAAATCGAAAGCAACGACAATGCAACAAGACTTAAATCTTAAGATTTATAACAGACATTTTCATGAACGATTTTCCGGAATTAATCACTCAATAGGAAGTACATGGATGAAATTTCACTTACTAAATTAGGTCAAGGGAGCCCTAGGCGCCGACCTGGTATCTGGTGTTTTTCCGAGCGAAGGGTGTGGACCTGGACACCAGACGGCAGACGCCCTTGTGTACTAAGCCTGGAGAGCGGAACTGGAAGTTCTGGGCGCTCCGCCCCAAAACCCAAACCCCCCGGGGCTACTCCTTAATCATATTTGAAAGTAAATAGGTCAGCGGCACGAACGCCGCCTTTATGGCTTTCGGGCTGATTAAGTTTTCCTCGGTGCGCCCTGAGTAATTACTCGCTTCATATTTGATTACCCAGGTAAATACACCTGGCCACCTCAGGCGTCGGACTTTCCTAAAAGACGGAATTTCTTAATATTACAAAGCAGATTTTGGCACGCATCGGTCGCCTTGCCCGTAGCCGAGTGTATGAATTTAATTTCGAGTTCGTTTTGCTCTTTTTGAGTTTATACATTCTGCGGCGGTAAAAATAGATACAAAGACTGTAAAGTGATGATGGATGCTCAGAACGCTTAACATACAGACGCACGGGGTGCAGATTTTGACGCTGATCCCGCGTAAATCGCCGCGATATTTTCTTCTATACAAGGTCTATGAGTGTGGCTTAAGCCCGCCTCTCCTAGGGTTAATTAAGAGTTCGAATTCATCTCTGTTCGATGTCAGAAGCAATTGCGGCTCGAGCAAGCCAACCGATAGCATCGGCGGAAGTTATATAATTATTGGCACTAAGTTATTGAAAAGCGTACTTCTGCGTCATTCAATAAAATTTCAAAGAAAACTATTTTTCTTAGAATCCCTTGCCGAGTTCTAGGTAAATAAATTTCTGCGATTTCTGCCAACGTAAGATAATCTGTTTGATTTGAAAATGTTTGGAGCTTTATAGTTATTTCAATCACATCAGGACCTCCTTAAAACAAACAATTTTCAGAATATGTTCCTAAAATCATGAAATCGAAATCGAAATATTCATCTCCAACTGTGTTAAAGATCAAATGGAAAAATTGTAAGGACATCTTTATAATAAAAACAAGCAAATTTAACTTTTATAGATGTTGTATATTAATGGAAATGTGGCATTTTCACACTCTGAAAACTTATTCACATAATTGAATACAATGTTATGGGATAATTTAATGTTATACAGTCAACATGTTTTTAAACAGCTCTGGAATGATGAGTATATCTCAACTTTTGTTACGTTGTTAAATATTGTAAATATATATTCAGTGAGTTAATGGACAACGACAATACTTTTGTGCCTCACATTTTACAATACCTTAATAATTTGCACTTAGGTCAGCCACATTGTTAAAAGTACATTCAACAATTTATACAATAATCACACACAGTAATCAATAAATATAGTACGTAATTTTATTGTAAAAACATTAAAAAATAAATCATTTTCAGATTTCAACAAATATAATATTTGTATTTCAAGTGAAAACAATTGGTTGTTTTGCTTAATTTGGACACATATAAATTTCAAGAACGTTATGCAAATCTATACAAACATTTAAAAAAGAAATAGGCCAACAAGTTATACGTATTGACTTTGGCAGTAGTTGTTTTTTCTTAATTTTACATTAATACAAAATCAACAAATGATTAGATATTGGAATGAAATTAGTTCTTATTTGCGAAATGTTCAAGAGTAAAATAACATTTTCAGCGCTTTAATCGGCAAAATACACATATTATATTTCTTAGACAGTAAAGAAAATAAATATTTCTTATATACTAATAAAGGTACACTGAGAGAATTATAGCAGTTTATGAGATACTTACAAATGCAAAAATTTATTTTGAAAAGGTCAAATTTACCAAGCTAAAAGTTTTGCGATGAACACAGGTATCAACGAAACTGTGACGACTGGTCCAAATTTTTGGGACCCGTTGCAACCATCTTCGTGGCATGTTTCGCAGAATTCAACTTCAACATCTTCGGGAGCAGACTCCTTCGTCTCCTCCAAGCATTGGTCACGGGAATCGTTTTCTTCTTCGTAGAAACATGATCGCTTAATTACCTGTTGGCCCTTAACTGTGCGAAACAGTTTAAAATAATAAGATTTGTTTATTATAAGTATATATTTAAAATTTCATTATTTATGCATGTTAGTCGGTAGTTTTAACAATATTTTTTTTTTGGAGTGCCAACTAAATTGCACTTACTTCTTTCTTTTAGCTTTTTGCAAACTGGTCTCAATCCCTCATTATTTGGTGGTCCGCACTCGACGTATCCGTACAACTTTTGCCGGTCGACGATTTTGTCTGCCCTGAAAGTATCCGCACAAAATTCACCTCCTGTCGCATCGGTGGAGCAGACCCAGCATCTCAACGCATCGGCTAAAAATAGGTGAAAGGAGAAAATAAAATCAAAATCTTCCACTAATTCATGTAATTTCCCGCTGTTCTGTGCCCTTAACAAATTAACCGGCAGTATCCTGAAAGGGAAGGAAATCGATGAACTACGGCACCCTGACCCCACAAAATTGGCAAAGAAAATTCCTTTGGAGGCGCCAAACTGGAGCCAGCCTCATCTTTAAGGCAGTAGTTTTTTCGTGGTGACGGGAGCTGTCCCCGAGGACGTGTTGTTTACCATGTGGGGGAGTATCCCTCCCTGCCCAATTTATGTTTTAATGCTGTTGAGGGAGCCAGAATTATGTGTGGAAACAGGACGAAAATCAGTGTCAGCCAACGACGCATAAATTTGCCATGGAGCGAGGTTAGTATCTGTGGCGCCACGAGTCCTTCGAACTGGGGCCGATGATGAACTCATTTTGGATCGAGTCTATTGACATTGCCCTATATTTTTGCTGCGCATAAAATTCCTGTACAAAGTTCTTGGTACATTTCCTATATTGCTCAAAAATAGTTTTTCTTAAAATAGCCACGTTTGGTACAGGTGCAGTGATGCATGTTCAATTCAAATTTTCGACTTTTGATAAGTATTTTGGCACTGGATAAACTAAATAATGAGGAGAAGTTGAAAAAGTGTTTTAATTATATAGAAATACGTATACCTAGATAATCCGAGAAAGGGATAATTCAAATTACGTCCAAACTACAAATCTTCCAAAATAAAAATATTTTTATTCTGTGGCAATTTCAAATATTGTTGTATTGTATCTATTGAATTTATTCGGGGTCCAAAGTAAACGTAACGTGTTTTGAAATGTTGCAAATGGTTTATTCAATTATAGATAAAAAAATATCTTTTAGATAAAATTGTAGCTTTAGAGGATATTCTTTCAAATTATATGTATAATATATAATATTATTGGGTTGTACACATATAACATTTTTTCTCAGTTTTTCAATATTTTGTAAGTAAAAGAAATTGTATGCAATTTAAACACATTTTCTAATTTCTAGCAATCCAGAGAAACAAATTTGTCGATCGTTATTAATCTCTACATTATAAACTAAGGCCAGTATACAGTTTCAAATTATTCTTTATTAATGAAGCACAATGCTCGCTTTCTTAGGACTAAAGGCATTCTATTTGCATTGTGTATTTTGATAAATGGTTACCGTCCTCACAATTTAAGTAAGCGGCGAGTGATTAAACAAATTATTACACGCGTGCGAATTTAAGTGATTAATTATAATTTTGTTTTTCGTGTGGCGACTAGAGGCACTGCTTTTAAAGAAAACCAAATTTAATTATCCAACGCAAAGAAACATCATCCCCCAATCCTTTGTTTACTAAATTTATTTCTTTTATAATTTTTTAAAGTGCCTTAATTGAGTCATTAAAATTCATCGTGAAAGGGAACTCATTAAATAAATCAAAATATGTATGTAATAAAAATTACAAATCCTCAAATCTAACTAAAATTATTCAGACAATTTTAATATCGTAGACTCGAAGGGGGATTAAAATAATTTATGCAATGAACGTCTTTCGATATATCTTTGATAAATATTTCCCAGTTTATTTTTGGGATTTTTTCGAAGACAGAATGAGATATTTTTAGTCGAAAACATTTTCATGAGAAGGCGGATGGGCACCTTCACTCACATCAATCACAGGTGTTCAATTTTTGTCTTATTTTTGACAGTATTTGTAACGAAACTATGGGGAATGTTTGTATAAAGTGTTTTATAAACTTGTGTTGTATATTGATTCCTTTTTAAAAATTATCCATTAATAGATAACATCAACATTTGCAGACATTAGCAAAACTACGAATCTCATTTAAAACCTGATCTATCGGTTATTTAGGGTATCTATGAGAGTTATATGATAAGATAAGTAGATTTTGAAGATTCAAATTACATACCATCACGGTCGCAGCAAGCGCATTTATTTCGGAATAGTTAAACACTGAAATGTTTAATTCGTAATTTCTTATACTATGGTTATGATTAGATATTATTATTAATATCTACTATTTAGATTTTGCTCTTTTTTTCCATTCTAAATGAAAAAGAAAAGATTATTTTTATTAAGACTTCAACCAACTGTTACATAAATTTCGTATGTACATTTCCTCATTTCAATTAGAATGAAGTCCATTAAGGATTAAGGAACTAGGCTTAAGTTGCGTGTGTGATTATCGTTTAAGAAACCCCCGCTATCAGTAAAAGTTTGTGTTATAAATTTCAGTTACCAACTACCACTCCCTGCAAATATTAATTACTACTTTTATTGCGGCAAGGGCGCGAACGTATCTATCCGAATAATGAGGAGGCAATACTATGCACGCACATGAGGGAGTTCGCCGTAGCTAACTAACCGCGTCCCAATTTGCACATTTCCCACAAAAACTAGCGAAAAAATCACGAAATGGACACACCTTTCCGCTCGGAAAACCTTATTTCGCTTAAATTCGGTCATTAGTTTAGACATTGACCTTGCTCGGCACGAACTTCATTACGGCTGCCATAATATTGCACTAATTTTCGGTGAGTTATTTCAAAAACTTGTTGCCTGTTATATTTGTTTAACAAAATTAGTATATAAAATATTATCAAAAATGCACCATACCTTCATAGGATAGAATCGTTAGAATCAGTGAGATAACAAAAGCACAAATTCCCGACTTTTTCATTTTGCAAAAATATTGTTTTTAGTCTTTTCGGAAAGTATTTACAATGTAAAATACAAAAATACGTTACAAACTTTGCAAAATGTTAATAATTTATATATGTACTTAGAAACAACCCTTACTAAGCTGGGTCCTTTGACTAAATAAGTGATTTTGGTCACGCAATTACTTTACCCCGATTGCTTTTGCTTGTAAATTGAAGTCATAACGAAGTAAGCGAAACGTTTTAAGATTTTGGAACAAGAATTAAGGGAAGATGTTGGCCTGAATCTTCCGAAGCTTTTGGGGGCTTTTCATCTTTTGGAAATGGGCTTTACTTATACAAAGAGTTGCCAAATTCAAGTTCTTTTCGAACTGATGAGCTTTAATAGCGATTCAAATAATTTTCGTTTAATTTCTTGCTTTTGTATTTATCAATGCGTATTTATTTACTTTATATTAATTTGAACTGGAACATTAAAAACTTATTAACTTTTGCAAGAAAATAAAAGATATGAGTAATATGAATAGAAAGTTAATAAAGGCAATAGGAATGTGAATACTTAATATTATACATACATGTAGATCAGTAACTTTCCTTCTTTTTATGCAGTTATTGTAAAAATCTCAACATCTGCAATTCACATACTTCTCTTGTGGTTTCTAGGAAAATATCGTATATTTTTAGATTTTATTGAAATATTCAAGACGCTGATGTAAAATCACAAATACAATGTATAATAAAATATAATTTTAAAAATATCTTATTACAATCCGTAAGTGCATATCTATTATTGGCACATCTTAGCTTAAGTACTCATTTTAACAAAGTGCAATGATAAATTATTTGACTATATCTAACATTATTTTTAAAAATATTTACAATTATGTTTAACTAATGTTATAACACGTATTAATGTTTTTTAGAACAAAGCAAAAATAAAATATGTACAAGAGTTTTACAGAGACAGGTTGATAAAAGTGCTAACAGATGTAGTTTTGGTAATGATTGCATGGTCACAAATGCAGAATTTTAAGAACAGGAGCGAAAATTGCAGTTAAAATAATAGTTGAACTGCAAATTGGGGATATGCTCGTTGCACCGTTGCATCCATCAGTTTCACAAATATCACAAGATAATGTGACAACATCCGGAGGTGTTGGATCATTAGTGCATGACAGTGTTACTGCTTCTCTACTGTCCCGGTAGAAACACCCTCGTCTTATTTCAAGTCCATTGTCTACTGCAATGGAAATAATGAAAAGGTATTAAATATATTTCAATAAAATAATTCAAAGTTCAAGCTTGTCAATGAATAAAAGAAAAGTATAACTAAATAATTCCTTACTTCTTTGCTTTAATTTTTTGCATACTGGCTTAAGTCCATGACTAGCTTGTGGGCATTCTTTATAAGCAATTTGGAGAGTTTCTTCACTTAACCCGGTTGACTTAAAAGGATCTCTGCAAAATTGTCCATCTATAGCCGATGTTGCGCAGGTCCAGCAATGTAATGCATTTGCTAAAGTACAGTAAAAAAGATTTAATATACAAACAAGTAAAACAACTTAATTAATACTGCAGCAAATCTCTACAACATAATGATGCAATGCACCGGAGAATATGATCTAATGACAAGCATCATTTTCTCTAAAATAACGCTTTTATCGAAGGTCACTCTGAATAAGCAGGTAGAATATTAAAATGGCAATCCAGTGCCTACAAAAGTTTAACTTCTTTCCAATTTTTTATGTCTCGTTGAAGGAATGAGATTCAAAATTTGCGGAAGTTAATCACCTCATTTGCATGCATACTGTTGCACTTCACGTCTAAACATTTTGTTTATTACAGAAATAATAAAAAATAAAAAGTAAGCTTGTTTTTTAAAATCCCAAATACGAAATTACTTTATAAGGTTGTCTGAATTACATATGTATAATTTTCCACGCTTCTAAATCAAGTCATTCTCTATCGCCGCGTTTACTACCGCCTTTTCGCCATTTCATCGCAGCGCGGTACCTTTTTCTACGATTTTCAAAATTTGTCCAGTTTATGGCCGAAAAACTATATTTAAGTGGGTGAGGAGCTCACCATGCGGCACAGCTGAGAGTGTCTTTTAATAAATATTTAAAATTACGTCACTAGCACGTCTATAAGCCGCGGCTATTCATAGAAGGTGGAGACATCTGCACTAAGATGACTCGTCGGTATCATCACCTGCAGCACCAAGATGTCCCGTCATTTCACAAGTACGTTAATATGTACCTTCATTATCTGCTGCTACAACAAACATTAAAAGTGTCACAACAATTATGTGGCTGTTCCTCATTATGCTACAATTTTCCTCTATCAATTTGATACAAATTGAGACAAGAAAGGTGGCGTCACTTTCTGTTCTTAGACCATTTAGAACACTTCCGGATTTTAAATATATAATATTTTTTTCTTCACTGAATGCAAGTGGCCATCAAAACCACGTACTCTTCGCAACTCGAACTTTAACTGCTCAAACCCGATCTAAATAAACAACCACTTGAAGCGGCCTATAACTTTTCGTTTCTGGAACTGACTGAGTGAGTGTATTTTTTTTTAGATAATTTTTGTTTTATTTTAAAGCTGAGACTGTGGGAGCGGGAGGCCGGGCGTCTTAAGATGCTGGCAAAAGTTTTTAAGCTTAACGATGTATTTGATTTGTTTGCTTCGATGGTAAATGGAGCTTTAAATTAAAAGCGATTTGCCATCTAAACATCGGAGCATAAATTTGGGATTTAGTATTTTCTTGGCGCCAATGGGCTCGTTATGAGGTCCAATATTTTACATTCTATGAAAAATTGTTTAGATGCTTAAATTACATTACACCACATAACTCATTACTTTTAAAGGCTCAATGTCATGTAATTTTTTGTTAGGGTTTGCCAAGAGCGTTAAACTGTAGACCCTGTTGTTTCTTTGGCATTTAAGCAAATAATCATCTGCTTACAATTTTTTTTATATTTCATATCACTTACTTAATCTCTATGCCATTTTGTAATTTACGACCCTAAATGTGTACTAGTCCTTGATATAAATTTATTTAATTTCAAGCTTAAATTTTTGTTATAAAATAGCTTGCGAAAGTACTACAGTGCTACATCCTATTTTTAATTACGTTCTAAGCTTGCTTATTTAATTCTTACCCTTTGTCATACAAGCATTAGCTAAAATTTGAAAATTGAATGTCAGTAAATAAATTTTAAGCAAATAAATGTATTCGTAAATGATAAATTCAATAATAAAATTATTCGTGCTACTGGAATTTATTGCATTAAATGATCTAACAATTAAAAAACATCATGGTAAGCATCAAATTAATTTAAGAGGAATGAAAATAACTAAAATGAAATTAGTTAATGCTGCGATGATGTGTTGGTCCTGTGATTCAAGAAAATCTAATTATTGTCCAGATACAAATTTTAGTGCAATGTACGGCATAAAGAAATATTGTAGCACAAATCAAATATGTGGAAAGGAAGTTTTTAGAGGTATGATAAACAAATTTACAATATAATACATAGGTATATTTTAGGGTACATACAATGATGTAAGTAAATAAACTTAAGAAAACTAATGTTACAATTTTAACGGAACATACAATTGATTGTTTTATTTTAAGGTAAAAATGGAAGCGTTGTAGTAAAACGTGGATGCATGGATCTGTGCGTTTACTATTCAGACTCTGTTTTCTGTGAAGTGTGTTCAAGTAATTTATGTAACCAAAGCGTAATACCAGAACAACCACAAATTTTGTTTGCATTTCTTTCCCTGTTGTTTGTAATATTATTTCAATTATGATTTACTGTTTAGAATATTTTTATTTATAATTAATATTTTTGTCTATACAAAATTGTATGTTGTGCATTATAGTAAATTTCTCGTTCGATAAGAATATTTAAGACAATTATTCTTTATTAAAAGTCATATTACATTCAACATTATTTTATATTTTTTCAATTTGTATAATAACTTTGATACTTCTTTAAAATAAAATAAATGCAATAAGGATAGGATAGGGAACAAAAATCACAAAAGGGTATCATAGGAAACAACTTTATTAAAAATATGTTTAATATGATGTACAACTTATGCAAGAAATAGCATCACAAAAAGCAATTTTACTGCTATAATTGTAAACATTTGTAAATGCGTACAGTACATGTACATGTGTCCTTATTTACTTATTTTGACTAAATAATGAAAATGAAGATTTTTCATTTAATTAAGAAATATGGCTGAAACTAACAATTTGTTTTTTATTATTAAAGTTGTGGTAAAATTCATATACATATGTGCAACTATTTCAATTAAATTTAATTTTAAACCCTAAATGGCTAACCTTCGTCATTCCAACCAAAACTCCATGAAATGAATTATTTGAAAGGTTTGGAACACTTTTTTATAATAATATGAATAATAAAAATCTTACCCACGTAATGGTCTAGATTTACAAAAAAACATTCCCAAATACATACATATATAACATGTATAAAACTATAATGATATATGTATAGCAAAAGTAGTATAATTTAAATAAAAAAAAACTTTATTTAAGATAATTTTTATCAATTTGAACGAATGGTTAGCTTAAATAGTTATGTGAGGAAAGGTTGCTTTCTAAGGTTAATGCAAATATCGCGGTGGAACTGCGGAAAAGAATAATTTTATGTAATATTTATATTTATATTCAAACTTGTGAGTAAGCTTATAAAGTAAACATTTTAGCAAGAATTACAGGCACTAAAATTAAAGTAGCGATTGGTGCAAAACCAGAAGCTCCATTGCAACCATCATTATCGCATAAGTCACAGAACTGAACATTATCAAGGGATGAGGCAACTGGAGCGTTTGTCCCATCAATGCACTCTTGCTTTGTAGTTTCTGTGTTGATTTTCTTTTCGAAGCACCGACGTTCAATTACTGTTTGCTTGTTAACTATTAAAACAATTTATTAAATATTTCATAAATGTAATATAATCAAATGCTACTGCTTACCTTCTCTGACTAACTTTCTGCAAACGCTTTTATAGTTAGTACTACTTTCGGGTGCCTCGCAATTTTTAAGATATAAATTTTTAGCAGTTGCATTTATTTTGTCTTCCTTGAATGTGTCCTTGCAAAATTCCCCATGAACCATGGAGCTTGAGCAAGTCCAACATTTCAGAGCATCCACTGTAATATAACAGAATTTTGTTAAAATATAATAAGAATTCATAAATAAATATAGACCGATATTTTTAATTAGACAATTTTATTCTTCCTATTAATTTTAGTTTCCTTTTTACGCAAGTACACACGTATGAATAGTGATAAATATAATATAAATTACATTTAATTATCACTTTCCTGCACAACGTTTAAATTCGTTATCTTAAGCAAGGAAAACAAATTTACAAAATCGACTGAGTCACGAAAGAGAAATTCGACCAAGTCGCTTGCATGCACTATTAAATAACTCAATTGACCTTAAAATGATAAAACTCAAATGTTCGATCGCTGGAAATAAATTTTCAGCTCTCAAAGCAATCGAATGCTCACTCTTGTTCCATCTGTGATTAATTTAACATAAAGAAAAAATGATAGAGCTCATCTACTTTTAGCTCTCCATTGAATAAACGAAAAACAATATCAGCAACTGCGCCATGTGTGTTTCGATTAATAAAAATTCCAGCAATTTATAGATTACTATTATTGTGAACGGTTGGAAAAATCAACAGAAAGGTGAACGCGAAATTTCGTGACAATCAAATTTCATTGAACCTTGGAAAGAATTTAACTCCCTTTGTATCGTTAAAGAAAATGCTCAAGTTTAGGTAGGTAGCTATAACCAAAAATTTAGCATGGTCAAGTTTAATGTCATTGTCATGCCAGCTCAACCGTAATGACGAAACCTTAAATTATACATAATTAGTATTTTTCGTACTCCACCTATACTTGTACCCCTATAAAAACAATAAGCAAAACTACCACCTTTTTCAGGAGTAGTCGAAAGGGAACGAGCTTCTAATTTTGATGTTATCCGCGAATCGGTCGAGGTAATCAACAATGGGTGAGGCTACTGTGCTTATAAATTAACTTCTTTGTATTTTGAAGGAAAAAAACCTTTAATGGATTCGCCTGGGAGCCTCAAAACTATAGGAATTAACCCACCCCCCACAGAGGGAGACATACCATACATATGAATCTTATATAACGCAAAATAAAATCAATATTCGTACAGATCTGATGACATCACCCACCACCGCGTTTCAGGTTCCTGCCAGGTATACTCGCATTTGAGCTGTCCCACCGAATTAATCAATTAACCTCTACGATTCGACAAAAGGTCACATTTTTCGGTTGCATTTGATAATGATAGACGTGTTTGAAGATATGCAAATGATTCGTGATACGAGTTCTTTGAGCATATGATTTAAATTTTGTTGTGTCGCACGGCATTTGTTGTTTAAACGTTCAAATTAGTTCATGGTTTGTAAGTTGAGGACTTGTGCCATTGATATCTGATAAGCACACAAAATTGATATTACAAGAGATAGAAAAAGGTAAACGTTTTCCGAACTACGCCCTGAAATATTATTCTTCGTTAAAAAGAGTCTTTACCCATTAATTTCTTGCCTGATCCTATATACCCTCCTAACGTAAATGAAAATCTAATTTCGTTAATGTGTTTTAATTCTTGATGCTTCCCAAGTATAATTAACTCCATAAATTCATTCATGTAAGGTGGAGATTATCGGCCGGAGTAATCTAGGCTTTAACACCTTTTTCAGGCAATCAACAGCCCACATTTCCCGACTACTGAAATTGATTGTTGCCCTAAATGTGTATAATCGAGAAATTATTTAGTTTTGGAAGGGCCAACAAAGAGGTATTATTGTACATTCACATTCCGTACTTATCATTTAATTAATTCTATTCTTAGACTTATTAGTGCCTACAATATTTAGCATATGTTTTCAAATACACTTATAATGCATATACCTATTTTTAGCTTTTCATACTCAGGTAAATTGGTAGCTTTGGTTCTTTAAAATTGTTTTACTATTAATAGAGAACAAATTTAAAAACTTTATATAAAAACGTTTACGTGCAAGATTTGTAAAAAGAAAGCCTTACAAGACTTCACATTTTCATCAGTAAGATGATACTAATTTGAATAAGTTGTACCAGTTTTGCACTGCTATTTTTTTGTCAAAGAAGTAAAATCGTTGGACTATTTTTCTGACTGAGTTGGATTTTCTGCGTTGAAGACTGTACTTAAATTTAAGTGGTTAATAGAAAAACGATTTCTATTATCTAGGTACCTTTTCTTATTGAAAAATAAATCAGCTCCACTTTAGGAACCACACTTGTGATGTAATGTAATTTACACAAATGCCTTCAGTGGCAATTGTTCGAATTCCATGAATTGGTTTATGTTTATATTATCTTTGCTGCACTGCTTGCAGTTCCCTTGCATTCTCCAGTTAATGACTCGACATCAATTATTCGATTGCAATTAAATTCATCAACTCGTGATTAAATCGTTCCACTTTAATCACCAAAGGCAGCAGTGAAGCTGACGAAAGTTCCCATAAGTCGAGTTTGTTTATTATAAACACCTGTCGCCGCAGTATCAACAAATGACGACAGATTAGCAAGCGGTGTTAATACGTGCAGAGGAGAATCTTGGAAAAAGCCTTAAAGATGCTGTTCAGGGAAGACAAGATGTTTGCACGATGTTTGCGCAGCGCCAACGAGCCCCCCGTGGCCTTGGAGGCAAAAGGTAAGTCAGAAGCTGCAGTAAAAAGAGCAATGGGGCGCGTGGGTTAATCGCGTTTTTGATATGAGAAATTGAAAGATTCAAAATATCGATTGACGTAACCACGAAGCAGCAGAAGCGCCTGTTATGTAAATTAATTGATAAGAATAAAAAAGAGTGCATACACCACTCAAATAATAGAGGTGATTTTTGGCGGCCGGCGCTTTTCCTCGGCATGAGAGACTATAGTCCAAAAATAAGTTCGTAAAAAAATAAAATTGTAGGACGTGTTGTTGAAATCATCCAGAACACAGCTTTTCTCGGGCACTATCAAGCCCCAGTCTCACACAAGGGACTTTAAATGCGTGCAAAAAACTGAATTTTAATGATTTCATGACTATTTCGTTTGATATCCTACGCCCGATGTGGTACACGATATAGGCTTCAAATGAAATTATAAACTAAATGAAACACATTGCGTGTATATCGTGAGCTCGGTACATACCTTGACTGAAGGACGCCAGCGAGCATAAAACTATGGCGGCAATTAAAACTTCGCACTTGGCCATATTTTCAAAGAGTTACTTTTATTCGAATGAAAAATCCAACTAGGCTTATTGTAGAAGAAAATTTATCTATTTTTTAAGAGCACACTTAACGGAGACACCCGCTATTACAACAAATTTTTATAAATTCGTAAATTTCCACGACCACCTCGAAACAAGACCTGAACAGTAATGTCTCGAACATTTCCAAACGATCGGTTAACGCATGAAACTCTTCTTCTTGCGAAACAAGACCGACGGGAGACACAAAAGAGCTTTGCTTAAGCTCCACACTTTCAGTTTTTATGCCGGATTTTAATAGAGCTTAATGTTACCAAAAGAACTGTATTTATTTCGATAAAATGGAAGCCTAGATGTATAAGAGCTTTCGGAAATGGTCATTTTGTGTAAACTTTTTCGAACGTGAAACCGTTAACGGAAATATAGAAGGTTTTTTAAAATAATTTTATTCTATGCACATACTTAAAAATCATTACAAAGAAATCTTAAAATAGTTAAAAATAAATTAAAAATTGTAAAGTTTCAAAATTCAAACCTCTCAATATTTAAATTGTTGGAAAAATATAGTATGTCGCTATAGATCCACTACAAAAAATACTTGGAAACCGTTGATAATGTGATTTTTATATTTTTAACCATAACACGTATATAATAAATGAAACATTCCCTCAAAACTACATTGCCAATTTAAAACATTTTTGTTTTTTAAGAACCTAACCAAAATAATTATAATAGTCTTCTTAACTTTTTATAGTAGGTTAGATGTAGCATTTTGCATTAAACTACATGCCGATCATAATATCGTAATATTTCGTAATACTTTTATTATGCTTTATTATACCTATACCTACCTCTTTTTAGTACCATTGAAAAACATATTATTATGGCCACTAACGAATGAACGATTTCTTTTAATGTGAACACCTTTTACTGTGAAAGTGAAAGGAGCTATTTTTATTTATTTTTAAGTAGGTCACAAAAGTATATAATAATAATATACAATAATAAAACAAGTTATCAACGATTTGAATCGACTTTCAATGTTTCTTTTTTTTTCATTGAATTAGTAACTACTAAAAAAATCTTTATAGAAAAGAGTAATAAAATAAGAGTCTCAAACACTTTGAACCAAAAGTCCCATCCTACAAGCCGGAAGCAGTCTGATTGAATCATAAAATCAAAGGAAGAGCAGTTGACCGCATCCATGACCTCAGTTCATTGTGCAATTAATGTGTCTTTTGCGTGGGTTGGGACAACTAAACAAAACAGCAAATCAACAAAAACCCGATTTATTAAAATTGCTTAATTACGAGGACTTTGTGTATACATGCGTGCGATTTCACTCCCGGCCCTTAAGTGGCTTTCACTTATTTACAAAATTAATTGGGAGATTCCGTCATATTTACTGGTTAAAGGAATTATGTAAAGATATTAAATGACGACAATAAGACCGACTTCTTCTTAATTTAACAATTTGGTTGGATTTGTACGAATGAAATATTTATTGATAACAGCTATTTTTTACATTTATTAACAATTTTCGTTTTATACTTTATTTGTAGAAGATAATTTTTACGGTTAAAATAAAACGAGAAAAAAAATAAATTCGGGATACATTTAGACTTGTGGAAATTACGGCAATAAACATAAAAATAAATGTACTTTTCACAACTTATAGTACTAGATGTCGTAAAAGCTAATTTAAATACATTAAATCTTCGTTAAAATCAATCCCAGTTATTGTGAGATCAATTTTGATAATACGGCTGGAATCAGGACGAGCGCAGCGATGGGAACGAATGCTCCAGCGCCGTTGCATCCGTCTGTGGAGCAAGTTTTGCAGAAGACTGTCTTAACGTAGGATGGCATGGGGTCGTGGAGGCACTTGTCTGCAGGATCGTTGTAGTCCTCCCAGAAGCACGAGCGGGATACCACGGTTTTTCCGTAAACTGGAAATAAAAGTAAAATTTAAAAATAAAATTATCTTACAAAAGCGAATATAAACATTTCGAAATAGAATAAAATAATAGCGTAACAACGGGGTCAGATGGTAGTTAAGCGATCACAGAGCCTCACCTAGCCCCTGGAATGACTGGCAAAATTCCATAAATCGTAATACGACTCGAACCAAACACATTCAGCGGCAATAACTAGTGGCCGTAAAAAACGTACTCTACGGACTGTTTGCATTTGGCACACTCAATCCGTCTATCAACTAAAATATCTCCCTTGGGCCGAGATTTATTCTGAAGCAGTGCTCAATTTAATAGAAATTAAAGTCCTGATTCATTAACAACGCGCCTAATGAAAAAAGAAATTAATCAGAATCAAATGTGGTTAACCATTGACATGAAAATGCATTCAAACCGAGAAAATTATTTTAACCACAAGTCAAAACTTCATTGACGGACGAGCTAAATATGATTAAAATCTATTAGAAGTAAAAATGTTCAATTTGTGCTTATTGCATTTGCATATGGATTAATTAATTGCTCGCTCAGCGGTATGTTGTTATAATTAATTGGTGCATACGCCGTACGTGAACAACGGTTGTCAGCATCAGCAACAAGATCCGAACGAGAACTAAATAAATTCCAGCCTACTCAAGTATGCTAATTTTAATGCATAAAGTGTCTGCGAACGGAGCATAATTATAGCAATTGCGGTTGCCTAAATTAGTGCTTAAAATGAAAAGTTTATAAGTAAATAAATTTCGCATAGTTTTGAATAGATGTTCCTAGTTGAAGTGGGGATTTATGGTTTATGTTGGATGATCTGAAACCATATAAAACTGCTTGGTTCTCCTTTTTCTGCAGACTTTCTAGCATATTGGTGCAATTACCCCGCAGTTTCGATCTTGCAGCTCGACAGGTTCATAAATCATGCTCTTCAAAACAAGTACATACATAGATTTAAGAAAATTCGCACGGAACTCTGAGTGAGCAGCTTCGCTGTGGCCTTTTAAATTGTCATTTTGCGTTGGTCGGTCATACTTCTTAGTCACAGAATCCGCACATGAGCATAGCTTTGCCTTTTATGCTGCACGAACAACTCCACCGAGCATGTTCTAAACTACAAACGGTGCGCAACCGCAACCGAAAAAAGGTGCAATTGATGCTCCATAAGTTCGTACGCACTCATAGAGGTTTGCTTATTGTTACGCACGGTGCGCTGACACCACTATTTTGGGTCAGTCGTGTCGTCTATTGGTGTTGAATATAAATTACTCTTTTCCATACACATGCAAATATGAGATCATTTTCCACCCTCATGGAGCGGTAAGGTCTCCACAATTAATGAAATTAACACCTCGTATAGCTGCCTTGAATGATGCTTAATTCGATTAGTGCAAAACAACGACCAGACTTTCATCTATAGTCTAGAACTTTAACAGATGTTGTCGTTGTGTAACTGGCAGTTTTGGCTAATCATAGAAATTGATTGGACTTGAACTGCTTGTTACAAATGACCTCAAATTTAATGTCGGAAAATGATCTGTTTTACTACGAAGTTAACTGAGAGGGTCAGTGGGTTAGTGGATTACGCAGTGTTTTAGTCCAACTCGTCTCCACTTCTACTTTTAAAGTTGTCTAATTAAGAGTGTCTAAGATGAAGCTGATACATAAGTTAAATCGATACCTACTTCATTGTCAGACACGTAAGCTAGTTATACGAAATTAAAGCGTAAACATAAATCAGTAATAGTCTAACAAAGCAGAGAAAGTTGGTAGATCGACGTGATCTAATTTTAGATATTTTCCGGCATTGTTATTTAGACCTTCGTTTTGGAAGTATGCGTAGATTATGTTGGATATCACAATAATATAAAACGATAAGATCTCCAATTTAATCTTTTATTATGTCGCAGTAAGTCTTTTTGAATAATTTGATATTTTTAACCTACATTAAGCTTATTTTTTGTTTCCAAAAATGTATGAGTTAGTAATGGAAAAACCCATTATGGGCTTGAGCACATAATTTTGTTTATGGTAAATTTTTAAATGTCTACATACACATTAGAAGGCAACCTATTAATTTGCATACTACTGACGCTAAACGTGAACTGTCGATTGTCAATCATTCAAAACAATGGAAGTGTCTAGTTATTCATTCGACGCCACCTGAGTACATATGTAGGCCATGACTTAACAAATAGCATCGCGTTCAAATTTCAGAAGATACGGCGTTTGCATCAGAGGAAGTAGTCACGTTCTTAATTACCACCTTATGGGTGAGTAGGCGCGTACTTTTGCCGCGGAAACGATTTGCATGCACCGCGTTGAATGCTAATAAAACAGTGTGATTAGAGCATTACAGTCATCGTTACATAACGCAAAACCGTCAATTACTTTTACAAGTTTGCGTTCAAATTGCCTGTGAAACCAGTTCATCAGAGCACTTTCGATTACTCATTTGTTTAAGTAGTTGGTTAGACAGTTTTACTGTAGGGTTTATTTTGAAAAATATGATTTTAGCTTATCTTGAAACGTAGTTTTACTCATTCTACAACAAAATGTAATTGCTAGGCGGTGGTAAGGTTAACCGCACCTTAGCCTCACCTTTGTAATTAAATTACATTTACAGATGAGTCACACATTAGCGATAAAATTTTATCTGACACTGAAATTTTTCAAATTATATTTGCCTTAAAAATATTACTTACTTTCTTGAACTAATTTTTTGCAAACGGGTCTAGAATTCATAGATGGTCCTGGCGCAGGACTGCTGCCAGTGCAATTTACATAACTCCAATATTTTTGTTGTGGTGTGATTAAGTCTTGATCAAAGGGATCCGCACAAAACGATCCTGTTGAAGCATCCGATGAGCATCGCCAACATTTGAGTACATGTTGTGCTGAAAATAATAATAAAATTTGTTTTAAAATAATTTTAATTTAGTACGAAAGTTTTTCACATATGCTTGGTATATTATGTATATTAAAACTTCAATAAATTGTGAGAGCGACTGAACAAAGTCATCACGAGTTATGACTTTCGTGAGAAAAGTCACGGTGTACCACTACGGGCAGCACCACTTTTTCATAAATTAAACCATTGTCTTTGATGTGAAAACCCAAGTTTTATTATCTGAAGCTAATAATTTAGTAAACAATAAGAAAACAAAGGTTGGAAAGCCACACGTGTAAATTCATCTCCCTGCAAATTTCACCTTCATTGTGGAAAATGCGTGTTTGTTATTTTCCTTCAATTAATGCCTTTCTTTTCTGGTCAGAGTTGAACTAATCGTACGATATTTCATTTCCTTAACACGATGTAGGTACTTTCGGAATTTCTCTTTAAATGTAAGTTAACAATAAAATAGAAATCCGTAACTAACCGATGTACTAAATATTCTAGTTAACAAAAACTTAGGGTATTTTACTTCCATGCATGACTTAGGTTTTGCTTGATCTCAAAAGCTATTTGTGCAGATCACTACAAAAATAAATAAATGAACTAATTAATATCGTTTTGACAAACTAACATGTTTTTAAATTGTATGCAAAGAATTCGTACAATTTATTGACAAATAGAGGGACATGTTGGTTGCTTTTTAAATCGCTCAGAAACACGTAAATTAAGCGCAATCTGCGCATATAACGATTTCAGCAATTGTGATTGCGCGCTTTCTCAAGCCGCAGAGCGTACCTGTGCCACATCTTTTGAATTGAAACCAGTTTCTTCCACTGGTACCTGTCCTTCGTAAGAACCAGGTGAATATGTCGCTCAAGAGCAAACCACCGAAGTCTTTTCGTCTAACAGTTGTAGAAAATCGTTTTCTTCTTATTCCCCTTTTCTTTATCGTTTCTTTTTCTGTTGAGCATTTCAAAAGTGACTACGAAAACGCCGCACGCTGGTTTGTTGTTGTTTACAACCGTCCGCGATTGCATCACCTTCATCTCGCCACTGTTCAATGGGAAAAAAATCTTTTTATTAAAGATTCAAGAAAATTATCTTAGCTTTGGTAGGCGAGTTGTTTTATTTGAGATTGGCTAGCCGCTGATGACCTCAGAAGATTAACTCTGTGATCTTTTTAGAAATTCACGTCAGGAAGCGAGCGACGATACATTACTTAACCGATGAAAAATTTTTATGAGATTACAAGTCTAATTTTATAAACATTACAAATTTTATGAAGTAATGAGCCTGATCCAAAAATTAACCACTTGCGATGATTAATTTTAGTCATTTACAATGTACCTCCACATTTACTAAAGTGTAAAATTTTTATGATGATTTATTAAAAATTTTACAATAATACTAAATCAATGTGGACTTTATTTCTGCGAATTATTTATGATAGAACCGGATACGATTACAGATCGCTCATCACACAGACAGCTTACAAACATTATTTGCATAATATTAATTTGCACTATGAAAATTTTTGATTTTTTACAATTGAAGAGTTGATTTATTTATTTTCGTTGTATAACTAAAATGACCTAATCCTACAGCCAACAACCGCGCAAAACAGATTGCATGCAATAAATTAAATAATTAAAATTACACAAGAATCAAATTTTTTTTATTAAATCCCTGTTTGGCATCTTAATTCCAAATTAATTGCTGCTAATTAAAAATTGGTATTTAATACAGCCATCAGAGTCACGTCAAGTTGGGAATTTCATTCATTCACTGCAAGAAAAATGGAGAGAATCTCGCTCCAACGAGTCCCAAGAAAGTTCAAGTTATTTTATAGTCGATGGACTTCATTTTGTTATGATGAAGTTATTCGCCCGTCACCCATTCATTGAATTCATTTTCTGAAATTGACCATATTCGGATTATGTGACATAATTAGATCGTAAGTACATTCGTGGCTTTCCTTTTTTTCTCACGCACCGGATAATTAAAAACGATTGCTACGCATCGATTTCACGCTCTTGGCGGTGTTTTAAACGCAGTCCGTGTTGGGTGGCATTTTATTTTCGCAATATTTCAGTTCAATACATTTCAAGTTGTACGTAATCTTCGTTGGCACAATTTTCATTTCCATAAATTTAAACTACTTATTATGAAATAGTTAATCAAAACATCTGCTGTTTGTAAAGTATGTTTTGAGGTCCTGCATATTACCTTATGATAAACTCTAGCTTAAAAATCATAATTAAATTGGAGCCAAAAAACAACAAATTAAATTCCAAATTCACTTGTGGTCTAATTTAAGAGAATTCAAAAATAGGATTTCTCCAACAGAGACGAAATGGTGCAGTTGCATATGCATTTTCTGGCTTCAAAGAGTCATGTCACACCTAAAAATATATCGCTTCCCTTCGGCGGCATTTCGCTTTCGTTCACGTCTATAAATCTCACAAAACAAAGACACTTTGTGCGAGAAGACAGCGAGATATTTTATCCGATCATTGACTGATCTTTAGAGCATCCTCAATTTTAACATAGCAGGTATGTATGTAAACAAAAATTATTAGAAAACCTGCTTTTAAAAAATTCTAATACATAAAAAAATATTTGAAACCATCCCGTGGGTAGACACGTTAGACAACATAATAACAAGGTTAAGCTCCCGAAATAAAGTATGAATTCAGAAATTTAGTTACAATGTTGAATTCGGCGGCAAATATCGCAAAGTTTTTCTAGACAAGCTTGACATTCGCTTATCTGTGGTTTGGTTGTGTATATATTTTTAAGGAATCCGGAATTTAGCTTCTTGTTCAATGGAATTTTTATAAAGTTCGTCGTTCATAAAGTTGAATGTATTTAGAAGGCAAGACTTTATTTTGAATATTATACATTGTAGCCAAAATTTTGAACATGGTATATATTTATAAAATTAAAATAAAACTGCTTGCTGTACTGAAATGATATTTTAATTATGAACAAATTCCTTAGAACTTTAAAAAGGACTCATAAGCATAAAATCAAAATAAAAAAACAAAAACACTAATAGTCCACTTCCTATATTAAAGTATCCTCTCTGCGTCATTTTGTGTTAAAACACTTAGGATACATTAATAATTGGTAACATCACACTCTAATGAGGATTTATACTTCTACAATGAAATAATAGTTCCCTAATTAAGCTTTTTGGAACGCACTATGAATATGAATGAGGACTTATTAATTACTAACTACATAAAATGTACATACAGCTGAACAAATAAAAATACCATCATGTAGTCAAAACAAAATAAAATTTTCTATCTACGCATTAATAATAGAATATCATCCCCATTGCTCGCTGTCATCAAAGTGATGGCATAATTTATTTTTAAAACTGATCATCAACTCCATTGTCTAAATTAATATTTATAGGGTCATAACTACTTACATTAAACGAAACTAAACCTTGAGGGCCAAGCCCCACAAAGAACAATAAGCTTGAATCTATGTGTACATCGCCTGAAGGTTTTCTTTTCATACATGACTGCTTATTGACGAAATATTGGAGCATTATTGAACTGGCTGAAAAAACTCAGCTCTTTTTTATGTCCCATTCCTCTGAAGTTTTTTTAATTAAAAGTCTTACCTGTCGAGAAAGAAGCTCCAAAGACTAGGAGTGCAGCAACAATTAATCCAAAGTTAGCCATTTTGGTTTAACACAATAACTGAACACAAAAAATTTCAAATTTTGCACAAAATTTCGAAAAATCGTCAATCCTAGATACAATTTGATTCACTTTGAGAAAGCTTGTGCGATTAAATCCTTGACCAAGTAATCTATGCCTGGACCGCGCAAACGCTTCTTACTTAAGATTTCGAGATGAACTTCGGCGCGCAAGACCTTTGACGGTTTACAATGTTTCGCAGACTTCTTACAACTGAACCGAAAGTCAGTCGAGCTGGTTCGACGTGGGGCCAGTGGCGGAGTCCGAGGTTCCAGAGAGGAGCTTTCCACGCGGCGAGGGGGCTGCTGATTTACAGGATAGGCTCGGAGTGGATTAAGTGGATTAGTACGAAAATCTTTAATCGAGGGCCTGCGAAGACATGTAATGCGGGTGGCGTTCTTCATTAAAGTCTGTACAAATTAGACGTCTGTGTGGAAGTATGCCGAACAACTACATCAAATTGCATTAATAAATTTGATAATTTCACTTAAATCAATTTTATAGAGTATTTTTGAGTTTCGATGGACAAGGTGTAATCCTAAAATAAATCCCACTTAGTATCTCGCAAATTACTTAATCATCAAACCATCCTAAATCAATCAATCATCAAATAGGGGTAAATAATTAAAGTGTAATTTAAGCATGATCATCTTGTGGTCATTACAAATTTCTTCAACATTTTCTTGCTAACTGACTATGCCGCAGAGGGTTTGGCTATTCGGATAATTAATTTACAAAAAAATCAGATTTCAAGATTTTCTTTAATTCAGTTAATTTGGTAAGAAAGAGGGTCTTATCTTATTAAAGTTATTTAACGCATTTTAAAATTGAAGAAAACAATACATCACGCAGTGCCACCGGATATTGTGTTAATCATAAAACGTTTAGAAGATTTTATGATTGTTAGCCTCATTGCAAACAAACGAATTAACGTTTTTCCATGGAAATTAAATAAATCACCCGAATGATATTGTTATTCAAAAATTGTTTTAAAAAACGTTTTCCCCGCCTTCAGCGCCTTTTTGTAGCACGCTTTATATAAAACGCGACATTGCGTAACAGAATCAGTGGCAGGCAACAATTTGGTACATGAACTCTGGCCGTATTGCAAATTACTGAAATTATCCTCCTAAACGAGGTTTTACAGGTAAAACGATTGTTCTGTTCTCTTCGGTAGAGTGAGTAATTCTGTGAGAAAAATGACTTCACGCGGAAACAAAATGCTCAATTTTCGAAAAAATATCGCGTGTAATTGCGATTGACCTTGGAAAGTGATCATCTTCCAAAGGAATTTAAGATACACCCGCGAAGACGGAATATTCGATAATTATTTTAAGCAGTCATGCATATTGAGTTTTTTGTAAAAAGATAGGTATCTTCAAAGGTCTTTGCAATGTAGTTTACCATAAAAATACTCTTTACTTCAAAAAGCAGAGGATTAACTCCTTATTTGAATTGTGAAAATATAAACGCAGAATGAGAACTGCTCGAGGCAACAAGTCTCAAAACGTATATATTTTTAATTTCTATTTTATCGTATTTGAAGATCCAACTTGTATTGAATCGAAAATTCTGTAAATTAAAAGTTATTGTAGAAGTTCTCAAAATGTCGTCTGAAAAGAGCTAATTACAGTCAATGTTTCTTTTTCACAATAAGAAAACGTGCAAATTTTCTCTGTAATAAAATTGGCAATCAGCATAAAAATTTAAAGCAATTCTATTGAACCTCATTCATCTGTTCCCGGTACAGTAGAAGTTCATTACATCTCCTTTATAAATTAACTGCTTAGTTGATTTAAAGAAGCTCATAAAAGCAACATATGTATGCTTGCCCTGGACTATCTGCGGTTGAATTATTCACGAGACATGTCCACTAGTCCAGTGGTGTGAATGCCTAGTCGAAGGTTGGACCTCCGTGACTTAAGTTTCGAAATCACTGCCGGCTAGATCATTGATCTATTTTGAGATCGAACGCGAGTACTTCGTAATCCAGTAGGTGAGCATTCGTCATGTTTAAGTAGTTTAATTAATTCACAAATAAGCGTTTTTATTTCGCTCTTTTTATTTCTAATCATTTTCTATGATTGCTGTCAGAAGCAGTGTACATATTAATGCGGCTTTCTATTTTTATAACCAAAGCTTTTATAAGCTGAGAATACAGTCTTAGTCAATAGACTTTATATTAAAGTTCTATTTTATTTTACGCTGCAGAATAGGGGTGTTTTTCTAACTGACTAGAAATGATTTCACATGCTAAAAAATTCAAAGTTCTGGTTACACAACCGGCTATTCCGAAAAGCGTTATAAATCGACTCAAGGAAACATGTGAAGTCACAATATGCAGCAGCATACGACCTCCACGATCAGAGATTTTAGAAAAATCATTTGGAATGGATGGAATAATTTGGGGTACTTATGATAAACTTAATGGCGAGATTTTGGACGCAGCAGGTTCTAATTTGAAAGCCATTTCTACAATCTCATCAGGCATAGATTATGTCGATATTCCAGAATTAAAACGGAGAAATGTTCAATTAGGACATACCCCAAAAGCTGTAGACAATGCGGTTGCAGATATCGCAGTTGGTCTGATGATTGCTGCTGGGAGACGGTTTCATGAAGGGTTACTAAAAATTAAAACGTAATTACTTATTTCCTCCTATCTGCTATTATAAATTTTAAAACGATTTAAATATTAGATCTGCTTGGGAAAATTGGAATCCGAGGTGGATGCTCGGCCAAGACGTTGTCGGTTCTACAGTGGGATTTATTGGATTTGGTGGCATAGGGCAAGCAATAGCGAAGCGTTTGAAGGGATTTGATGTTGAAAAAATTTTATATTATTCTCGAAATAAAAATCCTAATGATACGAAATATAATGCTTCACACACTAAATTAAAAGATGTGTTGAGAGAAAGCGATTTTATATTTATCGCTTGCCCGCTAACTGATGAAACTAAAGGTTTAATTAATGAAGATGCATTCAATACGATGAAGGAAAATTGTGTTTTAATTAATATAGCCAGAGGACGTACGTGATTTATATTTAATGTGACTGTTTTTTAAATCGTTAATTTTGACAGAGATTGTAAAGCAGGAAGATTTAATTAATGCACTTAAAACTGGTAAAATATTTGCTGCTGGTTTAGATGTAATGACACCAGAACCACTTCCGCCGAATGATCCATTACTCTCTTTACACAATTGTAGTAAGATAAAAAATAATTTGACTCTTCTTATAGAAATTAGGAGTTCGTAATGTAAACTTTATTTTGCAGTTGTAATTCCACATTTAGGCACAGCAACAAATAAAGCCTGGGAGGATATGTCTACGATCGCTATTAAAAATGTATTAAATGGACTTAATGGGCAGCGTATGCTTCATCCGGCGTTTTAAATATTTTCCTTTGTAATTATTTAAAGAAAATTAAATTGAGTATAATTTAACGAAATTTTCATTCCAATTTCCTCTAAGAAATCGAATTTTATAATAGGGAAACCTGTTTGACTACTTCAAAAATTAGTTTGGATGCTTCACCCAGCGATTGATTATCTTCTACCTGGGCTTGTAACCTGTTTAGCCTGAGATCGGCATTAGAGAAAAATATTTTAGAAATTCTTTTCCTCTCCACAGAAATAGAAAATTTTCACAATACAATTATAGCAATTAAATCAAACTTTTGTTCGATCTGTACTGCAAACAATTTTTTAGTTACGAAGATCAATTGCACGCGGTTAGTTTGTGCATGAAGACGCTTAGTGAAAGTAATTCTGCAGTTCTTTTGATATTCTCCATTAAGTCGTGATTAGTGAAATTAGTTGTTAAAGTCATATCTGAAGGTAACTTAATTTAGTACAACTTACCTTAACACAAAATTATTTAATTGTTTATATTCCAAATCGGCGAGAAGAGCCGGAGAAAGCGGCAATGTATTAGTCGAGTATAAAAACAAGTTTTTGCTGCTATGGTGACTATTAGAGCTTTTCGGACAGTCTATATCAAAAGTGAATATTTGAGATGTTCTAGAATTAAAAATAACTATAAAATTATAAACTGGGATCTCTTAATTCAACTATTGCATATGCAACATATGTTATATTAAGCTTACTCTAAAATTTCTTTTTAAAGCTCTCTTTTCGATTTATACTGACTAAACTGCTTCTGTTATCTTAATGTTTATCTCTTCAGCTGTTATCACCTATTTCATAACACTCTTCAAACAATTTTTTTCTTCAGCTCAACTCAGTAGCGGATCAAGTCATCAGTGAAAATGTCTTCCCCAGCTAGGAAATTCAAAGTTTTAGTCACTCAGCCCGCGATCAGCGACGTTGTCTTGGATCTTCTTAAAGAAAAATGTGAAGTCACCTTGTGCAGTGATATGCGATCAACGCGATCGGAAATTTTGGAAAAGTCCCGGGGAGTCGACGGGATTATTTGGGGCACTCACGAAAAACTTGATGCTGGGGCTCTGGACGCTGCAGGACCTAATTTGAAGGCTATTTCCACGGTCTCCGCCGGGATTGATTACGTCGATGTTCCAGAGCTGAAAAGAAGAGGAATTAAACTCGGACATACCCCGAAAGTCTTGGATGAAGCAGTTGCAGACATCGCAATCGGTTTGATGATCGCTGCAGCGAGGCGGTTTCATGAAGGACTTACAAAAATTGAATCGTAAATTGTACTAAAAAATAATATAATTTCAATTTGAAATGGTTGCTTTTCGGAAAAGGTCACAATGGGAAAATTGGAATTCTAGATGGATGTTAGGACAAGACATAATGGGTTCAACAGTTGGTTTCGCAGGATTTGGAGGTATTGGGCAAGCAATCGCACGACGCTTAAAGGGATTTGATGTTGGAAAAATTATTTATTATTCGCGTAATCCAAATCCGGACGAGGCTAAATATAACGCTAAACATGTACAATTCGATGAATTGCTGAAGGAAAGTGATTTTATTTTTATTGCTTGCCCACTCACCAATGAAACGCGGGAAATGTTCAATGAATCCGCTTTCAATAGGATGAAGTCAAATAGTGTTCTGGTTAACATAGCTAGAGGACGTATGTTCTTCATTACCAATATTTTAAATTTTTCTAATCTCTTAATACTTTAGAAATCGTTAACCAAACGGATTTGTACAATGCTCTTAAAAATGGAAAGATATTCTCAGCTGGCTTAGATGTGATGACGCCAGAACCACTTCCGAAAGACGATCCTTTACTTACTTTGCCAAATTGCGGTAGTAACAGACTTAAATTTTTAGAATGTCTGATTTCTAGTTTTTAAATTTCAATTTGCAGTGGTTATTCCACATTTGGGTTCAGCAACCTTTAGGACTAGGAGGGAGATGGCTACTGTGGCTGTGAAAAATTTAATTAATGGATTGACTGGAGTTCCTATGATTTACCCAGCGTATTAATTAATTTGTTTCACAAATACACTAAATAAAGAAATTTTGTTATCAAATATACCTATTGAAGTGTTTCATGTTAATTTTAAACCTCTTCACATTTTGTCTTATTTTTACAGTCCAGAGTGTTTTTATTTTCTTAGTTTCTTTTCCAACAATTATATTAAACCCCTTCAGAGACATTCAGTTTTCAGTTTAATTCAGTAGCGTATCAAGTCGACATTAGTAAAAATGAGTTCATCAGTTAAAAAGTTTAAAGTTTTAGTTACTCAGCTCGCAATTAAAGATATCGTCTTCGATCTGCTGAAGGAAAAGTGTGAAATTATTTTCTGTGATAAAATGCGATCAACTCGATCAGAAATTTTAAAAAAGTCCAGAGGAATGGATGGCATTATTTGGGGCGCGCATGTAAAACTTGATGCTGACGCTCTGGATGCTGCAGGACCTAATTTAAAGGCTATTTCCACCGTGTCCGCTGGGATCGATTATGTCGATGTTCCCGAGGTGAAGAAAAGAGGAATTAAACTCGGACATACCCCGAAAGTTGGAAATGAAGCAGTTGCGGACATCGCAATCGGTTTGATGATCGCTGCAGCGAGAAGGTTTCACGAAGGGTTAATTAAAATTGAGTCGTAAGTAGTATTGGTAGTAAAAAAGCGTCGCTGGCTAGATTGATTTTAATAAAAAACTAGGTATACATATATGTAGTTTAATGGTAATTAACTTTTTATATTTTATATCGTTTCTCTATTTTTGCTTTGTGCAGTCCGGCTAGTGAATGCTAAAAGTTTTTTGTGTGTCGCCTTAAACTAAAAGTGTTGTCTTTCGAACAAGGTCTGAATGGGAAAATTGGAACCTGCGATGGTTACTGGGACCAGACGTAGTTGGTGCAACTGTTGGTTTCTTTGGATTCGGAGGTATTGGCCAAGCAATTGCAAGACGTTTACGAGGATTTGATGTTGGAAAAATTATTTACTACTCCCGCAACCGGAACCCAAATGAAACGAAATATAATGCATTACATGTTCAATTCGATGAATTATTGAAAGAAAGTGATTTTATTATTATTGCCTGCCCACTTACCAATGAAACTAAAGAAATATTCAACGAATCCGCCTTCAAAAAAATGAAATTTAAATCAGTTTTAGTTAACATAGCTAGAGGACGTATGTTTTTTTTACCACACATATTATATTGAAATTTAATGTTTTAATAATTTAGAAATTATTAACCAGAAAGATTTATATAATGCTCTGAAAAGTGGAAATATTTTTGCGGCTGGCCTAGACGTGTCTACCCCTGAGCCACTTCCGAAAGATGATCCTTTGCTTTCTTTGCCTAATTGCGGTAATGAAAATGTCCTATTTGAAGATTGTCTAATTGTTACATACTCGGTTTTATTTTAAGTGATAACTCCTCACTTGGGTTCGGCGACGTTTGAGACATCGAAAGAGATGGCTACTCTCGCTGTGAAAAACGTGATTAATGGACTGACTGGAATTCCTATGCTTTACCCAGTGTATTGATTGTAAAATCTTATTTGTTAAATATTCAAAAATACGTAAAATAAATAAAATCGACTATTAAAATAAAACTATTTATTACTAGGCAATATAAAAGTTTCAATTCCTGTTATAACCAAAATGATGTTACCATAGTTACGAATTCTAAACACAAGGAACAGTCATACTGAAGTAAACATTGTGTAGCTATCAACATTTTTTAAAAGATTTTCTTGTAAGTTTGTGGAAATGAAATTTAAGTTTTATATAAATAAAGAAGAGCGTCATAAAACACCGATATCTTGCTTGGACTGGAGCAATAACGATGAGATTTACTCTGTCAGGTATTGAGAAAATTAATTCTTGAAAGTAGATAAATCTATTCCAAAAGTACATAAATAAACAAGTAATATAAGATTCAAGGATTTGGAAAAAGTCGTGGTTGTAGTACTTATTAATATTTATACAATAATAATTATAATAATAGTGATGAGCGCCAAATATACAAATGGAACGTATCTTCCCGAGAATCGGTGGAAATAGCAAAACTACCAGACGATTTTATCCCGACGGACCTTCACTGGCTCTTAGGGAGGAGTAGTGGTGGAAAAGGGAGCGATTCCCTTTTAATAAGCAGCAACGATGGAAGATTTATAATTTTAAATAAAAGTGTTCGCGTGGAGCGGAATATTTCCGCCCATTCACTTGCAATTACTTCCGGAAGGTGGAGTCCAGACGGAGCCGGACTGCTAACAGGTACTTGCCGGATGTTTGCGAATAAAATTTTATATTAAATATATTTCCTGAAATTATAGCAAGCGAGGATGGAGTGATAAAAATTTGGTCTCGGTCTGGCATGTTGCGGTCAACAGTCGTCCAGAGTGAGGAATCGATTCGCTGCGCTCGATGGTCACCGAACTCTTCTGCGATTTTGTTTTGTCAAGGAGGATTTATTTCGATAAAACCATTGGCGGCAAACAGCAAAACAACAAAGGTATTGAACAATTTGCACTCTTTATTAAATATGAAAACACGGAATTGAAATTAATATACTATCAATTGAAAATAAATACATATAGGAATTATTAATATAAAAATTTTAGTGGCGTGCGCACGACGGACTTGTGCTCTGCTTGAGCTGGTCTCCAGACAATTTGCTTATTGCATCGGGGGGTGAAGACCAGCGCTTTAAAATTTGGGATGCTCAAGGTGCAAATATTTTTACAAGTGGTGTTGACGAGCAGGCCATCACTTCGGTCGAATTTAGCCCTAGTCATGACCTCCTGGCAGTGGGAGGGTTTAATACCATGAAGTTGTGTAACAGTTCCGGCGTAAGTTCAAGTTTTCTTTATATCAAAGTCATAAATTTCTATTAACAAGATAGCAGTAGAAGTTATTCTTTAAAAATTTGTATTAATTTTATAATTCCAGTGGACCTATAGTGTTTCAAGATTTAATTCACCGCCAATCGGATCTATATATGGAATTTCCTGGGCTCCGGACGGTGTCCAAGTTGCTTGTGGAAGTTCTGCGGGCAATTTGGTTTTCAGCCATATTATAGAAAAGCAACTTACATCTAAAAACTTAAAAGCAACAACAACTGGAAGGAAAACTATCCAACTACAAAATATTTTGGAATCAGCCAATGATACCCTGGATTTTCCAGATCGAATAATAAATTTCACTTTGGGATACGGGCACTTAATTGTGGCAACATCGACACAAGTGCATATCTTCAACGAAAATTATATTAATACACCGATAATTGTAGATGGACGGCCTGACGTTAAAATCATTGAAATTGGAAAGAAGTAAAAATAATTTACTGAATGAGGTGCAACAGGCTAAAATAAGTCTTATATTTATTTAGGTTCTTTTTGGTAGTGGACAACCAAGCAATTTGGATTTACACTTATACGGGAAGACTACATTTAAATCCCCGATTTCCTGGATCGCAAGCACAGGTTTCAAGTCTAACACCAAAATGCATTTCTTTGGGTCTTGATACTCTTGTCATTCGCGATGCTTCTGATCAGAAAGGTTGCAATTATTTTTTTAAATCACATTCGCTCAGTATTAAGCTTTCAAATTTTGTAGTTGTTTACGTTTTTGATTTACTACCAAGTGCAACGCGACAAAACGAACCTCGCCAAGTGCAATATAAAACAGCCATTACAGAAATAGCAGGCTCACGATCAGGAAATTCAGAAGATCAATATTTTGTTGTGATCGACACAAACCGCGAACTTTTTATAGCACCATCACGAAATGAAGATGGTAATCCGGTTAACAAAATCGGAACCCAAGTCCTCGCAGTTTTGTGGGCTAGTGAAACAAACATTTTGGTTGGACTCCACGATGCCTGCTACAGTGTTTGGTATTGTCCTGGAGAAGGAAGTGTTGATCCCACTCTAGTGGCACTTACAACAATTACAATTGATTCAACGTAGAAAACGAAATAGTTTTTAACGATAAGTTATTAATTAAGTTTTTATAAATTACAGCGAATTTGGAAGAAACATACATCTTGAATCTTTTGAAGGACCTATTGTAACATTTCGAAGTTCTGGAGCGGCTTACACAGTGTCTATAAATACGTATTGTGAAATTATGCACAGGACTTTGATGGAAGGACAGTGGAAGAAAGCCTTGAAAATATGCCGATTTGCTCAAAATACCGTCCTTTGGGCTACTTTGGCGGCTATTGCCACAAAACGGAATCAGCTGGAGATCAGTGAAGAGGCTTATTCCGCGGCGTTGCAAATCGATAAAGTCAACTATCTCCAGTACATAAAAGTTAGGTTTATTTAAAAACTATTTTGATGAAAATTGCTAAAATACAATTGTTCTATTCAGAGTCTGCCCCAAGGAAGCGCTGAGCAAATTGCAGAAAATTCTCTAATGCTAGGTCGTCTTGTGGAAGCTGAGACAATTTTGTTGCACAATAAAAAATTCAACAAAGCAATTGCGTTGTGTATTCGAATGCATAATTGGAGAAAAGCGTTGGAGATTGCAGTAAATCATAACGTTCACCTTGAAATGGTATTGGACGAGAGGAGCAAATATTTAGAAGCTTTAGGAAAAGAAGAAACCGATGAATTGTTTATAAAAGCGGCTAAAAAATAAATTAAAATTTTAAAAGTTGTGAAAATTAAAACCATTTAATTTTTCTTTTTGTATAAAAAATTATCTCGATTTCCAAAAACTAGATCCAATATTATTTACGTGCTTGACATTATGTCTCCAATATTAAAACATCACTTGTCACCTACAATCTCCTTTATTACGATGGTATATAAAAATGCTTAATTATAATAAAATTCTTAGTCAATTACTCATATGTGAAAAATCTATTCGTCGTAAAACTTCTTCAAGACATCTCTAAAGCTCAAAATTTTTGGTCTTTGAAAAGTTCATTAAAAAATTACTTTTGGTGCTTGGTTTTGTGTTATTTTTCATTTTGTTCTGTAGCGAAACTTAAATATAATAAAAAAAATGGAAAATGGCATTTTAAGAGGTATTCCGAAAAGCTGTACTATAATGGTTTTAAAATAATGAATGAGATGTGAGTTTTTATGAAATACGCTGACCTTAAAGCGACTACGTTTTGGTTCTCTGGCAGATATAAGTTCTCAAAAAGACACTGGTATATGAAAATACAACGGCTTGACTATCTTAAGATTATTATAAAAATGGGCGGCTACTAGAAATTGAGTACTACTTCTATTCACTTACATTTTAACTTTTAAACTAAGAGCTTTAACTGGACGTTTTGTGGAGGGAACTAACTACGGTTGCATCTAACTAAATAAAATTGATTACTTTAAAAATTTCAACAAGTGGGCAATAAAATTCCAAATTCTTTCATTTAAAAGTAATTTTCTAGATAAATATTATATAAATAAATTTGTTCGAGTTTTTTGATCGCTTGGACTATAAATAAAACTCAACGTTAATACTCATTACTAATAAAAGGAATACCAAATTAAAATTAATTAAACTTTTATTAACGACAGCGAGAGCAGTTCTATGATTAAGTTCTTATGATTTACATTTTTAACGGAAAGTGTCTTTGTACGTCCCTAGAATAGATCACATTACAAATTTCGATTGATTGATCTCCTCTAACACAAATATTTGAGGTAGTTTGATATTGAAACCTACTCGACTTTTGCTCTTGAAAAAAGGAAGAAAAAGGGACAGTATAGTTCTACCTCCACAAAACGTTATCCTAATCCTAAAATACTTCGACTAAGCTTCAAGATAAAGAAAAAATCACAAATATATAAAATTCATAAGTGTAAAATGCGCGAAAAATACCTGTTCACCACCTTAAGGGTGTTCCTTTGTATCCGTTCGCGTGAACCACCCCCATCGCCTGGGTTGGACTAAGGGTTATAAGTGGTGCTAAGCGCTCCGTAAAACGGATGTAGTTCCGCTCCAACTCCTTCTGATAATCTTTCTGATCAGCCTGAATTAATGTTTTATTTTTCTTTAGTGCGTCGTGGCAGCGTTTCGAAAATTCTTTGAAGCAAAGGCGTAATTTATTTTGATGCTTTGTTGGAACTGTTGCTCCATCGGATAATCCTGAAAGAAAAACTAAAGCCATTTCCATGGGACCTTGGTTAACAGTGGTGCCGATACACCCTTGAAGAACCATTTGCAAAATTTTTGGGTCCGAAGGTTCTTGATTTGTTGCTGCGGCGAGCTCGGCTGTTTTCTTTTGGATATCCTCGATAGCTACTTCGATTGGTTCCAGAACAACCTGCTGGCGATTTACGACTTGAATTCTCGTTTTAACGTAAGGGAAGTGATTGGCTGTTGTAAGAATAACTTTTCTTTTACATTGTTCGTGCAGCTCACCATGAGCTTTTCCGGATTTTGTAAATGGAGTTGCAAATATAAACCGCTCTGTAGGAAATATAGTAATTTAAAAATATTATCACTTACACAATAATATTTAATCGTACTTATATTAAAATTCCTTTCGAAATAAGTTTCGCGATGCCGTAACTCATATGTTTCAAAATAGGGCTCAACGTAAGTTATTTGAATGTAGGCTTTATCAGAATCCAATGAATTTACATCCACGGCATTCGAATCTTTTATAATGTGAACAGTGTCCGGACCGAATCTGTCCGTATAAAAGTTCTGGAAATTAATTAGTTTGAGAACACGCCAAACCTTTTTAAAATAAAATATTATAACTTACCTGAAGCCGACTAAATATTTCTGGAAGTTTTGTAAGCGTTGGCTCTTTATAAATAAACTCCTGTTGATCTAAGTCTCCAAATTTTGTTCCATAGAATCCTACTCGGAAATAAGTACCAAAAACCCTTTTGCCTTGTAACTGGGCAATTCTATTGAACGCCTCCTGTAACTTTCCGTGAATTTTGCCAAGTTTCTGAAAATCTCGATTTGCCTCGCAGATGGGTATTAACACTTTATAAACCTCATTCATTGCTTCATACATTCCAGCGATTTGGAACGAATTGGCTGCTTCTTCCAGAAGAGCCTTTAATCCACTTTCAGTGAAGTGATTGCCGAGACAAATGCCATCTTCGCCAGGACTTAGAACATCATCCGAAACGGCCGATTCCATCAGAGCATTGGGGGTAATCTTTTGAAAAGACACCGCCCCAACCGGAAAATAAGTCTGGGCTTCCAACATACTTAAGTATTCTGCAACGAGAGCAGCGCTGTGGACATAGCACATGGCTGCTTCAGTGTGATTTGCTCTTTCTTTATGCTTCTTAGCCATGTTTTCTAGCCAAGTCAGCCGCAAGTCTGGATTATTTTGGTACCCCTTCGCAATGCGATGCATGAGGTCAAGCAGCATTTCCGGATCCTCTTGGTATTCTTTCATTTTCACCGTATCCGATAGAATCATGTGCAGATTAAAGAGCAGATCTTGAACTTGCTCAGGGAATGAGGTTTCCTGAAGATCAATATCAGATTCGGCGTAAACAAGGATAGTTTTGAGAGCTCTTCGTAAGGATTGTTCGCTAAACGAAGAACTGGTACCAACCAAAGAACTAAGAGACATCGTAACCTGCATTTTAACTCTAGCAAAATTCTGGAATTGAATTTGTTTCTTCCGTATAACTAAATCCTTCTCGTATTAGAAATTATACTTACATTACCAATTTCGAAATTCTGTCTCATCAGCAAGTACAGTGAAGCAGCTGCCTGAGACCTAATTGCCGCTAGCTGAGATCCACAGTGCTTCAGAAGCAAAAGACATAAGTCCGCACAAATATCAGTCTCTTCGTCGAATAACAAATTGTGAAATTTGAAAATTAGAGATCTCTGGGAAGCGAAGAAGTTCTGAAGTGCCAAAGTGCTTTGATTCCGCGATAAGGCGTGCAGTAATACTTTTAGAACTGTCCCCAAGAGATTGTGATGTATTTCAGAATTTGAAGCGACTTGAACGATAGTCTCCAAAGTATCAAGCGTAACGAGACTGATTTCTGTGGCTAAGGATCCTTCAATATAGTAATTCATTTCGACATCCGGGTCATGTTTGGTCAGTGTATCGTAAAACTGGGTCCTGTAGGGCATTTGATCTTTTCTCCAACGAAATTTTTCTGTTGAATTTCTGTCTTTGCGTCGATTAATCAAATCATTCCTAGCCGAACCAGTTCCTCTAATGTATTCTTCAAGTCGCTCTTTCATGTCTGGTGTTTTTCGGAAGCTTTGCGTATTTCTTTTAAGCATAGGTAATCTTTTCTGCCCCTTGTACTCGAAACAAGGGATACAAATGTTAATAACCTGAAGCATCTGATGAACTCTATGAGGACTCAATCCCAGAGTCCATCTATAAAGCACTCTTTTTTCCAAATTTTTTAGTACCCACAAAAAACAAGCCAAAAGATGCCTCGTATTATCGCTACTTAGTGGAGATTTATTTTTAACCGTTTCTTGTACGTAGGAGTAGGCCCTACTTCCAGAAATCGCATAGGCAACTTCTGGACTTATTGTCGAAGTGGACATTGGCTGATGTGGCCCTTGATAATCTTCGAGAAGACCGATGCTATGAAACCGATCATGGGTGTCTGTTAAATATTGATGGAGTTGCGGAATCGTGTCCATCACAATCCCCAGAAGGGGGATGTAAAGAGCAGCTACTCTGGCTCGAGCATCCAAGTCAGCATAGCGAGGGTCCAAGTCATGCGACGTCATTAAATTTCGAACACAACGAATTGCTTTCCCGTGGAGTGATGGATTTCTATTTTCCATTATCAATTGTAAAAATGTTTTCTTATTACTTACAAACAAAATTACTTACGAGACTTCCAAAACAGTTGCAATTTCACTTAAAACAAGACCAACGAGAAAGTGCTGCTGTCTGAATTCAGCGTTAAGATCAACGTGTAAAACTTTGTCAGTGTTTCCCTGAAATTTAAAAAGTTAAGTTAACTTGTTATAAGTAAGAATAATTTTAAATAGTACCAGAGTACTTAAGTACGACGTTTGACTGGTGTTTGAAGCTATACTGGGCGTTGGACTACACGGAGCAGACACATTTGTATAAGGAGTTGCAAACGGTAGGTTTAAAGCAACAAAATGCTCATGACTACAGATTATTCTCAAGAAATCGATTTTATAATGCATCAAATCCGGAATTGATGCATTCTTCGAAATTAGTACTTTGTAGTAAGTTTTAATTAATCCGAAAACAAAACCACGGTCCATAATGCTGAATAGATCAAAAATGAAGAAGGCCAAACTTGCGTTAAGGGACTGAGCTAATTTCGGTTCGTTAGTGTGGTAACCAACAATTTTGGTTGTTACTAGGTGGGTGAGGGTGGATAAATCGTCTGTGAATTGATGAGGAAAACGACCTTTTCGAGGAGATGCTAAGGAATGGGTGTGATCTAAGTGCTCCACCATCGATTTTATCATGAGCTCAAAAAGAAACCACGAATTACTCATTGCCATTTCAGCTGCTTTTCCGCTCGCAACTACCCAATGCAGTGCCATTTCTTCGTGTAATAGGCGAATTTGTCCATCGCGTCCAGCAAACGTTGGAGACATATCTGTAGCGATTTCTGAAAATTTACAAAAGCATTTGAGCACTTTGAATTTATAGTAAAATATCTCACCTTTTCGGTCTAAACTCTTTGCAGTTGTTTCATGCATAATGACCAAATCTCGACTACCTGTGAGTTCCTCTGCATTACTCCGACTTCCAGTGAGTCGTCGTTTGCCACTGAAAGGATGTGGGATTTTGCTCTGGTACTGAACATAAGTAGATAAAAGCGTTTGTCTTCCGTACTGATCAACTATAAGATCATCATGCAGAATCTATGAGCAAGATGCTTATTTTCAAAAAATATTCGATAGAAACAGAAGATGAACCACTCACAGATAAATTCGCTGAAACAAGGCACAAGACCTCAAAAACTGTGGGTCCTAGTGAGAGAACCTGTCCGCCAATTTTGTGAGTAGTAACCAGCAGTTCAATTATCTTATCCAGAACTACAGGTAAATTTTTAACGAGCGACTCTCGTTCTGCATGTTGGATATCTAAGAGACATTTTTTCAGTTCTCGTTCCATATTTCCCTCCCCAATCCTAGGAGGTATCTTTTTGGTCTCCAAATACTCGCACAAATGGATAAGTCTTAATATAAACAAATATGTATTTTTAAAAAAATTAAGAAGAAGTAATAGAGCTCATACTTATCCAATCTTTCATCTAAAGTGTGAACGGAAGTGACTGCGTCGATAGTCACAGTAAAAACTGCCCGGTGATTATCCAGCCACTTAGTTCCTGGCAGTTGCACATTAGGAGGAATAAACGAATAATTTTCCGGAGGGGGTTCAACCATAACCGGAAGATTGAACTCTCCCACTTTCAATTTACCATCCTGCAAAATAGGGATCCAAGTGTACCCCACCGGAGTTTCTACAGAAGTCTGAATTTCCTGGGGTTTCTTCTGGCACGACACGTGAAACAGCGTGAACAGGAGATGGTGATTCTGGTTCAGATTTGCAGGTAGGGCGACTTTAACTTCATCGTAAAATATAGGGCATTTATTGTGATAATTAACGGCAGTGAATGCTTCAGAGGTGTACTCAGGGCATGACGATTTTGCAAAAATTGCTGTTAGGGCATCGCTTTGCGACTCACCGGCCATGAGTTGGATACGAACTGCAATATTTCTTGCAGAGCCAGCTCTTGCAGAAAAATTAAGTTCCTTTGGGCAAACAAACAAAAGGTTTCGATAAGTGTAATGGGGATTGTAAATCGCGGTGGGGGGGAACTCGAGGATCTCCTTAATTGGACGGGTTTTTTCGTCTGAAAATATATTAATCACGTATTTGAAGTTTTTTTTCGAAGGTTTTTTTTGTCTACCTGGATAAGGATCAGCTTTGGCTAATTCTGGAGTAAGGGCGTATTTGACTTCCTCGGGACAAGGAGAAATTTCTAGCTTGATAGAGCCAGGTATGCATTTATACTTTTTCATCACCGAGCCTGGACGTTTTAGCTCTGGGAGAAACTTGTATAAATCTTCATCTTTCATTTTATCTGATTCCTATAAAAATATTTAAAGGCTTTGTTAACCCAAACTTACAAATTTTCGAATATATTCTCTGCAAATTTTCATAGACAACCATTTGTACGTCCGCCGTCTAATTATACGAAAGTATCTTACCTGCTTAAAGAAGCTTGAGACGGTTATAGTAATTGGCCTGAATGTCTCAATGCTATTCGCGAAGTCATCAGGAGACCAGGACCGTCTTTTTTCACTTTTCCTTTCCAAAGAACCTCTCCTCGTTAGGGTTCCCATATCGCTAGCCTTTCGACGTAGTTGATCAAAACTGCTTGTTGATGACTTTCGATCTAGAGTAAAAAAAATTTATATAAGAGGCAACTTTCGTCTGCTTTGAAATGAATTATAAATTTAGAAACGTTCTTAAAGTTTTGTAAATACCTAAACTGTTTGAGCTGGAAGCAGTTCCTAGGCTTTCCCTATCCTTTTCGTCCTTCTCAAAACTGTCGCCGTTGAAAACATTCGTTAAATAAATTCCCGTCCAAGCGAAAGGCATCCGATATTTGCCCAGTCGCTCACAAAAATCAGCCGCATTCGATTTAGCTTTCTCGCGATATTTCTCCTTGTCGTCCTTTAGATACGGCTCAACTGAATCTTTTATGTCTCCTTGCAGAACCTTTTCCAGCCGAATAACCAGGAAGAGGTCGTTGCTCGGGTACGTTATTTCGAAAATAGCAGACCTACTTTGAGTGCTGATATCGCTGTACGGCACATGAGAAGTTAGCATTCGTTTCAAATTCTCCGAGTTCATGTCGAAGTAAAAATTCTCAGAAATCTTCTTCCTTTCCTTGGCATCGTAAATTGCCATTGAGGCAAAAATCGGTTCGACCTCAAGCTCGAGTCGCAACTGCAAGCACTTGACAATAATTCGGTGACCCAAATGCTCGACTGGGACTTCTGCGATTAGGCGCTTCTCGATCGAGTCCTCCGGATCAGCTTCCGGGTAGAGGCTGAACAGGGCTTCTTGGCGATCATCCAGCCGCCGGGATTCGTTCGCCTGGTCTATGGTTTCCGGCGGTAAATTGTCCAGCAAATTCGGGATCAAGGGATCGTTGACGGACCTCCGCAGATCGAAGCTGGCCCAGGACCCGCGGGGTGTTAAAGTGTCTGTGCACGTTGAGACCGAGGAAAGACTAGCAATTGACTGGCGACTGCTGGGGGTGCAGCTCTCGCTTTTGTCTGTGAGGGTGTCGTCGAACGAGGAGAAGTCCTTGTCGATTTCGAACTCTTGCTGGTAGGTGCTGGGGCTGATTGCTCCTTTGTCCACCCGCTCCCTGGAGCAGCAGGAGCTCGAATAGTGTCGCTGCGAGAACTCGACCACTTTCCATGGTCTCGTAAAGCACTGCACGCATTCCTGGACGTGAAGAGGTAGTTCGGTTCTGGATAGGGTTAAATTCCGACAGATTTTAATTCTTTTCGTAGGCCAGACTAAGAGTATTATTTTGGGGATGATTAATTTAAAAATGTAACCAAATACAGAATTTTAGCCTGAATAAGTATTTTTTAGAAGATTAGAAACAAAAAATAAGAATAATGGTTTTTTATTACAAATTTGAAAAATGGGTTAAAATTATCATAGATTCGCAATGTCATCAAAGATTAATAATTGTGCAAAATTTCAAGGTTCTAGCTTTATTTGAACATGGTTAAAATTCGATTTCAAATTTTGAACTAATCCACAGACAGAAAACCCGATCAAGTTACATAAAAGCGTTAAAAAAATGGAACGAATAAATAACGTTCATCAGTAGTTAAGAGTGACTCAAATTTTTACGAAAGAAGGAGTGAATCATTCAATGACAAAGCCTTTCATTTAAGAAGGAAATTGGGAACATTCTTCTGGAGACGGAAGGCTCCCGGTTTTTAAGGGGTTAATAGAGTGAAATCTTACAAATCTTCTTTTGGCACGACATGCTCGACGGTTCTGATCTTCCTCGGGAAAGTCTTAACAGAAACATCGTTCGGCGGAAACTCGAGGATCGGGTTGAGGGGGTCCCTGCAGAGGATGTTCGCGTGCTGGCAGATGAACTCCTCGTAGTCCAGCGGCTCGACGAGTTCGGTCAGCGAAATCTGAAAACGGCCAAAAATCGATTTTTACGGCTTCAGGTTCCTGCGGGACCAGGACTTCTTACCGACGAGGAGCAGATCGAGTTCGTTTCGCTCTTCCCGGTGAGGTAGTGATTGACCACATTTTTCCGCACCTCCGACGCGTGCTGCCTGCAAAAAATAAATAAAACCAGAAATTGGACGAAATCCACTCAAAAGGAGCCCCCGCCGCCATTAGCAGACGGGGCGAGGCACCGCACGCACTTCGACAACTTTTGGGCGAACGCCCGCTGCACTGAGGACATTTTTCTAACAGAAAACCGCTTCCGGCCGCGGGGAAGTGCCCAATTTGGAAGAATCGCTCCACCGGACGCACTCGGAACTCGACTTGACCAAAAAGACTCGACTCAAAACAAACACCAGTCCCAGACGGCGTAGGCGACGCCACGAAATGTCACTCACCTCGGATGACGTGAGCGAGTGCTGACAGCCGGGAGAATAGCCGCAATCCACGTGGCTCGGACTTGTGTGAGTGGTTTGTTTACATCTTTTACACTATCGGTGTGAATGGGCTGGGGCTTGATGGAAGCCAAATGTCAGCCCAATTCGGTTCGAGTATTAGTTTAATAAAGGTGAGAACATGTGGCGGAAATAGACGATTGAATTTAACAAGGATTAAAACCGAAAAGAAGCAATGGATAAAACGCGCTCACATTTCAAATGAAAACGGGCAAATAACTATTTCCCAAAATTCATGTTTTTCAAAATTCAATAATTCATACATAGTAGTAGAAAGTGAATGAAGTCTAAATATTTTAACGTTCTGCTGCTATTTTAATACCAAACTTAAACTTTCCTTTTCGAATTTGTAACGTACGTAAAGTAAAACATTATAAAATTGAATTTAACAGTCGGTAATAATACCGCTATTTCCATCGCAAAAGACTTTAATATTAGTCATTTTCTTTAAACTGTTGTACATTTGAGATTTAGACCCATTCAGAAAATCGGGATCCGTATTTTGAGAGAATTTATATTCCGGGAACTCTAGTTTCTATTAATCGAATTTTTAACTATTTAAAATGATACGCATTTCAAACTTACCAAATATACTTCAAGAAACCCAACGCTAAAAAATTTAATAAGTACTTCCCATTTAGTTTTAAATTATTTTTTTTATTTTTGGGAAAATACATTTTAAATTTATAAAAAAAACAATAAATACAAGTGAACTGGTTACTGAGGTCTGCACAGAATCAGTATGAAGTCCGGTGGATGAATATCAAAATCATAAATAGTCCCATTCGGATCTGCAACAGTCGCGATTTCATTCTAAGAAAATCAAGACAAAAAAAATCGCACCTGGACTTAAACGTACGTTCGATTTATTAAAATTACAAAAGGCGACTAAAAACTACAACAACTTAAAGACGAATTCCAGGATTTGTGGCAGCAACATAGCGAAGGAGTTCGTCGGAGTCCTCGCAGATCACGGGCTTCTCGTGGTAGCAGGCAACATCGTGCCATGCGATTCCGTCGTTGTAGACGTTGTTCAGGATGGAGAGGCACTGCTCCTTGGTCTGGTTGATGTCGTACTCGGCGTTGTCGGGCTGTGGTCGCTTCTTGTGTCCAGTCTGGGACCATGGGTTGTAGCCCCATCCCTGGGGAATCCTGTTTGTGGCGTGGATCTTCTCCCGGGTGGATGACCAGAACCATCCGAAGACGCTCTTTGGCTCCAAGTCGGGGCGGTTCTCGCACCCAGCGAAGTCGCAGATACGTCCAGAGGTCCAGATGTAGGGCACGTCGTTTTGTTGAATGACACGGAAGATCAGGTTGTTCTTCTCTTGGGTCTCCAGGGAAACCAGGTCCATGCAGTACTCACGGCAGAGATTGCGTCCGTCGAGCCAGTCGACCTTCTTGTTGGCCAGAGCTGGAACGTGGGAGCTCAAGAACAAGTTCTTTCCACGGTACTGGAATTCCTTCGGACCTGGAAGATAAAACAACATAAACTCATTAGCAAAACACGATTAGCCAGTGCTGCACCAAAAAGGTCATCACCAAATTCAATGTGTTCAACTTCTCGACGAAAACGAGTTCTTTGAAATGAATGTTAGTACCCTAGCGAGATAATAAAAACAAAATGTTACTCCTCGGTATATGTGGATTATGCAACAGACCTGCTTGCGTCTCAAAAAATTTTTCTGGTCATTCGGTCAGTTCTTCAGATTCGCGGATGAAGAGGGAGCCCGTCGGCGACAGGAAAAGTAACTCCCAAACCAGTATAACCACTGCGAGAGTGGCACCGACAAATTTATACCTTTGCAAACGCACAATAAATAAACATAATCGGGTCGATAAATACTCCCGGTGCATGTGCCCGCTCTGAGGTCTGTCCACGACAAATCGATGCACTTTCCTTTTCAGACCACGTCCAAGAGTGGTGAGCTCAGCCGAAAGATTCCAATGATGGTCGCCAAATTGTGGGAGTTCCCGGCCGAAGAAATCGAGTTGTAAATTACCGAAAAGGTAAACACTGCGCAACATTACTTCTTGGCCCTTCATTAAGGCGGGGCCGGTTTCCTCGGACCCCGAGATTAACGCGTTCCGCCAGCGAAGACCTTTTATGTAACTGGGAGGTTTCTCTTGAAAGCCGATTAGTTTTCGTTTTATGCATCTGATTTTGCCTAGACATCGAATCAGAAGAAGCGATGCGCTCACGTCTTGTAGTGGACCCAGTTAGAGGCTCGGACTGGGGAAATAATTTCGCCTCACCTTGAAACTTGCGCGGGTTATGCAACAAGCACTTCAGCTGCACACGGCTGAATATGCGGTTGACGGTAATGAAGAAAGTGCAAATTTTTGTTTTATGACCTTTTCGTGGGATTGATCGGCGGTGCAAATTTACAGATTACATATAATAAGTTGCGATAGGGATGATTTTTTACAAAAAAGACATCGTGTCATAGTTTTCTACTGGTCTTTTAGTGGTGAGGACTATTTGCTAGATGACTTTCAATGTTGACGATCATTTTGTTAATTTATTATATTAACGTTGAGGTTAATTTAACTTAATGTCTACTAAGTCGTTAACGGTTGGTAAAGCAGCTTTCTATATAACAAATCCAATACTAACATTTCCACGAACGCTGATACAACTGAATTTTGTTAATAATATATTATATATATTATAACCCTAACCATCGATTCCCATATTTCTAACTTACTATACAAACTTTAATCCCCTTAGGGGGTAAATTTTCACAACTCCTTTCTTAGTTCCTCATATACTCATGTGTCCAATTTCATCCTAGTTTATGCTGTGCGTTGTCTGTCATTCAATTAGTGTTAGATTTTTATAAGTAAATTCATATCGATGCAGTTTCGCAAAATATTACCCTAATTTTATTGACGTTTATATCATGACATTTTGACATGTGACGGTTTTAATTATAACCAAGAACAATTCATTTACCTACTTCATTTCATTAGTTGCCTCACAGTAAGATCGTTACAATCTCCACAGGTGTGACGAAAGATAGTCATTAAAAGAACGTGTTTAAATTGAAATCTTGCTATTTGCTACGGAGAATTTTGAAGAATTTGCAAATCATCTCTGAATACAATAAATTAACATTTTCATGCGTAACAGCTGGAAATCGACAATCTGACCTACCTCAAAGAGACATAACTTATCCAACTGCCATTAACTGCGAAGTAAATTGGTAAACAAAATTCGTGCAAAGCTATAAATAAATTGATTGATAAATCCCATTAGTAACAATTTTCTGTCGGTTCTCGTTTGTAACCGCGCAAAATACAAGAGTGTGCACAAAATTTATTTATGCGCGGAGTCTTGCAAAACGCACCTTGTCACTTCACTCGCAGGTGGAAACGATAAGATCGGTACTCAGTGATCGTGTAAAGGTAAGCACGTGTTCGCTCGCCATCGCCATTTTATACTTTTCTTAAGTTTATTAACGACTTCAGGTAGAAAAGTAGAAAATTTTCTCGCCAATCACTGTTTCGGCAATACGGCACGATCAGTTTGTTGACTTCTGCAAGAAAAAGGTCGAGTCTGAGGCAAGGAATTCCCATCGGAAGTTTCTTTTTGCCTGAGAATTTTCCAACTTTTAATGGAGTTTTGTAATTCTGAAAAACTGTTGGGAAACAGACAAATCTCTCTGCACTTTTTGTGCAATTTGTTTCTTCGTTCCTCCGCTTCTTAGAAACACGAATTTTCCTTCTGATAAAGATGAGCCCCTCTTTAAGATGCACGTCGCGTTTCTAAGCAGCAAGCTCATCTCCAGTGCGCACGATCTCGCCACTTTGGATGCTGCGGAGACGGAGTCTTTTTTGCACAATGGCGCTAATTGCTAAATGCACGGTGCGCGGACAATTTAATTGTTTCTAATGCACTATAAAACCCGGAGGCTCCTGCAGAGTGCTGCAATTTAAATAAAATGGGCGGTTGCGCATCTGTGAGGAAAGCTGGGGAGAATGCAACCAGAGTTCCTTCGCCAGCAAAATGCACTTTTCGATGATGACTTATTTCGATTGCATTGTTTTCACCTGGCACGATTCTTACAGACTTGTCGTCTTCGTTTTTGCCGTCTATTGTTCTGGCTGCAGTTTGCATTTTCAATTTCGCGTCTTAATTGAGAAAAAGATAGTTTTAGTCATCCTTCGTGACAACTTGTTCTGTTTTAAGACTGTCGGCGAATGTGTGCCATACGTGCTCAGGAGTAAACGATCGGTCAGACCCCAACTATATTTGGAATTGAGGAGATGAATGGTTTGCGCGTCTCAGTTAACTATATAATTAAGATATGTATTTGTACAGATCACATCGTAAACTTAATTAGCTACCCTCTACTACGAGTATAATGAACACGAGGCTGTTATTTTATAACTATACTTCATAATTTGTATGTACGTTTTTCTAAATATAGTATCTCGTCTATTGAATACAATTATTTTTTTTACAAAATCTAGCAATATAGTAAATCTCTGAAAAAAGTACAAGTTATCAAAAGCATTATTTCTTAAATTTAGCATAGTACATATTTATTTTTACTGGGTTCATGTTTCAACTACCAAAAATTACCTTCATTTTGTTGCTATGGTAAGCGAAATAAATTAAAATAAATTATATAAAAAGTACGATAAAAACCACATTATCACTATCTAATTCAAAGCTCGTGGGGCAGTTTAAGCAGATTTTAATATTGATCGTTGTAAATATAAAACTGTCAGCAAGCACGTATATAGTTGCTCTTATTTATGCAAATAGACTGGGCAACCGAAAGAGGCGTTTTATATGTAGTATTTTATAGATGATCTCATCCATATACCAACCGGTGGTACTAACTGAAGAAAACAACACGGCCTTCACTCACTTAAGGTAATCAAAATCACCAGTTTCTTCAGAATTATTAAAATCCGTCTTCGAAGCCGCATAAATTCATCGATCTAACGAAAGCGTGAAGAAATTCCTTCCTACACTTTTGCTTCTTCGATCGTCGTCTTCTGATAACGTTAGACTTAATCGGGTAGGCTAATTAGGCAGTCTGCACGGAAATCTCTTAACTCTTTAAGTTGTTTTTACGAAAACATCTTTTTAAAAAACTTACTCTTTTTTTTCTTTCAACGTCATTTTCCTGGTGAATATTTTCGATATTTTGTAAACTATTGACTTTTGCTTCACTATACCCATTTTTTTGGTAAAATTGCACAAGATTGATTTTTGAATGGTAGAAAAACAATTACAGTCTTGAGTTTAAATATGGTTGGGCACTCTTTCTTTGGAAAAGTTTTCCGTAGTTAAGGCGTAGTCACCAAATACAAATTTCACTCGTCGTCGAGCCCAAGAATTGGGTTTTGTCATTTACTCACGTACTTCTTTTGTGAGCTCATAAAACTGAAACATTTCGGACTGCAAAATTTCGATTCTTGTTTGTATCTTTTTCTTCAGGCCCCGCCGTATGTTATGTTGTATGCAAGAGATGTTTTTTCTATGACCTTGTTCCCAAAATAATATTTGCAAATTGATACTATGATGTAGATCCAAATTGTGTGGGTATCCCCCGGTGGGTCGACTCGTTGATCCATTTAAGTATTGAGGATTATTTTAATGGTTTTGATCTACAAATTTTTATGGCTAATCTCGATAACTATTAAATTAAATATGGTCTAAACGACATTTACGTTTTTGTGGAAATCTGGATTTGGATATATTTTATTAATTCTTTATGCGTACAATTTACATATGTATATATGTATGTTATGCAATTATATACATATGCAATATATAATCGTGAAATTACTTTATGTCGATCACCTCTTCGTTTTACACTGTTCAGAGTCAAGGTCACTCATGTAAATTATGTATGTACAATCATTAACTATCCACTTAGCAATTATCTCTATCCATAACTAATAGATTATTGAGTTAAGCTTGTTTAAACACAGCAATAAAATAAATATTGCTATTTTAGCTCTAAAGAAATAATTTCCTACGGCTTTGGCGGTTTGCCATGAAAACGAACATGAAACAAATCTATTAAGTGTATGTGACGATAACGAAAATTATTATATCGTATCAGCATGCAATTAGAGGTTTAAGAAAGTTGGCACTTTTTATTAAATTTTCTACTTACGACTTGCGCATTTTTCAGGCACTGGAAGGGAAAGGAAGCGTCCAGGTTTACTTGAAGTAATAGTTGTCTGTCTGCTAGCTCTGGCGGGTTGTTTTCTAGCCGCTGCCCGGCCTACTGGTTTTGGTTCAGCTAAGCATGCTGCTATACAGCAAGCAGCTATTATTAAAGCTACCTTCATCTGAAAGAACAAGATAATAACAAAATTAGGTTAATTTTCAATGATATTATTACGTACTATAAAGGATGTTTTCCTGAGTAAGTTGGAAAAAACTTTCATTTGGGCAGTAATAACTATAAAATTAAAATTGCAGATTGAATAAGAAAAAATACACACATTATTAGTGAACAGCTACATACAATTACCAAAAATATCAGAATATAAAATATTATCAAACAATTTTAACCCCAACTATCAATTTTTTTAATATACATCAGATTGTTCGAATTGGGCTTAATAAAAGTTGAGATAGTGGATAAGGTTAAAACAAAGTTAAAGGATGCAAATATTTAAATATAACGATGTAAAAATGAGTTGACATAAATTACAGATGGGACAAGACTAAGAAGTAACAAAAGCAGAAGTAAACGAGCTTAATACCAGTAGTTTTTTCTTTAGAAAACGAGGCGTCTTTTATTCTTCAAACATATGTTGCTACTTTTTTGTACAGAATTAACTAACAAGCTGCTCGTTGGTGTCAAGGTTACAGTAATCTTATAATATACCCATATACAGTTATAAGAATTATTTTTATGCGTACGAAGTCCGCTTTTGAATGGCGAAATGGTAATGAGCGTCTTTTTTAGTGCGTATCCAGTCGTTAAGATGGATCATCATAGTTTTGCCCATTATAGCTCAGACAAGTTTATTTTTAAAAAAGAGTTATTTGACAAATAGGTCCATCGCCAATGAAATATTATGTTTATTTTGAAAAACTCTCAAAATTTTTAAGTTTGGTTACTTTTTCAAATTGAGAATAAGTTTTAGTGGAAAATAAGCTATCTAAAGGTTGATAGTAGTAATACTAATGTTCTTGTTTTATGTATTCTAATTATAAAAGCAAATTCGCGGTTTATTGCTTGAATTGTATCTCAATCAGCGAAGTGGGCACGTCAAAACAGGTGCTATTCGAAGTCACCTGACCGGGCCAGTGAGCCCATCACCTGCAAATCTCACCGCGCCGATCGTCTCGATGAAAAGAAATTAATTAACTGCGAAATGCGACGGTCGTATAATTGCCAAGAGTTACAGGTTGTGCAATGGTTAAAAAGTTCCTGATAACCAACGGCTGGCGTATGAGAAAAATGTCAAACCGGACGAGGTGTTCACTTTCGGAGGACAGGTACAGCCGCGCTCAACGCAGAAACGAGTAAAGATAAATTTAAAGAAAAAATACTCCTGCACATAGTCGCGAAAGAAGTAAGACAAGCAGCTTTCGGTCAGATAAGCAGCGCCTTAATATCCAACATTTTATTTTGCAAGATTCGGTGTCAAGGCTGCTCCACCGATCGTAATTAAATGCTATTTATCACAAAATGATGCTCCTAAGAGATATGCTGACATCCAATATATAAATCTCTGGCAGGAATGTCTAGAGAACAAAAAAATCGCATTTCATCTTTTAATATTTTTTGTTCGAATATTTTCATCATTTCAGCTTTATCTCGTTTTATCCGAATATTTCCACTCCTTAAAAAAATTTAGTAGGTATGCTAATTCTCCTAATTAGCTGCATATATTAATATAAGTGCAGTCCAGCAAATTATTTGAATTATAAATAACAATTTTTTTCGTAAGATAAGATATTTGGCAGTTATTTGTCGAACTCTGCACTTTTGGGATTAATTTGAATTTCACGAGATATTTGTGATAACTAAATAGGTTAAGGTCAAGTGGATGCTATCGTAAAAAATTGCAATTCTTAAAGGAAAACTGCTTGTTCAAGTTTTAAGTTGATATATAATAAATTATCAGAATTGTTAAGTGTCGATAAGAAATGACAAAGCATTCAATATTACTTGAAGCTTGTAGTTATTTATAGGGTTTTAAAGTACTCGACCACACAGAACAGAAAATAGGAATTCAGAGGAGGTAAAACTGATAAATTTAATGCTGAGCTAATAAATATTAGCGGATGAAAAAATTGTTATTATGTATTTTGAACTTAAATCTTATCAAGTAGATAAGTCCGTCTTGAGACGAAAAGTTATTGTACTTTGCACACACAATATATTTTAAAAAGACTACGTAAGAAAATTGCAAATATTATTTACGAATTATTGTTAGGGGACTACGTTGAAATGGAAATGGATAATAATTTGGAATGAATTCTATATCAAAAGTTTCAGAAAATAAGCCTTTAAAAGTAAAATTACCGACCCATCAGAGTTGAGATATTAGGAAACGAATAAGAAAGAGTAAAAATATAATAATAATAGATATTCCATGAAAAATTGGTGTAAAATCTTATAGAGTCACCCATCTTAAATTTGTATAAATAATATCGCTTATTCATTTCGATAACTTTATTTTTTGGGCTAGAAGTTATCCAAATCATTAATTTCTTCATATTTCCTTGCCGGTAAATTTTTGTAACCATTACAGTACAGCGGCAATTTCAACAATGAGCAGAGAAAATTAAAGAATAATTGAAAGAGGTAAGAAAGCGAACTACTCTTTCTAAAGACGTTTCCACTTCCTATAATTACCTCCTACTTTATTATCATTGATAGTGAAATTTAATTACATATTCCATCAGATTGATAAATCTATCAAACCAATCTATAAAAGCATACGAATTTGAATCACTATACAAAATCAATCAGAGCTAGTGACAATTTTAACGACTAGGTGAAGAAATCGAAATTGCGAGTATCGTACATAAGGAAATCATAAAAGCAAGGCAGCAACAAAAGGTTCGAACTAACCACCTAATTAAACACCTTTTCAGACACCTCAAGGGAAAGCAGCGAAGAAGGTATGCAGCCTACATAAACTGATTTTGCACTTGCACTAGCAGACGCACGATCGTCCTATTGATGTCAGGCCGCCCACCACCAGTTTTAAGATAACTTCAAGAGGTATCCACAAGAAAACGGGTAAGCTGTCCAAGAAAAGTTTTCACTTTCATCCCATTAAAAAAAATTTTATATTCTCCAATAAATTCGGAAAAGGTCCCAAAATCACAGAAATACACTTCGACTCACTGTAACTGGTCAGAAAAGTTCACAAGGTCACTTTATGGACGACACAAAGTATTTTTGTATGTTTCACTAACGATCGAGGATACTATTAATTCGGTATGTCCTTTAAGGATGAATTCATAATCCACAGAAATTTCGGTGGTGTCTTAAACGGATGCTTACCTTGAAGTTTTTTTTAAAAAAAACTGAACACAAGCCTGCGGTTTTAAGGTAAAACCAAACGTCGTAACACCTCAACGAAAACAAAAGTTAAATTTGCCAGGTAAAGCGGTTTTATAGGTGCCTATAACTGAACGAACACAACCTTAAATCGCCCAGAAAATTGGTATGGGAAGTCTTGAGCGCGTCACTGACCCACGGTGGGGCGCTTATTAGCAGGAGTCATCGCCAGTTCATCGCTTGTTACCTGAAAAGAAGTCCACGCCAAAGACCAGTTTCTTGGTTTCTAAGACGCGATCATGCATGTGATCGAGCCAGCCAAAGATCGGGTGGTGGCACACCTGACAAATGTCCGCGATCGTCGTTTCAAAGCAAAACAGCAGACCTCTAAGAAGCCCCAAATCACAATCGAAGAAGCTGGGGACGAGCTCGGACGGGGAGAGCTATCCCCACAAGTCTTCAGGGGTCCGTCTTCCTCCGAAGATTCACTTGGAGGAGTGCGCCAAGACGTTTCTGCAAAGAACCCTGCTTCAATTGCTGGTGCTAACTGCTTCACTCGCTGATGACACCGATACTCTCTAGTTCCGGAACTTGGTTTGTTTCACGTTTCTAAGAGCTTCTGAGAAAAATGTTCGATGGGTTTGAAATAATTACGACAGCATGTGATGACAAATAACCGGCAATTGTAATTAATTGCCCACATCTCGCGAGTTTAGAGGCTGAAATTGAATTCTTAAGAAAACCAGCAAAAAATCTAGATCCGTTAAAGAAGCATTTAAGGCATCTGGTTTATTTTGATTTCTTGCTTTGAAGATGACTGGGCGGTTCTGCTCAGGGGCAAAATAGAAGATGAAGTTGTTTGGAAAATTTTCTGTTTATTTTGTATTTTGCACAATAACTTTGCTTTCTTCCGCATTGAGATATTACAAGCATCATTTCAATAAATAGAAGATCATCTTTCGCGGAGATGTTGTTTCCGAGCATAAAAAAGAAGCATTTTTAATGGATTATATCGATCGGACCGAGCAATCGTTACCTAACGTCGTTAATTATGTATGGACTATAGATTAACTGGTATTTGCCGCTTCGAGTGATTTCGAATTATATTAGATATTAATGCCTCCCTTTCTTTTCACGATGTACAGTTGACGTAATAAAGAACATTTAAAAAAAATTCACACGTGTAATGCTTATAGCTTAAGCATTTAAATTTTTTTTTAATGCTCCTTAGACAGAATTTAAAACTTATAATGTGAAATTTTCTTTTTTAGATTTCAATTTCACAATATTTTTCTAGATATAAATTGATATAAATATGTAGTAAATTTTATCTATACAAAAGTGAACTGTATTTAAAAATTCTTAATACAGCTGCGGCTACAAGCATTGACCAAAAAGACAAAAAATTACAACAATTACAACTTTAAGGTGAAAGCGATTGCAAACGACAGCGCTCATAAACTGTGTTAAATGCCTGTTAGGGTTCAGTACTTCGACTTTAATTAGTGCATAAAGAGAGAAACCCTTCGAAGCAATTAATTGCCTACTAAAATGCAAGAAGTGACTACATATGAATAGTCGTGATGATTAAGCTCGTAAACCAATCAGATACAGCCGTTGGATGCAACGTTTAACTTTCTACTGCAACTAAATCTAATCGTAGAAGACCTTTTCTAATCACAGTAAATTAAGATAATTGCCTTTCATGTAAGAGTATATCACTAGTTTCCGATTATTATGTAAAACATGCAATGTATATATTTGTAGTAATTATTCTGACATGATATTATTTTCTTCGCCTATAATTCTAAGGTTACATTTACATAGACGCTTATTAATCAAGATTAAATAATGAATTCTTAGTACTGTCTAACTAATTTTTAATCAGAAAAAAAATTAAATTCAAATAGTAGTGCCTGTTATAACAGAAAAACATTTTTGTGAAGGTGGTTAAGATTAATTTAAAGTGAAAATAACTAACCACAAGTTGGTTATGAATGTGACATATTTAAAAAAGTTTAATCATTAATTATACTTAATTAAGAAAAATCATTCCATCAAACCATTTGCGGCTTTAAAATTAAATTAAATATCACCGCTTAATTTGTCAGACTTATTTTTGCATTAATTTAGCATTTTATTAAAAGCGACAAAGGAAAATTCTTTTAAACCGATAAGTGTGTGTATGTAAAACATATTAACCAAAAATAAAAAAGATACATTTTTTTCATTTTCCTTATCTTTTTCTCATTGGGACGCAAAAATATTTATTTACACCATAACAAAAAGCGCCAGCCGAAGACCTTGAATTTTTCGAAGACTCCCCCTTTCCGGGTATTGCAAAACAGACTGTACATTTTGATGCCGATTTAAATAAAAAAACATAAGAAAACAAAAGAAGAAGAGACCGACAGAAAAGAAGAAATCGCTTTTATGCCTCCGCGTTTTTCGAAGTGTTGTGATTAAGATCCGCATCAAGCATGCGGCTGCAAGCCTCGGGCGAAAAATGCATTATAATTGACGACTTAATAATAATTAATGGCTTGAGAATTACTATAAAAATGAAACCTAGTCATTTATAGAAGTTAAAACGCTTCCGCCAAAAGTCTGTATAGCATGTAAGTGGATATTGAATTGAATAGCAGTTAAAAATAAAAAATTAATTGCCCAAGATTCATGTTGCAATAGTATAAAATAGTACAAGATAAATCCTTCAGATTTCAGTTAATAAGTGCAAGTTTAGCACGCCTTTTATAATAACCGAAATATCGAGTTTTTGAATAAGCTCACACTATTCCTTTTTATAAACCAAAAATTGTTGGTTTGCAACGATCTCTGCCAACTTGGCTATTTATGTTGAATTACGAAGCATACAATAAATCATCAAAACGATTTTTGACAAATATTCTTACATTAACTTAGAGCGACTAATCCGAACTTGGTCGCACCTTTTGCACGTTGAGATGATCTCACGACTATCTCATCGAAATCCATTCAAAACGAAGAGGCAGCAATATCGAAAGCCTTGTAAGATATTTGCATAAAAAATTGTGCAGAGACATAGAATCAGGCAGGCAATTAGTGAAAATGAAAGCAAAACAGGTTACCATCCATCTTAGGCCGTTTATGTTGGATACAGAATTGTAATGAATTCCAAAAAATGTTTTTTATTATTGTTATAAGACGCGACTCTTCGAAATTGAAGAGACACGGGTCGGTCAGGTCGGTGATAAGCTGAAAGATTAATTAGATGCAAAATGCCGCATGGGGTGTATGATGACCATTCCGGTTATCTGCTCCAGGTGGTACCAGGACTTAACATTTGAACCTAGCAACTGCCGGGCAACGACTTCTATCTAAAAAAACAAGAAGTCTTCATTGTCCCAACCCAGTTTTTTGCTATTTGATTATCATTTGGTTTGTTCACTTTATTTATCAACATTTTAGAACTTTCCATTTGAAAGGAGGATTAAACCAGTTCTTCACATTAAAAGAACATTCAAAATTGATTTTTTATTTTCGTTTTTCAATCAGTTTTGCTTTATTTTCCGACTTTTGATAGTATGTATTAAGCTGGGCTTTTCATTGGTAAAATATGGGAGCAAAAAATTAAATATCTAAGAAAATGCGTATACGCTAACTTTGATAAATGGTTCATCAATGAAAAATCAAAATTTTATAATGTATGCCATTTGAAAAGACATTGGGATTTTTAGCGAAAGAAGACGAATTTTTGACCCGCGACGAGAGAGGTTTGGACTCTTCGCAAAATCGTAAACAGCTCACGTGATTGAAAACCATTAAATATTATGGTTTTTCCGAAAACAAAAATAAATACAAAAAACAACAAAGAAGAAGGTATAAAACCTTATCTATCTATGGATTTGGAAATTATGCTTTGCTCTGCAAAAATATTACAATATATATATTTTTGTAATCTTGTATAAAAGTTTCTTAACATAATCACATTATTCATTATTTTGGGATTCCGTTAAAAATGAACTTTATTCGAATTCAAATTTATGCACAAGTTTACAAGTTGGCGCCATTTACATGTTTTGTATTTTTTGAAAATATTTTTCCCACAGACTTGTCGTTGTGAATTAAAGTTTACAAGGTTAAAGTAATTTATTTTTTGAATGGCGATAAATTAAATTACCATAATCATAAACTACCAAATGACGTAAAATATCGAATGAACAATATTATAAAAGGTAAATCCGGGAGATACATATGTATGTTCTATTTGTTTCATTAATTTCAATTAACCGCCCCTAATAAAACTCCCTTCTTTTTTCGTTCTGGAATATTCCGGCGATTCATTTAAGGCGTATTTCCTCACCTCACTTGCTAAATCAAAAACCTTTAAGATCACTCCTCCTCCGAATTTTTTAAAAAATGAGAAGACACCTTGCTCGGACAGTGGCATTCCGATCCGGCGCAAGTCCTCGAATTATTTTTAATATTTATCGCATCCGTCCCGACAAATGCAACAGAGTCTTGAATCTTGTGATCTTAACCTTTTTGACATTTTTTTTAGTGATCGCACTCAACACAGAAATTTTTTTAAATATTTTTCTTATGGCCGAGCTCGACCAGAAAGACATGGGGATAATCTCGAAGACGCTGGATTAACTGGTGAATAAATCACCGCGGATGGTCTTGTCTGCACCGTCCGGTCGTGTGGAGCCAGATAGCGGTCATTTCGCGTTACCTTCGGGGGCTTCTTAACGATTAGAGTTTATCTGCCCCAGAGTGATGAAGGTGAATGGACAAAATTATATTTAGTTGTTCAGATGGCTCTAAATCGATTTGGTCCATTGCTCAATGGGTTGATCTCAGATACTGGAATGCAAGGAGGAGCCCAGACAATTACAACTTTCGATTACAAAAATCTTTTGTGCAGTAGCATCTCAAGGATAAGAGTCTAATGGAGAGATCTAATAAGATTTTGATAAGCGTGCTGCAGCTGTTGCAGAATACTTTCATACACATATATTTCGTCTTTTTCTTAGAAAGACGACACCTGGTGTGTCAGGTACGTCACGACCTTTCTCGGTTTTATGCAGCCATTGCCTCGTGGGGCCTGTGCTTAATGAAGAAGCCACGTAAAAACAAGTAACGCTCCAGTGGGTGTTCTTGAACGCACGATTTTTCTGGAAAGTATGAGACTATTGACTTCTTAGAAATATGTGTAATTAATTATGTTTTATGGTCATCTCTGCAATGTAATGGCAAAGTGCATACTTGTTTCATTTTGCACCAGCGTTGCATGCAAAACGTGTCCATTTAAACGGCTTCCATTTTAACTCCGGTAGCTTGAACTGCAGAAATTCGTTCAGATAGTTCACTTTAGCACACGCCTTCCATTCCAATGCTCATTGAATCTGAATCGCTATTATTAATCATTTCCTTCTAGGAAGTCGTCTTATCAGCATAAGCCGATTTGATTTCGATATTAGTAATTTGGGAGTCACCGTTAAATGGATTTTGGAAGGGCACCGAATAATCATCGTTAAGTCTTCCCGATTTGTCTGGCTTCTTCAATTCGAGCAGCGAAATCGTGCGATATGGAGGCATTTTTTTATGTAATCATGCTTCGCTTATCTAAGACGCACGGTGTAACGCCAATTTAGCCGTTAAAGAAAGTTGTATCATCATCAAAGGTCAAGGTTATGTTTTTCGTCGCTTGTTTTCTGAAGATATTTTCTTTTTTGTATTTCTGTATGATGAGGCTCCAAAGGCAGCCTCTACTTCTTTTTCAGTGAACTCAAAAATGTTACAGTTTGAATACTTTAGCGATATATGCTGAGATTTCTCACGAAATTCCAGTTCAAAGGTGTACTGGCCTGAACTTTGATAATTTGAAGATATAAACACATTTAAAATTTATACGGTAGCTAGGAATATCTTTTTTTAGTTATCATTATACCAGTTGTTTTTTCCAGTTTTGATTTGAATTTGAATATTGAAATCTGATATGCAATGAATCATTATGGCGTTAGGATTTTCATTATTTGAAAGTAATATTTTTTTGTTAGTTAATATATGTATTGGCGTTGTGTCATCGATCTGTAAGATATGATTTATTAAATCTTTTGCTCTTCTTTATCATTTTTAAAATCAATGTTATATTTTGATGTAACAAAAATGCCAAAAATACCAATAGAAGATCAAAAATTGTAAATAGAATAAAAAGATAATAATTTGCTTGGGGCCTTAATGTTTATGATAGATATTTAAATGAGAATCATCATAATTTATTATCATTTTTTATATATTGTATATTGTTTACATTTGTACTAGTACCTCTAATGTCAAAAGAAGATTATTTATCAAAAAAGTTGATAAGAACTTAAACACGTTTTTGTATTACTTCTATTTAATTAAAGTTGCGAATTAATTAAGTCAAAGAGGGTGTTTTTTAAACTTTGATCCCATTTGTAACCACAAACATTAATCTCAAAAGCGACTAAACGATTCTTTAGAATTCAGATAATGTAAAATATTTTTTTATATTTTTACACAATTAGTCTTTACAGTCATTACTCTTATCAAGAGTAATCATATTGATACTGAGGTTATCAATTTATTTTTCTGTATAGTTTAGAGTTGTTTGGTAAAAAACAATAGTACTAAGCAGCAAAGAGAATTGACTGGATTGGAAGCTGAGCTAAGTCCTCTTATATATTAAACTCTACATACTCCTACAAGTAAGAAAAGCATTATATTTTGCTCTTTTCGAGTGTAACAAGTTATCCGTTCAGTGAGAAATAAACATAACGTAGAAATTGCAATGGATTGATTTAAAAAGTACTGATTAAAAATGGACTGTATAAATATACTGCAAGTGAAATTTGTTTATAAAAGGGCATTTTTAAGTGTTAAAAATAATTAAAAAAAAATTCTTCAAAACAAAAAGATATGAATTTATATTTTGTGTAGTAAATCTTAGTGCTTCATTTAAAATATTTTTGTTTAAATTAGTGTGTATTTGACCTGCTCTTGGAAATCCTGAATCATACCAATTTCTTTGAGATAAAACATTTAAGCAATGTGGATGTTTTTTGGATTACTTTTTGTCTTCCTAGCTTTGCTAGATTATTATCAGAAACGAAGTGTTGATAAGCGAAGCAACATCCCTGGCCCTGTAATTCTTCCCATCTTTGGCAATGTTCTGCAATACTTAAATCATACCGCCGAATGTAAGCAATCGAACCTTTTTATTATATTTTTATTTTTTGATTTATATCTAACTTCGCAATGCAGCACTATTTGAAAAAGATGCACAAAATTTTGAAGAATACAAAGGAATATATCGTACATGGGCCTTTAATCATCACTTTGTTTCTATAAATGATCCAAAAGATCTTGAGCCAATTATAAAAAGCTCAAGACATATCGAAAAAAATCTAATGTACAATTTTCTCAAACCGTGGTTAAAAGAAGGTCTTCTTTTAAGTAATGGAAAAAAATGGTTCCAGCGAAGAAGAATCATTACACCGGCTTTTCACTTTTCTATGTTGGAGCAGTTTGTGCAAATATTTGACGAACAGAGCAACATTTTGGTTAAGCAATTAAAACCGCACGAAGTTGATGGAGAATCATTTGATATACACAATTACATTGCACTTGCTGCATTAGATGCAGTTTCAGGTGAGCGTGATTGCAATTTTATCTAGATAAATTTTAGAAGTGGAAAAACCTTTTCAAAATATGTAAACATTTCGTGTATTGCAGAGAGTGCACTTGGAATAAAAATAAATGCTCAAACAAATTCGGAGTGCGCTTATGTTAAGGCAATTCAAGAGTAAAGCACGCCTTCGTAGATTTGCCTTCTTAATAATAAAATAATTTTCTTTTGTAGTTTTAGTTTAATTATAACTGAACGTTTCGTTAAACACCACCAAAGAAACGATAACGCTTTTAAGATTTTTTCATTTTTTACAAAGCGAAGACATGATAAGATTTTAAAAGGTCTTCATTCCTTCACACAAAGAATTATTGAGGAAAGACGAAAAACGCTTCAGGAAGAAATAAATATGCCTCCAAATAGTAGGGGTATGAGTAGAATTATGATATAACAAGTTATTTTAATCTTAATTCTAATGTAGAAGACGGCTTTGAACAGAAAAAAAGACCAACATTTCTGGATTTACTTTTGCAAACAACTATTGAGGGAGAATCTCTTTCTAATGACGACATACGAGAAGAAGTAGATACCTTCACCTTCGAAGGACATGATACAACCACTTCAGGGATCTGTTTTACACTTTTCCTAATATCAAGACATCCAAAAGTACAAAAGAAAATTTTTGAAGAGATTAGGGAGATTTTTGGAGATGACAAGACAAAATCACCTTCTTACAAAGATCTACAAGAATTAAAGTACACTGAATTAGTGATTAAAGAAAGTCTACGAATGTACCCGCCTGTTCCATTAATAGGAAGAAAAGCAGATGAGGATATAGAGATTGGTGAGCGATTACAACTTTCATTTCATTAAAAATGTTTAACGTAATCGATTCTTTAGGAGACAAAATCATACCATTTGGGACATCAATTTTTATTAACTTGTTTCGAATAATGAGAAATCGTCAGTACTTTACCGGTCCAGATGAGTTTATTCCCGAAAGACATTCTGGCGAAACGAGTGCAGACACTCTAAATCCATTCGCTTATATCCCTTTTAGTGCTGGACCAAGAAATTGCATCGGGCAAAAATTCGCCATGTTAGAAATGAAGAGCATGATCACCAAAGTTCTTAGACATTACGAACTTCTGCCTCTCGGGAAAGATTTAAGACCTGTAGTTAGCGTTGTTCTCCGATCAATCACAGGGTTTCAAATGGGACTGTCCCCACGAGTCTATTAATAGTTAATATATCGTAATTTCTATAGTTTGCCCCTTTTTAAAAATATAGGTAATCCAAAACAATCGGCTAGCGCGAGGAAAAGATTATCTGATAATACATTTAATCAGTAGTTACGAAATTTCTTCTAAAACATTTTCTAACTTCTTCTCATTATCTTTCTTATACTTAGGTAAACATTAAATTTTTTTAATTCATTATTATCTAATAAAAACAAAAATACTCGTAGTTAATATATTTTACTTGTATTTTTTTTTACGATGCGCAATCAATAGTCGTATGTATCAGAAGGTAATCGAACTGATATAAATTTTATCAATTAAGGTGTTCATTACGTTCAAAAGTTATTTCACTAAGAGCAATAGTTGCAATCGGAAAGGAGAGTTAGGAAGATTGAATTGAAGGAATCCGAGGAAAATTCGAAATACTTATTCGGTGTGAGCAGTAGGTTCATAAAAAAGTGACAGTTTATCAAAACTTAATCTTTCTATTTTGAATATTAATTTTATTTTTTATGCTATTCACTGTGTTAGTAACGATAATGCGCTTGCAACAAAATATTTCTTGACTGAGAGCCGAATTACTTACTTACAAAATGCAAGGTGCTATTATAAATGTGATTTAATTAGAAAACTTATTTACTATTAGTGGTAGTTTTGAGATTTTTTAAATATCTCGTCATAGAAATCGTGTTTGTGCATAACGAAAATTAGAAATATCTGCGCGTAATTTAAACATCGTGAAAACAAATTCGAAATGTGGATGTTTATCGGATTATTAGTTCTTTTCCTAGCACTGCTAGAGTATTATCGAATTATAAGATGGGATATGAGAGCCAACCTTCCCGGCCCTAAGCCTTATCCTATTGTTGGAAATATTCTGCATTATATAAATCTTACACCTGAAAGTAAGTACACAATTTTTACAGGTCCGCATATGTAAATATTTGCACTATATTTTATTACTTTTATTACACAGCTTTGCTAGAGCAAGTTAAAGTAGAGATTAAGAAATATAAAGGAATGTACCGCGCCTACATTTTAGGGCAGTTTTATGTTGCCGTGTCCGATCCAAAAGATATTGAACCTATTGTAAATAGTTCTCGGCACATGGCCAAAAATGAAATATACGACGCTATTAGACCTTGGCTGAGAGAAGGTTTACTTGTTAGTCAAGGAGCAAAGTGGTTTAAGCGGAGGAAAGTTATAACACCAGCTTTTCATTTTTCAATGTTGGAGCAGTTTGTACAAATATTTGACGAGCAGAGCAGTATTTTGGTTGAGAAATTGAAGCCCCATGCTGCAAATGGAGAAGTGTTTGATATTAACAATTACATTGCCCTGGCCGCTTTAGATGCAGTTTCAGGTGACTTGGAACAATTCTATAAACATTTTGCTAACAAATAATTTATGCTTTATAGAAAGTGCTCTTGGCATTCAAATAAACGCTCAAACTAATAAGGAATGCGAATATGTTAAAGCAATTCATGAGTGAAGAATTAATTTTTTTAGTATTAATTTTATAATTACTTAATTTATTATTTTAGGATCAGCCCCATTATCACTGAACGTTTTATAAATCACCATCAACGCAATGATATCGCTTTCCAACTTTGTTCATATCCTACTAAAAAACGACATGATAAACTTCTCAAAGTATTACATGCCTTTACACAAAATATAATTGAAAAAAGAAGAGAAGCATTACAAAAGCAAATGAATGCACCTAACAATGACTTCAATGAAGGTAATATTTTATATTTTTTAATGTAAAAATTAAAATAATTGGTTCGCCTTCAAGATAATGACATTGGAAAAAAGAAAAGGTTAGCATTTCTAGACTTACTTTTGCAAACTACCATCGATGGAAAGCCTCTTTCTAATGACGACATACGGGAGGAGGTCGATACCTTCACCTTCGAAGGACATGATACAACCACTTCAGGGATCTGTTTTACACTTTTCCTAATATCAAGACATCCAGAAGTACAAGAGAAAATGTTTGCAGAGATTAGGGATGTATTTGGGGACGACAAGACAAGACCTGCTTCCTACAAGGACCTTCAACAATTAAAGTACACTGAATTAGTGATTAAAGAAGGTCTGCGAATGTATCCGCCCGTTCCAGTCATAGGCCGAGTAATAGATGAGGACTTGAAGATTGGTAACCAATTAATATTATTATTCATCTTAACCTTTTTTTTGTATATAATTAATACTTTAGGAGACAAATACTTGGCACCTGGAACATCAGCTGTTTTGCTTTTGCTTTTAGCCATGAAAAATCCTGAATACTTTCCTGACCCCGATAAATTTATTCCTGAACGACATTCTGGCGAAACGGGCGCAGATACTCTAAATCCATTCGCTTATATTCCGTTTAGCGCAGGACCTCGAAATTGCATTGGACAAAAATTCGCCATGTTGGAAATGAAGAGCATGATCACCAAAATTCTTAGGCACTACGAACTACTGCCACTCGGAAGAGATTTAAGGCCTATAGTTAGCATTGTTTTACGATCTGTTACTGGCTATGAGATGGGATTAAAGCCTCGATTATATTAGTTATCTTATCTACACTAGGTATAAAATAATAAGTAAGAAGCGACAGAAATTTAAATAATGTTTTAAGAACTTGATGTACAACTTAACAAATTATATAAATACAAAATTCCATTAGTGGATTTAATGTTCTCAAAATTGTAATTTTTTCATATTTTAAATAAATTGCATTTCATTTGAAAGCTTTTACATGCATACTATGTCTGCTTCGAACATTTCATAAAAGCAAAAATGAAAAGTATTTCAATAGAAAATATATTCACCTAAATCGCAAAATATCAACCATAAGATCAATACGCACAAGCCCAAATAAATATGGCTAGTCCTTGACGTAGATATGTATATAAATCATTGCTCTAGGTTAAATGTACATTCTCGTATCTCGTTCCAAATAAAATAAAAACATAGCCTTGGAAAAACGTTGCGATAATTTCACAAGAAATAAACAAAAAAAATCTAAGTACATATAAATTTATTATTTTCATTATAATTCGTCATTATTCTCATGACTTTTTATTCAACCATAAATTGATATCAATTTAAAGCCTCAGATAGTTTTTTGAAAAGAGAGGGAATTAAAAAAAAAGCGATGATTACGCATCCATTACATTTTTAATCAGAACAATGTTTATATAATAACAACATTTAATTTTTCATTCTAACGTTAGGTTTGATAAAGACAGCTCCGCGAATTTAGTAGAATTAAAAAGACATTCATCGGTTCGAGTTTTATACCTTTGCATTTTGAAGATTTTATATAATATATAATTAAAGTCTTCGTTCTAGCGACGATCGATCAATGGCAATTATGTTTTAATTTTAAATTTAATTAAAGGTGCATCCTTAACCAACAAGTCGTTGAAAACACTTATTTAGCATTTAGTTCTTGTAATGAAACGCTTACTGCATATGTGAAAAAGTTTATCTTCTCCAGTTTAAATCTGATTTCGTTTGTGGAGTGAAATTAAAAAGATATAAATAACATGTTGTGAAACTGTCATACTCACGCATTGGAATATATTGGATTATATCCACTTCTGAATTTGAAAATGTACTCCTTGTGGCTACTTATCGCATTATTAATTCTTTTCCTAGCACTGTTAGAGTATTATCATATTATAAAATGGGATATCAGAGCTAACCTTCCTGGTCCGACAATTTATCTCATTTTTGGAAATATTTTCCAGTATTTTAATCTTACTCCTGAAAGTAAGTAATTTTTACGGACCTTAATGTGAATTTACACTAAATTTTATTAATTTTATTAAACAGCTTTATTGGAGCAAATTAAAGTAGAGTTTAAGAAATATAAAGGAATGTACCGCGCCTACGCTTTCGGGAGATTTTATGTTTTCGTTCACGATCCAAAAGATATTGAACCTATCATAAATAGTTCCCGAAATATAGCTAAAAATGCAATATACCACTCAATTAGGCCCTGGCTGAAAGAAGGTTTACTTGTTAGTCAAGGAGCAAAGTGGTTTAAGCGGAGGAAAGTTATAACACCAGCTTTTCATTTTTCCATATTGGAGAAATTTGTGCACATATTTGACGAGCAGAGCAGTATTTTGGTTGACAAATTGAAGCCCCATGCTGCAAATGGAGAAGTATTTGATATTAACAATTACATTGCCCTGGCCGCTTTAGATGCAGTTTCAGGTGACTTGGAACAATTTTATAAACATTTTGTTAACAAATAATTTATGCTTTATAGAAAGTGCTCTTGGCATACAAATAAACGCTCAAACTAATAAGGAATGCGAATATGTTAAAGCAATTCACGAGTGAAGAATTAATACTTTTAGTATTAATTTTATAATTATTTAATTCATTTTTTAGAATCAGCCCTATTATCACTGAACGTTTTATAAATCACCATCAACGCAATGATATCGCTTTCCAGATCTGTTCATATCCTACCAAAAAACGACATGATAAACTTGTTAAAATATTACATTCTTTTACACAAAATATAATTGAAAAAAGAAGAGAAGCATTACAAAACCAAATGAATGCACCCTACAACGACTTCAATGAAGGTAACCTTTTATATTTTTTTATATAAAAGGATAGTAGATAATAATTAGTTCGTGCTCAAGACAATGACATTGGAAAAAAGAAGAGGTTAGCATTTCTGGACTTACTTTTGCAAACTACCATCGATGGAAAGCCTCTTTCTAATGACGACATACGGGAGGAAGTCGATACCTTCACCTTCGAAGGACATGATACAACCACTTCAGGGATCTGTTTTACACTTTTCCTAATATCAAGACATCCAGAAGTACAAGAGAAACTGTTTGAAGAGATTAGGGAGGTATTTGGGGACGACAAGACAAGACCTGCTTCCTACAAGGACCTTCAACAATTAAAGTACACTGAATTAGTGATTAAAGAAGGTCTGCGAATGTACCCGCCCGTTCCAGTCATAGGCCGAGTAATAGATGAGGACTTGAGGATTGGTAACCAATTAATATTATTATTCATCTTAACCTTTTTTTTGTATATAATTAACACTTTAGGAGACAAATACTTGGCACCTGGAACATCAGCTGTTTTGTTTTTGCTTTTAGCCATGAAGAATCCTGTGTACTTTCCTGACCCCGATAAATTTATTCCTGAACGACATTCTGGCGAAACGGGCGCAGATACTCTAAATCCATTCGCTTATATTCCGTTTAGCGCAGGACCTCGAAATTGCATTGGACAAAAATTCGCCATGTTGGAAATGAAGAGTATGATCACCAAAATTCTTAGGCACTACGAACTACTGCCACTCGGAAGAGATTTAAGGCCTATAGTTAGCATTGTTTTACGATCTCTTACTGGCTATGAGATGGGATTAAAACCACGCACATATTAGCTATTAGTTTTGGTTCGGTTAAACTGATAAGACTTAAGAGATGTCGTGAAACTTTTTTGTACATAAAAGCCAGATGTGTAACTTGATAATCCCTGCTAAGTTGTTATTAAAGTACTGATAATATAAATGTTATTTGTTGTTTTAGTAAAATGTTTTTGAGCATGTAAAATCAGAAAACTGTATGTCAAGATAAAGCAGTTTGAAGTTATGGATGCTGTTTGTATGCAACTAACAAAACTCGAACGAATTTCTTTTTTGTCGATCCGATGTGTATTTCGCGAGTTATTCGAACTTTCCTGAGCTTTTTTTACAGGCTGTATTGTATATCTTTCCATCCAGAAATCTGCAAAGACGTTTTTCTCAGAATGAAAGCAGAAAAATAAGTTTAGGTTTTAGGCTTTTGTATTTGGTTATCCCTAATTTAGTTATATATAAGAAAAAGGTATAGCTGAAGAATCGTCAAAAAAATAAGAATAAATATTCCCTTAATTCCCATCAGGATTTCGTCCTAATGGAAATAAAAAGTATATTTTATTTTTCCCTGTTTACATTAGTTGAACATTCACATAAACTCTCTTATACTGAAACGAATTTTTTATATCAATACAACCAGTTCGACTAAACATATGACAACAGTTTTTTTCAGCGATTGGTTTATTAAGGCAATAATAATATTTAGTTCGATGAAGCCTAATCATAGATAATATAACACAAAACAATGACAAAAGTTTAAAATTGCTAAATACCTTTGATTACTGCATCGCGGGGTATTGCCCAGATAAGGTATCATGTAATTATTGGTGAAAGTTCAATACTGCTCCTAATAATTAGTCTACAGCTTTTTTGAAATGATTGTGCTATCACCTCAAAAACATTCATTTAGACAGCAATTGCGAAAAGTAAAAAACATGAGCTTCATTTCCTATTAATATATAGTGTTTGACAGTGATACATACCTTATCGCATTTATTTTTCATAATATTGCAGATAATTTGAATCCATGATATAATTTTAAATAGACAGTATCAGTTAACAAGGCGAATCGAAAGCAGTAAAAGGAGAGATGACAACTCTGCTTCGGTGAATATAAATAGAAATATTTCTAAAGGTTCTTTCTAACGATGCGCAGAAAATTAAAGCTGTGATTTATTGTAATACTTGTGCATTTTAAAATTTTTCGTATGTATATGTACATATACTGAAAGGAAGTGAGCAAAAACAGTCACTAAAGCAATGTGTTCTTTATAAAAAAATTTGGCCATTTAAAGTAATAAAATAACAACCTTAATTAAACGTCGTTTATGGCTAATTGACAAGAAAGGTTCCAAATATTACCTTACAGATAACATTTTGTAATCAAATAATTATTGTTATCATTTTTGAAACACAATATAGTGACTCCAAAACAATGGCAAATAAAATTGTTGATTAAAGATTGTTCGCACCCTTGATCTAAAATCGTGCGTAAAGTCGCGTGGCTTTGTTTACAATTTATACGCAAACAGTTCCTCAATGTTTTTCCATATAACTTTGTGAAGTTTTTCTGATATATTTATTTAATTTCAGACTATCATCATGTGGCTTTTAGTAGGATTATTCATAATTTTATTGGCGATTCTTGATTATCAGAGAAAAAGACGTGTGGACAACTATTGCAACATTCCTGGTTTGCCAATCATTCCGTTTTTGGGAAATGTGCATCAATATGTAAATCATAGTCCTGAATGTAAGACATCAAATTTTCGAATTATTTGTTTTCAAATAAATTATTTTCTTTTCCAGCAATGGTTGAAAAGGTAAAGGAAGATTTCAAAAAGCATGGCAATATAATTCGCATTTGGACTTTTTTTCGATTTGATTTGCTTGTGAACAATGTTGAAGTTATAGAACATGTCCTGAACAGCTCCAAACATATTGAAAAAAATGATATGTACAAATTGCTCAGACCATGGCTAAAGGAAGGACTACTCCTAAGTACTGGATCGAAGTGGTTTCACCGCAGACGAATTATTACTCCAGCATTTCACTTTTCTATTTTGGAACATTTCATTCAAATTTTTGACGAGCAAAGTAATATTTTGGTTGAAAAATTAAGACCTGTAGTTGGGGAAAACAAAGTGATCGATATAAATGAGTACATTACTTTAGCAGCGCTGGACGCAGTTTCTGGTAAAATTCAATGTTTAGTTGTTAATATCTTAATTTACAATTAGGAGTTTTTTTTTCAGAAAGTGCTTTAGGCATAAAAATCAATGCCCAATCGGATCCAGATTGTGAATACGTAAAAGCTATTGCCGAGTAAATAAATTCAATTATTTTTATGTTGACACTATCAAATTTTTTCTTTGTACTTGTTAGGTTAAGTGTTATTGTACCCGACAGATTTCTAAAAGTTAGTCACTTCTTTGATGTCACGTTTGCAACTTTAGGAATTTTTGCAAAAAAACGTCACGATAAGCTACTTCACACACTGCATTCATTCACAGAAAAAATAATTAAGGACCGAAAAAAAGCCCTCGAAAAGGAAATTAATTCGATCGAAATTAATAAAGGTAATTTTTTTTATTCAAATGTCGTACTTTATGTAAAATCCTTTTTAGAACAAGATGATGGCACTGGTAAAAAGAAAAGAATGGCGTTTCTGGATTTACTTCTGCAGACCAATGTAGAGGGGAAGCCCCTTTCTAACGAAGATATAAGAGAAGAAGTGGACACGTTTACCTTCGAAGGGCACGACACTACCACTTCAGGGATTTGCTTTACGCTTTTCTTAATTTCGAGGCACCCAGACGTTCAGAAAAAAGTTTTTGAAGAAATTAGGGATATTTTTGGTGACGATAAGACACGACCAGCAACATACAATGACCTTCAAAAATTAAAGTACACTGAGTTAGTGATTAAAGAAGGTCTGCGTATGTACCCACCAGTCCCGCTCATAGGAAGATATATGAAAGATGATTTAAAGCTTGGTAAGTTGTCATTAAATTCAGCTACAAAAACTTGAATTTGACACTAGATTTTTAGGAGACCAAGTGATACCAGCAGGATCATCAGTTTATATACCGTTTCTTATAACCATGCGAAATCCGGAATACTTTCCGGATCCTGATAAATTCACTCCTGAGAGGCACTCAGGAGAAAAAAATGCAGATGTTCTGAATCCCTTCGCATATGTCCCTTTTAGTGCAGGTCCTAGAAATTGCATCGGACAAAAATTCGCTCTGTTGGAAATGAAGAGCATGATCACCAAAATACTTAGACATTACGAACTTCTTCCTTTAGGAGAAGATGTTAGACCAGCAATTCTAATTGTTCTGCGATCAATGACGGGTTATCAAATGGGATTGGTACCACGAGTTTATTAGTGACAGAGCATTGGTCCTCAGTAATATAATCCCTAAAAATAATCCACACTTTTTCTCAAAAATATTTGCGCGCATTTATTATATACATATATTCAAATATAGGAAGGTTTGTTATACACCATATATTCTACATAAAATGCCATTCAATTTGTAGTTTAATAATTATATCTACTAATAAAAAAAATTTATTTTTGTATGTTATTTAACAGACTTGAATCGATTTGTTTCCATTATCACAGCTGAATTGCATTTAAAATGTCTTAAAAACAATGATGCCATTTGTTATTGTAAGCTTCCTTGTTTACTCGATAGGTAGGAAGACCGCAAATAACTCCATAAAAAAATGATAACCCATTTGTTGCTTTTATCTCTTGTTGTTAAGGTAGATCGCGAGGTATTGCCGAGATAATAATTGTAAAATATTCGGTGAAAGTTCACCCCTCTGCTATCATTTAACCTTTAACGACCGGCTGAAGTGCTCGCGAATCTCACCCCATTAACACTCACTCAAATGGCAATTCAATACACTTAAATTCGTGGGAAAGTGAATTTTGCTATTTATATTTTGTTTTTAAATAGCGATAATTATCTTATCACAAGCATATATTCGGTTAAATTGGAAATAATATTAATACATGTTCTAATCTCTAAATAACCAGTACGAGTTAATAACGAGGATAGAAAGGACTCCGGCTCAGTAAATTGGAAATTTCGGTAATATTCAGCTTTAACAGTGACTTGGAAATTAGCACGAATATTGATGCATTGTATTCAAAATTAGAAAGAAGTGCATAGTGAAAAATAACTAAATTTAACAAAGTTTCTTTTACTTTTATTTAAAATTATTATAGAATTTATTTGGATACTTTCGTTACAAGAACTTTTCGCGTTTTTCTATTCAAATAGGTAAAATCAAGTCAGTTTTGTGCACATGTCGATTAAAAAAAATTAATGTTATGTGGTTAAAAATAATGAAATAGTATATTGAGCCTTATGTCTTTAATTATTTCATCGAATCAACGATGGGTTATCGCAGTTACTTATAAAAATTGATAATCGGTTATAAAGTTAAAAATTAGTGTGTCCTTATCTTCAAAGGAAATAAAGCGTTATATATTTATTCTTATCATACATAAATATATAACTTAGCCATAATTAATCAAGTAACTCTACATATATTATAGTTTCAAACAAATGCCATGCCAATCAAAAAATGCAATAAACCCTTGATTCAATTTTTCAAAAACTACACCTGTTTCCAATGAAGAACGATTGTACTTGTTATAAAAGTTCTCTGCTTTTTCCTGTAATTTTTTTTAGAATACAAATTTGCTTTATTTTTCTAGTAGTGTATGTAATAATTGAAAACATATAGAAATAAAGGAAATGTATTTTTGCATACAATAAATAACCCCACCAAAGTGACAAAAAATGGGAAAGCAATTTTATATTTCTTATACAAATTAAAAAACTGTCACAACATTGCCCAATTGATAAAAAACGATTTCTGTTTATTAAATTGTTTTCACCTTTGATCTTGGATTGTGCGTAAAGCATCTGTTAGTAAATAGCAAGTTTGTTTACAATTTATACAGGTATGAATGATTCCTCAAAAATGTTTGATATTGAAGGCTTACTGTTTCTAGTATTCTAATCAGTTAAAAACTTCGCACTTAAAAAATGTTGTTCTATTTTTACTTTTTTCGATTACTTTTAACACAAACAAACAATAAATAAAGTTGTTGAAAGTTAGTGCCACCACCACGATCTCATTTTTGAAATAAAATCCGAATACGTGTACAATTATGGTAGTGCCTGGTTAATTTAACAAATTACTTTTTCATATTTTTGCTGTGGGAATGTTTTTAGTATGTAAGATGGATACATACGTACATATATAATAAAAATTTGCGGTTTTCAAATAAAATATAATGACAAAAATTTCAGATACTAGCTTTCACAATGTGGCTTTTAGTGGGATTGTTCATAGTTTTAATAGCAATTCTTGACTATCAAAAGAAAAAAAGTGTTGACAACTATTGCAACATTCCTGGTTTACCAATTATTCCTGTTCTGGGTAATGCGCATCAATATTTAAATCATAATCCCGAAAGTAAGAGATTCACGTTAAAAGTATATGCGCTAACATAAAATACTACATTTTATTTTTCAGCAATGATCGTAAAGGTAAAACAAGATTTGGACAAATTTGGCAAAATATTCCGCGGATGGGTTTGCAATCGCTTTTACGTATGTGTAAACGATGTAGAAATTATTGAACTTATTCTGAGTAGCTCCAAACATATTGAGAAAAATGATATGTACAGATTCCTTAGACCATGGTTGAAGCAAGGTCTTCTTGTAAGTTCTGGATCGAAGTGGTTTCACCGCAGACGAATTATTACTCCAGCATTTCACTTTTCTATTTTGGAACATTTCATTCAAATTTTTGACGAGCAAAGTAATATTTTGGTTGAAAAATTAAGACCTGTAGTTGGGGAAAACAAAGTGATCGATATAAATGAGTACATTACTTTAGCAGCGCTGGACGCAGTTTCTGGTAAAATTCAATGTTTAGTTGTTAATATCTTAATTTACAATTAGGAGTTTTTTTTTCAGAAAGTGCTTTAGGCATAAAAATCAATGCCCAATCGGATCCAGATTGTGAATACGTAAAAGCTATTGCCGAGTAAATAAATTCAATTAATTTTTACGTTGACGCTGTCATATTTTTTTTTTGTAATTCTTAGATTAAGTGTTATTGTACCCGACAGATTTTTAAAAATGAGTTACTACTTTGATGCCACGTTTTCAACTTTAGGAATTTTTGCAAAAAAACGTCACGATAAACTACTTCACACACTGCATTCATTCACAGAAAAAATAATTAAGGACCGGAAAAAAGCCCTCGAAAAGGAAATTAATTCGATCGAAATTAATAAAGGTAATTTTTTTTATTCAAATGTCGTACTTTATGTAAAATCCTTTTTAGAACAAGATGATGGCACTGGTAAAAAGAAAAGAATGGCGTTTCTGGATTTACTTCTGCAGACCAATGTAGAGGGGAAGCCCCTTTCTAACGAAGATATAAGAGAAGAAGTGGACACGTTTACCTTCGAAGGGCACGACACTACCACTTCAGGGATTTGCTTTACGCTTTTCTTAATTTCGAGGCACCCAGACGTTCAGAAAAAAGTTTTTGAAGAAATTAGGGATATTTTTGGTGACGATAAGACACGACCAGCAACATACAATGACCTTCAAAAATTAAAGTACACTGAGTTAGTGATTAAAGAAGGTCTGCGTATGTACCCACCAGTCCCGCTCATAGGAAGATACATGCAAGAAGATTTCAAAGTTGGTAAGTAGCAATTAACTTCAGTTCAAAAAACCTGATTGAAACACTAGATTTTTAGGAGATCAAGTGATACCAGCAGGAGCATCAGTTCATATACCATTTCTTATAACTATGCGAAATCCGAAATACTTTCCGGATCCTGATAAATTTATTCCTGAGAGGCACTCAGGAGAAACAAGTGCAGATGTTCTGAATCCCTTCGCATATGTCCCTTTTAGTGCAGGTCCTAGAAATTGTATCGGACAAAAATTCGCTCTGTTAGAAATGAAAAGCATGATCACCAAAATACTTAGACATTACGAACTTCTTCCTTTAGGAGAAGATGTTAGACCAGCAATTCTAATTGTTCTGCGATCAATGACGGGTTATCAAATGGGATTGGTACCACGAGTCTATTAACATAAATAGCATAATTGGACAGTTATTGTTTTATAATTCTAAGTCACCATAATCGATGGAAAATAAAATTGTAGCATAATAGCTTACTGAAATAATTCTGGGAACATCTTAGTCTCCAGCAAAACCTTCACAAGTTAAAAAACTCACATGAAAAAGTCAGAGTCATATACCTCATAAAAAGGTTCACACTCTTCGTTATGTGTATAATCAGTTAATTCTCGTCACCTCGCAAGGCGTAATTACCACTTCAAGAAAGGAAAAAAACGATGCTATAAAAGTGGGTGTAGGTCAGGTCGGTAAATATTACGTGACGTAAGTGCAAATCGCTTATTGAACACAAAGAGCGCCATCAAATGGAAAGTGTCCATCTTACAATTACATCGCAATTAAAAAATTCGAGACGACAAAAGGAATTAATAAAAGAAAAAAAATATTTCTTTTTTCAAAGAGTTGTGTGGCCAAGAAAAGACGGTTGCCAACGAACTGTTTAAAATTCACTTAATGTCCGTAAGTTGCAACGTTCTGCACGGCCGTGGGGATGTCGCCAGTTGACCGTGGAAAACTTTAAGAGTTATGTTGCCGATGAAAAGGGAATTCGATTGCAGTATGGATTGCACTGCTACGTCAGTCAGCTATGAAAGGCAGTATACAGTTTTTTAAAAATTTAGTAATAATTGTACTCCCAAAACTACATGTTTTGAATTTTATGTAATTATATGAAAATAAAATCGCAAGATAAAGAATTTTTTCTTATAAGAATCTTATCAAAATCGTAGTTAAAATTATAGACGGCTTTATGGTGTTATGCTAAATGACTTTTATGATAATGTGGAATTCCATGAAGTTCCTAGCGAACTCAAAACAGGCTGTAAACCTGTTCCATAAACCGAGATCAAGCAATCCCCACGCTACCTAGGGCTAGTGAAATACTAAAATATTAGTCTTATGACGCCCGAAATAATGAGGATGGCCTGCTTGCGCTTTAAAATGTAAGGCCCTGGGCTACGTGGGGATGGCCCTTCATTAAGTTATGGAATTCCATAACATAATTTTAGCCTTAGAGTTCTTCATATCTTCCATACCAGTAATGCTGCCCCTGATTAAAATTGTTTGCATATTTTGTTGTTAATATCATGTTACAAATAGAACACTTCAACTATACGTATATGGTCACCTTTTTTGAAATTGCCTTTTTCCGGTGTTTACTCGAATTATAGAGTACTGAATCAATTTTCTACAGCAGAGTCCCCAAAATCGGCCTTGGACCACATCCCAAATTCGGAGTTATCGGTCTCCCGTGGATAAATCAACATGTCATAATCGGTTAGCAAACATTGCAAAGTAGCGCATCTCCTCTAATGATGCTATTATTCTCGAGCTCGATTACCTCACAGCGCCAAACACAAACATTGACCAAATCTTGGCTAACAAAAGGTCCGTGCTCCGTTGATCCACGGACAGGAGGTTGACTGAAGAAGGCGGCTCCATTGTGAGCCCGCAATTCCAGGCAGCATTCAATTCGACGATGTAATTTTTTGCAAATCCCCAACCTCACCCAGCATCAATCGGGCTGAAATACGTTTTTTCTTAATAATTAGCACCTTTGAGATGTTTCTCTTCTCGTTTTTTACCTGAAGCATCAACGTAGGCAGCATACCTCTTCAGACAGATGTCTCAATAATTTTGGTGGCACCTAGACACCGAGGTGCGATAGGTAGCTGCCTGCACCAAACGTTACGCAACGCCCCGGAGGAAAATGCGTGTGCAACAAGTGCCGGCACATTTGCAAGATGTTCTCGGACAGAATGCCCATTAAGCTGAATTATCTCCCCAGGAAAAATGAAAATGGACGGTTGTAGGTGGTCATTGCGAAACCACTTCACGTGGAAGTTCAACCGTCAGGTTTTCGCTTAAAACACTATTATTATTTCACAAGAGTACCGCGAGCCTCTAGAAACAATGCACGGCGGTAAGTATAGTAAGGTAAGTTTCAGTAGCTAAACCATTCGTCGAGGTGCGTGTGCTGAACTAGAAAATACAAAAATTCAGATCCGGACCCCGATCACAATACTCGGGCATGAGAATCTGCGGTTACGTGAGCCGCATTTCCCAGATGAGCCCCCGCACAGGTGCCGCAGCGGGAGGAATAATGAGCCCCATTAGGTGAATAAATATAACACGGATGACACGGTGACACAAGCAGGAAAAATTCTTAAGCGAAAATTTTCACTTTTATTTTATGCATATAAATATGTAGTATAGTATAATTGCTATTTGCTCATAATTCCCACTCCCGAGGAGCAATGCAGTGTACCTGGATGGCATTTTAATTTGTTAATTTGGTGAGGTGACTACTCATCACTTCACTTCACAGCACCATCACGCCTTGGGCGTGACCAATTGATCGTGCCGTCGTCCGGAGAGAAAGACACAATCGACCGAGTCAAATGAAGAAAGTTTTTGGAGGATTTTTGCAATTTAAACTTATGCATGCATGCATGCGGCAACGACGGTGAGATGAGCCGGCAGATTTTCATCCTCAGGTAGCATAGCATCTTTTGCCTTTTTTTCTGAGGGGAACAAAGCATCTTTACCCGTTGAACTTTAAACCTCGACGAAGTAAGTAATCATGTGACCGCAGGTTTGACTGGTTCGCTAACTTTGTACAAGCTGGTCCAGTGGCACAGCAGGGTTTTTTAAGATGGGATGAATCGATAACGCCTCTGATAGGTTTAATATTAAGAGCCACATAAAATGTTTCAGATACCTTTTTTATCCGTCAGCAGTAATTAGACCTTTTCATCACTTCTTTGAGATGTTCGGTGGAAGAGTTTCACAAGCTTGTGATTATTTTGGGACGTGTTTAGCAAGAGACGTTAGTTTGTCTATCGATTAGGATACAGTACTTTATCGAACAACTTTTAAAAATGTACAAAATTAGAGAAAGGAACAACGTTGCAAACATTAATGTAGATTAGTGTGTCCAAGTTTCCATTTCTGGTTTAAATAACAAATTATTGTGGAATAAAAAAATATCTACTTAATACCACTCTTTAGAAATAAATAAAAAACTCATAAAAGGAAGTGAAGTTTTCAAACGTTGCAGAAAAATTTTTAAAATGTACTATTGATTATTATACAATAAAAACTGCCGTGCAATTAATTCTCTAATTTATAATCGCCGTAATCAGACTAAACCATTAATCTTCCAGAAACCTTGCTCAAAACAGCTTCAAATGCAGAATTGTTATTTAAGCACTTTCAATTTCGTGCAAAAAAGATAACATTTATTAAAAAGTCAGTTGTCGCAAAAGTACATAAAGCGCAAATAGAAAGATCAGATTCAGCACTGAGGCATCTTTATGCTTCCGGTTTCCTTCATATGATTTTCTATCTGCAGCCTCTTACTTCTGTCTGTTTTTTATTAAGCAACAATTAGCATAGTCAGAGGCCGAGGCGTTCGATGAGTCCACATCACTTTCAATTCTAATTTGATAGCACTCATCTACTTCAGGTGGCTTCAAATTGCAGCACGTGTATCTCGCTGCTCCCGGCACGGTTCACGCAAATTCTAGTTGCCAATTCAGCTGGATAAATGCGACTGGATGAGTTCCAAAAGCACGTGATTTCGATAAACGGCACGAATGCACGATATTTAATTCATGCATCTAATGATTCTCAGTTTTTTTCTACGGGTTTTGCTTCTTTTGTCGATATTACTTTCAGATTAAATACGACGTAATTCCTTCCAAAAAGTGTTTCATGTTTTCTAATTTTGGATATTTTACGCTACTAGTTTTTATGCATGCATAACAACTTTTAGCTTTGTAAAATAAACTGGTAGTAGTAACTAATTTACAATTTGTTTGCAACTAGGCACGATCGTAGGATTTTGGTGCTATGGTAACTGAAATTTTAGCATTTCATTTTTATGTGTTTTCTTCTAGTTGTTTTTATAGATGGTTTCATTTTTATTTATTACTGAATTTTTAATTTTTTGTACCGTCCTTAATAGTAGTAGAAGCACTTGATGAATGTATGTAAATACATAAAAACCAAGGCAGGTCTTTCAAATTTTATAAGAATTTAAAAAAAATAAATAAAATAAATCGGGATATTTTTTAACCTCTACCTGATTTTTGTTATCCTGCAAAATCACTAATTTTACGATTTTTTTTAATTGCTATCTCTACCTTCATTTGTATCTTAAAAATCTGAATGCGCTTACTCTATCGACATTAATTTATGTAGAAACTTCGAAACTATCCTCTTGGCCAGTACACGTTCAACGAGTTGTTAGAAATTTACGATTAGCCTGAACTTGAGATTGAAGATGGGAACTCTTTTAGAATCAATTTAATCATTCCCGACTATTACATAACGCTCTTCTACCACGATGGCAATGACGACGCTGTGGCTCCTCGGTTCATGCTTTGCATTAAATGCACTTTATGTTATGATTGAATGCAGAGAATTACGAATGGCTACTCAGTAAAAATTTATGGATAAAGATTGTGTTCAGATAAAGAGCAATATGTTATTCTTGCAGAATCATTAAAATGTTTTAATATTTATTAATAAGCTTCAAGCAATTGCGCATATTTGCTGAGATATCTTTTATGTAGGATATTTAAAAGATGCGGGGATCTACAAGTTTTACAACTCTATTATTGGGTTTTTGGCTAAAATCCACATTAACGATAAAACGAATCATCCGAACTTTCCGAACCGCAAAGACTACAAAATCCGCTTGAGAATGACCTTAGAGAAGTTATCGTCACAATTCCCTTCACGATTAGTCGCTTTAGTTATTTTGTTTACTTCTTTTTCTTCACATATTAATCGATTGGCGTTGGTATTTCAAGAGGGTTCATCGAATAGAAGTAACACCAAACATACTTTAACGTCACGTAGTACGTGACGTGACGGATTATCACGTCAACTTGATATCGGCTTAACTCTGAGCCCATCTTCAAGAAAACGAGCACAAAATATCGCTTATGACGAAAGACTGGCAAAAAAAAATTATAAAGCTAAAGAAGAAACTGAAGAAGTTCGTGATCAAGAATTTCTTGTGCCATAGCTTTGTCGTTTTGTTGTTTTCTCTGCATGCATTTCTGTTTTTCGCTTGGTTCGCTTGTAAAATTAACGATTTTTGCGTAATCACAGAATTCGTAATCAATTTTTACACAGGCTGTTTTGTTGCTCTGCCACCCAACAGGGATATTCTATGGGTGCATAATTGCACCAAGATGCAGCTTTTAACGAAGAACTCTACGCGAAAATTGAGCAAGCATCACGGAGCGCAACAAATAAGACGGCAATGAAAAATAAGAGGCTTCTCAAGGCAGTCATAGACGTAAAGAACTTATATTATTACGTTGCAACTCGTATTGAATTTAAGACTTTTTTCCTTTTCATTTGATTTTGAAACTAATGTGAACTTTTAGGAAGAAATTTTCGAGATGAGAAGCTACACGCGCATGCTGTTTGGTCCGAAGTGAAAGGAAGATTCTATGGCACCTGAATTGTGCCGCCTTGAGGTTCAGACTAAGTATTAGTAATTAAAAAGAAACAAAGTCAAGTCTAGCTAGCACTTGCAGTACAAGTATTTGTTAATTATAATTTCATCTGAGATCTCGTCTTCCAGTAAGTGGAGTTATATTTGAACAATGTCAAGCCGGTCTTAGATTAATTTTGATATCTCAAGGCTGAGGCCTTTTGATAAACGAGCGAGAAGTAAACGATTTGGCGCATCCTTGTACGCAATGTAGGAAATAATTAGAACATTTCAGATTCAAATAATTGCACTTCCCCTTTTGCGGATGCCCAAGGTGCGACAGAGTTCAAATAGCAGACCATGGCGCCTTCTAATCAACACAATGCAATAAATTTTACGAGGACGTGGGTAGGTCTTCAGTAATTTTTCTGATGAATTCATTATCAGACGGATGTAGAACAAAGTCTCAATTTAAACTCACGTTGATCTTTGTAGCTATAACAAATTCAGCATTCGGCCTGACACTATCGCTGTTATATTGAAGTTAACCGCGAACTAAAAGAGCCGATTATTCTTATTCAAAAGGTGCATAAATCGTAATGGCAAAATGATAATACATAAATTCAAACCGACTCTGCCTAGTGATGTCATGAATTAATATTCGCTTCTATGCTCACAGAACGTCTGTCCGCGCATACATTTTCACTATAGTAGTTACAAATTCAATAGCGGCTTCTTTGGAAGACGATGAATGCTATATCTCTGTTGCTAAAGGCGGTACTTTAAATCGCAAAATAATTTGCAATATGTACAAAAGAAGGAATAATGCTGGATGCCTTTTATTCTACAAGATGAAAGCAGTTTTATATTCAGTTCCCTAGATTCATTTCAGAGCTTCATATTACGAGTCACCTTTATAAGTCTTGTTAAAAAAAAACTATAATTATTTGAAGTTGTCGTTTATAAGCTCTCTCAGTTTTAATATTTTTGAGATAAATGTTTTATTATTATTAAGAGACAATAGATTGTAAATGTAGAGCACTAACTTATCTTCAAAATGGAGTCACTTTTACGCCCTCAATTACTTCTTCAGATTTCTACCGCTTTACAAATTATTACAAAAGCTGCAGTCTAGTCCATATTTATAAATAAATCATCTTGAAATCAGTCGTAGTCAAAAAATTAAATTCGAATTTGGAAAGCGATGAAAGAAGTAAAGCTGTAAAAAAGTGATCAAGTAGTATTGTTAACGACGTAAAGCGTATTACATAAAAAGACTTACTCTCTTTTAGTAAGTAAAATAAATAGGCAATCGTTGATGTTAAGTCCACAAATATGTTAGTATTACAATATAAGCTCGTAGATTCTTGATTTGCTATGCTGAAACAGATCGAACATTACTAAACATTTTGATTAAAGCAATAGCGATTATTCCTTAAATGTGTTAAGCAAATTCTTTCACGAATTTCAAAACCTAAAGGAATTTAAAGCCAAGTTAAGCGCGCCATAACTTTAGCATACTAATCTTTTTTTCTAGCACAAAAAGAATGACGTAATGTGCTAACTTGAATCCATTCAACAATTTATAACACTTTAATGTAGCACCTTTCGAAACCCTCCATCAACCTTTTGCATTTTCAAATCCCATCGATCCTCGATCATTGATAACTTTCGATTGAGACAAAAAGACAAAACAGAGAATTCAAAATTGGAAGCAAAATTATGCTCTCAATCGATGACCTTGTGTCTGTTTCAATAGAAAATGATTTTATCAAATGTGGCACGCAGCTCAGGTATGCTGCTTCTGCCGCTGCTCATTCGGTGCGTAGAGGTGTAAAAGATGCCTGCACTGTGCGAACCCGTCACCAAGATCGAATCTCTCGATCCGATCGCATCGCAGCGTCACAATTAAATGGTGTGGCGCGCATTTGAATGAGTTATTCACGACAAAAAAGATAGAAGAAAGAAACTATAATCAATCTCAGTAAAGTGTTTCCTTTTAGATTCGAAGTGATAGGTGCTCACATTCGAAACAAATTTGCACATTTTTATGTTTTTGGACAGATGGACGATTGATATCATTAACTGGAAGGTGGATCGGTGGCCTAGAGATAAATTGAATGGTGATGATTTGTGTGTGTGAAAAAAATAAATTGTGAATCGGTCGCCATTGGTATGGAGCATAAGACCTTAGAAATTCCCTTGAAAATGGGATTGCACAGGAAATCTTAAATTAATACAAAATTAATTTGAATACAAATTTTATTCCATTGCGCGGGATATTATCAATGTTTCTTCTTTTTCTTTTTTCTAGTTCTTTTCTTTTGTCGCGTTCTAGAGCCCTCCGTACTTGCAGTGGAGTCTTTTGAAAGAGATCTTCGCTTGTGTCTAGGTTGATCGACGCGATACTCTTTCCTACTCCTATTCTCTGGAGTTTTTCTACCTGACTTTGAACTTCTACGAGCAGCGTCGTCTCTTTCATTCGATAAAGGTTGATGTGTTCTTCTAGAACTACGAATTGTTGATGATGATCTAGAAGAATTCCTATCTTTTGATATAGATCTTTTACGATTATTAGAGGTATTTGAGTTTCTATCACTCGAGCACTTTCTGGGTCTAATTTCGGATTTCTTAGTATAACTACGAGACCTAGATCTACTTCTCCGTTTTCGGTGACTCGATGTTCTTTCTTTGGACTGACGTAATGAGTTGTTCTTTGGTGATAAATTGTTATCTTTGGGAAATCGCTCAGGAGTTTCAGACCACCGCCAGTTCCGTCTTTGCGACGATTCTTCGTCAATATTATTCCAACTAAAATTTGAAACAGAAAAGTTAATTCAGATTTGTCGAGTTCTTTCAAATGCAGGAAAACGAAACACACCTTGGACTTTCGCCGCGATCTTTTTCCTTCTTTGCGTCCATCCTTTCGCTTCTTCTCGAAGATTCAGGATATAATGAAGCGTTGTATTTGTTTTGAGGATTTCTAAAGATGTGTAAAAAATTGCAATTTTTTCCTTTTGGACATTTCCTCGATAATGATAATCCTGACGGGTCAAGGAAAATCTTTTTATTTAAATATATATATATATATACCGAAAAGAGGCATTGAAATTATATTATTTTTTTAAAGCCCCTCAATATGTATGCTTACAATATTTTTTGGAAATGAGAAAAGAATTGTTTTTGTGTCATGTAGACGGATCTTAAAGAACAGAATGTAAAATTTATGAAATTATTAAAATTGACTTTCAAATTCAACATTACTCTTGTCCTTCGTGCTAATGCAAAGGAAATATTATCGATGAATTAATTACTTAAACAGTAAAACCTATTCGACTTTGATGATTCAAGTCTGTTGCAATTATTTTTAAAGGATACTAGGAATTCTCAAATCCAGACGTTGAAATTTGTGTAGAACGTACCGCAAATAGCCGCTTTCCACGACGGTATTTTGGCAAATTCAACATTTATGCGTTTACCGGCGTAGTACCTTCCCTGTAGTTTCATGTAAGCCCTCAAGGCATCTCTAGATTAAAACAAAAATTGTAGTTTTAAACTAGCACAATGTTTAGCATAAAAAGATAACCTTTCCTCCCAATATTCCACGTAAACATTACCCCTCAAGTGAGCCTCGCAATTGTTGCAAGCGCTGAAGTTCTCAAGACTACCAAACTTCTCGAGCTCTGGGACGACATCCTCGAAAAACGCCACAAAGTCTCTGTAGAGTTCTGCATCGCTGTATTCTAGGGCTAAGTCACTGCCGTATTCGGTCATTTTACTTTGGTCCAAGCGGATGTGGTTAAAAAAGTGAGGAAATAGAAGAATCTTGCTAATTCCGGGCCGGGAGTGGTTTCTGCTGCACTTGTCCCCGAATCGGCAGGAAGCTGTTTTTGTGAAGAACGGACAAATTTCCTTTCCGGGATTTGTGTCAGCAGACTCATTAAGTTCTTCAGGCATCGGACAATCGCTGTCGATGTAATCCTGAATTTTCTCTAAGAGCATCTCATGCTTTCGTTGTTTTTCTTCAGCCAGACGTCGTTTTTCCTCTAATCTTTCACGAACTAATTTTTGTTGTTCTTCAAATTCTCTTTGTATCCTTAAGCGTTCTTCCTCCTTTAGTTTTTCAATTTCCTTCCGCTTCTTCAGTTCTTCGCGGAACCTTTTCTGGGCAAGGAGCTCCTGACGAAGCCATTTTTCTTCTTCGTCTTCGCGCCTTCTCTGCTCTTCTTCAATTTTATGCAACTCGAGAATTTCTTGTTCTTTCAACCAATTTTGGTACTCAGGATCTTTTAATAATTGCTCTTCCTCTGTTTTGAATTTTCCCCATGGAAATTTGTTTTATTGTACGAAATATAAAAAAAATTTGTGTTTACCTTCTTTCAGTTTCTTGTCCCTCTCAGCTGCAATTTTCTGACGAATGCGTTTTCTTCTGATCTTCTTAACTTCTTTACGCCAAGTTCTAGTTTTTCTGAAAAACGCGTTAAGTTGTAACGTTTAAATTGTTATTATTATTAAGTATTTTACCCCATTTTCACCACAAATCGTTGTAAATTCCAACATTTGTTGACAGTTGCCTAATTGACAGTTCTCCTCGTTTGGTCTAACTTAAGCTACAAATGAAAAACTAAAAGTTTTGGTCGAAAAGAGCTTTTTCATATCCTCGACCCTCAAAAGTTTGTGCGAGCAGTCAATTTAGTCACTGTGAATTTTCGTTGACGCCATTTCCTCTATGGCGGTGTCAAAAGAGATTTGGTGCCGAATTAACTTTGAATTTCGCTTTTTCTTGTGTTCAAATTGATCAAAGCAATAGAATTTTAGTTTTGTGTGCTAATTGTCTGTAAAATAAGCCATGAATTGGAGGTTTTAGTGCTAATTTGAATTCAGTGATTTCATGGACACGGAAGAACGAGCAATTTTCGCTTTATTCATAATTTGTCCTAATTCATTGTTCCTCTAGCCAAATATTGGGAAATAATGGGAGTATAGTGCAATTGTTATAAAATTAAACAAGGTGAGTTGAAAATTGTTCATAATTAAAGTATCGAAATCTCCAAAAACTTGAAAAGATCTTCCGCACGCAAAACTCGATGTTTTTACTTGCCCTGAAGCCGATTTTAGTTGTCTCAATTTGATTATATAAGAAATTCCTTTTAAAATGTATATTGTTTTATGTTGCGTTCAACTCTTTAAATAATAAAACCTCAATTTTATTTAAAGCAGTTTAAAGCCATTACATCTTTTCATTTCAAATAATACACACTCAACAAAATTAAGAACAAGTATCAAATGATCATAAATATTATATCATGACTGTAAGTAACCGTCTTTTGCATTATATGTAATTTAATTATTTAAGAAATCTATTGGTCCACAGAACTTTAGTCGAATGAGTTTGTATTACTTGTTATAAATTTTAGTTTATGTTCGTGCAATTTGGTGAAACACAGCAACTATCACCACTTTCCGAGCTATTTCCAAACTGTAGCAGTATCACAAGATATGTTGTAATTGACCCTGCCAACTAAACAAAAAAATGAAATCAACATTTAAGTACATCAACATAAACATTAACCTACCGTAAATATAAACGTTCGATCCAAGTAGAATAGGCCTCCTGCAGAAAATCGTACTTTCCTGTGAATCAGTTGCATTGAGAATTTATTCAGTTTGTCCTCGACATCTTTGTCCGTTGTCCTTTGCAGCAATTTGTGAACGTGGATAGCAAGTTCATCGTTCTAAAAAAAGGATGGAGTTAATAAAACACAATAATAATAACATTATACATCAACCTGTTCAATCGTTCTGCTGCTGCTCTCAACAATAGCAACTATCATAAGACTGTAAAGAAACATTTGACTGCTCAGAAATATCACGAAGGTGTCAACGTTGAAATTAGGTTTGATGTTCCTTGTCGTCAGTAAAATATCCAAAATATAATAGTCATCAAAAATAATGAAGAGAAACGAAACGGTTATGATGACAAGCATCTGATATGAAAAATATTTTTCTCCGAGGCGGCAACTGTCGTGGAGTAAATTGTGGATGTTTGTAACTTCCCTGATTATGTTAGCCGGTGAAATTTTCGTCGCTGAAAAATGCGTTGCTTTTCCTAAGCAGAAAATCTTCGGTGAGTTATCTTGTCCATATATTTGCGGGGTCGAGTAGTGAGACTGTTCATCAAGTAAGTTTTTAAGGATCTGAAAGAATAAATTGGTTACTTCTGTTCTTTTTTTATAGTATAAAATATTTTTAGATTATTATATAATAGTTTAAAACAGAGAACTTAGTCGATACTTATAAAATTTGAAATTTGTTTTATTGTTAATTTCCAGTTTAACTTTATGTACTATATCACACACATAGCTTCATAAGAATACAAATTTTTAGACGAACGTTTAATACTACACTTACCCTATTCAACATCTTAAACCTATATTGCAGCAGTTTTGTAACAGCTACAAAAGTGATAATCACAACAGTGATTTCAATATTCGACATACAAAATAACCAAAATACTTCAAAAGCGGGATTTACACCAGATAACTTTAGCACAATGTATCCAACTGTTAGGTATGTAAAACTAAATATAAACAGCCCAAACAAAAGTAAGTACGAATAACATAGAAGATAGTTGTAGTTTAATTTTAATCCCAGTAATTTAAGTCTATAATCGACGAGTGACAGGATTTCCAAACACGACAACAATTCTTTTCGTCTATAAAGACAGTAGAGGCCACAAGTTATAACTTCAAACGGGCTCGTAGTCATTTCAATTACATTACCAACTTTTGAAATGTCATTGTTTAAAAAGTAACCGATTATTGTTTGACCTCTCGCTAACGTTGTGGTGTAAGTTACTGTGTATAAAAGAAAGTACGCTAATGAAAACAAGAATCCTGATTTTACAATCACCAATTTATCTCTTCCTTCAAGACAAAAGGGAGCGATACCGTTTAAATACAGCATTATAATTAAAGGCCGAATTGCCGAAAATAAATTATCGGCATGACCGAACTTTCTAAACCACGTTAACCGCATTTTGTAGATTTATATTTGTAAAATACAAGACGAGTTGACTTCACCCCTCATAAGCTCACTACTGACTGAACTAACTTTTCCACTCATCACTTACAGGAGTCCTGTCACATTTTGTAGAGAAATGTGATTCCTCAATTATATTCACGTTATAGGGATAGTCCTCCAGGTGCAATTCACTTATTAAAAATTATCTGGGCGTAGAAGACTCGAGTTGACTTGGCTCTGTTAAATATTGATTAGAAGGAGTACGGAGCGGTTTTTATGACGCAGACCTTAATTTGTGTCCAGTTCTTAATAAGTAAGTTCATTTTGGGCTTATATGAGTAGTAAAATTACATTCATCTTCTTTATTCACTCAGTTTTAGGAAATGAAAGTCATGTTCGATTTTTTAGATTTCTTTATCATCAAATCTTGAATAGTTAATGAACTAAGCAGTTTGATAATACTGAAGGGATCGTACATTAATAAAACTTTTGATTGTCTTTAAGTGCTTTATGAGCACCGAACTGGTTCCTTCTTTTTGTAACTGATAGCACGATTTTGCTAATGATATTGCAAAGTAATATATAACATGGTACTTACTTTTATTACTAAAATAAACTTACCTCGTTTAGAAGTAAAAATCTATAATTTATGATGTTTGTAAAGTATAAAAACAAACAAACCATAAGACATAATTCAAGAGTTGATACACAAAACAGCCAAAAGACTTCAAAAGCCGGTATTGCACCAGATAATCTTAGTAGAGTGTAATTTATACCCGAATATGCGAACGCGAAAACGTACATTGCAACCATAATTAAATACGATGTGAACAAAATAATATCATACTCAATTTTTCTGCCTAAGAATTTTAGTCTGCTGTCAGCAAGTGCAAGTGCACGAATAAACAACATAAAATCCTTTTGCTTCCAAAGACAACGACATATTAAAACAATTACGCCAATTGGAGTTACGGTCATTTCGATTAATTTACCGACTTTTGAAATTTCACTATTTAAAAAATAACCGATAATTGTGTGGCCTCTTTTGAACGATAGAACGATTGATCCAACATACAGCACGAAATACAACACCGAGAATAAGTATCCCGTAGGAGCAGACACTAAGTCATTGCTTCCTTCGACTTTGAAGGGAGCCATTCCATTCAAATATAGAACAATCATTAGAGGCCGAATTGCCATGTACAAATTATCAGCATAGCCAAATTTTCCAAGCCATTTAATTGGCATTTTTAAAACAGGCTTGAACAACCGAAAGGTAGTATATCCTTAATCCTGGTCAGCTAACAGCAGACTGAATTCACTTAGCTGTTCATCACTTATAATTAGCGGGGTCATATATTTTATTACAAAACTTTATACCCTAATTATATACATAATATGGCTGCCTGGTTCACTTTACTTATTAAAACTGATATCAAAGTATAGTAACATTACGGTAGCTTTATTGGATAATAATAAGCAGGGAAAATTTCTACTGAACATGATTATCTATAGTATGAAATAAAGTTTTTGAGAATTAGGTATTCAATTTATCGATTCTTTTGATAAGTTTTGCGTAAAAGTAAAAATAAAAACCTACACACTTAAATATCATGTTAATAAATTATTGTAAATTAAGCCGGGATTATTAACTCTTTTTAAAGAAATTTATTCTATTGTGTAACTTAAATATCTATTTTGTACTTTTAGTTATTATCATAATATCGTCCATGTAAATTGTGAGAACAACGTTTGAGGTTGCAGTTTTATTGATAGATATTGATTGAAGGGATAATTATGCATTTTGTGGCGAACAGACTGGTGCAATTTTAATAATGTTAAAATTTAAAATATCCCCGCCACATAAACTATTGACGGAAATGTTTTTTTTTTGTCTTGTTGATTCGGTGTTGGCTTTATAAATATTGAGCTTAAACTCTACGTATCTAGCTTGAATATAGGCTGAGTTACGATGTTAGAAGCAGGTACATCCACAAACCAATAACACCCTTATTTTTGCGTCGGGGGTTAAAAATTTAAAGGCTGCTAATTAGTTAAACAACAATTATTTGATAAATATCTGCTGATGGCCAAATATGTATGGTTTAATATTTTACTTTTATATAAAGGTGACTAAAGTCGTCTCAATGCGCCTTTTAGTGAATTTAAATCGGTATACAAATGAAAATATATTTGTATTTGTATTGCATTTCAACATTATTAGGAAACTATAAAACACTTTGAGTAATTATAAAATTTAACTCACCTCGTTCAGCTGAATAAACCTATGCCGCATGATGCGTGTAATACACAAAAACATAAAAACTACAATACCAAGTTCAAGATTCGAAATACAAAAGAGACAGAACACATCAAGTTCTGGATTAATACCGGATAATCTTAAAAGAATGTAGCTCACTGATACAAATATAAAGTTAAATGTAAACAGTGCAACCATAATGAAATATGCAGTAACCAAAATGACGTTGTAATACACTTTTATGCCTAAAATTCTGAGTCTGTAGTCGATAAATGTGAGAACATCCAGACATGATATTAATTCGTTTCGTTTGCATAAGCAGCCAAATAGCGAACAAAGTACACCGACTGGTGTCATGACCATTTCAATAAAATTGCCAACCTTTGAAATACCACTGTTCAAGAAATAACCGATAATTGTTTGATCTTTCTTTGCTGATGAGACGGCAATAGTTATGTAGCATATAAAATACACCAGCGAAAGTAAATATCCCCATCGTGCTATTTCTAATCTATCTTTCCTGATTTGAATAGGTCCAAGTCCATTCCAAAATATAATTAAAATCAGGGGACGAATTGCCGTGTATAAGTTGTCCGCATAACCATATTTTCCAAGCCACCTCAAGTTCATTTTCGAAAGTTTAAATTTTGAGCACTTTTTTATCGTTCCTCAACCCTCGTATACCTAACTATGACTGAGTTGACTCGTCTGCTCAACGCTCATCCAATGTTCTAAGCATATATTTAATGGAAGCAAATCCTTAGTTACTTTCATGTTACGCTCGACTATTAAAAATTATTGCCGGGGTGTACGAACACTAAATTAACTTCATCAAATATTGATTTGAAAGAGGGATTCATTAAAGGGCACAGACAGTTAAATAATAAATGAACTTTTATACAATTTCAGACAGAATGGCGTATTTAGCTTTTCACTCACTTATAAGATTAAATTATCACTTTAGATTTTGGGAAAGATAATATTGGATTTGTTTATTCGTTTAAGACAATTGACACTATTTTGCATTGGGTATGTTTACTTTTCAAAAACCTCGTTAGACTAATAATAAACATAATAACAGTAAATCGGTAAAAAAAAGTACGCTTTCTGTAGTTCTTACCTTGTTAACCAGTGCAAATCTATAGCGTATGATGCATACCAGTATTGCAAACATAAAAACCACAGCACATATTTCAAGGCTGGACATACAAAACAAGCAGAACACATCAAAAGATGGTTGCACTCCAGATAACCTTAGTAGAGTAAAATTCACTATCATATATGTAAAGGCGAAAGCATACATTCCAATCATAAATAAGTACGAGATTAGCAAGATAGTATTATAATGCACTTTTATTCCCAAGAACATCAGCCTATTGTCGACAAGTGCAAGAATATCGAGACAGGATATTAAGGTATCCCGCTTCGCCAGGAAGCAAAACACTGAGGTAAATACTCCAATTGGAGCAATAGTCATTTCAATAAAATTACCGACTTTTGAAATTCCACTGTTGAAAAAATAATCTATAATTGTTTCGTGTTTCATTGTTGCTGAGACAAGAGCTATTACGTACAAAGATAAATTCACACAGCTGAACATATATCCCCATCGTGCAATAACTAACTTATCTCCTTTTACTTGGAAGGATCCGAAGCCGTTCACCGCCACAATAAAAATAAAAGGTTGAATTGCCGCATAAAAGTTATCCGCGTATCCGTATTTTCCAAACCACCTTAACATTGTTTTCTAATTCGCCCTCTAGGAGCTCCTTTTTTCAACTCCTGAACACCCGTAAGTTGTTCACTGACTGAACACCCTCGACTTCTCATTGCTCATTACTTACCCAATCCATATTTTTTGAGAAAACACGAATACTTAGCTATTTTCATTTCAAGTACTCCAATTCGGCTATTAAAAATTATTAAGAGGAATGAGTTTCAGTTGAGCTTCATTAAATATTAAATAGAATTGGGCCTATTTAATGACGTAGACTTAAATATCCAATTTTCTTTCTAATGTTCATGTAAGTAAAAACATATTTAGTAAAGTTTGTTATGCTCATCAATTTGTGGCTAGTCATGTTAGATTTTGGGAGAAATAGTATTAGGTGCCGGGCTAAAAATTATGTGGTATTAATTCCAATTTTTATGATATTGGATAATTGTTTATAATACATTGTTGTTTTTATTCCTGCTTGATTAATTTATTTAACATTAATTTAAATATGCAAACAAAACATACATGCGTTCAATTAAATCATAGTTTAAAATTTTAAATACATAAAAATAGACTTACTTTGTTCAGTATTAAAAACCTATACTTTAGAATGCGCGTAATGAATATGAACATCAAAATCACGACACATAATTCCAGATTCGTCAAGCAGAATACTCCGAATGCGTCTAAAGCAGGAGTAATACCAGCAACCCTTAGTAAAGTATAACTCACAAGTAAATACGTAAAATCAAACACAAGCAATCCAAACAACACTACATATGACATTAATAACATTTTCTTGTAATACATTTTTATGCCTAAACATCTCAGCCGATAATCGACATGTTCCAGGACATTTAAACATGATATTAATTCTTTTCTCTTCCAAATGCAACAAAAAACCACACTTATCACCCCAATTGGACTTGTTGTCATTTCGATATGATCACCAACTTTAGAAATTTCGCTTTTTAAAAAATAACCGATAATTGTTTTGTCCCTTATGAATGAGCAAAGGAAACACACCAGGAAGGACACTATAAAAGTTAATGTTAAAAAATATCCAGACTGCGCAAAAATTAACTCTCCTCTCCTAATTCGAATTGGTGCAAGTCCGTTGATATAAGAAATAAAAATAAGCGGACGAATCGCCGTAAACAAATTATCCGCGTAATTGAGTTGTCTAAGCCATCGTGAAACTTTTTTCATATTTTTATCTTCTTCGCAAAGGACACGTTTCTAATTTGACGAGATCCTTCTAAAGTTCGCTGTTGACTAAACTTGTTGTGCCAGTCTTAACATTAAAGTGTCACACTTTAGTATAATATCAATTATGACCTCCATTTATTTTCTTGTCATATTTATCGCTCTGTAATTTACTTATTAAAAATTATTATCTGGGCGTAATGGCACTGGATTAGCTCGGCACTCTTAATATTAATTGGGAGGGGTAAAACGTTTTAACACTACTCAGTCTAATACCAAGGTCTTAAATAAATTAATCACGGTAGAGAAATTATTTTTGGTGAGAACCTGATTAATTTACTTTTTTTCCAAATGAATGATTTACTTCTGGGAAAAGTGGACGGCTTATCAATTACTTTCTTAGAACAATTAAGTTATTGGTTGAGCTAGGTAGTTTGGTAAGAGAATAGTTTTTTGTAACGAAAACTAATCGAACAAATTAATACTTATGGAGTTGAATATTTATTTTATTTCATACTTGATACACTCACCCGATTAAGAATTGCAAATCTGTATCCAATCACTTCAGCCGAGCAGACAAACATAAATACAATAATAGATTTTTCAAGATGAGGCACACAAAAAACAATAAAAACTTCAAATTTTGGTTTCCACAAAAGCATATGGTTAACAGAAAGGTAAATAAAATTAAATGTAAGTGTAAGGACCATAATTACATATGCTAAATAAAGAACTTTTTTATATTTCAAAACCACTCCCAGATGCATCAACCGAAGATCTATTTCATTTATTAAATTTACAAAAGCTAGGAGCGAATGTCTTTTGAAAAAGCACGTAAGTATTAACAATAAAACAAGCAATGGATCCGTGTAACTGACTATAATATCCCCAATAACAGTTAAATCCGTTACCCAAAACTCTCCCAAAAGTTTCTGATTTTTTACTAGCAAGAAGCAGGTACAAAATAAGCTTAAATTAATTGCTGTGGGCAAGTATCCAATCCTAACTAACTTAAAACGATTGTCATTTCCAATCCAAATAGGAGCAAGTCCGTAAAGGAAGGCCACAACAACCAAAGGTAGCACAGAATGAGAAAAACTTTCGGCACGTGTAAAATTTCCCATCGAACCGAATTTTTCACGGAAGAGCTCTTAACTAACTATTTTCCTTGACCGGTGTTAACTCGCCTTTTTGAAGTTATCAGCGAAAAAATGTTGTCACCAAAGCGCGTGGACAATTCTTTAATAGCTGAAAGTCACGGGATCAGTTAAAAAGCTGTCATTTGTAGTCCATTGATAACTTGTACACGCCAGCTAAATGTTTTCTCTCTTGTTATTATTGTTTTATAGCTCTAAACACTTACCTTAGGTTGTTAGATTAAAATCGATTGTCACTTTATTCTTGGAAAACTTTTGTAGACTGCACCTGCATATGTATTTTTAAGGAGCTTAAATTATAGTTTAGATTCTTCGATGTATGAGGTATAAATAGGAAAAAAATGTACTTTCATTTTTTATTTTTATATGTAAACATATATACTTATGTTATTTCAGCATTTACATAAGAAATAAAATAATAACATCTGCAAGGTTATAATAACTTCCTTAACTAAGCAATTGAGAAGTCGTTTACTATATTTTTTACATACATTAGATTCTCCAACTTTTATCGCACACGGATTTAAAAACATTTCATGGAAAATATGATTGCATGCTCTATTTGATTTTAAAATGGTTACTTAACTGTTATAGTTCAAGAAAACTGTTGAAGAGTTCAAGAAAAGATATACATGATTCATGGCATCTTTGGAATAGAAAAATTCAAAGTATCCGGCTGAAGACTGGCGATTTGATCCGGAAGAGAACTTGATGTAAACTGCAGCAAAATAATGAGATAAGTTGTGGCAGCTCCGGTTATCTGTAAAATTAATAACATTTTTATTTAACAATAATAACAATTATTATTACGTATTTTAAAACAATCTCATTGTCACATGATTTTTATTATGATTTTTTTTGGTTATTTTCAAAATATGACAATACCGTAAAATATAAAGTTCGATCGATGTTAAAAAGACCTGCCGCGCTAAATCGAACTTTGCCGTGAACTAGCTGCATCGAAAAATATGCCAACTTCTGCTTTAACTCTGGATCCTTTGTACGATTCATCAATTTGTGAACATATGTTGATGTAGACTCACTCTGAAAGTGTGCGAATTTTATTCAATATTAGATTAAATAATCCTATTAAAGTATTTCTAAAGATAAACTTTGGTGAAAATTGTCCTGGCTCTGACACATCAAAAACAAAATGTTTAGTACCTGTGTAATTGTTTTACTTCCTCCTTCTACAATGGCGAACACAGCAAGGATATAAAGGGCCATCTGGCAAGTGAAAAAGGCCACAAACTCAGTGGTGTTAAACTGGATCTCCTTCCGAGGCTGTCCTAGGATTGTCTCCAAAACATAATAGGCATCGAAGACTATTATCAAAAATGCTATGGATACTATAGTTAGTAGTTGATACGTAAAGTATTTGTTAGCTGTTGCAGCCGCATCACAAAGGAGGCTTTGTATTTGCATAGCATCATCAATAACATCTCCTGGTGGCTTCGTGGAGACATTACTCACAAAAAATGACTTGTTCTTAGTAGCACTTGAATTTATAAGTGGAGTGTATCTTCCAACGATAGCTTCTGAGACTCCCTGGAGGACCTTTATATAGAATTTTAAGATATTGTTTTAAATATTTTAAAATCATAGCGATATACGTAGTTCGACATATTATGCGGATCTCAAAAAAAATATTTAATCCGGAACATATATATTTCATCTGATTGACTTGTTTAGAATCTAAAACTGCATGAAATTAAACATAAAGTTTCGAACTCTTGAAAGTTATTATTCTACATAGTAGGTAAGCGTACCTTAAAAGTCGGGTAAAACACGCAATGTATTTGCATAACCAATGGTAGACCCTTGAGAATAATTTAACATAAAAACAGCCAAATTAACTTGAATACTCGACTCAGTGCGTTATAATAAAAGTAAGAAATTAATTTATTTTTAAACAAACATTTGTTTTCATTCCTTATATCTACTTTCTCGAAGACTTCAGTTTTTAATCTTTTTAAATCAATAAATAAATCAAAAGTACATACTCATTTGTTAGTCACGACACTCCCACAAATCAAAATAATTACCCTTTATAAGTAATTGGTTCAATAATCATCAAATATGTAATGGTATTGAACTTGAGTGCTTAACCGTAATGAGTAGATTAATTAGGAAATTAGCCCTTTCTTTCTTAATAGATGGTTCTAAATTTTACTACGAACTTTTAATAGCAATTGATAAATTATTACTCTCTACAAGAATTTTCAAATTTCATAGTTTACCATAAATTACACCCACCTTGTTGAGTAATGAAAAACGTTGTCTAATTTTATGTACGAAGCACATAAACATCATTACGACAATTGATACTATAATTTGTGGTGAAAAATAAGTTACATACGCACAAAACGAAGGTGAAACATTTATGTTTTTGAACATTTCGACACTACCGCAGAGATATCCGATATTCACAGCATTAGCACACGCAATAGCAATCCAGGATAGTTTTAAAGTAACTCCGTAGTCTATAGTCACTCCTAAGTCGTTAAATCTATGATCCACTTCGGTAAGTGTGTCCACCAGTTCGACTAAACTATATCTCCTCACTAGACATGTTATAAAAATTGCCGACATCCCGAACAGACCTTCAAACATAAGCAGAGTGTCCCCAATAGCTGAGATATTGGTGTTGAAGAAATACCCAGCCAAGGATTCACGCTTAACAATTGAAACTAAAAAGGAGCCGATAAATATCACTGAATGCAAAATCGTAGTAATAGATCCAAAAAGAGTAATGGAAATTCGTCTATGATTCCCCGTTTCGGTGATTTTAAAAGGAGTTATCCCGACAAGAAACGATATAATTAGTATCGGTTTCAGCGAAGCGCACATATCGCGAGGTTTTCCGATGTCCTGCCAAAACATTGAGGCTCTCCGAATCATATTTGCAATTTAAAGTATTTAAAAATTTATGAGCTACACGAAAAGGACAAGCGCACAAACAATTGTATACAACTACTAGTTCGTGTCGAACGCTTCGGAAAACAACTTAGACTGAAATGCTTCGAGGATTAATAACGAATATATGAACAGTGGTCGACAGCTTTTTTCCCGCCCTTGGGAAGGCGTTTATCAATAAGGAAAGCATAAAAGGATAATGCAGGCTACATAAAGTGAAACTAATTATTTCAATCAACTAATTGAGGCTGCAAACAAGTTCAAAAAGGTCGGGGTTTTTAAAGATATGTATAGGCGATAACGGCGACAGATGAGATAGTTGGAAAATTTGCGTGACGTTTTTGTTTAAATGCAGAAATATTTAACTTTCTAAATTATATATTTTGCTGCATGCTGCATGATGTGACGTATAATTATAGTATAGTGTGTTTAAATTGCTTATTAGAAGCTGATTATTGAACCGAGGGAGAAGTCTGTTTTAAAATGAACACTTTCGCGGTGTGAAATCTATAATTATTATAATACTATTCTCAATATGGATAAGAAACGTGACTAATTGTAAACTTTTGTGTCAAAGAGTAATTACTTTTATAATTTAGATTAAATATGTGCACTATGAAATACTGAAATTTAATTTATACCATACGTACTGGTACATTTCTCTTTTTTTTGTATTTAATAGGAATCGATTCCCACAATATAAAATCCGAACTTTTTAATTATTTACCATGGAGCGTACCTACACCGCACGCAACGCACAAAATATGTTCTCAGAAAGCAGAAACTTGTAACCACTCTTCAATCGTAAGTAGCAATTTGCCTTCAGTAATCCATGTTAATCACGGTACTGAACTTAAGCATTTTGGAGTTGCTTAACTAATGAATAGGTGCAACAAATCAAAATTATGAAGTGGTATTTGTCTTTGTTTTTAAATAATTTTTATATAAATATTGAAATTTTTAAAAAACAATCAAATGTTCCCACCTTGTTGAGCAGCACGAAACGTTGTCTTATTTTGTGCACAAAGCACGTAAACATGATGACAATGATTGATACAATAATTTGTGGCGAAAACGTAGTTATATACGCAATAATGGAAGGTGAAACTTTAATATTATAAAATATTTTCGCAGTGCCGACGAGGTATCCAAAATTCACAACAATAACACAAATCACAGCAATCCATGATATTTTTAAATTTGCTCGATAATCCATAATTACTCCTAATTCTTGAAACCTATGGTCCACTTCTACAAGAGTGTCTACAAGTTCCACCAAACTATATCTTCTCATCATACACGCCAAATAAATCACAGTAATATCTATTAAACCTTCCACCATAAGTAGAAATTCTCCAAGAGTCGAAATATTTGTATTGAAGAAATATCCGGCTAGGGATTCATGCCTTACTATAGCAAATAAAAAAGAACCGATAAATATCATCGAATGTAAAATCGCGGTAATGTATCCAAAGAGAGTTATGCAAATTCTGCGGCATTTCCCGGTATCAATAATTCGATAAGGAGCAATACCGGCTATAAACGACAAAATAAGTACTGGCCTAAGCGAGGCGCACATATCACGCGGTTGTCCGATATTCTGCCAGAAAGTTGACGCTCGTCGTATCATGTTTTGTGAAACTATTATTTATACTTATAAGCTCCTCTAAGCAAATGAACAAATTTCAATTTTTCGTGTGTTACGCTTCAGAAAACAAAATGGACTGACCGAAATCCTTCAAAGGTTAATAACGTAAGAACTAATACCAGACAACCTGCCCTCATCGATGTAGAAAAGTGTATCTAATAATGAGTATACTTCGAGCTACATAAGGGACACTAATTATTTATTGCATTACATTAATCAACTAATTGGGAAAAGAAAGGTTTTTGAAACTATAAGTGGTAATGGCCAGGCGTATTACCGAGACTTTCTGCGCAAAAATACTTAATGTCCTAAATTGTGAATAGTGTTATCAATTTGAAGGATGGCTATAATGAAAAATTGGCCATTAGGGATAGAACGCAGTATTATGATAAAAAAATGTTTCGAAAGGATGCGTGATTATATTGCACTCAGGGGAAGTTTTATTAGGAAGAAATAAGGTTAATTTACTTTGTCAAGTGAAACGATTTAGTCATACAAAAAGTTTTCAGTAATGTGATTAGTTAATTTTGAAGCGGATGTACTCAGTACTGTGATCAAGAAATTAATGATTTTAAGATTTAAGACTATTATAATAAAATTATAGCCTCTTACCTTCGCCAGCATAATGAATCTTCTCTGTATCATTTTAGCAACGTACAAAAACAACAAAATGCATTTTGAAATTATCAAATTCGGTAAAATAAAAGACACATAAACAGTAACTGGTGGATAGACACTAATGTTTCGAAGCAAAAATATACTTCCCAATAAATAAATAAAATTAACAACCCACACCGTAGCTAAAGTTAAATAAAAGTACCACATAGCTCGCTTATGGTTCATCCCAGCTCTCAATTTGCCAACTATCTCGTCAATTTTATAAATTAATTCAACTGTTAAAATTAATTCGTTTTTCTTTATTATTGCACAGGCAAAAATCAGAGTCATACCGAATAGTCCACTGAACATTTGTAAGGTGTCACCGAGTTTTGAAATGTTTGTTTTGAAGAAGTAACCCACCACTGATTCACCTTTTCTTAAAGAGGTTACAAAACACACACCGAAAACACAGAGAAATAAAACGGAGTTTAGGTAGCCGAGTGGGGTAACTTTTAAGTATACATCAAAACGAGTCTGGATAACCCGAAATGGAGTCAACCCTGTTAAAAGGGTAAAATAAAGTAAAGGTTTCATAAGGTGATAAACGTTCGCTGTCCTATGAATCGGAAACATAACTTACATTACCGAAAAGGACACGATGCACTTCCTAATATAACTCGAATTATGCTGAGTAATTCATATGTAATAATATTATTCTGATCTGATCTTGTAAACAAAAAATTAATTAATTTAATAAGTTCTGCTGATTGAAAGAATGACAATTTGCTGATACATTGTCGCAAATTGGACCGAGGACACGTTAACTAACGCTCTGTGTACCTTCATATTTTAAATTTCCACGTAGTTTGCTTAACAACTTAGCAAACATTTGTTGCAAGTTTTTGCAGTAATTGATTGCAATTTGATGCGCACCATATTTACTAACGTGACGTTTGAAGAGACAAGTGCAAACATAAAAATGTAATATGTACTTTCCTAGACTTGCTTTAGAAGTGTAGTTTACCAATTTTTTAAGGAGAGGTTCCAGTAATATTTAGAGTTTTCTAATCCTACTTGTTTCCATAAGAGTCACACAATTGACGTAAACGCAACAAATTTATTAGAACATCTTTGATTCACCGATTGAAAGCGATGACAAAATATTTTACTATAAAAAATCTGCCATGCAACCGACCTCAGGCTCTTCCAGATGAAACGAGTTTCAAATTAAATTAATTGCGAATTTTCCGCGCGTTTAGCCTCCTTTCTCTCGGTGCTATTTAGCCGGCATAGTTGCTTTAAAGACTATCTATTCGCGGAAGATGGATCTTGAGAGACTTAATTACCAAATAATGGTACAACCTGCAGCGCACACCAACTGTGTTGTAACGAACTGAATTACCTGAAAACGCCTGAAAAACAAAATTAAATTTCAAATTATTTATTGTACCATTTGGCATTTGCATTAATTTGCATCTTCTGCAGTAAAGTCGCGTGCGGCTGCGCAAGCTCGGCTTCTTTGAATGGTGCGAAGGTGTTCATTTTAGTGGCACTACTTTGCCCTTATTAGGTTGAAAATTAACAATTATGCTTCGCATAAATCGCACCTTGGGCATAATTCTCTAGAATGACCTAATTCGCATCCAGTCCGCAGCTGCCTCGACGATGCCAAACTATCCAAATTCTGTGGTACTTGGATTGCACAACTTAATTTAGAGTGGACCGGCAATAATCGCAAGCTTGTCCCTGAGATGCAGAAATTGCATAATTCCATCCATCTTTAAAGACTTTTGGTGCGCTGTTTATTTAGCTCCATCAAACAAAGGTGAAAAAAATAAGCAAAGCAATGACAAGAAAATTGCGCTTCACGCTCTTGGGGTTCACGTTTTACTTTCTTTAGAGTGGCTCTAAGGTGGGATGCTTAAATTTAAGTAGCAAAGAACCATAAATACTTGAGATTTCTTGAAAAATTTGCATATGATTAAGATTAACCACTTTGATGGAAAGATGAGATGTTCATTACGCAGAAGAATAAACCGTAAAATCTCTTAATAATTTGCAAAGGTACAAGGACGATCACATGATCATTGTAAGATTGTTGAGATAATGTGAATTATACTCTTATTCATAGTCGGGGATTTTATTAAGTATGCGATATTTCAACCAACAAATTGACCATTCCTTTGAGAAATATTTGCTTGGGTTAAAAAGTAACTTTCTAGAGTAAGAAATCGTACGACAGATCTTTATTTATTTTTTTGCCAACTTCGGACAGCCTTGCTTTCAGAAACTTGAGATAAATGGAATGGAAAAAACAAAAATTTAAGATAGTAAGAATTATAATTTTTTACAATCTTTCTAATTAACTAAATAAAAAGTCAATAACTCTATGCTCTTGAAAAATAATAGTAGATAGTGGTACATCGCTATAGTAGAAACGTGAAACCAAACATTATTTTTGTGGTGTTTGTTTGTCCATCACTTAATATAAAATTTGTCCGTTTTTTCCACTGTGGCATTTTTTAAACTACCGGACATTGTCCATTTATTGTTCTGTTTGCTGAGCAACAACTTTCTCTGCGGTTAGCTGGTCAACAATTTAGGAAAGTTCAAGATCATCATAGCTATGGTCCAATGCCAAATTGTTTTATCGACTTTTACTCTTCCATTTGGAAGTATTTTGCTTGTGAATAAACAAAAACAAATCAAACATGATCCAATCAAGGGACAAACTGGTTAAAGGAATCATGCTGGTTGACTGAGTGATGATCGACCTCTTCGAGGTCAGCCCGAATCAATTTGCAATGATGGAGCCAATTATGCGCCCTGTTTTTCCAACATGCCGCCGCAGCAAATCAATTTCACTGCCAAGATTACAACTATGTTGCACTAAATAGGTACCCTAGCGAATTGATTTGAATCGGAATGAGCCGCACATGGGCAGGGGCACCTCTTCGAGCATTTCTGCCGCCGCGGTCGCTGTAACCTGGAAAGCGGAGCCCCATGCGGCTCAAATTAAATATTGAAATTGAGCGGTTTACAAAACAAGTGCGAGGGCACCAGCATAATGGTTCCGACTTTCTCAAAACACTTTCGACTGATATGCGGCTGGGGCCACACTGTCATTCAAGAGTCCACCCATGCGCTCTTGGGAGAAGTATGCTCACCTTTGGCAAAACACTGCAGGAAATTGCAAGTCCCAGATTCGAATATTTTTGGTTTACTCCATCCCGATTATGGCGGTAATCATAATACATACCTGTCGGTTAAGTTCACTTTAGTCGGACAGCCATCAGTCAAATTTCTTTTTTGGCTGGTTATACTTTCATTTTCATTGAGACCTCTGTTTACGCTTCAAGCGCAGGCGTAGTCGATTTTGTTGGACCTGGAGGCCTGCGCGTTTCTCTGGCGCTTCAGACTCATAATTTATTGATATTACCGTGAAAGTATGAAAATAGGCTGTGAATGAATGAATATGGTGAAGCTCCATTATTTTTATTACAACAGCGTGCTTCGATCGGCACAGCATGAATAGAACGTATCTTCAAGATACAGCACACTTGAAATCTTTAGAGTAAAAGTTAGTAAAAGTACCTAAAACACATTATGGGAGAAATGTAGGAAAATACAAGCAGGATAATTTCACGGTGACGCGTATTAAATGCCGTAAAATCAATTTGCAAATTAGAAATTCCAAACCGCGATAATTTGTTTACAAAATGACCGTTTCTTATTATGTAATAGAAGAGAGAAAAACCATTTTCAATTTTTATTAAAACCCTGGATGTTCGATCGTAATGAAATCAGGCATGGGTATTCCCCCACAACTAAAATTTAAATGTTTCTAACCATTCATTTTTCAATCTAGTCAATGAATAGCCGAGGTAAATCCATGGATCATACCCGAAATCAATTAAACCCCATTGTGGATCATTCCAATTCCGCATTATCCGCTTATATCAAATCAGTCCAACGAAAAAACGTTGACAGTAGCAATTATCCACTCGGAGATGTAATCAATTGGGCATCAAGCTGAAAAGGTTTTTCACGCACAATTTGGCCGATAAATTAACATTCACCTCTGGTGTGTACTTCAATCTCAATGTCGATACTATTTGCGGTTTTAAAACACAAACGGAAAATAAATCTCCAGCATGCTCGCGGACTTATTGAGCGAGATTTTACAAAGTTTTCTGATCAAGAAGATGCTTCAGGGATTGAACTGATCGGTTTTTGCATTACGATCATCACTTAACGACACAAAAAGTGAACGTAAGCACCCAGTCGACAGGTGAGCTCGTTGACTTTGAATGGGTTGTTCTGAAGATCGCACTACTTCGGAGGCATTAAGATTTTATTGTAAATTTATATGTGCGCACTACTTAGATTTAATAAACTTCGATTATTATTTGAGTGGGTTCGTGAAGGGGTAGACTAAATTTCGAATTTGCATGTATGCATCATTATTTTTAATAATCACGCTGCCATTAATTAAGATCACTGCAACCAATGCCACATGTCAGCACAAGTTTTAATTATTGGTCTAACATTTTATTTGAGTCAAGATGAGCAAGGGGCAACTTTCATTTAATAGTCACTGCAGTGGCATCGTTTGTAAAATATTTACTATCCTTCAATTGTGATAATTGATTTTCCAAAGAATACGTTTAAGACAAACAAGCTCATAACTTGGAACTATTTACTAATGCAATCGATTCTAGCCTTTTTAAACTATTTAGTGATGGTCAATTAAGTAATTCGATCTCATTATATATAATTGTTAATTGTAGCTTACAGACATGCTTTTGAGTTTATAAATATGTGACCTAATTTTAATTTATTTCCATTGCTTTCAATATTTCTTCACTATGATACTACTAAAGATTCTGATCAATTCCAGGTTTCTTAAACCAAAATAAAATAATAATTGGACCAAAACATTCTGCAAAATGTAGTTCATTATCAATGAAAGTTGTTCTACTTAACTTTCATTCGATCATCGACTAACAATGAAAGTTGTAAACAGCGATTCAGCAAGGCACCATTCCTGGCATTTCAGAAACGATGCCTAAACCTTTCGGCAGTGACTTGGACTTCTTTTTCTTCAATATCAAAAGTGGTCCCATTCCTCTGTGACTGTGTACCGGCAGTGGGTTGAGAAGGTACTGGTCTGCCATTCTTCGGTTGTGTAACACTTAATCTTTTGGTATTTTATGGTCCTCCGAATAAAAGTGAAGCATACAGGAGATCAGCTGCAATCGCCTAGAAGGTATAATTTTATTTTATTAAACCGCATTTGCCAAAGATTGTCGGTTAGAAAGGATTATTTGCACATCGAGAAAAGTGATTGGAATCGTGGCATCATGCGCCCACTTTCTGTCTTCCGTAATAGCGCATCGACTCAACGTCGGCTCCAGCGGAGTAAGAGAACATAATCAAAAAAAATTACAATTTCATGAAAAGCACAATATAGCTAAACTTGATTAATGCCCATATAATTACTGTCAACGCACTGAGTTATTTTTCTAAGATAAAATCAATCCTATGTCGCATCTAAGCTTAATTATGAGAAATGATGCTTTCCATAGCTCAGGTACTCGCACGCGATAATTAGGAAAGATCTGGTGTAAAAAAGATAGGTCTTTGCAGCAATTGCATATCATTAAATTGCATCGGACGGCCCGCAGGCGGCAGTAAATCTTCAAGTTGCGCCAGTGGCTGTTTTCTTTCATTTTTGCAGCGAAACACAGCAATCTCATAGAGCACTTGCCTCATACTGCGGCACCTTCACTTTGTCTTCATTTGCAGCGTTTTCGGTGCACCAGCCAGTGTACACCTGAGCTAATGAAGATTTTTCTGAAATCTCTTCCTCGCAAAGTTGCGAAGTCTTGGTTTCAAAAGAACGTTTGAGAAAAATTGGTTAATTTTGTTTTCTTGTTAACTTGCCAAGTCTCATCCCGGCGTGTGCATTTTATTCATAAAACTGAACCACATCGCCTGTGATCAAATCAAATTACTATTGACCTAGCTCAAAGTTGCAAAATCTACCAATTTTTTGAGCAAACTAACCACTATCGTAATTCGGTATAACATTGACCTGGACAAAGTATGGCCAAAGGTGCACTTGAAGATCTTCAAACAAAATCTTTCTATTGTGTCGATTGCGAAATACATTTTCCTAATTTTAACGTATTTCCCATGCGGGTAGTGGAAAAAGCTGTTGAGCACATCCGTTCCTCCGCAACCATTGCCAGCATCATCACAATGCATCGACGTAATTTAGTGACTGCCCCAGGTGAGTCTTCGTGACCATTTTCAATGTCAATATCGCGGAATTTATCAAATTTATTTTAGTCAATTTGGCTACTTTAAAACTTGAAAAATGGACAGACAGACGTTTGGTGCTACCTGCCACTCATTGTCTAGCAAAGGAAGATATTTTTTAGTGCCCATTTCGCAATGACGTCAATAGTTTATCAGTCGCCCAATCAGAAATAAGTTGAGATTTTTGGTTATGATATGCACTAAGTTAATGGAGATTTTAAGTGTGTTAACCTTTTAGAATCGTAGATTGTTCACCCTTGAAACACTTTTATTATTTTAACAAAATTAGCCCTTGTTAGAGCACAGTTTAACTTTTAATATTATACGTAAAGGTCATGACCTTGTAATAAATTAAATAATAATTTTCAGGACTTTCTAGAATTAAAAAGCCATTATTTGCTCTCATCTTTATATTACTGGTTTGGGTATCAGATTATGTAGTTTTGATATTTTGAAAACTCTATTTAATAACCCAATATATGTGTATACATTATAGTCCTTTTGACAGATTTAACAAAAGGAAAAAGATATTACCGAAACTTCAAGCACTATCCAAACAAAAGAAATTTTCTTTCAAATGCGGTAGCTTCGGAAACATTAACTTCCGTCTGTGTGCAGACAACTTCCTCGGTTTCATAACACGGTAATTGAATTTATTTTTTACCACCGCGTGCGCCCGCCAATTATTCAAGTTCACCTCATCCAAGAGTATTCAAATGCCACTGGAGTTGTGGAAGCTTCAGAGAAATTTTTGCGCCAATATTTAATTTACCTTGGCTTTGGAAGAAATGCGTGAAATTTTGGCATGGGTCAGAGATACCTATAAAATGTTTTTTTATTAACTCGTTAACGGATAAAACAATAGAATTGCTTTGTCGGTGATTTAACTCATTTGGATAGCTGCTAATAAAGTTGTCGGCGGATTGCGGAAGGAATTTTATTAACTAATGATGTCTAGGTATTGTAAATATTTATTTCGCAAAAAAAAAAATGTTTTTGCACAATATTTCGTAACTCTGAACAAAAGGATATAAAGTAAAGCAATTAACCATTTCATAACAGACAAACATTTTAAGGAATATTGTGGACAAGCAGTTTCTAGTTTCATAGTTTTACCAACGGGAAATTTAAAATATTTTGGTTGCAAAATATGTTATACTATACTTTTATATACTTGTATTCAGTAATGTAGCCTTATTTTATCACTACTTTTCATATTTAAAAACAAATATAGGTTTAATCTGAATCGAAAACTTGTAAGATCAGGCACATATCTTTATTAGAACTCAAATTTCCAACATGTTCATTCTAGAGTGTGCTACTTATTTTGGCATTCCACCAATTTTTCAGTTCCATAGTTTATTTTATATTTTTATTCTTAATTTGACTACTTAACAAAATTTGTAAGTTAAAGCTCTCAAACCATTTGCAACATGTTCGATCATTTTAACCATAAATTGCTTCGGACAATCTTGGACAAATTCCAAGACTGATCGTGAGCCCGCAAAGATCAGTGTCTTCTGCTGGAATGTTGGCGACGAGCAGACGGCGGAATAAGAATAATTGAATTCAGCCAGGTGTAAGAGAGCATAATCAGCCACCGCAAGCGCATCGCGAGACCGCGGCGGAACAGATGGACTGGGATGGGATGGCGGTTGTGATGGGGCACTTTTTGGGGCCAGCTATAAACTGAATACACTCAGGTCGAAATAGGCAGTCAGCAAGAGCATACCGCAACGGATGGTTTCAGTTGAGCCAAGACCTCGAGACACCTCAGTCCGCAGTTTCCGTAGTTCTTAGACACTTAGATTCCTTGGCTAGTGAGGCTCCTTATCTTAAGCAGTTAGTGTGCAGAACTGACTTTTTTGGTGCTAGATTTGGTGAATTTGTAGAAAACCCTCCGTTCTAAGGTAAGTCTGAAGAATGCACCCGAAAGTGGATAGCGTGCTCGAAATATTATATAGTGCCACATGTGTGTGAAGCAGGATGTGTTCTGGAAAAAAAATGTTTCTTTGAAGATAGTTTCCTTCACCTCCTCGGGTTGTGTGTCAGTGAGTGTCAGTTAACTGGTTTTCTTCACTTCCTTAATGAAAACGGCATTTTCGCATTTCATTTTTCCCCTGCGCTTCATGCTCAAATAAATTCGCGGGATTATGTTGTGATGAAGATGCCACTTATAAGATACCGCGGCGGGACACACTTGCTCCGTCACTATCGCCATCGATTCCATCCGTTTTAGAATTCTCGACCGATTTTCAATCGACGACGATGTCTTATTGACCCGGATTTGAAGGTATCTTCACTTGGTCTTCATTTGGTAGAACAGGTATGATGATTGAGTACACCTTCATTTGTGTCTCTTCGCGCGGTATGCCGCCTGGCTGTTTGCGTTTTTAGCAGTAGCCTCTACCTGTACGCGGTATTTTACTGGGACAAGTATCGCGATTGCTTCGCTTTAAGCGCATGCGGGCTCTGTAATTTGTGGGCATTTTCGGATGATAGTGAAACTCTTTATCTGCCTTCTCGACTGTTTGTCGAGAGCTGCAATTGCGCAAAAATATCTGGAAGTGAAATCGAAGTTTCTACGGTAGATGTTATTAAGCTGGTGATAAATTTAATGGCTAGTATTGCAGATTTATCACTTGCAGGGGAAATATTGGCAGAGAAATTGGATGGACGGGTATAAGGACCAACTCCTCCAGATAACAGGTAGAACATTGTAATATCATTTCGTTATCGAAGGAAAGGAATATAAGTTCTTAATTAGGAATCAGTTTGAGAAAAATAGGATAATGCAGATTTGTTAAAAAAATAAAATATCATCTATGACCTTAATAATAGAACTTGATTTTTCCAAATGTATTTTCCTATTCATTTCGCCTTGTTTTCAGAAAAATAAACAAAAATCAGCGTATCCATAGGCGTTAATAGAATTTTCTGAAAATATAGTAGATATGTATGTCTTTACTTTGCATTACTTTTTATGAAGAGCTTTTATATCTTAGTATGATCGCAATTAATGAGAGTGCATGTTTACTTAGTTAAATTACAGAAAATTAGAAGCAACATTTCTTTTTCCAGGAAACAATAAAAACACATGCTATCAATAAAATTATGCTTTTTACAAATGACCAGTTACGTTACTAATTCAGTTTTTATTCCTGGCAATTAGTTGACACGTTTATTGATCCACATATCGATAACGAATTTTTTCCTCCACATTTTTGGCTTTCACAAAAATCAACAAATCGGCAATAATTCACATATTTTCGTAATCTGATGAAAAAAGATTAACGCCAAAAATCGACGCGGCGTACACTTAATTAATTAAAATAAACGAATTCAAAACAGTTCGTAAGCCGTTTTCATCGCTTCCTTATGTCCGATCATCGGCCAAGGTTAAAATTTCATCGTCTATGAAAGTTACATAATTTTATGATGCTGAACACAGGAGAAATGAATTGGTAAATTGCTTTATTGTAGCAATTTTGAGATGTTTAAGAGTTCGGCGTTTTTCTCTGGTTTAAACTGCAAGATTATATGTAAATTAGGGGAAATTCAAAATATAAACAAATAAATAAAATTAAATTGCACAAACGAATTGTTGAGAAAGGTGTGGCTAACGAAATTAAGATTCATGAAAATCTGCAGATTTATGAATGAATTTTAATGTGCCTACATCTTTCTTCGACATTCAAATTGCATAAGACGTGGAGGCTTTGCTCCTACCTGAATTGATTTTGATTGGTGTTATTCGAAATCAAACGCATCGTTGCGTGTTTCTATTGATTTCAGTGTTGAGTAGAGAATGCTGTAAGCATCCATATTTCATCGGTCGTTAAGGGATCATTAATAACAGAAATCATAAATAATATGGACAGATGAAGACATTCCAGACACTCGTCTTCAATAAAGATATGAGTGATATGAAAGAGGAAGTCGCTGCAGACATTCGTTTTGTGTTCAACGAATTTGATGGGGTCATTAACAGAACCTTTGTTGCTTTGCCAAAATAACAAAGGAAAGAGGGTTCGTGGTCTTGACTTCTACCATCCGACACCAACCTTGCCATTAAAACAAAACTAAGGCATTTGACCAGAATCTAAAAACATTGGCATCATTCACCAATTGCAGAAGTTTAACACGTACTCAAGGTGATGAGCTCACAGTTTTCACATTTCCATTTGTGTCACAGAGCTGAAGCACGTTAGACTTGGGCAGGTTTCACGACAGAGCACCGCGGCTGTCAGCTTGTTACACGTACCCAGCGAAGACGGACGTTAACTAGTTTTCACGGCAAATTACAGAGCTCGTTACAAAAATGAGGTGAGAAGTCCGCTCAGCGCAGAAAGAGTTAAGCAAACCACCTACCGACTTCGGCGACGATATTTGAAGCCGGAGCAGGTAAGACAATAGGGGGCTAACGACACAATCAGCGCATCACCTCATTTTCTGGACTTCGACACTCATGTTCTTGCGACACTGCATTTAAAGTGATTTTTCTGAGACTACTGAAAGACCTGTGCAAGGAGATAGTAACAGCGCTAATTGCAGCGTTGTCTTGCTCAAAAATTCTAGTAGCGCAAGAAGTGTTCGCGACGATCTCCTGCGAGCTATTTAAACCATTTCTTTATGCGTATGTCTTTCTTTTGCTTCCTCGTATGGTCGGTGTTACGCAACCGATTTCTTATATAGATAAACTCCAACTCTATTTCAACGCTTAGTTTTCAGATATTGGAACGGTTAGCAATTATATCGTCTGAAATGTTTGCCTCTTTGGTAGTCACGTTAATGAGCGCAATGTGCGGACCGGATAAGAGATGCAATGTCTACATATATGTTGTAACTCTTCAAAAACACAAAGAAGAAGGACAAGAAAAGACTTGCTGCAACTTAAATTGGTTTTGTTAGGTGTTGCAAGGAAATAATTAACTTTGGAGTAAGTTAAGGCAATGTACGTTAAAATCTGTCTTTATAATAATGATGTCCTTTGCGATTTTTAACGTAGCTAAAACATAGCTATAATTAATATTAATATATAATATATTCATTTGCAATAATATTTTAACCGATTAAAGAATGACTAAGTTTTAATTACATTCTTAGTAACTGAAAGTACAAATTTCAACTCAAGTAAATAATGTATATTAAAGTAATATCACTTACTTCATTACTTAAAATTTAAAGCTGCAATTGTATGCATATTGCTCTCTCTGAATGCCATTCACCATATAACTTATAAATTGGTCATGTTAATTCGAATATGATTTACATCTTTTCACATGTAAATGTCAAGGAAAGAGCCAGCACCCATGAAAAAGTTATTAGAAATCTCATTATATGAAAATTTTTGTAAAAAGAAATGCAATATTAATTATCCGCAAACTGGTTAGATAGCTTCATTAAACAAACAATTACTTTCGAGGACATCACATTTTTCCCACAACAACCTCAAGAAGCACTTTATTAATTGGCATTGCCATATAATATTAATTAGCTTGTCGAATAAACCCTAACTGTCGCACGTGACTATGGTAGCTGCAACACCCTATGATTATGTGCAGAATATAATTAATGGTGTTGGTCGATGCAGAGATTTCATCGGTTGCAAATTGTCGACATTGTCTTCAATCAAAAATCTTCTTCAAATTCATCCGAGGAAGATAATTGCTCCGATACCAGAAAGCATTTTATGGACATGATGCGGTGAAGAATTTCCCAGGAATTCCATATCCCATAGATCTTTTAGTGAAAGGTGACTTGTTGGTAATTGAGGTGTATTGCGTAATACTCGTGTTTCTTCGGTTACTTAAAATTTTATCGGAAATGATTTAAAAAGAAAGAAGATTAGGATAGAGAATGTGGTTTCGTTATTTCGTTTTAATAGAGAAACCTTGTGGATTTAGCGATTATAGCACCTCTAAATACTTTTTGTTTCGGATTGTGTAATTCTTAAAGGAATTCAATTCCTGTTTGGCTACGTTTCTGGTTTTAGCCATAATTCACAAAACAGCTATGCACTTTACTTTCTTGTGGAATCCATAACCTTTTAATTATAAATTCCCGTCATCTTCAGCTCAATCCATTTCTTCTGCTACAAATATTTAGAATATCATGCATACCTTAAATCCACACGTTCATGCGAACGATCAAAATTAGTCAAGCAAGAATACATATAGCCTACTTAAAAGACTACATAATGCAAACACGGCTTGTTCGTCCACATCACGACTCCGCAATTATAATTTACAACTTGAAATTATGCAGGTCCTCAGTGCTAGGGTTTGCTCAATCTTGTGTGAATCTGCAGAGCGCGAAGAATGGCTATTTTGTTCTATCGTGAAGCAATAAGCTACAAAATCAGTGCCGTCCCCTAGCCACCGTCTAGCCGAGCGATAAAATCAACATAGGCCAAACATGCCTTCCTTGAGGCACACCGGCATACATGATGAGTATTTTGAAACACCTTGTTTTTTAGACATTAAATTTACAAGGCCCGGCCGGAGCAGGGAAATAAAGAGGAGTGCGCATGAATCTTCAATGCATCCACAATCTTCATAGATCTAGCCAGCTGGATGTTCGTGGTCTGAATTTCCATTGGTAGGCTAATTCTGTACCTTTCCTCTCCAGGTGAATCAAATCTGATAGTCACGCAAGTTTGGTATGGAAATGAAAACGCAAATTTAAAATAACGCTTTCATGCGGAAGCCACAGATCGCATTGCTTCGGTGCCATCATTTTATTGAATCGGCACATCGAAAAAAGGGCAACGTGCACTTTCTTTTCCACCAACATTTAGCGTGATTTAATTTTTATTGTGTCGTTGCCATTTATTGTTCAACAAAGCGAGTCATTTATCCACCTGTAGCGATCGCGAGGAAAACATCCGGACACCACCGTGACGACGACTCGGCGACGATGATCACTTTTCCTCGAGAATGCGCCACGCTGAAGTGATCACGTCGTCGGACTTTCTTTCATTTCCCCCCTTAACCCTGGGAATTTCTTAAAATTAATAACTTTCATCCTCTTATTGATTAGGAAAGCACTTACCGCATTCGCTGATTGGATATTGTCGATCGATTCTGAATTGTGGCAGAAAGTCACGTCATGACAATTTATTGGAATTGCACAATAATCGGAATGCCGTGCAAATCTTAAAATCGGACGGATTTCTGGTGAATTGTATATGCACCTCTGAAGTGATAGAAATTAAATAAAGTCACGAATTTTAGCAACCATTCAAAATTTAATTTTACTTATCCTCAGCACTGCAGCGAAATTGCTTATTTCTGTGGGTCTTTACCGGATTTTTTATGGTTCATTTAAACTGTGAAAAGCCAAAGGTATCATGAATTTTAGTGCTATTTTTTATGCATTATGAACCTTTAAAGACAGCAACCAGCTTTTTTGCTTTAAAGTTTGAGTTTTTATTACCTACACCTTTTGTTAGTACGGTCGTTATAGATGCGAGTACAAAGCAACTATTATTGAATTTACGCTTTAACGGCTATTTTGACCTGAATGATGTGGAACCAAAGATAATATTTTGCGAAATTATATTTACTTATCATATTTAGTTGATATTTCTATACATATATATTAATTTTGTTTTACTGTCGTACACAATGGCTAATATTAAATATTATTCTGAACTAGTCGTCAACGTTGTAATCATCATTAATGGAATACAATGAAATTCCCTATTAATTGTTATTATGCAATCAAAAAATAAAACTTACCCGATAAATGCTATTTCGTAATTTGAAATTGTATAAATGATAATTATTACAATTTTCGGAAAACCCAATTAAGGTGATAATTCCAAATAAATAGCAATTAACAACATCCATAAACTCTACGAGCAAGGTTAATGACCAAAAACTCATCAAGAAAACGGTGATGGATTACCAAAAATGAATTGTAGCTATTTTGGCCGGCACTTTCGCTAAGAATTGCTACCTGAAGGTGATTAAGCACCAAATTTCCATAAGTAGTTGACTCTTGGCAAACTTCCTCCGCATAACGTGGGTAATTTTTCTTAAAGGAAATTAACTTGATGATGATGCTCTATGAATAACCGATGCTCCCGGACACGCTAGTCTCTCCTCCGCGAAGACAACTTTAGAAATATTTGCATGAATTCCATCAGTCACAACATTCCTTGAATAAAAATTAGCCTATTACCTGAAACGCACCTACAACAGAAGGCAAGGAACTTTAGATAAAATTAGAAGGGCTCAATAAAACACTATTTAGTTAGCTCATAGATAAACGCTTTTTTATTATCAATTGCACCTGTTCAACCTCCAGATGGTTTTAATAGCGCAGTATTCCTGTAATTAGCTATCCCTAGTTAATTAAGCTCAGTTATTAACATCTCGTTACTTCGGTAGCTGAGTCAATTTTACTACTAACATGATTAATGAGTCCACGTGAAATCGCTCAACTGTTGTGTTACTTTTCTGTTGAGATAGGCTTGGGAACTTAGCCAATTTCCGCCCACGCCCCGATTTTGCTGACCCCTAAAGTTGACATGATTTCGATTCGCTTCAATTTAGGTCATAATATCGTCTGTCCAAAAATGAAAAGGTAAATAAGTAAAAATATTCAATCCCTTACTATGTGGATTCTGAACAAATGGCAACAAACCCACAGTCCATTAATTTCGAAACAGCGATAAACTAATCAACGAAAAACCTCACTCCGATCCGGGAGTCTGGCTAATCTTTGTCCGATTCAATCCATGTCGCATCCATTGACCGAAATAATTGAAGCTTGTCAATTTCCATCAATAATCGCTGAAATATCTATTGGTCGGTACTCCGGGGCCCCACAAGAAGGGTATGAGATCAGAGGCTTCGCGGGCCCCAAACAGGAAATGGGTGCAGTGCAAACAGACTGAATTGAGGCAGAGTCGAGCTCTTTTAGGTGGATTTCCAGAATTGAATGGCCGTTTTCTCATTTTCTCGTGAAAAATGATTTGTCGCATGCTAATTAGGAATCTTCTTTATATTTACAGAATGTCGATACTTCGCGCCCTGGTCCTTTTCACCTTCGGAGCGACTGTTGCCTTGGCACAGAGACGACTCGCACTTCCAGACCCTAGGAGTTGTGTGAATCGTAAGAAAAGAGAAATTCAAATTTAAGAAAATCTATTACTATATCTATATTATTTTGCAAATAAGATTTCACGAGATTAACATTTTGCAGGCGTTCGCCACGCGACCTACAGAGATGCCCGAGGTGTTGCCCACTCGTACTTCTTCAGCTGGGAACACGCCCCAACGCGAAGTCTCGAAGTCGATTGGCTGGACGCCAGGAACATCTGCCGTCGCCACTGCATGGACGCGGTTTCATTAGAAACACCTCAAGAAAATGAATTCATTAAGCAGCGGATTGCCCGCGGAAATGTCCGATACATTTGGACCTCTGGCCGCAAGTGTAATTTTGCTGGATGCGATCGCCCAGACTTGCAGCCTCCAAATGAGAATGGATGGTTCTGGTCGGGATCTGGAGCTAAAATTGGACCAACCAGCCAGCGCAACACTGGAGACTGGAGTCATACCGGAGGATACGGCCTCCCCCAACCAGACAACCGCGAAGCTGCCCAAGGAAACGACGAATCCTGTCTCTCAATCTTAAACAACTTCTACAATGACGGAATCAAGTGGCATGATGTTGCCTGCCACCACCTGAAACCATTCGTCTGCGAAGACTCCGATGAGCTCCTCAACTTTGTCCGTTCACGTAATCCTGGAATCCGTCTTTAAAATCGCCAAGAAATAGGACACGCCTAAGTCCATTTTGTGAGGGTCGGGAATAGGCGGCGATTATAAATAATGTACAATTGGAACAGATCGGTTCTTAATTTATATTATATATAAATTAATGTTTTTATGTATGTATTTAACGATAAAATATTTATAAACCTGCGGAGCTACGGATTTTCCCATGTAAAACACACCAAATTCAGCAGAGGAGATCGGGGAGGGAGACACTTTCGATTTCCTTGATAGCAATTATATTTATGTACACAGTATTCGAATCTAAAAACACGAAAAAAATTTTATGTTAAAAGATAATTTTAAAACAAAGTTTAAAAAAAAAATTTAAACATTTCGCGCGCAATGTTACGTTTTTATGCACCGAAAGTTTTACGTTGTACAATTTCTAGGTAAGAAGTCAATTGTTTTTTGTATTTTTCTTGAGCGACAGTACTTAACACTTTGTCTCTTATTTAGTTGTACTCTTCTTAATTTTAATAAACAATTTTTAATTAACTTTTACATTTTTCATAGACATTATTCCTGCGTATGAAAACCTCAATTCCCGCTGCATTAAAATAAAAGTCTCCAATATGCAAATTCCGCAATCAGCCCCATAAAATAGCGCATAAGTTTGAAACATTTATTTGAAAATAAACGCAATAAATTTTCAGATATAAAATTCTTTGAAGAGATAACACATTTTACATAGATATCAGTTAAGAATTCAAAAAATCTTTACTTTTAGAAAGAGAAAAAATTGTACAAGTAAAAGCAATAATAATTGCTCAAATAAAATTCATTGCAATTAGTACAAATTACACTGTAGTACAATAATATCAGGTAAAAATCTATTGCATAGAAATTGTAAAAACAATGTCAATATAAAAAGAAGTTCATTACAGCAACTTACAGAGTAATCTATATAATGAAAATGAAAAAAATGATATATACAGCCACTTAAAGAGATATTTTGTCTGTTGTCTAGACTACTGATTGTAGGCGAAAACTAAAATTACCATGCAGTCAATAAATTCAGAGTAACTAAGAAAAGCTCTAAATAGGGATTTAAAGCAGTAGAGGCAAAGATACATTTGTTGAGAATGTTCGAGCATTTTGACTAGTCTTAAATACTTCCACAGATTTTTTACTTTCATTTTAGCTTATTACAAAGATTGATGATATTAATAGATCGACTACATCGAGATTATTGGGATATTCGAACCATTTAATATTAAAGTTTTCCTGCAAATTTATTGTTACTTTTTCGTTTTCTTTATCCTGTATTCAATTTCAGTGATTTTCTTGTCAAAAATACAATAATAAAACTCCTGTTGAGAAATAGGAATATTTTGCATAATTATTAAACATTTTTTCAGAAACTTTTTATGTTTAATTTTTTTTTAAATTCAATAACTTTAAAATAGGTTAAAAAACAACTCAAATATAACCTCAATGGACAGTAAAATTCCAGAAATTTCAAATTGATAACTATTCAAAATACTTCCATTTTTCAACAGCCAAAAAAATTGTGATTGCAACTAAAACATTCATCTCTTCGTTTTTCAACTCTTTAGACATTCTAGAATAACATTGACCTTTTTTCTCTATTTTTATAAAACTTTATTCGCCCGTCTTCATATAAATATGTAAAAAGTTTTACACCGACGCTTATCCTCAAAGTCTTACAAACGATCTTAATTCTTTCTCTTACTTATTTTATTTATTTATTTATTATTTTTTATTAATTCTTTGATTCTTGTCGCTATAAGTCTATAATTTTACCTTAACAAATTTCACTAGAGTGTCGGAATTACTTCTCTTTGCTAAAAGAAAAGGAATACATACAGAAAATATAAGAGATAAGTAAAAAATTAAATCAGGTGTAATGCATTAACAATAAAAACTTAACAGGAGTAAGTTAAAAAAATAATAATAATCCTTTACAAGCGGTTTCTTCCCACCGACAAAAAAATATATAAATCCAAGAGTTAACAACTTAAAAGAAATTGTTAGGCATGCAAATAACTTAGAAACAAGACAAAATCTTTAAAAAGCTCCCTGCCATCCTTTTTTAGCGTTAAATCAAATTCCAGTTGTTTCACTGAAATGACACGAAGCCATTGCCTAAAAATGAAAACAAACACGAAGGGTTAAACAAAAATAAAATTTAAGTTAAGGGTAAATTAAAAAACAAGAACCATGCGCCCTGTGGAGCGGAGTTTACTAGAGTTACTCCACTTCCGGCTTTACTTTGATCTTTGTTCAAATTTGTGCGTTAACAACTAGAATTAGTTTAAGCAGTACTTGTGTTATTTGGAGCTCCACTAATAGCATTAAATAGGGCCATACTATTGCGCTGCGTTTGCATTCCCTCCTCGATGGGGGTGAAGGGCTCGTCCAGTAAATCGCTCAGCGCTACACAAAGTTTCTGATAGTTGTCCTTTAGCGCCAAATGGTACTCCTTTTGGTCGCTTGATATCATTCTGGCGTTCAGATGCAGCGCTGTGTTGCACACACCAATAAAATCTCTGCGATAATAGAGAGAACAATTTTTATTTACTACAATATTTTTATTTTAAATTTATTTTACCTGAAGATATCCTTCAGATCTTCCACTCTATCCAGTGAAAACTTCTCAACAATTTTAGGGTCCAGGAAAGCCGAGGCATAGGCTAGTGGCCCCGCATTAACTGTTACCGCGACGCTTCCTTGCAGTCGCAGTTGCAGTTTTTTAACGTCTGCCGGGGGCAGGATCACCTCCTCCAGCTCCGAAACCTTCATCTGCATCTCATCGATCGCGACTTCGATCGGGCTGAGCTCAATGACTTGATGGTTTTTAACTGGAACCCGCTTCAGGACATACGGAAAAGAGTAAGTCGCTGCGGAACATAATACAATATATTTTTTATTTAGCTCTAATTTTAATTTTCAGGTAGTTAGGCTACTTTTGATGATCGTTTTCCGCTTCCACTGATCCTCGACGCTGCCCCGAGCTGTGCCGTTCTTCGTGAAGGGCGTCTCGTACATGAACGTGTCCACGTCGTGATTCTGCTCGAATTCGTTCTGCCTGTTTTCCAACTCGTTTTTCGTGAAGTATGGAATCACGTGGGTGACCTGAATGTAGGCTAGCTTCGGATCCAACTCATTCACGTTGACCTGAAATGAATTTTTTATGTTGAATAGCGAAATAGCGATTTTAACTTCCGTAATATCAATTTTTAAAATTTCGGAAGTTGAATAAAAGGATATAAGATGTCCCCTTTCCCTTTAAAAAGAAGCGCCCCCGGGTGGGCTCGAACCACCAACCTTTCGGTTAACAGCCGAACGCGCTAGCCAATTGCGCCACGGAGGCCGTTGCAACACGGATCCAAAGGGCAGTGTTTATTCTAGGAGCGTTGTGTAAACATGTATCTAGATATACGCCTCTATCATGAACTCCGTCGGAATCAAATCTACAGGAGCTTAGAAAAGTCCATTTTGCATAAAAATTCCTTCGTAAAGTTACTAAAATCCTCATAAATTCACTTCAGTAAACTTTGACTCAAATAATTTTTCGTTTTATAAAATCAAAATAATTTGATTCGATTTTTTTATCGGATTATTTTAACTGTTTGAATGAAGAAATTAATTGAAGTCAAAGGTTTACTTTCTTAAAAACTTAGGAACTTTGTTAAAGGGTTTTATGCAAAAAGAATTTTTCTAATCTTCTTTGGATTCGATTCCGATAGAATTCAAGATAGGGGTGATAATAAGCTAACTTATTGCAGTGGATAAAAATTTACAAACAACAAAATATTTTGTATTCAAAAATTCCTCGCATTATTTTCATAGCCAAAATAAATAACTGTAAATACTTATAGTAATTGTACTGAGTTCGAATCCCTTATTTTTTTTACAGATCCCTGATTCGAAGAAAACTTTACATTTGATTTTCTTTGTTTTACAATTCAATTGTTTAATTGGTCACGAATATTTACTTCCAGCCAAAATGAGTATGAATTTTAGATAATTACGGTTTAAATAATGTGATAAATAGAAGTATCATCAAATTTAATTTTCCTAATGATTATGTTGATTTACAGTCAATAAACAAATTTTTTAATCTGAATTATTTCTGGAAAATATCTGTTATAATTTAATATTTCCTAGGCTGTAAGATTGTAATGATATCAGTAGACTGAATAAATAACTAAAAATCAGTAACACGATTTTTAAGGTAATAGAATTTTGTGAGAAGGCTTCAGTTTCACAAGAAAATATGAATTGCTTTAGGACAAAAATTAATGCCGCCCCCGGGTGGGCTCGAACCACCAACCTTTCGGTTAACAGCCGAACGCGCTAGCCAATTGCGCCACGGAGGCAGTTGCAACATGAATCCAAAGAGTAACTTTTATTCTAAGAGCGATTGGTACACATGTATCTAGATATGACACGCTTACTTATTTCCACTGATAAAATTTTGCAAATAAAATATTTTGCATTCAAAACTTTCTCGCGCTATTTTCATGCCAAAATAAATAAATACCAAATATTTATGGTAATTGTTCTGAGTTCTAATTGGTAATTTTATTTTTCTACAGAGCTTTGACTTGAAGACAATTTCATATTTGCATTTGTACAATTGGATTTTCTTTATCTTGCAATTTGTTAATTGTTCATGCTTTGTTTTCTTGCAGTCAAAAATAAAACAGAGAAAAGAATATGCATTGAAGTCAAAAATCAATTACACGATTTTTAAGGTAGTCGAATTTTAAGAAGGTTTCAATTTCATAAGAAAATATGTTTTGCTTTAGACCAAAAGAAAAAAAATGCCGCCCCCGGGTGGGCTCGAACCACCAACCTTTCGGTTAACAGCCGAACGCGCTAGCCAATTGCGCCACGGAGGCTCGAGAAACACCCCTCCTTTATGACAAAGTTCTGAACTAGCAGATTAGAACCAAAAATAATTCAACATACCAAAACAATTCGTCTTACAATTGAAATGAAAAATTTAAATCACTTACCGGCGATGAATCCATAATCATTTTAACCACATCAGCGCCAAATTTATCTTTGTACTGTTTGTGCAGCCTCTCAGAAATTTCACTAAGCGAAGTTAATTTTGGCTCCTTGTACACGTACTCAATGCCATTGTCCTCCTCAAAGTACATCTATTAAATTAATAACACAATTAACTCTCAATATTTTTTAGGACAATCACAGTAACCATACCTGACCATAAAAAACAACTCGATAGAACCTTCCGAGCATTCTCTTCCCAGATCGATTAACTTCTACAACTTTGTTGTAGGCATTCATGAGATGTTCGTAGGATTGAGCTAGAGCCAGATAATCGCGTCGCTTTTCGTAAATAGGAATAATCAGCCGATAAAGTGACCCCAGGCACTCAAACCGCTCGGCCCTATCCAAATAATCGGCGCACTCCTTCAACTGGTCCAAGAGCATTTGTTCGGTGTACTGAGAATCCTGAGCCCCAGAATCCAGCTTCAGACCCCTTTCATCCCGCGGAATGTTCCTAGAAATTGAACTGAACGCCTCAGCCCCCCAGGTGATAAGCTCACTCCCCCTGAGCTTAAGATACTCCGCCATAAGCGCGGAAATATGCAAATTGCAGCAGGCCGCTTCTGATATGTTTCCGTTCTGTTCGTGGTTCCTAGCCATCGTAATGAGCCAAGTGTGCCTCAACTCGGGCGTAGAGGCGTAAGAATTGGCCAAGGAGTGCTGGAGCTCTAGAAGACGTTCAGGGTCCATGTGATGCGCTTGCATTTGAGCAGTTGCCATCAAAACGGTTCGAACGCGTCTTGTGAGGTCCTTGACTTCGACAGGAAAGCCTGTGCCCTTCATGGCTTTATCACTGCTCGCGTAGCTGTTGATTAGGGAAAGGGACTCTTGAAACCGGGCGTTGTTCAGTCCTATCACGTTTCCTATCATCTGAGAAACGGAAATTATCACTTGCAAGTGAACTCTAGTTAGACCCTTTCGCCCGCTAAATTCGAAGTTGCTTCGCATGAGAAGGTAAAGGACGGCACAGGACTCGTGTCGAATCGTCACTAGGCGACTATCACAGCCTTTAAGAAGTTCATAAACCAACTGTCCGCATAAAACGGCGTTCCCTTTAAAAAGAGCGGGGGAAAAGTTGTTTATAAACGCCCTTAGGGCGGCAAAAACGTGTTTTGAAAGGGTCTCTGACTGTCCTAGTTGGAGGTATCTCAAATAGCATCCAGCTAACTTTGGTAGAACAGAGCTGTCGATTAACTTATCTCGAAATTGAATCGAATACAGCCCCATACAGTCGAGGATAATCATGCCAACTTCGGTTGCCATATTTGACTCATAAAGAGCTACTTGAGATCTTACCGCCTCCTCAACAAGATTTTCCCTGTTTTGCACATAATTCAAAGTTCCAGTCTCATGGACATTGCCACCTTCAGTGGAAGGAGGCACCATCCTTGCAGGCAGTGTACTTGCTTTTGTGGCTCGTGATCGTGCCTCTTTTCCATCGTTTAAAACGATATTCTTTTTCCCGACATACCTAAAGTGGATAAGGCACAAATCCAGAATAGTCAGGAATGAGATTATCTCGTTTTCGGTGCAGTTCTGCCACCAAGAAATTATATGATCCTGGGACAGGTGCTTCACCACAAATAAGAAACTGACCAGCAGATCTTTCGCTTCATTAGGTGAAAATTTATCACAGCGAGGAATTGACGCAGGTTGAGTTACGCTGACTGATCGCGCATGTCCAAGTCCACTGCGGAGTTGGACCTCGTTTTCGTTGTGGAGTGTCGTTGTGTCTTGAGACATTCCCGAACACTGGGAGTCCAGCGAGGCTGTCGAATGTCCATTTACAATAGGCTGACCAGCGATCGCAGCTAAGTAGTTCGTGTCCTTAAGATACATCGATGCTCTGATCGGACTTGGATGGTCGATGTGAAGGGTAAGACGATTTTTAGCTCTAGGGGTGCTCGATGAAGAATGAACGTTGGTACTATTGGCAGTGTTGGTTCCACTGTCTTTTGCTGCAAAAACATAACTACTACTCGATGAAATTCGGTTCACGGACATGGCGTCTCCTTTTATGCATTCACTTCCATCCGAAATGCGGTGGATGTTTTCCATGACTATTCCCAGCCAAGGGACGTAGAGCAATGCAATTCGAGATAACTGCCCTCTATTTTGATATCTATCATCCGAATCATGCTTTGCTAAAAGTTCTTTTAAAATACTTAAAGCATAGCGACGAACATGGCCAATTTCATTGAGACTACTTTTAGCCTCTTGTATAAGCAGACCTGCTAAAAAGTGCTGTCTACAAAATTCTTCGGATAAAGTAAAGTGTTGCATCAAGTCCGGAGGACGATTTTTGGGGCTCAGTAAAAATGGTAAATTAAGTGGCACATAATGTTCGTGATTGCACACTTCTTGGATAAAATTGAATTTGAACTCTTGAAGAATTCTTGGATCACCTGGTGAGAATCTTTCCATATAAAATCGAATAAGTTTGAAAACGAATCCACGGTCCATGTACGTGAGACACCGCTTTATAAATATTGAGAGCGACCTGTTCAACTGTTGAGTTTCTACTGTTAAATCCTTGTATCGCTGGATTAAATATGGTACAAGAACTTGAACAAGAGCTTCTATTCTATTCGGAAACTCCTTTGGAAACCGTTCGTTTCGGTGCATTCTAATGCGACCTGTATCTAGAAGATGTTGAGCCATGCTCTTCACAATTATATCGAAAAATATGCCGGAGTACTTCATGAATTTGTTCACTATCAAAAAATCAGTATTGTTCGGATGCAGTATTGTCGGTAAGTGCCTACAAAGTTCGCCGTGTACTGTGTTTGTCTGACTGCCATTTCCTTTCTGACTAAAGGCAGGAGAGTAGAAAACGTACTTCACATACGAAAGAAGAAGCTCCTTCCTCCCAGCCTCATCTAAGATCATGTGAATGATATTAATCAGAAGTCTGATTACATTCAGTCCAATCTCTTCACTAGTGGTATTAACAAGGAGTGTGAAGAGCTGGTTGAGGATCGTTGGTAAAAATGTTATTAATGATGTTATGTGTATAGCGTGTGCAGCTTTCAGAATTTTGCATGTTTCTGATTCAGCTGGTATTGCTGAAATCCTCGAATGTTCCAAAAGTCGTTCAGCGTGTGCGAATAAATTGTGCAAATGTTGATCGGCTGTTAAAACTGTTGAATCAAGACGGAATGTTACTGTAAATAGCGGTCGTTGATTATCGATCCATTGAATTTCTGGTCCACAATTCTGCTGAAGAAATTTACGGTTTGTAGCGTGAAATGAGACAAACGGGAAAAAAGAGAGAAAAAACCTACGATTAGATAGGATGAATGTGAACAGTGCAAAGTTAGTTTATTAAGTTTAAGAAAATTTTGAGAGAAATGTGAAACCTCTTACAGGCAGAAACGCATTGAAGTAAACTACAACAATGGGGGTAGAAAAGTAACAAATTTTGTAAAAGCTTCAAAAATGTTGACTATGGTTTTAGAATTGCTTATATCTTACTTTTTATCGAGGCTAACAAGAAAACTTTTCCAAACACAAAAAAAGCGATCGTGCTTTTTAAAATTTGCATTCTGCCTTTTTAAAGCGTCTATTCTGCTTAATTGAAGCATTTATTTTGCTTCTGCTTCATTTTGTTTCCTAAATCTACAAACTACACAGCATAAAAAGAATAATCTCAAAATAGTCGATAAAGACTTTTAACTTAAACCTGCAGAACACGGAGTCTAGAATCTTTGATCTTCTGAACTTCTCGAAGACTTTTAAACTCACCTGACGATAAGGGTTGTAAGAAGACATTACACAGGTTTTCCAAAACAAATCATCGCACCAATCATTTGGATGATAATACGATTCTATTGTAGAAAACTAAAAGAGAAACAGTGGCATAATGCTTCGAAATAGAACGACTTTTGAAAACTGCACGAAGCTTAAGAGGCGTTTTGGGGGTTAGCTGGAATGAAGCATTAAAGCACGTCGAACTCTTCTTTGTTCTGGTTATTGATTAATAAATCGATTTATTGCATTAACGATTAGTTTTTCAAATGAACGTTTTTATCATTTTGTTATAACATCAGGGCTATGGAGATGTTCATAAGGGAAATTAAAATCATTTCAAACTAATTTTCTGGAAAACCCTTCATAACGGAAAATACATGTTTGTGTTTACTAAATTTTATAGAGTAAGTTCTTAAAAAATAAGCAAATAAGGACTATCCGACATTTTCAAAGATAACATATTTTCTCTTTCGCAGAAAAAATTACTACAATTACCAAAATACCAAAAATAATAACAATAATCTACTGAAACGTCGAATGAACGTGAAAAAATGTGGTATTTTCCCAATTTCCCAAACAACACAGTGAGAGTCAAAGAAAGCAAAAACAAATAAGACAATTCACACTGCACGGCAAGAAATGAAAGTAACGCTGCAATTTAAGCAACTAAATCCAACTTACCCCTTTTCCTAGTCCAAGTGGCTGAATGGATAGATATCCTGAGGGAAGCGTGGCGGCAACGGAAATTACTTGCTCCTCTAAGGTGATTTTCCCCTTATTAAGCAACGGCAGCCAGGCGTATCCAACAGGAGTCTCAAAAGATGCATTAGCATCCCTCTTCTTAGCCAGGTTGCAGGAGACGTGCAGAAATGAGAACAAAATGTGATGCTGTGGCGTGATGTGGAGCGGCAAGCGCAACTTAATCTCCTCGTACCACGTAGGATTTGTACTGTGATGTAAAACTGGGCAAGCGATTTTTGTGACAAGCACTTCTTGTCCTGGACGGCCATAAATGCACTAAAGATGTTAATTATAGTAACCATTTAATAGAATTTAACGTTTAAATACCCTCAAAGGCTTCGCATCTTCTGTGTCATTTTCCCTTACTTCTATGATCACTGTAATGTTTCTAGCTCTCGAAAATAATTTTTGACTATCGAATGCTAACGAGATTGGGTACACGTACAAATGGTTTACGAAGGTGGTAAAAGGATGTACGTCACGCTCAGAATTTCCTGGAAACTCACTGATTTCTAAAGTTGGTGGATGAGCCGGTGGCAAAGGAAATGGCTTCAAAGGTGCAAAAGTTGTCGTTAAAGTATCTGAAAATGTGGAAATATCAATAAAATTAAATTTACCTTCTAAAAAATTAACTCAATCTTACTATTTGGCAGTTCAGTTATTGACTCAATATCGATCTTAAGCCATCCAGGTATCACAGTCAGTTTACTAAATTTATCAGGCTTTCGGTACTCCGAGAGTAACCTCAGTAGCTCCTCGTCCTTTAGTTTATTTCCCTCTTGTCGATAAATGGCAGGAAATTCAATAGTTGTGTCTAAGTCGCTGCTGTAGAGCCGGAAGAGTGGTCGAGCTGCCCACGCGAAGGGCATTCGATAGTGTCCGATCTTCTGGCAATAGGCTCTAACAGTTTTGTGCAGTTTAAGTCCCAATTTGGGATCTTTGGCAGCCTTCAAGTAAGGTTCGGAAGACTGGTTGATGCCTCCTTGTAAAATTTTCTCTATCTTCACTACTAAGAATATATCAGGATGCGGTGCAGTCACACTGAGAATGGCCTGTTTGGGGAAAGACAACCACACATGCGGCAGTTTCTGCAGATCCGGTGGTAAGTTTCCGTTCGAAAGAGATGTTCCATTCTGCTCACCCTTTGTAAAACATGTCGCAGGTAACATGTCTCGGACATGCTCCTGATTTACATCGAAATAAAAATTTTCAGTCAATTTTCGTCCAGCCTTTGCATCGTAAAGTGCGAGACTGGTCATATAGGGCTCAATCTGGCACAGAGCCTCTTTATCGTTATCAGTCATAGACGTTTGGAGTCGAAATTTTAAGCTTGTGCATTTAACGAATATTCGCTGCCCAAACTGCTCACGGTACTGCTCAATGTGGTCGGATACCATTGCCCTATTTTGAGACTGATAGCATGCAAAAAGGCGACGTCTATGCTCCCGGCGAGCTTGTGCTATTGAGATGTCCGTTTCTCTGCCGTATTTAATTAGTTGTGGATTCATACTCTGGTCCAGCCCTTTCAAAGTTCCAAACATCATAGTACTTGGACTAGGAGGGGGAGCTGTATGCGAAAATTAGTTTTAATTAAGCAACAAAAAGTAATTAGAAATGACCCCACCTCTTTCCAAACTTGCAGCTCTCTTATCCTCTTGAATCTTATTTTGTTGCAATACCGACTGCAATTTACTTATCCAGTCCTTGAAGTCCTCCTCGTTTTCCGCTGCCAACGTGAACGACTTGTGTCCTGCAGTCATCCTTAGCTCAAAGCAAAGTCGTCCTCTCTTCGGATTCTTTAAATTCGGAAAAGAAATGAAAAATCGTTAACTTTCAATTAGTTATAAAATCGTACTCCTGCTTCCCTACCTGAACAACTTCCGTGCAAAAATCCATAACTATTGTCGCTTTTGCCTCACCCTGTTTCTCATCTTTGTGCAATTCGAGGATGTAAGTGCCATCGACTTCTTGCCTCAAGTAGCAATACCTAAAGAAGGGTGGAAAAAACAGAAATGTATTTTTTGAAATACATCCACATCGGGGTTTCCATTTTTTTCAACTCATTTCCGGCTATTTGCGTGTAATATTTCCCTACTTTTGTGGTGAAACGAGGAATTTCTTGCGGAAATTCAAACCACTGGCCAATTACAAATTTGAATAACCTGAGTACGCGTTCTACAGGTATCCAAGATTTTATTGTGGTGTTTCTTAATTGAGGAAATTAGAGCAATTATTGTGTGAAACTGCAGCTCACTTCATTTAACAATTTTGCGATATTCAATTTGCGTTTAATGTACCTTAAGGAGTTTGCCTCAGCGTAAAAACAGCTGAAAACTTCTGCTTTATTTTTCTTTTTATTTAACTTTTAATTACGTATTAACTATATTATATGGAGAATAAAAATTAACTAACTCTAAGTATGTGAATGTTTCTTTTTATTTTATTTACTATCATTTTAGTTATTACCTCCTTTTAAAAGATTTTGATCCAATATGAGCAAACATTCGGTCGGAACTCGTGTCTGGACCTTTTAGCAGATATCCTTGCTTAGTTATTGTATCCGCCTGAGACTTTGTCATTTGCTCATCAATCCGATCTTGATCTGCGTCGATTTCATACACTTCATCCTTAAGTTCATCCACCGGAGTTACCCTTCCGAAATAAAATAAAATAGATTAGGACATTGAATTTTTTGCAAAATTGTAATTAGAAATTAATTGAAAGTAGTAAAATTGATTGCACTACTAGAAAAAAATTACACATTGATAAATCAACCGATCAATAAATCATAATGCAAGTGAAATTTCAAGGTCGATCATCAAACTGCCATGACTACCTTCATTTCCTCATACCTTTCCGAAAGCAGCTACTGAACCAAATAAAGTTGGTATTGCATCGCCGGCAACACCTTACGTAGCACAGCAGGTGCATACTTGGAAGTGAAAATGAATTCATTTGAAACATTTTGAATGAAAATCTCTTTGTGAGGAAATTAAATCGACGCTTTTAAGGGAAGTAGTGATGCTTAACTAAGCAGCAATGGCGCTTCATAAAGGTGGCACCTTTCAGACAACCCGAACATAATTAACTGAAGCTGTAAGGTCTCCTTGTTCATTAATTGCATCGATTTTATCTACGGCAACAATAAGATGAAATTACACGCAGATAGCAGTCAATAGTTGCAATCAACTCTGCAACTGAAGCAATTAACTTTGAACTTGCTGCTGCAGGAAGTTTTTCTCTTTGCGAGTAATTGCGTTGGGTGAATAAACAAATTCAGACTTTGTTCTTTTTAACTTGCCGTTAAAAGGTTAAGTGGTGACGATTACAAAATTTTCTGATAGAAACAATAGAATTTTCTTTTTATCATTTGTCGGAGAACTTGAACTAACTTGAACTAACCGTAAGCAAAGTATTTAAATAATGTTGCAATAGTAAGTCATGGATTGTTAAAGTAAAGTAATCTTTTCAAAAAATAAAATTATGCAACTTTCTAGGAAATAGAACTTAAAACTATAATATTTGCAAAAACGTGCCAGTGTAAAGGCAATTGAGAATTTTAAAATTTCTGTAGTTTTATTTTGTTTTCTGTGCGCTTTCATTTTACAAAAACTAATTACTTCAAGTCTTATTCTTTCGTGCTTTTCATAGAAAAACTTGCCCGTTTAATCTGTATTCAGTTTAATAGTAGTTAAAGGATGAATTCGTTAACTATATTGAGAAGTGTCACCTGCCACCACACATCTTTACACTTAATTATAAACCTGGAGTTACCGGTGCACCGTCACGCCTCGCTGAATAATAACTTCCTTTATGTTTTTCTTTAACCCTCGTTGAATATCTGTAGGATGTGTTCTTCATCCTTACCTTTTTGTCCGTCCCCTTAAAATGACCCACTTAACTTCGAGAACTTTCTTACGTTATCTTAAAAACATTAAAAAATCGCTAACAATGTTAGAATACATTGGAATAAACCATTTCCATATGTATTTGGTGAAGATCGTTTTATATCATCATCAGAGGATAAGATCGCAATATCACCTCCAATAAAATCCGGGCAATGAAATTCAAGTATCCGAATTAAAATTCCCACAGAAACATATGTCCTCTTTTCGCAATTCATAAGCTTCGCCCATTTGAATGATATTTTTAGCCGAGGGTTAGTGCTTCACTTACAATCTTACTTTTTGTTTTTTATCAGAAAAAACTCGTCGAACGCCGCAACCATATTAGCATTTATTTCGCATAAATTACTCAGCACTTCCATGTTTGACCGATCGTGCAAAGTTGAAATTCATGCGGATAGTGACGCAAAACCCTCTCTCTAAAGCAAGCGACTGGTTTAAAGGGGGCAAAAAGAAGACACACATTTTCTTAATAATTGATATAGTCGTAAGTAAACAATTGAAGCACTTACCTTGGCAGATCGTGGCAAGATCCACTGTAGGCGCTGTATTTATAGTGCACCAGGTGATTGTTTGTCTGGTACGTGTGAAGTGCTTGCCGTGTCAAAAGTGTGCCGGTCGAGTGAGTTGTCCCTGAACTTGAGGAGGTCGGAGACAGGGGTGAAGAATTATGTTGTGCATCTGAGTTGCCCACTTTTGAAATATTTCCATTTTGGTTTGTCCCATTCGACGTTGCAGTGGAATTCGTGGTCGATGTCGACAATGAAAATTTTGGAATTGTATTCGACACTGTTCGATATTTTCGAGGCAAAATAACTTCCTAAAAATGTGGAGGAAAAGAAACAATATAAGGTACTAAAAAACACATTGTGGAATTCTTCATTTAAAATGTAAACAATTCCCCCATTGTTTATATTTACATAATTATTAGGATGTTTACTTGCAAGGACAGGCCCACACGGCCCGGCCGCTTATCAGCTGCATACACCGTAAGCAAAAGCATAATATATCATCGTTTTGCTCCATTTTCACTGGAAACGACAATATTTAGCAATGACATAAATTGATGGGAACAATGTAGAGATCTGTGTGAACAGCAGAAACTCAATTGTTTATGGAGCTATCAACCGCGAAGGTTCACTTCAGTTCCAGATGGGGAAAAATTATTATTGCGTAACCCTTGACGAGATAATACTTCGAACGAAATACCAATTAATTTTTGTTTACATTTTTTCCCAGCGTATTTTATTTGTTTATAAAAGGCGAAGTGGTGATTTACCACTCACCCGTGACTATTTCCACCGTTGAGAAAATTCTACTTACCGAGACATCATCGTTGGGATAGAGCAACAACTCTCGTTGCGGATCGTTCTGAATTAGGGTTTTGTTCTTTAATATAAAACTTTCGAAGTCAATTGGCTCAACGAGAAGTGGCTTATTCTGCAAAAAAATAAGAAAACATTCGGTGTTAGTTGAATGAGGCGAAATTATGCTTGAAAGAAATTTATACTGTCTGCAAAAATGATTTAATTCAGAGGTCATTGGACGTATGGGAAAATGTATATTTTTTAACTTTATCTCATGATTCTTATTTATTATTGCGCATAGAATGAAAATGTCTGTATGTTTCATCACCCATGCTGTTAAACGTTTTTTAATTACACCGCCTTACATGGACGTTGCTTAAGTCTGAAGGTCTTCCGTCTTTGCAAAGAATCTGCTGCTCAGCTGGAGATAAAAACGAACATTGATTTGATGAATCACTTCCTTTTAAGGGAACTTCTCCTTTCGAAATGGGGCCAAAACTCAAATTAAATTAGGTTAGCCAATTAAGCGTTAAATAATAGAGAAGCTAATATTCCTACATTCAGAAACAACAATATTAAACTTTGTTTTCTATGTTCTGATCATTAAATTAAAAAGAAATTCGAAATGTTGCTTCATCTACTAGTTAGAGCAAGATATTTTCCCTGTTAGCCAAGATTTTGTATTTCTACTCAAAATACATAAATATAAATTCTGTAAACATTATGCAACTTTAAAACCAAATAAATCATTTAGTTCAACATTGAACACTCGATGAAAAGCTTAATTTAAATCCATAAATTCAGCCCAATTTGCTCCGCCTCCTTCTATTTATTGGATAGCTTAACACCCTTCGACACGAGTGAGGTTTGTTCCCTTTTAGGTCTCTTGTACGAGGGTTTAATCTTGAGCTAAACCTCTCAAAGGATTCCTGGCTGGAGGCAACTTTTGAGTCCATTGTTCCGCTGACAAACTAGCGAGTGTCTCAAAAACTTGTGGAGCTGTACGTGCACGTTGGCTTATTAAAGCAGCGCACAGTCAGCTCCAGGATAGAAAAACGTTGGTTAGAATTATTTTGGAGAAAGGTTCTGTGGCTCTGCATGGCGCAGAAGAACCGCCCTTTTGTTCCCTCAAGTTGCATTGTTCGATTGTTCAGGAACGCAGGGAACGCCGAGGGAAAGGCCTTGCCTTTCGAGTAGAGCTCGGAATAGTCCTTGAATGAAAACCTTCCGCTCAAAGCAGGCTCAAAAAATAAGGAGAAAAAAGATGAATATACTTCGACACCCGCAATTCAGGTTCCCGAGTACTTGTGTCTTCCCCTGGGAGCGAGGTCGTTGCTTCTTACCTCGCTTTTGGTTCAATTAAAAGTTCTTGTGCCCTGGAAGACAATACAACAAGAAAATCGCCGAGGAAACAATGCAAAATCCTCGGCAGCACTCTCAGAATGAAATGGTCTGGTACCTGAGCTAGAGGTCAAGATAAATATTGACATTAATCTTAAGAAACTAGAGAGAAAGTGCTCGTCGTCGCCACGACGACTTTGGAGTCAACTCGGGCAACTGCTGCTACTTAAGCCCGTGATGGGCATTTTAATTTCGCGGCGTCTTAATTCGCTCGCAGCTAGACCCAGCCAATCTGAGTCACTAGAAAAGTGGAGAACTAGGTCAGTAGCATCTTCGCGGTTCGGCATTGTAGGCATTTAAGACATTCAGTGAAAATAGGCGTCACGAGAGAACCGGTCGAAGCCGTGCTTGGTAAATAGAAAAGCGAAACGATTCACGCGTTAGCGTCTTCCGGCTCATCGCCTTTAAGTAATTTTTTCTTCAGCTTCCACTCACCCAGACGTTTGGGCGTATTAAGTGAAAATTATGCTGAACCGATCAAATTCGGTTTTGAAAGGAAAATCATAAGAGACCCGCCTACGGTGACCAGTTCTAATGGTCACTGCAATAAGCAGAAACTCTGCAATCGCACACTCGTTTGCGCAATCCGACACTTGTCCGACGATGGCATTGGAATTCGGTGCCACCATCCACGGGATGAAACATAATCCGCGCTTAATTTATTTATTAGAACAAACTCCAACTACTGCTCCCTTCGCCGACTGGGGACAGTGGAGCAGTGCTGGGACTGGGACGTCACAGTTTAAAAATAACATAAAAAATAAGCGCGCCAAGCTGACTTTTTGATGGATGATGCCTTCCCCACAGGAGTCATATTACGCCAGAGCGGCCTATGACATAACTCCGCCGGGCCTGGTCAAAGGAAACCAACACGTCGCCTCCTACGTGCGAGTGGCGACCATGGTCAAGCAAAGTTCCACGGTGGGCTCCAGTTGCACAACCGACGACCAACGTCCATTCTTTTTGGAGCGACACACGTGAAGTGCAAATGGGCATGTGGTTGGAACTACGCTTCAATTTCTACTTATGGGAAAGTGCAGGTTTATGGGCACGTTCAGATCGGCCGTAGATAGAGTAGACTCGCCACTCTATTGCCTCATTCCTCACTCAGGTAAATTACTTAGAGTGCTATAAGAAGATGAAATCAATTAAGGCGTTTTTGCCATTCCATCGCCTAATAAAGGGAAAGAAAGAGAAATATTTCAAATCAAACAGTTTTGCAGTTTTACGTATTTCAAAAATTGTTAAATACACCAATCACTAATAAGCAGCCTAATCATTTAAAAATACCACAAGATTCGACTCTGGTTCTTGTTTTATTTTATTCCACCGTGAAGGCACTGTCATAAGTTTAATATCTTTCTGTTTTTATAAGATAGAATAAAATAATTATTATAATTCAATTTAGCTTTTCACTAAAAATACCATACAGTCCATGCAAAGAGAATTTTTGATTGTCTATTTAGGATCAAAAATTACGGATATGTAAAGAAAAACAAAATTTTGTTCTTTCTTGACTTGTTTTATACTAAACTTTAAAATTCTGGAAAGTAATTTTTTTCCATTGCAATTTCTCCAAAATTGCTACTTGAAAATTATAGAAAAATCTTAAGTTAAAAATTTTGCGATCTGAGTGGTTATCACTTTGAGCTACCACACTAGTGACTAATATAAGCATTGTATGTATTATATATTAAGATAATAATAAAATGTTCGCAATGAAGAGCTTCATATTTATATTATACCTGGTCTTCCAGAATTTTATAACAATGGATGATTCATGGCCTTCGATGCTATTAGCAAAGTATACTATCTTCCAACCAACCCCCCGCTGAATCAAATCCACCTGTTCCCCATTAGCCCCAAGTGTAAACATCCAGAAGAAAACCGGCAAACGGCGAAAATTGAATCCACTTTGCTGCGAACACCAGGAGCTATGTAACAATTACGGAAGAACACGAAAATAGTTTTTGTGTTTGTTGCTTTTCGTATATTAATAGAAGCGGCTGCATGTCCCGCGATATTTCTCGATTATTTATTTTAAAAAAGAGCTTTCGAGTAACAAGGTTACCTGGCAAGTAATTGCACGGAACCTGCTCAGACGACACTGCTCCGTCACGCTAAGCATAGAAAAATGTGCTATTTCGTGCAAGGGGTGCTTCCCATAAGTTCGCATATAATTCCGAGCAGCGCAGTGTTTCGAACGTGTTTTCATTTGTTACTGGTTTCTTTTCAAGATAGTTACGACAAAAATCGTATGTTGTATCCAACTACCAGGAAAATATGTATACTGAAAGTGGCAGCTCCGAGGAGTTGAGGCTGGTAGTGGCAACATTTCCTGGTCTTGCTCCTTTAGCAGCAAGGACAGAACTCTTTATACTTTCATGAACCGACGAAATATTTTTAGCCAAACATTTGAAGTACAAATGGCAAGAGACAGGACCAGGAAACTGAGCATCCCACCAATAAAAAAGTTCATTTATATTTTAGTGTTCTTCAATAAAAATTTTAAAACGAACTGCTCCAGTTTCCGGCGTGATGTCATAACTCAAAGGAGCACTACTCCGGTGGGATAATATAGGAAATTTTAAAACATGTTATTGCCACCGCATGTTTAGGATGCGATAAATAAAATCTGAGAATTGACGGGGTCCGCAGATGGGGGGCCTCTGCTTGGAGGTGGTTTAATCGCCAGAAAAGTGGCGTACGACTAGATAACAAATATTAAGTCCACTCCCATTGTAAGGGAGGAGGATGGAGTCATCCGTCTGGCAAGAATACCGAGCTAGAAATAGACGGATTCGTTTGGGGAAATAGCTAAAGCAGATTATTTCTCAAATGTTACACTTCTGCCGGGATTTATTGGGTGATTGCGTGCTTGTTTTGCTAAATCCGGAAAATTTCGGCAGGGACGGAAAAATGGGCAATTTCTGGGATATCTTTTCTCGTCTGTAAAACATTTTGTTACGAGAGAAAGGTTTGACAACGAAAAATGATAGGGGTATAATCTTGTCGGATAGATACTAGCCGCGATAGAGCCTGATTTTTTGAAAAATGTTTGAACTTATCTCACTTAGCAACGCGACTTTGATTGGTTTAAGAGCTCTCAACAAATGCACAAAACATGTTGATCTTTTCATGCTAATTGAACTATGGTGATTATTTCACAATCCAAAAATTTTAGACTTTCCCATATTTTAAGCACTATAGTCCCGAAAATAGTCTCAAAAGAGTGCTCAAGATCGTGAAGTTCAGCCCCTAAATTGATCGAACAATCAAATTTTAGCCGGTATGATATGGATTACTTTTATATACAACCTTAAATTAAAATTTAGCATTTGTGACGCAAATTGGAAACTTAACTAATAAATAAAATTGAGAATGAAACATCACAAACCCGATAAAAGATATGGCACAAAAACCAATATTTATAAAATTTTCCACAAGCTTGAGTAAAGCACAATACATAAAACACTTGCCAATCGCAGTCTTCGGCCTGGAAATATGCATTCAACTTAAAACCAGATAAACAACAACTCCAAACATAAACCTTTCTGCATTCCGCGGAAAAATGTAATATCAAAGTGCAACGATTGAACGATCGTATACCCAGCAGAAAGTTACCTCACAATAATAAACGTAAAAAGCGAGCAGTCACGTTTGGTGCTACAACTCACAGCACCTTTTATAGGTCATGGCCATATATTGGCGAAAAATAAAAAGCGTAATGAAACCTCTCTAAATTAGCCCCGTCTCGGGGTTTCCTTAATTGCAACTCTTCGATGTCTTGGGTTCGCGCGTTCTGCGATCGCGAAAGTGAAAGTAACGACAGAAATTATGCCACCCTGCGGCAGTAGTGTTTATAATTAAAACAATTGAGACAATCGCAGGTAAGTGCTAATTATGCTTAATTAGCTAGTTATATCGCGATTTACTGAAGCATGTTTTACATTTAAAGATGTTAAAATTAAGTGGAATGTTGTAATATTAAGGGGCTATTTTGGGCTGTTTCGCAAAGATCACAAACGGCAGATTAGCGCCGTTCTCATAAAAACTAATTTAAACGACAAAATCGTCATAGTTGGAAAGGTTGAAAGTGGGTCTCATCAACTCGTAGAAACATTGAAAAACAAATGTCTGCATATTGCCATCTGACACGAATTATGAAACTCCCAAGCGGGCAAATTAGCGTCAGAGTAGCGGGCTTATCAATGAATCACCCGCTGAACGAGCAGAGCCCCACTCAGAGGAGCCCGAGCCCCATCGTACGAGAGATCTAGTTTCCACAACATCTCTCATAATTTTTCTGCTTTTTATCGACCATGTCACGGACGGACAGCAGCCGCTTTTCGTCAGCAGAAGCAATTGAAAAAAAAGTAAATTTTCCCGAATGTCGTCTAGAAATCTGCAACGCGACATAGTGTGAAAGTATCTACTCCCCCGCAGATGGTCGGGTTGCTTCACGTTTTGCCTATGACATCTTCCTGTTGGTAATTTCCTTTCTCATTTTGGCCAATTTTGCAATTTTCATCATTCCGGGCCTGTGGCAATTGTGGGAACTCGACACTATGAGCCGGGGGAGCCCCAATTATGTGGAGTCTGTTCTAAGAGCTCCTCCTCGGGGCGCGGGAGGCGTTCGCAAATAAAGCAGAACAAAACAAAATGAAAGGCGTCAAAACAGTTGTACGCCTATGAAAGCGCCAAACGGGGGAGTTGAGCGCAATTTACGCTCGGTTCAAAATATACAACTCGCATATCGGGGAGGCCCAAGTGCTGAATTCAGCCGGGAAGTCCTCGTCTTTCACATGCAATATCTAGATAACTGGCAGACCGGATCGAGTGAAGAGCTCCCCAAACAACAGAAATGGAGCAGCCCCCACAGCCGTTCAATAGTCGTCCCGCCGCCCCCGCGGACCAGGGCAATGATTCTCCCTTCTGCCGCAGCGAGGCAAACTGAAACCGCAATAGGAAAAGTATAAACATCGATCCTTTTACCGCGATTTTCTCGAATCGATAAATCACACATTTTCTACTCTTCTATTTTCCCTGTGGATGGATGGAGCATAGTGCGATGGGGGGTTCGCTGGGGATAGATTACCCGGAGCAGGCCATGTAACCCACTTCGACCACTATCTCCTCTTTCCGCAGCATAAATTAGGAAAAGGCTTTTAGCATAAATTTGATTTGATGACTCTCCCCACATGAGGCGTGATCCTCCTAAGATGATGAGTCTGGACTAAATTCCCCCGGCTTTTTTTACTTTCTTTTGGGTTAATGAGTTTACATTTTCTAGGCTGTGGTCTATTAGGGGCCAACATGCCACAGCCTTAGTTTACTGCCTCTGATTTTGATAGTGATAGGTCGGGGAGTGAAACTTCTTAGCGAGGGAAACTAATGAGCTCCTTATTAAATATGAGTTCCCTTTCGTGTCAGTTCGAGTTTTTCTCTGGATGAGAAGAAATGATTTAAGATAAGTTATTTTTGAATATCTAAAACAATCGAGTTATTTTGTAAAGTTAATTGACTCATGGACCCCACACATGAACTAAATTAAACATCTCATAGAAAAACAAAGTGGTTGTTTTCGTATAAACTTCTTAATTTAAAGCAGCAAAAATTAAGGGAGAATCAGAATTAGGACCTCTTTATAAAATTGTTTTATGTACTGAAGCATAGAAAAATTTACTAGAATTGCCTTATGCTAATAGACTCTTTAAAATTTTCTTATACCTCGTCAACAAAACGTTTAAAGGTAAATGTGCGATTAGATTAACTAAATGAAAGCAAATCGTGACTAAAAAGGCTGTTTTGAATGCACCTCTTTTCACTAGGATTTCTTTCTACTCAGAGTCAATAAAGTAAGTTAAAGGGGAGGGTGACCCGCAGCTTCTCATCTCGACTGCATCCATTTGCAGGCTTTTATTAAAAAGAAAACTATCTCCAGCAAGTAAACCGTCGTCGCTGCAGTCTTTGCACGCTGCAGCTGGAGCCCTGCATAAATCAAAAAGTGCATTGACATTCGCCTGCAGGCTGCAATCGTTCTAGCGTTCATCAGGGTCTGGAGCTGAGCACAAAGCAGCCAAAGGGCCAGAACCAGGGCGTAGGACTCGGAGGAGCTCTGAAGACGTAGTGCTTAATAAATTGCGTGCTCTCCGACCGGGGCGAACCCGGTGTCTGTCTTCATTAAGGGCTAATGCTAATTGAGGGAACGGCCCCAAGACTATGCTCAGTTTTGTAGTTTTAAAACTTAAAACTTTATACGCCCCGCATCAAGTGCAGGATGGGCAAATTTGAAGCCTCAATTAGCCACAACTGAGGTTAAAGTTCGGCAACTGGACCCATTAAGTCCTTGCAGTCGAACTGGCAATTTCTGAAGACCATTGACCCCCCCGGAGCAATAGACCCAGTGAACTTCGGTGCTCCCAGGATGGAGGCGGTATCCAGGCGACATGATTTAAGGAAGCCGTCCGGTAAATGAGAACACTTGTGACGATATACAGGAAGTGGGCGGAAAAAGGGGTTGCGAAAACTCGAATATTGATTCCCGCCTCCTTAACCCTTTTTGTATTCGACGAGCTTATTCAAATGACCCTCCAAGGGCCCTTACAAAATTATATTCCCCGTGATCCCAAGTGCCCGGGGATTCAAGGCAAAGTGTGTTGTACGAAGCACGAACACCTCGAGGATTCGTGAAAGCACGTTCACAGAATGACGAGCCAACGAACCGAGCAACAAGGACACTTTCAAGTTCAAAGCCCGAGACGAAGGGTCTGGGCCCGGGTCCGGGGTCTGTTTCAATAACGCACCAGTCTAAAGGGTTTCGTGGTGGGATGGGACTTGTTTGAATTGAATTCCAAAGAATTAAGGCAACTCGAGAAATTCCCAATAAATTCTGATTGAGGAACACCTGCACTGCAGGCGGACTTAAGGGCGGAAGTCCTCACCTTAATTATGTTCGGTAGAAGGGCGTGACCTCCCTCCTTCCCTCTTAACAAAAACAAGCGTAATTTCATCCCTTTGTGCCCTGACACAAATGCACAATCAAACCACCCTGAAGCCACCTAATGAATTTGGAGCGAGCCCAACTCCCTTCCGAAGAGCTTTCAGGGGAGCAGGAGCGTGTGGAGGAATTCTTCGCATGCAAATCCTGGGCTCATGAATACGTAACACGACTTCTGGAGGACTGGATCAAAAGGGGCAGGCCGAGGGTGATCCGGAAACCGGGCTCCTGCAGGCTTAGACTCCCTTTGTTCTGGTCACCGGAGTAATCACTCGATGTCTTTTTTCGCCAGTTTACCAACTCTGGGTCTCAAAGGAAGTGTGATCAGCACTACGAAAGTCGGCGGCAACCACCTTCATTAATTTCCGGTCTTTATCGCCGCTTTTATGCGCGAGTGAAAAGCTACAAGACCCTTTTAAATGCAGCCAGCCCCGCCCGCGGATCCAGGTGAAGAAGCTGCCACGTCAGCAAAAGCGCTGAGCCAGCCCAGGGAAGGTGTTCTATGACTTTGTCACGTTCGGCGGCAACCGAGACCGCGGCGGAGGTAGCGAAACTCGCTAATCCGCGACAGTCTGAATTAAAGCCAGCCCCAAAGCCGGGCTTGTTTACAGTCGCTGCTCCAGTGGCATTTTGAAGAGGTCTAGCTTTAATTGCGAGGTCGACTCGCTGCCAGTCCCGACCCCAAAAGGAACCCGTCTGTTCGAGTAATTAACGTGGGAAACCTCGGAGCTGCACAAACAGCATAATTGCACCCGAAAATGCTTGAATTATGCGTGCGAGTCCGACGTTTTCCAACTTTTACCAGCGCACTGGAACCATTCTCGTTACGCTTCTGAATTAAAATGTGCTGAATTAAGGTGTGCTTCGAAAAAGCGAATTTTTTCGATCCCACGAAGCATTCTTTTGTCCACGTAACACCCCCTGCAGGTGGGCGGAATTATTTTTATTGAAAGTTTAAAGATAGCAAAGCGAAGACAACTCGAGCAATTTCAAGTTTGGATGCTGGCTGGGCTCGCGACGTCTCAGACGAAGGGGCGAAGCACCCGTGATAATTTTGTGGGTGTTCTGGGGAATGATTCACGGGGCGTTGCTCGGTGCTCGGCTCTGTCCGGTTACCTGGGCCTCTTACGAAACCTTTAAGAATGGCAAGCATTTAAAGAATTTGCTCACATCCTCAGTTAATGCATTTTAAATGATTTCCGACAATAGGGTAGCTGGAATTTATGTGATATCACCAGACCCATCGAAAACTCTTTCCAAACTTCCGCATTTTAACCACTTTATCATAAATGGCTATTCAGTAAAGACTAATTGAATTGTGCTGGATGATTTATACTGATTTTTTTTAATATCTTAATTCAATAGTCATTATTTGACGATAAAAAACTTCTATAATTCTAGGAAAGCAGAATTTGATTTTTGTTACTTGTTAAATTAAAATTCTGGTATTATGTAAAGGTAAGTACACGATACCTTGTAAAAAGAAAAAAATATGTCCACCAACTAAAATTGAAAGTACCGAAAAGCATGCCTGAAACTGTTGAAACGGTTGAAAAAGTAAGTAATTAGGTAACCTGATCCCTAAACCCTAGTTAAGTAGCATTAAAATAAATCAAGCCCAGCAGAGGCCTGGTCACTGCTCACGACCGCGAGAAACCCTAAATAAAAAGAGGGCAAGCACGCTTTGAAAAACTTCTTGGACAGCTCCTTATCAATTTCTTTTCACTAAGCGGTGGCGCGGTGTGCGCTGCAATTGTTAATTAAAATTCCTCGTAAGTAGCTCAACTTGAAAATCGAGTTGGGCTCACTCTTCGGAACAGAAACAAAACCACGAGGGCATTTGCTCAAAGTACGGGTGTGTCGCGGCGAGGTGTTGCGCCGCGATGGCGATAATCGCCGTGGGAAACGAAAACCAACGACGCTTTTACCTGGGCGGGGGCGGGGGGCTAATCTAAGCGATCGCTTAGCTTAAGCCAGGCTTAGGCGATGCAGGCGCAATGACAGTGACCGCAAAACTTGGCCAGATCCATTCTCACTTTTTCTGCATTTCCTAGCTAGTTGGAGACCGCCAGGTTTTGCTGCAATTTCTGCAATTGTGCGTGTAATTAATAGCAACAGTCGGGCTCATATTTTTCTCCAATTGTGGGCAGATCGGAGAAATTTTTTCGGTATGGAAATTTGATAGCGTGATAATGTTGTATTTCCAATTGAATGATGCATGTTTGCCAGTTGCTAAAAAACATAACATTTCACTTGGGGCGGTGTAAAAAAAGGCGATAAAAGCACGATTTGGAATCACGTAGCAAGGATTTCGTGCATGCTTTCGAATATTTTAGTAAAAATAAGATAATTAAAAATTTTAAAAATTTCAGCACGACTGCAAACAATCACAAATGGTATAAACAAAGTTACGAGATATTATGCGCAAACAAAATGTTATTGAATATCTTTTGCAGCATAAAAACAAATATATGGACATTTTAGGGGACTTTTTATTTTCCTATTTAGAATAACTCCAGCTAAATGTGATGAATTTTTATTAATATTGGTTATCTGCATTTTCGGCCTTTTTGAAGATTATTTTAATAGCAAACATTTAGATTAGACAGCACAAAGGAAAGGGCACATAAATTGTGAAAATTTACTAACTACGAAATAATTTAGTTTTATTTTTAAAATCGTTTGTAACAAGACATTTGTATGGGAAATTAGATAAAAGCAAATTGAGGTCACATTTCGAAGCTCTGACTCCTGGGATTTTTCTGTCGTCTTATCAGTGCTGTGCCTCTTCTTGGGCCCCCCTTTTTAGATTGATTAGGTATGACGAAGTCCGGTGAAAACTTTTTGCAGATTCTGCGAAGTTTCAATAGTTCCAAGTAAGTAATCAGAGCTCATCCACAGGAAGTGATGAATGTCGAAAGAGATTGAATTGGTGATTTTCTTGGCAAAGTTTTCCGGACGTTTTGTATCGTGAGCCGTACGGTGAGTCAATCGAGTGCTCTGTTTACATTTTCCCATTTTTCTTATCAGCCACGTCCACGAGTCTTGCCTACAACGAAGCAATGCACAGAATCAATAATTTGGACAGGTTGAAGCCCTCTCAATTTAGTTTCTTGTTGAATTAGCGAATTCAGAATTCAGAGTAGTCGGGGGTCAATTAAGTCAATAGGCGGCCCCCTCACCCACAGTTTAACGACAATTTATAGACGATTACGTCGGCTGCCCTTAATAAAGCCTGTCCCCCTTAACTACTATCCAGCAACACAGCAGGCCCGCCCAGGAAATAATGTCGACCACAGCCCCACCGGGAGCTCCCGTAATAGCGCAGCGGGGCCTTGCAAAATAGGCCCATTTCAGCAAGCGATCCACAGGGCGGTTTCGCTCTTTTTTCACGCCCTGTAAAATTCCCCTAAAAAGCAACCAGAATCGGCGAACAAAAGCGGCACGGGAGTACAAAGATCCCGAGCTGGGCGACGGGGCCCACCTTACGTAACCGGGTCCGCTTAGAATTGTAAACAACTCCAGAACGAACCCGAATCCACTTTGTTTGCAAATAAACCACGAAGAGCCCGCTCCCCGCACAGAGGCGGAAAAAGAGCAGGAAGAAAAAATATTGGAAGACGTCCAAATGGCAAAAAACCTGCAGAATTTGCGCAGGCCACTGGCCGAGGCGGGGGACCAGCGAGCACCGGAGCTCTTGGGACTCGGGACGTCGGGAATTCCTGGCGAAGTGAAACTAAACTTAAAGGCGCATCAGATCGGGGCGGATTCCGGGAATATTTAGACCAGAAAAACGCCTTCACGCCCGCCGGCGGTCGCTGGAGCAGCGCTCGCGGGCCCTGAAATAATAAAATTGAAATCCTCCGCGCCGTCTGGCACCGGCCAAGAATGCGGCCGGCCGGAGGAATCTGGGCGTGATTTTTATCTGGCGGCGCCCCATCGAACGGCCGCGTCTCGCAGGGACTCTTTCGAATCGCACTGGACTTTCGGGACGTACCAAGACGGCGCTTTCCCGCACCACTTGGGAAACGGTTTCCCGCAGCTGGGCAGCCATTCCCGGCTTGTTGAGGCTCCGGGTGAACTTCCTCTCGGTCATGTTATCCTCGGAATTGCGTTCCTTGTCCACTTGCGGCCACCGCGACCGGCCCAACTCACATAATCACCACTTGGCACAGGGCTGCGGCCGGCGAGCAGCGCTTCGTCGCGGTTTTCTTTGAGAATTTTTCACTTTCAGTTGCACAGGTCACAGGGGCACTCGCGGACACCACCACCAGCAACAAATCGCTCCAAGCCATTCGACGCGTCGAATCGGACTGTCAAACGCCGACCGCCGAGAAGCGAACGACCGGCGAGCCGCTGCCGCAAGGGAACGCGTGCCAACGCACAGCACTGCGCACGTCGTGGCCGTTATCTCTTTTCGACGCGTGCCGGCGTTGCCCGGTGCGAGGTGGGGAAAATCCGACTTCTCACCGCAGGCAGCCACCTCAACAGGTTTCCTTTTCAACTCGGTGGTGAATACTTTCAAATTTTGACTGTTCACTTCTTTATGACCGAACCCAATTTAAGATAAGTTTAACAAAAATTTCGTTAACAACCTTTTTATTGAGAAATATTAATTGAAAAATCAAGAAAGGTTGAAAATAATTTTCGCTCCGAGTTTTTAAACGTCTTTTAATTTGGTAATCCTAAAGTGGTAGATGGAGACGATAAAACAAAACATATATTATTATTCTAGATCCGATTTTGTTTAATTTTGTATTTAGGATATGCTCCAAACTTGTGAAAAGAAAATCGACGAAAAAATTATTTTTAATTTAATCGTTAATAGAAATATCAAGGGTTTTAATGAACTGCAAAATTAAATTATGAACCATTAAGGAAAGGTTTATATTTAATGTTTACCTAAACTCTTCTTCTACACGTGCAATGTTTGTGAAAATTTCTTTGTTTACCTACACCAGCCCATATGATCATTTTTTGCAAAAGTTAAATATCATTTCATTCAAAGAGTTTTTAATTCCAGTGATCATCGTTATTCTGTTGCTTAAAAATTCCTGTAATAAAAAAAATTGAAAAATTATAGCCCACCGAAAAGTATTAGAAAGGTGTTAATTAAAAGAATTTATATAAATTTTCGAATTTTTACATACAGAATTTTCGAAGAAAAAGTTGTTTTTGTGTCAGGTTGTACATAGGTTTTTCCAAATGCGATTGTGATAATTCATTTGTCTTCTTCGTTCAGAAATTTTTCCACAAGACACAGCAATACATATCATCTATAAATACGAAATCCTAAAAAAATCTCAAAATTCAGAAATAATTTACAGCCTTGACGAGAGCTCCTCAAATAAAGCAAAAAATTAAAAACAAAATCGCACTAGCGAGCTCCATCAATGAAAACTGAAAATCAAAAGTCCATTCATTTCTGTTCACTCTCAAATCAAAGGTATTGAAAGAAATCTGTACACAAACCAGATTCTCGGTGAAATTAAAAGCATTTCTGTTTTCTGGCTAAAATGCAGTTCCCCGAAGTGTGTTTTATGAAAACTGCATCGCGACGCATCAGAGTCGCGGATTCGCGATCGCTAAAAATAGCCGAAACCGAAAAATACGTAACTCTTACCTCTCCGCCAGTATCGATGACGGCGGAGAGTCTACCCTAACACTTCTGCCAAGAAAATTGTTGTTTAATAATTTATTTCACATAAAAACTTTTAAGCGCAACAATTTCCCCCGAACAGACCGGCCAAAGGAAGGTTTTGTACGCGATCGGCAGGGCATAGCTCGAGAATCGTTCGGTCGGATCGGGTCAAAGATCAGTTAATAAAATCGGCTAGTGCACAGTATGCATAATGAAAATATTTTAAAGTTTCGTGTACGTTTAATGCGTTCAAATTAAATTAAGTTATGGTTGCAATTAGTTCCCACATTCCGCGGTGCGCCTGGTCGATCAGTAAGATGTTTTAGAGGAAACACGTGTGTCTGGCCGCGAAACGACGGTGTGCAGTGTGTGTCCCACGGGAAATATTGAATTATATACATTTTTTAAAACAGCGGAATGAAGCGCGGTGGAATCAGGAGGTCTCTGTCGTTCTCTGGAGGTATATTTTAAATTTTCTGAGACACAATTGTCGCCGCATCCGAAATACAAAAGCTAATTTTCTCTCGTTTTAAATTTGTTCGACTGCTCGTTAACTTCTTGTTTTTTTGACTAATTGCTGGTGTTGGTGATATTTTAAAAATAAATTTGGCAAAGATTTCACCCTCTTCTGTTTATATCGCTTTTTTCGTGAGCTTTTTGAAATTTTTTTAATCGCACGTGATGAAGAGTTCTGTTTTGTGTGGTGCTGTTCTAATGTTTGCAGTGTGTGCTTTATATGTATACATTATTAATGAAACAGGTTTTTTTTATACTAATAACATATGCGAATTTTTAATGAAAAATTTGTTTTTAGAAACAAGAATGTTCAGATTTGAGGCTCCACAAATATATATTTTTAATATAATCGTGATTAGCTAGATAATTTAAGTTCTATAATGATCATGTTTTACTACTAATTTAATAATCGAGTTTGGTTTTGAAATCTAAATTTACGTAACGATAACCTTTTAAAATTCTGCAGGTTTTGTTAAATACATAGATTGGTGAACCATTTTATATAGCGTGAAATAATAGACCAAACAGTTAGACCCTAACTAAAAACATTTATATAATAATAATGGATAAAATAGCTCAATTAATTAATTGAAAGCAGAAAAAAATTTAACCGTTTTTCTATTTAAGCAGATCAATAAGTGAAAGTTATTAATGAAATTTGAGTACGAATTTCATTTCGAAAAATCGCTGTTACCACAGAAAACAAAATTGTTTTAAAAAGTCTACAAAATTAATCGAAGAGTAGTCGACGAAAATATAATATTTTATATGACATATGAAAAAAAAGAAATAACCGGCGTTAGGATATTTATGTACATGCTATACGAAAAATAGTAATTTTTAAATTGTCTATAATAATGAGTTCGTTCACCTAACCGATCATATTTTTTTAAATTCCAGGCGCATATAAATTCGTGTACTTCGAATTTTTTTAAAATTTTAAGTAAAATGCAGCTGACGTAAAGTTGATAGAAAGAAATGTTTATAGTTTAATAACGTCCAGCCTTAAACAGAAAAGGAAAAAAGAAAAATTGTCCAATTTGAAGACACTTCGATTATGTGAAGGTAGCTGCACTTCATAAAATTGCTTCCAATTTTTCGGAGTTGGGTGCGTGTAATCAGAATGATTGTTTTTTGAATGATTGCTTAGTTCTATATTCGCAATTATTTTGTGTAATTGTTTTGATGTTTTTATTAAAAATTTCTGTAATAAGATTTTATTTAAAAAAAGTTAATTATTTTCACCAACGCCTGCTAATCCAATCCGGGACCCAGTGGCTGACTTTGACAGCGGCATTACCACACTTGACTATTCACTGACGTTAGCGGCTCTCGTTCTAATTGAAATTCCTCAGTCAGCGGTGATATTTGAACGAGTGAGGTCTTCGGGCTCTTTTAAATTTTGTTATTCCGAAGATTAAAATACTGGGGCACTGTTCAAAATTTCTTTATATCGGTGGCGTTTTCCTTTCCGCGACCACCGTGACATTTATTTCAACAACTAAACTACGCGAGCCGCAACAGTTCGGCCGTTTCACGAAGTCTTTCGATCGGTTTTATTTTTTTTCGTCAATTTATTTATAGTACGTGCCGTCCGTCCGCCAGGCTGAAAAATTCTTTGTCGGCAAAATTCGCCGTAGAACGAGCTCTCGAGCAGTCTCTTCCTAAATTTGCGACAGCGAAGTGGAAGAAAGTGGCCCTCCCAGTCGCCGCCCGAGGGATGCCCACCGGTTTTCGTTTTTATTAATTAGGTAATTAAAAACGCATTTCTTCGAGCGCGTGTCGTAGGTGTCAATGCGTAGCGGTCGGGGCCGCCCCACGAACCGTGTTTTAAGAAGAGCAGCAGCGGGGTCGGGTCAAAATTAGCGGCAGCGGGCCCACCATTATGGATGACGAGCTCGAGGACAAGGTCCTTTACCAAGCCTACGTCTCCCACATGAAGCTGCTGTCGAAGTTCGCCTTCGGGATCTCGTCCATCAACTCCCCCCTGGCCTACATGTGGAAATTCCTGCGCTATTACTTCCTGCGGCCCGAGGTCCTCTTCTGCGGCATTGTGATCTTTATTTTCTTGTTGTACTTGCAAGCAGTTGACGTCTGGAGCCGGGGACTTCTGGGGCGCATCCAGGCCACCCTCGGCTACTCCCGCCAAAAGGCGAACAAGTTGAAACTCCTGGATGGTGCGGCGGCGGATCAGCAGAGCTGGGAGGCCACCCGTCAGCAGAGCGCCGCCTTCGCCGTCCTGGGGAGACGTCCTCGGATGGAAGACAGGTAAGTGGACGATTTCTAGGCTGTGAAGCGCGCAATTAGCCGCCAAGATTCAATTATATCCGGCGCGGTGCATGTCGAGGGGCTATTTCGGAGCACCGGGGCTATTTTTAGTTCGATACGTGCTCGATTGGCGTTTTCAGCGCGGCTCTTACGCCCCGGCGGCTGCAGGATGGGGTAATCGGTTTAGTCTGCAGTTGTCGCTCGAGTGAGCCCCGGGAGCAACGAACTCCCGCTTATTCAATTAGCCGAAGGGTGACGCCAATTGCGACACTATAGAAAATCCGCCTAGCCCCTTTTGTTTAGCCGATAAGCCCCAACCGTGGGGCCCTGCTGGTTGCGTCACAGCCGACTTCTGGAAGCCCCAGGTACTCGCGCGTCGTTGTAACAGAAATCTCAAAATACGCTGCTCGAGATGACCTTTAAGGTGAACCGGAATCAATCAGAGCGCTCAAGGCTTCGCAGAGGTCGGCGAGCATCTCGATCGCGTTTCATCTTTCTTCCAGCGGTAAAAATCTGCTGAGACCAGCCTCCCAGAAGACTTCCCACCTGTGGCAATGAACAGTTTTTAATCTGCTTAAGATGCACTGAGAAGGCGTCTTGATAGCGCGAATAATTGCAATTGTCGCTTCAGATAATGCGGCTAACTTTTATCTGAGGTGCTCTGATAAGATTCGGAATTTACTCTGGAGATAAAACTGGAATCTCGCATGATAATATTTTCGGAATTAAAGAGCAATGAGGGTAGTACTTTTCCCTGCTTTCAGATAAGGAGAAATACAGGAATGACTCATTTTTAAGATGCTGTTCAGATACTCTGAAGTTAAAAAAGAGTTAATCAATGTCTAGCTTCAATAGCGTTTCAAAACACAAATTTCTAAATCCGTATAAGTAATTTGAATCGTGGAAATGTAAGAAACTACTGACTTTGCTGACTTAGAATTTAGGAGTTTTTCGTTATATTGTCATCTATTCAGTAATAGTTAAAAAATCCGGCAACATTAAACGTTAAACTTTGTTTAAAATACATTTAAAAAAATTATGTTATACGTTTTTATATCATCACAAAATTGGCTCTTTAAGTACAATTAAGCTTCGATTCGTAGCACTCTAAGAATAAGTTTTCAAAGTTGGAAACAGTCACCGAAACGATGAACTCGAATTGATTTTTTAAAATATTAATTTCGTATTGACGAAGCGGCTGCAACTCCCACTTAGCTGGGTCCTCGTCGTCGATTTTCAGGAATTCCTTCTGAATTTCACGAGCAGGTAAAATAAAAAAAAAAATATACATTTCCAAACTCTGGGAATTTCCCGGAGGCGGAAATGTCTCAGGAGATTTCTGAAAATTGTCCATTCGTTGACAAAGAACGGCTCACTTTCTTCATCTCATTGTTCTTTATTTTTTCTACTCAGAGCTTGGGTTGCCTGCGGGGCATTTTCTGGTGCGTAGTAAATTTGATTTGGCTGCAAGCCAAAGGCAAACAGAAAATTTACCTTGGAATTGGAAAATAATCGAAATCCATCAATATGATGAGGGGGTGGTCACAATAATAGAATGCGAAGGATACCCCGAGGAGCCCAAACATTTCGTGGATGATGGACAAATTGATTGTCCTAATTTCGGTTCGGTTGCATAAAATAGATCCATAAATGTTCAAGGTTTATCGGAGCCAACAGCCGGAAGGATGAGAAAATTAACTTGGCAAAATGGTTAAATTGTTTAGAAATGTTTCAAAATCATCCCGTAAAATTTGAGAATTCGGGCACACTTTATTATTGGCAAGGAGCTTCTTTTTGTTAGATAGTCAGGCAAAATGCCCAGATATTCTGATGAAAATTTCTAAGCAGATCACTGTGCGGGAAAGTATTTTGTCGAGCATTGGCATGTGGAACAGGACAAATCCGTACAATTTTCGATATTCCGCTTTCAAGCTGAGCCGTAATGAGGTCAGTGGTGATCTGCAGAAATTATATCGGTCAGTTCTTGGCATTAAGTTAGGCCGGAGACTATAAATATTTATTTCGGGTCTGAGTGATGATCAAGTCCTGAAACATTTGAGCTGGTCGTCTTTCAATTGACATCACACTTGCTACTATTAATTACGTGGTAAGTTGGTCTAATTGGGTACATCCCCATGATTTATGTAAATTTGAGGGGGTTTTTAAATAGATTTTGAATGTCAGTAGTCGACCAAATCATATGACTTTGATAGTGAGAAGTGTGGTGACACAACCGCGCTAATATATCAAACAAAATGATCCCCACGTCATGGGCATTACGTCAAAAATACTTGGCTCTGAAATGCTATTTCGAAATTGTTAAGGATGTAACTGATGATTATAATAAGATGTGATAAGAATTCGTGGACTTTAATCGATCGTATTTAGAGAAACTAAATATTATTAGATTACAAATAATTCGCGATCCCCGCAATTTAATTTTGTCTCCTTACAAAGAAGAAAGTAAAAGTTCAAATTACATAAAAGACCTATAAAACCTTATAGCAATCATTTTCGAAAAGAAACTAACGATTGACAAGTATTTGTGTAATTTCCCTAACAATACGATGGTTAAATTGCAAAAAATCATTCTCATGTCATAACTCATGAATGTTTTAACCGGAAGCAGGTTCTATGGCATGTCATTTTAATTTATCGTTTAAACGCTACGTTTAGAGGTGTAGTATACTTTTAACAATGGGACTCAGGTCTTAAAGTTACGCAATCTCGTAAAAACGCGTCACTGCGAATTACGTAGATCTTCGCGAAGATGCAATTCAACTTGTCTGGGGGTATTCTTTAATTATTCAAATGGAAACGAGAGCCCCGCCGTCTAAGTCCAAAGTTCCTTCGGTTCTCGATTATCTTCGCCTTCCCAAGCGGTGGCTGAGGAGACTCGCCAGCGAAAATGAAAATGGGAAATTAACTTTGCGGCAGTCATGAACACTGCCAGCAATTCCAATTCCAGCGCTAGGCCTATAAAAAATAGCAAATGCAGACGCACGTGATGCTGCAACAAATAGGCTTTTCCGGCACGAGAAGAGCACGTGTCAATGATCAGAGCGAGTTGCTTTGTGGTTGTTAAAAACGTTAAAACTAGAAATTGATACTTTTTCTGATCTGAATCTTCTAATTTGGAATTATTTTATTTATTGACGATTATATAGTCACTATATACATATGCATGCCTCTATTAAAACTTTTTAAGTTGTATATTTTATTCATGAATTTTGGAACAATAAAATTATTAGCTTTTTAAACAAGAATCCATCGTTTGGGGATTAAATTATGTCCCGAGAATAAAGCGAATCTTAAATTAAAGTTTTATATGGTTTGTTCCTTTTTGCCAACTAATCTTAAATTCAACCTAACTCAATCCGTATTCATGCAATATGGTTAAAGAAACCGCATTCACATATGTGTACTCCATAAATCAAAAAGCATTTCGAAATGGCTTGGACTTGCACAACAAAACCATAAAGACTATCCCAAAATATTCGGCTAGTGCGGCAAGAATTGGGTAAGTGACTCTATAAAACTCAGAAATAAATCCCACCCACTTGAGACAAAGACAATACTTTGTGTATGGAACTGCATGAAATGTTTCAGCTACTTTGACAAACTTTATGATTGCTAATTCAGTGCAGGTTTAATGGTCTCGGCCGCAGAACACCAGGCGATCCCCCAGGAGATTTCAAAAGTAATTCCCTCTCGGAAAACACTAAAATTAGCTGGCGTTCTTGGTGATGTCTCATATTGTTTCTAGAAAACTGAGAATAATAGCTGAGAAATGACAGAAAATGTTGTAGAAGCCGGCGTAGAAAAGTGCGGGAGTATAGAAGATCACTTCTACGTTACGGCGGCGCGATGCCAAGAAAATTCAACGGAAGACGGACGGGATGCTGTTTTGGTCCAGAAAGTGAAAACGATTTGGGGCTGTTTTTTCTTAGCAGAGACCCTGAGAAGACAGAAAACATGTGATGCTCGACAACAGACAAAAGCGGAGATGGACAGGGATAGGACGCCGGATGGGCGGACGTTGGCCGATCTCAGTCCGATTGATTGAAAATAGACGCGGGGCGCTGGGGCGTCTTCTGACGACAACGACGACGGCGGCGGAAGACCCGGGGGCCAACGTCGATCGTGGATTTATTTTGTGGCCGCGAGATGCGCAGTTGGACATAAGTTTGTTTTCGGTTTTTATTGGGAATTATGACTTCATCTCATTTGTTTATTCTTTTGCTTCTTCGGAAAATCTCAGACGCTTTCTTTCTTCTACTTTACTCCATTAAATCGCCGGAATATGAAGGTTCCCAATAGTCATTGAGAAGTTTACCTGACTAGCGCGACATTCGTTCATCTACCTTGATTTGAAGTTGACGGTTTCTACGTGACTTCACTTTGCATTAAGCTACTTAACAGTGCGTAATGCATTCACACTTTACGAATCAAATTATTTCAGTCACGTTCAGGTTACTTAAGTCAAAGAACCTGGATTTAAAAAACGAGACACAATTAGTACGGGGTCTTTTAGCTTCTACTTTGTATTACAATAACTCGAAATTACATGTAATTTCCCTCCCACATTGTCTAGAACTGCATACATAACAGAAATGATCATAGTTTTGAAAAGGTTCATATGCATAATTCCAACTAGACATAAGATCCACTAACAAAATTCTGTGCATATTATTATTATTTGATTGTACTATTTTCCTATTCGAGTTGCACGTTTATGTCATAAATCTTCAGATTGCGTAATGAATAAAGGTAAAATTTTCCAATTTGCGTCAAGTAGAATACCGCCAGTAGTTTAAACAAAGTGAACACCTTAAAAAATGATAAGAAAATGAGGTTTTGTGTGTTTAAAAAGCCAAAAACAGAAGTTTAGTCATTGCATTACTTTTCATTAGCATGGGTGTGGCAATATGGTAAAAAGTCGCTGAAACATCTTTGTTAATTTTCTATTTGCTATAATACCAAGCTCGTATTCAATTTAAAGTATTCATGAAATTTAAAATTTCATAGAAAAATATAAATGTTGTATAATAATAGAAAAACATATATGTATTCTTGTGGCGACTTTATTTTATTTTTTTTAAATATGTGCGAGACCGAAATGAATTGGAAAAAATAGAACAATTCTTATTATTTTTCGTTCTGAATATAATAAATACTTAAAGATGGCGTCAGACTTTTTGTGAGAAAGTCGGGGATACGTAAGCAAGCGTTTTCTAATTCTTGTTTTCATTTCTTGTGAGACATTGAAAAAGCAACTTGTTTTTTACTTACATAAACATTAAGGAGCTCAAATACGTTCTTGTATAAATTGTGTTCTTTAACAACTTAATCCCAGCTCCCTCCAGGGAATCGACTTTGTAATTCTTAGAATTTTTGCAGGGTGGTTCTATAACTCTGCCTCATTGATTTGTGATGTAGTTGTAAACAAATTGTCTTATTTCACGAATTATTTCCTACTTTTATTTTTTAATAAACTCGCTACAAAGAGAGAGGTCTTGGAACCATCGATTTAATTATCCAGCCTCGAGTGTTTGACCTCCAGTCTGCGATTCTTCGACTTTATTTTTGAGATAAAATAAAAATACGTCTTCAAGGCATGCGGTTTTGCTTAAATTGATTTTGCTAAGATGCGGGATTTCTTCTCAAAGATGAAGATGAAGATAAATTCGCGATTTTTGTAAGTACAAGCATCGGTGGTTCAGTGGTAGAATGCTCGCCTGCCACGCGGGCGGCCCGGGTTCGATTCCCGGCCGATGCATCAGGTTTTTTGCGGGAATGTGATTCTTTTAATATTAATTATTATTATTAATATTTAATTTAATGATCGGAGCAGATATTTTTAAGAAAAAGTTTTAGTTCCTCATTTTACAATTAGGATAAATGAACATAATAATGAATACCACGAGCCAAGCTTGTGATTCTGATTACTATGTCATAGGTTAAATTCATAAACGAGATTATGTTGGAAAATAAAAGGTATTTTTGTTAATAACATTTTTATTTCAATGCCATCTACTTTAAATAGCTGCCCTATTATTAGTATTACTTTAGAAATTACATATACCACTGATCAGATAAAATCACTAGTGCTGTCCACGATTGAGACCTTGCGTTTGTGCACTTTCTAGTCCGAGGTAAAATGTTGATCTGCATAGTTCCCAAAAAACCAACCATAACGAGTAAAAAGGGAAAACACAATTATATAACATTAAAAACCGAATTGTTCTACAATTGTTGACCTTGTCCCCTCTGATAAATATTACGCTCGAGTAAACCTCGTATCTCGGACTGGGGTCGACCATTAACTTAATAAGTGCAATTAATATTCAGTCGCAGGCGGTTATCTTAGTCCGGGCTGATAGCCCAGTGAAACTTGAAATATTCCAAACTTTATCAATGCACTTTGTTTACAGCGTTACTTACTCAGCAGTTTTATATTTGTTGACTCTTTTTCAGATTCGTTATCGAGGAGGACATAAACAGCAACACAGGCATATCATTTTTTGCAATATTCGACGGGCATGGGGGTGAATTTGCCGCAGACTACGCCAAAGATATTCTTGTACAGAACATATATAATAAAATAGTGGAAACAACAAAACTGCTAAAAGGGCAGCCAAGCCAAAGCGAGTTCGATAGTCCTTACTTAAATCGGAGACCCAGCAGAAAGGATGGAACACCAAGTGAAAACAAGGAGAATAAGGAGAACGAGCCAGCTTCTGCTTCAGTCAGGAGAAAAGATAGTTTTAAGAAGTCATACAGGTATGCAAATTTAATCAAGAAATTTCATCTTTATTTATATTTAGCTCGCTAAAGTATGCTGAGTGGAATTTCTAACTAATTTATTTACCTTGCCAATTTGCAATTTTCCAGCACAGCAGATGACTGCTCGGCCAAAAGTAGCAATGCACAAAAACAAACGGACGTTTTTGCATCCAAATTAAACTCACTGATTCGTCCTCTAGCCAAAGATAATCTTTTGAATGTTAACAACAACATGAGTAGCAGTAGCAATACCAAAGTACCTCCCACTTTTGATGCCAAATGTTATATAGAAAATGGCAACATTAATTTCGGCAAAATGATTACAGACGAGGTCCTGTCAGCCGATTATAAATTGGTGGAGGCAGCTAAAAAATCGGTTAGTAAATCGTGATTATCTTAGCTGAGATGCTTCTGTGGGGTTGCGAGGAATTCAGTATTTGTTTTTCTATTTTACAGACAAATTTGGCTGGTACTACGGCATTGATTGCTATTATTCAGGGTAGCAGATTAGTCGTTGCCAATGTTGGGGATTCCAGGGGTGTGATGTGCGACTCTAAAGGAAATGCGATTCCGCTGTCTTTCGATCATAAACCACAACAGGTAAGGCGATAATCCTTAAAAAAATGGGAATTAAGAGCCCGTAGGAATTTTAAATAAGTTTAATGGGGGTCAAAAATAATGGTACATTAGTATTATTATTTTTGGATTTTGAAGTCGGAAGTGCCTCAGCTAAATGGAATCGCATTGGAAAATATCAGCGCCGTATTACTTATTCTATTGTTGAAAATATAGTCCCGAAAAAATCACAAAGTATTTTTTCTTGTTCAACATTCCATAAAGTTAATGAGTTTAAAAAATAAATAAATTGCAAATTATTTGATTAAATCTGCACTGTCTGGCCCAATTTGAAAAATCGCTGTAATTTTGATTTTTGCTTTTATATATAAGCCAATCACTCAACAGTTTCCAAGCTACGCACGAAAAAAAGTTTATCTTGTAGGCGAAATCGCTTGAACTGGACGTAAAGCATGAAAGTATTAATCCAGCTCAAGTGTAGGTGAATAATTTATGAACATCCAAAAATTTTATATATTTTTTCAGCTTTCGTTGATTTTTGGCCATTAAAAAATTCTTGAGTTGTGTGCCAAAAACTAAAATGTTGATATGAAAAAATACGAACACATTTTGTTATTTCTTCACGAAATTCTTAAAATATGGAAATTATTTGTGTATAATTTTGGAAGGACACTGAATAATAATTTTATTGTATATTAACTGGTAAAAACCATTTAGTGGTGTTATGTTCAGAAATTTAATTTAGTACCTTTAAAATAAGCACCAGCTTAGATTTTCTTGGTGATATAATGAACTTTAAAATTTGCGAGTGAATAATTCTGCTTTAAAATGTTACGAACTGCTGAAAATGGCACGCTACAGTTTAAAATTGTTCTTGAAGCCTTAAACAGTTTAAACCCTAAATCGCCCTCTAACGAGCATTTTGTTAGTTCGATAAATCAATTTATGTAGTCACCGCATTACCCACATAGTCATGAATTATGCAACCAGTTTTTCCAGACGTTAACAACCAAATTATAATACATACATATTACGAAAATGTGATAAATTAATAATTTTCCTATTTTTGGCAGGTACGCGAAAGAAAGAGGATTCATGATGCCGGTGGCTTCATTGCATTCCGTGGAGTTTGGAGAGTAGCTGGAATTCTAGCTACATCTCGTGCGCTGGGAGACTACCCGCTGAAGGACAAAAATCTTGTTATCGCGGACCCCGACATTTTAACCTTTGAACTGAACGACCATAAGTAAGTGTTTCCTTTTACTTCAAGTATGTAGGTTGCAATTTTTAAATGGAACATTTCATTAATACCCAAAAGGCCCAGCTTTCTGATACTTGCATCAGACGGCCTATGGGATACATTTTCGAACGAGGAGGCTGTCGCTTTTGTGAAGGACCACTTGAACGATCCCCTTTATGGTGCTAAGAATTTAGCACTACAGTCTTACTATCGTGGCTCTGTTGACAATATTACAGTTATTATAATCGTCTTTAAGGATGGAACCTACCGGATTGCATCTTCAAACGACAAGAGTCCAAGTTCGAACTAGGAGGAGACATGGGAGGGAATTGTTTGTTGTTTACTTTTTCACTTTATAGAAAAACAAAAGCTGGTAAAGCAAAAATAAAAAAGAAAATTATTTAAATGTGTTGAAAGCTGTTTACCAGAGCCACTGTGACTTTTTCTATCCTCATGCAAGGTTACTATTAAGATTAGGTAGCGTAGCGCTTTTGCAAATGTTTTTATACACTCTAGACATCGGTTTTTGCAATTTGCGCAGAGACCGTACTACGTTTAAGTTCGTCCTCCGATTTTACTTTTTTGTTCAATTAGTTAGGGGTAAAACGTGTACCAAGATTTTTCCAAAACAAGCTTTTATTTATTACTCTTTAAAACGCATATAAACAAATTGTGCAAAAATACAGTAAATACAAACATATGTAAGATTACAAGTTGTTTCGATATCCTGCTCACTGTGAGCTGCTATTTCCAAATTCTCGAATGAAAAATCCTAAAAACCTTCCTGCGTGTGATTTTTCACTCTGCTTCATCATTCATACATTTTTCATTTATTTTTTCATAGAATAATTAATCACATTTTTGAAATTTTCACTTCTTTTCTTCAGGGCATTTAAGTAATTGGTAAAAGAATAACAACTCATTTTCTACAAAATTATTTTATTTCCTTGTCCTTTATACAAATTTTGCTATAAAACACATCCACCCACCTGTAGGTGTTCAAACACGGTATCATTTTTCTTTTTTTTCCATTTTTTTTTGTTTCTTTGTTTTTTAATTGAAAAAATGCGAACAATTTACAAAGCTTACGAGTTTGAAAAAAGCAATAATATCCAGTTACATAAGAATAATACTTTTCGCGAATATTAATAACCTAAAAATTATTCCTAAGAGGAGAGATGATCAAAAAAGTATTAAGAAAATGTGACTGTGCACGGATTATAAAAGATCGAAAACAGAAATAGAAGAAGTGTAGATAGGACAGAAAAGAAATAATCAGTAACAAGAAAAATAAATGATTACGAAGTAGTACAGCTTAACGTAAGAGTAATAAGGCAGTGTTTATATCGGCCATTTTAATTTACAACACTTCAAGGTCGTAGGATTAATGTCACCCTGTAAACTAGGACTCTCACTTATAGAATGATTCATTATGATTTTTTTTTTTGTATAATTTTCAAATTTTTCTTCCTTATATTGGTTTCGGTTAAAAAGGTATGAAACTCATCGTTAGTTTTTCGCGAATGAACCACATCCAGAAGGGGATGCAAATGAGTGAAGGGTAATGAACGCTAGTGCTGTAAAATTTTGATGAGTTCGACACCTTAATAACTAAAATACCCCTGTTTTAGGTTCCAATGAATTTTCTAAACGTTTATCTGCAACGATTCACGAAAGTTGCCCATTTCTTTTGTGACTATAGGAAAATACTTCTAAATTTCTCGGCAAATTAAGGAAAACTCCATTATTTGTAGTCGTGAGCGTATTTTTTCGAAGGTGTATGTATAATGCCAAAAATCGTCAAAAAGAAATCTCCGGACAGGCTTTTCGTCATATTCGTTTTTTTTTATCACAAAATCAGAACAATGTCATGGTTTTCCTTTACTAAAACTAAAAACTAATCTTAATTCTAACCTAACAACTACGATTATATCTGTAAAGCTACAGTGGTACAGGAGAACAAAAGATATAATATACACAGCGGAAAAGTAATAAATAAATTTAAACCAATTTTCGGAACTCAAGCGCACGTTCTCTATAAATGTGAACTCGCATGGGTTTTTGTTGAGTGCTCGCGATCGGGCGGGTAGTGTGCATGTTTTATAGCAAAATTGCTGCGCATAGTCAGATTTGCTTTTGTTTGCACAAAATTTAAATACAGTAGGGAATACATAAATTAATTGGAAATTTTTGTTATAAATTATTTCATTCCTCGATGTCGTTGTCTACGCGGGATGATCGAATTCCTGTTTTACCTGTCCAAGGATAGATGTCTGGACAAGGTTGGCATGTTCGCATGTATCGCACTCCGGATTTGTGCCACAAGTTGCAAACTTTCGGACTGTTGCAACGTTTTGGTCGATCCTACCGAGAAGAGTTTTGGTGAAAAAATTTTCTTAAATTTTACAAATTGAAGAAATTCAATACTTACTGAGTAATCGCATTGGAAGGGTTGGAACTGATTTATCCTAGATAATGGCGTTGGGTCTCTCACCCACTGGAGTGCTTGCCAGTTTGTAACTATCCAAACATCGTTCATAGCGTTGATGGCGTCCAAGAAGTGGATGAAACCTTCTTTGTGGTGTGGCTGTGTGAACCATGCTGCGTGGTAGAACAGTCCAAATGGTGCTCTGTGGGTTTAGTTAAATTATTTTGCATTAATTGATTTGAATACTTAACCTAATTTTTTAAATTAAGAATGATGCTCAAGAATGTATGATGATTTTTGATAATCACCTCAAATCCTGTATTTTCAGTATGAACAAGAATTTGAGTTCAATAGTTCTAATTCTTAACCGCATTTTTCTATTTCTTGTTTTTAATAATGCCTTAAAATCTAATATGTTTTCTTTGTTCACACATAAATTCGGAACATTTGGAAGATTTGTAGCTTTTAGAATGAATTTAAAGATATATTTTCACCAATGGGCCAACTAATTTGAGGTACCATCGAATTTTTGTTTTTGTATAATTTTTTTTCTCTGAAATCCAAATAGTTTGTTTGCGGCATAGGTTTTAAAATGGCACCTTGTGAAGTAGATCTTATTTGGTAACTTACCTATTCGATGTATAGTGCCTTTCAAAGTTCTTCATCAACATCTTGGTAACACCATCAGCGTCTGCGGGATTGGAGCAAGCATCTCCCATGGAGCATCTGCCGCCATTCAAATCCTGCCACATGACCATGGGGACTTCCCAAACTCCAGGATAACTCTTTGTAGGACAAGGTGGAATCATGCAATCGTGGAAGATTTTGTAGTCTAAAGTATAAGGCCAACTGGGCGGACGGTTTTCGTAGACGGGCATAGACGAATCATATGTGAAGTTGGAATCGTACAACATTTTGAACATTTTGTTCCCGCCAATCGAAAGGAAAGGAGCTCTCATTCCACGGACATCGGCCAGTTTGACTCCTCCGTAGGCAGCAAGGATTTCCCGCTGACCAGCAACTTCGCGGGTCCATTTCTTCTGAGAAAACTGTTCGCCGAAACTGTGTCTGTTTAATAATATAGTTAGTTTTAGTAATTGGTTATGATTCATTGAAAATAAAAAGCGTTAATTGTTAGATTAAGCGTGCAGTGAGATTGCGGCATTCTATGAGACCAATGTGGATTTTAAGGTATGTGTCTTTGTGTATGCTGAATTTCGAATGGTTGGTGTTAGATTGTTAAAAGTATATTATTTACATAGTATTAGCGTTTTTGTGTAAAATTGTTTTGAATTTGGTGCTTTTGTTTCAATTGCTGAAAAACACTCTGACGGAGTTGTAGCAGGCCGTCTGAACTTTGGAGCGGAGTAGTAAACAATTTAGGTCCAAATCTACAGATAGTTGTTCTTAGGTGTACTTACGAAACAGTGTGCGATGCCATCTCATGACCGTCGGCATACAAATTTTGAACTTGGCTGTAATCCGTCCACTCGTGCGATACGTAGAATGTCGCCGTGATCGGACATCCGTTCGGATTCACACGACCCTTCTCGAAAAGATCGGTGTAGAGTTGCTTGTTCAAATCGTTAACCGAATCGTCGAATGTGAGAAGGACTATTTGAGGAATACTTTCGATAGGGAGGTCACCTATAGGTTTTTGGTTTTGTTTTTGGTATTTTGATGGATTTACACATTATGACGGTGAGTATTATTAGATGATTCAGTTTCATTCACAATGTAGTCAAGGTTCGGGAATGATTGGCATGAAAGAGAAAATTGTATGTACATAAGGACACTTAGACAAAAAAGATAACCAAAATGTAGATTTTAAGTTATAAAGGTTGTCTAAGAAATTAATAAGTTGTTGTTTTTGTGAGGTAAAGCACCGAATAGCATGACCGATTAGATCCCCTGGACCGGATGTCTTTTTTCGAACTTACGAGACAGTGTGCGATGCCATCTCATGTCCATCAGCATATAAATTTTGGATTTTGCTATAGTCGGTCCATTCGTGGGATACGTAGAATGTGGCTGTGATTGGGCAGCCATTCGGATTTTTTCTGCCATTTTCGAAAAGTTCTATGAAGTATTCTTCATTTAGCCCACTAACCGCATCATCGAATGTTATTAGAACAATCTGAGGGGTGTCGTTTCGAGCTAGGCCTCCTATTTGTTTTAATAATGTGTTATATTTGATTTTCGTTTTTGTCTCTAATATAATACTCAAAGCTGTAAACTAATGTGATTATAGTAAATATTTTAAAAAACATCATGTATTTCCAATTGTGCTGAAGATAGCGCCAAGTTTAGTGAAGCTGAAGTGTTTTGAAAATATTGAAAGTTTATATTCATTCATGTTTCTAGCTATATTTTTTAGCTTATCAAAAACCTCTGTAAAAACAAAAGAAGACCGAAATTTCGCAAAAATGTCCTTCACGATGGCGTGTTTTTTAGATCTGAAAATTTGTATAATTTTTTAAAAATCCATTCTTACCTGGTACTTCCTTTCCGCCACAGTAGCAATCAGGAAGAAGACAAACATCTTTCCTGCATTTGGCAGCAGTTTTGTCTGGGGTTGGTGTTGGATAAATTGGCTCCGGTCTGAAGGGCGGGTATTTGTAGATGTCGACGAATTCTGCGGCCTTTGAAACGATTGTGCCAGATGGTTTAAGGGTTGGTCTGGATCGCCTGTTAAATTAATGAAATTATAAAAATTATTAAAAGCATTTAGCCATGGTAGTTATATTAATTAATGATCAGATATTTCTTTATCTAAAAGAAAATTCGAAATAAGTGTCGTTTTTAAAATAAATAGATTTGAGTTCACATTTACAATCCAATTTTTGTAAGCTAATTTTCCTAAGAGCTGAATATATCTAGATTTAACTGCAAAATTTCAGACTTGCAGAATTTCGTGCCAACCTTGCAAGAATTCCGTGCCTAAACATAGGCTATCTTCGCTAATTTCATAGTCTTCTTTTTCGGTCTACTTACGGGGGATGGGTTCCTCGACCTGCGTTTGCAGTCGCTGGCTGCTCGCGGTCGTTAGTTGCGTAGTGCGTGCCGCCTCTGTTGCGTGTGTTGGTCCTGTTTGTGCAAAAAGAAAGGTAAGAAAAGAGCGTTGTATTAGCAAAATGTTTGAAAATTGCATCTATGCTTTATATTAAACTAGCAAAGATTGATTGACACCCTTCGATTGCGGCGTAGTCTCAACCACAATCTCACGGATGTGAATCAGAATTTTATTTTCTGTACTCAATGAAATGGTCTAAAAATTTTGAATTAAATATTTCACTTCATTTTTTTCCTTCAGATTGGATACTTCTTTCGCTTTATGCCAATTTGCTAAATATTAAAAACTAGTAAATTAAGAGCGCTAGAATGTCTGCGCAGTTCGATCTATGAACTATGAATAATGTAAAACTTTTCAAAAATATTCACACAAACGAACTACATGATTTTATTCAAATTCTTCGCGTATACTACGAAAGTTATACAAATATAAATATCAAGTATTTGTCAAAAAAATAATTAAATTATATTTTGATCAACATACCTATTATATTATAATATACAATATTACGATACTTTTTAAATATCAAGTGTGCAAAATTATTTGAAATCTACATAAGTTACATTTTAAAGCAAAATAACATGTAAAAAATATTCCGCACAATTCATTGAGTACACAGAATAAAGAAAACTTACTTTACATTTGTTAATGTTATTATTTCCCACTATTTACCCAAGCTGTGTACAAAACTATTTTAAAAAATTACCAAAAAAAGAATACTATATTCTATACTTATTAAAAGTGTGAGAAGCAAGTAAAGATAAATGTCTCAATTTATTAGTGTAAAGCATAAAGCGTTACAAAAGAGAGAAACCCCAACAGAAAAACATCAAATCAAGTTCAAAATACGCAAGAAAGTGGATGAAATCTTCGAGAAAGTTACTACCACTTAAAACAGCAATACAGGGAAGAAAAAAGATAGCGATTGTTTAGGGCTAGGGATTACATGTGAATTGGATTTGAGAAGAAAGGATTACGATGGGATTTTATTTGTTTTTTGTTTTTGGTTGAGTCGCGTTCCATTAAAGATGTTCCCAAATAAGATAAGATGAGAAAAGAACCGCTCTAAAGCTCTTGGTATAGATTTTTCTATTTATATATTTTTTCAACAATTAAAAGAAAAAATAGTAAAACGTAAAGGCGGTTTTAGTACGAAGTGTGTGAATCTAAACGCGAATTTGGTGCATTAAAATAAAATTAGAGAGGACAACAGTGAAAAAACTACGAAAGATGAAATTTACGAGCTTATTATGGCTGACTAGATTTAGTTTATTTTAGCCCACTTTGTGTTACATTTACCACAATTTGGCTTATGCTTTTGATTTTTACGAAAACTTTGTTTAATTAGCAGAGGTTTTTATCGTCAATTGAATTCGGTTAACTACTATGACATTTGGTGTATACTGGATTGTTTTTTCAAATATCAGCTTTTAAATTCCATTGGTCCCAATTTCATTATAATAGTTTGTGTTTGTTTATGTACATATAATACAACCTTATAATTTTAAAATCAATTGGAATGTTTTTACATATTTACAAAGGTATCACCAGATGTTAGTAATTTTATACATTTTATACATGTCTTTTTACTCTTTTTTTACAAAAACACTATCAAATAACATAAAATTTGGTACTTGGGTTCGTAGATAAATTGGTCATTATACATATAAATTGTAGCAATTTAGTAGACACATTTTTTTCATGAGTGCTAGTCATTTTATAGTAGGTATGTTTGTAAAGAATTAAATTCATATAAAATAAATGAAACAGAAAAATTAATGGCAAGAAAATATTAAATATAATGTTATGGAATGAGCTCGATTTTGTGGTTTGCAGGCAGCAGTCAGCTGCTTTGATTATTTTTTATTTGTAAGAAATATAAGTACAAGAATGAAATTGAAAAACATGCTTCGGAAGAACATATCATATTTACAGAAAATTATAGTGATTTTAGAAGAAATTGTTGCTATTTGTCAGAAGAGGGCAAAAACAAGACGATATTAAACATTTTTAAAATCCCATAACTATTGTGGACTTCCAATAGTGGAATATACTTTAAGTAAAAGTTGTTAAACTTAATAATATCTGACGATAATATTACTAAAAGACACTTAGAACGTTTGTTTCTTTTTTTCAATTTAGTTGTTTTAAGATATGTATTAAAATAAACTGAAAAAAATTTGCTGATGGTTTTTGTGAAATATGGGTAAACTATTTACTAGAAGAACCAATAAGATTTCCATAAAAATTAAGTAAAGGTTTAAACTTTTAATATATTATACATTTTTTCTAGATTCAATATGGTGATGATTTTCTTGGATTCATACATATGCCGAAGTATCCCACGAGGAACCCTGTGCAAAGGCAGACTTTTTGAAAAATATATTTTTCATCTGGAATACATCGAATGAAGTCCAATGTGTGAAAGACCAGAAAATCTGAGGTTGAGGTAAGTTTTAAGAATGTTTTTAATGTTATTTGGAATGCAAATAAAAAACTTCAGAAAGCTCTAGTAATGAGGAAAGTGAATGTCACGGTTACGTTGAATTAAAAAATAACTTTCGACAATGACCGTGGGGTGAAAACATGCAAAAATGAAGAGAATGTCTAGATTCTAGGATATAAAATCAAATCACAGTCCCCATGTGTTAGTGCTACAAAGTGATCTAGTGAAGGACAGCCCTTAGCTTAGGATGAAGTCTAGTGAGAGACTGTCTGTGCGACCAAGAATGGACAAGATTGCTCCAAAACTCTATCGTTTTCCAGCATACACTAATGTCATGACTCGATAAACTTGCGCCCGCATTAATATAAAATTAATAAATTAATGCATTGTTTTGCAAACTGCACTTGCACATATTTTGCGTCTGTGGCTAATTTCGAATAGAAGGTACCTCGAGGGGATTTCGTTGCATTTTGTGTTTGGTGTATTGTCTGCACATTTCGAGAGTGCCGTGGTGGCCTTGCTCCGGCTCGAGGCGGCGATGGATGACTTGATCGCGTTGTTGACTCTGGACGCGCGAGGGGGGAGCAGCGATTTTGGATATTTTGTCGTCGTTTTTTGGGTCGTTCTGGCAGTAGTCGTCGTTGTTGTGGTTGTTGTAAAAGTATCTGTGTCTGTTGTAGACGAGTTCGTGCTTGTTGAAGGCTCAACGGATGTTGTAGAAGTCGAGGGCGGTGCGGTTGAGCTTGTTAGGTTCACTGTTGTTGAAGAGATTGGCTCAAACTGAGTTGATGAATCTAGAATCAGACTGGACAATTTCGTAATATCTTCCAATTCTTCGGGCTCTTCAACTATCAAAGATTCTCTTTCTGTATAAGCTCGAATCTCTTCCTCAGTAGGTACGTTGAATTCAGGCATTTCAACAGTTGCGCGGAATTTGCTGATATTTTGATTAGCATCGTCCACAGGAGGTTTCACTTTTCCAAAATATTGAATAGGTCTTTCTGTAATTTCTACAACCCTTCCTTCTGTTGAAGATGAGACGAAAATATTCGAATCGATTAATTTCAAACTTCTGGAGTCAGTTAATTCATCGCCTTGTTCTTCTTCTTGACTTTCCTCTTCCGAATATCCTTGTGCTTCAGCTCGAAATTCAGTTGCAATTTCTGATGGTTCTGATTTCAGGGCTGCAAATTCTACCCTTGGGGGACCTCTGGATTCAAAAAGCCTAGAGAATCCAATTGATAAAGGTGAGAGCGTTGTTGAAGGTGTTGAGGAAAGTCTTGTTCGGACTACTTTTCTTCGGATGGGTAGTTCCGTAGAGCTCTTTACAGGGACAGTAAATCTTATTTTCGGTGAATATGTCGTTGGTTCATCGTCTAGATTATTCACATAAGAATAGGTGTACCGAGCCCTTCCCCTGGGGGAAACATCTGCAGCCTCATAATCCCGCTTGCCTGTGGGTCTATAAGTGGGTGGTGCTGATGAAGTTGGAGCTTCAGTTGTTGTCGTTGTGGAAGCAGTTGTTCTTGGGGTTGTTGAAGTCGTTGTTGTCGTGGTTGGAGTAGTAGTGCTCGTCGTAGTTGTTGAAGTAGTTGTTGGAACAACATTAATTTTCGTTGTTGACGGTGAGGCCAAATATCGCACTGTTGTACTTGTTGTGCTAATGTTTTTCGGAGGAGCTGTTATAAGGAAATAGCTTCTAAACGGCTTTTGTGACGTTACGACAGCAGTTGAAGCTGTTGGTGTTGTGTAACGAGGTTTAAGTGTAGTTTTACTAGTTCCCAGTTTAAGCTTACTTTCCTTTTCTTGCAAAATCGTCTCCAAACTCTTGTAAGGAGACACGAATTTTGATGAGCTCGTTGTGTCGTATGCTTTACTAAGATTATCTTTAAAAACTAAAGCCCGCGTTGTAAAGCTCTGTATTTTATCACCCTTTATACCTCTTTCTGTGACTGGAGTATGTTCGCTACCCGAGCCTGAAACATAATCATTGAGTCGTTGTCGTTTGAAAGAAAATGAGGAGTCGGCTTCTCTACTATCTGCAAAATCAGCTAAGTAGTTTGTATCTTGAGTAGCAAACGGAGATGGGCTAGTGCGAGTTAAGCGCCATGCCCTAGTTGGGGCATACGTAGTTGGCTCAATGCTCGCATCACGTTTTAAGTCTCCTCTAGTTCTTGTGTAAATCGGAACTTCTTCAACCCTTCCCCTTGTTGATTGAGTGCTTGAACTGAATTCTCCAAGTCCAGAAGTTAAAGAAATTCGAATAGATTTTTGGCCTTTAAGGATATCTTCAGGAATATGCGCCGCTGGCGAAACTCTAATAGTGCGTTGAGTTGTAGTAATTTCAGGTGTCCTTGGAGCAGGCTGAAAACTCTGCGGCTCTACGTCAGACACAATAAAACTCAAAATTCTCTTCTTCTGTTCATCTTGGTCAACTACTTCACGATTAGCAGCACCCCGACCTCTACTATCCCTAAAAGCCTTTGTCGTTGTATTTGTCACTGAAAGATGAGACGTCGTACTAAAGCCAGTCGACAATGAAATTATTTTCGACTTATTCTCGTCGTCCGTTACAGTCTTTGGAGTAAGGTCAGTTGGTTTCATTGCTTTTGTCTGGGACTCTTTAAGGATTTCAACATTTCTAACATGGGAAACAAAGTCAGGAGTTGAGGACGCAAGGGACTCAGTAGGTTCAGGGTCCGATGGTGGTGTTTTTGGTTGGTGAGGCTTGGGACCCGCGCTTGCCGATAATGTTATTATTATGGATTTTGTTGTCTTATTGTTGATACCATCTTCCGACAGTGTTGATCTGTTGGAGAATAAATACCGCAAAACTTGTTTTAAAATGAATTAAATTAATCTCCCGATTAGATTTTTTGTTTCTTTGGTCTGTGTTTGTTTTTAAATACTTCCTGTGTTTTTTTCTTGTTTTTGTTTTTCATCAAATTAATTTGTTTAGTGTGTTTAGTTTTGTCTGCAAATTTCTGGTACACGTACAGTGGTAGCTTTATTAATTTAATTTTTATTATTATTCCGAATTCAGCAAAATTTTAAAATTATCGTATAAAACACCACTTGCTTCCACACCCTTGTGTGATTAAGGGACGTTTTGGTTCACTATCTGCCAAATTGTGGTACCCAGCTTGACTTTTGCAAACTTTTACCTGTTCCGATTTCATTTATAAACTCATTCAAATAAGGGAACCGGTAATAATCAATAGTTACTGTAATTAGGGTTCAACTATTGACTATTCACCTATTACTATACAAATGACCATGTTTTTCACCATACGTGATTTATATACCAAATATAACATGGAAATTTATAATATTTGATGAAAAGTTGGATAGCTCAATTTTCAGACCTATTTTTAGTGACCTCTTCTTGTAAGAAAAAAGGTTAACTTTGGGGGACAGAAGTCATACTTTTACTTTGAATGATTTACAGTGTAAGTGGTATGTACATAAGTAGTTTTGTTAATATGGGGCATTCAAACAGTCATATGAAATATAAAATGTTTAAAAACATATTGTTGAATATATAGAACAAATACACACATAGAAAGCACAGCAACATTTTCATAGCTACTTACTTACTTGCGCCTTTTAAGAGCATCTACTACCAACTTATTAAGGATTTTTATTTTTTAACACTGTAAACCTACGTTTCACTCGTTATGCTGAGTTTTATTAAATATATTATATTAATTTGTAATGCTAAAGCCACCACTGTAGTATATTTACAAGTTTAATTCCAAAATATATGGTTTTACAAAAGTGTGTTTTGCTTTCGGGGAGACAAAATATTCGGAAATTTGAACAACCTCTGTCTTTTAAGAGTTGACTGCTGAGTGAATTTGTTATTTTGAAATCGATATATGTACCTGGAAAATGCATTAGTTTTATAATTTACATGTGCAAGATAAAAAGGAGAAAAATATGGTAAATATGTAGCCCCAGTCATTTATCAGAGAATTACTCTTTTCTTATTTCTTATTCTTGAAATTAACATCTCGATAGAGTTTAGGTGTCTGTATTATTTTTATTTAGATTATTTAGAATATTTCATTAAGATATTTATTTTTTAGGTTTGTCCCCACAAGAGTTTGTCTTTAGTTTAAACGCTATTCATCTAATTCTCAGAAACTTAACTCTCTATTGCTTGTTATTTGTTATATTGATTAAGCATTTTTCCGCGTAATTTTCTCTCTTTAAACAAACAAATGACAGTAAATACACCAAAACATTAATAATGTTTATTTAGGGTAAGGTAATAGGTGCAAGGTGTAGAAAAGAAGGAAGTAAAAGGTTACATGTAGATCATAATCTTTTAAATTAAAAACCAACAAAAAAATTGGTATTTTGTTTATCCACCGGTTAGTAACGATTTTACCAATTTCTACCAATCGTGAATGCAGGTTCTTGTGAAGTGGAGGATTGGTTAGATATAAAATTAAAAATGTCACACTTATGACTTGATCGTTATGAGACAGAATAATAGTAGAAAACGCGGTTATGTACGGTGCGGTCCAAGCAGCCTAGGTTCGACAGTTACAATGGAAAAGGCGAAATTCCATACAAGCCCCTAATGAAGCAAAAACATACATTCGACACAATTTTGATGCATTTCCCAAGGACAAATATCGATTTCAAATCTTGTCCACATTCAGTTCGTGCCAAGGGAGCTAAAAAGGTTTTTAGGCTTCTTTCTGGTTCTCAATCAAAATTTCTGTAGTTAGTGACAATTGGACTAGAAAGAGTTAGCACAACTTTGGCGGTGTCGTGATGAGTATTAATTCATTTTTATGTACAAGATACCACAAAAAACCACATTCTCGATGATTCCTACTGTTTTATATGTACAAAATAAGCGTAAAAAAATAACCAGCCAAAGACGCAGCTGAAACGCTTGCAATAACAAAGTTTTAGCGTACTCTCGGTGTGCGCAATGATGATACCAAAAAACTTAAAATATGGAAAGCTCTTCTCACGTGCGAAATTAATTTTTTTGGAAAAAAATTATAATTTTTCGCAAATAATAGTTTTTGATGCAAAATTTTGGCGCATTGTTTTTGTAGTACCTTGTGGGGGTCTGTTTAGGTGGTTGAGGATTGGCGCTTTGCTGTGTCGGCACGATACTATATTGCTCCGATGCCCGTGTGGGTATGGGTTTCGGTGAATGTGACTTTTTTTGTGAAGTTGACTGTTGTTGGGGTGGTTTTTGATGTATCGTTGGTGCGTAGGTGGCAGGTGTGTATTTCGGCTGATCGCTTGTCCTTAAGGTTGACGAGATCACAATTGGTCGATCAGTTATTGAATTTATCTCAATTCTGTCTCCCCTATATACGTTCAATTTTTTTTATATTTTTTGAAAATTTTGTTGTTTTGTGTGAATTATTGGATAAAAATATATTTCTTAACCTAGATATTAATATGTGTTTGGTACCGAATTCTGTTTTTTTTTGGTATCAGTAGGACATTATTAACTGGGTGAGAGTTGGTATTCATTTCACGTATATGTCACGATGCAATGCAATACCGAAGCAAAATAACACCTTACCTTATGGGGTGGTTCCTTTGAGGCTGGCTGTAATCATCGCTTTCGATCTAAATAAAAATATTATTTTATAAAATGTTTAGACTATGAGGTGATCAAACTACTTGTGCAATTAAAGCATCTTCGTAATCTGTGTTATAGACCAAAGAAGGTTGATTGTACTGCTGTTCCTGTTGGGTTTGGATTTGTTGCACCTGGGATTTGGTGACGTAAGTCTCTCGCACTGGCACTTGGGGTGATGGCGTCGTGACGACCTCCGGCCGGTATGTTGACTGTTGCTGTGGCTTGCCGCGCTGCTGTTGCTGGGTGTATTCAACGTCCCTGTACAAGTCAACATCATCGTCATAAACTGAGTAGTAGGAGTCGTACGGATCGTATGACTGATTTGATGTATTGTAGTAGTTTCTAGTGCTCTGTTCAGCAACTGGCTTTTGCCGTTGCTGGATGAAAATATTAGCTGGAGCTTGTGAGCTAGTTTCCACCCTAAAGGGCACAGATGAGTTCGGGTTAGTAACATTCAACGTAACATTCAACATGTATTTATTAGGAAATGAAGGTTTTAAGTATTATGATCGTATTATTTACATAAGTTTGCTTTATACGGTTTTACATAAGCAGTCTGTTTGTAATGATAACAAAAATTTGTTCTCGTCTTTAGTTTGTAAATATTAGGGCTCAAAATTAGAAAAAACAACACCAAGTGCCTACTAAGTATACATGTAGCATTAAGTAGAAGGAATTTCGATTTAAAATTTTATCGGAAACATATTTCATAACGAAGATTTTGGGTTATATACAAAGATAGGGCACATAGGACTCGGCTAAATACTTCATAGTAACCTGCTTGCAATTATATGCTAGCAATTTGACTCATCTAACTACATCTTACTTCCTTTTTTTTTATAATTAAATAATTTATTGTATAAGTTTCGCCGTACTATCACCCCTTTTCCGTAAAGATATTTTAAAAAGTAGAAAACAACCATTAGAGAAAATTTCAACACCCTGTGCTCCTTGACTTAAAGGAATAATATTTGTACTTTTGGCCGGTGATAGTCAGTAGCAAAGTCGCAAAAATGCAGTTTACCTGTTCGTGTACTTATCGTCAACTTGAATTTGTTGCTGTACAGGTCGTTTTCTACTATTTGGCTTATCTGTGGTCTTGTCTAGTTTCCATTTCAAGTTTCCACGATTCGGTCGTATCGTGTAGATTTTCCTAGTTGTCGACGCCGCCGTGGGCGCTGGTGTTGTGCTAGTTGTCGATATTTTCGATATTTCATAGTTCTCATAAGGACTGATTGTCGACGGCGTCGTCGTCGCCGTCATCGTCGTCGTTGTCAGCGTCGTCGTTGTTGCAGGCCGCATTGGCGCGATATTTTGAAAAATGTCAGCGGGAAAGCTTATGAACGACGGAATCTTATGCTTATCTTCGTTGTAATGCGACGAGAACACTTGTGGCCTCCGTGTTGTCGTCACCTCCGTAAAAGTTGAATGATGATTTTTGTATCGGGGCGTTGTTGTAATTGGAAGCGGCTTCGGGGCCATTGTCTCCGAGTTAGGCATGTAAGCCGGCTTTTCAGACGGCGGATGGATGTCATAATCCTCGTCATCATCATCATCATCGTAGTAATATTCATCCTCTTCCTCGCCACTGTACTGTTCAGCGTCTTGGGAAGTTTTTTGATCACTCTCTGTAACTGGGTTAATTTTCTGCGGAATACTTTTGATAAAACTATCGTAACCCTTCGGCGGCTTTTGAGCTGTTGTTGTAATTGACGATTTAATCGTCGTATGCCGCACATTAGTTCCCAGATTCTTATTTAAATGATCATAGAAAAAGTTGTTGGTAACTATTTTTGGTGTAGTTTGGGGGATGATTTTATGCTCAAACGGCCTTTCAGTGGTTGTTCTGGGTAAGGAAGTGGTAGTTTTATTAAAAATCACCTTCTTTTTTAAGAGATCTAGCATTTCAAATATTTTTGGATCCATCTGCGCTATGTGGGTCTCTCTGATATCAGCCACGAATTTATCAAAATCAAAGTCCAGTCCAACGACAGGACCTTGAACTTTAGGACGCGTTTGTAGAGGAGCTTTCGAACTGAAGGGTCTTGTTGGCGTGGTTGTCTTCGGGGAAGGCGTAGTGATATAAAATCCTGTTATCCTTGGTGTTGTGCGATCAAACCCTTTGAAGATTTGCTTATCTTGCTGATGCGGTACCTCTTCCAGAGGGTCTTTTGAAAAGTAGTTAGAGCTGCCAACAAATGGAAAATGTTGCAGGGTGGTTGGATTTGGGGTTGTTGTACTAGTAGCATAGTAGTTCTTCATTTTCTGGTTTTGCAGTACATTGTAAGCGAAATAATTGCTCTCTGTGCTAACTTCTAGGGGAGTTATACTAAAGTGCGAGATAATCTTTGGTACCTTTGTAGGTATTCCCTGATTGGTGGGTTGACTAAAGTTATGATTGTTATTGTTGAAGAAACCTCCAATTGTACTGAAAGAGGTAAAGTGGTTCTTTGGAGTTACTTTCTCAGACGGTAAACTTTGTCGAACTGGGTCCGAGAACTGTGCTCGGTTAGAAGTACTCCCGAGTTTGAAAAATGAAAAATTATTCGGAATAATATCTCTTGAGGATGTTGGAATAATTTGCTGATTTCTAACAGAGTCTATGATGCTTGGAATCACAACTGAACTTTTAAGAGGAGGGACTGTCGTTGTTGTTGTGAAAAATGGATTGAAAGGACGGAAAGGTTCATCAAGAGGAGGTTTTTGGTCGAAATTGAAGAAAGAAGACGGTTTAAAATCATTTAACGGCTGGTTTTTTAGACGTCCTGCAAAATTATTTATTCCAGGACGTATAGGTTTGTTGAAGAAATTGTTGTTCGTCTTTGAAAATTGTACAGCTGAAAAAGCAGGAGGTGATAGATATGGACTGAAGGTATCAAAATGTCCATTTGGTTTAAACGATTTTGGTCCCGTACGCTGCAAGGTATGTAAATGTCCATTTTGAAATTGCCACGAATGAGGACCAGTAAAAGTGGTTCTTAGTTGCCTTGGTGTACGAAAAAATTCCGCCGTTCCATTGCTTTCGTTATCATTTTTCTTTCCGAATTCCTCCGCATAAAACGTACTATTTTCCAAACTGTCTTCAGTCAGACTGTCAGTCTCAGTATCAGTTAAATTGTGAACGTCACCACCAGTGTCACGTCGTCTTCTGTTTAAAGGCACACTATCGGCTGTATCGATCAGTGAGTTAACGTCAATGTCTAAGTAGATTTCGTCACTAAATCGGTTAAGTATAACGTATAGGCCATTAGTGAAGCGACAAAAATTGTTTAGCTTTGTTTTAGGGTGTGTTTAGCCCCCCAAAGACTTACCTGAACTGGTTCGTTTGCGGTCCGAAGGCATACGAACCAACTTTACCGTGATTTGGTAGTGCATTCGCGTTCGCTTGATGAATGATACCGTCACGATCTCTTTGCACCTGCCCGACAGTACTAGGTTGACCACGATAAACTCTTTGTTGTCTGTCTGTTTCCTCCTCTTCTGCTGGTGGCAAGGTGTCGTGTGCTTCGGCGTAGAGCTAGAAAAAGACATTTTGTGTTTCGAGAATTACATTAATTAATTAAAATAACAACAGCCACAATTAGGATATTGGCGTAGTTGCATAAAGTTATAAGCTTTGATATATTTTCACCACTTTCAAGAATCCGTAACATGTACTCTGCTTGGTAAGTGCAAATATAGAATAATTGAATGATTAGAAACAATATATCAAAGCCTTTGATCTATTAATAAAATGATTGTGTAATTTTCTGAGATGCTTTAGATACAAAATGAAAAGGACATTAAATAATAAGATAGTGTTGGCACTTCAATTTTGCAATAGTCCATAGTTATCTCTGAAATTATTAAATCTACCTGTGCTTGGTAGTCAGTTTTCGCTTAAGTTTTACAGATATGTACATAAGAATCTGTTGCTCACTTTTTAGTTATTAATCCACTTACTTTGGCAATATCTTCTTGAGAATCTAAAATTGGCTTTGGCTGTCCTCTTGATGTTATTATTGGATTTGGTGCCACTCGTAATTCTGGTGGTGGTGGAATTGTTTGAATTTGCGCCTGGACAATTTGTTGTCGATGTTGTTGCTGCTGTTGATGTTGCTGTTGGTGTTGCTGATGTTGCTGCCTCTCTGAAGTTCTTTGGGACTGTTGTTGTCCACCAGCTGTTGGTATTGACGAGAATCGAACCCTAGATGGTACCTGTTGAGCTTGTTGAAGCTGCTGCTTTACTTGAGGCACTCTTGGTCCAATATCTCGTGATGCTTGTGAGGCTGACGAGGATGATGAGGACGAGCTTATTTCAGCTAGTTCACATCCAACATTTCTTGGCCAATCACACGTTTGCAATTCGTGACTGTACATCAAACCGCCAGTGCAACTTTCCAGAAGAGCTCCACCGAATACACAAACATAGTATTGTGTGCAATCTGATGGATGCGGATAGTATCCGAATTCTTCTGGGCAGTCGAAATCGACTCCAGATGAAGATGATGATTTTACATTGATGCCAAATGTTCGGGAACTCGTTATACGAGAAGATCGCTTTGTTTGAGCCAATGATGGGGCTGTAATTGAAAAAGAACAAGTGATATTTAATTAATTGGTTATTACTGTAGTAAATTTTTCAATATTTATATATTTTAACTTAATGGTCATTAAATTTAACAATTCCTAAAATCCACAGAAGCGTTTAATGCAGATAAAGAATTTAATAAAACGCAAGGTGCCTCGAACAAGGTCGTCGGAATACACGATGCATGTCAATATAAAATATAAAATTAAAGTATATTTTCGAAATAAGTGACACTCATTCAGAAAATGCAATTCCCTGCAATTGATTTGGCATGAAACGGCGAACTACGCAACTGGCTGGTTACGTGTTCGGCAGCTGATTCGTGATCACCTAAGGTCAAAAGTAGTCGCGAAAAGATCACCGCAGCAAGTTTTCCAAACTTCCATCATCACCGCGAGACTGTGCCATTCCGCCGCCAACTGAGATGAGATATTACGCAATTTTTTTCGAATGCATCTTCGTTTTTTCATTGATATCGGATAATGACCGCGATTTGAGTTCATTGGTAACAAATCCGGTTCCTCTCCGACATGCATGTCTGGTACCCAACTTTCCGGCTCGATACGGTACGGCCATATAGTAAATATAGTAAAAAGAGAGTGTTTGTTAAAATGTTCATGATGGGCATGTTTACATGGCGTTCAGGTAGCCCCAAACGAGCGCTATCTAATGAAGACGGTCAGACGATCAGAAGTGATCAATAACGAAAATGCTTCTTTGTTATTTTCTCGCTCATTTACACAGAACCCTGACACGAATATCTGACGAGTTGAGACCGATTTTCTGCAAGTGCAGAATTCTGCGCGAGATGCATGCGAAGATTTTCCTCCTGTGCGAGCAGCATCTTCTTTAGGTGGTCCGCGTTTTTCTCCACTTATCCGGTGGCTGGGTGCAAGTTTCATTTCCACCGAGAGACCTCATTCAAATTGAAAGACAATGCAGAGGTGCCGGCACGTCAAGCTTGCAAGCATCTTAAGATCTGGCTACCAGGCCGGCTTTGATGTTGAGTCTTGTTCGGGCCTGGTTTGATGCCAAAGTGATCATATCAAGTGTTGTTTGCTTTGCAATTTGCCTGCGCTGGTTGCGCGGCTTGCAATTTTCAATCATTCTCCTTGATCCTCTTAATAATTGTTCTGAGGCAAAGCGCGAGATCAGATTCTCTGCGGTTGGGTAACACGAATGAAGGACTCGCGAGGGCAGTTTTTAATTAAGGTGATGATGGAATTCAAACATTTGGTTTTGCAAATTATATACCTATGCAGTTTTTGATATCTATCAGAATTATATTGTCGTCATTTGTGAAAATCGATGTAATAGTAGGAATTTTAAGAAATTCATTGTTTTTCATAAAAACCTCTCAGTCTTTGGACATTCTTAATTTTAACAAATTTAAACTTCTTCCTATTTTGTATCTCTTTTAACAGACTTATTGAGTTATGTTTTATAAGAAACAAATAATAAGATATTTTAACAATGTGGCAAAACATCTGTTGAGCACAGATAAATTTGCTGCAAGGTGTTTAATTTGAGCAGCGTTGCTAACATTTTTATGACCAAATGATAGATATACTGCGACTAGTTTAGGATTCTATTAAGGTGAATTCCAAAATTCTTTGCTCCACCACTGTGAGGCACAACTAGATCATCTAGCATTTTATTTGGAAAGCAAAAGGTGTGAAGTGAGATTTTATTTGTACATATTTGACTTTATTTATAAATATTAATTAAGTTTTTTTTATTTTTGGGCAATTACTACTAAATTAAGTGAATGTATTCGTTTTCACATTTTGACTATAATAAAACAAGAACTACTAATAAGCAGTTTAACACAGTTAGTAGAAAAATTTGATAGTACCTCAAGTGTGATTGAGGTAACCCAATAACTAATTGCAATAGTTATCTTTTTAAACCATCTCAATTAGCCAAAATCGTTTAGGGTATTAAATAAAGCCTGTAATAATCGCCATTTGTTACAAAAAGTAACATTTTGTTAATATCGAGTGCTTATTGAGTAAACCGAGATGTTGCAGTTGTAAAGCGCCACAACAAAAGGCAGACAATGTCTACAGCGATCGACATAATTATTTTGAAACCCTTAATGGACCGTCACCATTACAAATTACCAGAAGCAATTATATAACATCACCGCGAAGAGCAATTGACTTATAAGATGACTGAAAAGCAATCTCAAAATTGCTCTCGTTTTTCTTCTCAGATCTTTTGTTGCATGCGACGACCTTCAAGGCTGCGCAAGAAGATTGACTCGAACTGACTCAAGATCTGCCCGAGACGTCGGTTGCCCCGCGAAATGGAAGCGCAATGAGACCTTGTTAAAACTATTTTTCTATTGACATGAAAACTGAGAAATACCCACCCACTTCGGCTGGGGCCCACTGTCTTGGCTCATTCAGGATCCTACGTCGAAAGATAGTTGCGGTGGGTTTTACGATCGTTTTGGGTAAATGAAAATGAAAATGAAAATCGCGCCCAGCACGAGACCGGGGGCAAGCGATTGTGTTGCGTCGGCCCGGAGGCTGCCTCCTGGACCTATTAATTAAAAAAGTCGCGAGTCCATTTTATTTTTGTTTACACTATTCACGCTCTGATTTGTAACGTCTTTTGCAAAACCCTGGAGACGCGGCATTTGCCCCTTTTGTTGCCCGCTTTTGGCGTAAGGTCTCGTTCTCATTGGGTTGCGTAACCCGAGGCATCTGGCAGAGGCACCCGTACCCAACACCACCTGGCAAGGTGAGATGCTCAAGACCCGATTCAAGCAAGTGGATTGCGCGCAGTTCTTCTTATTCAATCTTTTCTTCTGGCCGCCGACAAAAATGTCGTATTTGTGCACTCTGTGCAGTTTATTGTTTCTTCAGGTGAGTCGCTTGATAGAAGAACGCGGGAATATATTTTTTCCGCTGACTGCTCGTCAAGCTTCTCTTCCCATGAAAAGTAAAAGTGGGCAAGCAGCCCCGGGTTACTCAACTCACGGGAATTTCTTGAGGAATTTTTTGGATAAAGCCGCGAAGTATTTTCGCAGGTAATTAAAAAGAACGCTTTTTTATCGTAGTATAGCGCAATGTGGGAGGAGAATTCCGATAATTTTTAAAATGATTGAACGCCTTTCCCGCCAATCGCACAGGTGTGTGGATGGGAACCGGCACCGCGGTGGCGTACGTCTGATCAATTAGAGTCGATATGTGAAAATAGCGAGCCCGCGTTACGTTGGCATATCCTGTGTCAACTTACCGCCTTTTGCTAAGTGGAAACGCACTCGTTGCCTAACTGACTTTATCCGCCGATTACTGCTTTATGGCGTATTCATTACGAGCCTGTTGAGCAATTTCGGAGATGATTTGCGTCGAGTGTGGTGCGTCAACGAAACAATCGCATGATTGCGAATCTTGCTAATGTCTCGTGTCGCGAGATCAACAAATCCCATTTATAAATTTGTCACCATTCGAATTTTGAATATTCATGCGAATCGATAACGGATTTCAAATTCCATTAACGATAATTTATCATACAAAACAGTATTTTAAGATGACATTTACAACAGACAAACATCCCAAAACCGGAATTTATTATCCCCTCAAAAAAGTCGTCTTCCTGTTTGATTGAAGACTTATTTTTTCTGCAAATGCAATATTACAAGTTTTATTTGCACTTGAATTGTAAAGAAACATCTGAAGAATATGTGTGACGTCTTGGGGAGTTCTCATATACTAACTATCTTAATCCAGCCTGGCTAACGAGATTTTCCACCAGATGTACATATGGCGCATGCTATTTACGTCCATAGTCGGAATTTGCTGTAGCAGGTTCCATAGAGCGGTATCGCACGCACGTGATCGTTCGATAAAAAAGGTCAGGCTGAGTCAAGTTGGGTTCAGCTGCTTAAATGGCATCCCGAGCTTACCTTCAATGGAATTTTGGATTGAAGCTGGATAGCGTGTATTACAATGATTTAATTGGTTTTTTTGTAGAAAACGTTCAGGCTTTTACTTAAATTATGACAAATTTCTTGAAAAGTTGAGGTTTCGCTAGCTTGCGACCTTTCAAATTTTACTTCGGAAAGGCTATAGTATGTTGAACAAATCTCTGTATTTAAGTCGATGGTGACAGAGGTGGGATTGTTTGGACAAATACGCCCCTTAGATTTAATACAGTGCTGATTTCTAGACAGGTTTTTTGCAACTGGTAATTTGTTTACCTGGAAACTTTATGTTAATTTTTCTTTTATATTTATTTCCGAAACCCTTAATTGGTACCCTGTCGTCAAAGTGGGTAATTTTGCGCACTTTGCTTCGCTACACATTTTGTTTTTAATAAGCCGCAGAATTGTAAAACTTGTGCTATAAGGTGAGGGTCAACTAGTAATTATTTATTTAAAAATTGCAATAAATACTACAACCCCTACCAAATTACAGTATCCCATGGATTTTAAAGAAAAAATATATTCTTTGTTTTATGGTCGTCAATATGAAATGAAAAATGATGACACCACTGTTAAATCATATGCTGACGGAACAACGTGAACAGGTTTCCACAATTAACGGCCTGGACGGTGATTATCACATATTTTGAGCATGGGATTTGAAGTCATCTCGGTCTAGAAATTAATTTGCATTCCCGCACATGAGCATGAAATATGCCGCAAAAGAATAAGAATAAGAATATTTATAGAAATACGCTGGTTACCGTTGCTGCCTTGAGCCGAACAGGTCTGCAAGATGCTGAAATTCTTGCAGACTAGAGTCATCGTAAGGAAGTATGTCACCTGAACCATGTAACATCCGTTTCGGATTTTACTGCATTATCTCCCAAGAAGGTCGTGGTTAAGTCGCTAACGAAAGAGCCCCAAAAAAAAGGCTTTTTTTCTGCGATTTCGTTGTCAGTGATCCAAATTCAGCGAATTCGTTATGACCGCGGATTTATACCACGTTCAGGTAAATCCAGCTTCGGGTGATGCATTGTAATTACTTCGACCTATCGTTGGTCACCTGTGCTCCTTAAATATAGTAATTGCAGACCCCCGGTGGTGGACGTAATAGAAAATTGCCCGCGACGGATTTGTTGATACGATCTTCGCGGTTTCATTTCCTCAACAGCGCGAGGAGAGAATTGTGGCGATTATGCGAAGTGTCCACCGTTTTGATTCATTTCATTTATTTATGCTAATTTTATGGTCTAAAGTGCGGCTTAAACCTGCTTGGCGCCTTCATTTAAAACCGTTTTGTATCTGATCGTTTTGAACAGATGTTTTTGCAGCATTCATTCAAATAATGCGACGCTGTTTAGTTAATTTGTTTATTTTCGAGGCTTTGCATTTGTTTTGTCACTTATTTTGGGTACAGTATAGTCGAAAACAGGTTATGAGTCAGCGCTTAAATCATGTTGTTAATCTCGCATATAAACAATAACTAATTTGGGAGTTTTGCAAGTGTCTCTCTATGTCTGGTTACTCTGTAAAATATAGCGACATTAAAACTGGAGATTGAAAGGTTGATTGGTTTGTCACCACCATTTTAGGTTCTTACAAGTAATTAAAGCAGTTAAGACTCGGGGCATGGAAATCCACCTTTCTGCATCTTAGTGTTAAATTATTTTGAAGTAAACCCACTCAGGTAGTCAGCTGGCTTCTACGCGAGTCATGCTTTACCTGCGCCGATCTAATTACCTACAGTTTAAAAGTTATCCAACCGCGCATAATGAAACTATCTGCAAGTCTTACATGTTTCGTTTCCCGAAAAAATAGTTTCTTTTGGTTCGCCAGTGCAACTAAAGCAGCATCCAGCACCACAACAAATGCATCAAATCCGCCGAATTTGCATAAGTTGGTGAGATAGCGACCCCAACTACAATCGGATCTTTTGGACTCCTGCTAAAATGTGCAACACCCATCGCCTGGCATGCGCAGTGGATTTATCTAGTCACGTTTCGTACACGCTTTGATTACTGAAATTGCTCGTTCGTTGAAATCAGCCGGTGGTTTTCAACGATCGCAGCCCATTTCCAGCACACTCCGAGTCCACGGGATTGATATACCCGCGGGAATGTAGGCGAATTAAGTTCTAATTTTTGTAAAAATTTCCATAATTTCTGAGAATTATTGAATTACCCCGGCTGGCATACACAATACCGCTCTTAATTGTGTGCTTTGAAATGAAATATTCGGCTATTATGATTATGAGAAAATTGCGACATTTCAGAGAGCTGAGTCGTGAGCGTTTTATTCAGCTATCGTTGCAAGTCATCGTGTCGAGTATGAAAGTAGAAACAAAAAAGCATAAATATGTGTTGCTGGAATGCAGATTGCATTTATTTACATCTTTTAAACATTTAAGTTCATTAAGACGGGAATGGTACCAACCTCTGCACTGCAGTAACGAAAAAGTGATTGTAATTAATTAACTTGAAATTTGCGATCGCAGGCGACATTTTTTAAATTTTTGAAACTTTCGCTTTTTTAGTAAAGTTTGTTTCCATCAAAGGTCTTCAAAATTATAAAATTATAACGCTATAAATATATGTTATATCTTCTAGTAAAAAGTGCTTTTAATAATTGATATTGCATGTAGAAAAAGAAGTGTAAAAGTTTACACTTTCTGTTTCAGTTCACATCATTTCTTTGAATATTGCTATAAGCAGAATTGGTGCTAATTGTTGTTTTTTTGATAAAAATTCCTTACAATTAGCAAAATCTGTCGCCTTGAGCGAATTGTCATAGTCACCGTGACGAATTGATCTTTCGTTTTGTGCGTGCGAACAAAACGACGCCATACGGTTTGATTTATTTTCCTTCAATAATTATAAGGAATTTGTCTAAATCAATATCGCCTTCAAGTTTGATTTGGGGGCGCAGCTCAATGCGCTCCATAATGCACGCCGTGCGAAATTCTATCAATTGTGCTCAAGTGAACTTCGAGCTGACAGTGCAAAAATCAAAATAATTGCGATTTCGCAACATTCGAAACTATTGAGATGGGATCAGGCATTGGTTTCATTATCCTCCATTTGGCAAAGGTCTCTAATTTCCCCTATTGGCATAAATTTTCAAGTTCATCGCATTGTGCAATCCGCGCCTTTTTCTTCAGGACCACCCAGCGAGCGTTGCGGTGTCGCGATCAAAATGGAAGATCGTTAAAAATGATCGTTTACGGAAATCAAAGGTGTAAAAATATGTTAAGTGTTTCGAAATTAAAGATTTCCGTGGAAATCCGACACTTTTATAAGTTACGCAAATTATTTCAATGAGTGCAGAAGTGGAGTGCACTAGCGCCAACTTTTACCCAAGACGTTGTTGCTCGTCTTTCGCTGGCAAAAGTATTATTTTTCATGCAAATGACCCTCCGCGCTCTGGAGTTTAGAAAATAAAGAAAAAGAAATGCTTTCCCGCAAAATAGGGAATAATAATCATAAATATATTTTCGCTGCAGCCGGCGTCGTGGATTGTTTTGAGTGGCGCTCACCTGAGTTTCGCATTTTAGTCATTTCACGGCTCCAATATTCATTCATTCACCTGTCTGTCTGTCTGTCTGTCGTGCCGCCGCCGACGACAGAGAAACTCCGCGGACCGCCAGCCGGCGCAGCCAGGTTGCGAAATTAGCGCCTCTAATTAGAAAATCTTCACTTGTGATGCAATGTCATTAACTTTTTTACTTTTACCTGAAAGGTCAGGGGTAAGAGGCAGGTATCTTTGCAAAAACGACACTCGCATGATCTTCGTCTCGTTGTCGTTACTTTTGGGTGGTACTAAGACGACGAAGGGTCAAATACTTCGCGCGGCGTGGCACAGTTCCGTAAATAGAATTTGGGGCCAAACTTGTCGGGATTAAAAAGAATTGATGGCAATGTCAGGTCGATGTAATTAGTGTTCAATCATGTTGAGCGGAGATTGATGCAGCGATTGAGCGGAACATCGCGCCGCTGCCTAGGGCGATTTTTTGATATTTGCGACTTTGCCACCGTATTCATGGATGAATTTAATTATCAGATATCGGCTTGCCCTCACAGCTGTTGATTGTTTAAGCCTTTGAAGACCGCTTAACTGCTATTGGTTATTAGGTGTGTAATTAAGAAAATAATCAGTGAGGTGTCTTTGCTTCTGGACAGATAATTTATGGGATTTTAATTTCTATTTGCTTTATCTCAAATTTTACTTGCAAAAACTACATGTCCTTGTCAATCTTCAGACAATTATCAATGATTCTGTTTAGCTCAAAACAATTGAGCGTCTTTCCATAATTACATATTGTATGTACTTATTACTATTATATTTATATTGCTTCATTTAATTTAACCTTGGAAAATGCGGTTAATAATACTTACAAAAAAAAGTTAATTATTGCAGCTTTATTAAAATATGTACTACTACTTCATACTATACCTTTACGATTTTTCAATTATTATTATATTCAAGACATTTTCCCAGCTGAATCAAAATTGCTACATTTTCTATATAAAGATAATTTGCTTTACATAACTCTGCACTCGCAAACACGCCTATTTAAAAACGAAAATCTTAAGACGAATGAAACATTCACAGCCTCATACAGATATGTTAATATATTTAGCATAACTAATAATTTCCTTAAATGGAATCTTGGTAATTGAGTTAGCAAATCTTATTAGCAATTTGATTCTCCAGCTCACTTCCAAGCCCAAGCCACGCCAGAGATAATCTTATTAATGTTCACAAAATCAGTATGTAATGTCGATTAAGTGCTCCGCAGCTTTAATCCTATTTTCGCCCGTCCGAAGAAAATCCATAAATGCTGTCACAGTCGTCTAATTGGAGATTAGATCGCGCTGCGAAGTAGTTTCATGTCCTTATAAGTACCTCCGAGCAATTAAAATGATGAATTTTAACGTGACAATCATAATCACGGTGAGCGAAGTGCATTATGCATCGGTGCACTTGCACCTCTTGAACTGGTGAGGGCGGTGAGAAACTGGGGCATACTTGCAAGGAGCGAAGAGAAATTAATTAGCCTTAGGTGTGCAATTTGCTGTTAAATCTTAGCGTCTACTTGTACTACATAAAAATCGCATTATTAATTCAAAACACTCAGAACGCCTCAAATTAACGACTATTTCGTTATGCAATCGCGCCTAATCGTGCTCAAGTTTTCGAATAATAAGGGAGTGGATGCAACTTCGACTCGTTGAGGTGACTGTTTTTCCTGTACGTTTCTCGAAAGTGCAGCGCGGATCATTACCGCAGTCTGGAGTGCCCACGTCTGAGATTCCAATCGAATCGATTTATACCTCAATAAATTATAACTCAAGAACAAAGTTGAGAAAAATAGTAACCCAGTGGTACGCCGCACTACGGGCACAATTGAATCGGTTTGGCAACAGGTTGTCGTGAAATTTACCATTTTCGTAGATCCACCGCTGCGATGGCATTTAGCGGCAGAAAAATCGCACGCCGTCTACAAAACCTAGAATTATTGGGACCGCGTCGTTTCTAATCTAAATTTTTTGAAAAATCCGCGAAATAAAGGCAGTATCTTTCACCTACACATCATACCCACGGATCTGAGCGAGACTCGGATGCTTCAGATTTAGACGGATCCCAACCAGCAGATCGCCTTCGTATTTGGTCCACAGCTGGAGGTGTCTACTGTTGTTGGCAGATCCGTCCGAACCAATTCGAGTTCGCCTTACGAGTCCCCACAGGCGGTGGAGAATGATACCTTACCTCACCTATTTTAATTAATGGCAGTAAGTGACTGAGATGAATGGAAAAGTATCGCTGCAATTGCATAAGGCGCTGAAAGGAATAATCGCCGGACAAAAGGGTGAACAATCTGGCTTCTATTAATTTGAAACAAGTCGATCTAAATCAGACGCGGCTGTTTCGCTGGAACTTCTGGACAACTGGCGTGGCATTTTGAAAAGGCTCTCAAGAAGGGTCAATTGGTCAGTAAAAGGTGTTGGGAAAACAGCCATTGATTAGTCCATTCCGCCGCATTATCTCGCAAGAACTGTGAAAATTGGAGCTGATGTTTGGGGTTAATTCGTGATCGAACAGATTTATTATGGCTTTCAGACAAATAATTAATTTCTGATGAGTGGAAGAAAAATGTACGGCAATTGGAGTTTTGTAAAAGACTTCTTGCATCTTTTGTTTGGTAAGACCTTCTAGTTTGAAAAGGAGGTTTTATGAAAGAAAATCTGAGCATACGTGTTTCTTATAAAGATCACTTTCTTTGTTCGAGTTTGAACGAATTACGACCTTAATATGAAACTCTTGGCTTTTCAAAATAGTTAACGCCCACCGCATGATGAGAAAAGTTGCATTATAACCAAAATTAAGAAGTTATGTACCAACACTAGGACAAAGCCCTTAAACTGGCGGTACTTATAATGTTAGTAACAAATTTGGACAGAATTACTAGTACTAGAGTTTTAAAAACCAATCGAATTCGACTATTCTAAAGCTTCTTTTATCTTCATGGAAACTAAATATGTTTAATTATTGGAGTGTAAAAGTTTTGTTCTTGATTAACTTTAGCTAGGATTTCGCGGAAGACCTTGATATGTGGCTCTATGATTTGAATACAAAAACAGGATAAGGCGTGTCGATTCCGATGAATTTTTTAATCGAATATTTTTTTGCGAATTACCGACTAATTGTCAATACCTTCGCCTTTTTTTCTTAATTTGTCTGAAAATCGTTTTTTACTTGGACTTTCTTTTTTTCAGCTATTAAGGTCTCCTCCCAAGACACCACAATATGTTGTATTTCATAGATACTTGGTGCGTATTGACCAATTCATCTTCAGTGGTTCCACGCTGCATGGTGAATTTGCAAATTCATTGTCCGTTCCGACGATGGTACTCTACGTCGTTCCACCGCAATCCAAACAATTCGCGGTACGTAAATCTGTCGGTCTTAACCCGAATAACTCCTCCATCTTAAGAGACCCATTCGTGTTATTTCTTTTTCCTCAAATTAATTGTCTCGTTTAATCAGTGATGAGCTAATGACGGGTTACTCAACGGATCCGTTGTGCGCCTAATGATGGATCAAATCATGATTAGTTGCGAACATTTGGCGAGTCAATGGTATTCTTTTTTTTATTATCTGTTCCTTGTCAATGAAGAGATGCCTTTTCTAACTACGATGTTGTTACTGCCTTTTAAAGTGAGGTCTATTGATTTGTTGTGCCGGAAACGGGAGTGCAAATTGAAACCTAAGTGGTATTGTTGAAGATCTTTAACTTTGGGCGTCGTCTTAAATTTGAAGGTAATACCGTGATCATGTTACTGTGATTACCTTTGAAGAATGAAGGGAATTACTTTAAAATTGGCGGAGTTTTTGAATTGTCTTAAATTCGCGACCTTTTACGTCTTTGCGACGCTTTAATTGGGCAGTAGATTACCCCGATTTCGACTTAATTGGAACAATCTTGATATTACGTCCTTGCATTTTTTTTTAAAGAGGCTTCCTTTCGAAACTGGCACATTTCGACTACAATAAATCGTTTTTTTTCTGTCTTCTGCACGGCTCGTTAACATAAAGCGGAGTTAATAAAATAAAACGTACGCAACTTCCCCATTCCTTACGCTTGTCTCTCCCATTAATTGTTGACCATTATTTCGTTTATTCTTATCTTGGATGTGCCCGAGTCATTTCTTAGCGCAAATTGGCATCAAGGTCATGCAGCTGTCGTGGATTTTTCAATTATTCTTAAACGTATTATGCAGAAAAGATTGTTGTTTTTATCAATTTTTAGCAAATTCCACATTTTGCGAAGTACTTTGCCCATTCATCGATCTCCTCAAGGCTGATCTTGGAGTTAGTTCCTCCGTCTTTCAAGGCATAGATCGCTCCTTGAGGCTTGTCCAGATGCCGGCCGAACTGATCTTACCTAGTGAAGCATTACCGCGAAATGAGCCGATCTGGCCTGGCGATTATCCCATTCACCGGAACCGCTCGACTGATCTTGTCTGATCGGTGAGCCAAGAAAGTGAATGCACTTTGTCAAGGGCCTAATTAAAGACACCCATCAAAGACACTTCCCTTCACTTTCAGTTTTTGGCGTGGTCGATCCACGATAAGTAATGTCGTGTCAGAGCTCGGCCAAATGAAATAGATCAGGCCAAGAGAAATGTTCAATTGATCGGCATATATGAAAAATTCATAGCATATCTTGGCGGACTTTCTTTGTTACATCAGCGGAGTTCGGCGGGGTGGTGCCTACTGCCTACTGCCTACCCATTTAACAACGATCGCCAGTGAGCCGAATTGGAGCCAATTGACTTCACCGCGGTCCCTTAATTAACCTCGCGTGGTCTTTTGTATCCATGCAACGTGCCTGTTGCGGGTGGTGAGCATAAATGTTGCTCGGATTCAATTATGGGAATCCGCGGTCCGAACTGGGCTACCAGACGGCCGGGTAATTCGCCTGAATGGAGATAGTGGCGCATTTCTTTCCGCACTCGAGCTCATTTCGATGGAGTCTCTCATAAGTATCGTGAGCTCATAAGAGTGAAAACTGAGCTGTTTACGGCTACCTGCCTCGCATTATTTAACAGGTAAAAGTGTTTTCTTTTCGTCTTGTCTGAACTCCTTTTGCGGCTACTGACCAGCACCACCCACAACAACTGCCACCTGATCTTTGACTTCTTTGCAGAGCCCCTTGCGACCACAACACTCGAGGTGCACTATGCCGTGCGAACTACGTGCCAAGTGGTCAAGTCGTTTTCTTTTTCTGCTATAGCATTGTTTTGGCTTCTTCCGTCATTGATAGCCGCGGATGGGAATCAGTCGCGGAATTTTTGGCGTTTAAGCATGCATGTGACATTTTCTGAGTTGCTCAAGGCCTTAACGTGGTCGGAGTCCTCAATGAACTTGGATGTTTGGGTAAACAAGTGCGACTGAAGTCGCTGACTGGTTTTCCGCACGCATTTGGATTGGGTTTTAAGACTCTTTGAAGATTTGCTAACTGGGCGGTGCCTTAAACTTTCTTTATTACCTACCTGTTGCAAACCTGCGATGCGGATGAGTATTCCTTCCCACGCCCGCGAACGAAATGTCGGGGTTCATTTTATTTTAAAATAAAAATAATTAAAGAGGTGCTAATGTCTGTCGCATTTATGCTTTAAGGTGCAGCTATTACTCAATGCCAGGATATGTTGCCATTTTTAAATTTTATTTAGTTTTTTAAGCAATCGTTGGAATTTAGTTATTATCGTATTTTTGTTATAATGTTTTGCAATTCTTTGACAGCCATATAGTTTTTTATAAATGGAATTTTATTGTTCGTAATAAACTTAACGATTTGTCTTTTAAGGAGAACGAAAAACAAAAATTCGATTTAATGCTGTTCGCATTTCTTTAAAGTATATTTCGAAATTCCAAAAATTGATCCAGCTGAAACGAATTTTTGAAGCGTTTTGAGTTATACATAAACATTTGTCGAAATTCCTTCAGTATTAATGGGGTAATTTTTTTATAGTTTGTCCTAGAATACAGCGATTTCAATCGCGTTTTCTCATAAAACATAAGATCACAAATGCCATCGTGTGAAAATCCACAGGATACCTTCGTTAGTACCAAATAAACCCACCTGAAAGCATATAGAGTTGCACAATTGACCCGCAGCTAGAATTTAATGCGGATTGCGAAAAGGCGATATTCCGATCGCGTTCAATATGTGCTCATGATGGGTAATTAAGTCCACCAGGAGATAGGCATTAATATGTATAAATAGTGGTCGCTCTCAGCCGTCACTCGATTTAAAGTGAGTCATCTGGAAGACGGTAAAGCCAAGAAAGTGCTCGTCGACGCCACTAAATGGATAATTACCTTCTTAAGGCGATTGGCTACGCGCATTCTCAGTGCACTCAAGAAAACATAATGGGCCATTGAGGTCCCAGTGCTCCGGCGCATTAAAATTTAAATGTAACCATAAATTCGCCACTTTTCTCAGTTTGAAATCGGCTTTCGAGTCGGGGCACGGACCGCGATCATAAGGCGAGCGGACAATAGTCAAATTTACATTTTAGGAATTGTCGCTCGACGTCGCGGCACGGCATGCGAATAGCGTCGTTTAGACCACTTTTCAGGCGTTTACGGGCTTCTCGAGGCACCTCTTGGGCGATTTTGTCACACGGGTGTGACTATTTGCAAGATAGTACCACTTGTAATACAGCCGCTCAGATTATGCTGGCAAAGAGCCAAGAATCACGCTATTAAAATCTGGACATTCGACTTTGTAGCATAAAATTGCATGTTTCAGTAGATATCGTCATTAAAGGAGGAAAAACTCCGAGTACCGACGCTGACACGGAACACAGGTATCATACAATGGGGCCTCAAATCACTGCTCGGATTGGAGGTGGACCACTGCCGCCTCCTGGCGCAGCAGTTTACATAAGAAACCAATCCTCAATCCTTGCCGCTTATTATAACTCATTACCCCCTGTGAGTTATGCAATGCGCCTCGAAAACAGCGCCAGTCCCGTTCGGTGGCGTCGAAAATCCGCGAAAAAAACCGCGGCCACATAATTCCCGTTTACTGCAATCGCATTAGAGGCCAGCAGCTGATTTGTTGTGTTTTATATCCACAGCACGCTGTCGCCGCCACCGCTGCAAGTCGGAGCAAAGTGGCAAAAGAAAATCAAAAATTTGACTTAACTAGACCTGGCTGAGATTTACTGCTTCCACTTTGGCAATAAGTTGCGCCGATTTACTGCCACTCTTTGGCTCCATTTGTGGCGGACGCAAGTCACCGAAGAAATGAATGAAAAGCCAATAAGGTTTTTCCTACAGTCCTTACCAGTCGTTTTCTTTGCTCGTAATTTAATTGATATGACTCCTTAGCGAAATGATAATAATTGAAACTAATTGGAACTCTCTTTCGATTCGAAAGTATTCCTTTCAATATCCCTTCTTGTGGTTACTTCCTTAGTTTTATGTTAAAAAAATGTATTTAACTTGAAATAAAAACATTTAAAGTAAACTTTCAATGTTACTGCAATTTTGCCACTGGTTTTCAAAATAAGAAAATAACGATATTTTTAAGTTGCAGAAAATTATCTATATTTTCTATGTACGAAAGGATTAGAAATCTTCTAAATTAATTTTGCTTATCGTATTTGTTCAAAACACGATATTTTGAACAATAAAGTTTCGAGCTTATTACCAAAAAAGTACAAATTCGATGCATTAAAAATTTCCTCAAAATCTTTATTGCTCTCAGTTTAAGGTTTAGAAGACTATAGTAAGAGAAAATTAAAAAAATAAGATCTAATTCTGAATTTTATTTTTGTATTTCGTAAAATATCATAAACTTTCAAAAATACTTACTAATATCGAGAACTTTGAGTTTAACATTAAATTATTATAAAAAAAAACTATATATTTCCTTTCTCGTGCGAATTCCTCGGCGTTAAGAAAAACAAGAACTACTTATAAATTCTACTGTGCAATCCACAAATTACATTGCTCGAATGATTTGCAAAAAAACTTTCAATTAAATCCAAATGTCCAGGCGGTCGGCTATGTGGTGCAAAAGTGCTAAACTGGCTGAGGAAAAACCTATAAATCATCGAAATAATTACTCGAAAGTGTTCGTGTCTCCCTCGGTTAATCGATGTCACCTATCGATTTCGACTCTTTCGACTCGAGTCGACTTCGGCATCCTCAGGCGGCCGGCAGAGGTGGACTAATCTAATTATTGCGATATTTGAGGCGGTTGAAAACGGTCAAGAAAACCACTTGCCGTGAAACGCTGACCAGGCGAGCACTCATACCAGCATACGTCGTCCGTGCCGGACAGCGCGGGTATCCGCGTTGCATAACTTTTATCAGTCACACAGCGAACCCGCGAAGAAACGAAAACCAGTCCATGAAATCGAAATAGTTTTTGCACTAATTTCAATTTTTGTAGGTATCCCGCGTCATTAGTGAAAAAAGCTAATTACCTTCCACACTAGGAAGTCGTTTCGAATCAGCCAATTCCTTTGGGATTGCTGATTTCGGCTCGCGCAGGGGAAGAGAATTTCGCGCATTTTGGGTGTTGGGAATTGTGGAATAAAGGTGCAATTTCGCTTATTGTGGGCAGATAATTGCTAACGCGAAAAACGCACTTTTGACCATTTGATTGGCACCTTGTCCGACCCGGCGCAGAATATTTCAATCATGCGGTCACAGCATGAGTTGAGTCGTGCTAAAATTACCTCACTTTGGGGAATTGACACGTCAATAGACCCCGATTGCAATCGGGTCAGCGTGAAGGCTCTGGTAGCCCCTGGACTATGTCTGGATGGCGACTGCTGTGCAATTTATTTTGATTTAGCGGCACAATTAAATTAAATGTCTTGAAATTGCCGTGAACCTCATAAAATTAATTGTGTAAGCTGTAAAACGTGGCTAATTTAATTTTTATGATGGTTTAACAATTTTTTAAACTTACTTAACTTTCAATTATTTTCCATTAGTTTTGTCTTATAGTATTTTGCTTTTTCAAACAATTTAAAATTATATGTGCCTACATACATACATAGTATGTCATTGGATTTTTGAAACAAGTATTATATCATAAAGTATCGATCCACTGAAAGTAACCTCGTTTTTTGAAACTCGTATTTACCGAGAAATTTAACTTTGAAATTTCGCAAATTGACATTTTGCCGCCACGACTTTTTGCATATTCCCACAAAATTTCGTTGCGAATTGTATAAATACCTTATAATATACCTTGTATACCTTAAATTAAGGTCGTTCCCACCTTTTTAGTCCAAAAAACTGTTTAAGAATATTTGAAATTAACGAATTGACGGTAAATATCTTTTTCGATTTATCGATGGTAACGTATCTCAGGAAATACAAGCGACATTTCGACATTTTCCTTTTTATATCCGTCACTTTTGACCTAAAATAACATTTCGTAAAAAACTTCATCAAAATCCAAGAGTGGACTTCGAACTCAGCTTAGGTATGCCAAATTTGAAAATAAACAATTTGTAGATACGGAAATATGTACATATGTATATGTCTACACAAAAAAAAGTTATAAAACATACATAAAAGTACCATAAAATACGGATATTAAAGATAAATCAATCACGTTAAAGTCAATCCTAATTGAATTGATGCCAAAATATTTGCAATTATCTCCTCCCTCAATCAAGCGAAAATTTAGTCAAATCAACCACCTGTATGCATAAACTTCCTTTGCAAGTATCACGTAACCCTAAAATCGCAAATCGATCGTGGGCAATTAGTGCCAAAAAAAATCGTTATCTCCCCAGGAGTTCCGCATTGATCGGGCGCATCGATAGACCGCGAAATTGCCATCGAACCCTTGTTAGGAGTCAAGAGACAACGCCCAAATTATGTAGGATGTCGAAACAAAGGCCGACGTCTCTCAGGTTTGCTTTCAATGAATGGCTGACATAAACGCGATTCGCGATTCGCGATCGAGCCACTTCGCTTGAGACCCACTGAAGAACCGCTTGCGCAGCCTCGCTGCTACTTTGCATCGAAGCAGCAGGTAGCGCGAGGTTTGAGGAAATAAATCAGCACCTTGTTCGAGTAGCAGATACTATAGCAATAGCAGCAACTGCACACCTCCGCGAGTCGTACGCCGGAATAGGCTTTTTTTGGCGGATTTGAAGCACTTTGTTGCGTTGATCTCAGCTTTGGAGTTTCCCTCTGAAGCAAGATGTGGAAATAAAAAATTACATCTTCGATTTTGTGGCACCCGAAAATTGAGTGCACCTATAAAATCCGAGCCGGTGGAAGCTAACTACCGACTTGGATCTTATTAGCGAAACGAGGACCGCAGTTAGCTCGGGACAGGGGGCTTAAATCACCCACAAATTGACCATATAATACTTTTGGGGCACGTGCTCCGAATGCTCGAACCGAGACTCCTCTAGAGGTGCTTACAATTTTGTAAAATATTTGCAGCCGCTCTTGAATTTCGAGGTTTATTTGGCAGCAAATTTTCGCTGCTTCGACATGTATTTGTCGGTTCGTCGTCGGTTTATTTTTTATTCAAATCAGCGGAGGATTTGCGACCTCTTCGATGGAAGGATTTGTGGGACGAAACTGGAAGCAAGTTGAGTAACAAAATCGCTGGGATGAGTTACATAGCCAATTTGCATAAACAGCGCACGTGATCAGCATCTAAGCGGCTCGCGCAAAAGTAAAGTAACCACCGATTGATTTGTTGATGTTAACGACAGCTTAATTGCTCTACTAACGAAGAGATTTTAGGCCTCATTCTGAAAATGATTACATGTAATTTTAACTAATTATTGGTAAACGTTTACTTTTTCAAGAATTGCGAAATTAGGCAATTTACTTTTTCATGTATACTAAATAAGGCATATTCACTACTTCGCAATTTTTAATTATATGCGGTTTTTAGGATTCTGCATCAAAAAGAAGATAATAGCAAAGCAATTTTTTTGGAGATACAATTTCTTGATTCTTAGTTGAAGTAAGAAACGGGTTTAGTTAACACTATACGTGAATCAAGGTAATTATTTCTTGCAATTAATCTATAAATAAATACACTTAAATTTAAGGCGGAATTCGATGACTTCCTTTTCTTGCAGAAGTTGTATAATCTAACTTCTAAATATGTCGTTCAAAAGTTTCATACATGACTATTTCATAACATGAATTTTATTGATCACAAACATACTTAAAAACAATGTTGCTCCAAGCATTTTTTCTGCAGGTATACCAAGAGAAACTGACTGTTTTCTCACGATTATGATCACTTAAGAAATATCCTTTTACTATACTACATAAAATTTATAGCTAAGCTAATCGAACTGTTAACACATCATTTTGCGTCGATATTTATTTATACAGCACTAAATAAAGGTATATCTAATAACTTGCAAAACGTCTACCGTTCAAAATTATCTAATTATCTTATTTAAAATTTAAGTGCCATAAGTAGTCGATCCTGGCTAATTGACATGAAAATCATAACTTTCGAAACAAAGCAACTGCCGCGTCTACAGCACATAAATCATAATAAATCAATGCATAAATTTTACCGATCTTGCAACAGAGTTGAACAGTCGAACCGTAGATTGTTCCCTTCTTCGGTAATTTTATTTAAAAGCATATATATTTGATTATCCATTTAATAGCAGAACGTTTCGCATAAAAGTAAAGTAACCCGGTAATTTTGTCACACTGTATCAACATTTGTGGAAGAAGTTTATTCACCTATATTCATAGTTTTGCGGCTACTTCGGTCCGAACCGACGAAAGGTGCAATTCGCTCAGTAAGTAAAACGAAAGGGAAATTTGCTCCACATAATCTTTACAGGCAATTTACGAATCGATTTATGACAACCACTTCTTTTTGAAGTAGTCGCGTATAGAATGCGACAACCGGCACACTCAACTCATGGCAAAGTGGAGTTGACGATATGTTATTTAATTTTATGCTGGCACATGAAATATGAAATCGCCCCAGCGAAATTCAGCCAATTATACTCGTAGCTATGTGCGTAAATTTTGATTTTTAAATTAAACTGCCAGTGCAAGTTTTAGAGGCTTAGCTGAAGTAAAAGAGCATTAGCAGTTGCTTAGGTGACGACTGTGACAAATTATTTAACAGACAGTTTTCAAAAACTTGAGTTGATGAATATTGATTAAAAGAGACATGGACAAGTAAATATTAATTGCAAAATGAATGTGGGTGAGGCATTTTTTAAATTATGTTTAATATCTCCGAAGAAAATATCCATAAATTTTAATAGCAAATGCAAATGCCAGTAATTGATGCTCAATCAATATTAACCATTTCGATTTATACATGTTGCCATTAAAATCAACATTGTGAAAATAATTCGGCAATAATTCACCGATATTGCAACCGAAGAGCCATAAATTTCGACACCTCTATCTTGGTAGATAGTCCGTTCCCCGGTAGCAGATGCGCTGCTCTTTTCGCTATTGGGTCAGTTATGCTGAAGCGAATTGCCTATGATTCGAGTTTTGCAAATTAAATCTACCTTGCATCATCGTTAAAGTCAGAAATACAAGCATTTATTATGTCCGGCAAATCGTCTTAATTCGTATAACAAATAGAGTTCGGCATGCTAAAGCGAAAATTCGCTTTGTGCAGAAATTCGCTGCAATACAATGGACAACTGACCAGTTTTTATCGACGAGGACATGTATTATAAAAATCATAGCGTGTCTTGAACTAAGTTCCTGAATGGTCTTGGCTTAATAGAGGGTTTCGTTTACGATCCACCGAGCACCTGCAGAGGAGGTACGTACTAACAGCATCCAAAAAATAGGACAAAACAAAAGTCCCACTGCACTCGCTGAGACTTTCACCCAAATAATGATCTTCGGGATCTTAGGAGTCTGCTGCCCAAGTGGAAAATGAATGGAAAATGCATCGCGGTGCCGCGCTGAGATTTGCTCTCATTTCTCCTGGAGCAGGAAGCTGGGCCTCTAAGTGCGCGGTAATTGTGATGATAACGCAAAATAAAAGCCCGTGAGCCGCGGACTTTCACAATGCGCGCACTGATTTTCAAAGAGCGCAATTTAACCGGCTAAATATTTGCGAAGCACCGTCCGTCTGAGACGGCGGACAAATGCATGAAATTAGCAGCCGCCATGGTCACTCGGTGCAACTTGGAAGCTGCGCGGCGATCTCCGAGTGCCCGCGGAGGAGCCGTGATTTATGGGCCCAAGGTGACATAAACGGAGTACGCTGGTAATTTGCAGCGATAGGCCAGTTACACGTTTTATGGGCCTGGCACGGGGCCTTCTGTGCCTGTTGACGTCGTCATTTGTTAGTCGTTAAGGATCTTGTATAAATCAGCCGCGTGCCGCGGGGAGTTGTCCGAGTTATGTGAATGCGATATGCCTTTTCTTGACGATTCTAACGTCGCTGTCTGGTTTGATGGGACACGGCGGCAGCCACTAGCTAACTGGCTAATTGGAGTTTTGTATCGCTGATTTGCCCGCATTCCAGCGAATTATGGTTGCGCAAAAGCAGGAAGCTTTTAAAACAATTAGAAGAGATAAATGCGATTCAATTAGGCTTAGCGAATTGAAATTTAGTTCGAATTCTTTTCACAGACTAACTTAAATTTTATAGAAATTAAGAAACATGACGACAAATTTCACATTTCGGAATTTTAAAGCTAAGTTCCATTTCTGACCTTAATTTAGTTTTCCGAATCAACTTAAACTGAAACTGTTCAAAATTTGCACTCATTCGTACTCGTACTAGAGAGGATATTAAGAGCAAGGTTTGTAATTTTTTATTTGAAATAAAGTAACATAGTTATTTCAAATAAAATTTTAATGGATGTTAACTGAAAAAAAGCTATTTCAATGAATTCATTATTTGAAATAATCCTTTATAATTTAAATCTACTTTTAAAAGAGGATCTCAGCTTTCATATTACGTTTATGGTTTAATAGAGAGCGAAATCAATAGGGTCCCCTAATTTCCATTAAAAAACTTTAATTAAAATTTTACTTACAACACTTTAGAAAGTAAAAATATTCTATCGAAGTTCTTATTTCATAATTCTCCGCTTTTGGTAAACAGAAAAAATGCATTTATGAGTTTTCCTGCTTTAAAGCTTGAGTGAATAAAATTACCTTTCTGATGAAAGTGCAATACGTTGCAGAATTAATTGAGTTTTAATTTAACTTAATAAGTAGGTAATGCAATAATGAGTAAAACTATTTAACTTTTTGTGTTCTAAATTAATTGATAGCATACTTTCATTACTACAAGAATTTGAAACTGAGTACTTTTACCTTTCATTGTGCTTTAATATTGACCCCATTCGAAAGGTTCGACAGCAAAAATTAGACAGACAAATGCCTCACTTTCCCTTGACCCAATCAAACATTCCGAAAGGGCTTAGTAAGATCGGCAGCACAGCGGTTAGACAGACGCTTTACAAAAAAACAAAAAGCCAAATCTTTCGAAATTCCCGAAAAATGCATTAATGCCGCCTGCGAGACAACCGCTTGACCGGCCATTATCAAACCGCCGGCCTTCGGCCACTAAACGCTCCTCAAAAGTTTGACCAGCGCCGGACTGGCGTGACAGCCGTTCCTACCGAATCACGCTAATTAAAAGATCGCCAGGCCCAACCTTGGCGGACCCCCTGTCGATAAATCATTCAAATTTGGCTTTTTACCAGGTGTCAAAGCGAGCATAATTTTAATGCCAGCCGGAGCACTAATTCCGCTGGACGTGTGCACACGCTTCTCAATTCCTGAATAAATCGAGAACATAACGTCGTTAGTCGCCGGTAGTCTAATAGACCGTTTTTGGACCCTCATAGTGTTCGGTGCACCTCTAGCAATTAAATTATACATAAATGTAGCTTTAATCTTAATTTATAAACTCGCCGGCCGGAGTTTTATGATTTTATAGCACCGCTCACGGTAGTCAACTTTTAATATTTATTGAGTAACATATTTTTTTCCTGTCAGTTTTTAGTCTTTTCCGGATTAAAGACAGAAGATATCTTCAATAATTTATTACCTTTCACCAAATTTGGTAAGCGGTGATAACCGTAGCTCCCACAAATTTTCAAACATAATATTTATATTAGCAAGGAATGTCTGAATGCACGGAAAGGAATTCGCAAATTAGGTAAAGTAGGTTTTCGCAAATAAGCAATTATGACATTTATTTAACGAATTAAAAATTCTCAAGGTAAGATCAGTTCTTGAGATCCGTATACTGCTTTTAATTCGAGAACGAATTAAATTGTAATTTACGATCTTTACAATTTTGAAAGCGTCGGGACATTAAAAAGATCTCGTTAATTATAAGTAACCGCTTCCGCGTTGCGTTACATAAAAAGATAAAAAGAGATCTTTCTTGGCGCAATAAGGAAATTTCACGTCTAATTGAACGAACGCAGTACATCTTAATGTCAATGTTCGTTGTCCACTTTCAATTGGGAATTTTCCAACGAATTTTTTCTTTATCTTCTATTGAGGCTTTGTAATTTTCCAATGGGCAGGTACTTCGACAAGACAACGCTCGTCGGGCGATCTAAAGTAATCGAAGATTGCAGCTAGAAGTTTTCGTCATCCATCACAACGCGTTCGGTGTCTTATTTATGTACGAACGCAGGTGAGCGATTGCAGCTATGCACTAATGACAAGATTAATTGCCAAACGCAATCCGGACGAGATATGTAACAATAATTGATTTCTCGTTATTCAATGCGTCCGTGGTGAGTACCGATGATGGAATCGTTTCGTTTTTTCGAAGGAGTTAACTACAAAAACTTTAAAGTATTTTTAATGTAGGATCTCGCTTTGTTACTGCCTGCGGAGGTTTTTCACACGGATGCCTATAACCATTAATTTCTTGTGTGAAATCAATTTTAAGAATGTTCAATTACAAGGGACTCTAGCAAAAAAAATTGCGTGTGAACTTTAGCGAAACGAGGTTTCCATAACGAGGTACATGCAGAAATGACTGACAAAATAACTAAAAAATTACAGTCCATAGGAATTCAAAATAAAAAATAAAATGTAGTCAGTATTACCCTTAAGTTTAGACATTAAAATTGATATCCAATATATGCTAGTTTTAGTTTTTCGCTAAGGCACATTTTTTGCATGTTCTTAGGTATTTAATATAACTGACTTTAAAATAAACCTCATACAAGAATCTATAAACGTGTTTTCATAGTTTTAGTGATTCATTAAATAATGCTCTATTAATATTTATAGGTTTTACAGCAGGTTCTTTTTGCAATTTTGGTACGTAACCCTAAAAAGAACATGGTCAAATTGGTTTTAAAATTTCAAAATATATCAATGCAATTCACTTTCACTTTTGAAAATTACCGCTTTTTATTTAAAGTCGGCAGTTATTATGATTACATCGACTTACTTACTTAAAACGGTTTTATGTTTTTGCCTTCGAATAATAAAAATACGCTCTTTTAAGTGCCAACTTCAAAACGAAGTTTGGTCGATATTCATATCAATAAAATGGGTCAGTGCTACCAGAATTATGGGGCACATATTTCACGGTTAAATAACACTCCAAGAAAATTGGGAGCAAGGTTGCGAGTGCGTTGTTGCCCATAAATAAGGCGATCCGTTTAATTATAATTGCATCTGCTGAAGATAATGATGAGCATGCACCCAAGAGTGACACCTTAAAATCTGTTGATCTGCAACCGATATCTTCGTGAGCAATCTGCCCGAAGGCGTTAAAGAAAAACATCTTCAAAATGCATCGAGCGAGTGCGCAAGATAATCTGCGTGGTGAACAACCGGATAAGTGGCGGGCGAATTGCAGCTGCACTTAATCTCTTGTCTAAATCAGGTCTTGGCTGTCTCATAAGCCACGAAAAGCCTGTTCCAAAATCATAAAGTAGAACAATCATATTTTGCGTTCGGCGCCAAAACTCGTTTTCATGAGGTGAATTTTGATTTCAAAATATACTCGAAAATTGAATTAAGTGATTATGTGAAAAATTCATATTTATTAGCCTTCTTCTGGCGGGAATTGTACTTAAATTGGGTGACAGAGTGTGACACTCTATTCAGGTAACCTTTTTATTCGTGCTAACTATATGACCCCTCATTCGGTGTGAAACTATAATTAAGGTTCGACATGTGATTGCGTCTTGATTGCATTGGGAACCGCACGTAAAAAAGTGGCCAGAGGCTGTAAGTTAACTGCCCGCCTAATAAAACTCCAACAATTACGAAATCACATTGCTTAACGAAGTTCGTGCCAAGTGTGGGAATATTCAAAAATTTCGCATTGTCTTCAGCTGCAATAAAATCTTCAGATCATTCTGAGATAATCGGTCAGTTGATTCCCTTGGCTGGGCTACGACGTTTATGATGCAAGAAGCAGCAATCGATAGACGTAGAATAATAAATCTCCAGACTATGGTTTACTTAAAGAAGTCCGAAACGTGAAGAGAACTGCGGAAAGATTGACATGAGCCCCTTTATCTGAATCTCTTCATCTTCAGATCGCGCTGGCCGAATTTTTGAATTCAGGTGCCCGTGATCTGAAGCCGGCGTAACCTCCTTTTACCACACCCATTTTATTGGGACATGTGTGCGATGATAACAACCGAAGAAACCACTTTGTGATAACTTTCATTTTCATTTGACACCCAAAGTCGCGGTGTGTTGGCTCGCGGGAGATCGTATCGTGGTACCTTTTTGACACCATACGGCTCCCAAGAGTCTGCAAAACCTGAAAATTGTGCAATAGTCTGGTCTGGTTTTTTTCGGGGGTCTCTGCGGCACGTGAGACCCCACAGACCACGCATTTGGGCGGTCTGGTACAATTTACTGGCCGAATTATGCAAAATAACTGCCACTCGACTGGAAATGAATTTGAATTGAATTTTTTTGTTGCCCACAGATAAGATGTAAATAAATTGAGGGCTATTTAAATCCGAGCGCCAATTTGTCACGCACCGAATTAGAGGCTATCGGTAGAGCCACGCACAGTGTACTTGTCTGGTGTCTTTACCTTTTTTCGTGGGCAGTAGCTTAATTAGCTTCTTGATTAGCCCGGAGATTGATGCGATATCCACCGGCTGGAACTGCTCCTTATGGCATAGTTGAAAGTTATCTCACATAACCGTCGCCACGCCGCAAGTCGATGAAAAGTTGATTTTCTTTATTTAAATAACTCTTTCCCTGTATGTGCCGTGACACCATGAGGAAGCGGAGCTCCTAAGCCATTTGCATTGTTTATGTCGCAATAAAACGCGATTAATGGTAATGAGGTGCTTGGACCCCAACCTGCGTTCGAAGTACGATTAAGTTGGCGCTAATTCGTTTATTTGTTGCAATGAATGGATATCTCGCTTTCATCGCTTTAATGCGAAACGAAATTAAGTGATGGTATTTAAAGAAACATATTTGAAGAGCGAGGAAGCAATCTTCGGATTACCTTACTTATCACACTTTTCATTTAGTTTAATTATTTCAAATGTCCCGAGCTGACGCTTCCTCCGTGTTGTCGCATTTAGTTCATGCGACATAAGTCATAACTTGTTTTCGGAAAACGTCGTTTTTCCGTCATCCGAACTTTTCATGATCTTCTTTGTTTTTATATTTTGAAGGTTATATTTCCCGAATGATTGTTCAATTGCGTTTCTACGACTATATCTGTGTAATAAAATTTACATTAGAAAAGACACAAATAAACTATCTTATTTTGTTTACATTGTTAATTTTTTTTGGCGAAGTCGGCTAAGTCCGGTAAGAAAAGGCCTTTATCTACGCACCGCACCTTATTCTAATTTGGTTTTATTTTTTGAATTGTGCTATTATTTAATGAATGCGTTCCTATTCGAATCAACGCTGATAATTAGGAAGTGACAAATTTATTTTGAATAGCCTATAGTAAAGATTTGTCAAAAAATAGCATCACATAGCAATGACTTTTATTCGCTTTTAAGTCAAATCAAAAATTAATCTGAAGTTTTTTCATTAATATACAGATCATTTCAATTTAATGGATTGCTGGAGGGCTTGTAATAATCTTAAATTCAATATAACAATTTCTATTGATTTGTATATATGAAAAGTGTAAAGCTATAGTATAAAAATTGCAATTTCAACAGAATGAAACGTAAGACTTAAGCGACGAACTTGATATTTTTAAGACTGGAAAAGTGCATAAGGCTTTGTTTTAATAGGAATTAAATTTTTATTGTTTCGAAATGTGCATATGAATTCATTTTAGACAAATCTTAGTTATATTTAAAAACAAGTATTTTCGAGTATTTATAGATCACATTATAAAATGAAGCAATTATTTCTGCATAAGGGGCGGGAACATTGGCGTGCAATTTACTCTAACTTATGGGTAGTGTTAAACATGTTTTTTCAAAACTAATTCATAGTTTCACCGCCTTTCCCAACATGTTCGCATACACTATCTAGATTTATGCAAAATCAGCCTCAGTGAACGAAGGTAGGTACCCTTCTAAGTGAAGGTAAAAGTAATTTCCCATTTATTTAACTCCGAGAAGGTTGCAGGAAAGTTGCATGATTTAAGCGAGATCGGAAGTGGACTAGTTGGGCTCTAGTAAAGTCGCATAACCAAAGTCTATGCGCCGCGAGTGCACTTGGCTGCCGTCGCCGCTGCTGCAATTGTTGCAAAACCGTCGTCGGTCGCCGCCGCGCAGCCGCAGCCGATTGCCTGTGACTGCCCCGATTTGGTTGCGGCCAGGCGTAAACTGCTTAAGTCAAATTTGCTCTCGTTGGACATAAATTAAGCGTGCCATTTTGCATCGCTTTTGTCCAACTCCTTTACCTGTGATCTTAAGGAGATCTTGGAAGTTGAGCCGGCGACGCGGCCTAGGGTCAGCCCAGCCAGATTTGGGCATTTCAGCCCGCCATCGTCGGGAGCAGGCCTAAAATCCGCCGAGATGCAGTAATGCACCGGCGTCGAACTGGTCATGGAGTTACGTAACGTCGCCTGACTTATGCAGATTTATGTCACCATTGGAACCTATTCCTCCCGGAGTTGTTTATGACTTTTCAGGCGATTTAATTGCTTCGGGTAGGCGACTCGTCGTGGCTGCGAGTGGTTCAGCATAAAAATAAATTAAAATAAAATAAGACTTTGGGCGGCATAATGAGCATAGTTTGTCTCATGTTCATGTTCTTGGTTATTTCGCGCGCTTCGGCGAATTAAACTAACGCCGAAGGGTCGTGCAGCGCACTTTTACGACGCTGCGGTGCGCGGCCCCAAAAATTTCGATCGCGAAATGAGTTATTGTCTGCAGCGGAGGTGTGCCGCGCGATCTGAAGAATGCGATCGACATTCTCCCCTTGTTGAGTTCGTCTTATTAATAAATTGATTGATTCGTTCTCAATTTTGACGTTAATTGGTTATGAAAGAGCCCAATTTTTCGTCTAATACATTTTTTTTCTTCATCGACAATTATTATTAGCGGCAAAACGTTTGCAAAAAATTGGGTTAGTCGATCACTTCAATTTTTGCGGTAGGAGGTTTTTGATAACATGACAGTGCTATGCGAAATTAGGAAATTGCTAGATTGCTTTGGAACGTTTTTTTTGGAACTTGTGAAGAACAATATAAAATTAAATCGAGTTAAAGTTAATTATAAACCTGTTCACCCACAATTACTTACTTATCGATATAATATTTATATGGCACTATCATATTTCCAATTCAAATTTTTAGATTACTTCTACTACTTAATAATATGAAACATTTGCATTCATACTTGATATGATAAAAATCAATGCCATACAAAAACCATTTTTCCTGCTTTCTGAGTTTAATATGAACCCTCTTTATTCCTGTAGTCATACCTGAAAAAGATAGAGAAAATAAATCATTAGTATACAAGATTCTAATATATAACTATAAATCAGAACAAATTTTAATCATGCAAACGTCTGAAAATAATTTTGTCGAAACAGCAATTGCAGTTGGTGTGAAGTGATTCCCACACACCGTGCTGCATCAAAATGCAAAAGAATGTAAGAAAATTAGTCAACACCCAGTTCTTCCCCATTGTTGGGACTCACCCGGTGTTACCCAAGTAAGATCCCGTGTCGGCTGAAAACCATTAAATTAGCATACGACAAGAGATCGGTGCGAGTTTCGTGCATCGCACTTTATTATTTAACATACATATGTAAATATGTTGAGTTTACCTGCACCTCGGCTGCGTGTGCGCGACGCAGAGATTTGCTCCAAGATTCCATTAAATCCATTAGAAAAGCCAGTAACATCTCGACAATCGGTTTCGACTAGCCTCACTTTCGCTCTTTTCGAAAAAATGCATCGCGGACCCCAGTTATGATTATATCTTGGGGCTCGTCTCCATTTCGTCTATCAAAGCAAAAGAAAGTGAGACTTTGCACTTCACGGCCGAATGGTGCGGTGCACTGAGATGGACGAGGTGCGCATAAATATTTCATCAGCACGTGCCAATTGAATGCAAATCAGGGATGCAACCTTTCTTCTGCTAGAAAACTGCAATTGTACCAGGAGTGCGGGAAAAGATCTCCAACATAAAGACGCGAGCTATGCTTGAGAAAACCCGGATTAGGTCAAGGTGTCCATTCTATTGCGATTGTTGTTCCACTCTGCGGATTTTTTGACTGCTCAGAAAAGACACTATCGTTGAGTCCAAGACAAACGTTTCGACCTTCTTTTGTCTTCTAATGATAATAGAGTACCGCTGGAAGGCGATTTATATGGTTTTTAGCAAATCTTTAAGATTTTAGGCCGTATCTTTCTCATAGAGATATTCTCAACAAAGAAAGATGGTTAGCCCATTCGCTAGAAGATTTTGGGGTTTGTTCTAATTTCTTCGTAATTTATGTGCGAAGAAAGGCTTTAATGCATGTAGGTCAACTAATTTATACTTCCCAAGAAAATACATACCTTGAAAGTTTACGGAAAGCAGTTTCTTTCTAAGAATAGTTTAATTATCTCAGTTGTTCTCATTTTATGCTTTATTCAAGATTAACTTTGCTATTTCATTTTTCACTTTTACTCTTAACAATAGTATTCTCAATGCTTTTCTCTTAATAAATGTCGGGAAAGATTGATCTTCATTTCTTTTCTAATTTTAATTTTTCTCCAGAAGCAGATAAGCACAAGATTAACTATGTAATTATTTTTATTTATTTCTATATTAGTAAACTATCTCGTCAAATTTAAGAAATAAGCAGAGATCTATAAAAGAAATATTCAATTAATTAATGCATAATCCACTAAATTGAAGAACTATTTCAAGGAAATACATGAAAACAAAAAAGATTTCGCCCTTGACTATTTTTATTTGTACAGTGAATTGATTCATTATACTGGAAAAATTTCAAAATAAAAAACACTTCAAAAAAATGTACACTTTAAGGTATAAAAACTAATGAATCCAAATATGGCTGAAATTAGTCCTAGGTGTTCAATTACATGTTGATTTTATCAATTGCTGCATCTATAAATTGATTACAAGCTCGTTAATCATCTATCGACCTTTTCCACGAAGATGACCTTAAACAGATTTTCCCATTATAGGCACACCGCTTTTTTGAGGCGAAGCTCAATTTTCTCTAGATATGCACACAAATTGTAGTTTATCGTGCATTCTTCGTAAAAATTTAAAAACGAAAAAAATTGAAAATAGGAATTTCAGAGAATGATCTGCTGGGGGTTTTGCTAATTCACTTCCAAATATTTGTACTGATGAGTTTGAGGTTCTTCCAACGGAAATACACGTCAAAATGACTTAATCTTTTTTAATATTTGTTCATTAAGAGGTTTGTAATTTGTGGGTACAGTGCTAATTACTCCCTTGAGTTGATTGCATTCTGGTAATAATTTGCTCAAATTTGTTTACCTTATTTAGAAAGTATTCCCAAGTCAAAATTGATGAATGGAAGACTAATTTGTTTAATTTCCATACGCTCATTCTTAAAAAGCAGACCACGCGTTAAGTGGCCATAAATTCACACGAGTTCCGTTGACCTTACCTTCTTCATCTTTTCAAAAAGAAGTAAACAGCCCGATAAGCGGGGCTCCCGGCACATCTTCTTTCCAGTTCACCTTCGCGTGAAGGTAAGAAAGGGTGATTTGTTACCTTTGCAGCGGCTGCGAATAGTAGTTACATGACTTATGACACCTTGAAGTGCATCAGTAGTCCGAGACGTTACTTGTCGATTTACTTTCTCCGGGGCTCCGACAGGTGACGACTGAAGAAGATAAATTCGTCTTGGGGGTTTCCTTTTCGAATGGGAAAGAGTTCAAGTGCTTTCCACCTTCACATTGTTTTTACGGGGCACGCTCGCACTTTATGGTCAATTTTCGCTTTTTATTATTTGTTTTTTGAGAAAGGTAGCAGTCGTGCATGGCGCGTACACCTTTTGATTATGTGAAGTACCCACGTAGGGTCATTAATAGCTTCCGTGAGTGTAAAAATTCGCACCCTTCATTCCGCAATTAGTTCTGCGGGAACGATTTTTTACCCAATATTTTTACGATATCGTTTTTCTATGACATAAATTGCAGCATACAAAGTGAAAGCGTTCAAATTCGATATTGTATTCGATAGATTTTGTGCAAACTATGCTTGCAAAATCGGAACAATCTTAGATAACTAGCAGCTCGCGGGAAGACAATCACCGAAGAAGTTTCATCTTCAGTCTTCACCTTAAGATGGTATCTCAGAGGTGCAGATCTTCGGCCCTCGGTTTAAATTGTTCTCGTAAATGCCATGTAAATGTCAAGGGTTTGGTCACTTCATACCATCATCGACGCATCCGCGGAAGTTGGCCATCATTCATAATTTTCATAATATTCATAATCCAAGCACAAAGCAAACCAAAATACCTGCAGGGTATAGTCAACAGGTGCTGATGCCAAAATACGACGCGTTTTTTGTGCCACCCCGCGATATAATTGATGATCGTTCGGCGCGGGCTATTGTGGTGCTCCAGCGACCGGGTGGACCAGATGATTAATAAACAATAAAATTTCATCGTACTGGGTTTTCGCAAATTGTGATGGTGCAGCGGCGCTAAAACAATAAACCGCATCATAATTCATAACATTTCAGTCTTTTACCTGCCTGTTTTTTATTATAAGAAGGCGTTAGGTGGCTACATACAAATTGTTTTTTGGTGACGTCCATCGAAAATTACAAGAAAGAGTTGCATGATACAGGAACAATTTATTCGATGTCACCCGCGGTGATCGAGCGCTCTTTTGTCTTACTAATTTCCATCGCACGGCGAGGCTTTGTTACTTTCGGAAGGTCTCTTGTTTTATATAACTCCTGTTTAATATAAAATTATCACCCGTCTTGGCAAATGTTTGCACAACAGACAATTGGGCTTTGATTTATGCGCGGTGCGCATCCAACTGGTTTCTTTCTTTTCAGAAGGTCAGACGTCGTTTGATTATAGTAGTTATCATCGCTAATAATACAACGCTGACTTAATTTTAATTTTCGATTTATTGAAAATGTATTGAGAAAGGAATAAATAAAAGTTTGTTGGAAAATAACAATTTTGACCTCTGTGTCATTTAGATTTTACGTTGTAAACCAACAATTAGTCTACGTCTTTAAATTTACCCGGATCCGTAAAGTATAAAATTAATGCGCATAAATCACAAGATGGAAATCCTAATTGTAAAATAGACAACTTTAAATTAATGGCGTTATTTTCTTTGCGAAAATAAGTCTGTAATATGTACATATATGCACATGGGACGGTATATAATATAAAAAAACAAAAACAACAAATTAATTATAAAAAAATTGGCAAATTTGTTAACACTAAAGGACATAGTTTTTATTTAATTTTGAATTCAGAAAGATGGATACTCTTTTAATTCTCCATAAATTCATAATGCCTTGGATTTTATCGATCAGCTATATTAGCATATTACAAAAAATGAATAGATAAATTATTAATTTCTAATAAAGTTGTAGTCTTACTTAGGTAACTTTCTTTGACAGTCTCTTAAAATGTTAATCTTTTCATGTTAACCCCTACATTAATTTTCTGGCTAGACAATTTATAATATTTACGTAAAACTAACACCAAGCAGTGTGAAATTGTGTAAAATATTTAAACGTTTTGTTGCGAAGTTGCAGTATTTTTAAATCTTCTGATTTTCCGAAAAATTTTCGTAGAAGCTATTCAGAAGAGTTTAAAACGAATTTGAAACGTCGTTCAAATCATTATGTAGTAGCGACTAATGAAAGATCTCATTTATACACATACTTAGTTTGGTATCTCTTATAAATATTATAAGAAGTTATTTGTAAACTAACCTTTATAACATGTTGTACGCCATATATTATGTATGTTCCTATAAATAGAAAAATGTCGGCAAAGGGCAACAACATTTTGATTTTTTTCTTTATTTGTATGTTCCTATAAATAGAAAAATGTCGGCAAAGGGCAACAACATTTTGATTTTTTTCTTTATTTTATCATAACCGCCGACTAATTCGACAGGATACGATAAGTAGTCTTAAGTAAGTAACATTTTTTACTTTCCTTATTGTCTTACCAAATAACAAAAATTCGAAAACATGTAAAAGCGTTTTATGTGCACTAAAATGCAAGAAATTCGAGCGGATTTTCCATCAACGGTGGGTGCATACTAAAATCTTTTATGGAACGTGGTTAGTCGGACGATGAACGTTGGTTTTGTTAACTGCCCTAATAAAGCTAAAAAACATTGCATTTTGTTGTATGCGCCGAACGTACTCCACCGTGCGTCGTAACTAGATCACAGCGAATTTCCTGGCAATTTTGCATAATCCAACATAATCGAGGTATTACTCAACTGAATTCCACTCAACACAGAAAAGTATGTAACTTCAATTGCACTGACCATCAGCTGCTGAAAAAAAAACGAGTGGAGGAAATGGTTTGAATGAAATTCGAAAAAGGCGAAAATCCCCGTCAAAACAGGGCAAACCTTAAATGTACCAGATCGCTTTGCCCGGCAGGAGGTAACGAGAGTAGACTGAAAGTGGCACGCCATGGCGAGGACTACCACCGCCGAACAATTAATTAAAACGCACTCGACATGTTTACATAAATTCCAATTTATTGCCGCGAATTTATCAGTTCGGTTATAAATGGGCGCAATTTTAGCCGAGGCAGGAGCTGCGTTCTGCGATTATCGGACTCGATCGACAAAATGCTTTAGCTATGGTGCGTTCGATAGGCACGGCGAAGCATAGGCCTCCAAATGCAAATCAAATATGATCTCGATATGCGCGAGAAGTAGCGCGATCTTGGTCGACCGATCGAAACTAGGAAATTGCGATTTATGACAAATTGCTATTGAATCGAGGCGATCGCGCCACTTTGTACGCATGAACTGACCTCCAAAATTGAAATATTTCAAATTTGCAGTCGTAGATGGTTCGGAGTCCAGGGAACGCTTGTAAATTCTAAATTCAATAAACCTGTCCAAGCGAGTAATACCTCGCAGCTTCTGAACACGTGCCTTTTAATTAGTGAAGTGTTTTCACTTTCTGGCTAAACGACCTACTGGCCAAATGTCAACATTTCCCATAAACCACCGACTTAGCACCGTCAATAGTGCTCCAACACTTTGCACATTTCCTCATCCAAAGGTTCGGCACCGCCCTCGAGTGTCAACTTCACCGTGCTTCTGTAAATATTTATTTTGCGTAATTGCAGGCACAGGTAAACTCGCCGTTCGTTAGCTGCAGCCATTCACGAAGAAGCTGTCGAAGTCTTCGAGAAGTTTACGTTAAAAATGCAAAAACAAAATTAAATAAAATAAATAGCAGCCCGCGGAGATTTAATTTCCAAATTATGCAGATTATGCTCGTCTCGTCCGCGATGATCGCGTTAAAGTGATCATCAAGACGCCGGTCCGTGACATTGAACTCGATCGAATTAGTATACCACATGGTGAGCGGCAAAAACAAAATACCTCAGACTTGGGGCCACTCCTAGTTTCACCTGATCGATGAACTGAATTGGGTAATTGCATCGCATCTTCGAAGCATCTTGCATTGCCCTTAAAAATAACTCATGTAGCTTTGGTTTCTGGAGATCGGGTTATGCAACATTTATGCAGCGAAATGATTTTAAAAATAAAAGTTTACCTGTTTTACATCTAAATGACCGGTACGAAAATGCATCGATTAACCTTTTTAACTTTTGGGACATCTGAGAACCAGTGAAAGTACCTGAAGTCGGCGGCACGACGAGGCGTTGCAGAAGAGGCGATAATTTTAAGAAACAACCCGAAAATAAATCGCCATTTGTTTAATTAATGGTCCATTTCGCAGCGCTTTTTATCCGCGCACAATGGGAATGAATGGGTTAATGGACGACCGTAGTAAAATTTTTGGTTGTACAACACCCGACCGAAGTTGTCTGAACTAATTTGAATATGGACTTGTTTGGCACAAAAAGACGAGGAAGTCACCTAGTACGTCCTATGCCTTATGATTCAATTTATAGTATCGAATTCATAAATTATTTGAACACCTTAGATATGTTAAGGCTAAGTTCTGTTGTCTGTTCGCAGCAGTAATTGCAGGAGAACCGGTAGCCAGCGTTTTAATTTTGCTTTCCTGCTCTGTTTTAAACCAGTTCTAGTTTTACTAAATCGAAGATCATATTGAGCCATTTATTGATTTGTTAAAAGTTTATTAATTTAGAAGGAAGAAAGAGGAAAGACAGTTTTAAATAAACAAGTTTTTAATATGTGTACAAAAAAGTATTTTAATTTGCTATTTTGTATCCGGAAAAAGGTGTTAAATCATTTTTAATTATACTACATTTTATGTTTATATAATATTGACAAAAACTTTTTCTAACGTAAAGGTTCAAAACAATAACAATAACCCGGAACACAAAATTTTGAATACAAAAACCACAAAAAAGAAATTTTTATATACCTGTCTACATTTTAATGAAAGCTTGATTTTTTAAAAATGAAAATTTTACATGAAAATGACAGATGTTTTATTTGATGTATAATTTTGAAAATTCTTTTAGATAATATATGATTTTTCGGAAGTTTTGAAAATTCAAATGGCGATCTTTTCAAGGGCGAATATATAAAGCATTTAAGGACAATGAATAAAAATCGGTTGTCGTTTTGTAATGAGGTAAAGTAGAAGAATAATAATTGATGTATATATATAATGATGTAGTTACTATTGGAAAAGACAAACAGCACATTAACAAAATTCATAGTTAAGAAATATGTAAGCTAATCCAATATCATGTATCATGTGTGTCTAGAAATAAGAGAAGTTAAACTACCTTTGCGCAAAACGAGTTCGATTGGTCGTGTTTCTCATTTTCGTAATATTGAAAAATTGAATTATTAATACGAACTACTTCGGACGATAACTCCAATTCGTAAAACCAGTCCCAGAACAGCTGCCAACCAGCTCAACAGATCGTTTCACACTTGCATAGGCATTTCTCCCATAAAATCGTAACTGGGCTAAAATTTCAGGCCGATATTCAGTTCGAGTGTCTTGTCCCGAAGCAGCTAAGAGTTCTAATAAATCACAGGTCCGCAATTGGCGAATTAGGTACCACGGGGCTCCTGGGTACCCCAAACGTCGTAAGTCGTAGCGGCCCGTAAAAGACTTTTACTTTCTTGAGTCGCCGGCGCAGGCGCAAATATCTCGGCGTTCACGCTGAATACCGCCTTTAACCACCTGTTTGCCTTGTCGATTTTGAATTTTTCCAAACACAAACACAAGAAGTGAGTGAAGAAACTGGAGCAAACATGTTACCTGAAAACTTTCTCGGGTTTCTCGGGGCTCTGTTTTTCTTTTTCTTGAACGAGGTTCTCTCTTGCATCTTGCCACAGCTCGTTGACGGTGCTAAGCTCGGTTTTTGCTCTCGTTACGACTGATTTTTTCTGTTTTTCCCTCGTTATATACTTCTTTTTTCTTATTTTTTAATTATCAATTTCCCACAAATCCGACACACTACGCTGCACTGGCACATGCTTCGTGCAGATTTACCTGGAAAAACAGTGAAAACCTGGCTGTCTGTCTGCGAGTAGCTCAGCCAGACCATCTCCTGCTACCCGTTTCAGTCCTCGCTCCATCGACCGGGACCTACTGGGATCCGTCTTGACTTGTCTCAAGCAAGTTAGTAAGTAAAGTCAGTATGTAAGTAAGAAGTCTGCAGCTCCCATGCGTCTTAATTGCGACCGTAAAAGCTCAAATGTGCAAAACTCTGCTCCAGATTCAGGCGAACCCGGTCTGCTCCCAGAGCGACTTTCTTCACTCACCTGGCGGCCGTGCGGTCCAGGTACCTTTCGGTCGATCTTAAGACCCTACGACGGTGCGGCGGGTTGCGTAAGACTCCCCCGGGGAATGCATAATCCGTCGAGGCTCGGTTTTTCACTTTTTCGTTGTTGCTTTTTGTTTCTGCGCACCAGCCAGTTGTGACAGAATAAGATTTCAATTGAAAGAGATCTCAATTAAAGGTACTCTAGGTGTAATTAGAGCCATCGCAACGTTTGCTTGGGGACTTGTGTGGTTAACGAACTTTATGGCTGGAAATTTGTGTGGAAATTGCACGATGCACTTTGGTTGAACTAAGGACAGGGTTCGCACCTACTGCCTTTTTGTCTGTTTCATTCCGTAGGAGAAAAAATATATAATGGTAGATAGCCTTCGGCAACCACCTGTAACAGTCGCGTTTCGTTCTTCGGAATTTTTGGTTACATCACGAATTTTGCTCATGGCCTGTGGTCAGCTAAGAATTCTTTTCAATAATACTTAGGAACGATTACGCCACTTTTGAATACGCTCTGTGCCTTTTATTGGATGGTAATTATAATGTATGTAACCCACGACTGGCAATCGCTTTTCTAAATTAATTGGAATAATTGGAATTTACGTGCAAAAAATATATTCTTGTTTCCAATCGATAGTTATGTCGCAATTTATATAGGGGAGAAATAGCTGTTGCGAAAACACATGCAATTTAAAAAAAATTTCATTGAAGGTTCTATGTATTCTAAGCGAAAACTGGTACAACAAAAAATTTTAAAGAAAAATGTCCAGTTCTTTCGAAAATTGAATCATATAGCAATGTTTATAACTGAATAGTATGGGAATAACAAATTTTAGACAATATATTATTAAACTACACTTGCTTTCTAAATATTATTAAAGACTCAATTAAAGACAATATATTTATACCAAAAATAGCCAATTGAACGCATTTCAATTGCGTTTTTCGACTATCTACGCTAAGGTTTCTTATCTCCGCAATACCAATCGTCTTTATGTGATTTCCTCATAAAATTCCTCACTGACAATGTTGAACATTCAAGGAAATAATCAGATCTTCGATCACGTCCGACCATTAAAATGGGACTTAAGGCACTTTAACATGCCACTTAGGAGGCGACAGTAACCGTCACCGCACAGCTTATATCAAACGCAAGCTACGCAGATAAGCTTAACGTGACAACTTCATTAAAAATTTCCATCTGTATGCAAACGAGTTCGGCAGACAAACCAGGCTTAAGCCAACTCCCCAAACATGTTTCAATTGCATTAAATCAGCGCTGGCGCAGCTGGCTAAGTGTCGATCCTCCGTAATGGACTTAAGTAGAGGCTTTCCCCATTCCGTCGCTGACCTTGAGACAGTTTCAGCAGGTTGACAATTCCGCGCCCACATTCTAACATTACTTGAAAGGTGAAAAGCAAGTCACTCGAGGTAATGAGCGTACACCGAAAAGAAGTGCAGCTCAAGAAGTGCGGGATATAAAGCACCTTCGAAGTTGCCGCGGCGACAATGAGGTCTCTTGTTACTTTTACTTTTACATTAACTCTCTTTCCCACGAATGGATCAATTGGATTTTGCGACCATTCAAAATTCTCGACACTGCGCTTGTAGCCGCGAAGAATGCTAATTGACGCAACAGAAATCCTTGTCGGCGAAGCAAATTTGCCAGTGCTTTGTCCGGCTGCGATCAAAACGCTTGCCCCTTACTTGTAAGAGACAATCGCTTTATATACAAGTCGAATTGAGAGATCGAATCGAAATTGGATTGAGTTTTCGATCCGCGTATTTGACTACTTGGAATTAAAGAATTAAATCGAAAACGAATCTAATGTAGAGTATTTTAAATAAAATAAATTTTACGGACAATAAAAATCTGATAAGGAAATTAATGCTATATTAACACGCTTAGCGACAATTATCAAATCGATCACTGAGTCACTTTTTGTAAATGTTATTTCGATGACAACTAGAGACAAAATAAAAACAATCTAAGAGAGATTTCATCCGCTATATAGAATTAATTTCAATCAAATACAATGTGCTAATAAGTGGGATTGAATCCAGATTCAATTTACACTCAATCCTAAATTTGTACGAACTAAAATTAATGTAATCGAGCGAATTTGCATAGCTTTTTCTGTTGGCATTTTCGCATAATTAATTGTTTCCACTTTTTTGTACAAAGAATTTTTTATTGTTTAAATTATAACATTTCATAAATATTCCGCCAACCTTACCGGACACGGTGCAGCAACATAAATACACCGGTGGACGATTAAGGAACATGAGCACTTGGCCACTAGAGCAGAAGTTGCACTGTCGGCGGCAGTCGATGATTTTGTAACGACTGCATGTGCAGCTAAATTTTCACAACCCAGGCATGTGCGGAAATCGTGCTCACGGACGACAGGTTAATTAGCCATTTGCACATTTTTATCTTGTAATTAAGTGAAAACCAGGCTGCGAGTACCTGCAAAAAATTGTTGTTGTGTTTTTGGACACCGAGATGTAATTGTAAATACCGCGAGAGAGCGACTTGATTAATAGAACGTTTCAGGATTCCGTGCTGGAGGCTATATCAGCGGTGTAAAGCTTAAGTCGCGAGGGTTTTTTAAGCGATGCTATTTTATCAATCCTTTCACATTCCTATATCTAAAGACAAATCTAATTTTCATTTATTTTTGACTGGTTTTTTAAGTAGACGAAATAATGTACCTATGTATTCTAAAGGGATCTGTTGTAGGGCCGTTTTTATTAAGTCTATAGGTACGTGTAGCGTTGTTTTTTGCTTCAAATAAACAAAATAGATAAAAACTTTCTCCTCAGTTAAGCCATGTGAAAGGTAGTATTGCTTATGGGTATCTAAATCCAAATAGGTCCAAGATTTCGAAATAATTGGGATTACGACTTGGAGAATGAACTTATCAGGCGATTTGATTTTTCATAGATAAATTCTTGCCTTAAACCTCCCACACGAGTCATGCTCAGTTGCCTACCTTTCAAGGCAACCGACTGCGACAAACCTTCTGCTTAGGCAAATTAAATCTGCAATCGCGTTGCATAAAAGGACATTCGATTCGGGAGAAAAAGCCCAATCGCTAATCCACTTTCAATAAATCCAGCTCAATTTGGCTAAAATTATTCAATTTCCATTCAAATCGGAGATAAAGCACTTTTTCTTTGGTGCAATTGAGGCTGCAGGTCCGCCCCCTCGCGATTGATGCATAGTGCACATAGGTGCACGTTCCGCTAAAGTAACTTATACGCGATTTTCTCGGCGGCGGAGCCCCGACCGCAATAAAGTTATAATTGAAAATGGAAAACAAACCCAACAAAGGTCCGTAAATGTTCGGGTGGAGCCGCTCATGACTGCGCCGCGCTTTAAATTGCTCTCGTTTTGAGGCAAAATTCAATTCGCGGGGTCCGTGCGCTGGAGCGGCTCTGAATAGGTAAAATTGCGCCTATTTCTGGGGCTCCTAATAAGACAGAAAATTGTGCAACTTTTGAAAATTGGCGGAGTATGTACGGTGATTAGGTTCGTTTTTGTGTGAAGGAATTCCGGACAATACCTCTCGCGGTGACCTTTCCTGACATCCACATTGATGCTAAATGCAAAAAATAATAACGAAAAAATGTATTCGAAAGGTACGAGAAAAATAAAATGAAAACCGACCTAGCAGGCCTCTTAAAGTGTTTCCGGCGGCCTTTTGTGGCGTGGCGAGGAAACAATCTTCAAGAAATCTTTCTTGTTGCACAACAAACTTTACTAGAGCTGTTCTGCTGTCCAATTATTCGCGTTAATCGTCTCTGTCCGGAAGGTCAATGCTGCAAGCGGACCCCACTGATTACCTCCTGGGCACCCATTTAATTATTAATTTCAGATATTTTTCCGCCCAGGTCCGGATCTTTTGTGGCTTCCACATCTTAATGCAAAAATCCGTTGAGACGTTCGACTTATTTATGGCTCGCGCTCAGTTGGGTGCTTAAAGTCAATTTATGGGACATTCAATTTATCTTTACCCTTTGTCATTGCAAATTTTTGAAAAATTAATCAATTTATTGAAAGCGTTTGCAGCAGGATATACGCGGAAAATTATTATCTGCCTTTTGTAATCTTGCCGCAAATTGCTATTCTTTATTTTGTTTGCAGAGACTGTCGCCAAAAAGTCAAGGCAATTCATCAATAACGTTTTACTTTGCTTGTCCAAGAACAATTTCAAAAGTTAAAGATAGTTGGTTTAAGCTCTTACGACCCAGAGAAATATTTTGTAATTAAGCAGAAATTTGAGTCAAACATGTAGCTGAATAAAATCAAAATTTCAAAAATACGTTATACCTTTTGACACAAGTAAAGGAATAAACACGGATTTGTTTTAATCAAAATGGTAAATTTAATACGTGATCTACTTAACTCTAAGTAAAAAGATGAGAAATATCATACCCATGTATTGCATCAACTTACTTTGTTTTACCTATCTTCAAAAAATATTTTGAAAATGACCTGGCTAGGTTATCATTTCTGGTTTCTATTGCTTTTTTTATCAACCAAAAATCTTTCTAATTGTTCTTTAATTACACTTACTTAACTTCCAATTCCAGTTCTTGTCTTAATTAGCGCTTTTAAAAATGCTTTCAGCAAAATTAATGTCGTGCAGCAATTAACATATTTTTTATCCTCCTCTAATTCGAGTTACATTTGCCAACCAAAGTGATTTTCACAATCGTTGGCATTCGCATAAGAAGGTAACGTGCTCAATATCCATCGCAATTTTATCATGAGTTGCCATTTCTTTGGTGGCTCTCAGGCGAAATAAGAAATAAGCGCGCAGATCCATCAAAAGCAGAAAAGGTTGACGAAGCCAAGAGATTCACCTTTTGTCTTAAATATAAACAAAAATCTTTTGGCGTAGCTGGTCCCCGCGTGTCTTCTAGAAAAATGAAAAGACTGCAGACACCTTCTTCAGGCCGCGAGCGATGCCTGGATTCAAGATATAAATCTTGTGGTTGCTGCGGTCGAACGTGTTTATCCTACTCGTGCACCGATATTGCATAATGTCTGCTGGCAAGTCGCGAATGAAAATAGAGAGATTGTCTTATAGGAAGTGACATCTCGGTTACTTATGGGACTGAAGAATGCTCGTAAGGAGGGCCTGCAGAATCCACTTCCGATAGCTCGGATTATTCCCTAGCCCGAGAAGTGAACCATGGACGAGATCGTCTTGATCCAATTGCCAAGAATTCCAACTTCTTTTTCTATTTAAGTACTTAGTAAGATCATGATGGACAGGGGTTTGGATTGGACTGATGTTGAGCAAGCTGCAAATTAAATAGATATTCATGGTAAAGAAGGCTCTTCCGTCTCTGTAATTTGCAGGTTTATTCAGACCCTTTGGGTGCTCTATAAACAGACTTAGGAACTGAATTCCATTAAAGTCAGCGAGGTCAATGTTTACAGAGTTTTTGTTGGAAAAACACTAAAAATACATGAAAATGGCGCAAACGAGCCTTAACAAATGCCATTTGATTAAAGTTCATTTCACGCCTGATCACCGTGATCTTCGTATTTGTGCTTCTTAACAATGGGAGTTAGCATGGTCTTCGTCATACCACAGAATTGCACACACTCCACCCTGGATTTAGACATGCTGGGGATCAAGAAAATTGTGCACTTGCAGATTACAATTACCATTTAATTTATTGGATTGTGCCTGGGAACGCAAGAAGCAGCCCCCCGAAGGTTGCTAAATCAGCCATTAAGTTTCAATTATGCATGAACGACTGCAGAGTGCCTCGTCATAACGATCGTCGTACGGGCTGAGGCTGGTCCAGCAATCCTCAGCGTTCTCGATCTCAAGGAACATATCGCTGCAGGTAGGCAAAGTAATGCCACATGCGGCAATCGGATGGAACTGGGTGTGCCGCCGCCGCCGCCGTTCGCCACGATCGGTAACAAAGCAGTCGCGATCTCGATTAACGACGCGACATTTTCTTAGCTTTTCTTAGTGGGCTTTTCTTTAGCCATACAAAGTAACGCCGCCAATTCAGCCCCCTAATCAGCGATCGTGTAGTACATACATAACAAACACACCGTTCAGAATTACCTTTTACGGAATTTTACTGACATTTAAAACGATCGTTCCAGGGAATCATAAAAATTGGAAAGAATCAAATTTTGTGAATTGTTCGCGGATAGTCACATAATGCTCCACCTGGCGGTAGGCTAATTGGCCCGCGGCAAGCCAAGGCCCAGGTGACTGACGGACTAATTGGAATGATTGCTCGCGAGCCAATTTGTCCCGCCATTTAATATATTATTGAGATATCTGGAAATGCTATCAATTCCCGGAGTGGCTTTCATGAAAATTTTATTTCGAAACAGCAGAAAATCGCTTCTGATAGTCGCACACAGCGATTAAGCGTGGCAAATGTGAAACAATTTCCTTTTACGAATCCACACGCTGTGGGAAATTTCGCATGAAATTGATTGCTTCCAGCCACTGGGAGCATTTTACTTTCTGGCTTGAAGCTTATAACTGAATTCCAGGAATTCTTTTTTTTTAAAAAAATTTTAAGTCTAATTTACAGTTAGAAAGGTTGTTGAATGTCACAGACCATATGTGGTTTAATTGTGATGTAGTAGTAATTACCCTCGGGATTTTTAAGATACCTTTTCAGGAATATCTCCGCCTAGCCTATGAATCATTTAATTTTAACACGATATTTTTATTTAAAAGATTTTTGATCCCATTTTAACTTGAGTTATATTATAATTATTTTTTCTACTTTTTTTTAATTATTTCTGTATTATGACAATAACTTTTTAGTTTTTGATTTTAGTTCGCTATATGTGGTTAAGTTACATTCAGAAATATTGATAAGTATAACCATCATGCACAACCCATTGAACTATTCAAAATTTGAAAGTGTATCAAATTTAACTTTTATTTCTTACAAATTGCATGTTAAATTAATCGGTAGTCAATCTTGTCTTAAGTAGAGTACCTCAATTAAGGAGAAACTGGTTTCTATTTACTAAACTACGTGACTAAAATATTTTAAAGTATTCCTCGATATGAAGAATTATGTAAGGATTAAAGAAACGTTTTTTAGTTGATTGTGGATTTGACACACAAATATTTCGTTAACTCTAAAATATTTGCTATAAACTATTTTTAAAAGGATTATATTTATGTGCAAACCGGACTTTCATAACTTCGAATAGGTAACTACCCAGCAGCGGGTAATTACTAAATTAATTCCAGTTTCAGATTTTCAGCGTAACTTCATGGGAAAATATTTTTAATAGTTCTAAGAACTAAGCCAGGCCCAACGCCGCAAAGTGTGACATATTTATTTATTGAACGCTTAGCCTTGGAGGAAAATGTTACTGGTTATTAGCAGTGACCAGTATGTCAGCGTTTTCTCACAGAACATTGGTCATTGAGGGGAAAATGAAATAGCCCAAGGCTGGTTGCCGCCATGTCGGTTCTGGTGAGAAAATAACTTGATCTAGAATATTCTGATCAATTAGCTCCTGGCGCTGCAACTCGTGCTGGTGTCTTTCTTGTCTTGGCGACGTCGTCGTTGTCTTCGTAGTTTTCTTCGTCGGTGTCTTGGTCGTCTCTAAAAAAGCATTCACCACGTCTTGTCGAAGGCCACTTCCCCTTTTGCGGCGGCAAAACCAAAGTTCGCCTGCGCCATGGACCAAAATCACGTCGATACGTTTTTCATCAGATTTCAGCAGGAAATCGGAAATTTGCTAAAACCTCTTTTTATGGGATAATTAGTCTTTCAGATGTGGGTCAATTCCTAGTGTTTCTTAAGCACCACCTTCCAGGTGTCTTGCACACCTAATAACATTTGTTTACCTCGCCCAGAGACGGTTATTTCATAATTTTTCGCTGTTATTATCATTATTCAAATTGTTGGTAATTATAACCCAAACAGTTTACAGACACCTTCTGTCCCGCCTGACCTGGGCTCCAGGTGAAATCTTCGAGCGCTCGATTTATTAACGTGCTCGAGACGCAAATCGAATCTGGCTCGAAGTCAGACTCCGGCAGATTGCATTTGAAGTCGATCTATGTCTTATGCTCTTATGCTTATGCTTCGAACCGAATTGGACTCTGGAAGTCATGCTAAATGGCCTCTTCTGGCAAGTGGGTTTTGGTGATCGAGAGAAAATCATGTGCCCACGTTTGCTTCTTGGCCCCAGTCCGGTGAGGTCGCTGCGACCATATTTATTCGATTTTCCTGGGTGTTGTGCAGTTTCTACAATTATGGCGTGGTCCAAAGGAGACCGCCGTCTAATTAAAGTGACTACCACCCGCTGACCAATCGCACTGTCTTGTTATAATTAAATTTTCTAACTTCGTTGTCAGGAGGTAATCAATCAACAGCAAATGGAATGCAATTGATTGGGACAAGGGGAAAAATTTCACGTAATTAGTCACTTCTGGTGAGGCTGTGGAAAACGAAAATGTGTTGGCTGTTTTGTGGGATTCTTATTGAGGTGTAGGTGCGGCTTTGTAGTTCACATGATCTACTGAATGTTCTTTGTCTGTTCTGATTGACATTAAAGACCTTTAGCTTTGAAATTTATTGCGAAACCATCTCCTTATCTTTTTCCATAGTGTGCCACAAGGCTCTATTCTCGAACCATTAATGCACATCAATCAAATTCAACGGAGGCTACTTTATAGAGCTATAACTTTAAGAAGATTGTGTTGTTTATACCATAAATAAATTCGAATGTACATTCTTTTCTTTTCAATTTTGAGAAAACTTCAGAAACAAAAATGTCAATGCTTTTTAGTACAATGGAAACATGAATACAAAAGTTTTGAAAGCATTTTGCTAATATAGCAAAAACAATGTATGCCGTCTCCATTTCCCAAATTTTTTTTAACTATTTTAAACTATACCAAGTAAAATAACCTTTCAAAAAAATTACCTTAAGATTTCTGTCGTTTCAATAAAAATCGCTTTCGTTTTAATTTTCATTTTAGCTCAAAAAAGGTTGAATAAGTAATAGTAAGTACCCTTTATTAAGTAATGAGTCAACTGGACCTAATTCAGACACTTCATTTACAAAATGAAAGTAAACTTAACATTTCAGAGGCTGTTGTCCTCTTTGGAGGTGAAGTAACTTTTTGAGCCAACTCCATGATCTTATTGCTACAACTAACCAAAATAAAAAATCCGAAATAAAAGCGCATAGAGTATCTTTCGGGCTATAATTGGCAAAAGCTTGTAAAGTAAATTGAGTCCCATAAATTTGAATAACCTCGCCGATTCGCACTTATTGCGAGCGTGACTGATTTTCTTCATTCAGTTGAGCGGCGACTTGAACCTTGCACCGATTCCGCCCGATATAATACATGTCCGGTTTTTTGCCAAAAATTCTTTAGTTGGATATACCAAAAAGTAAAGCCCGAGAAAAATCCTCCATACGGCTCTCTGTTTACGATTTTTTTCGTTTTTAGGTGAAAAAATATAACCTTGCTGGGAAGTTAAGCCCCGATCGAAGCGAAATTTATTTGAAACGCGTAAAACTCACCGTGAAATGGTCACTTACATGGTACCTGGTATCACGTGCCATTGGACAATAATCGGACGGTGTACGCCCGGTTTTGCAAGATTTTCAGAGAACCCGCAACCGGTGCCAATTGCCCTAAATGCAATCGAAATGAGGGCTTTGCCGATGCCAGAGTTAATTATTTAACCGTCGTCGTCGCAGCCTTACTGACATTCGCGACGACCTTTGTTTTTGCAACTCTTCATGACCAGCATTAATTCTCTGCACCGCTGGAGATATGTGGTGAGATATTTCTACTTTTTTGGAAACGACCGGAGAATTTGAATTTTTTGGTCACGATTATTAATTTGATTAGAGTTATTATGGTAAAATTATGGGAAGAGGAAAATTGGCCATAGGCGGCCTCCTGCGACTGTTGACCCTTGGGCGGTGCAATTTCCGGTTTGAAGCTTAATTCACAGCAGTTCAAAGTATGATTGAATTGGTTTTAAAACAATCTAAAATCCTTACTAATTAGGTGAGTGGGTGCAATTGGACTGACCTCGCAAATTGAACAATTTCAGCACTTAATATTCGCTTTTGTTCCATATTTCGCAATCTTAAATTTCATACAAAATGAAACTTTTTATTAAAAGTAGAGAACCTGAGTTCAAGTCGTTATCGACTGTATTCATTGACTCCACATGAAATAAGTTCTCATTAAAACACAACCAATGTAAAAAAGGGTTTCATAACAATCTGCACTTAATCACGCTTATCAACCATTATCAAGCCCTCATCATTGCAAAACAAATCGTGCCGCCATTGGTAGTTGGTACACTTGAGAAATTGCTGGTAAGGAAATTGGCGAAATAAGTAAAAGCAACGACGTAGATATACCCTCTACGGAAAATTGTCATCTTCGGTATTAAATGCAAATCTGAAAGATACGAAGGCTACCAGCCAGCGGCAGAAAGTGTCTTTCTGTGGAAAATGCGTTCACACATCATTCCCAAGATCTAAAATTGAATAATGGTAGCTTGCGTCGTCAGCGCCGCCATATCGCGGCAAAGAAGTCGTCCACCGTTTGGCCGTAGAGATTTCTACGTTTTCTGGTTGCGTATAATACGGGAAACTGTAGAAAGAAAAATTAGCGCATGGAATCGTGAAAAGAACGAGCTTCCAATGAAAATGGAAAGAAGCATGAGCTAAACATTTTTAGATGGGTGATGCTTCCGCGAGCTCTGTGATGTGAGGTAACTACTTTGAATTAAGTAGAATTTCACAAGGAACAATCGTCAGAGTTTCAGTTTACCATATGTTTGGTATCGTATGGCTAAACCAATTTCTAAATAAATTACATGATTACATTTTTTATATATCACAAGGACTTGGACAACATTTCTTGCTTAACCACTTATGATATAGACAGAAATGTAGACATGATATACAAGGTTAGCGCACATATAATTAGAGTTAATTAGTTGAATTCGTATTTTCCTGATCTTTAACTAGTGCCTATAAAATTATTATTAAAGGAAAATCAAAAGATATAATATCGCAAAGTGAAAGAGGAATACTCAATAAAATTACGATGGGTTTTTAACTGGGCCTAACTAGGTTTTTTTAGTCTCCATTATTTTGAACTTATTTTACGACTTGTTTCTGATGTACAACTTTAATGTAGGTTAACCACACTGCAAATCCCATGGCATTGTTTAACTGTGTCAAATTTTAAAAACTCCTTACAATGGAAATGTAAAAGTCCAAATATTTGAAAAAGTAGAGTCTTAACCTTTGGCTAACCTTTCCATGCGTTCAAGTGATTTCTCACACTTTCTTCTAAATTCCAACAAATTCGACATGTTTGCAATTTATATTAAAAATCATGACGAAGTGATATACCCCAACAATCAATCCGATTACGTGAAACACCTTCGTCACTGTCGGTAATTGATATCCAATCGGGCCGATGCTCACAGCTGTTTGATTCGATTTTTCTCCATTCTTAAGACAGGTCTAATCCGGCTAATGGCTAGCGCAAATCTAATTCTCGCTCGACCGGTCGTTTCCCCACAAACCTGCGATTCTGCAAGACGTGGACCAATTTGTTAGCATAACCCAATTTCCCTCCGCGGAAGGTACCCTCAGGAAGATAAAAAATTCGCGCACCTCTCGACTGCCTCCCACTGTTCTAGAAGAATAAGATGTCGAAACATGCGGAGCCATTAGAGCGGTCCGAGACTCCTTACCGGTCCCAAGAAAAGTAAAAAGACGGTTAAAAGTCGTTCGGCGAGTGCAATTACCGCCGAAACGGCGCAATCGTGCACCGCGGCGGTTCCTTGCGCCGCCGCCCGCACCGCGCCTAATCTGATTAATTATTCGTGTAAATGTTGACAAAGTGGCCTTCGGGCGCGACTGTCTTGAGATTGCGAGCCAGAGCTGCTCAAGCCCCAGCAGTCGAACTAATTTCTTGCTTTCGGTCTCATGGGTGTGGTTTCACCTTCTAGTTGCTACTAGCATCCAGCGTCTAGAAGCTAGTTACCGTGGGTAGGGTACTAGAGTTACATTGCCAACTTGTGTTTACGGTTCACGAGCTTATTCTAAGCGAATGTCGGTTAATTTCTGCATCTAAGCGGCGGCTCGCCAAGGCTGCTTGAGAGGTACGCTCCAAGCGAGGCGGAATTTGCGATCGCGGGTCATGGAAAGCACCTCCAAGACGATATCAGTCCAAAAGGGACACAGCCCCAGACCGCGCGAAGACGCAGGAAAATCTTTTGATTTGCAGGCGAGCTAACAGCAGCTATAAATTATACCGCGGGTATCTGATTATCCGAAGCTCACGAGGATCAGCTCTGGCTTCTGAGAACGCTGTCTTAAGCCACCGCGGACCAAGACGCTGCTCAAAGAAACTAACCTTTCTGGCGGACCGCGGTGCGACGCCTGACCTCATCGCAGGTACGTGCAACTATTTACAACGGCCGTTAAGAGTGCAACGCGCTATTTACACTCCCGATGAATGTTGATTTCGGAAAACATCAAAACGAAGTACTTTGGCCGCATTGCAGCAGACCGCTCCCCGGTATGAGGAAGTAATTAGCGCGTAATCTCGATTTTCGCGATTTGACCATACTCATCAAAACACCGTCAATTTGGGAGCTATTTATCAACATTTGATCAACAAAAGTCAATCACTTAATGAGGCTGCTGAGTCTGAGTTCTGCCACTGCTTTTTCGCGCTATTTGCGATTTTTTCTTAATCATTATTCAGTAGACGAGTACAAGGTGGCTATAAATCACTGAGGGAATATAATGAGACAGCGAACGTTACGGGTGCGAACTTTTTAGTCAAGTACGAGAAAAGCAATTGCAAGCCTTCGGAAGTGAATAGGCTATTTTCCGGTCTTAAAATTGCCTTCAAGTGGCCACCGTAGTGCCGTAAAGTGTGAGGGGAAAAAATTGGGACAGTAGTTATCATCGGGGCTAGTTAGCGGCTTTATAGGGAACTTTACATGTTTTGAATATTACCTTGACATATTTTGGAGATGTAACAATTGTGTAGAAGCTATCGCGCTGAAGGCTCATTTTTAACAATACATGTCGAATTTACAATTTGTGCACTTGAACTTCTGAAACCTTTATACATTTATTAAATCTTATTATTCACAAGTAATAGTAGAAGATGAAAAGATAAATTGTACAACAAATTGTTTGTTTTACTTATATATGCTTTTCAAATTGAATCCTTTTTGTAATGTAAATACAGTTAGCACTATTATCTCTTTTAAATAAATAAATAAATTAACTAAAATTCTATACATTAATTTAATAAAAGAAAATAAGCAATTTGAAACATTTTGCAAAATATAACTATGTTTTGTTTGCTATTTTGTTTGTGAATTAATTTTAATTATCATTACTTTAATTTTTAGTTTTCAAATTGAAATCTCGATAGTGTCATTCAACTTTATACTTTCTAAGGACATCATCTCTACTTATGGTTAATAGTAATTATCTTTGGTGTTACCGAATTGCTTAAACAATTCTATTTAATAACATGAGTGCCTATGTGAAAAATTTGCGTGGGAACCCATTGACTTATGTTAATTTTTTGGAAATTATAAAAATTCATTGTCTTTTCCCGCCAATTGCATAGTTAGCAATTCGAAGCGATATCTTCCAAACAATTCCCTCCACACATTTCTCAGCCTCTGCAATTTTTGTGTGCACCTCAAGAACACCATAATTAACTTTTATAAGATTTCGCGTATGACGACTGTTCTCAAACTTGAAGGCACTCGGCCGGGATTGTATTCAAATCGTGTTCGAATGATGTTTTACTATCGGCATCCGCGATAGCGACCAGCTTCCTTCCATTGTTCATCTCCGGACAGCGCTTCTTCCCAAGTGGTGTATGGCACATGACCTCCATGTGGCAACACCAAATTTATGCATGTGCTCGAAGGCGAAACTGAAGATGCTGCGGCCCGATTAGGCGCTGGACTTCTTCTGCTCCTCGCCGAATCCCCGCAAATCCGCGCAAATCCGCGGAGATGCTCGACGGAATCGCGTGGCCTTTGGACGCCGCGGACTTCTTGTTTAAATTTCCAGTTTCGCAATTGGGTCACTGGGGAATTTTCTTGCTGCCCGGAGTCGAGTGCAACGGAAATTTTTATGTGAATGAACTTGTTGCACACTTCGTTTTCTATCACTCGTGCACCTCTCCACTTTCCATTTGGAAATGTCTTTTACTTTTCATGCATCGAAGTCACAGTGGTAGGCGGAGAATTCGTGGACACATGAAGAAAGTTCAATTAAAAATAGCATACCACTTTAATAATAATAGCCATTTAAAAGTCATGTCGGTACAACCCTTTTATGTGGATGGATATGGAAACATTCCACACCATATTAAGCAATTATTAAAAATAACGAATTCCAAATATAACACCAGTTAATAAAGCAAAATCTACACCAAATTTTTATTAATTATACCCTTGGTATCATATAATCCACATTCGAGCTAAGGTTTTTTGTCCTCTACACTCTAAAACATAAAAAGCATTTCATTGTAATTGATTGACTGTTAATTTGATACTAAATCAATAGGAAAACATACATAACAACTTCAGAACCAGAAAAAAACGGAATAAGTAAAAACTGCAATTTTTTAATTAAAACATATTTTAACTTCATAACTTTATTTCAAGCTCGGTTTTTTGGTAATCGAACAGGAAACATAACTTTTATATCTACCTACAAAACCTTAAGTTCATTATGGCAGTAATATATATTATCAAATTAGTCACACAACATTTTAATTAGTCTCGCTGTTAGCGAATTCAGATAAATACAATATTTTTAATGTACAATGAGTCAGACGCATTACAAAATAACAAAAATCGAGATTTATGACCCAAAAACTGTTAAAAATCTTTTATAGTTACTAATTAACCGGGAAAAGTATTTATTTTTCGAATTGACTGCATCAACAATATCACTATTATTTTAGTGATTTCAAATTTTAATTATTCTCGCTTACACGAAAAATCACCGCCTGCTGGGAGTTCTTCAACCTCGGAGGGAATTATGTCTAGCGTAAACTTTAATATTTTATGTCCACCTTTATTAGAATGTTTCCATTTGCGGGTTGACTACCCGTCACAACCATAAAGGTACCAAGAGGAGTCAATGTAGCGATTAAAATCCACCCACAGTTTTGTGAGTTCTAAAACAGCTCGGAAAGGAAACCTGTGTCTCCTTTTCGCGTCTATCTAGACTCTGAATTGACTCTGAGTAAGTGCAGTAAAGGTCAGCTATAAAAGTTAAGAACAAATTGCAAAATTACCATATATTGTGGCCTAAACGGGTGATATTCGTTTAAGCCCCAACTCCATTAAAATCAGCTCGGCCTCCCACCGGCTTCTACGTCCATTTTGCAACTTCCATTACATTCCACAGCCGTAATGAATCCCACGATCCACTGATAAATTCAATCTACTTTATATTAATGACTCCCGATTTGTCGACTACTTTGCCTGTAACAAAAACGAAAAGGGAGTAAGCATAAAAGTCCCTGATCCCCAGGAAATCGTACACCTCGGGGAGTTGCGCCGATAGTGCGCGAGGCGATGGCTATCGCGTTGCAACTGAAATTATGAGTCGTACTTTGGCACTCGCACCACCGGCGAAATCCAAAAAATTAAAGAAACAAACAAAACAAAGGCAAACTTTTGAACTTGCTCAAGATTCGCAGAAATAATAAATTCTTTGGAGAGGCGGGAAGTGCGTAGGATAGACGATTGCGTTATAAATTGCCCGGAATGGCAGACAGCCGCGAGGTCGGACACGACAAGACGATATTCTGGACGCATTGTTCTTTGCGCTAAAACACAACAGGAAAAATTACTTACGATAAATCAGGGCGAGTGCAAGCGACTCCCCTGAGGTAGTGATGCAGTCGCGGTATGCAGTTTCTTTAGCGGCACGCTGAATGATGGATTTGGACAACTTCGTCCATAAGTTAATCCAGAGTATCTCCTTGGGAAACCAGAAAGGTGGAACACGCCGCCAATTGATTAATTTCGCTTTCATTGCGATTGCGGAGGCTTTCCAGGTACACGATTCTAGAATTGGGCCGCCTCGATGATAAACAAGGTGGCCCGAAGATGATTCGATTGCGTCCGCGTTATTTATGATTCTTGTCTAGAAAAATGATCGTAACCAGGTCCAACTTATCATCTTTTAAGAGCATGACGAGGCATTTTAAACTCCATTCGTAAATACCAGTAAAAATAACTATTCCTAACTTGAGTGACGGCGTTGAGTACTTAAGGCATTGACGAGTGTCTGGTCTACATAATCCGCGTGTTTTCTGTTCGAACTATACAAATTCTTCGGAATTTGAATGGTTCGAAATTTAACCCAGGAACGGAAAATACAAGAGTACGGATATTGGCATAAACCACCAATCCAACGACTTGTTGCTAAACAGAACCGTGAAGCGTGAACATCGTCACCGTGGCACGACGATTGGTTCACGCCACCATTATTTTTCCCCGAAGAAAAACATCGAAAGGAAAAGTGGAAATATGAACAGCAAGTGTCACAAAATAGGATTGCTACCATTTTCAGTTACTAAACCGAATCAGTTGCGGCCTAACTACTTTTTCAGGTATGGCAGGTCCGCCGACAGTCCAGCGTAAGTCCAGCCGAGTTCGAAGCATGCTGGAAAGGTGAGAAGAAATCGGCGCATGGGGCAGCCATTGACCAGGTGCACTTGCAGCGATTTTTGCAATAAAATTAGTTTATGATGCACTTCGCTTTCATTGGTAACTTTCGTTCGGGGACTTACTACTTGCTGCCGCAGAAAGGGGAATTTCGTAACTGCGCTGGGGGCGCGGGTAAGCGGAGAATTTCAATTAATAATTTTTTTTATGGGGAATATTTTATTTCTTTATTCCACTGCGGGAGTTAGTAATAATTTCTATCGGAATGTGTGCAATATGTATTGATTACCTGCCTGAGTTTATGTTGGACTTTTACTCGCTCAGTGATCCTACTGACTTTCTAGCTCGCTTTTCACTGCATACCTGGAACGAGGAGTACCTGTTTCGCACTCATCTATCGATATTCATTCTCATTAAGGTAACTTCACACTTGTTGCATCACTAGGGATTCAGCATGAAGAGGCAAATTACATTGAAAAGTTACTGATTCAAAACGCACTTTATATCCAGTTTCTCATTAAAGAGTCGATTAATTTTCTTAAAAGTATGAACATACTCTTTCCTTCTATAGTCTTCCTGTAAAATCTTATAGAAATATGCAAATTGCGTTCCAGCTTTGCACTTTCGCAACTTAAAAATATTTTTAAAATTTTAGAATACGGAAGTCCCAAATAAAATTTCATAACTATTTTTTTATATTAACTATTTGTAAGTAGCTCTATTTATATCACAGAAACAGAAGCCAAATTGAGAATTCATAGTTCCTATTTCCTGTATTATTTGAAACTCATTTGAATGAAACTAACTAACTATTACTTCTTGCCTAGCATTTTATGTTTTTTCTTGGCAAACGTTAATTATTGCGTGCAGATTGCAACAAAAAGGTTAAACGCAAGTCAAAAATTCCTTCAGGCCACCACCGAACAACTTTCGATTTCAGTTAAAATTCAGAGCACAAACTGCCTACAAAAAGGCTGTAAGAAACTTTTAATTTTATAACAAAATGCGTAACCAGTCACGCTTAGGTTGAATTTGATAAGAAAAACAATTTGAACACCGCCGCCGCGGATACGCACGTAAGCGTAAAGTAAACTCCCCCTAACATTTAATTGAAACGTGAAACAAAATCTTAATCAAAGAAGACCATCGAATTGATCTAAAGCACGAATTTGTTTAATTAATCGACACATCTAGCTGTACACAAAATAAGAAATTTTGGATTCGAGCTCGGACTCGGCGTCTCAGCCACCGATTCACCATGAAGGCTGATATTAGGGGATTTCTGGTCCAGCGACTTCCACTTTTACTCAGCTGCATTATGATCTTGCGGATCGGCCTCAAGCATCTTAACTTGTTGCTTATCTTTTTGGCTAATAGGAAAGCCGTTAATGAAGCCTCTTTTCAAGATCGATTCAAGGCAGTTAGAAATGTCTACTTCTTTTGCCCGAAGATGGAACAATGCTGGGAGTTAAAAATTGGAAAATAGCGCCGGAAACAAGAGTGAAATGAGTGGAAGATTCGCAGCGGCGTTCATTGTTGAGCGACGCGTTAATCGTCTGGACTTCAATTACACGGCACAATAGCCGTTGCCATTTTCCGCGTTTTTGAAAATGATCCAAAATCGCTCCGGTCTCAATGCCCGTCAAAACCTTTAAAGGATTTCACCTGATTTGAATATTAAAAACTGAAAGGTGTCAATTACTCTTCCTCGGTAATATCGAGGAAGTTGCTTTTCTATGGACCGAACTAACAAAGGTTCCAGCTGCACTATAGTGACTACGATACATACTCTCTAAATTCTTACCTACTGCTTTTATTTTTCGCTTCATCATATTTAAGTTTTCGCAACAATTCTCCATTAGGACACCTGTTTATAGTCAATGCAGTGGCGTGCAGTTCGCCATTATGATTCCGATTTGCTGCACATGGCACTTAAAGTGTTTTCCAAAGAATCTTAACGCAAATGGAGTGCGTTCGATCGCAAGACAGTGCGCCGCGCTGTGCGACGGATAGAAAGCTAGGGGTCGGTCGACTTAATTGAAATCTCGCATCGCACTAGCGCCGGCGAATTATTCGTAATTGACTGCCAACAGCCTTAACTCCTTAACTATTTTATCAACATTACTTTTTTTCGTATTCTCTGCTTTTTGTCTTTGTACAGGCGAGATTATCGAGAAACGCGAAACGTTTGAATTTCTCAACAATCTTGCGACGTTTTTGCTCCCAGTCATCTGGAGATGGGTGTGGTTTGAGTCAAGTTTTTAGGTAATCTGCAGGTTTTTCGCGTGATTTCTAATGACTTTTGTCATTGATATACTTTTTCTATGTCAGCGGGAAAATTTTACGAAAATTATTCACCTGAAGTCGGAACTTTTTACCCTTAAGCTATAAATTCTGTATTTAAGGTCGATAGCTCTTTTGATGTTGTTAAGGTTTAAACAAGGAAAAACCACTGTTGTGGTTTAAAAATGCCCTCGACTACGATTATGTTGATATAATTGGTATAGTCATAATTATGCTTTGAGTTGCATAACGAAAACTAAAAATCTAATGTTTATATCTACTAAGAATAAAAAGTTAATCGAAGTATAAATACTTAATTGCTTAACAGTTATAAATTTCAAAACAAAAACAGGGTAAACAAAATGTCTACACCTTTACGCTAATAACCATTTACTTTTATTATGTTGTATTAAATTTTACATATTTAGCTTTTTGCTAGTCAAATTGAAGAAGAATAACATGATTGAAATTTAACTAATATCTATACTTCAAATTATTAAATGACGAAAATTATTCAAATTAAGAAAAATGTAATGTTGTTTTCCAAATGTTTAGTAAGAAAACATAAAACTTAACTACCTAACTGATTGATCATTAAGATTGCATGACCTTGTACATGTGTGTACACGAGAATATCCATTCTATCGATTCTATTATAATTGCAAAAACCTCGTTCTTCATGCTCGGAATACCAACATTACAAAATTATACCCTGTTTTTAACCGAAAGAATAGATTTAACTAACGTTCTAAAGGGAAAGTACGTCAAGGATGTATCCGGTCTGCCCAGTAACCGATGAATTCTTGCAAAATACATCAATTAATTATTTAAATGAAATTGGCAAATCACTAATTCAAGAAAATGCTCAAAAACAATTAATTAAAGAACCTTCAGTGGTTGTGTCTGAATGAATAGCCGCCATGGTTCAAAGCCGCTCATGGAACCAGTAGGTATTGCGCCAAAATTATGCAAAAATATTTTAATCGAATTCAAAACACTCTCCCTTTCTTGGATTTGACGCAGCTTCAGTTTCCGTACCATGCCCAATTTATTTTACTTTATTTCTACCAAAGCGTTGTAAAACAAAAGTTCGACGTATTTTATTTCATATTCAGACCACTGTAAAACGATCAAAACGAATCAAATTATATCTCAGTTAACATATGAATGAATTTAAGCTGACATCAAGGAAACCTCGCGGATAGATTGGCTGAGCTTCTTAAAGAGAGCAGTCTTAGCCATGGCGGGATCGATTTATTTATGACTTGCTATTTGGTCACACTTCTTTTAGGGTCAATGATTAGATAACGATCCACTTCTGGAATCTTCTTCGTCACAAACTGGGTTATTATGATTTTACGCGACAAAAATTCCACACTATCTCAGCGAAAAATAGCTGGCGGTTTATGATATCATAAATAATGCTATTTTCAGTTTTATTGGCAAATTTTACAAATCCTTGGCTATTCAAGAAATCAACACTTTATTACACGTTCGTAGTGTACATTGTGACTTTGGGGTGAATTGTTTGATCTTGAAATTTTTCGATAAAGAAAACAGGGTCTATTTAATGAGTTGAAATTGTTTAAAAATTGAAAATTAAATATGCTAATATTTGTAGGTGGTGGAAAATTCTCACAATAAAGTAAATGTATACCACAAAGAAAGGTTTTGACAATATTTTTATTGATTAATAAATTTTGATAGCTTATAACGTTGTGTTATACGATAACTGTTTGATAGTCAGTAGCTTTAATGGAAAACGAATGTTTTTTAATTAAACTAAAATTTCAAGATTACTCGTAGGCCTAATAACTTTTGAAAGCGGATAAATTTATATTTCTCGGTGATTACTGAGTAGGATTACAAAATCGAAAAATCTTTCCTTAACATTTTTTGTAACATAGAAATTGATGAAGCAATGCTAGAAAATCAAAATTACAAGAATTACCAAATTAGGCAAATGTACCCAATGCATCAACTTTCAAATCCCTAAACCTCTGTCATGCGTCGTCAAAAAATTAATCGGCTGTCACTGGATCTAACCCACTGACCCACGATGTTAATACGAGGTGTTTTGATATAGACCTCCGCAGCACCTGCATTCTACCTGAGCTCTCGTAAAAAGGCCCCAATCGGGCAGTTTGCTTTGAGATGCGGTTACAAGATAACGCCAGCTCACTGGATTCATGCTGCGGCATAATTGATTACGCTCAAATATTTCCAATTTACGAGGAAAAGATTACTCGACCGGATTAAAGATACTAGAACTTAAGCGGATAGAAGTTATTACGAGTGTCACGATAGCCTTTTCCGGGTTATTACCTTTTCATGTTTTGCCAGTCGTTTTACTTACTTTCGTTTGCACAGAATTGCTTCATTTCACAATTGTGGCTCAGGAGAAAATTATCTTCTTACCTGGAAAGAGACGAGAAGGAAATTAATACAGTGGAACAAATTTTTCTTTCAGTGAATGAAAGTAAATGTTAGGAAAGATCTTGTTTGTGTGTCGCGGCAGTAAGTACGTATTTAAGGAGTAAATTAGGTGCAAACTTATCATTATAGAGATTAGCATTAGACCTGAAGTACTTAAGCATCTTATACTATACTTAATTTTGTCCGTTCCAATTAAAATGAATGTGATACGCTTTCGCTATATTTTAATATTACATAAGGATAAGGCTAAAAATAATTTAAGATGTCTCTGGAGCCTCGTTTCAAATGATTATTTCATATTTCATTGTAAGACTTGTTGAAGTTTCATATATGTATGTGCAAATTTTAATTGTTGGAACTAAATCAATTGATTCATTACCGAGTCATATAGCTAAACACATATACCTAAAACGGATTTTAAAGATCTATTTACATAATGCAAAATATTCAATGTTTCGTAATTTTGTCTGATATAACATAAGTCAAACCTTTCATCACAAACATATTTTGGTTTTTTTTTTCTACAATTGACATATCCTCCTCTTCAAATTCTAAAATTTACTCAATAATTTCTGTATCAATTACAGCAAAAGAGTTAAACTCACCAAACAACCTTGCGGTGTCAAAATACAAAAACTCCAATAGGCAAAAAGAAACTGAAAATTTTAAAAACGACAAAACCCGGAGGTGGGTTGGTCCCACATTGATTGGCGTTTTGAAGCCCGAACTAATTAATTGTCAGGTGATCACCTAAAAATTCGCGCACTCAACACAAAATCTATGACTCGCTAGCAAAAGAAAAATTACGAGAATTAGCACATAACTTCGTGAATTGAAGTTGTTAGGAGCAAAGTCGTAGTCCCGGTACTCTGGGCGGAACGACTCCAATATTTGCGGATCTTATGATGAATTACGTAACACGCCCCAATCCGGGTTTAAGTGTTTTAAGCCAGTAGCTCGGTGGTTAGCCGATTGCCTTGTGCACCAAATTACGCGCAGAATATTAATTTTCATTCAAGACAAATCCGGAAATAAGACCGCCGTTTACTACGAAAATATGCTGGCTTAACTGCCATTATGTAAAGACGGTATCTGGAGCTCAAATTTCGTGCCTTGCAGATCAAAAGGCCCCAATTTTACAATTTTTCCTTTGTTTATTGGCGTATTCGATGGCGCGCAACATAAGTACGGCACGCACGCGCAAAAGTGAAACTGAAATGCATAAGTGTCGCAATAAGAAAAATGTCGGTCAATTTTTCAGGTGGAATAGAAATTCGAGTTCGGCCCTTCTGTCTGCTGTTCGTCGTAGTGGACAGTGGCTTCAAAACTTCCAAATCGCCGCCACCAGCGAAAAACAATCGTTTTGACCGCATGCGCGCGACGGGGCGTAATGAGTCCGGGTTTAGGACCCATAAAAAACTCGACCGATTAAAACTTTCCAAGACCCAAGTTACGTGCTATGAAGCAATGACATGTGAGGGCGACGTGGCTCCATAGAAATCGAAAAACTTGACCATGACCGCAGCAAAACCACTCAATTTTGGGGTTGCAGAATTTCGTTTTCCTATGCAAACTAACCATGTTTTTGTCACGTACACAATATTTGCACCATTTTCATATTTCCGGGTCATTAATTAAATTTTTTTCTCGCAAACATAAATTTGCACTGCACTGGCATGTGTACTTGAAATGCAATTAAACCTGGCATTCGATCATGTTTAGTTGATCCATTCACTTTTTGATGTTAAGTCGAATTAAATTATAGAGTTTTAGCATCATGCCGGAGCAAAACCATGTTTTCTGATAGTACACTTCCTGAAGGCATTATTAATAATACAAAAAAAACGTTGTAATTCGCTGATAAAAAACATTGGTCTTACCTACGGAATGAGAAAGTTAAAGGTGACAAAGTTTTCGAGGAAATTAATGCTAATCATGGTTTAATCCCATTGCCGATTTAAAATATTTGCTGTCAGTCTCCAACAGTGAAGAATGATGAACGATTAAAAAATTATATCAAAATACTCCGACCATTTTTAAATAATCTTATCAATGGGACATTGACGCAAAAACTGTAGGTGGCTATTGTGTTGGAATTAAAAGAATATGTTCAATTTAGTGAGATATATGTTCGAAATAATTTTTCGCAATATTAACCGCAATGCATATTAAAGTCTCAAATTTCAAAGTCTCAGTACCGCAGTCTACGAACAATTTACTCAAAGGCATTGAAGTTTCATCTAGTTAAAAGGTCGTTCAGTTCATTACATGAATAAATATTATATTTAGTTCCGACCTTATAAATATATTACCATATTCTCTTAAATTATTTTTTACTTCCGCTTCAAACAACATTTCCACATACCATATAAAAAAAACACCTACAACGAGCTATAAATGAAGCATCTTCCGAATAATTTCATAAAATTGAGATATTTAGGTCAATTTTCACGCAATATTTACCAAAAATTGAGCGCCACATGCCGTTAGCAATTTAAAATTCATTTAGCTTATTAAGCGATGTATCAGAATTATGAAAATTGACTTTGAGCACTCGAAAATGGGAATTTGTTGTAAATTTGTTTCTTGCTTAATAGTTAGCTTGGATCGTTTTTAGAGCTAATTTTCATTTCAACAACAAAAATTGATTACAAACAAAGTAGATTTAATTGCCCATAGTATTTTACGAAAAAAGTTTGTTATTAGTTAATGAGGTCATTTACAGTAGGTATATAAACATTTTTTTAAACAGTGTCAGGTCTTTTATTTTGATTTTTTTAATATCTCTTACAACATATTAGGAAAACTTGATTCTCTTGAGCAAGAAGCCTTTGAATTAACAAAAAATTAATTATAAACCAAGTGTAACGACTCTGTTTTTAACTGGCGATTGAATCAGCTGAATAAGAATTATGCCGAACCAGTTAATATAAAAATGCAATTAATTGTCTTTAATACGACAGAAAACGGTTTTATACAATTATCAACTAATTACATAAAAAGTTACCGATCAATGATAATTATAATTTACTAATCAAATAGTATACTTTCCTGTAGGACTCATTTAAATATTAATCGTGCTAATTTAGTTTTATGATTTTTATGCTCCTTCTACTCTTCTCGGCGGAACTTATAGTTGTGATTTGCTTAACGACATTCAACATTCCTGCAGCCTGAGTTTTATCGGATTTATGGAGATGCCACTCATTTAGTTATTTTTATGCTACATTACACCTAATGGATGCAGTAATTTATTGCTTTATTAAAAATTGCAGTAAGTTGCAATCAACGTTTTCTTGATTAGACGTAAAATTTATATTATTGGGAACGCTTGACTTTGAATACAAAATTGCACTGCCCAGAAAATTTTAACGAACGAAATTTGCCATGTACATATGTATTATATATACATACTTATGTAGTTAATTTAATTTCAATTTTGCAATTTGTTTATATTTGAAATAGTTATAATTACTCCTACCGATCACATGTATGTAATACTTGTATCTAACGAAATCATGAATTTAAATTCTTATGCAACTCTTATTTCACTTCCATACTGTACTCATTAATTTACTTCATTTCAACCAAATAAAACCGCCAAAATTGGTATGAACTCGTCTGTAATCTTAAGAAAAAACAAGGTTCCTTGAGTATCCCAAAATGTTTCCAACTCATAAATCGCCTGGCGTGGTTTTCTAATCAAATTTAATGGCGTTCGCTGTTGCTGCAAAGCAATTCGGCGGCAGAAAAACAGCCATTAGCAGCGAGTTTATTTAACGAATCTCGGTATTTAGCAACAGGCAATAAAACTTACGCATAAGTAGCAAATTTGCATAAAAACAGAGGGAGTATGTTTTTATGTTTTGTGACGCACTAGCGTACTTGCGGCGCAAAGAGGCCGTGGCGAATTCTGGGGCCTCTTAGCGCCAAAGATAAACATCACCCACCGAATGGGTTCGGCTTTTATCTAATTTCCCATAGACCGGGAGATCGGATGCTGTTTGCGAAACGGCCTTAATCTAAATACCACCGAAAAATATGGACCCACTACGTCCAATTACTCCCAGTCTTTTGTTCGCATCAAATTGATCTTGGCAAATTTTTGCAATTAAATCTCAATTTGAACAGTTTATCGCGGCGCGGTATATCACAGATCCGCCGCGGAGCCGCGTCACCGCGACCCCCTAGATGGAAACTTGCTGGCCGCGGAGAGAACAATGCTCCACCACAGGGTCTCCGCGGACCAGTTTCAATTATCCAACACCTGAGCCGTGCTAATTTAATAAACGCTTCCACCCACCGGGCGAACGAGGAATTTCAATGAGACGTTTCCACGCTCCGAATTGATTCAGCAGTGCGAACTGTTCGTGTTGCGGTTCCGCTGAATAGAATTCAGCGGTGGTGAGGGTGGTGGCGGAATAAAATAAGGCTCCCTCCGACATCCACAAAGCCCAGCAGGTTGTGAGATTAAATTTCTTATGGTCTTTTGTTGTGCAACTTCTTGCGGATTATATCAGAGACTCGGCGGAAAAATCAAGTCACGGTTGGTCAGGGGTCTTACTAAAATCTTAAGTTGACAGAAACAGAAGTTGCTTTTGCACCAAAATAACTCTTCACGGATGTTCTACAAATTCGCGTTGCTCAAAGCAGTGCTTCCTGCAAACTTTTTCAATTTTTGCCAAACCATTACTAATTTTTTTCTCTAATTTTCGTACTTTTGAGAAAGTGACCAACACTTTTTATAAGTCTTGCACCCAGACATCGCCCAGCAGGAGTCCCCCGGTCTTTTAAAGGTTTCCGAGGCAAAATGTGCTATGCAAAAAAAAGACAAGTTTCCAAAAATTTCAACTGAAAATGCAAGTTGTGGTCATGCATCGTTTGAGCAAATCCAGAACCGTGAACTTTTCCTATTAGTTGGGTTTTCTTGCAAATCGTAAGAAAGTAAAATTCCGGCAGGGAACGGCATGCCACGCTCCAGTGCATGTATGGCCTAAAAATTTAAGAAAAAGAAATATTCGAAGAAGGAAGGCTCGCGAGTCTCAAACTTTGCTTTTTATAACCATTTTTGGAACGTGCCATTTTTTCGGGTTAGTCTGCTTCAAATCACACGTCTCAAGAAACGACCTTCACTTAAATTTTTCTTAATTGCTTAAAGGTTTGCGCCAGATGGGTTTTACAAAAATTTCGTAAAGGCCATCTTTCGAAATTTTTTGTTTTGCTTTATGGTTCGAAGAACTTTTGCATAATTGGGTTCTTGAATTTTAGAGGTTGCTCTTCGAAACGTGCAATTTTTTAATTCAAAATAATGAAAACCGAGCTGGGCGTTGGTATAATTTTTAATTCAAAAACACTCGAAATTGAAATTTTATAATCCCAAAAATGTTGCGCTATTCTTACAATGCTTTTATCTTTCTTTGAACAAAATAAATGCTTATTTATACAATAACGTACAATCTCAAATAAACGAGGCCTAATAACACAGATATTAGTGTCAAAGAGAATCCAATAAATAAAGATTTATTAACAATTTCTTAAAATATTTATCAAAGGATCATTCCTCATTGATAAAGATCTCATCCAAACTGCATTACTTCAATGAACCACATGAAGCACGTTCCAGAAAACGTGCTAAAGTAGGGAAATAATTTGAATATCAAAGAGTCAACCCTCATTCCAGTCGCATAAATCCACTGTCTTCTTGTGTTCGAATGAGGCCTGGCCAGGCCAATCAATCAATTCCGATGTGGTCCACATAGTACGTGATAAGCAATCGTTTTTTATTATGCAAATGACCCGTGCGCTCAGGGGACAAAAGGCGCACAACATTCGCGCATCAAGTGAACTTTCTAAAAACAAAAAATTTTCTCCCATTCGATTTTTTTGGACATTGGTCAATTCGAAACTCGAAAAAGTTGAGGGGCTAATTCAAGTCGATCGCCCGCCTTCGCACCGATCGAGCTCATACTCAATATATCACAGTGATCGTCTCACTAATTGGACACTGGTCCTCGTTACGGTGGCAGTTTTACTTACAAGTATAAAATTACTTTCGAGATTGTTCTTTTAAATTTTGACTTTAAATGTTTATGTAAGATAATTAAAATCCGGATTTTAATTTATCATTAAGGATCGATCTGATCGTACAGCGACTGGGCTTCTAGTGGACTATCGAATCCCTGCATGCGGAAAATTTTCCGAGGAAGACATTTTCAAGATGCGCTAAAAGATGCGAAATATGCAAGAAAAAATATAATTTCACGTCCACAGAAAGTTTTGCTGCCCGGGAGAGTAAAATAATGCGGCTTTTTCCTTTCTTCCACCGCCGTATCACAGTGGAATCTTCGACGCGATCACATGCGCTAACGCGGCTTCCTATCGATTCAAGTTTTGTTGCACAGGTGAAAATCGGACGTGGTTAGTTTTTCCAATTTCGAAATAATCGACGGCGGTCTGTTTCGCGGGTATTCCTTCCAATTCGCTACCACCTGAGATCAAGACCTGCGTCGTCAGTATCAGCGGACTTAAGTGATCTCGCGCATATTAAGTGAACTCATTGACTTGCACCGGACCGATAGACCAATAAAAAGACACTTCGAATCTTCACCGCTTTACGATATCAAAGACAGTTTGATAAGTGCATGGGTAACTGGAGGAAATTTAATTAGGTTGGAATTTAGAAGGGTTTTGGCTACTCTTAGGAACCCACGGAGAAAGGTTAATTTCTCCCCGTGTTTCCACAAAAAACGCATTGTCTTTCACGGGAAAATTTATTGCATCAATACCGTCTGAGACCTGGGAGCGTTAAATGTTCGATTCAACTAAGATCAAGGTCATAAATTGTAAGTTTTTTTGAGTTAACAGCTAATTGGACACTATTTTACTCGAAATGAAAAGACCGTTTTTGTTTTTTAATCGGTTTGTGATCGTTATTACGATTGCGTCCTTCGAGCAGTTTTTCAAAGTTTATCTATTTTTTATTATTATTTTTAATTAACTGCCAATTTCTGATTGCATTATGATGGTGAATAAAATGTTATTCGAATCAAAAACCCAATGAAGCATTATTGAACCATGGCTTTGAAAATGAAATAGTAACGTATCGACTAACGATTATTAGATAGTCGCAGCCTCGAAGATGAATGAGCACTTTCAAAGTCCTTACAGGTTATTTTCTTCAGTTTAATGCATATGGCATTTCATTTTTAAAAAAAAATTTTTATACATAAGTTAAAATCTGGCAATGGTACAACATTTAAAACGGTACACTAAACTGAAAAAGCTTATGGCGAAGAACTTCTAAATGACGAATTTATACATATAGTTTATTTTGATGAGTGAACGCTTAATTTATTTATTTTTTAAATAATTATTTCAGTATGTTAGAAAAGCTTAAAAATAAATGAACCTGTCATGAAAGAACTAAATATATCGCACCTTTCTGATTTAGTCTTAAAGCTTAAAATATAAATAGAACGATAAAGAAGACGCTTTCACCGATCACTCAAAAGCCGAAATTGTGGCAAATTTTTGTTCCATATTTTCCTGAATGCATAATTGCTGTATTGTAAAAAAAACTATTCAGTTTTTCAATCAAAAATCCCACAGCATAAGAGCGTACCGTTATTCCCCACAAAAGCATAAAAACGCAAAGTCATAACTTTTTCGCAAATTTCCTGCAGCTAAACAGAACCTTATCATTAAATCTAGCAAAAGAAATTACTCCGAAATTTCCTAATAAAACATAAACTTAACCCTGAATCTGGTCGTGCTTGAAAACGATTAACCCAAGCAATCAGATAAAATAGAAGACTATTTCCGTTTTTTTCTCTTCTACCTAAAACACAATTCCAGAAAATAACTACCTTCCCCAGGCTTCTGTGAAGCTCAGCCGGATTTTGATCTTTTGACATCTTTTACCAAAAACTTTGCATTGACCTTGAACGTCAAAGGCCCCATAATCTAAACCAAGTCGCTCGTACCTTCCAAGATGTTCCCATTAAATAAGAGTTATAAAGCCATTTACAATGTAAGGCTAACTGTATAAGTCGAAATCGACAACGTCTTCATCGTCTACTGCAAATGGAAGTGGTTAAGAAAGTGATTCACATTTTCTCTATGTGTGCTTCGAAGACGCGCTCGTGCTCTACCCGTCTAATTGACCTAGACTCTCGAGAGCCAGGGCAATTTTACCTATCTGCAGCGTGGAACCCGAACCGGTCAACTGCGACGTGAAGATCGGAAACCTGCAAGGTGTTGAGCGGGTCTTCGTTTAGTCGGCTAATTCTCAACGGAAAATGCAAGTAAAAGTTTCCAACGTTAATCGACTAAACTTGACTGTGATTTTTGGCCCAAGCGTCTTATGGCCGCCGATCAAGGACTTTTCACTTTGTGTTTGTACAAGACAAAATTGTTATTATGGACCCCATCCTCTTTTACAAGACGGTCGCAATGTGATCTTGAGATCTTCAGTAATTAATTGCCACGTTTCCCATCTGCAAGTAAACGAAAGAACGACGGAGCTGAGGATCGTGGAAGTTCGATTTCTCAACATCCACCTGATCTTATTGCATCAGAATTTTTCCTTCCTGCTAATAAAAGATCTGAGACCAGATTCTATTCGTCTACCTCATAACTCCCGCCATTTAGAGTCTGTATCTGGAAACGTGGGAAAATCGCCTATCGTCTCAAGATCGGCGAATCGATAAGCTTTTGATCTAATTGCAATCGATGCAATTAAATGCGCACGCCTGCGGACTGCAAATAAAATGCGGACGGGAAGCCAGCTGCAGAGGAGCGGTTTTCTATTTACCTGCGGATGAATTAATAAAAATTCTCTTCAGGTTAGAACACGTGAAGAGGTGCTCTTGCCGGCATATTTTTCTTTTCCGCGTATTTTTTGCTTTTCTTTACCACGGGAGCAAGTCAGTCATTTGGCTACTCGTTCGTACATTTTAATAGCAGTAGACTTTGTGGCATAAATTTAAACTAATATTGTGGTCATGTACAACTACCCTATTCTTAACAAGTATTATAATCATATCAATTGAAAATGCGAAACTTAACAAATGTGAGTTTCCTACGAAATCATGTCAACTCTTAATGGAAATGCAAATGGGAAAGGAACCATATTGAATCTGATATTTTTTTTAAAAAACCTATAAGAGAAATGTATACTTAACCTTTTGATTTTTTAAGCCTAAACACAACTTTTCTATTCAAAGATTAGATTTGAAGTGTTTTCGAATTAGCCTCTTAAAGTTCAGGCAAAAAGCCGCATCCTTTTCAAACTTAAAATGTTTGCATGACTTTCGATATAAAACACTCGTTTTTGGAAAAAAACAAATCTCACAAGATGAGGAAAATAAAAGACACATCCCACATCTTATTTGATTAGGACAGCGTTTTTTCCCAATTTCGATAAATTTGCGCAGGCGTTTTCATCTCAATTTTGTCACTCGTTTTATTAATTTTATTGATTTTCTTTCTTTGAAGGCTTTTTATTGAGTGATATCAGTTCACAATCTAAATCACTCAAATATTTTTGGGTGCGGTGAACTTCAATGCTAAAGTCATTATATTCTCAAGTTTCTAAATTTATTACAATCTATTGCAAGAATATCGTTAGTTTTGTTATAATTAATTTTTCCTTTTACTTTCATATTAATATTTTGGAATCTCCCCGAAGCAACAAAAAAAGTGAAAGGGTTCATTCAAGTAATACCTGCCTACATACCCATTAGCCCACAAAATTTTACGTCCCTTATTTACAGCTTAACACGTTTATGTAAGTTAAATAAAAAATCAGTGGGTTTTAATGGGTCCAGTAAATACGATATACCAGACACCTAAACCTCTCGGAATATTAAACTATAATGTTGCATGATTTATTTCTTCTGTGATCTCTCGAAAGGTAATTAATTTTGCAACTAATTTATATTACCTTATTAATTTCCAAACCAGCCATAACTGCATACGTGTTTATTTTATAATGGATCAGCAATGGAAATTAACATTATTATTCGCAGTGAGGCTTTTCTTTACTTGGGTAACGCAATGGGCCCAATATGTTAATTAAATTACATATCTGGAAATACAAAATTCTTTGCATTGTTATTGCATATTATTTAATTAATTATTGCAAGAGACACATGCAATTAAATGGAAATTAGAGGTTAAATTACCAAGCAAATAACTCGTTCTAGTCATTATGCAGTTTATTACTCAACTTTAAGGATATCTTTTCCTTTCACCTCAGCCAGAGGACTGAACAGTTTTCTAATTCGTCCTTAATACAATATTCCTTTCAGTATAACTTCTTAATTTTCCAAAAACTAAATTTAAAAAAAACGGAATTTCAAACGACATCGACCCCTTCGAATATATGTTGTTTAAAAAGCAATGGCTTATTCAACTTATAACAAATTGTACGTATGATATACAAAAATATGTTTAACATCGTCAGAGACAGCAGTAGATTTATTGAGATAATCTTCTTAAAGCCTGTGTATATTTCTAGTGGATGACATTATTTTTTTTAAGTAGTCTTTTACTCACATGTAGTCAAGACATTTTTCATCTAACAAATCGATAAAACTTTGTCGACTGGCGTTAAAGTACCCAAAAATTAATCTCCTGACACATCAAGGTAGGACAATTTTGTCATATATTTTGTATTATTTTGTATCCATCTACCTGCACATTTATCTCTTCTTTTGAATCCGAATTTATCAATGATGTTGAGATACAGACAAGTGTATAAATCCCTGAAGAATATTTATTCGCAGACAGGTTGAAGAATTGATAGTAATTAATTATATTATTACACAATTACATTTCTTTTGAAAAACATGGGAATTTCATTTTTGAATTGCTTTTCCAAGAACATATTTTGTGAAATGTTTACTGATCAAAAGGCGATTAAGGTGGTTATTAAGCTTTTTAATGGAACGTTTATAATTTTAATACATTAAAGAACATTTCGAAATATCTTAATGGATGGATAATGATATACGAACATTTTTAGACTTTATACTTATATTTGGCCATTTATTCTTTTGCAAATTGCTTAAGAATTGTTGACCTTTCGAAACAAATTATGCTTTTCTCACAACTATTGACAAAAAACAAACAAGATTTTCTGCTAACCTAAGCCTTTAAAATTCAATCGAAAAATAAAATTCTGCTCAAAAATATCAATATTTTCCTACATATTTTGTAAGAGAAGATTGAAAGTTAAGAATAAAATTATCGAACTAAATTTAGATAATAAATTCTTTAAGAGAGCCTATCGCCTTAAGACCTTCCTTACATTTTTTTAACACTTTTGAAAACATTTTCTAAGCCCTTAAATGGGTACGGAAAATCTATTTTATATTGTTAAGCAAAGATTTTGTGATTCTATGAGTTGAAGGTTTTTAGAGTTCGAAGCCACTGGTTAAATTTAGCAAAATCGTATATTCCTCAAGTTTAAATGAAAGTTTAACAAAACGTTTTCAGAATCTTGCAGAAAAATATTTGTCGCTAAATTTTAAAATTAATGTGAAAAGCAACAAGAATGTTTTTTAATAGCACACATTTTCATTTAGGTGCCTTGCTTAAAATTCGCTAAGCAAAAGAAAACAATTGAAAAGGAAAAAGCTTTCCTCCATTACTGCTTAAAAAGTTGAATAAGTACCAATTTGTAAGATAATCATCTCCGTAAAATCAGCTAAATAATTAATAATCCCCAGTAAATTTCACTTTTTGCGAAAATGATCTCCTTGATTTGCGGAAACATCGGCTCACATAACAACACAAAGTAGTGTTACGAAAGAGTCGAGTTCCTCGCTTAAGTCTTTTGTTTTTGCATTGTCTGTAGTCTGGAAGAAGACCCTCTTACACGAAACTCACCTGAATAAATCGCGAGCAATATTCCGAACAGCAATAATACTCCGTTTTTGGTTGCCATCATTGCGCACGAGGACAGGATTTCGAAAACCAAACACAAATTTTTACTTTCTCAAATTCTGTCACTAAAAAATATTTTTTTCTTCTTCCTTGACAACAACAACTAGAACCACTTCTCACACTTCCAGATCTACCTTCAGCAGGTGCACTGAAATATTCCTGTCGACAACTCTCCAGAATTTGTGTAAAATTATTTATTTTGAAAAATATTCGGCAAAAGTAATTTATTTTTTCTCGGGGGCAAGGGAACTTAGTTATCGCCTGTAAATCGAGCGCTACATGGCAAACAACACTTCAAGCGCTTGGTTGTTAATTGTTGCGAACAATTTTCAAGACGTTCTCAAGTAATAAACGATACTCTTTGTAAATTGCAAATTAATAAAAAACTCCGGCACATTTGGCACGAGGAGTGGAACCTCTTTTTATATCGAAGACTGCTACAAATTTAAATTATGCAAAATTTTGAGATTTTATATCGCCACACTCCGCACAGTGCTCTACTGGCGAGCACTTTTCTGAAACTGCGATTGCCGTGGACTAAAAGCCGCGATGGAGCTCCGGCTCGTCTATCTGTCTTTCGCGGAGATTGTTGAGCGGTGTGGTGACGGCCGCCAAAACTATCAACAATTGCAGGAAAATAATATGCGAAAAGTGATAAAATATCGAGCGGATAGGAGCAGCCCGCGAGAATCTGTCAAATGCAGCGGGGCTCCGAGCGGCCAGGTGTGGTACCACCTGAGCGGAAAACGCGCGACTTTTCGGGAGGTGGGAGTTGGGGTACCCCCCGACGGGCGCGCTTTTTTGACTGGTGGTACCGCGTCGCGGAGGTGAGCTGATCGCCGGCGGAGGCGCCTAGGTAGGGGTGCTCCGCAGTAGACGCTGCTACCGATTAACGGTCGCGGTGCGACTTAAAGGGGAACTCGAGTGCGTTTTTGCGAGTCCGCAGCCTCTGGACCGCAGCATAAGTAGCAGGCGTCAACTGTGCCGCTGCGGGGAAGAGGTCGCGAAGAAACATTCCGCATTAAAAAACCGACCAAAGGTGCCTTACTTTCATCACCCGGCCACTCCGGAGGCATGTTTCGCCGAAGTCTGTCCATTTCTTATCTACCCGAATTAGAACTTCTTGAGCTAGCGCTGGCGTCTTGTGATGCAACGCGGGTGGGTCACTTTGCTGGAGGGCGCGGGGCAGGAAGTGGGAGCAGCGACTGTGTCACGTTCACTTTTAGTGAGGGCGGAACTGCAGTCGTGATCTACATGGCAAGGACGAATTTTTTTCATCGTAATGTATCCGGTTGCCTTGGCTGGAGCTGGATACTTTTTCGTCAAACTTCTCGTTACATCTAACAAGAGTCTGCTCCAGTTTAGTGCTGCTGAAGGCGTTGGCTCTGTTTTCTGCGACAATTGTTCGGTTGAGCTTTGCCATGCTCCAAATATGGTGAGATATTCTTTTTGAGCTCGCGCACGCACGCATTTTTAACAATTCAAATGACCCGAGGGGATTTTGTTTTTAGTTTTTTATAACCTCATTTAAATGACCCGCAAGCGACTTTTTAATATCCTCATTTTACGACTATTGTTATAAGTAGTTGAACAATAGATAATCTAAATTATATCTCTTACCAAACTGATAACAAACTATTTGGAAAGCTACTCAGAAGACTACATACGACGTTAAATTATTGCATTATGTATATTTGTATTGAATTTAAATTTATTGTATCGTTAGCTGAATTACACCCCTTCGAAAATTTTCTCTAAATTGCGGAAAATTGCATAGCTCACATAAATCAATGATCTTTTTTCTCTCGAAGTTCAACTTTGTAAGTATCACCTACCGTATACTGAAAACTAAATTTACAAAGTTATTGAAAGGCTTGGGGAAATCTCAATTTTAAAATTTATGTTCATCGAACCGCTTTTAGAGGGCAAAGATTAAAAATTCCCTGTATTAATTTGACCTTATTTTAAACTCATGCCACCGAGGAGTGTGGCAAGGTTTAATTTTCCGCTTTTTAACTGCAGGAAACCATTTGTAATAAATTTTTAAATATTTTCCCATAAGATAACAATATTTTATCATTGCATTTTATAGCATAAACTTTTTTAAAAACTACAAACAAATTTGAAATCCGCAACGGCAATAAAAATAATATTTAAAATGTGACGGAAACTTGCAAAAGATGAATCATTATCAAAAACATGGAAATTTTACAAATTTGAATATTAAATTTTCCAACGGTATAGTGGTTGCATAACATAGTTCAATAAAATATTGGGAGTGACTCCGAAATGCAATAGAAGACCTCAGAGACCTTGGATTTGGTGCCAAATTAAAACAAAAATCGATAATTGAACGGAAACTTATCGATTCTGAACATTTGTCGCATAAGTATAATAGGCACTAAGTTTATGCTTCTAGGGCGGTCTGACGCAATACATAAATACCTATTTGACAAATCAATCCTATACAAATTCCCAATTCGTCAGTCCATCGGCGACTCTGATTGACAATGGGATCAGCGGGCACGGCGGAGCATAAACTTTCACATGATTAGCCACATTTTGCATACTAAACGCTGCCGACTATTAATCACACGGCAGTTAGGGTACCAAAATGATCGTGTATTTCCTAAAACCGTGAAAAAGGTGTCATCGTATGAAATACGAAATCGCATAATTTTTTTTTTTTTTTTTTTTGTTGTTGATAGGAGTGTCCAGGCATTAACATGCAAACGGGAGATGCAACTGAAGTTCGATAATTTTTGGAATGATGTAATTTTACTTTTACGTATGTAGAGGAAATGCCATGCTAAATTTTGAATCAAGTTTTATAAATGATGCACAAACGGAAGAAGCGTTTGACTCAAATTTTTTACTGTGTCAAGAAGTCAAGACCGATTAATTAATAGCTTTAGAAAAATTCTTTTGTCACAACAAAGGTCAGGGGAAAAAAGAAAAATTGCATCAAGATACCTAATTTGTTAACAACATTTATAGTTGCCCAACAGAAGCGCTACTAAAAAAAAAATTGGAAAAATATTATAATACCTATCGATATTAAACGAAAAAAGTTTGAATAAAAAAAATCCATTATTAGTATTATCCGCGGTAGTTTGCTATAAAAACAGTGGAACAAAAGCGATTAAATCATACATTAAAGTGCAGTTGCGTCAAAACTTTTGACTGAATATTTCGTAAAACAATCGGCTGGGTGGCCGGTGGTAAACACTCAGTTTGATGGCGTAAATAAAGAAGGAGAAATGAAAGTGTTGGAACGTTTCGAGATTATCTTAACTCGCGAGCTATGGTGGGCTTTCCCTCCTAATTGAATCTAATTACATCTCGGTTGCATATCAAAGAGCACATTATGATGGCTCTAATGGTAGCACGCTTTATCAGAAATCAAACTCGATTAAGCGGTTGAGTGAAAAAATACAAGCAACTCTGCTGTGAACTGGAAAAAAAGCAAACAATGGGCACGTTTTAATATCGATCGTGTTTTCGATGGGTTTCAAAAAATTTTAAGAAGCTCTCATAACGAAATTTGTTGTAGGATTACATAAGAAAACTTTTTGAAGAATTGTGAGTTCCAAGATTTCCTTCTCTTATCCCTAACTATCCTTAAACAATACATAAGTTATTGTTTTACATTAATGTTTTTTTCAAAATATTTACAAAAAGCTACAAAATGGATTTCAATGTGATTTATGAAAAAGCTAAAATGTTCTATTAAATTATCTAACAGCATCCTTCTTAATTTTTCCTCGTGAGATGCAACTATGTACACCACAAAGTAAAAGTTTTTTGAGCCATCTCCAACTGGTTAAAGATAGGTACTTCGATAACTTTACTTTCTAAAATTTCTTCGCGTAACCGACTAAAAATCAAAAGATCAACAATATTTTCCCTCTGTAGGTAATAAGGTGTCCCGATTTACTTGCTACATTAAATTGTTTGTGCCAAAAACCTCGAACTGGTACATTGCACCACATAACCAAAAAATTCGTTTTACTTTCAATGAAATTACATAAAAAAACTACATACATTATATGAAGACCAAAATTCCAAGTTAACCCGACCGGTTCAAGAGCATATTTTCTGACTCAATTACGACGATATAACCGTCGAAAACCGATTACCACAGTTAGCAACTCTTACGACGTCATTGACAATGTCCAGTTAAAGTCCATGAACGCGATGCACTTTTCCGGATTGTCGCATACCGTAGTCTTGCAATTATCATAATTAATGGGCCCAAGATGAATTCTGAGCCAGTCCCTCTTAATGCAGTGTCGTCAGCGTGTGGCTGCGGACTCCAATGTAATCCGCCTTGTGTTCGACTTTAATTATGGCAAAAAGGATAGTGAGAGATTTGCATAATGTGCAAATAATAAAACCGCTGTGAATTGAACCAATCCTCCCGAGATTGCATAGTGCTGGTATAATCCGAAAGGGACCAAACCGTGACACCGCATAATTTCAAGCCTGCTTGCGTTGCATTTCGCGGCTTTTTACTTCACTAATTCGGCTCATTAGGCGACAAATTTGCTAAAATTTCATAGAGTCGTTTCCCAACAGTGTCCGAATACAAAAATGGATTAAAACCGAGCGCTAATCAGATAATGACGGCTGCAACCTCAGCCGGCTGCAATGACCCTTTTCTGTTTACCTTGCTTTGGGCTCGTAATGGCGGGAGGTTTAATTGCGCGCCGAGATACGATCTCAAAACGACCATCTGCGCTGACCCAAACGCATTTTGTGGGCACAAAGCACGCGAACTGCGGCATAAATTGGGCGGCAATTAAGGACACCAAGTGCAAATTGTGCGGTCGCGATTGGGAAATAAAGGCAGCGATTTAGCGCCGCGACAGCGCACGGGTCAGAATGACCCAGGTGATTCCGGTCCAGCGTCGGACGTCGCCATTAATCAATGAACTTCCAGGGGCCGAGTCAATTCTGAAGAGCAAGTACGCAGATGATGACTTGATTCGCGGCGCCTTCAGCATAAAAAAATAGCGAATGCGCGCCGTTGCTTAATGCCCGATTGATGTGGCTTTTGAGCGAAACTCGACGCAAGGTCAGCGCATGGGCGAGACCGAATAGCGCTCCGGGGTCCGAAAGAAAAAGTCTTTATAATCGCTAACTGTACACCGAAACGCGTCTTAGAAAAAGTAAGAAAAAACCAAGAAGGTCGAGGCTGTGGACCAGCCCAAAACTAGCCTAGAGATCAAATTCTTGAGGTAATTTTCGTTTTTATGCGATTTCCAAAAAGTTTGGACGTGGCGCATGGTCGTTCTGACAAAGGCCGGGAAGTTCAAAAATATTCAAAAAAAAAAAAATTACAAATAATATCTCGCCACCATTCCCAGGTGTTTTTGCAACAATGGCAGGTACTCGACGGATCTCAGAAACGTGCGAACTTTTCCGTTTACGACTGCACTAAACCTTTATATCACACTAATTGAATAATACCTGGGTTGGTGCGCATTTTGGAACTCGGTCACTCGACCAACTTCTGTACCTACACTTCTTTATACCTTATACCTTATACCTGTAACTGCAATGTGTCGTTCGTAGTCTTACATAAACTCAGTCAGTTGCAGGTAAACTTTATAGCGATTCTCGGCAACAAAAGATCTTCCTCGCCTTCTTTGATCAGGTCTTTTTCACGCCGAAATCATTGAGACAGCTTACAATTTTTAAGGAGCTTTTCAGCGTCTTAATTAATCGGTCACACCGAAAAGTCGACGGCGAAATGATACTGATTTGCATTTTTGTATTATTGCAAAACTGCCAGATACAATTGAGTAAGTATTTAAAATCGTACATGATTCCTTATATTCGTCGAAATGGTTAGATGTATTGCAAAAAAACTGCAGTATTAGATAATCGCGATAATATTGTTTTAGTTCACAAGATAAAGAAACTGCCTTCAAGACGATTGTTAAATTGTTATGATTTTTTTTTTTTCTTTTAAGCAAAGCCTTATAAATTACTATTTATTGGAAACCGTGTTGCAGTTTTTGGTGAGTTTTCTTGATTTTATGTTAAGTATTATTTTTCAGAACTAACACTTTAGTTTTTATTCATCTAAAGACAGTCATTATCTAGCATCTCTTCTATGTATGGGCGCTCATGATATACAAAAATCTAAGTTAATTAATATGTATTTTCTTCCCCAGACTTCTTAATCCAATAAATATTGAAAAATGTCGATGAGGTATGATTTCTCTAATAAATTAATTATAATACATTTAAAACACGAGCTTTTAATTTTGATTAAAATATTTATTTTTTCTTGTTTTAATTTTCAATAAATCAGCTAAATTAAAGAGAACCGAGACACGAAGTTGGTCTTTTCTCAAATGTTTTGAAAACTACTGAATAGATCAATAAAACAAAATTATACAAAAAAACCGAATAACAAATATTGAAATGCCATCGCTCCCATCTTTCGTATTGATTTTAATTCATTTGTATACATACATATGCATGTATTATGCAGGTCCTCGTTTAAAACAAATTACATTTATATTATAAAATTTTGAAAAAGTATAATCATGTTGGCGATCGCCTAATACATAAAATTTTAGCAGAAATTTTGTAACAAAAACAACATTCCCACATTTTTTTGTATGTTCCGCAGCATTTTAATTGGGCATCAATAAATTTCTAGTTTGATGATTAACTGAATGGACCAGAGTTTGTCCTCCTCGCGTAGAGGTAGGTTTATCAACAACTAAATTACCAAGTTTAAAATTTATGTCACTTTCAGATCTCATTAATAGGGACCAGCAGACATGAGATGTTATCTATTAATTACGGTGTTACTCCACGATGATAGTTGCGGTTAATTTATGCGATGCTGACTTTTGTGACGCCCAAAAATCATGAGCTTAAGCCACCAATTGACTGGGAACGACAGAAAAAAAGAAAGTAAGTTTTAGGGGCGTAGAGTGGTGTCTGAAGGAAATATATAAGAAAAAGAGGTGACAAAAAAACGAGCAAACATGTGCAGAAATCTGATCTTACGCAAGTTTTCTGGGCAGAAATGTAACGAAAAAGTAAAACGAGCACCCAAACCAGGGCAAGCCGGTTGCAGTTTGAGTCGCACAGTCCGACACTGAAAAAATTTTATATCGACTCCCATAAAACGGTGACCAACTTATTGCGCTGTACAACTTGTAACTACCGCGTGGTGCTACTGTTCATAAGCAATGCGACAATTTTTTTTATTTAAATAGCCAGATAAGTGGAAACTCATGATGACATACGCAGGAATGCAGACTAATAAAGTGTGTAAGTAATTACTTAGGGCACTATTCCAACAATTTCAAAAACCCACTGTTTTTGACGAAATCGTAGCAATATGTTGCATATTTCCTTCTTACTAGCAATTATTATATTATTAAAGTCCGTAAATATGGAAATTTTCACAACTAGCCAGTTTTTCTTATAAATTTCCTTTAGGCGTATATTCATAATTACTTTCAGTATACCAGTTGGAAAACCCTTGTGTCTTTTGCAATCAATAAAGAATTTGCACTCGCCTAAAATTAATAACTAAATCACTAAACCCTACAAAAAGTGATACAATACACAGTATACGAAATAGATGTTTTTTGGTTTAAGCAATTCACATTCCCTGAGATCGACTCCTACTGTTCGTCCAATCGCGCTTATTTGTGTAATTAATTAAATTCCCCAAAAATTGTAACGAAATATTTACGCAAGAAGATATTGTCCTATTTCATTTCGACATTGACACGAAAAGAGTGCAACTTGGGTGCCAAAAATTTTGATCAAACATTCTCTTTCACATTCCGTGTTTAAGCGATAAGATCATGTTTAAATTAGATATCCGAAAAACCGTCCAACAGATACTTATCATTTCCTTTAATTTGCTGCTGCATATCGTGTGGCCTCTAAGTTTCAAAAATTTCAGACAGCGTGAATTACTGATCATGCTGTATCTAACCAGCAAATCACTGCAAAAAATTCGATCAATTGAATTTCGCCATTAAACTCGACTAAAATCAAGATCAAGTCAGTTGCGTCCTCTTAAAGTTCAAGCCCTCGAATGAATTTTTCCACGTTACAATTTCCGCCTCAGTACCGTATTTCGATGAATAAGTAGTTTCTCAGCTTTAACACAATAACAAAATTTAGTGAGCCGGTAGTTCATTTTCTAGAAAACTCCCTGTTGCGAGGCATGGAACAACGCCCAGAAAGAACCGGATCTTTAACATGCAAAACTCCAAGGTCCCCAATTCGAACAATGTAGAAAACGGTTGCTTATTAACCGGGCTTCACCTTTACCCGCAAATGGAGCAATTTACCTGGTGCCGCTGACGGCCACTGAAAGTCGGTGGTGTGCCCACGATGCCCATATATCTGGAAATATTAAGAACCTCATGTCCAGAATTCACCATTACGCCAGATCGGATGAACTCTGTGATCCGGCTCTAGGAACCCCTGCGAAACAACTGCAGTCAGTTCTGGTTTACGATCACGTAACAACATCCCTTTCAGATCGCTGCAGCAATTCAATCTGACGTCCTTCCTGTTTCGCGATCGGTTTGCTGCGCAAGTAGCTCGGTTGACACCTTCAAGGTTGCAGCCACCGATCGGCGGTTTAATTTTCACTTTTAAAAAAATTGTTTTTTTCCCTGTCATAACACCAAACTGGTCCAGTGCTCGTTTTTAATATTCGCCTGGCTGGAACAATTGCACTCAGACTTCTGCACACCTTCGCCGGCGGCCAAGTGATCGATAAGCAGGGGCGCACGATCTCATTAATCCGCCCGTACTTAACCCAAAATGACGAGCTTTATTTAGCGTCTCTAATAACAATTATTAATGAGCTGCGGAATAATCTGTAATAACAATTATTAATGAGTTGGTTGGAAAATCTAAAATGCAGCCTCGTCTTTGCATGGCCATGTAGATAGGGTTCTGGGAGTTCTGAGGCGTTTCGAAACCGATCGGAATAAAATGCGCGTGGTTCGCTGCACCTCGACCCGATCACCCACCCACCATTAACGCGATCCGCGGTCAATTAAATGCCGCAGTTCGTACCGGCTGAAAGCGAAAGCCATTCTCAATCTGCTTCTTGAGGTTAATTTTCTAGGTACTCCACCGCAGCCGTTTTTACATTCAGAGTCTTGATTTTATTTGTTCTCCAAGGACAGCGATAATGTCCGGTTGTCTCGCAATATCATAAAAAAAGAAAAATCAAAATAAGGATTCCCTATACTTTTGCCGGTCCCTTTCAAAAAAATAAAATTTAAGATCGTGTAATGGAATGTTTCAATCTTTCAAAAGCTGGTAAAAAGGATCCTTCAGAATCTCAAAAGATAATAATCATACCCGTTTTCGAAACACTATAGGTTTTATTATTTAGTTTTTCAATATTCAAAATATTTCTTCTGAATAATAATCGTACCCCAAATTTTATTTTTCTTAGTAACCAAAAGTCAAGCATTTTTTCTTTATTTGGACAAAATTTCAGCAACTATAAAATTAATATTTGCTTGAAATATACAAACTTCTTGTTAAAGAATTATTAATTTGACTTAACTAACTCTTTAGTCAATAATTTTTTTTAACACATAAATTGTTTGCCCCAATATACATTATAATAAAAATATATTTCTTTTTACATTTTTATAACTCGTAAATTAACTTAGAAAGTCCAATTTGATATGCAAATGCACTTTGATCTGCGAAATAGCTGATATATTTTTATTTTAAAAAATCAAGCTCTTATTGTTCCACAAAATTGCGACATTACCTACGTTAATATTTGGCTTATTCGCATACCTTTCTAATAATTCTGCTGATAACCCGGGTCATTTGACAAATTAATTATGTAATCGTCAATTAAGTGAGTCATCGATGATATCTACCATTCCTCTAATTGAAGTTAACCTTTAAGCCGAGTTTCAAAAGAAAGAAATTAGCTCAACCTGACGACTTAATTCCGTGATTGGCAGACCGACCAGATGTCGTCGCCAAAAGTGCCGCCTCGAAGCCGCACGTCATGGAACTGAATAAAAATCAGTGATTTACACTAATCACAATAATTATTCCAATTGTTTGGATAACAAAACCAAAGCTCCAGGAATTAGAAAGCAATTGAGCGTGCGCTGCTCACTCGGAGCGCAACCGCGGAATCTAATCAAAAGTATCTTTGCTATCGGCGGCGACTCGAAATAGGCTCGAAAGACACTCGGCGCTGCAGTCCAGGAAAATTGCAAGACCCAATTTGATGTAGATCATGTTCGGAAATGAGTCTCAGTTTTTGCAGCCCGCAGCATAAGTAGTAATAGTAGAAAGAAAAAACCTTTCTTCTAGAGCTCGATTAGGTCCACTGATCTCCGACGAATGGTATCAGCGATCTCACCTTTTCCGTATTCAAATGAAAAGCATTTTGTCTTTGGGTTGTGCAGGGCTTGTAGAGGACACATTGCTCGTACGGCGGCGGGCGCAAACAGTCTGCTCATGAGATCCTTCACAGATAACGTCCGAACACAATCGATTTTCGATTTTTATTTTGTATTTTGAAGATTGCGCAACCATTAGTGCTTGCTGCAGGAATTTCTGGTGTCCAGGCCACAAAATTCCATGCCTTTCCACTCAGCAGTTTTGGCAAATTTATATCAACATTGTGCAATTGGCGCAAAAGTGATGAAACCATTTTGTTGTCTTTTTTTAAGCGCACGAAATTCCAAGATGCCTTATATATAAAAAAAATTTTATGATTCAGACAATCAAAGATCAGATGACGATTCAGTTCGAGAAGTTTTATCGATGATTTATTTTACAGCGACATCACTTAAATTTGCGAAAATGCGGGTACTGTGACTTTTAAGTTTTTAAGCATCTTTTGAAGAAGATTTGATGAGGATCATTGATCAGTATACATTTAAAAATTTCTTAAATAATCCTACATATTAAAATCCTGAAAATTTCTTCAATAATTGTAGCTAAATTTTGTACAGGATGATTTTTGCGATTCTCGATTTTTATATAATGAAAAAAAGTTTAGTTAGGTTTTGAATGTGTGAACTCACACTGTTTTTCAAATCTATTGCAAAACCCGATTTTAAAAAGCGTATATTTACAACAATTCTAGTTTATTTGTCCAATTATTGTCTATACATAGAAAAAAAGGTAAGTAATTGTCTTGACTTGCTAGATGAATTGTAAGAAATAAGTGGGACAACATTAGAAAACTTTGAATGATCCTGTGTCTTACTAGTTGCGTTGTTCTGAGAATTTTTTTCCCAAAATCCTAGCAAAGACTATTGCGTTAATTCAAGCTAGACAATCGAAATTTCAGCATTTTAAGAACAAAATCCCCTTTCCATCGGATACAAAATACACCCAGCCAAAGTAATAGGATTTGATCAGGAAATAAAAAAATCTACGTCACGATCACGAATCTGGAGCAATCGGGATATGCACCGGCGGCGGTGCGGCCCCCTTGTTTTTCGCAAAAGCAATTTAAAGCTCACTGGTGCCCATACAGACGGTGGGTAACATGAGCCTCGCCCAACGCCAGCATATTTCTAGCATACATTTCTAGCATAAGTCAAAACACCTTGCTCCGTCGTTTTGCGCTCATTGTTTCTACCTCCGAACAGTCACTCGTGAAAGGAGTTTGGGCTCGCTTAGAAAAAGATCGAGCGGACCGATAGCGGCGGACCGCTGCGGATCGCGTCTTTAGGATTAAGACTTCCATTTACTAACTTCTGGGGCCGCTCAGTTAAATCAAGAGGTGATGATTGAGGTTAAGGCTGTCAGTATTATTTTGCGATCGCACCTAATGCGAAAGGATTATTTCTGCCTTCCTGAAGTTTACGTACGCCAACTATTTACTTAGCCGGTATAATGTCTCGTAGGGCTCCGCATCAATTAACATTCCACACCTCAGTCTCAGGATTATCTCACCGCACGTGGACAAGCACGATGTACATATAAAATAAAAATTATGCTATCGCAAGTTACATAATTTTTGAATTTGGGCCTCGCACCAAGCCTGGATTTTCTGTCGGAGTATATCTGAAATCTGCTCCGTTGCCGCCATAGTCTTTTCCGATCTGAGGGTAGGCAAATTTCGATTTCGCAAATTGCTGGCAAAGTGCCGCGCACAACCTTTTTGCATTTGATTTGCAACAAAGGCCATAGTCCAGAAATGATTATTTTATTTTTGCAAACGAATGAGGAAATTAAAAACAATAAGATTGTGGAGGATTTGAACTTTCTTGATTAGACAATGGGACGAATTGATCGATCTGCATCGGCATTTTCCTTCACTTCTTTAAACTATTTGGAGCATCATTAAACCTTGAGGTTGCAGGAAGAGGTCTGCTTGTTCAACTATTCACTTTTGGTTTTTAAAAGTACATTTTCTGAAAGGTATATAAAATATATCACTAACGTTCCTTTCTCTTTTAAAATAATCAAATTCGATTTGTTAAAGAGCATTCTATAACAATAAGAGGCATTCAATTTTATTCTAAATATAAATGCTTCCTAAATTATAGCAGACTAACGTATTCTTATAAAGATTTAAAAAAGAGCGCTACAATATAACAATTTGAGTAAAACTTAGGAATTCATATTTTGGTTATGACAAAAGCAGCAGACTAAATTGTATATCATGATATTTTGTGCAAACTTGATGCACATACATGTATATATTTAATTGTAATTTTAGAGATTTCTGTACAATATATACAAATGTGAAAATTACTAACTTTGTGTCGCACATATCAGTTCTAAAGGATGTTTTAGGTAAAACAATGAAGCAGAAAATATATGCCACATTAGAAATCATGCTGACTGGAAATAAATGTATGTATAACAAGAATTTCACATATTAATAAACCATCTATATACATATGCCTATATAAAGGTTATATAATCAGAAACGAAACCTACACAATACAAACGAACAGGGCAGGAATGAGGTGTCACCCCTATGGGACAAGAAGTGAATACTATGGAAACATAAAACTTTATTAACTCCCCATCGATTTTATTAAACGTATACTGAGAAGATTTTTCCCGCCATTAATACATACATATGTAGTGAAGCGGGTATTTTAGCATTGTATAATTCATAAAATTCATAATTACATTTGTATATTTGTTTAAATTTTCTGAAATAATTATGAGGCTCATTCTTGCTCTTTTACCAATATTTCTCGACTGAGCGAGTGCAGCGAGGATTAAATGATTCAAATCACATTTGTTACACGTTTTATTCCGGATTAAACTGAAGGAATTCAAAATTAAGGTTATGATTTACATAAATACATAAAATAAAAACTATGTTAATAAATGCAATTTTGTTATACTTAAATAAAGCCTTTGGCTCCTGTATAAATATTTCAAAAATTGTTAGTTAATAACTACTTGCTTCAAAAAATATATAGCAATAAAATTCGTGTAGAAATATTTCCATATTCTACTGGGAGGAATATTGCAGGATGAAATTTTTTCATTGAATTATTGTGTGATTTTATTAGAAGCAATTTCGTTCAGAACAGTTTTGAAGGACATTTTAAATGGTCGCAAACATGTTTTCAGCAACACTTCGAAGTCGACCGCAACCACCCCAGCAACATACCGAAGCCCACGACGCACACCATCGCAACGCCAAGAGGTTGAAACAGGTCCAGTGCGATCACCCGCCATTTAAAGATTTAAATCGACGACGCGAGGACCGACGCGACGGGTGTATGGGTGAGCGAACGGTACATTTTGTAACCGAATGTTGTAAATGAAGCTCATTCGAACCTCACACGGACGGCACACACACGCGAGGCCGAGTTCCACGCATTGCCAACAGCAACGGGCGGCAGCAGGAACGCCGCACACAGCCACACCGCGCTCCATAAATGTTTTGTAATAGGCGAGCTCACTTGACTTTTTCGCGGTGCGACTGTGTGTGTCCGTTCTCTGTGCAGTTTTTAATGTAATTTCTTTTTGACAGGAAAGAATCCGAGGGAAAAATCGGCGATTTCGTTGGGAGTGTTTAATTCAATTGTTCGCTAAAGTCGCGCTGTTCTCGCCCCGAAAAAGACGGTTGCAGCGCGCCGAGTGAAAAGTGGCCGAGTGCTCGCGGTGCCCCTCGTCGTTGGAGACCGCCGATGGAAAATGGAATTGATGAGGAACCTGCGGTGGATGTGTCGGGTCTGCGCTGTCAACATCAGGAAGAGGAGGTCGTCGTCGGGGGCCGTCTCGATTTTTGACACCCCAAACCTGCTGACCAAGCTGCGGACCTACCTGCAGATGGAAGTAAGTTCAAAGCTGCGCGAGCGGGCCAGTCGCCGTCGGGGGCTCTGGGGCTCTGTGGCCCCCGAGAAATCTTAGGTTATGGCCACTGCTCTTGTTGCTTTCGAAAATCAGCTAGAAATCATTGCCCCGAAGGGTTAAACGCCCGCTGCGGTGCGGAAGGGGAATCCCTTCGGGGCAGTGGTTTCACGACGCGGTCACCGGAGCAACAGGGGGTTCCCGGGGGCACGTCCTTGGTGCTCTGGTGGACTCCTTGGTGCTTTATTTTGACCATGGCCAGCTCAAATTCCTGGTAACGTCAATTATGCTGCAAAATACACAACGCACACAGGCGCGCGTGAATTGCTTTTCTGTGCTCGTTTGCTTTTGCCTGATTTGTTGTTTACATTTACTGTGGTGACGTTTCGGATGGCCCACGATAAGCGTGATCTAGTACGTTCTAACGCCGTCCGCTTGGTAGCTAAGCAGATTATTTGGTGTCTAATTCCAGTTCTATTTGCATATTTTCATTATTGTTTTATTTATATAGCTCATCAGCTGATAAGCATAATTTTCAGACGCTGGGGAAGTGGGACTTTTATAAAAGATATGTATTTTGCATAGTTGCAGGCGCTAGGAATAGCTGAATTAGCTGAGGTAGTAGAGCTGCATATGATCATAACAAATAAACATTCATACACGCAGAACATTAATCAGTAAAAATATTTCATAAATGAACAAATACACGGCCAATAAGAGAAATGTGATGTATCATCGCCTTGTAAAAGCAATTTTTCCAATATAAATCGACATGCACAATAATTAGAAATTAAATAAATCATTTTGAGTTGAGTTTGGTAAAAGAAAAAAGTTAAAATATAACATTTTAAATGGAGAATTTTTTGAACATGACTTACGAATTTATCTCTATTGAGACGATATTTGTTATGCAAACCAGGAATAAAACAAAATGCGAGAAATCCTTTTTTACTACACAAACGTAACCGCTTTTATACGGTTTATTAATTAAAAAATTAGAGGTTACATCCTTAGAATAAATATTACTTTAAAAGCAAACGCCTTTTCTTAATTTTTATAAATTTATTTATTAAATCGACTAATTAACAGCCTTCTCATTAAATCTGCTATGTCAATTTATTTTTTCAGGTGGAATTCAACGATAAGCTTCCAAAATCAATTTGCACAAATTGCTTCAAACGGATCGAATCTGTGCACAACTTTGCGGTGTTGGCTAAGAAAACTGAAAACTTTTTGAAAGACTTCATTAGTATAGCTGAAAGCAATTTAAAAGTAAACAAAATACGAAACACAAGTAATTTTCAAGCAGGTGTAGTTTATTATCATTTACTTTTAGAAAACTGCAGCAGCTACACGAATAAGTGCCCGATTTCAAAATGAATTTGCTTCGTTCGCCTTATTATCCGGAGACAAGCAGGACATCATCATTTGTGAGGACGACCTCACCGGAAATGAAGATGTGTCTATCACAATCGATACTGGCGATGATGAAGACAGGATCGGGACATTACCTGAGAAACTGCGTTTCGTCGAACTAAAGCAAAAAAATGCATCCAGATTGGAAAAAATCACTGAGAAGTTTCGATCTTCAGGAGAAAAGAATAGCTTGGAACAAAAGCGGCGCAATTTAAAGATGATTTTGGCAAACAATACTTCGCAGGCCTTACAAGCTGAAAAGAACTACAATATTATAGCACCTCCCACTCCCCCGGGACCGGCTGCGTTACCAGCGCTTCAAATGAATAGTGAGGTCACAAACTATGATTGCCTTAATCTTGGGTGCGTTATCAAGGATTTGGACCTACTCAAACTAATACTCAAAGCCTTGAAATGGCCATTCACGAAAGAAACTCTAAGCGCACAAATCCACCGATTAAAGAATACAAGATTTCGCGATGTAATGGTTGATCCAAATTTGTTGCAAGATACGGATTTAATGCAGATTTTAAGTTCATACCTTAGTCCGATTTTAATTCAGCCGCAAATTAGCACTTTAACTGTAAGTCCGGATACTAATTTAAATTCGGGTATTATGCCTGCTCTGGAAGCATACAAAATTCCAGCAGATACTTCAGTGCACTTAGTAAGTGTTCCTCTGGAGTCCGAACGCAAAGCAAGGGCTCGACAAAGACAACGACGGCGACAAGAGCTTAGATCCAAAATGCTGCGCATTGAATCACCCATAGTCCTATCAGACGATGAGGACACCCGAGACGTCCAAAGGTTCGAAGTTAATGTTGACCCCACTTGGTACTTCCCAACTGAATCTGAATCGCACGAAAACAGCACCGAGTCCTTAGTTATGAGTCTCGTTGGTGATACGAGACCAAGGACAAAAAGCAATTCTATGATGGTCAGGAAAAAACAGAGGAGGAAAGAGGCGCACGGTAGACTCCGCACAGAGAGATCTCCAGATCAAAGAATAGTTACTGTTGATAAAAACGGGCAGGAAATGGATAACTATTCCCGGAAAAAATCTCAAGCGAAAGAACCGAGCAATGAAGAATTGCTTAATTCAGAAAGTTTGCGTTCGCAGTTCCCTTTGGTCGCAATCATTGATGAAAACAGCAACGATGATGCTGTATGGGATGAATTTAAGGTAAGTCTGAAGTAATCAAAAATATTGAACCCTAACACAGTTGTGCTCTTTTATTATTAATATTATATGTATTGTTCTATTTTTCTCTTTATCACCTTACGTTTTTATTATAAAATTTTTTATTTATAAATATAATTCCGAAACACACAGGTTGTAAACTCACCAGATCATGAAACAATTAGAGAAATTACAGAAGATCAGACGTTCGGAGAACCCGTTGAAATGGAAGAAACAGATCAAGCAGTGGTTCAGCAGGACTCAGGACAGGTAAACAAGCCCAACGATTTTTCAGAAGATGATATCTTGAGACATGAAATCAAGGTTGAAGTAGTAGAGGACTATGAGCACCCTCAAATTAAATCAGAGCCCGTAGAACCAGAAACTATTTTACCAGATGTTCCTCCTGATGGGAATGCGAATCCAACGACAGAACAAATTCCGGAGCAAAGTTTGGAATTGGTCAGTATAAAGGAAGAAGAACCAGAATATTTTGAAATGGAAGAAGTACACATTGGGCTACCAGAAAAGCCCACACAAGAAGAAGAGCAAGAACAAATGGAAGAGGATGGAAAAGAGCCAGATGAAGAAGTGTGAGTTCTGAAATTATACTGTACTCAGCACCTATAATATACCATTTGTTTATAGAGCTGAAGAGGTAACTGAACAAAAAATAACGAGAAGTAGGAATGCTGGTTACGATACTATTCAGAAGACATCTATGACAACAAGGTCATCGAGTCGAGTTCAGAACTTAGGAAGAACCAGAAGGTATTACAGTAAAAAGTTTCTTTTCGGAGTTCCTCTAAACTTATATTCATACAGATTACCTCGGAGCACCACACCTCGCACATACTCGGCTTCAAAAAGAGGAGGAAAAGTTGGTCGACCGCCAAAGGCAAGGTAAACATCGAAACGATTACGCAGAAAGGTGATATTCCGTTCCAGTTATTGTTATGTGGATTTACAAGGATTCAAGGTCTCTCTGAAATTTGGTTCAAGCTGCTGAAATGAATTGTGGTCAAATGTCCTGTTTTTGTTGGACAAAATTTGCCTTTCTTTTTTCTCTTTTTTTAAAATGATCTTATTCTAGTTGTGTACAAGTTTAGATAATTTAAGTATGAAGCTATAGTAAGTCCTATTAGTAATAAATGTCATTGCACAAGGAAAATTTAGTTCTCTCCAATTCTTTTAAAAATTTATGTATATTGCAAATCTTGTGATACGACTAGAAATAAAATCCGTTGATCCTTTATGTACTGATAAAACATTTAAAACAAAGGTATTATTTAAAAACACAACCCCTGCCTGAAAAATGATTACACTTACCACTTACTACAGACATTCGACGAGGAATTCAAGTTGAACTTGAAGTCACAATGTTAAGTGACCTCAAGAAGGCAAGATGATGGGCAGCAAACGTTGGAATGATTACTTTTCCGATAATGAAGTTTCTTTAGCTGAAGTTCTACAAAGGTATAGTATGTGAACTGGAATTTGAGTTGCAATGTTTGCAAAGAGGTCAAAGAATTAAAACTCGTTATTTTTCAAAGATCTCAAAGTCACCTGCATAAAATGTTCAGAGAGAGAAATAAAACAAATTAAAACTATTTCACTTACTCTAAAGTCAGTAAAAAAAATTTACAAATTATTTTAAATATACTCCAAAATTGAAGATCTCGTAGAATATTTTGCTTTCTGTTGAGAATTTTTTCTAAAGTATTGGTAAATCTCGAATGAAGAAATGTTTTCACAAAACCAATTTTCAGTGATCAAAATTAGAATTTGATGTGAACAAAAAACCCCAGTAAATATCAAATTTTTTTGAAGTCAATTGTTTCGAATGATATAAGGGCCAAAAATAGGTCACTGATCATAAATACGCATCGAATTTATATTCTGTAAAAGAAAAGCTTGCAAACTTGTATTTTTAGACGAAACAAAATTTACAAAAGCATAAGCTGTGGAAACATATTTTTTTTTAACTACACAAGCTCAGGCGATGATGTTTTGAAAACATTCAGCGTAAAGTGAACCATTGGCAGACGCTAGCTAGCAGACCTGACATTGAAATTATCTGATTTTATTTATCTTTTTTTATTATTACATATTTCACCCTGAGGCTGCTTAGCGGGCGTTCAGCGAAAGCAAATCGTGTTTTTTGGCCAGGTGCCTGAGCACTCGCGATCGCTACGTTTTTCACTAATTCGTCACCAATTAGTTCGAAGCACGCTGCGGGGAAACTGTCGTCGCTCGAAGTTGCAGCGTTGAAACCGCAAAAATAAACTACTTTTTTTCATTATCACTCTCTAATTATTGGGTACACCTTGAGCGCAATGCTTTTAGTAAAACAAGTGCTTGAGTGACTATAACATTTAAAAAGTTCATTAAGTGAGACATTTTTATATGCTATAATAGTGTAATTCAACGTTTTGAGTGTAAAAACAATCCGCAATGAAGTGCCTCTGTCGGAACGAATCGCAAAGGATCCAGAAGAAATTGATCAACGGAGTTAGCCATGTGAGTATTGTTTTTAAAATTCTAATAACTCTTTGAACCCCTTTTTAAAAGTATTTCCTGGTCCCCAATCCCGATTTTAACCCGCCAACATGCCGCGTTGTCGACAAATGGTATCAAGAAGCAGTACAATGCAACGCTTCAGAGAATATGAGGTAAACCAAAACATTATCCTGCGAACCTTTCTAATCTTCCTGGATAATCTGACATTTGTTGTTTTTGCAAAAACAAATTAGCATTGAATTTTGCGTCTCCCGTAAATTTATTTCGAGAAGTATTATTCATTGAATTTGCCAGTTTTACACAGTGCAAATTATTTTTGCACATATCCCGTTTTTATCTTTTAATGCAAGTTGTGTGTCATTTATTTAAAATGTTTGCTCCAGTCATATCTGCCGTTTAGTTTTCTTGCATTTGCCTTACTTCAAATTTTTAGGAATAAGAGTTAAAAATCTTGCTAATTTGAATATTTCCTAATATGAAATTAAAAGTTACAAAATATTTTTATATCTGTTTATCATAAGTATAAAGTTTCTTCTGAATTTATTTTGTAAAACTTTGGGTTAAAATGCGATAGATCATCAAAAACAAACCAAAGTTAAATTAAAATGAGTTTCTTATAAATATGTTCTTGTACTGATCTTCACACAGTTAATTTTACGAACTGCGTACTAAAGAGGTTTTAAGCTTTTAAAAATTACAAACGTCTTTTATTATGTGATGAAAAATATTCGTTTCCAGATTTATGTTAAAACGGTTAAAGCAAACCTAAATACGTTATTAATCTAAACAAATTCTTTTCACTATCTGAGTTTTACTACATATATGTATATGTTTAATGTTGCGATAAAACTTGGTGAAGCTGAATTGCATCAGCGTATCGTATAAGGGAAGTGTCACACGCAATTCAACTTTAAATTACGAAAATACGACATAAATCCCCCGGCAAATTCTAGGTGCTGAGTGTAAAGTTAGTGACTTTCATGATCTGAAGACGTCTTGCTTCGCGCTGCTTCATCTCTTGTAATTTAACTACGATTAAAGAAATCTGTGGGGAATATTGAGGAAGTCGTGTTGTACTCAAGGCAAGAACGAAGTTACGTAAATCGCTGAATAAAAATCTGAAAGCGCCGCACGAGCTCTCCAACTACAGAATCCGTCGTCGCAGTGCCGCCTGTCGCGTCGTGCGGCCCCATTTCGCATATTCAGCGCTATGGCAGCGTTGACAGTTCTGGTCCTCTGTGGGGGTCAACAAATAATCCGCATAGCCAGTGTTTTTGTTAGCTCCGGCTTCTCAGTGCGGAAATGTGCAAATTACGTGCGGACGACGCGGCACCAGTATCTCTTTGAGCGCTACCTGAAAGAACTAAAGATGGATCTAGCGGAGGAGGGAGTCGACCTAGCCGAAGACTTTACGCAGATTCGGAGGCTCAGCGATTCCAGTTTGGACATTGAGAATATTGAAGTCATTGAAGGGGTCGAGGTGGACGTAAGTCAACAAAGTTTCATTAATATTTTAAGGGGTGTTCGGATGGAAATCAATACCTGGACCCGGGAGGGTTTGGGAATACTCCCAAAAATCATCAGACATTTCCTTCAAAACCCGGCACCCTGCTGCTTAATAGTTTCGGCGAATTTATTTTTGTACCGAGGCCTACATTGGTAAGCTCAGGTGTTTTGGTGTACGAGAGTCTGGATCTAGAAAGTAATGAAGTCGCACAAGTGCCACCGCAGCTAATCTTTTTATTATGCAAACTAGGGGGCATCTCGCTCACTTCCTTGAAGACCTTCTACTTTTAAGATAACTTCTCACTCTGATGCGGGATGTTGGTGGCATATGCGATAATAGAACGATTTATAGACAAGAGTTACGTTTTATCATTCTTAGAAATTATTACTCATCGAAAACATGCAATTCATTATATTTCTGAAACAAAAACTTATTCATTTTATTTGTAGATTTTCTTTAATCTACCTTAATTTATTTTAACATCTCCACTCCCAGAAAAGAACGACTTAAAGCATAGCTTACTTCACTATCATTTAGGTCATGGAGAAAGGGTGTGCACAAAAGCCGGGCTGGTTTCAGGAAAAAAGACTTCAAGGCATATCCACTTTATAATGCTTTGTACCTTTTATACAAATTTCGTTTCTGAAAAATTGAAACAAACAACAAAAGTTAATAAAGCATATCTTTTTTTTTTTATATATAGGTACTAAGGAGTTTGTATTTGAGCAGAACGTAATTATATACTATAGTTTATTAACAAAAGTTAAATATTTGTAATTTGGAGGAAATGTTAGTTTTATTTTAACCTATTGACAATAGCTAGAGATTGCGTATTTTTGACTCTATTAAGTGCTAAGTAGTATTTTTACAATACTTATTGAAATGTACTATCCTTTGCGCATTATTACTTGTGTAAAATACAATTCAATAAATCTTAAGTTTTGATTACTTCTACAAAATTTACAGCACAAGAGATAATTACTTGATTACTTGGTAGGTGGGCGTTTACTTAAATTGCACAATACCATCGATCCACTTAATAGTGTATAACATGAGTACTATAATTAAAGTGCATCACGTTCAATTCTGCATTAGAAACTGTTTAGTTAAGTAGTGGAGGTTTATTGAAAGTTGTTTTTTTGTTTAATTTTCCCCCAATGATTATTTCCAGTATTAAGTTTTAAATGAAACCCTTTGTCATTCCCTTTTCTCAACTCAATTCCATTTCTTTTTACCTTGATAGTGTTGAGATTTTGTCACCAGAATTATTTAGAAGAATCCGCTATAAACAGCCTATTGGTGATACGTGAACCCCAGAGTGCGCCCCAAAGTGGCAGTAGGCCGTTCGGCTGTGTGACTGTGTGTTTAATCCATTAACCCCACACGTAGCGACACGCATATAATATTTATAAAATTGCACAGAAATCTCTGGCAGTGTAAGCACGAAATAAAATAAAAAGTGTTCTCCATTTTAGACACATACATTTTTAATAGGTAAAACATATAATTTTTACAATTATACTCTATTATAAGCTTTTATATACTCTTGGATTTAGATAAAAAACAAGCTGTTAGATAAAAACTATTTTTCTAATGCTAGATAATTTTCTTTGAAGCTAGTTCGTGCAAAAATTGCAGTATTATTGCAAATGGTTCCGTATTTGTTTAGTGCGTCAAATAGGTTTATGTTGTTAAACTTGCATGATAACCATTAGGAAGTAAATTATCTTATCAATGTTAAATTTCCTAGAAAAATAATTTATTAGAAGTGTTAGTTTGCTCTAAAGCATGCTTAATCTGTACGAGTACATCAAAACAACCAAGCTAAGATGTCGATTCTACAAAGTTTGTTAAATTTTTTAGTGTACTGACTACGTAAAATGACATCATTAAAATTCGTCTTCTTGTTACGCCACATCGCGATTAACGATGTTAACAATTATTTCCCTAGAAAAAGCATTATTTTGCAGATTTATTTGTTTTTTAATTAGTTATAAACACATTCATACTATAAATACTATATAATGTTTAGCGGTGTAAGTTCATATACTAAATTCTTTATCAGCTCAAGAAATTACAGTTGCAATGAGCACTCGTTTTAAAAGGCGAAGCAACCAATAAAATTGTCTGGACATGGAGATCTTTTCTCATTATTGGTTTTGCGGTTTTGGCGATGTATGATGACATAAGCCAAGAATTTATAGTGTAATTCGCGAGCCAACTTCTAATGAATGAGTAATTTCTCAATTTCTTGCCGGAATCCACGTAAAAGACGATAGGCTGAAGGCTGAATTGCACTTGTGTTGTATTTCGAATGTTTAACTTATAAGCTCTCGATGTTTTCTGAAGCTGCAAAGGTAGCTCGCAGAAGTTCGCTTTCTAATTGATTTGGCTCTGCACCTTCAGATTGAGAGTTTCGTCGTGTTTCTTATCGGTTAAGGTGCTTAGGCGGCCAGGTGGCCTAGAAAACCTTAGATTAGAAATTCACTTTCAACAGCGTAAACAAATTGAGGCAACACGCACGGTGTTGCTGCTCTGGATAAAAGAAAAACTCGTTGATAGTCGTTGATAGTCGGGGTGCGAAAGTAGTGTCTAAGGAACTTTGCGGTGCATGAGTGCAATTTGCAGACTTACACTCAGCCGCAGAGGTTGGCTTTGGTTGTGTAAAGCCAAAGTTTATTTTTCTGTTAAGCTCCCAGTGGGTGTGAGCAGGCGCATTTGCAGCGAGGTGCCGGGAGCTTCGCGTTGGTCGCGCTTTATTACGAGTGCATATTGGAATTAAACGCTACTACAAATTCTCAAGAGCCGATTTCAGCGAATCAATGGCTCCTCATTTAGTGGTGGATTCAGTTCGACAGACTGGACGATAAGATTAAGATTTATGCTGTCCCCGGAGAAGACCCATCGACCTTGCGGGTGATGACTGGACGCCGACGACGACGACGACCACAGCGAAACTATGAGGTCGAGGACTGACGTAGTGCTCCAAAATCGCTGGAAGAAAGAATATTCGGTGGCCAAAACGCTCGCGACCAGCTCGAGATGTGACAGTGTCGCGCCAGAACGTCGGGGGTGATTACCTAAAGTAAAAAGTCCGTTGAAATGGTCCTCATATAAAAGCACTCGTCTTGTGATAAAATGTGATTAAACGCATTCTGTAGACCCCAGAGGAAGCCCAAGACGCTCAAATATATTTCTTGATATCATAGACATTACATATATTTTCTTTTTTCGTATAGTGAAATATTTTATAAGCCAGTTTCCTGGTCGCGTTCGATTTTCCGATATTTGCCGACTTTTGTGCGATTCAAGTGGGTAAAAATTTATGAAGTTCCCTTGCTTAGGTGCTCAAGGCAAATCACATTATTCATGTAACCTGTAAAATCGAGAAACTGTGGAATTGAGCCGTAATTGCGGGACTAAATAGTGTTTAAAATTGAAACTAATGAACGTCTTCTATACTTTTGGTGACAAAATGATGTGCTTACGGAAATTCTGCGACTACTTAATGTTCTGCTCAGTAAAAAAGGAGGAAGGTTTCAATGAGGTCGGTCTTATTAAAAATGTAAATAGAAAAACTCTCTTATCGCCACCACGACTGCCCTCAGCTAACTTTGCGTTGACTGTTTTGCTGGTAAACCCCAGAATTATGTAGGTGAAAATAACCAGCATCCACATATAAAGTAGCTGACACGCGAGGCGTTCTCAAAAGATAAATTTCTTGAGAAACACAATGAAAGCTCCCCACAGGCCCATACATCTAAAACGCCTCTGTGCTCAGTGGGGGATTTGTTTTGATTAAATTCTTATTAATTCCTCAGTTCGGCGATAACCCCGCTGCCCGTGTAGTTGGTGTGTGACTGAGGTATAATACACTATTCAATTATCCTCAATTTGGCCTCCACAAGTGGCACCAGCAATTAATCTTAATTGGTTTCTGTCTCCAAGACGTCTTGTTGCAACATGGAGCTCTGACTGGGGCTAAAGAATTTTATCACCTTTCGTGGCGGGTTAAGTGGAAGATTAAATTCAAGATCTAATTCACTCACCCAAATACGACAGTTTTATTTTCAAATTAATAGTGTGAATAAGCAACAAAGTTATTCAAACACTCCCTTAACACGACTGGATTGAAATAATGTCGTTTTGCATGCAAGGTGTTTTTTTATATCCTATATATAAATATGGGGAACTAAAAATTATATTATATTTATTTCTGTAAGTCAGTTCTATTGAAAATAAATTCGCTTATAAAAGATTTCGGCAATTCTAGGTTCAATAAATTTGTCCTAAAATCCCCTCGAATATTTAATGCTCTTTAAAAAGAACAAATGTATTAAATATTCCATTATTTTCTGGTTATTCGTCATCATTCAGATAAATTCTAGCTTTTCAAAGAGAAAATAGCATCACTATCTTTCTATAATGAATATCCTCCATTCAGACTGTTGTACAAAGATTTTCACTGTTGTTAATTATTATTACGTACTTTTAAAGTAACAAAACTCCGTCATTATATTTTTTATGCTTAAGTACGTGCATAGTCGAAGTGTTCGTAAGTCTTTCTACCTGTTCAAGTTTTTGTGAGCTCTTCTCACATCCAGCCGCATTTTACGATAAAAAGTCGTTTTTGTTTTTCTAAATAAAGCTTTTGTATTTGCCTGTTAAAAGCATGGTGGTACGTTTGCGTTGCGTTTTAAAGTTCTCATATATTTTTCCCTTCAGTTAATTCATCTGTTGCTGTTGTTCTTCTTTAATGTTGGTTTTATTTAATTAACAAGGCTGAGAACATTTTCAGAGCTTTCGGATAAATACTTAAGTAACATAGCGTGTTTGAGTTTTTAAATTTTCTATCAATTTATCATTAGCACAACGCTTTAATTTGTAAAATCGGTTTTCGCGAACATATATTTTCGACACAATTATCGGGCTAGTTAAAAAATTGAAAGCATTAATATGATGTGCTAAACTCTGAATGGCATTTTATACATTATATATTTTTTAGTATTTTAGTTGTGAAAGAAAAATGGATTGTAATCCCAATACATTAAAAAAATATTACTCTCGCCAAATAGTGGTCCTTTATAAGGACTATAAAGATAATGCTCGCGACATTTTGTGTCCACGATATTTACTCATCCATTGGAATAGTGCGAAATTTTTCTACAATTAGATGCTAACGCTAATTTAAAGTATAACAAAAAGCAATAATATAGATAAATGCGCTTAACGCATTATATACCAATAAAATTTTGCGAAATCTCTGCACAATCGGAGAACGGAAAGGGGTTAAATCAGAGGTAGTATGCTTCAATTCTTAAAGCTTATAAAAAGTAGTAGGGTTAATGGAATAATTTTGATTTAAAATTTTATATTGTAGTATAACTTGTTAAATTAATGTTTTTTTCTTACAGTCCACCTTCTACGATAATATAGACCCGAATTTGGTATTCACGAGCAACAACTTAGGTAAATTGCACGAAGGAGTTAGTTTCACCGTGAAAGGACACATTCTTTTAAACTGCGAAAGGTGATCTCCATTCTTACTCTGAATAAATATAAATAATAGTTGAAATTTTCAGATTTTCAGTCAATCTAAGTCTAGACAACCATCATAAAGACATTGCCCTGCACATCAATCCGCGACTACCACAAAATTACATAGTGCGGAATTGTCGGGTGAAAAATGTATGGGGACAGGAGGAAGTCACATCCGCCCTTCCGTTTATCCTTCGGCGTGGAAGCCATTTTAATATTCAGATTCTGATTACCGAGGAAGAGTACCTGATTTCCGTGAACGGCAGGCACTTTGCATCCTTCAGTCACCGACTGCCTTATCAATTAGTAACGTGCCTTGAAGTGAAGGGTGATATCGAGAGAGTTACGATGGAGCGGAACGTTGTGACGGAGTACCCAAACAAAATTCCAGGGTCTGAACCTCACTCGATTGAGACCACCGCTCGACTTGCGCCCTTGACCAGTGATGAACTAATCGAAAACCCCACTGTAAGAGAATCAAAGCATCATTCCCAATTAAATTTATGCTTCGAGTGCATTCAAATGCCGTACTACGGAAGGTTTGTGGACCTTTTTGATAACGGAAAGATGCTGCTCATCGAAGGGCGGGTCAAAATACTGCCGCACTCATTTTTTATTAATCTCCAAAACGGTCACCACATTTGGCCGCACCCTGTTATACCTTTCCACTTCAATCCAAGATTCGCCAATTTGGGCGGGAAGCACGTGATTTGCAGAAACTCCTGGATCCATGGCAAGTGGGAGAAGGAAGAGCGGACTGAACTCAAGGCAGATTTCCTCCCAGGGAATACTTTCACATTAGCCATATTTTGCACGAATACTGCCTACGAAGTATTCCTAAACGATAAATTCATATCGGAGTATAAATTCAGATTGGATCCGAGCCTAGTAGACACCCTGTACATACAGGGCGATGTGCAGTTGAATCATGTTGTACTGCAGGTTGGAAGACCTAGTGAGATGCATCTCGTGTAGAAGTACGCAACTTGGTTTTTTGCAAAATGAATGCGTAGGCGCGCGCATTTTGATGAAAAATTTGTAAGCTGGCTGAGTCTCGGTGTCTGTGATTAAAAAAATGGATATTATCCTCATTAGAAATAGTAAACTGGTGCTTCAGAAGGATACAGAATTCAAGTACTCAGTCTAGAAACTCTTGAGGCTGAGATTTCAGCTTTCAATGCGGATTTTTTCCTTGTCTTGATGAAAAACTAAAATACCGCGGAGATATGAAAGCAAAAGGACCTAATTTTACTTGACTGTGCTTAATTGTATGTATTGTTTTGTTGAAATTTTTATCAGAAAGACAATAATAAAACCGAAGTGTGTTTTCTATAATGCTAACACTGTACCAAACTAATTTTTGTTAGACAGAAATAAATTTGTTCGTTGTTACGATACTTTTTCTTTCAGTTACGAAGTAGTATCATCCGAATTTTGATCAGCTCTGGGTCCGATTGCGAGTATTATCATTTCTGCGAATAATAGCTTGCGGATGTTCGTTTCGGATTCAAACTCCTCTCTTTTTGCTTTAAAACTATCCCGAAATTAAACGTAAAGTAGGGTTCAAAATATTTTTATTATATATTTTATCTCATTTTACAAGCATGCAAATAACCCAGAAATATTTTTTTATTGTATACATATTGATAAACAATCATACAAATAAAAAGTTTACACAAATTAAATTTATTGCGGCCCTTGTAGGTTTGTTAGCTTCTGTGGTAGAACATCTAAATACTGAATACGTTTGACCTCCTGTGAAATATTCTGAAGATGGTAATCCCGAAACTCCTTAAACATATTGGTAATTATCTCCGAATGCATTAACTCATTAGAAGTGCAGCTGTCTTGTGATCTATCGTTTTGACCGGTTTGGCTTTCCTTAGCAGCGTTAACTAAGAAGCCTTCGCCCTTGAACGCTTTCATTTGCGGTATTTCATACTTTGCCTGTTCGCATTTTTGAATGCCGTCGTAAATTACGGACATTATGGTGCACTTCGACTTCTGGAGTTTTACTATATCTTCGTATTTCTTACTTCGCGCAGTATTGCTGGATTTCTTGCTGCGGTTGCTCCTCGAAGATGCCCTAATCTTGGATACTTTTTTGCGGGGTGGAATCACTTTGTCATCGCTAGATTTCACTTGAGAGAAACTAGTGGCCGAACTTTGTTGATTCATATTTTCATTAATGTCCTGGAGTGCGGCGTCTGTATCTTCTTGCATAAGCTTTCCATAGGCGTCGTTCTTGTATTTAAGCTCCAAGTCATGCGACTTCTGGTCACTATTCCTCAACATTTCATGAGCGTAATCATCTGCAGTGAGTGGCCGTCTAGGGATATATTCCTTGTAAGGTCTACGTTTCGATGGTTTTAGAAATTTGTCGAATCTGCTATAGTCCGGCTGAACCGGTTCCGATCTTGTATCCTTGGTGCCACTAGGAGCCATTTGAGCCTTTGCCAACTGTCCAGCGTAGTAACGTTCGTACGCATCGATATAGTGCTCCCGTATAGCTTCTGTGTCGGATTTTGGAGAAGAATGTTTCTTTGAATTGCTACCTTTCATTGGTGCTGGTAGATGTTGTTTTGGTGCGGTTGATTGGGATGGCTTCCTAATGTCCATCTTATAATTCTTCTTAAAATGTTCCTGCAACTCGTCATAAGTCATTTGTCCTTCTGTTTCTTGCGCGTAGTGCTTGGCTGAGGCAGCGGCGTGCCTCTCCTGTTTCATGCGGTCCTCCTTCACCATTTTTTGTAATCGGTTTCGATACTCTTTTTCGGTTAAATTTCGAAGCAGGTATTCTCGCTTGGGCCGCGAAAGGGCGTAGTCGGGGGCTTGTGGGTGGGTGTAGCCCTTAGGTTCCGGCTTGTAATAGGTCAATTTATCTCTGACGGCTGTGCGCCTGTAGTCCCCCACCTCGTAGTAAGCAGATGGTCTGTTCTGGAGCGCCGCTCTCGCTCCATAGCTACAAGGGCCGTATTTTGGCACCCCTCCAACCGCACCCTGTGATATTAAAATATGGTTTACGTGTGCTTTAATTAATAAAATAAATTAAATTTACCTTAGGTAGCCTCGTCGGCTGCAAGAAGCTCTTAGTAACGTCGTAGTTGCAATATTCTTCCTCGGCGTAGCATTCCACAGGAAGCGCTGACTGATCTATGTCCTGACTATCTCCAATGGGGTACTCGCCTTCCTCCGTTTGGTAATCGGCGTAGTTTTGATCCGCTTCTGTGTCCTTTAAGGACATATTTGAATATTCATAACGAGAGGCATACCGATTATCGTCATTTGATCGATACATCTTTTCTTCCATTTTGCCCCTTATAAGACGAAAATAAACAAACCTAATTAATTTCTATGTAGCTTTAAAGGATGCAACGTATAATATTGTGATAGCAAAATTGCTGTTCTGTCAACATAAAATTTCCACGAAATTTGGACGTCCGTTAATTTTATTTGCAAATAAACGAATGAAGCTCAAGAAGCACACTGCGATCTCGTATAACATTTAGATTTGCAAGTGCCTCAAACGAACGGCTCCTTTGGTATATTTAAAATTTAATATACTACGGTATAGTATTTTTTTTATGCAGCTTTAAAAAAGTTACTGGCCAGTAGAGATTTTTACAAAAAAGCATAGTGAGTGGGAAGAGCTTTTGCTTCTCATATGACCTGCTTTTAAAACTTTTTTAGGTGATTCGCTTGTAGGCTCGTTTTGAGGCGCTTTAAAGCGAAATTTCGTAAAAATGTTTCACTTTGAATTCAGTCGCTATTATCATAAGATGACTTACGTTCCTGAAAATTAACCGTCTGAACAGGCACGTAGTGTCTTTAGATAGTCTAATATGAAAGGACATTAAAATCGTCCAATAGGAACTCCTAGGCAATTTAAGGCAGTCATACGTTATAAATTTTTATGTTGTACATTTGAAAAAAATTGCGCGCGCTTTTTTTAAATTTTCGCTCTCCAAAATGCGTTTTTCTTGCACTCTTTTTGGTGTCATAGGCTTGGATGAGTCCAACATGTAAAACGAGGAAATAATAAGAGAATGCTTTAAAGGAAATTTAAAGTAAGCGAGACATTTTTGTATTCTACTGTACAAATAAAGACCATGGTAGTTTACACAAAAGCAAATTACAGAGTCCCTCTATCAGCTGGTTGCCATTGGAACCCGCGGATGTTGGCAATGCCCCCCTTATCACTTGTCGCTAGGAGGCTGTCATCGCGATTGCAATTGGTGCGAATTGCTTGCAGTGGGCTCTCTTTTGCGACTGCAGTTCGTTGCTAAATACAAATTTAACCAGTGACTGGTGAAACTCCCAGTGATCGCCCACCTCCCCCGCGCCGCCCGCAAGTCGAATTTCTCCAGTGATTTGGCGCTAAGGCTCCTCCAACCGTTGAAATTCCGCTGGGCGACCTTCAGTCAACCTTCGCTTCACGTGTGTAATCAATACAAAAATCACACTACAGTGGGAAAATTGCAAATAGGCGCTCAGCGCAGGGGCCCCGTTCGTCCCCACAGCCGGAGGAGGCGAGGTGCGATCCCCTTGGAGCGGGCCGCCGTCGCGGAGTCGCTCCGCCGCCGCTGCACAAGGGGACCCCAGCCGCGGCACGCTTCAAACGCGCCGACAACGACGCCGGGCAAAGTGAATGCGTGCAGAGGAGGCCCGCTGGAGGAGAGCCGCGAGCCGCGAGCGGCGAGCGAGTGGATTTTCGGTTTTTCGCGAACGTGAGGAGCGTATAAAAGTGTTTGATAGCCGCGATGACATTTAGTCGCGCTTTTAATTCCGTCGCAAGAAGTGTCAATTCCGCCTCCGGTGAGGAAAGTGCAGTTGCTCTAAAGTGGGACTCCGCGAAGTGCTCCTCTGGCGAGAACTAAACCGGTTTACTTGGTGATGAAGTTTTGAGGATAAGTTCCTTCGGTTATTTTTAAATAAAAGCCAGTGCTTGAATACTTGGAGACTATGTCCGACCGCGACTTGGGCAGCCACTACGACTGCGGCTACGTCGGCCGGAGTCGCTTCAACCAGAACGGAGTCGTCCAGCCTCTGCTCACGGGTAAGTCCGAGCCGAGGGCCCCTCGATGACGGAATCGCCCGTTTCGCTGTCACAGCGTCGGCGGTCGGATTATGTCAGCCGTTGCGACGAGTCGAGTTCCGGTCATGAACCTCTTGGACTGCATTCTATTTCTGCCCCGCTGTCTCTCGAATGGTCTTGCAGGGAATAAGAAAACAACGACAATTAGGCGCTGCGTTGAACCCTCGGGAATCTGTCCCTCCCGGAATTTGTGCACGCTGCTTCTTGCACCGGGAGTTTCTCGGGTTAATTGCGTCTGGCGGCAGCGTTTATTCCCGCCGGGCAGATACGCGCGCTTTTAGCTGGGGCCGAGCTAGGTCCTTGGGCAGCCTCTCTGTAGTCGCTGGAGCTCGCTTTGCCGCCTCCATAAAAAACCTGCTAATTGCGTTTAAAACGCATATCGCCGAGCTCTTGAATCAGCAGTTCTCCAGCACTCTTCCTAGCTTTAATAATTACAACAATTACGTCATCATAACCCGATAGTGGCCTATGCAAAAACCGCAACAGGCTGCAAGCTGCATATTTCCGAGGGGCGTATTAATGACTTTTAATTCATTCTCTGAAGGATTCGAATTTCTTTAGGATTAAGCCAATTCATTACAATTGGCAGAAACCTGAACCACTAGCTATTAAGTCTGCAATATTTGATTCTCACATTGTTAAGTGTGATTCATAAAACATAATAAATTGTATTCAACCAAAAACAATTTTATTAATGAGCTGGTAGGAACTGTCTGTTTATTTAAATAAATACAATTAAAAATAATACTAATTATTTTTCCTTTCAAGTACATATCTTTAAAATTAAGTACTTTAAACCCCCCTGTTCCTCTTCTAAAATTCTGGTGATGATTTCATTAGAACTCCTATTTAAAATTCCAATGAAGCAACACAAGTGAGAGGGGAAATTAAACTCTATTTATTTGATTGCTACAAAACTTTTCACACAGCATATGTACATAAATTCGCTACAATATTTAAATGAGACCATAAAACATATTAAAGCAATAATGCGACTACTGCTAAAAAAGGAAATATTTCAGCAGTAAAACAGAATGCATTTTTAACTAGAATCTAATCACTACGGAGAAATTTTGCAATAACGTAGAGATATCGGGTTATAAAAGTAGAATCAAATGCCTTCCACCGCAAAAAAATTTGAATGTGAATAGAAATAAAATTCATTCAGAGAGCGCTGAAATGCTACTGAAAATAAAAAGCGCAAAGGCTTGCGCCTCGCGCTCGCCTGAGTTGCGTAACAATTTATGCAAATTATGTTCTTTAGAAAGTATTCTAGCAATAATGTTATTATTTTATTATGCTATTAAAAACAAATTTTGGGCAGTGGCAAAAAGAAGTTATAGCAAATAATTGGAACAATGTCAGGAAAAAGTGCATAAATATTGAAATAGATAATTCTGAATTGAGATTCACTTTCTTTATAAAAAGAATTTTCGTGGGTGTCAACGACCTAGACAGAGTTATGTATCTCCTGAACTTGGCAATAAATAAGCACTTTGGGCATCATGAAAAGTAAAATTATTGTCGTCAGTCGTGGTGTAAAAAAATTCCACATGATTTCTTTTTTCAACTGAATAACCTCCTGGCCTAATTGGCATTTAATTTAAGCGAGCAATTGATGATTATTATAAGTATTTTCGGATTTTTTGGTATTTAGTAAAATAGTGATAATATCAATTTTCATACATTTCTTATCTTCGATGTCCATCTTTTCTAGGGGTTCAAAAGATGAGGTAATGTCTTTATCTCTTATTTTCCTATTTAAATTTCGAAGTCGATTGTCAACGTATTTTGATAGTAGATGATAAGATAAATGTTGAAAATTCTTCTATTACGATATTTCCGAGGAATTGATATACATATATACATATACATTGTTAGAGTTACAGAAGCAGCAGGAGAACGCATCCAAAAACAATTAAATTTATTTAAAGTAAAAATAGCATCTAGTACATAAATATTGCTTATCTTTTATCTACTCTGGTTTCAAGGATGTCTCGTAAAAACAAGTCCACCTGCCAATAAGAGTAAACAATCCGCAAATTCATTGAGCAATTTTCTGTTCATCAATGCGTTTAAACTACGATTAAATTCAACGCAATTTTTTATACTAAGCATTTTAATTTGTTTTCTTTTGCGCAATATTTATTTACTTAAAACTTCTTAACAAACGGCAATACACTGCTCCAGCTTAACACTCTGCTGTATTCTGTTAGTTTTCTGTAATTTTAAATAAAACATTAACAACTAATGTTTCCCGTTGACAACCCGTACGAGATAAGATATCTCCCTAGTTAATTTGCGTAAACAGATAACTAAGAACAAGTGGTCATCATTTACTTTGTCATTTTGACTTGCTCATAAATAATATAAATATTACAAACAAATAGCGTGATTCAGTATGAGTATGCAGATAGCAATGCATTTTTAAATTTCCTTGAGTGTAATTTTTTTAGTATTTGAAAAATCATCGTTGCGATTAAATTGGCAGAGTTTTTTTCTTCAAAAATATTTAAGATAAGCCTGTTTCTAAGCTTAAAGTTTTTAAAAACGTATTTTAAAGACTTAGCAGCTTATTTGTTGAGAAAACGGTTAGCCTATAGTTGCTGTCACCTTTTAGAATCATAATTTATAAAGATAAAAATAAAGCCTCTATTCACTGATAATTATGGGGCTATTATTGAATTTAATGACCAAATTACGTGATATCCGTAAATAAAATAAATAATTAAACACTTATATTTAAAGGCTCTGTTTTTCAATTGTTAAGTTGGTATAATTGACAGAATATAAGAAGAATTTTTAAAGTATTTATATGTTTAAGAATGAACATGAATTGTACCCGTTGTTTGCAGCATCTAAAAATGCATTCAGTAAATAAAACAGAGAACTGACTGTTGTCTGGCATTTTAGTTCGTATTTCGCAAATATTTCGTATCGAATCAAACATTTCATCCCTCTTAATGCTTCATTACAACACCCTTTTCGCTTCATTGAATTTAAAAATGTGTTTGACCTTGTCTCCTCTTGGCTACAGATCTCTATCAAATAACAATGTCTTATGCATACTGGAAATCCGGCAAAATGGAAGATCAAAGCGTGTTTGACCTCTTCTTCAGAAATAACCCCTTTCATGGAGAATTCACAATATTCGCTGGACTGGAAGAATGTTTAAAATTTCTTGAAAATTTCCATTACTCCGATAGTGGTGGGTATATTTATGTGTATTTATTAAAAAATCATATCTAGATATTGTACATCAAAGTGACGATAAAATATAAAATCAATTTCCTTGCATCACAGACATTGAATATTTGAAGCGGACGTTACCTGAAGGTATTGAAAATGAATTCTTTGAGTTCCTTCGGAATTTGACGCCTAAAGATGTGACGCTGTATGCAATTGATGAAGGATCTGTTGCTTTCCCTCGGTATATTTACTATGTTTTTGTTGTATTTCATTTTTAATTCGTTTTTATAGTGTTCCAATAATTAAGGTGGAAGGACCATTAATTATAGCTCAACTCCTGGAAACGACACTTTTAACATTGGTTAATTATGCAAGGTAAGTTAAAACACGTATTCAAGCAGATAAGCATAATTTAAGTGTTATTTAATATCCCATCATCAGCATTCGAAAAATAACTTTTATAAATATCTTTAATTAACTTCCACAATTTTTCTAAAGATTAATTAATTTAACGAGTCTTCCATACAAAAATATTCTGTCTACGTATACACTTTAATTACTCAATTATAAGAACATTAACTTATAAACTGCAGACAAATTGAGGTAACTAGGGGTGTGTATCGTTATCTGTTGTTTATCAATTTAAAACAATTGTACAACTGTTGAGTTGTAATTAGTAATGATGACTTAATTCTGAAATCGAGTTGCTATAGTTAATTTGCCTTCTTCTTCATTTGTTTTAATCACATGGCAAGTTTCCACATGTTTGTAAATTCTTATTTTGAATTAATAAAATAATAGCGTTCTCATTTTGTGTTTTTATAATAATACAATCTAGAATGATTAATAAAATATAAACCAAAAATAAACATTTTTTTCCAGTCTCATGGCAACAAATGCAGCGCGTTATCGAATGGTAGCTGGTAAGAATATAAAATTGCTCGAATTCGGTTTGAGGAGGGCACAAGGTCCCGATGGAGGCTTGTCGGCATCAAAGTATTCATATATCGGTAAGTATCAACATTCATCCTTGATTTCTTTTATAGTTTTCGATTTCGCGCCCTTGGCTGATAATCGTAAACGATTTAACACATTCTCAAATGTGTCAATTACAATCTTTGGGTATATTTGAGAAGTAGTTTACTAGTTCAATATAAAGGGTTCGTGTTTGAACTTCGCCAGAGCCCTCAATCAAAAGTTAGCGTTTTCCCTTCCAAAATGTGCATGTCCTCCCATGAACTGAGCGATTTACATTTCGCGAGTTCGACTTTCGTAGTCCTTCCCTGTCGTACGAGTACGAGGGGAGCGTACGATGTAAATGCATGACACCGCTCAGCAGGCAAATTTCTACATTATTATTTTTTGTTTTGAAAAGTTTCATTGAAACTTGACGAAGAAGTTTTTAATGATTTCGGTTACTAATTGCCGCGAAAATATATGGTGCCTACAAAGTATCTTGCACACGATAATTAGCATACGTACTACATTCACGGAGAAAAGGAGGTATCCTTCCTCCTGGACATTCACAGGCACAAAAACGCGAAACAATCATCCGTTTCAATTCAGCTGTTGGTGCCACCCGGTACCATCCATCTGCAAAATGTTTATCGTGTTTCCCGATAACTTATTTACTGTTACTGCTGTTTAGGTGAAAAAACATCTTTAGCTGACACGAATTAAAGGATACTGGTTCCTTTTCGGTCTCTTACGTACTTCTGTAATCGATGCCAATAGCTTTAAATTGGCGTAATTTACCTTTTTAATCTTTGCTAAGGTAATGCTCCAATTTCATTCGCCGCTGTCTGTTAATAAATTTCGTGAAGGTACGTACTAATTAATTGTTTATTGATTTTCATTGACTGTAATTGTAAATGCTGAATTATTCTATGCTGCATAATTTTCGCGACTGTAATACTATAAATAGAATGCCCCCGGTGTAAAAGCCTTTTTACGGAGTAAAATGATTGTTGTAATTCCGGAATATCACAACTTCGGAATTTCATCCCTTTTCCGCTTTGCCTTTGACTGGCATTAAATCCATTACAATATTCATAATAATAATCATAATTCTAGGAAATTATTTAGAGCACTAATGACTACTAAAATCAAAATTGTATAATACTATACAATTATAACACTATGTAAAACACAAAACGGTTTTGTCCTCGATTTGCATTTCTTTTAATTGCTAAAGAAAGCAGTAATAAGAGTAATAAGTTCCGTATTTACTAGTATTACATACTGCTCCTTCATTAAATGTCGGTATTAAAATATAAATTAAAAAGAACATAAAGGCATTGATTTTATTGACATGAAAACAATAAAAGTTTTTGTTATGTATATTTCTAAATATTCTACCATGTGGATCGCAGTTTATACAGTAGTAGTTCTTCATGTTTTTTTTCTTCAGTACAAGATATTTTGTGTAATAGCCAACATGTGCCTGCATGTCAATTGAACTTGAATAAAAGTCCACGTTTGCCATAAAGAAAATTCACACAATGGTTATGGATTCGATTGCAGAAACAGAGCCTTCAGAAAACCGATTGGCAAATAAATAGGCATGAAAATCTGTGGTGGACGTATTGCTATATTATTTTGGAATAATTCCTATTTGAAGAACTTTGGAGCGCATGATGTGCTTCACGGAGCCACTCTTCTTGTGGCGGTCGTAACAGTTGCCAGACATGCAAGGACCATGAAAACGGCATATGTACCAAGGTTAAAATTCACATCCAAACGAAACTGTTTACTAGGATTCATGAAAGTAGTAGCCTTGATCTCCCTACCCAAAAATACATAGGCCCCAAAATAGTTCGATGGTGTCACTTTTTGGTTTATGTCCCTGCAGACGGAAAATTCCATCAGACGGTTTACTTATTGTTAGTAACGGCGAAATAGGACACCTTTGACGCACGTTTTGTTCTGGAACAAGTCGATAGTGATTGAATCAATGAGAATAGCGTGTCATGTGCGGATGATTAGATGTAGCATAAACCGCTTCCCACATCCCTGCACTTTTGGAACGATGATTAATTTTGTAAAATCCTTACCAGGTGGTTTCGATGGAACCTCGAACGTGTTGGCAGGGAAACTGTTTAACATACCCGTGAAGGGTACACACGCCCATGCGTACATAACGTCGTTCACCGGCATTTCTGAGCTGAAGACCCGCATGCTGAGGCACAAGACAACTGGTACGTATGCAAACTAACTTAGACCCATCGATCCACTCAATTCGAACTAGGACCTGATTGAACTATTTTCTGATAATTTACATGTAACCCACCAGGGATCATGAAGGATTTGCTGGAGCACGCAATAATGCACCGTCACAGTTTGTCCCACATTTTGGACATTTCGACGGAGGAGTCGAGCGAGGGCGAGCTGGCTGCCATGGTCTCGTTCGCAATTGCGTTTCCTGATGGATTCATGGCCCTTGTCGACACGTACGATGTTAAGAGGTATTCCGCTTTTAGGCAAAATCTCTCGGATTTTAGACGCACACAACAATTATCGAGAATTTTGAAAGTATAGCGCTCGTGTTGTGTTTAGGTGCAATGTTATTTCTGTAGGATTGAGTTTTGGTTTTCAGGTTTCGTTCTAACGTTTTTGTTCCACTGCTTTTCATTTCTGTTTGATTTTATTCAAATCGTTTAATTTAAGGAACATTTTTAACTTGTTTACTGATCGTTAAAGATTGCACGATATTCAAATAGTTGAATATTGATTTGGTTTTAAAAGTTACGATATGCTTTCTTACCTGTTTAGAGCAATGTTATTCAGCAGGACAGTTTCTTCACACGGTAATTTAGTAACTGTTTTCCTGTTTAAGTAATGCTGTACAATAGTTCTCAATTATTTGATTTTATCGGACAACGAGTAACAAAGTTTTAGATTTCTACCGCTTGCCTTTCAATTTTTTAACAGATCGATCAAGCACTTTAAGGTAAAAATTATATTGCAGTTACAAGTTCTATTTACAATTAATTAATTATTCACACTGACTTTAGATATATGGACAAATTTTGATTAAAGATAAAGTGCTCGCAAAGTTCACAACAAATATTTCAAAATGGCTATAAATTACATCCAAAAGGTTTTCAGGTATAGTGACAGCTATCTATTATGTCAAATAGAGTGTTTAGTCTACTAAGCTTAGTAAAATGAAAATTTAGGTGTTCTTATCTTGAGTAACGTCAGGATTTTATAATTAATTGCCTCATTTCAAAAAAGAAACGTTTAGACAAAATTCCAGTTTTAACATTTAAAAGTTCTAATTACAATTCAAACAGAAGTTGTTAATAAGATTATTAAAATGCCAATTCATAACATAAAGCACAAAATAATAATTATTTTTTCTTATATAATTGAAGTTAGTAAATACCCCATTATAATTAAATCAATTGCGGGAGTGCGTTATCCATTATATATGTTCTGCTTTATTTTTTATTTTGGTTTCTTTAAACAATTCTGTTATTTTACTTATTCAAGTAAATTTTTCACAGCAATATTATTCCGGAATGCACTAAAAATATAAAAATGATAAATGGTGATTCCAAGGAATGCCGAAAAAATGGAATTAAATTGAGCGAAAATACATATAGAGATTACAACTATAACAATTACAGGGAAAATGGATCACTTAACGAAAATACCAGTGAATATATTGAAAATGGATTTGATCATTGTCCAGATATTGTTGCATCTCACGGTAGATTTGACCTGCTAAGATGTGTCGGGAAGTCATTCAGGTAAATCTGACAAATTCCAAGCAAGTTAATGTTAATTAAAAACAAATGCATGAACCAAAATACATCTTCTACTTCGTCTAAATCTACTGCCTTATATTTTTTATTTACTAAATAATGGCATCTACATTGAGCCCCCTTTGGTTTTGCTTTTCATTTTGTCCGCTAATTTTTGGATTAATTCCAAGAACAATAAAAAATGTACATACACTGGATTGGTTGCAATCAATCTATTTTTATAAGACTACTTCATTTTAGGAAGAATACTAAAATACCATTTTTAATGGAACAGTGAATGCGGTTGCTTGGTCATATTTTCCATCAGTGTCCTTTTATTCACTTTTTTTTGTAATTTATCCATGTTTCTAGGTTCCATTTGTTAAATACAACATTTCACATCGTTATGGAAACAAAATGTGTTTTGTATACATTTTTCCGAATATTATTGTTTTTAAGTTTCATAATTTCCCATAGCTTTCTTGCTTAAGTCGTCATCAGTGGACCTATTCTCTTCTAATAACAGCGCAACATGGGTCAGTGAACACCGAAAATCGAAAATTATTTGTGTATCACTCTTGTTACAGACGATATTTGAAGAGAGGACTTTTCTCTAGAGTTTACAGATATATAAGAATTATTTTTTCATGTATCCGTAAAAAAATCACAAACACCGTATTAATTTTTCTAATATTCTGAAAGTGATTCGCTGTTACTGCGCAGTGCAAAAACCTAAAAAAGTCTTTATTACATAGTTAAAAACCGTTTGATCAGTAATCGATGATATAATGTATTAAGAGGAAATTATAAGTCCTTTAATCCTTTATAAGTTTTGTACCGCACTTTATTTTGTTTTTTAGTTTTCGGTATTTTTCTAAATCAAACTGAGCCGCATTTAAGTTGTATATACACTGCTAATTTTAGGACAAAATTAAATGTCCGATTTAGTGAGGCTATTAAGTTATTTACGATGTCTAATCTTTAATTTTAAAGCTAATTTTGTTTTTAAATACTTCTCTGATTTCCTTACCAACTTACTTTATGGTATTGTATTGCCCATTTAAATGATGAAAACATAATGTAGCATTTACAAGCTGTATTAAAACATTTCCTTTTAGTCCTTTCAAATATCAAATCTTTAAAATTGTGAGTATCATTGCTTCTGCTTTATAAAAGGACATTCCTACAAATGTACATACAAACACTTCATTAAGTCTTCTTGGTATAGATTTCCTGTTTTAACTATATATGGCATGAATCATTTACTTAACACCCACTCCCATCTGCAATCCATATGTCTGTTATTTTTCTGTTCTGTATTTTATATTTGATTTTGTTCTCAGCATCCCAAGTAACATGACTTCCCGGCACTTGGCAGAGGTATGTAACATGAATAAAAAAATTGATCGAAGAAAAACAATCTTTTTGATTTGAGTGAATTTTCTTTTGTTGGACACATTAAAAACGCCATCATTAAGCTAAATAACAACAAAAGGTTTTAATTGTTTGTCATGATTTTTTAATCTTTGTCTCAGAATTTATTTAACAGCAACACCTAGATTTGTCCGAGAGAGCACTGCATGGCTTATTTAACTCGTGTGACCATTATTACATTACACCCATTTTTCATAGCGAAATAGTTTTAAGTAGTTTTCGATTGGTCTTATTGGCAATTTAGCGCTTTTTGTTTATAATTAAAAGAAAAATCGTAGACGTAGATATAGGCAACAAATTTGGACAAAATCATGCGTCACCACAAGTATTCTTTCCAGATAAAGTATCAATTTAGTCTGTAAAGTATCTATTCCATTTTTAATCAGTTACATACATATGTGTGAAATTCAAATTTTCAAAAAGTATTCCTTTGAAGCAAAAATTATTACATCACTTCTCTGACCATCACGTATCATATTTGAAATTTTCGCTAAACACCTCTAGCAGAATAATTAGATTTGTTGAATCTGCTATACAAAAAACCCAGTAGTTATAATTAATCGTGCAATTAGTTTGATCTGAAGAACGCAATTTAACTCTCTTCTAGGAGTGGCCTACTTAACTTTAGTGCTGTTGCGTTAGCCCTTAACGATTTAGGATACAAAGCTGTTGGAATCCGGATTGATTCCGGTGATTTGGCCTATTTATCCTGTCTAGCACGTGAAACGTTTGAAAAAATCGCTGAGCGTTTCAAGATTCCGTGGTTTAATGCACTAACAATTGTTGCCTCAAATGATATCAACGAAGATACGATTTTAAGCTTGAATGAACAAGGACATAAAATTGATTGTTTTGGAATTGGAACACATTTAGGTATATGATGTTATTTTAATATGTTTTTATCTATCTAATTTGATATTTAATGTTTAGTTACGTGCCAGAGACAGCCAGCATTGGGATGTGTCTACAAACTAGTGGAGATCAACGGACAAGCGCGAATCAAATTAAGTCAGGATGTGGAGAAGGTCACTATGCCTGGGAACAAAAATGCTTTTAGGTAAGTCGTTTTCTTTTTTCGTAATTTTTAAACCATGCAAATTAATTAACGAAATCCTTTTTTGTACGCATCTTTTATTAGGTTATTCAGTGCTGATGGACACGCTTTAATTGATTTATTGCAAAAAGTGACTGAACCCCCACCGGAAGTTGGACAAAAAGTTCTCTGTAGGCATCCATTCCAAGAGTCTAAGCGAGCCTACGTGATTCCATCTCGAATAGAACCTTTATACAAAATTTACTGGCAAGATGGAAGGATTTGCCAACCAATACCAACCCTAGAACAAGTTCGTGGAAAAGTACAAACGTCTCTGAAAACGCTTCGAAATGACCACAAAAGGACCCTGAACCCAACACCCTACAAGGTAATTTTTACAATAAATGCTAATTACAACGAAATATTAAAATTGGAATCTTTCTAAACAGGTTGCTGTAAGCGATAATTTGTACAACTTTATTCATGACCTTTGGTTGCAAAATGCACCTATTGGCGAATTGTCATGATCGATATAAGCAGAGAACACGACGTGGATATGGTTACCTACCGGTATTTGGGGCAAATGGAAGACTCCTTTGCCACTATATATTTTTGGGGAGCAAACCTTAGGATTATCTTCGTTAAGAAGATAAATATTTGTTGATTCCTAGAATAAGTGGAAGTGGAGTGTTTAGTTAATATCAGAAGATCATCCAGGCTTCGCCATCGGCTTTCACTGTTCTTTCGTGTACTCTCAGCGTCTAGCGTAAGCCTTCGAGTTATTTCAGGGAAAGCACAAAGTTCATTGCTCATGTATTTTTTTTAAATCGGGTAGTAACGAGGTGCCTTAAGTTCTGAAAAGTCTTAGACTTTAATCAACTCTTAGTATAATAAATCTAAAGCTTTGCACTTAAGTTTATGTTTAAATTCGATGTTCTCGATTTCCATTAATTTTTCATTTTTCAAAATTTTCCTTTGCCTAAGTTGATTAATAATCTGAGTGTTTTGGTTGTAGAAACAAACTTGTATAGTTCAGGTAAAGATTTGCGGAAAATAACACTTAAGTGTTGCTGATTTCTTATTGTTATTTTTTAAAATCAAGCACATTTGTAAGTACAACTGATTGGTTTCGAAATAATTATAAGTAAATTCCACTAAATCATAGTAGCGACACTGTTAAATCAATAGTTTACTTACTATTTTGTCCTTTTATTGCCGATCTTTGTGGCGATGATGTTTCTAAAATCAAGGCCTCGCAATAAGAGAATGTGAATATCTTCTTGTCTTGTCCTAATTAGCATTCCTGGAACGTTTATTGGAAGGATTTTGCTGAAAACTACTTAAAATAATAATAAAATCTTTTAAAACTATTTTGAGATTACTTATAAGAGAAAGCTTTGTTGCACCAAGCAAATGTTGCTGGTCATTAATTTAGTTTTAGGAAATAATGCTATTTATGTGACTATTTTACGGTGGTCTTTTTGTATTTTGTCAATTTATATTTCTTTAAACCAAGCCATCAAATAAATTGCCTGAAAGTTGTTACTGTCCCTACCTTTTATTCAAGTTTTTCACACTTTGTGTTTTACTTCTTTGTTTGATATAATGAACACGTTATCCTCGGTATGACATGTGGAACAACGGATCCGTCGTTGTCCTTTTTACAACAAATTTGAACAATTTAGTTTTCCTCGATAATCGTATATTTTCAACTTTATGGTAATATTTTATGGTCATCAATTGAAAATAAAAGTCTAATATCATTTAATTTATGATTTTCACATTTATTAGGGCGGGTTTTAATTTACAATTGACTGGACTCTGAGAGAATTTCATTTAAATTAAGTTGTACTTCACAAGCATTTTGTTCTGCTGTTTCGAGACATATATCTGCATCTAAAGTGTTTCTTGGCGGGGATGTATAAATAATTTCTTTTTCCTTCTTACTATACACCTAGAAAGCAAATTATAATCAAAACAAATTTCAAATATTCACACAAAAAATAAAATTACTTTATAAGCAATAAAGGAAGCAATAATCATAATAAGAATTGTAAGACACCAGGTAACTAAGATTGAGGATGACCTATAACAGCTTTTCTGCAGAAAAACTCTTTCAACGAATGATGGTTCCGGCAGAATTGCATTAAACATTTTATTCTGGCGAGCACGACATAGAAGTTTACACCACGCGTGATATATCAAATTTCCGGGGCTTACATAATTACACCAATTCCGAAGAATTTGCATGTTACCACATCCGGTTAATGCACAACCAATTTTATTGAAAATGAGGTTCATAGTTGAAATATTATACTGCTATTTTTGCTATTTTGGCCACGAAATATGATGGAAAACTGAATGTAAAGTCGGAGCATACTAATAACATTCAGTAGGCTTATTTATTTTCTACAAATTTTATAGTTATGTACAGTGAACAAATTATAAAGTGGAATGATTTCATATATTAAGAATTTCCTCAACGGAAATTTACGTTAACTTTAAATTTTCTGAAAAATAAAATATTCAAGCTTCTTACAAATCACTGTTGAGTTTATTTAAACAAGTTTTTCAAGACGAGGATTCTTGCTAACCAGTTATAATACAAAACTAATTTCTAATAATAAAAAAACTAGTTTTGATTATATAACTTTTGTTAAACAAGGCAGATAATTTTTAAAAAGAAACTCTTGATTTTTATAGTTCAGCTTGTTGAGTCAGTTTCTTTCCGAATTGCCTAACAGGCACAAAATATCAATACTAACATTTAAGTTACGAGTCTCATCGTGCCTGGCAGCACTGAAATCGCATTTCAATTAGGTTCTATGCAGCTCTTGGAGGAGTGCGGAGACTTGGCGCTCCGATGACGCCCAATCTCTCCACTGTGAGTGGAGTTGTCAAAACCGTGGAAACGTCTTCAATATTCCCGTAGTGTTTTTCGTGTGTGCGTGTTTTTTACCAGCGACTGATCGGTTAATAATTTGTTATTTTCCGCGGAATTATCGTTAAAAGTGCTTCCGCGCCGAGGATTTGAGCGATATTCCCTCAGTGATACTGAATTAAGGTGAGTCTAAAGCTGCTTTAATTTAGGAAAAGCGACCCAATCCCAGATGGAGGAGACCCTTTCTAATTTGTTTACGATTACCGGCGTATTTACGCTGCATTTTCCGGGGCTCCAAAAATAAAGAAGCTCTACAAGGACTTCTGCTGCGGTCTTTCAGCAATGTTTAATAATATTGATGATATAAGAAGACCTCCCAAAAAGCAGAGTCTCCGTGACTCACAGAGTGTGACTCCATTGGCCAGCAGCGCTATTTATTTTTAGCCCCCTAGTCTTGTCATCGCAGGAACCGAAGTCAAGATAGAGCCCCTGTTGCGGATCTAGATAGCATTCATAATCCAATTTTACTAAAAAACAGATTATCTTATCTGTTCCTGCAGACGGCCGAAGCGGCTCACTGAGAAACTGCAAAGTAAGCCGCCGCGGTGCTAACGAGCGCATTCAGTTCCAGTTATGGTTAAACGAACTGTGACTGACCTCTCTAGCGCCGCTGCAGTTGGTGGAACTTTCTATCTAGAACACCGGTTCCTGCCGACTTTCAGCCCCACGGTGGCTAAGCAGAAGAATTTTTCTGCAAATTGTTGCATTTCAAGCAGGAAGTGTCGAAAGCCACCCGAACGTTTCTACTGAAACTGCTACTTTCGCTGCTGTCCTCTATTTTTAGCAGTGCGTAAATTCGACTTCAAGATCGTCTATTATTAGTAAATCATTAATTTCTCTCCACCCGAAACAGCGTCAGAAGAGCAGTCATGAAATTGCCGATGAATTAATTGAAATCGTACCCCAAAACTGATAAGCCCCCACTGCGACTTTGAAGGTAGTTGATAACGCTCGCCGCATGAGTAAGCCCCGTGTTTGTTGTGATTCATGTGGAGCCTTCAAACCTGTTCGCAGAATTGTCTCTTTATATAGAATTTATCAACTTTCGCAGAGGTTTGAGGTCAAATTATGATGCTGCGACTCTGATTAGTAATTCAGCGATGGGATGGGAGCGCTACGACATACTCTTTGTAACTTCATTTACTTTGTCTCAAGCAGAACTAATTGAATTTCTGTAATATAAGAAAAATCTTGTTGGACATAATCATAAAAATTCATACTGACAAACTTATCAATTATGGAGCAATGGAATACTCTGACAATGGTTTCGTAGGCCCACAGCTAATAAAGGAAATATTAGCGGGAGCTGGGACTGTTCGAGGAGAACATTGAACTATTTCATGGCAAGGTTATGAGGGGAAATATGAAGCACCTGGATCCGGACTGTCTGTCTCACTTTGTTAATATTAATGACTGTTTCTGATTCATGCTTCTTATCAGATTTGATCTTAGACGAAGCTGAAAATGTCTCAATCAGACCACATACATTTTATATGCTAACAAACACTTTGAAAATTATCAATAGCTACTAGTATATGTTGTGTAAATTATTTAAGTTCTTTATCTTGGATAGTGTTTTCGTACAATCGGTTTCAAAAACGCCCCAACAGAAATAAATGTTACTCAATAATATAACACCCAAAGTTGTCACCTCAAAAAATGTTGGCTGCTTATTTTAAAATGCTTCTGATAAATCAGAAATCACTTGGTTATTTTCAAAAGCTTTTGTTAAAATAACATATGGTTTTATTACTATACCGTATCTACATATAAAAAAAATTTAAGATTTATTGCTCTTGAACGGGCGAATTCTTTCCTGTATAAAATTAAATCAACCAACTTTAGTTCGAGATTTGTACAGACACAAAATTCATCACAAAAACAGGTAAAAGAAAACTTCAAAATGATAAAATCAGCATATCAGATTTATACAAGTAACTGAGAAGAAAAATTATTATTATTTTTTATTGTTTCATAGATTACGTAAGCTAAATAACACTGCAGACTTAAGTGGTAAGTAAGTGTTCAGTTTAGAGGTATGACCTTTCATCTTCAATATAAAATCAGTTTGGAGAGAGGCTAAGTATCTAGCTGTAATATATTTAATTTAAGGAAAACCGAAACATGGAGACTAAAATGTTCTTTCATAAAATTTACATTAATGCTCTGTTTCACCTTTACCTGATTTATTTTTCGATGATTACAGTGTTTCTTTGTTCAAATGCACTACTCGTAAATTATTGTGTGCGTTTTATCTTTTCTTATGACATACATAAATAAGTCATTTCAATTGAGTGTATGATTGGCTTATATTTCCCAACAGCTACATCGTGCAAAAAAATTAATAGCAACGAGTCCGACGGTTTCAAGAAGGGGCTTATATTTGTCCTGAAAAATTCATATATAATTCTTTTGGGAGCTGCACATAGTTTTGCTATTACATATTGAGATACGTGTTAGTACGAGTAATTCTTGAAGCATTGAAATTACGAATGGAAATATCCTGCCCAGGGGTAAGTTTAAATACAAACGAGAGTTTTATGCATTCTATGCATGGAGCATCAATATGAAAAATTTCCCACATTTTTATACTTATGTATTACAGCAAAATGAAAAATGTGTCGAGGAAACTAAATTCTCATTTTGAGTTGCCACTGTAGCCCGAACATTTCCCCCTATCAAAAAAGATACATTATCCGTGTAGGTGTGGTCGCGACTGCGCCACTCTCCTTTAGCACTTTCCTGTCCATTCTTAAAATTCCATCCCTATCCTGAGTCCTGCACATTGTTGATACAAAATTTACGGTTCCCTGTTGCATCTCAATCAGTTTTTATTTATTTATAAATTGGGAAAATTTCGACGACCGTGGAAAGGACGTCCGTCCACTGCCTTTATATTTTTGGTCCAGTCTGGCGCATCTCTCATTTCGGGAGGAAACGGCGAACGTTTTTGCATCTATGATGTGGGGGTCCACGTGCTATGCTCTAGTTGTGTAAACTGTAAACATTGTGAATGGAAAAGCAGCAAAAATAAAATGAAAATTTATTGCTGCTTCCCCTCTGGGTAGCTGGGAGTCGCAGAGCGTGGCAACCATTACGCATCTTTCCCCCATCCAAACGGCTTTCCCAAGCGAAAGAAATTTTCCATCTTGCACCTCGCGTGAATCTTGGCTTTTCCTAGTTTTATCAGGGAAACTCGCTTTAGTCGGCATTCGATTTTCACCGCAAAATTGTGTTTGAGTGCTCCTGGCCAGTGCGCTGCTGTTCCATATTATTTTTTAACTTGGTCCTTGTGCAGAAATGAAATTTTCCCTGTGCTCGTTTCATTGGTGAATTTTATTTTAGTGAGCTGCAAGGAATTTTTTTGTTTGGCCCCGGCATTAAGGTGAACTTTAAGACCGCTGGCCAACTGCAAAAATTCAGGGGGTGGTGGTTCTCATGTGACCTAATTTTATGAGCTCATTTTCAAGCTGTGCTTCCCGTTTATTGCTGTCTGGTGGTTTGTTGACAAAATTCTAGTGTTATAAATTCACTAAGCATAATAAATTTTATTTTAAGCCCCCAAAAAAATATTTCAGAACAATATTTAGCTACTTATTGATATTTGAAAAGTCGAAGGACCGCAAGAAACTCAGCAAACACCCAGCACTTAACCAAATATCCTGCAACCTTCTTGATCGCCTGGGTAAATCCTCTTTTCCATCTACACGCACATTTTATGCTCTTTGGTGAATAAACTTTTATTCCTGAAAGTGCTTTGACCTTTAATTGTGCATACTCCCATAAGTAAGAAGTGTAAAGTCCCCGGTTTGTCGGCTTACGGCTTATGCTCGAGCATAACTCCACCCGCTCATTGCAATCTGTACATACAACTTCGCGTAGAAGCCAAGCCAGGCTGTCTCTGAGGGTAAATATTAAGATAGACGCCTAAATCTAAAGAGATTATGAAAATTTTATTTTCCTTGAATGAGTTTTTTCGGAAAAGAATCTTAAAGTTGTCGACAGTATGTACTTTGTTTTCTTAAGGAAGAAAAAAGATTGCTTTTTTATGAGTATCTTTCATTTCTTTGTCCTTTTAGGTATCTTTTGTTTTTATGCAAAATGAATGAATCAAACTCAATCCTCTAGTGGAACCAATTTTACGAAAAGATTTCGGGTAGAAAGTTCAGAAACAATTTTAAGGGTTGTTTTGATTTCAGTAATCCAATTATTCCGGAACAATTGTTTTCAAATAATCCTTTCAGGTAAATTCATTTCCTTTTTTAGGTGTTTATAACAAGTGCGCTAATAAAACAGAGTCCTTTATTTAATTTGCGTAACATCTTTTTGAGTCTCCAAATCTAATTATGTAGAAGTATATTTCATAAGTTAGAATAAATTCCAATAGGCTTAGTAAATAATTTTTGACAAATTCCAAAAATTCAAATAATATCCGCTTATTCTGTTACGTATTCATGTTTTAATTTTCGTTTACATATTGATGATATTCATTTACGTGAGAATGCAAAATCTTCTATAGCTGATTCTACATAGTTTCCCGACCCAGCCTCACAGTCCTGGTTCTGTGAAGCATATTAAAATTTTGTCGGTCGTCCTATTTGCTTAGGTCAGGTTATATAATTCCATTTTCGTTCCTTTCATTGGTTTTGAAAACAGATTTCGATGATGATAACATGAATTTATATTTTGACCTATTGAGGCAGAAAGAGTTTAATTTACTCATGATGATAGTAACTGCACCAAACTGTTCGATTCATAATTGACATACAAAGTTACAGAATTATTTCTTTAGGAACAGCTTTAAATTTCTTTTTTTTTTTTGTAATAATTGTGTTCACTTAAAAACTAATAATAAAACAATGTGTAGTTATTAGGATACCGCTGTGTTTAATTGTAGCTCCCAAGGCTATTTGGCTAATTTCACTTTACTATGTTTTAAAAGCACAAAATATTGACACATAATTGGCAATCAAAAATTTACTCGCGTAAGCACCCTCTTTAATTACCCGAGAAAACATTTCCGTAATTACTCCATTGTAGCGCTGCAAAAATCCATTTTTTACCACAGTCACAATAATTTTGTTCTGGGCAAAAATGTCATCCTTGTTTTCAGAGTCAACGACAAAATTTCCTGTTTTCCCCTCAATTTACGAAATAGGTGTTTCACATGCGAAAATGGTTAGTAGCGCTAATTAATTTGAGGTAACGAGTGGGCAGCAACCAATTTGTGGCCAGCGAAATCTGGTTAATGCTTCAAGGAAGCTCTATTTCCTTAATTCAGTCTGTGTTTATTTTAACATTAGGAGAACAACCATTTAATTAAAACATTTTGCTTTCATTTCGAGTAGACAAGATAAATATCGCTTTTTAGAAAATATTCCATTTTGTGCTAAATTTGCTTCTTAAAGACCTTAAATTTAATTGCGGAATATACGTTGATGTGTAAAGTGAACTTTACTGGATCAGATCTTGAATTTTAAACAATTCTTTCGAAAATGTGTCTTCCGTTTTCTCTTTGAATGAAAAGTTTTCTGGAATTGAAATTGCTGACAGATTTGGGAAAAGTGAAATTATTTCAGTTGGCTCTTTCACAATGTGATGGGGTTTACCAAAATACCCTTGTCATTTGTTGACTTGGCCGAATATCTCAAGGGAAATAATAAGAAAGACATTATCAAGAGCAGTTTCCAATGATAGCCTTGTTTTTGATATATTTTTAACATTTTAGTTTATCAAAGTCGTTTCCTAATCATTTAATTTTATGCTTACTCGTTGAAATCATTTCAATGCCAGCCGCTTTGGAAACATCAAAGCTTACTTTGTGTGTATTAAATATTTGGAACATACATATATGTAAAATATATTTTTCATGAATGTGAAGCATGTAGGTAGTATCTTTGAATATAGACTTTTCTTTCAAGAATATCGCAAATGTGGCCTCAAGGCAAAATGAAGGACGAAAGGCCTTGTTACGTGGGATATGAATTTTTAAAGGTGTTTGTTAAACGAGTTTTGTCACGTTCTTTAAATTAGATATCGCCTTTTAAATTATGTGGCATATGAACATTGGTTTAAGTTACCTCGTTAAATTTACATATATTAACTATATTAGATGTAATTTTCATAAGTATACAAAAGTCCAGAAAGATAACTAAATTTCTAGTAATTGCACTTTGGCTCTCAAAATTATTAAAAAGGAAATTCATTAATATACATATAATTACAAATACGTTTGTACCTCTCGTTTGAATGAATAATCCGTTTCATGAGCCTCTTTCAAAGGCAATTTGCTTTAATTCATTAAGTAGGGATGGCGAAAGATACGCGGTGCCGTGTAATTAAATTGCTTTTGAAATTTCTCACTGTGAAAATGAGTTCCTTTGTTGTCTTTAGAATTTTAATTTTCAAGAGTAATAAGTCCCAAAAGACAGAACGCCACCTTGGCTACCTTTAATTAAGTCTATGATTAAAAGTATGCCGAGGTAAATTTAGGTTCAAATTAACTAAAACAGCCATCATACAGCAATACATATAATTCTAAAATAAAATAATGAACGAATGTGTTTTATAATTTCATTTCAGTTAGTATAAAGTGAGGAAGTGAAGTGTTTTTAGTGGTAAATTTTGTTTTACAAATCGAAAATGTTTGCTTGTTGTCGATGTGCGAATCCAAAGAAAGATGGCAAGACTTTGAAAAAAGACAAACATCACGACGATTCGAATGATAGCGAAAAAAGTGACAGTAATGGCGAAATTTTAGTGAAACGAGATTCAGTCGAGCGAATAATTTCGCTGCATCCAGAAAAGGATGTTAATAAGGCGGAAAAGGATGAGATGGATAAGCAGTCTCAGGATAGTACACAACGAATTTCTTCGGATGATAAAACCTCGGAACAAGAACAAATCACCCTTCCTAATGGTAGTGGTATCAAAAGTAAATACCTAATTAATTTCTGTAAATATTGTTTAATACACATAATCTTAAATCGTTTTTTGCCGAAACGTGCTGTATTTAGCTTTTATGTGACATTTTTAGAAAAGTTCAGTTCCCAAACTGAGAACTTGTTAGAAGTGAATCAGTTTGCCTAACTTTGCTTCACATTACTCGGAGGGATGGGGTTAAAGTAGCACTGGCGGTCCTGAAAGCCTTTCAAATTTGTAAGAGCACAAGCAAAGTAATTGCAATCTGTCCTAAATTATGTTGAAACTTTCCTGCAAAAGTTTTATACACCGCCATGAGCACACCATCAAATTCTCTGATAGCGGTAAGCTTCAACTAATTTCACCATTACTGCCTGTGTGAAATTTGCTCTTGACATAAATCTCTTTTACTTTTTTCTAAGATTTTCAAATGAATGATTACCAAATTTCGTGTATTTTTCAGGAAGGTCATTAATTTATTTTACAGCCCTACACGGGCTTCTTTGTCTTGATGTATAATACATTTTAAGGAGGGGTTTTTTTAAGCTCAAACTTCAAATCCATTTCTTGAGCTAAAGTTTGTTTTTAATTAAAATTTTAATATTTAAGCCTGTAAAATTTGAAGCAAAGAGAAGTAAATATGAACATTTCTAATACAAAAGTAAAAGAAAACTTCTTAGGAATTTTCGTATTATTTAGCTTATGTCAGTATTTTTTGTTTTAAAAGTTATGAGGTATTACAACAAGGGACTAAAAAATTTAATGTGTAAACAGAACAGAACCTTTTAAATTTTCGATTTATTTTCATACACTTTAAGATAAACATAATTAACCCTCGAAGGGCCTGTGTAACTTTCAACTTAAGTTAAGCCGATAATTTTTTAAATAATTTAATGATCTTTCACAAGACGGCATAGCATATACATGTTATTATAGAATATCTTTTTCATTATCTAGTAATATATTTGTTTATCTGTTTTTATAGGTTCTAATTTTACGATTTTATTTTACGTTTATTTATTTATATTCAAGACAAATATTCGTCTCTAAGAGGGTTAAATTCTTTCTTATAAAGAATCCCTAAAAGTTGTTACGTATTTCTTTTAAATCTTATAACTGCATTACACCTTGACATTATACACAAAGTTTTTAATACCCTAACATTTTTCACTTTATCTTTAAGCCCAATTCGGTGGTGTTTTTATTTTTAATTTATTGTAAACTATAAAAATTACATTAGAATTTAATGTTAGGGTTGAAAAATCAAAATACGAGAGCAAAGTTAAGAATGATTCACTTCGGCTTGTAAATAATCACATTAAATTTGACTCACCTGCACAATTTTGTACTTTGATACCTCTTAATGTAAAAATGTAATTATAGCACCAACAAGTGATACAATCGACGAGATGCAATCAAAAAGTGATAGTAGTAATATAACAGTGGAGGAAACGAATTTAGTAAATAATTCAAAGACTCTAGACAAGGACTCTAGTGATAATTTGAGTAATAATCAATTTGTGCCTAATAACCAAACACAAAACCAATTAAATTGCCTTGAGAAAGAAAAAGATGAAGCAAAGAGCAACGACACAACCGCGAACGGTGATCTGCCCAAAAGCTGCATATCAAGGAGGAGCTCCTCCAAGTCATCCATAAGGAAAAAGGTCAATATTAATGACAGTACGGAGGTCATTCCGTCGTCCGAGCTGGCATCCATCGACGACGACGAGGTCTTCTCCGACTCGATCCCCCCGAAGCTGCCCAGAGGTGACATGTGCGCTCCCTACGTCGCGAAGCCGGGAGTCTTCCCTCTTCCCGAGTGGTTCAATAATGACGACAGGTTTTATTGCACGTATTTATGACTCTTTTATTTACTTTATCAAAGTAGAATTAGAACTAATCTCTTAAACGTAGAGTAATTGCAAACTTTATGTGTAGAGCACGGTGGAAGCGTTCAGACACCATCGGAAGATTTTGTGGAAAGATATACTGTCATGAATTTTTGATAATGCAGTTCTTAACAAAATTACGAAGCTAAACATTTATACGCGTCTCAACTCGTTATGTTGTTTATTTAAAGTACTCAGTATTCATGCTGAAGATATTCCCCACATTCTGCATTCATCTCGTTTGAATATCGGGGCTTCTCTTCATTAATTCGGGAACGGATACTTACTCAATTCATGGAAAAATTTATCATTCACGAGTGCGGAGCACAAAAGATGAGGCTAATTTTAGATAATCGATTTCTTGTGATCTTTTCAGGGGTTTAACTTGACGTTATCCATTATATCTATGTACATATTCAAAAATAATTTCTCCCAAGATGTCTTAAAATGCATACATAAAACGAAAAATCTTACAAAGCATCTTATTATCGTTGTCTGCTTTTAATCATTTTCAAAATGAAAAAAAACAAATAAATCGAGATATAACATTATAAACGTTTTTTTAGACGTGTTTAAAGATGTAGAGAGTATGAAATAATTTTCTTTTTGTTCTTTAAATAATAAAAGGCTTGATGTATGTTTATTCTCTAAAAACGTAAAATATAATCGAAATGATTAAATCTTTTTTAATTTCTTAAATAAATCTGTTCATTAAATTGATTTCTGTATAAATATTTAACTCGAGAAAAAAACAATTCATACCCTTAATGATTTCCTTTCACGGACGATATCCTTTGAATTAAATGAATGAACGATATTTGCACCTGTTTGAAACAGTTTAAATCGATTAAGTTCTCACATTGTCCTTAAATTATTGAATTTAGTAAATGAACCAGCAATTTCTCCATCTTGTGTCACTCCCTTTTTTGTGTGCAAATTGTTTCAGACAAGACACCATTAGATGAGACATATGCAACAAGGCGACACCCATCCAATTCAGATAATTGCACGACACGTGAATGTGAACGGCTAGGAGCAAAGTGCATTAAAGGGAAATTGTCTCAATAAATATAGTTATAGATTCCTATCTGGCGATGCGACGTAGACATTTGAAGTTCCCATCTGCATTTTCGTTGCGCTTCATGTGTGCACTTCAGCAGCACTACCGTCGTAAGGAACCTTCTATTAAGCGGTGTCATAAAAAAATCGATTTAAAAACTGCCAATATGTAGGAAATGACTACATTTAAATTGGTTTCCTTAATGCTTAATATTCGTCGTAAAATTTGCGAAACACTTGTGAAAGAAGGGAAAACATACTCACACAAGTTATGCTTGCTCTATGACGGATTCGTTCCGTATGTTGTTATTTATAGCTCTCTTTACGATCACTTTTCATAGAAATATTATTTATGACTCACATTATAATGTTTGATAAAAGTTGAACAAAAGCTTATTTCAGAACTCTGTTTAATCTACTTGTTTTTTAAGTAACTCTGTACTTAAATTTGAATTTTTCTCGAAAATTATCATTAAAATAACTACATTATTTTGTTTTTATTAATTATTTTAGCAGTACAATCTATAAATATTAAAATGTGGATCTTTTCCTCCATTTTGGGAAGTTGTGATTCGTAGCACCACTATCGTTCTAGCCATAAAAAATTTAAAATTTAATTACCTTTTTAAAATTTGATGAATGGTGGAGTGGTGCATGCAAAATCACATAAATGGTTTGAATGAGGGGAAAACATTTGTGAGGTAACGTACTTTGGTAATTGCTTCAGGTGATTCTATTATTTTGCCTCTTCACACCCATGCCTACAAAAACTAGGTCAGTGAACATTTATGGACCAAACCATTCATAGAAGCCCAAAGGCTTATGAATTACCACAAAGAGGTAGGAACATTCTTTTTTATGAATCTGTGGTTAAAAACATTTTCGAAATCGTTGCCCTCTTAGAATGTACTTTTTTAAATTACCCTTAACAGTTCGACGAACTTTCGCCCACCTTTCTCATTAGCATCATCGGAAAGCACTCAAGCAAGGGTAAAAGGGTTTTTAATTAAGTTAATTATTTATCTTGGTACCAGCGGCTTGTATTACTCTTCTCCCTTTATCTTTTTGATATTTAACTTGCGAGAATTTTAGTTGTACATTTCTTTTTTGTCGAGCCACTCTTTGATATCGGAATCTGAAATATTTGCCCGCAGCTACAAACAAGTATGCGTGGCATACCCTTTGTTTTATTTAAATTTGAGAAACCCAGCTAAGAAAATGGTCCTTTTAAAATAAAGCTATTCAAGTGCTTCGGGGCGATTTAAGTGTTTAGAGTCAAAAAGAACTGACGGTGTCTATCTCTCCACAAAAACTCTTCCCGAACATGAAACTTTTTCCCACAATATCGAAGCAATTTTAACTCCAAAAGTTAATATATTTGAACAAACAGCGAATTCGGGGGTGTTCTGGAGCCGCCGGTAACACCAGTTGGGCGGGATGAGCTGGAATTAAAGAGGCACCGATTGTATTCGGAGCTGCTAATTGCAGCTCAAGCGGCTGTTGAGCATCGAGTTCGTTTCGATCCACTTGGCCCGGATATTGCTAACGCTGAAGGTGAATAGTATCTTTACATGCATGTTTTAAACTTAACTTATATTTCTAAAATTTCTCTCGTCTTACCCACTTCAAATTTTTCAACTTTCGCACAGTTGGCCCTGTTTTCAAATTATGCGGTTTTTGCAAAATAGTCTCTCTTTATGCACAAGAAACATATTTCTGTTTTAAATGCCGCGAGCATGATTCAATGATAGTTCTGCATAATTTTGTTTTTATTCTTTTGTGAATATTCCAACTGCAGAACATTTCTATGCAATTAATTTGCCTTGGAAATGTTCCGCGCTCTTGAGCAATTTGAATCCCTTGAAATGTTGGAGTTTCATCTTTATCATTTCATTTGAAATTTTTTATGTGCGTTTTTGAAGTGCTTTCCTCGCTTCATTGAGTATAAAATAAAGTAGTTTGTTAACCTTTCTGCACTTTGAGTAGATCAAGTTTAACCAACACTCATTCGTAATTAAGTTTTAATTGTATTTAAGCTGTATTCATGCTTGTACTGATAAAAATGTTTAATCAGTATTTAATAAAATTATTTAGTATAACATGTCATTAACATTTTTTAATGATTGGGTCATTCTGAAAATCGAAGTATTTTATTTAATCATCAAATACTTTTACTTTTTATACTTCTATATAAAGGCAAAGTATTCATAATTTAAGTCTCGAACAGTTGGTAATTTATCGATTTCGGCTGTAATAAATTAATGTGTACTCTAAAGTAGATATCAGAATTTACAACTTCAACTCGAATAGTACAAGCTGTCCGTGAAATTATGCAAATTCATACATGACTATGAATACTGCTGAAGCATATTTTTCGCCAAGCAAAATTTCGGTCGAACAACGATAAGAAAGCCCTGTGGGAAAAATTTTCCGAATAAGCAGCATCATCTCCACGTGATTTTTAGGAAAATCCTTTGAGGAGTGGAGAAGGAGGATCTCATTTTAATAATATTTGGCCATGACTTTACTCTAAGTTCTTAAAATTCACCAGATTTTTGTGGAAAATATTACGGAATGACTCAATCATAGCTTTTTATGATTTCAAAATGTTGTATTACTTCACACTTTACTTCTTTTTCTTTTATGCTAATATTAGCTTTAGTTATTTTTATTTCTTACAAAAGCTCGCTACGAAGCAAATTGCCCTATTTTGCAGCTAAAGAAAATTGTTCTTACATCAGAGCACCTAAAGGCCAATAAACTTGAAGACTTTGTTTACATTAATAAAAAGAAAAGAAGAGGCAGCAAACCTTTATTCTAAAGCAGCGTTTGAGCTAATTGCGAACTTGCCAGGCGGAGTGCAAGTGCTTTTATCCCAGCACAATTGTTCTCAAGAATATCGATAGCCGGTGAGATGAGGTCCTTAACTTCTGTTCATTTTGAGGAATGGAAAAGGTTATACATAATGTGCGTTTATATTTTATTTATGTAAGAACATGCCTGGGAAATTATAAAAGGAAGATGAATTTCCTTCGCTCCACGAAACTGAAGTAATTCTTTGCGGCCTCCATGAAATTTTGTGATCTGACTCGAGGCGATTAACGCGAAATTTCACCTCTGCGAATTGCAAATCTTCCTTTACGCACCATAATTTTCTTCTGCTTACTTCAAGTATTAAATTTCAATTCATGGTATATTCACATTGAAGCGTATCATAATTTGGTTTTTAATGAAATATTATTCTTTCTGCAAAACAAAATTGAAAGAACATTTTTGGTTTTAGTATTCTTGAATTTTATGAGAACTTTAAAAATCGTTAATGCATAAATACAAATAAGACGTGAAATCCTCAAAACGTTTTTCACATCGCTGATCTTATAAATGAGTTCTAGGAATTAATCGACGAAGAACAAAGTCCTATTATCGACTAAGCACTAGTAAATGAGACGTAAACTCTGACGAGAAAGTAATTTGTGAATTTTTTTTAATTAACCACCAGATGAAGTATGTAGGCGGCAGTTTCTCCTTTAATTAATCCCCGGATATTGGGGAGATTAGACTTCGTCAGATTTATCAGATTTAAGCTCCAACCACGAGGTGGAATCAGCGGCGGTTGCAGTGAACGAAAGACGAATGAACGGCTTCAGCGGGTTTATTCGAGAGAAGCACAACACACTTGTAGTGTTGCACACGACAACTATTCATACAAATAATGAATTTTAATTAAAATCTTGCTGCGATACACCTCTATAAATATATTATTGGAACTATTCTTAAGAATCGGGCGTGCGTTTGCTGCTCTGCGCCAACATACCTATTTTTCGTTTAGTTCCCCGATCGTTTGGATTTAGAACGACCTGTTCGTAGTATAAAAATTATTTTAAGAATAATTTCGAGTATTCGAAAAGTGTAGGTGCCCTGTCGCGCACTCCACCAGTTCGCGTTGCTTAGTGCTGCGCGATTGGATCAGCGATTCTCCGTCGAGTTAATTGAATCAATGAATACACCTTATTGACGGGCCAGCAGCGCCGTCACCAGAGATGAGTGTATCTCGCCGCGATAACAACAAAGGCTTAATCCGCGGGGCTTTAGATAACAATCTATGCTTGCTCATTCATTTCGGGGAACTGCAGTCTCCGGCGCGGCGTTCGTCACACAAAGTCTGACTGCTGAACGCGGCTCAATGTTGCGAAAAAAACGTAAATTCTAGTGGAATTCGGACAAACATGTGAATCGATTTGATTCGGTTTGATGGGACAAGCACTGAGCCAGTGTTTTGGGCGCACCTTGATAATAAATGAAATCAAACACTGCAACAACCCAGGTAAAACTGCTACTCCTCTTTTTTATCGTTTCTCCTCCGTTCCGGGGTATTTCCAGAGGTTTTTTGTTAGTGGTGTGAGCTTAAAAGGAATGAAATGTGGTCGAAATCTAACCTATTCCGTAAATTGTTGATATTTTCATTTCGTTTAGTACTCGTTGATTTAACGCTGCTTTTTTTCCAACACTCTATAATTTCAGACTGCGACCCAGATTTGAAGCCTTCCACAACAGCCGAATTAGAAAATTTAATAAATCGCCTAGAAAAACTAGTTGAACGTTTAGAACGTTCTATATCGGCTCGTGAATTAGAAATAGCAAATCGTACATTTGACTCGGTTATTGAGACAAAGCGTCGGAGCTTTGATTTGGAAACAGCCGAATTACCACCATTGCCTGATACCACAGCAACGTGCAAAAAGGAGAGTCTTACAGACCATTTGGAGGAGAGGATTGAAAAATTGGAATCGAGTCTAAATCACATTAACGAGAATTTTAAAAGAGATTCCGCTCAAGGTAGTCTTGAAAACATCCCAACTGTCTTAGACGAATTTCTTCCAGAGGAAACACAAGTGCGTAACGCAGTTGAAAACATGAGTGTAGCCGGATATCAAGACATCGTCAATGGACCACTGGCTCAGTACATCAATTTATCCAACAAAATTGGTGGACATGTGGCACAGCATGCCCAGCTTGTGAAACTGGCTTTTGAGTAAGAGAGATTTACCTATATTTTCTTTTTTTAAGGCAAAACACATATAGTAATTTTATTTATTTTGAACAGTGCACAGCTTCAGTATGTTAATCTTGCAACACAAATAGCTCAGCCGCCACAAGCTCGACAATCGGAACTGTTGAAACCTACATCCGATCAAATTTCTGCTATTCAAAATTTCAGGGAGAAAAATCGAGTCTCTCCGTTTTTTAATCATTTGTCGGCCATAAGCGAGAGTATCCCGGCACTTGGATGGGTCTGTATTGTAAGTACATGATTTTATTTATTTTATTTCACTATTCAACCAATTAGTCATTAATTAATAAGATATACGCGGAAATCCATTGTCAATTGAAAATTTGTTTCAATTCTTAAAACTTTGTCGGTATTCAGGAAAGAAGTATTGCTTTTTAAAAAAATAATAGGGGCACGTCTGAAGGAAATATGTTAACCACAATGTCTAGAGAGTAAAATTCTTGAAATATGTGTAGAAAAGAAAATATTTTTATGTAAACAACCACTCTGTCCGCAAAAACTATTTGTGGTCACCGAAGTTATGCCCAGAACAAAGAAAACATGCATAACATTCAAGGAAAAATAAAATTTGGAATATGCTTGGATGAGATTTTTTGCGACACAATGTGTAAAACTTGTTGGAAAAACTTACGTTTCAAAAATCTGTTACTCTCAAATGCAATTTGTTAAACGAAGACAAAATTTAGACTCACATCACATACCTGGCAGATGAAACCTAGTTTTCGTTTTATTAAAATATCCGAAAAGTTTGTTCATAAAATTCCAAGTTTGTATACGAATGGTTCCGTCTTTTATAGGCGCCAGCACCAGGCCCATATATTAAGGAAATGAATGACGCTGGGCAATTCTACACAAACCGGGTCCTGAAAGACTGGAAAGAGAAGGATCCCACCCACGTCGAATGGGCACGTTCATGGATCCAAACTTTAACCGAATTGCAGCAATACATTAAGCAATACCACACGACAGGTTTGGTCTGGTCCGGAAAGGGCGGCGCTCCACCACCACCACCCCCATCAGCAGCCGGATGCCCACCACCACCACCTCCACCAGTTATGGCCTTAGGCGATTTATCTCTCGGCGCGAATGACGACCGCAGTGCTTTATTCGCTGAAATCAATCAGGGCGAACGAATCACTCAAAGTGAGTACTTCCTATTTTCATGCAATGTTTTTTATGTTTTTTGATTACTGACTTTAAAACCTTATCAATTTCCGTCTATGTACAAACAATTTATAAAGAGAAACGTAAGGAATTATTTTTCATTTTAAATTGTGGCTAACCCTATGCTGCTGTGAGGCTAGTTAATAGTGAGAGGCTAACTTGTATTCAGTAGGCGCCTTAGCACTCTAAAAATAACGACTGCACTACCGCAAGCCCATAAAACGGAAATTTTATGTTGCAGATCTAAAGAAAGTCACCGCGGATATGCAAACCCACAAGAATCCCACCCTCCGCACGGGGCCCGCGCCGTTCAAGGCGCCCCAATCGTTCGGGGCGGGAGGCCAGCCGCAAGCACCGGCCCAGCAACAAATCGACAAGCCCCCAGTATTCACGAGGGATGGAAAGAAGTGGATTATCGTAAGTTCGCCGAGTCATTCCCTTTTTGCGGCCGGGTCTATCCTTATCGAATGATTTCAAACTTTGTTCCCTTAGGAGTATCAAAAATCAAATCCCTCTCTATTGGTGGAAAATGCCGAAATGAACAATGTCGTTTATATGTTCCGATGCCAGAACTCCACCCTCACTGTTAAAGGGAAGGTGAACAGTGTCGTTTTGGATTCTTGCAAAAAATGTTCTATCCTGTTCGATTCTGTCGTGTCTTCAGTCGAGTTCGTTAATTGCCAGAGCGTTCAGATGCAGGTGAGTTATAAGAAATGTATAAGGTTTTGTGAATTCCTTAATATTCTTCCGTCCTACAGGTCCTTGGTAAGGTTCCAACCATCTCAATCGATAAAACGGACGGTTGTCAAATGTATCTGTCGAAAGATTCGCTCAACGTTGAGATTATTAGTTCCAAATCTTCAGAGATGAATGTCCTAATACCCAAGGATAATGGCGATTATGTAAGTCCCTTTATCTTATTCAGCCAAGACGATTCTTAATCCTTCTACGGGAAACTTCTTTGTTATGATACCAATTTAAAACATCTCTTCTCGACTTGTCGTGAATAGCTTATTTTTAATTCCATTAAGGACTAACTCAAGAAAAATTTACTTTCCTCTTCGCAGGTCGAACAACCAATCCCAGAGCAATTTAAGACTATTATCAAAGGAAACAACCTGCAAACAATTTGCGTCGAGAGCCTGGGTTAATGCATCTTAGCTGTGTGAAGCTGTTAAAGAAAGTAAATGAATGAAACTCAACTTAGATAAATTCTACAAGCAAAACGAACTGTACTTTATTAGGGGTGATGATCATGGCCCGCTATAATATAATTAAAGCAACACATAAACTTTTTACTAATTTTTTTTTATTTGAAGTAAAGTGTAGGTAACCACAAAGAGTATTTATTATCAATTTTAAATTTAGACGTGTTTGTATATTATACAATTTAAATAAATGCAATACCAGTTCTTCACTTGTGTTTTTAAAGCCATCTTTGTCCAAAAATTATTTCCTGGGGTTAAACTATTAAAATCAAATATAAATAAATATTTGAAAAAAATATAAGTGAAAAAGTCGTGTAGGAAGCAAGAAAGAAGTTATCTGAAAGGACAGATATAACTAGAAATTTTGAGTTTATAAGGAGGGTTATTTAATTTTATCTGCTTTGAAGGGCAGTACCATAAAAGTTGCAAAGACGGTTAGATTAAAAAAATACGATTTCAATTGAATAGATTTATTTACATAGAAATTGTGTAAATTTTCTTAAATATATGTCGTTTTTTTTTTGAAAAACTTGCAAAAGCTCCAAATATTATGGTAATTTTTTTTCGATCAAATCGGTTAGTAATGGAGACAGTTTTGAAAGTGAAAGCTTTGTATGTCATTCAACTTTATTATTTTATCTTTAAGCACAGTGACCTTAAAAAGCTTGTTATAAAATTTATTCATCATGAAAATATATATCTGAGTATTTATTTAAACAAAATTAATATACTTTCATAGTTCTTCACATTGTAACACATTTCGGAGAGTTTGATAGTTTTAAATAAAAGTAAAAAGTAGAGAAATTAAAATTATTAAATGTCTAGTCAGCAGAAATTAGAGGTTATAAAAGGTAAGTTGATATGAGCTTAAAATAGTATGATACTTAAAAATAACTTCCATACATATTCCGTAAATTTTATCCCTATGTGGTTTCAAAAATTGTACGAACATCACAACTTTTAGTACGTTATGACTAAAATAAGGTATTCATTTGCCAAATCAATTAACAAGCAAATACAGAGCATTGATGAAAATAACATTCGTTTTAAATTAAAAATTTATCATCTGTTACGTGAAATTATTAGGATAGATTATTTCGGGTGTTCTAAGATTAATATTAAGACTTTTTCCAAAGTGGAGTTAATCGATTTGACGAATGAACAGCTCGAAAGTGAATCTCTTAATGTGTTACTTCTGGATGAATTGTAATCAAATAACTGGGTAAAATAACCAAAAACGCCTACATCCCCGTAATACTATAGTCAACTAATTGGCAAATAATCCACAATTTCGCTTGCAGTCTTTTACACCTTCTACAGTGCGTGCGTTAATTTCCTCTATCCATGCCTCAGCTGGGAAATGAGCCCCTAACTGGTCGGAAATATAAAATGATTGACTATTGTAAACTAAACTACCATTCCTCGAAGTGGATTTCATTTCAGCATCAAGCGCACGTCTTTGATTTTCTTCTGCGAGTGTTATGCAAATCCGTAGGTCTTATAATCCGAGTAATTACACTAATCTATTTACAATTTTATTTTAAATGAATACTTTCCGTAGACGAGGAGTTTAGTGTAGTGAATACTGATCTAAGCAAGGCATTGAATGTCTTAACATGGTTACAAATAGAAACGAACGTTTTATGCATCCCTAAAACAAATAACACTAGAGGTAGACTAAACAATATTATAATTATTACGGATCTATATATTTTGTGGCGACAGAGCAGACGTAACAAAATAAAAACAAAACATCGATTGTTACGGAAAATTGCGAACGATCATGGTAAATACATGTCGAGTACAAAAAGTCAATTCGAAGTTATTTCGAGTAACAAAACTACAAAGACGATGCTCTTATTGTTCCTGGCTCTGCACCGCACCCTCTAACTCCGATTTCTTCTTTTCACTTTGCTCTTGATCGTTGTCCACTTTTTCTGATGTAGCACTAGCATCGTCCTCTTGCTTCTCTTGAGAATTATTTTCGTCCTTTTCGCTGATTATTTGATTTTCCAATTTCTGCATGGATTCTGTGGTGTCCAGGGGCAACGAGGAGGGCCTCACTTTAAACGGAAAAGTCCCTGGACCATCAACTTGAGGTGTGTGCACTGCGATTATTTCGGTTTGCGTTTCAGACGAATCTTTTTCTTGAAACGCAAACATTTTTTTAAGATTTGCTTGTGGCATATTGCAGAAAATTGTCAAGCAATTTATGATATCACGCATTGATGTTTGCAGTTGTTGCACCTATAAATAAAATTATTTTATTTAAAAAAACATATTAAGTTAAAAATAATAATTGCGCCAAATATTTTGTAATCCGTATACATTCAGGTTTTCGGGAAAGATTTAATTAGGGATAAACCTACCTGACTTGTCAGCATTGAGCATGTCTTAGCAAGATCATTGACCACCGCTGCTGAACTATTATCTAAGGTAATAACCGTCGCGGAATGGTTTTCATGAGAGGTAGTCACTGCAGGATCTTGATTATTTTCCAGCGCCGATGGATTTGTGATTTGCATGGCGGACACCTTTTTCCACAAGGCATTTATGGCTTGCATTTGCAACTGCTGAATCTTACGCTCATTCTCAAGTTGAGCCTTCGTTAGCTCCATGTCTTTAGCAAGTTTTCTGGAAATTTAATAATAATGCTGGACTAGATTTTTTTCAATCAATAACATTTTTCTTACTGGATGTACTCTTGGGTCCTAATCTTTAAAAGCTTTTCAGCGATGTACTTTGTTTTCTTTCTCGTGTAGTAACCCCTCCACGTTTTCTGAATAAGGATTGCTGACGCCTCAGTGGTGTTATTTATGTTAATAGCAGACAAGTCGACATTCTCTTTTCTCTGCTGACACCTATTTGCAAAACGTTATCAAAACCCATTCTAAAAATTAGAAAGACGTACCTTTGTGCCGCCTTGTTGCGAATTGTCTTTAGCTTGTCGATGTTAATATGATCGCTATCATCGTCGGAACTGACTGTGCACGAACCATCCGGCGGAGTGACATGCACCGAATTTGAGGAAATGTTTCTCAACTTCATTTGATTGTCTATCAAACACGACTTCAATGTCTGGTTGTTACTAATAGCGTGATTTAATTTCCGCGGACTAAGTGTTGGTGACTTCTCATTATGTTTTCTCAGATGTGGACTACGAACAACTTTTGGAGAACCATTTTTGTTTTCTTTAAATTACAATTTATGAGCATTCCCACTATTAATCAACATTTTGTTAAAACAATACCTTTATTCTTACTGGCTTTCGAAACTGGTATTTGATTCTGCGACTGTGGCATAGACGACACAGCAACTCGCTGGGTTACTGACACCGGACAGCAGTCCGGACTCATGAGGGTTTCCGGCACCGGAACCATCTTCGAAGCGGCAGCTAAGGGTCCTCCTGTGGACGTAATCGATTGGTGGTCTATAAAATTCAAAATCATTCCATTCCCCGAAAAGAGGTATAGAAGCGGTTACCATTATACTGGTTTGGAGTCGCTGTTCGTGGCGTAGACTCTTGCGAGGAGCTGTACGATTTAAGACTGGTTAATGTCCCGTCAAAGCTCTGCGTCATGATTGCGTCGTTCTTTATGTTCTCAATTAGAGATGTTGTCATTTGAACCAAATGATTACTATTCGTCACTGATTAATTGAAGGATGTAAATCAAAATGACAGAAATGCTAAATTTATTATTAAACCCAAAACGTACTTGTATCACTTGCATTTGGGCCAAAAGAATTTGATGTGTTTCCGTGGTAACTACTTGACATTGAGTCTGGTGATCCTTGACGACCTCCAAGCCTGGAAACTAACAAATAATTTGTTAATAATTGAATCACAATTAAATTTAATTTAAAGCTATAATTATAACCCTAGAAAAATCCAGATTATAAAAACGTCAAACAAAATTAATAACTTACGGTGAACGAAGGTAAAGCTCATGATTTAAAGTTTTTTATAAGCAGCTCTTATTAATTAAATAATAATAACCACCATTTATAAAAAAAGATGTAGGACTTTTAAATTAACCACCTCTTCCGCATTAATTTTTGCCTTAATTCAATAAATTTGAATATTTTATCATTTAGATTATGTGCCAAAATAGAAATAGTCTTTTGTTAATTCAATCCTAGTTAGCTCTGAACGACAACTCATCCATTTGTCCGGAATAAAAAAATGGTACGTAGCAGCAAATACATGTACATATGTAATGTAAGTTAAAAAATATAAAACTACCCACACTACAACTTTGACCAGTTCTTAGAACAGTAAGGAAAGCCTTTTGCGTAGCACAATTTGTCTTGTGTTAGAAATTCATGTATTTGTACTCAAGGCTCAGTACAAGCCGAAATTTAGGGATGATATAACGAGGAGCAAAACAAGCATTTAAAACAGATGCACCCATACTCCACGAATTCGTACTTTTTAGACGTTATTTCTAGACTATTGTTTTGAAATGAAGTACAAAGTAAAAAAAAATCTATACTTACATCTTGGCGATTGAATCCTACTGCCAGGTTTTCTTCTTCCAGATGATGGAGAGTTATTCCCAGAAGAATTTGTATTTTCCGAAATCTCTTCTTGCAACTGCCTCTGATGTTGTTGTGCTTTACTTAATATCAGCCGCAATTTTCTTTCATTTTCATTTTCCAGTCGTTTTCCAGACAGTGGACAAACGGAGCTTAAATATCTGGCCAGACTCTCTTGATCACCTACTCGAAACTGTCTGCCCTTTCCTTGACTGTAGAGCCATTCAGCTTTTAAACTATTCATGAACAAGACTCGTAGCGTCTTAGAAACGAATTAGTTTTAATTTGAAGTAAATAGTACCTCTCGATGGGGTCAACTGCATATCCATCGATAACTTTAACACTCATGCACCAATTAAGAACAAATGGTCTGTGATCAAAGCCACTATAAAAGGTAAAATATTTATTCAGTTCTCAACTCCCTAACTGCGTTTCTTTCAACTTACTGCGTACTATCCGTCATTTGAACACAAGGATTCTCGATAATTGTGATACTGTGAAGATTACATAGATTTGATAGCGTGCATATTTCGTTTAAATCGCTTATACTATTCTTAGCTAATGTTAACGTTTTCAGCGACACCGGTAAATACTTATCACACTGCCGCAAGTGGGTTAAACGGTTACCATTTAGATGTAAATCCTACAAGGCAACGTGTATTTATTTACCCAAAAACATTTTTTCTTGAATAGAGTATTTGTTTGAAATAATATTAGCAAAACTGCAAAAGTGTAAAGAAATAATGCATGTGAAAAAATCGTGTAATGCCTTTTAAAAATTAAAGTATAGCAGTAAAAAATGTGGAGAAAATTTAAGGTTTAAAGTGAAATTTTTAAGTAGGTGAAATATCCCTAGTTTAAAATGATTTAAAAAATCTCTAGGAGGTTTACATACAATTTGTGCTTTGCTACAATTTATATATGGTATCTAGCGACCTAGTGCAAAAACATCCAAACTATTCAACTCCTCCAATCGATAGATAATCAGTAATATAAAACGCTAGAGAAATTGCGATTTCCTTTCTGGTAGCCAAGAAAATTGGATCAGTTGCAACATTAAAAAGTATTGCTAAGTACATCGAAAAATAAAACTCGTAGGTTGTTTTTTAGAAACATCGGCTTTAACATTTTGTTTTTAAATTCTTTCCACTCCTGCAAATCTTTATTATAGCATCATAAAACAAATTATGCCTCTGTTCAAGTATTCTTTCCATGACCTATGTAACCTGCTTAGAATAATGTTTATGACGTACGCTCCAATTAAGGAAAATGAATAGTGGAGTTAATAAAAATCAAAAATAACTAATTTTAATTTGATGATTCACAGTAATAAATTTGTTCGATGTACTAGATCCTTCTTAATTAAATTACATGAAGCACGCAGATCAATAACAGTAGAACTCCTAAGAATAACTAAAAGAAGAAGCACTTTACGTGTAAAAAATTTAAAATCAAAAGACAGAGCTGAAAAAGTGAGAAAATCGAAGGCATAAATATGGCAGCTATAAAAAAATTAAAGCACTATTTTTGGCGAGAAATCGAAAAAAAAATCAAAAATAACTGAAGAATAATAGTGTAACTAAAGGCAAGCAAAAAATTGTGCAAACTATAAAAATATTTCTTTTTTCTTTTAATTAAAGGAATGAACTCTATTCTTACTTTCAGACATTTTAAAAATGATATATCTGAAATGCTTCCAATACTATTTTCGGACAAATTCAGATATTCTAATTTTACGTTAGTATTTAAATGCTCAATCGTTTTAATTTTATTGCCTTCAAGATTTAAATGCGTCAAATGGACAAGTTCCTTGAGTCCTTCAATTGTTAGAATGCCGTTGAAAGACAAATTCAATTCTCTTAAGCAATGTAAGCGGCAGACACCATACATGCGAAGAAGTTGATTTTTACTAAGAGAGAGCTGAAAAGAAATGAAACACAAATCATTTTATAGATAGCAATAAATCACTCTGAAAAACAGTCAAACCATTCACACATATTTTTATTGTCAACAATAAGTTTTTTTCATATTACTGCATATTCACCTTTTCTATTTTTAAATACGAGTCGATGTTATCAATTTTCTGCAATTCGTTGTCATCAAGTATTAGCACGCGAACGTTTTGGGCATCTTCTTGTTTAGGAACCTTCTTAAGACACTTCTTGGATAAGTCCAAAACATTTTTTTCGTTATCTTCTTCGGCTGAAATATTTAAAATTGTATGGTAACTAAGAATATACTTCTGCAGTTCACGAATTATTATTAATTAAATAATTGAACCGCAGACAACACCAGCCAAGGCACCGCGATTCAAAAATTTTGCTTCGACGATATATTTTAATATTTTTGCCAAAAACCCTGCAGCTCTTAAAGTAAAACCGAAGTTAATTTCTGATTAATTTCTAGCTGAACAAAATTTACTTAAATGTTTTAAAGGCGAATACCTATTTTTATAAACAATTAACAATATTCGATTCCTGCTAATTGAGAAAGAGTTTCAGAACCGTCGGCGCCGTGGCTTAGTTGGTTAAAGCGCCTGTCTAGTAAACAGGAGATCGTGAGTTCGAATCTCGCCGGGGCCTTCAAAAAAGTGGAAGCAGATCTTTTTTGGAAGATGTGCGAAAAGCAAATAACGTAAAGCCGCGACCATAAACGATATGTAAAAAATCTATTTCTTAGAATCAAATAGCACGCACGCTGGCAGCAAATATTTTTTTAGCAGCAACAAACAGGTGATTTAAAAATTGGATGGTTATGATAAACAAAATCTGTTATGTAAATTTGGAAATTGACTTTTCTTTAATCTTAACACAAATACTAATTTTTCTCAAGTTGTAGATGAATAAATATGATCAATAGAAATTGAAATTATGATGTTAGTACTTATTTTATCAGAAATTCTGCAATTAGTTTAGCCTATCTTTCAATATAGTATAAGGCATGCTCTTTCAAATATTTATAAATGATGAGACTTTGTTTATGTAGTATATTTTTGTAACATATGTTATATGCTTTGTTAAAACGTCCAAACATTCAGAAATAAATAGCAAATTTCAAATATTATAATTTTTTTCGCTTCTGCTCGTGAAAAATAAAAATAATTTGCTTTCATATAGTTAAACATTTATTAACTACCGTAAATGTAGGAATAGGCAGAGATTAAAAAAATCAAACAATAAACATGAAATCCTGTCGTGGGCAGCCTTCAGAACACAATGCGATGGAATAGGGCGAAAGTCATTTCGCTTGATGAGAGCATCCTGCTGAAAAGTGTGCAAAAAGGCGCCGCAGGGAGACCCTTCTCCTGTAACCAGGGATGGCCCTGAAAACCGCTTATGCAAGTCCCTTTTGGCTCTTAAGTAACTCATTTTGGAAAGTGTAGGAAATTTCAATACACAAATGGGATGTAAAGGTTAATGAACCTTGAACCTTACGTTTAATGACTGGTCCTATTTTGCAGGTGTAGGGGAAATGAAAAGTAGTTTGTACCGTGGAAATGAGATCCCGTAAAGCGAGTGATGGAAGATTTGCACGGCTCCAAAAGAAGCCTTTAGGTTATATTTAAATATTCAAGTCCAGGTGGTTTTGTTAAAGAAACTTCGTCGAGGGCTTCGGTTATTAAAGTTTAATGATTTCTTAGACAGCGCTGCAGCGTTTTTAAAATTTGAATTTGGAGAATAGTTCTCTAAAGAGTGTAGCCCCATTTTTGGCGATGAATGAGCTGGTGGAATCTTCCCCGCAAACACCCCAAATAAAGGAAGGAGGTTCGGCACGGTTAGGTACTCACTCATTTCTTTTTGTGGAAAAATCAATTATCCAAAACGTGGAAATCTCATTTGCAGCAACCGGTAAATTTACTAGAACTTCGCGAATTTACACCACACAACGAATAAGAATAGTACAACTTTGCCACTTTAAAGACTTAATTTTATAGTTTTCTTCCTTTCAATTATTTAGAAATCTTGAAAAACACAGGCATCGCACTCGCACATGAAAAGCACAACGATTGATTTTCCAGCAAAATAATTCAAACTGGCATACATGACAAATGTCAAGTGCATTATGACAGTTATTCGGACAGTTTTCCACCCTCTGGTTTGTTTACGCGACAGTTTCATTGCAGCGGCTGGAGATGCACCGATAAACCAGCCCCGCATTAGCGAATGAATAGCTGTCCCCAAACAAACCGCGGCCCGCCTTTTGCACTGTCAAAAACTCACTTTCGATCGATGCGCCCGGTCTGCTCGACTAGCTTGTAAAATCCTCAAATATTGTTTCGGAAAATGGCATTCGAGCCGCGTCAACTTATCAACGGCAGCCTCCTCCGTCAGTTTGTCGGGAAGAGCATCAGCATATTCGTTCGCCTCGAGGGGGATCTTTCGTCACAGACAATCCGAGGGAAGACCACCGACAACCAGGACGTCAGGATCTTCGTGCCGGAGCCCATCAGCGCCAGACCCTCGGACTGGGTCGAGGTCTTGGGGTCACCTGCCACCGGCGACACCATTAAAGCCCGGGAGGTAAGATGCAAAACTCCTTATTTGGGAGAAGACCTGTTGCTCAGCTCTGTGTCCAATTTCCAGGTCATCGTATTCGAAAAAGGCAACCAAGATTTCGACGTCGAAGGCCACAACATGCTCGTGACGCTCCTCAACCACTGCAAAGATTTGTACCGCCAGGGCTGAGCCCGACCAACCTTTCAATTTAGGCCTTATGGAATTACATTAATAAATTTTTTCTTAAAACATAGAAATGTCTTTTCCTTCGGCCGCATTTCACCTTTTCTCTGCGAAAAGTTTCAGGAGGAACAATTTGGGTTACGATGCGTTAATGGATTCGATTGTCTTTATTTTTCTAGATATCTTTAGATTGGCGCTGAATGTCACGATCAGGTCGCCAAAAAATGTAGAATGCGGCCGCCGTTGCCATGAACTCGCACTGCTTCTGTGGCTTTCCTTGAGGAGTACGATTTATTTATTTTTACTGAAGGTTGTGGTAGCGCATTGTAGTTGAACTATGTATTTTAGCAAAAAATCATTAATATTAGAAATAGTGTCGAAGATTCCGCAATTTAAATAAAATTGTTGTTGAATGTTTCATATAAAATATCTGATTAATAATAAAGTTACTTTTTAAAACATATCATCACATTACATCAGTTTAATAACAATCTCAACATTGAATACTCCAAAGCAGATTTAGAAATGTTTACTTTTTTATATCAGGCTGTGTGAAAGACTAAGCTGCTGTTTTTCTTTGTATAATTTGAATTAACTAATTTAAAACAAATATGTATAAGATAAATATTTTATATACAAATTTTGTCGCCCGAACTTTGCATAGCAAATGCAATAAACTTTGAATTAATTATTACTAGCGGGGTTACTTGGTTTCACCTGGTGTACAAAAATTTTGGATGCCGGTGCCGGCAATAAGGAAACCGAAAAACCCTGAAAATACCAAGTTTCTTGCCAATCCCTTATTATTATTATATTTTCAATTTTTGCCGTCATTTTGGGTCTAACTAATCAGATCCAGCGTTTAAGCATGATTGAGCAACAAACAAACTTTCGATTTTACATATATACATGATTATTTCTTGTCTATTTCCAATAAAGACAAATTATGCGGAAATCAGTCGTATAATTCTTGATAAAGCCAAAATCAAATCATAGGCAAAAATAATTACGTTAAATAGATGGAAGGGAATAACAAAGCAACGATTACGAAACAGAAATCTAAAATATAATAAGTTCTTTCATCTAGTAAACATGTTGACTCAAAGAGTTCCTGAAATCTTAAATAGGCATAATACAAAAATTTCAGTAGAATTCTAAATGCGGAATGAGCTCTGCAATCTAGCATTATTAATCTTATTTTCTTCGCTGATATCAGAAAAGAGTTTCAATCTATACAAACTTTGCACTTTTGAATTACAATTGGCTACGTAACACTACAGCGGTTGTTTACAAATTGAATTCAACCGTTTAATCTTCCACTATCTATCGATGAAGTGTCCGATATTATTCATCTTGATGTTATCGACTATTTTCCGACCAAGTTGGATTTTGGCCGTTGTGCAAATAAAACAAAGGATTTATCTTTAGTAAGAATTGTTTGTAAAAAAGGACAAATATCTGCGGCATCCACGCCACTGTTAATTGTGATCAATGAGGGGATGAAATGAAACCTCTGCCTGGAATTGGAATTGATTGAGCGTTTGCCCCTTATCAGTGCAATTGAACAACTTGGGAGAAACGAAACTGGACAAGAGTGAGTTTTGCTGATAACGACAATCGGGAGGTCAGTCTTAATTTTGAAGCAGAAAACGCAAGTTGCCCCAAAGCCTTATTTCGGGAATTCAGAATCGTGGTGGCCGTCAAAAAGTGTGTTGCAATTTTAAGAGGGTGTCCGATTGAAAAGTGGTTCATATTTCTTGTTCAAAGGTCGGCTCCGAATGTGATGTTGTTCGGCATCAGTGGTGAAATGAAGATAAAGGTGAAGAAGTAGTCAAAACATCGCGATCGTGATCTTATACAATGGAAGAGTAATATGCGATGATGCTGAATCGGCGTTCTCAAACTGTGCTATGTAATCCTGTTTCGTCTTTTATAGATTTATTCGAAAAATTCGGTCTCTTGTGAAGACTCTGTTCTTTTTCAACTTGGGCTGTTGTCTGGCGCCAATAGCCATCCTATCCTATTGCTGTGAGTAATTTAAATATTGTTCATTTCTTGGTTACTGTTTTGCGGGCTTTCAACTTCAATAAAAATACGCTGTCGCGTGTGAGACTATCGCTGAGTTATCAATTTTTTACCTTTGACCAACTCAGGAATAATTGTGATGTTCACCGGCCTTGATAAATCAGCATGCTGTCGAGATAATAGCACTGCTGATCTACTTAAGCTCATGTAATTAATAAGTAAAAATAAAAACAATGAAATTTTGAATATAATCACAAAACAAATCTTTTGTAAAATCTATTGTTAGTATCAATTGGCAAGAACTGTTTGAAATATACAAAAATATTAAGTATTCATTTGCTATTACTTTATGGTAGTCAAATCCAGAGAAAGACATATGCTTTAATAATCTGTTTTGTTCGTATATAACTGCATATGTAATTTAATCGTAAAAGATAATAATATCGCATTCAATTCATTTCTTTTCAGTTATATACATAAAAAATAAATTTTTAATAAAATGCCTCAGTTTAAAATATCCACATTACGATATTTCAAAATCGAAAAAGGTAAGGACCTTAATCGACACATCTCGCAACGCTGCCATCTTTCATTTTTTACTGGAAATGAAAGGACACTGTGATTTCAACAAAATTAAGGACAACTACGTGACCCATTTGGTCGAAAGGCGAAATAAATCAGGAACACTATGCTTCCCAAAACTACGAAGGAAATTAATATCTCTCTGGGGCCATTATGCTTGGAAAAAAAATGATGGGTACTACTTGAATAATTATTTCAGCGTTAGCAAATTTATATGATATTTTTTTAAAGCGATTTTGATATCAACAATCACATAGTAGTTAGCCCCAGAATGTATCGCGGCCGTCCAGTAAGTGAAAATAATATTCAGGAGTTTGTTACAGATTTGGTAGCAAAATACATTCCATCAGAGATACCTCCTTGGCACATCACAGTGATACCCGCTGTTTCAGCAAGTTCAGTGTCTTCGTCTGAAAGTGAACAAAATGAGGTAGCATCACTAATCTGCAACAATCCATCAACAATTTTAAGTCATTTTTAATTTTAGAATGAAATATTTTACGTGCTAGTTCGTATTCATCACCTTCTAATAGCTGAGGAGGAAGATCTGCACGTAAGCGACTTGTTAATGCTCCGGTCAGGGAACTCCCTGTCTGTTTATGATGACACCTTAGAAAATCCGAGACTATCTGATTTTATAGAAAAACCAAAGCACATTCCGAACCTATGGAACGATATCGCAATGACGGTGATTAACCGGTGGAACGAATTTATTTACAAGTACGATCCACTTGAATCTCCAGATGTGGATAAAAAGCAACAAATTACGTGCCTTAGCCAATTTGCTTCAATTTTTTTTATAACTATTGTGACAGTTATTATAGATTTTACCAAAGGATACACTAAAACCACTAATCAGCTGCGATATAGACTGCGTTTCCTTATAAATTTGTACAGCAGAGAGGCTCATAAGAGAAATCTTAATATCCATTCACTTACCGAATCGACTCTTCAGTCTTTAAACCCAATAAACATAATTAGGAACATCATAAAATTATTTTGGATGGTTACAGTAACAATAATACTTCTTTCGCCCTATTACATTGCTAGGGAGTTGTTTGCTCTTAAGGATGTACTATTTACAGGTAATGCGTAAGAATTTCCTCTTTAAAGACGTTACTAAATCAAATAAAAATCCTTTTTTTAGGTCGGACAGCCCTCACAAACACCTACATCTGGCTGTTATCAAAGTATATACCATTGATATACCGCGCCTGCATGGAATTATTTCAAATTATTTGGGAAGTTGTTAAAGCACCTCGCAATATTTTTGAAGAACTTTTAGCACGACAATCAAAAGAGAGTAACGTTCTCCAAGTAAAGTCCTACTCTGGTCGAAAAGTGGTTGCATTTTCAAAATCCATTGACTTGAACCAAGTAAGAAAACGAATTCATTTAGATGAAACAGGTGAAACTGAGTTCATTTTCGCATGTCTGGCTGGAGCACTGCACAGATATTTGGAAAATTTCAAAGACTTTCAAGTACCTCAGCTGCTGAATGCAACCTGTAGATCAATTTTTAAGGATTACTTCTTAGAAAGATGCAACAAGACAACATTTATTGGTGGTGTCGTCTTCATGCAATTGCCTCTCCGTAGTCCCAGCAAAGAACAAATTGAGAAAATACGAAAAATTATCGAGAGAGTGCGGGAGAAACAAATTGCTATTTACTTAATTTCATTAGCGCAAACAAATTTCGAGCTGATAACATCAATAATACCGGAGTTTTGGATGAAAATTTTAATTAATTACTTTTCAATTGCATTCCCTGTGACCATAACAGATATTCATGGAAATTCATCAGAGATGTCCACGGTTTGGGGTCAGTCTGTTAGTGATTTACTCTTTTTCCGTCCACCTCAGTCAAAAACTTGTAAGATGAGGCAGGAATTCGTGCCTTTAGATATTCGGCAACTATATAATACTAACTTTAATATTTTGTTATTAGGCCTTTCACTTAATATTCACCGTTTTGGAAATAAAAGCAGACTTGCTGTTATGGCTGACACTCAGCTAGCTCCTGATCATGGACTTATATCGAGCTTTTGGGAACAAAACATGGAAACAGTGATTTTTTAAATATTTATGTTTTATACAAAGTTTATTTATGTATTTGTGTTTATTTTTTTAAATTGGCAATAGATATTTAATTTTGTTTTGTACATTTTTTATTTAGCCTTCTTGGTAAAGGGTTGTGTTTTCTAAATAGGATTTTGCACACATAACGTTATAAAATCCAAAGTAAATAATAGTAATACCTAAGTTAAAATTGTCCATCTTCTTAGCAATTCAATGTATTTATTTTTCAAAATTAGCATTAGTTCTCTGCTTCGGTTTCACTCACTCCATACATTCCAGCTAGCAAACATCCAAATGCCATCGCATTTGAAGCAGTCAGTTCGAGGGGAGGGGCTATTGGTCCATCGTCACCTTGGAAAATGTACGGTAGGCGCAGAATCCAATAAGCACTTTGAGATAGTTTTGGAGGACTAGAAAGACCCATCGTGAAAATGTAGTTCCTTTCTCCTGTTCTGATCTGTTTATGATAAAAAACCCATGTAAATCTTCTCTTGAAATAAAACATAAATATACTTACTTTGGGGTCTAAGATAACATTGACTGGTGCTTTGGGTGTAACAACATGAACCCTCATTAGTTGCGCTACCATAGTTTTTGTATTCCTACAAGGACATGGAAAATAAAGTGGCATGTCATTAAAAACCACTTTACTTCCACTGTCTCTTATTATTCCTAAAATATTCTACCTTAAGAAATTTTGCTTAGTTTTTAATTTAGTAATTAGTTTAACCTGATCCACCGCGTAAAACTTTATCCGGTGAGCTCATAATGAACCGATGACCTCTTGGACATTCATACTCACATCCCACGAATATTTTTAAAATGAAGACCTGTCCCTTTTTCCTGTAACGTGTTTTCTCGTACGCAGCAGCCCAAGATGCAGAGTGCTCGAGCCTAAACATTTCTCAATTGGATAAAAGATAAAATAAAATAAAATTAGTACACTACCTCACGTGTACGTCCCAAGGTAAAAGAAAATTCGCACCAGACAGAAAACCACTCTGAAAGTGTTCAAGTAGTCCTGTATTGTGGCTGTAGACTGAGCTGGGCCCGACACAAACCAGAGACCAACTTGGGAATTGTGGCAGCAGACCAACAGGACTCTCGGTGTGAACCATTCCAGGAAGGTATTCTGTGGTCGACGGTTGCCTGATAACAGATCTGTCCTTGTCTTCAGTGCTCTCTCCCACTTTTATCACAAGCTCATTGAGGGACTCATCAGAGCTGTCGCAATTAATTTTATTGAGATCGTCCATCGACTCCAAACTTAAATTTGTTGGTGAACCCTGAGAAGCTGTTAACGGGTGGGAGTGATCAGACATTTGATCCTCAATGTCTTCAGCATAGTTGATGTGGAGTTTCTCAAAAGTTGTCTCTACTTCCGCTGGTCTATTTTTTTGTTTTACAAAATGTATTTTCTAGTGTAATAAATTTAAATAATCAGGTGCATACTTAAAGTCGTTGATTGATGGTTCAAAAACAGCAAAATTAATTTTCTCTAATTTATTGCACGATGTGCAGTTATTAGCCAGCAGTTGGTAGAAATCGTAGTTCGCTTGACGAATGGTATAAGGATCTTTTCGTCGGCCCTTTTATTAAATAACGATAATTTTCAAATGTTTTCCAATTGAACTTTTACTACTCACTTGGGTTCGCCCACAATTGCAAGTGGACACAAATACAACTCCACTTGAATGCTCCGATGGGTCTGCTGCACTGTGTTTCGGCATAACGCAAGGATTGCACCGCAGACTTAAGTATTCACATTGTTGTTTCCCATTTTTCCAAGTTTGTTCGCATTTTTCTCGGAGTTTCTTCTCATTTATGTATTTATGGGGTCCACGGGCGTATTTCATGTAAAGTTTCACGGACTCCTCAACCAATCCTTTATGGAAAGTACTTCCGTAGTGGGTCACCATAGGATTGTTGTAGAGGGCTATGGCTTTCTTCAAACCAGTATCGCAACATTTTGAAAAAAACCTAAACAGTTTTATTCGTATTACCTTTTTAATTGTTTACTGTGTTTTGAGCTTTAATTTTCATATTTTCAATATAGTAAAGCACAGAATTATTTACTCACTCTTCATCAATATCCATCACCTTATGGAAGTTTTCTAAATATGATTTCTAAAAGTGAATTTTGATACATTAAATTTGAATAAATATTTCTCTATTAACCCACATAATCGGAATCATTTGCTTCAAACTTTGGATTGTCCGGATTTTCGATGAAAATCTTATGCAGCAATTTAAAAGTCTCGTACCAGGCTTTTACGTTAGGAATCTTTAAATCAAGAATATTTTTATTTAATAGGACTTTATCTAAGAGCTACGTACAACAAAATGCCCTTTGCCTTTGTACTTGGACATGCTATCGTCGAATCCTGATTGAAATGCCTCCGCTACGTGCTCTTTTAGAAGAACCAGAAATTCCCGGTTATGGTCTTTTTCTTCAAGATCAGGTTCTGGATTTTTGTAGTGCTTTAATGGTTTGCCGAATCCCTATAATTTAAGTTTAGTAGACTCCAGTGCTTAATATTTGTTTAAAGTGAATAATAAATTAAATATAATTTATCATACTTTGTAAGGTCTCAGATCATCCCAATCATCATCCGATTCCTCTTTATTATTTGCTTTTTCGAGTTGATTATTTAAAACACTAATAGATATTAGTAAAGGATCCTCTCGAATAGACTTATCAGTGTTGTAATATACAAATCGCTTATTTCCAGGAATTGAAAAAAGGGACATTGAGCTGTACAAAATTTAATAATTGTGGTAAATAGTGAAAGCATTCATTTTCAGAAACAAAATACCTATTATTAGTTATAATAAATTCGCTTCGTAACAATTTATAAATGTTATCTTCTACTTCGAACTCCAATTTTGAAATTGAATCATCACGAGAATCTGAAATAGAATCGGCTACTATTTAAACAAATTCTCCTTAATGAAATATTAAAAAGACAAACCGAAACCGTCAGGTAGATTCTCAAAGAAAAAGATAAATCGCGGTGAGCAAAGTCTCCCATCTTTGCCCAAAAATGAGCCCGCTGTAGAATTCTTTAAAAATTTTGGTAAGAACTTTAAAACATGCCTTTCCCTGGAATTTTAGTGTTATTATATAATGTTAAAGATTTATCCATTCGAGGTTTTTTGTACGTATAACAAAGAGTACAAAAATACTATTATAAACGCAATCATGATAAATTTAGTCATTATACTTGCCTGATAATTTTTAGAGATTTAAAAAGTGACAAATACGACGCATCTAAAGAGACACTGGTTTCTACTAAAATAACGATGTGACAGACTTGCGTGGCAAAAAGTAAAATCCTTGCGAATCTTGTTCGGGCGTAGCTGTTAAAAGACATGAACTGGAAGTCGTCCTTTTGCATCATTTTTTCAGCCGTCTTTTGCATGCAATAATTATCATACATCGTCTCGAAGTGAACAAATAGCATCTGCTCTGATTTTTTATAGTAGAAAGTCATTTTTCCCTAGAAAACACTCATAGAATTAGTTTTAATGGTACTGCTTAAGAAGTTAAATTTATTTTATTTAATGCTTCAGCAAAGCTTGTTTTAGATAAATTTAACGATTATAATATAGAAAGGATGATGTTAAATACAAAATAAGCTACCTCTTCGCAGTCGTGGTTTAGTAACGAGGGATGAACATCGAGAACGTTTAAACCAGCCATTTTATTACAATCAGGAAAACAGGACTTCCCTATCACACCAACTACAACTAATTTTTTGTCATCTCGTAGTAAATGTTCGCTGAAAAATTAAAGAGGCATATTAAGCATATGTTCTTAGTAATTTAAAGATAGTTAATTTAAAACAAATCTAACTATAATCAAATATTTACTTGGCGTCTTGTGTTACATTGGGAAAGACAAAACTCTTGAACTGCGTCATCCTGCCTGTAAAAATTATGATGATTTCTCTTAAAAATATTAAGTGGAATTAAGTCTAATTTAAGACAAAAATTCATCTTACATCGGTCGGTTTCTGCAAACAAGTCCAGACGTTGTGTTCAGCTATCTGGAAAAGCAAAGTGTAAACATTCAGCGGGAAACGTCAAAAACAGCTGTTTTTTCGAAAAAAATTCTTGAACTAATTTTTAAATTTCAAAAAAAGGCGGTACTTTGATATAAATTTTAAAAAAGGTATAATTATTAAACATCAATTGAAGATAAATAAACTTGAGATAGTTATAATAGTACAAATAATATTGAAATAGTTTAGTGTACCAACATAACGAAGGGAAGGAAATATTTTAAGAATTTAGGATGTAAGATATGGAAACACGTTTTCGGAGTGCCAAAGGTTGACAGCTGTCAATTTACATACATTTGTTAATAGCAGTCGTGCATTTTTGGGAAAAGTATACTAAACCGAGTCACTCCAAAATAACAATATCTTTTGTTATCTTTTAACATGGGATGCGATGGTGGCACTATTCCCCGCAGAGATGAACTTGTCCGTCTGAAGAAAAAACCAGAACAGGTAAAAATTAGCCTCGCAAATTGCTGAAACTAATCGCAAATAATTTTAAAATTTCTAGAAAGATAAAGATGCGGAGCGCCAGTTTCGCTGGCTGCACTGCGCCCTTACCCAGCAACGTCTCCAGCAGCCGATTGTGATGTGCGGCCTGGGCAGGCTCTACTCGAAACAGAACGTAATCGAGCAGCTGCTGGAAAAGGAGAAAATGCCCGAGTCCGCCAACCACATCAAGACCCTGAAGGACGTCAAGAACTTGAATCTGAGCCCCAACCCATCGTTCAAGGATGACGATAAATCGGAGGGCCTCCTCGACTCCCGCAGTGCCCCTTTTATTTGCAAACTGATCGGTTTGGAGATGTCGGGCAAATTCAGGTTCGTCGCTCTGTGGACCTGTGGATGCGTTTTTTCTGAAAGAGCTCTAAAGGAGATGAAAATGAACGTTTGCGCCTTATGCCAGACTCCTTTCACCAAAGACGACGTCGTCATCCTGAACGGAACAGATGAGGAAACCGAGGAAATGCGCATTAAGATGGAAATTCGCGTGGCAAAACGAAAGGCTTCAAAGAAAGAAAAACCTGCCAAGAAGGTTGAGGAACCAGTTGCTTCGACATCCACATCTACATCAATTGAAACACCGATCATTAAAATAGACCCAGACGCTCCTGCTGTTGGAAAGATTCCCAAAAATAAAATTGTTTTACCACTCAAAAGAAGTGGCCAAGCGGAAGGATTGGTTGATCCACAAATTAAGAAATTGAAGGGGGAATACAGCGTAGCTAAGGATCCAAAAGCAAGCGATGTTTACAAGTCGCTATTTACAACTCATAAAAGCGAGCAGGAGCAAAATCGTGCGCATTGGGTTACCTACAATCCATTTTACAATTAGTTTTAGCTCAAATTCAGATTTGTAGGCTCTAGATTAGTTTTATAACAATAAAGTTACTTAAATAAGAAAAGAATTTTGTATTTATCTTCTCCATTCTATAGTAAAATGCAATATACTTTTATATAATTTTTATTGAATAAAATAAACTCAAAACGTAAGAAATAATCAATTACGAACTATTTATTAATACTCGTTTTCTAAAATAATAATTTTCGCAAAGCATAAGAGTAAAAGAGAACGCACAAACGCAGAACACTCAATTGCCGCTGCAGGGAAGCACATTCATCCAATAGTTTTTAAATCTTTCAACTGTACAATTTCGAAATGAGAATTCTTCTAAATATTCATAATTTACAATATAATAGGATTTTTCGAGTTAACTAGTTCGAGACCGTTACAGGTGTAAAGAACGCTAAATACGTACATGCTATTAGAAAAAACCGGAGAAACTTATTTCAAAAAATCAGTGGTAAAGCATTTCGTTTCTCATAAGGTTTGATCCGCTAATTGCTATTTAAAAAATATATTTATATCTATGTGTTTCCCTACGACATACAACTGTTTTACACATATGAATATATTTGCTTTTGTAAATATATCAGCTGTATTTTATTTATTTTATTTTGAGTGTGTATATCATATTTTTTTTGTTTCGTTTTTCTTTTCTTATTTTTTTGGATGAGATTGTTTCTTCTTCATTATGGGTGTATACTATACAATATAACTTTGTTCATTTAGCGATAATATGTATACACTAGTTGTACCTGATATTGTTTATCTACGGATGTTATTACATACTTACTTTATCTATAAATGTTTTACCTTAGTTACATGTTTTATGAAGTTGTAAGTTGCACAAATTATCTCTCGAGAGATTTTCTACAAAAATAATCACAAGTTCTGTCCATCAGTTGATTATTTCTGCAACAAAAGCGATTCCATTCTGACGTAAATATTTGAAAATCCCTGATGTGTGTATGTTAAATGTGAGTTGCGCGCTCAAAAATTTTGTGCGCGCCTTAATGGCAAATAAGTACTTTTTGTATTTTTCTCGCTTTTTATGCATTTCACGACAGGCAAATGAGTTTTATTACTTCTTGTTTTTACTGTGATAATTCTACGAATATTAGCTGTTTTGTAAGACCACTTCGTTCATCTTTAGAAATCACCAAGTGCTGTTTAGTTAAGGCCAATTACAAATATTTCATATTGCTTAGCCAGAAGTGGCTAATCGCTCGTTTGGTTCATTGCAAATGACGGGAACTTCATATCAATATGAAATGCGGCTTATTGCTAGTTATAATTATTACATTTAACTTTTGAATGGATAGAGCGTAGGTACACGTAATTAAAAACTATCACCTACACTAGCTTTGTGGCGACATAACTTCCAGTTGATGAGCTTCCTCTGTGATTTTATGGAGTGGAACAGTCTGTCGCAAATCTAAGCGTATTAATTTTACTGCTACGTATTTTCCTGGGAGGGGCCACATTTTGATCGTTAGCTATAGCAAAACACTTTTCTTAGCTATAGTAGGCATGGTCTACAATGCCGACATACATAAAAATTGTGGAATTTGTAGACTTTTAGTGTTTTCTTAAATAGCTAGATTTCAGTTACAACACCACATCCAAAGACACTTCAGTCGTCATAAGTTCGAGTTTTCGAAAACAATTTATGAAATACTAATGTTTTTTATATTTTACGATTCTGCTGTTTTATAAAACTTTATATGATGAAAATTCTTATTCTACCAAACCCAAAATAAAACTCCTAACGTTTCAGAAATCACAGGAAAAAATATAAAAATTTGACTAGTGCAACGGATGCTACTGTTATAAAATACTAATAGCAGATAAAAAAATATAGTAACAAAATTTAATGAAAAAATTATTTGTTCGAATACTCAGTCATTCTCTTTTATAAACTAAAGCAGTCTCACATCCATTTGGCTATTTTCTCAATTAAATCGCTTTTAGTTTCGCAATGCGCAGATATTAAGAACTGAAATCAAAAAATTTATTTTGTACAACTCCAATGCAAAGCTTTTGGAATTCAGGTTTTTATACCAATTTTGACCTTACAACGTTTATAGCTCACACTTTTTACACTAAAGCCCTCTGTGCTGTTGCCAAGAAATTTCTTGGCTCATACAAAACACATGTAAAAAGGCGGTCAAGAAGGGCTCGAGGAATTTTATTTCCTTTCCACTTGTTAAAGTGATATTCGATATCTTCGCAAATTTAATTAATTCTTTGACAAATAACAAGTTATAAAAATGCCGTCGAGGAGAGTCAAGTCACTTTTGAATTGCCTGACAAAATAAAAATTCATACACAGTTGGTAGTTGAAAATTTAAATTCCAACTTCACAATTCTGGTTGTCTTTGACGAAATCGAAATTTTCATCTATCAAACCAAAAATTCGATTTTCATTTACCGACGAGCCTATACCAGCTTTTCAATTATTTATGTAATTATATTTGCCAAATACATAGTAATTATTGTTTTCTCGTTATAATATAAATGTATCTAAAATAATTATAGTCATTTAAATTGCATCCCTTTACGAATTATAACAGTTTAAAAAATATAACCAGTTAAACATTAAAATTTCGAACGAATAAATAAAACCGATTTGCAGTAATGAATGCATTTATTAAATAAAAAAATGAGAATATGAAAATCATTAGATAATAAAAGTTGTAAAATGTTTCCTTACTTGTAAAAGATCTAAACTTCAATTAATAAAGAATTGGCAAAAAAAAATTCATATGTCTTATAAAATCCTACGATAACTAACATTCTAAATCAGATCCAACCTTTTGCAATGACCAATCAAGCGAGAAGTACGTTAACAGGCAAAGGTCGACTTCTTAAATTTAAAATTCTAGAGAGTACGTGTAGCGTTGCAGCGATGAAATGACGGTGGAAAAAATAGTCAAAGGAAGTGCTCGTAGAAGAATTCGAAAAAGGAGATATGAAATAATTTAACATAAATATGTATTTTATAGGGCTGAATGGCAGCGCCGCGAGGATACTGTGTGTATACAAATGTTACTTTTTTCTTTTGCCACTATCAGTGACATAAAAGGCTATTTACGAGGATAATACTTTTTCTTATCTTAACGAAATAGAGTAGAAAATAAAATGAAATCGAAGTCTGAAAGTGAATAACTCGGGTTTCTGTACAAACTTGTTCGCACTAGTGGTGTTGTGTCCTTACGTATAAGCTGAATAACTATATCTCTTGCTTACTGTTTATCATCTTAGCGCTTAAACTCTAATTATGTCATGCGAATAAATTAGTTCTTATTCTGGAAGTCTCTTAAGTTCTTAAGTAAGTCGGAGTGTACTTGAGTAACGTGTTGAGCTAAGGTGAGGGCGTCTTTGAATATTTTACCGCATACAATGCACGCCAGACTCTCTTCCTTAATATTTTCGAGATGAAATTGGATGTGTTTATTGAGGTACGATTGTTGACTATACGACTTGCCACAATAATTGCAGCGATAGGGTTTTTCGCCAGTATGTATTTTCATATGAACGGTTAGACTCGAAGCCTGCGTGAACGATTTATCACAAATTTTACAATGAAATGGCCTCTCACCAGTGTGGATTCTCATGTGGGTGTTAAGACTTCCTGGCTGGGTGAAGGATTTTTCGCATATCGAACACTGGAACGGTTTCTCCCCAGTGTGGCACTTCATGTGCTGGACAAGTTCGCTAGAATGCTTGAAGGCCTTTCTGCATATCGAGCACTGGTACACGTGGTCGTAGGTGTGCAGACGCATGTGTTCGGCTAGTAGACTCGAGTGCTTGAACACTTTATCACATTCGGGGCAGGCAAACACACTGCCCTCGGCATGTGTCCTTAGGTGCAAGACCAAGCTGCTGGAATTTACAAAGCCTGGGGAATAGTTCAAATATGATATTAGTAGGATTACATTTTTAGTTGCAACATTAGTACCTCTTTCGCACAAGTGGCATTGGTGGGGTTTCCGGATCGCGTGAGACCTCATATGGACCATAAGACTACTGGACTGAGTAAATGCTTTCGAGCAGACGTCGCACTTGTAAGGCTTCTCCCCGCTGTGGATCCTTATGTGGGTGTTCAGACTGCCGATGTGAGTGAATGTCTTGTCGCAGATCGAGCACTGATAGGGCTTGTTGAGGGTGTGCGACCGGACGTGCTTCGCCAGATCCCCGGCATTTGGGAAGGACTCCTCGCATTGGGTGCACTGGAAGCACTTCCTTCCGAGATTGCGAGTGACACTTTTGGACGCCGATCGGGAGCTTCTGGTGGTCACCTCTTCGTCACGGTCGCGCTCAACCTTAATGCTCTTCGGGGACTGCGGTTTGCTAACTGGCTGGTGCACTGCGTTGCTTGACGTCGACGAGGTCTCATCGTCGTGCTCCATGGGTGACGATGGATCATTTGGCGAATTTGGAGGCTCCGACATTTCTTTGTCGTTATCATCATCATCTAAGTGTATCAGTTCGCATATTGGCTCCATTATGCTCGAATACTCGAAAAAATCGTCGTCATCGTCGTCGTCATCGGAGGCCTGACAATTTTCAGAATTTTTCATATCCGAATGGCAATGGTTCATATGTTCGTAGAGGGCATTTGGGCTCTCGAAGAAATCCCCGCAGCACATGCAGTGGAACGTGAGATCCGGCCTCGGCATCTCCGTCTGCTCCTCGGATTTTACAACTGGAGTTATGGTCAGAGGGAGGTTCATGTTGGAACGATTAAAGGGAGGTACGTGGATCTCCATTTTGGTGTCGTTTGCTTTGCTGGGAATGGAAGGGTGCTTAGTTAACATTGTAGATCTAAAAAAATTATAAATTTTATATAATGCTTAAAACCAAAACACTTAAATACTACTTCCATCACAACTTGACTCCTTTCGCTCTCTAAGAATTAGTTAATATTATTATTTGTTCAAAAGCACTGATCTTTCAAAGTGCTCTACAAAATGTTCAATTTGGCACAAAAAAACGATACGTCAGATATCTTATTATTAGCAAATTTCAAGGTAAAGCAAAACAATATGAAGCAAATTATAAAATATTTACGTTTTCCTAACAGACCCTCGCAACTACTAAAAAGTTGAACAGAAATAAAACGACGTGTTTTTCGCTCAATGTCGTCTTTATTAAATTCCAACCATCTATAATTAACATCATTTGATTGTTATTGGTTACCGTACTGCACGTCAATTGCACAACAAATTGTTAAAACTTTTATTCTTTCAATTAAGTTCGTGTTGCGTCGGCAGTCCCAAAGAAATGCATTATGTAGGTTAATTGATTCTACACTTAATTCATTGTTTATTCAAAATTTTAATGCTAGCTCTCTCTGCAGTCGTTTAATGAAATAAATTATTCATCAGACTATGTGATAGCGGTAACTAATAATCTTCCCGAGATATTTTCCCGCTTTTAGATAAATATGCTAATTAATGCGAAATACATCTGTACGATGTAAGAAAACATAAAAATTATTTAAATTGGAGCAAAGCGTTACCAACATTGATGACGACAACTACTGTGCAGAATTAACGGGTTTTATCGTTGAGTGACCTCCAGTTATTTTCGTTTGTGAAACATGGAGCTCAATATGAACGCCATCGCCATTAAGAAAACAATTTAACACAAGAAATCAATATTAAGTTTTTTCCTTTAAAGAAAAGCTGAGTAGAGAAATTTCCAAGGTTTGAAAATTTAATATATAAATATTTATTCACATTTAAATAAACCTTGCGCTGACTGTAAAAAGCTTTTAGCTGCCTTTTTTATATTTGTACTGTTTTCGATGGTATTACGATTTATTTTTCATTTCCAGCCAGCCAGAGAGAAATTAGTTCGGTTTGGTGGCAGTGCAGAATAAATCAACTACCAGAAACTTTGTGCTGCTTCAGAAAAGTATTGAGAAACGACTGGCAGAATTTAAACGAATTCAGATTAAAGTTGTATTTTATATTTTACTTCGTCGCACTACTTCCATAGATGTATTGATCTAATATATTTAACAGTCGGGTTTTATTCAATTTCGCTTTTGAGTGAGTATACGTGCTCAGATTTGGTTACGCTAAGGACAAAATTAAAATCCTAAAATTGTTCACAATGTTATGTTTATGCTAAAAAGCACATTTTAAAAATGATAAATACGATAGTAAACTCTCCTATTTGACTAGTTATTGCCGCTTCATGAAATTATATCCCCAAAAAAACTAACATTCGTAACACTTTCTCATCCACTCTAGAAATTGTAATTTTCATTTCCCGATCAAAATGGGATAAAAAATTCATCAGAGCTACGCTCCATTGGGCTAGAAGAACGCACTCGCGAAGTTTGGAGTCGAGATTTGTGCAATATAAATATGTTGTAAGCCAACGAACGAAGCCCACGCAGACACAAACATAAATACCTAGTATTTATCAAAAGAGAGTAAATATCTGCTTCCGGTTGCCATATCTTTAGAACTGTTGTTTTAATTGATTTTTCTTCTGCTTTTTCCGACATAAAGTAAACAATTCAATAAAATATTTTATCATATCAACACGTGATCCAAAATCGTTTTCCATTTTTAGTTTCAAGTAATTTAAAGCTTTTCTTTGGAAGTTGATGAGTTTTTCGAATTTCAATTTGTTAATTCTATTAAACAGCAATAATACTCATAGGAAGTGAAAACCCATATTTTGGGAAGAATGATCGCAAGTATGAGATCATAGAAAATATTCAAGGCATTTCACATTTATTGCTTTAAGCACGAATTAAAGCAAATTGAAAAGTTGATATGAAAATATTTAAAAATATATTCTCGCAATTTGCTCGTGTATCTGGATTTACATTTAGATATTGTACTTTATGTGGTAAATTTTTCTGGGTTGATTGTGTTGGTATTAATTTTAAGGCTGTTTTGTATTTGCAATCTTTTATTAGAGGTTTTCTTATTTTTGGTTCGTTCTTTTTTCTTTAGAAAAAAAAAAAAAACAGAAAAGGAAGAAAAACTGGAAGTCCCAGACGTAAAAAAATTCGACTACCTGCATTATCGGAGCCTCTTTTAACCTTTCGTGAGCCTGTAAAATTATTCAGGCTATTTGGTGATCAATGTTTAATACTTCTTCAACTTTATTTTAGGGTACATGAAGTTTAAAGAAAATACTTCTAAACTTTTCGAATAACCGCTACCTCTTTTAATGGTTCTACCTCTTTTCATTGCAGCAGTATAAGTTTTGAATTTTTTTGTAAAATTGCTTTTTGTTTTATCTATTTTATTTTTCAGTTCAAATTGATCCTTGTTGGAATTATTCCATTTTCAAATTTTTAAACTTTAGAGAATTTAATTAAAAATGAATACTCAAAAGATTTCGGGATTACTGATATAAAGAAGGTATCTGAATTTTCTAGAAAAATAACAATGTTGAAATAAAGGTTTTATTGCTTTGCATTAGTTTTTCTAAGGTTATTTAGCACGTGTTCATAAGAGGAAATGGCCGTTTCCGCTAAAATAATTCTCGCAATTACTAAGCACCCAAATCCACGATAATAAGAGCTGATTTTAGCTTTGAACAAAAAAAATTATTTAGCAATTACGTCATTTCCAAGAGAGCATAAGTAAAGAAAAAAGAATAAATCCAAGAATAATGAGTCGCCGATGTAACTATTGCTAATTCGGAATTATATTTCGTTTTAGCTGCTCCAGCCAAGGTTGAGCCACCTTAGCACCACCTGCATGCGGCGCTGCGCCTTTTCAGATAGAGCCGCATTTGGAGCGCCTGCCTTGCGCCTTCTCGATTAGGAGGTCTCAATTTTCTTCTATTTTTTACTTCAATATATTTGGATTAACGTACCCAACGGGTAAAATTTAGCGCGGAATAAGTGCGCGCAGCACTCGGTCCGCGGAAATTAACACTATTGCGATTTTTTGAGGGCATTTGCATAGACAAATTAGAGAGGTTCGCACCTCGTCTCTGGGGCCCCAGAGCAGTTATGCTCCGTCTTATGACACGGTTCCACGAAAGCAATGGGAAGCGAGTCGTGGCTGCATTTTTAGTGAAAGCCATTCCACTCGAGGGAGCTAGACAGTGGCGAATTTGAAGCGGAGCGCCCCGGCAGTTAAAGAGTGCCTGGTGGCGGCTGCTCCGCCGCCCGAGCCCCAAAATGCACAACTGCGGCACAGGGGCTTGCAAAAAAAAAAGATCAATGGCCTGGGCCGCGCAGCCGGGGACTTGTGTAGCTCACTGTGGCAGGCACCACGTGCTTTTTGTCCCCCACTTTGCAAAAACAAACGAGTGTCCCTCTCAGAGAGGTGCGAAACGGGGCGGGAGGCCGGCGACTGGCGGCCAGCGCAGCGCCGGTCTCCGGAGTCCGGCCGCGGCTAGGATTCGCGATCCGGGCGGAGGCGCGGGGCCCCGCGATCCGTTAGCGGGCCGCGCCAAGTGAGCCGCACATGGACCCAGCAGCGCGCTCCGGCTTGACAATGAATTTTCGCAAGTCGGATGAGGAAAACAAGAAAAGCCGGGAACTGTTCGCACGTTGCGGCTCGAGACGAGACAGACGGGCGAACGTCTCGCGGCGACTTCTGGGACTGATTCGGGCGCTCTAATGAGAGGCTGCGGCCGCGAGCCCCCTCGCGCTAGAAAGGAAATTATAATTCAAAAAGTAAGACTGCGACGACGACGACCAGACCAAGGAAAATAAATCCAGCAGTACAAACAAAAGTATCGATTGGCTCGCCGCGAATATAAAAAGGCAACGACATTCCGACTGGCTGCGAAGAAAGCCAGGCAACGAGGCGCACCGACTAAAAAGCATAAAATAAATTTGTTTTATTGTTGTTTGAGTTAATAATAAAATTATCGATTTTGTTCGGGCAGCAGCAGCAGAGGAGCGCTGCTCGGAGCGGGCGCCGCGGACCGAGGGGCCCGCCATCCTGCAGCTGCTAGCTGGCCCTTTTATTTAATTCTGTTCGGGCGAGCGCGAGAAAAAACCAACATCTCAGAAATGCCCGCACGGCGGAGCGAAGAAAATTTAAATTTTTTTACCACCCAAGAGGGAAACGAACTATGTGAGAACACTAGCCGTGACCCTGTGTTGGTGTGCGGCTGGGTGTATTTATGAGTAATATTAACAAAGGGGGCTGGCGAGGCGCGCTTGGGCTGCCTCCGTCCGCCGAGCGGACGCATTTTAATTGCGGGGCCACATAGGAAAAATTATTGTGCAATCCGGGCGAAATCAAATCGCTCGACCCGTATATCGCCGAATAGAATTTCTGCCCGTGACTCGCTTAATCAGGCGCCTCGCCGAGCCCCGGACTCGATGTTGTTCTTAAGAACTAAAATGTTTGAGCGTGTGTGAGTCAATTTACCATGCAGTAATTAATTTCAATAAAATCGACAAAGCTGAGAAAACACCCACGCGGCTCGTTCGTTTTTTTTCGGGGCACTGCACTCACTTCACTGCCGCACTTAATCTATTGTCTTCCGCCGTATAAAAATATGATTTTTGTACAAAAATACGCTTAAAATTTAAACGTTCTGCGGAGCGAAATTCTCACAGCATTTTTGACAAGCAGCAAACACTTCGGAAAAATGCTCGCACACAACTCAGCCCAGCGACTGTAGCGATACTGGAGAACTACAAATGCAGCCGCCAATGCCTCGGCGGGGCGCTGGTGTGTGCGTTTATTGTTTTGTATTGCTGGACGAACGTACTAGATCCAAGGTGGATATGCTCGTCCAATTTCTTTTATTTCGCCCGAATGTTTTCCCAATGAGTGGTCGCATCCGCCGCGGCAAACGCTTTAAGAGGCCAGAATTTAAATTAATTGATTTATTGCCTCTTAGCCTTGAATTTCAGCGAATTTTGAGACTGTTTGACGTTCATTTGAAATTGCCGAACCCTGCACCTCATCGAAGGTAATTTACGTGCATTTAGGGCGTCTGGTACAAAACATTTTGCTTTTATTTTACCCGCCAGATGGCCGCAAAAATGATTTTCTTTAAAATTTGGAAAGTTAAATTAAAAGCCGTTGAGGGTATAAATGCCAAACCTTATTTAGTAGAAAAGAGAATTAATTTATAAATATTTTACACTTGAGAAACTTTAAGATTATTTCAGCATAAAAGGAGTTAAATTAAATTTTTCATACTTCTAGGTAATTCGTCCGTAGAACGCAGTAAAATTCAAATTTTATGGTGTAGGTAAATTATTCATAACTTTTCTTTGGCAAGAAATATCGCCTTCCTTTTCTTATATATTGTGAATTCATTTAAAATATTTTTTGTTGAGCTAAATCATGAAAGACTGAAAAAGGTATTATTTTAGGTTTTTTAAGCTTTTAAATAACTATTTATCAGAAAATTGAACTTGCTAAGGAAAAGAGAATTAATTTCCTAACTGAGATCAATGACACGTAACTGAGAAAATTGAACTTTAATAAAATTTTGAGTGCGCTGACCTTGAATTAAAAGATGTTTGTTGAACTGCCATTGTGAACACACATTTTATTACTCTAAGAAAAGACACGAACTTCCTCCACAAAACCAGTTCAGTTCCTAAGTTAATTGTGATTTTATATCAATTTATTTAAATAAACCACAAACATTAGGTCTACAAATTGTCTGGTGAAAAATTTTTTTTTTAAGAAATTAAAGGACAAAAATCACCGGAATGTTGGAAATCGAAGACTCAACCTCTCTACATACATTTATATAAAAACAAAAGACAATTCAAACAAACTTAGTGATCAGAAGAAGCTCTTCCGGTGAATGGATTTCGTTTTTTTAAATTCAGTTAGCGCTAAGAAATAAAACTAAATGTTTAGTCTTTGTGGTGATGCACCTCCTTCTCCTTGTGTATCGAGAAGTCGAGTCGCATCCAGATGATGAGCAGAACGAACAAGATGAACAGGAAGACGACCACCAAGAGGGGCTCCTGCAGCATCGTAATCCTAGAGAAATTATACTTGATATTGAAGTCGTGAATGTGATTCTCGACCAAATTTTTCTTGCTGAACGTGATCACCGGTCGCCCGAAGGTGTCTAAGTACGTGTAGTGGAGGGTGTCGGGGTATCGCGTCACGGAGTAGGGCGTGATCAGCTTGATGTTTGTGCAGCCCTCGGGGAGGATAACTTTAATTTGCGCCTCGTCGATGATCATGTCGTCGAAGATGTGGTCTATTACCCGCATTTTCAGAAGGAAGCTGTCTCCGTTGCTGAACAAGTACTCGAACGACGGGACGTTGTACCCCAGGGTGTAGTGTGTCTTCCATCCCCCAAACAGAGGGAAGCGGGGTCGCAGGTCAAGTTCGACGGAGTCTTTTAGAACTCTCATGTTTGATGTGGAAATGTTTCCGTTTGTGTCTCTATAGTACACCCCACTTGCAGACGCTGGGAGAATGGTTTTGTAGGACTTAACGCAGGCCTGGCAACCTCTGGAATCTTTCTGGTAGTCATATCTAGAGAAGGGTCCCTTCAGTTTTGCGCCGGTGTGGACTATGTCGACGGTTTCCTCGACTGCAATGTTGCCCCAGTGCGACAGCTCAATTGTCCTCTCCAACCTGGTTACAGTGAGGAAGGGGCTTGGGTTCTCATAGTGCACCGCCAAATGTTCAATTGTGTTGGCTGTAATTTGGAATTCAGTTTTAAATGTTTTTAATTACGCTGGACCTAGAAGAGAGCTTACCTGAAATGTTTTCGTAGGGACCGTAGGTGATGGTGCTGTCTACGTGGGACACTGGTTTAACTTGAGTGAAAGACTCCACGTTCCTGGTGCTCAGGTGGACGGTGGTTTTCTGGGAAAGTGTATTGAACGGCGAGTAGAAGTAGAGGTTACCAAAGTAGCGGACAAACTGCTTTTCAGCTTGGGAAATGCTGGCCGGGTACGGCTCCAGGGATTTGGTGAACACGGTTTCGATGTAAACCACCTGGCTGGGCGTGTTGCTGGTGAACGTCATGTGGAATTCCGTGTCGCCGTTCTGAGATTTGGTCTCGATCAATTTCAACTCCTTTTTCGATGCATCTTTGGCCGAAATAAAGCTTAGGTTGTCCTTTTCCCTTTGGGTCATCATGAACGTGTACGCATTGATTGCTTTCTTCGCTGCATGATTCAGAGTTATCCTGTAAGAAATTTTAACGAGCTGGGAGGTGAGGTCTATGGTCCGCTCGACGTTTTTATTTTCAACTTCTGGGTCTCTGGCCGAGTGGCCGAACGTAAGCGCCGTGAGGGCGACCGCCAGGAACATTAACAACCGCATTTTCGTTTAATTGCCGGCAAACTGAGTGAAAGCCGACCGCACTAACCAAACAAATGACACGCAAACACCTCCTCTTTCACAAATCTTCTACATCGAATGGGATTCCTGAACGTGGAACTGTGGCTGTCATCCACCGAGCAATCTAGTACGTTTTGGAGGTAGGGTGCGTTCTTAGAGAAAACTGTCAATTTCGGAGAAATGCCTGCTTCGTTTAATTAAAATAAACAATACTCGAAAACCTCGACGGAGAAACAATTAGCCAGTTCTCAACTTAAATCTTTATTATTCTAGGATAACATAAACATAGTAGCAAAACTATAGCTCAATCGCTATCACAACTGCTGGAGTCTTCTTCGGAGTCCTCTACGTGTGGACGGTTAACATTCCTCACCAGATCGTCGGACTCTTCTTCCTCGCGCTCCCTCTTCTTGGTGAATTTTTTAGGCCAGACAGCCTGCTTTATAAATTCCTTAATGTGCTCCTGGGTTAAAATCCGCGAAATCTCCGCCTTGACTTTACCGCCCTCCTCGATGGGGTCAACGACGAGAAAATCGCCGCGTTTCACCCAAAAATTTTTCCGAAATTTGTTCGGCATGGAAACTAAGAAATTGTCTCCATCGTCAGCGGGTTCAACTTCATGTAAATTATTGCCCCTGCTGCTAATTATACGCACAATTTTCTGATTTTCCTTCGGGATCTCAAAGTCATCGGAATTCAATTCTTTCAGGACATGTTTTTGCCTCGCCACTCGGGACATTTTGACTGAGGAAAAATCTCGTTTATTTGACGCTAATTGAACTGAAATTGACTTACATTAAAGGTCGAGATGTTCTTGTGCCGGTATTTAATGTATTTAGTAATTTATGATTTTTCCAGTCCGTTAAATTCATTTAAAATGTAAGAAGAATTTTTCGCGAAACAACTAGCGCGTGTGCTCCTGTCAGCTTTGGCAGTTTGGAAATAATAAATCGCAGAGAAACGCGAAAACGTACTAAATTGTATGGTTACCCCCTCCCCAATCAAAATAACGAAACTTTTCTACTCCTCACTAGATGGCTTCAAGTGCCTATTTTGAACTTAAAAGTACCGTTATTATCATAAAATGGATATTAGGCCAGGGGAAAACAAATGAAGACAATTAAAAAATTGTTGCCGGGATCATAATTTGTGAATAAATTATTACCAATCAAAAGAACTAATAAATTTCCGTAATCACGCACTTTGTATATAATAATATATATAATATATAAAAGCAATGAAGTCTGCTGTGCTATTCACAAATTACTTATATTTAAAGTATGTTAATAAAAAAAGAGACAATGTTAATAGTTTTTTTCTTTCTACACATTTCCAAAAATAGATTTTCTGTCAGCTTTATAATTTTGTGCCCGTTGAAAGAATTCAGTACATACCTTCCAAAAATGCTTTTAGTTAATAGACAATTTTTCTGAGAATCATTCCTTTGTAAACGATATTAGTCATGTCGCTTAGGTATAAAAAAGGTACAATATAACATATATAAGTTCTTTAATATCCTAAATTGAAATCAATGCTATGTAGATGTGACCATGATATTGGTATACGTTTGACTTTCGCTTCATCATAAATAATATCAATTTCATCTTTTGAAAATGCCTAGGTAGAATAAAAGAAACTCATTTTAAGTAGGATTTTTCGATTTTGCGTAAGTAATTTCATTACCTTCCCTTTTGATTACATTTGAAAAAGCATAAATGAAATAAATTTGCTTGAAGGCGGAAGAGCTGGGAAGATGTAAATGAACGTGCCCTTTTCCCGCAGGGATTCTCTGAATGGAAGTTCTGGCAGAACCAAATTAAAACTTTATTACAACGCTTCCTTATTTAATTTGCGCTATGTGTGTCATGTCAGATTTCCTCTCCATTCACGCGAGAATGTCCTTTTTACATATTGATGACGAGTGACGGGATACAACCCTATCTGGTCTGGAGGATGTACGTCATTGATTTTATCAGTACGACATCAAAGAAAATTGAGCATAAAGTTGTACCCCGAAAAGAATTTTAGATCACATATAACGACAAAAATCTTTTCGGTAGCGAACAGTAATGAAGGCGCTATTCATCTCGTCGACCCATTCAAAGCAGAGATCCTTTTCTGAATTCCATTTAATATGTTCGGCACTGGGCGGGTACTTGGCCGGCATCAAAGGACGCTGCCTGGGAACATGTTACGAAATATGCACTGCAATTTTGTAGGAAGTATCTCGGCAAAATTAGAAGTTATACATCTTTTTGGATGTTTGGTCCTGCACAAGACGTGCGCCGGAGTACTTAACGAATTCTATGCCTTGATTTAATTTAAATAGGACTCACCCTAAAGATTTTCCTTCGTACCTCGCAAAGTAAGGAATGGCGGGTTAGCAATCAAGCTTAAGTACGGAAGACTAAATAAATAAATTTATTAAAAGAATTAACAAACAATATGGATAACATATTTCATGAGCTACCTACGCTTATATACACGGAATGGGTTTTACAAAACATATAGTTGTTATTGCGATTGCGGGCGATGTCAGTCAGTTCATTTTCTGCTCAGCCTCTGAAGTCGCTCCTTGAGGCTGCCGGGTTTGAGTTTGCTGGTTTTCGTTGTGCTCGTTGCATTCTGCTGCTTCATCTTCTTGAGTCTGGAGGTTGTGTGGTGTATGTAGGTTCAGATAAATGAGGGGAGGGAACCAAAATAAATTAAATTTTTAAATAGGTTTTGCGGTGAATCCAATTACTTACAGTTCACTGGACAGGAAAGCGATTTCTTTCTTCCAGATATCTTTGAAGTCATTAGTAAATGGTGCCCAGCACTCGAAGAATTTTCCTGGAGTACTTTGTTCCAGTGTCCCAGATTTTGGAATGTAATGATAAAATTTCATTGTCCTTATGAAGATAGTTCGACATTCGTCTAATTTTTTAAGTTGCTTTTCAATTTTTCGCGTCGCCACGGTGTTGAATTCCTCCATTTTACTTTTGAACGGTTGTAAAGCTGATTGGGTCGAAGATGAAATTACCTTTTCCGTTGTACTTTTGCAAACTGTTTGGAGCCAATTGAAATTGGGAAAAAAGGAATATTTGTAAGAAAATTGGCTTTCACTTTTTATTTTTTTTGGTGAAATAACTTTTCATTTATCATTTATTTGGTAATTTAACATTGGGTGGAATTATTTTGCACTCTGTAATCCAATTTGTATTTGTATTAGTGTAGTTCGGGTTTTTTAGCAGCTTTAATATTTTTCAAATAAATTTTAAGTGTATGAGAACGACAAATCAATATGACAAAAATATTTATTTTGCAGGCCTTTCTCTTAACTCTTAAGGATCTGTTTACTTTCTAAAGGATCATTTTTTAAATAAAAGGGTAGCTACTAGATTATAATGAATGCGAAACTAAATTATAAATCGGAAAAATTCCAAAAAATGTTGAAGTTATTTTCAACAAATAGCGTAAATGTTTTGCCATTTATTTATGTGAATGCTGTCATATGTATATGTAAATCTACTTACCTTTAAGTTTCTTATCCAAATCAGTAATTTGCTGCTTAACTTCATCAAAATCCACCGCGACCGCTTTATCAACATCACCTGGCTCTGGTACGGGCAGAACAACTTCCGGTAGGGGAACGCCTTCTTTTCGTCTATGATTAATGTAAGTCTTAACAATAAAATGCAGTAACGTAACTTTGGAATCCTTTGATTTAACATCCTTTAATTTCGGCAAGATCTCTAACCCAAAACCATCTGCCTGTCCTCTAGTCCTATTTCCGCCATTCATATAATTTCCCAAAGTAAGAATAATTGAGAACAGAAGCTTCAAATCCTCATTTTCGAGCAGGAACAACGAGAGCTGCTTAACAATTTCCAACTTTCGGGCAACTTGCGTGCATCCTTCTTCGAATTCGGCCTGAAAGACGATGCAGGAGATCCTTTCAGCCGAGGATGAAATGTTCGCGATCCTCAACAGGAACTGTTCCGGCGCATCCAGGGGTATGCTGCCAGCCGCTGCTTCCTTGATCATCGCCAACTCTTCCGCAGTCGCTCGGATTTCCATGATCTGCTGCAGGGCCTCCAGACTCACGACGGAAGTGTCGCAGTGGTAGATCGCGTGCTCGATTTCGTCGAAGTCTACATGCAAACTTCGCGAGAAGATGCCCACGTTCTGGGAGCGCTTGCTGTCCAGGACCTTAATCGTCTTCACTCGAACTGGCTTCGATTTCTCGGGCTTGGCTTTGGGAACGATCGCCTGTCGGGAGAAAAGCTCGGTGAACTCGTCGATGTTATCCAGGTTAGTTTCGTCAATTTCCTGCCAGAGCTGATTTTTGGGAGTTGTAACTTCGTCGACCTCCTCGACTTCGGAGGATGGTTTTGGGGGCGCCACAATTCGCGTCCAATAAAGCGGTTTCATAGGTTTTGGAGGATTCACAGCATTTTTACGCAAAGCTTAAACGCATTTTGTTAAATTAAAAAAATTAATAATAACAAAAACTTACTGTTCGCCTGGTACCAGGCACCTCCCGCTGGTGGCATAGGAAGGGGGGCTGGAGTTGTGGGTGTTTTTGGCGGTGCGGGTGGAATGCGGCCACTAGGCGTTGTCTGATTTTGTCCTGCTGAAAGTGGATGTCCCACGGAAGTTGGTGGTACGGGCGGGAATGGACCTAGAGGGGGCGGAGGAGGAATAGGACCGGATGTGAGCTTATTTATTGAAAGTGGTGGGGGTGGAGGAGGTATTCCTGGAGGAGGTGGTGGTGCTGGGGGAGGAGGCATTGATGTAGCAACCCCTGTTGGCATTGGCGGAGGAGGAGGCGGCGGTGGTGGACCAGAAACCATCGGGCCAGGAGGAGGGGGTGGTGGTGGTGGTGGAGCACAAACTGTTGGATCAACAGGAGGTGGCGGAGGGGGTGGTGGGGGTGGCATGAAGGTATTACCTATGGAAGAAAGCGGGTTGGGTTGAGGCGGAGGTGAAGGTGTAGGCCTTGAAATTGAAGATAGTGGTGGTAATTGTGGAGGAGGGGGAGGAGGAGGAGGAGGAGGAGGTGGTGGAGCTTTTACTTTTTCACTTTCTTTCTTAACCTCCTCGGATATTGTGCTAGTCGAGGCATCCGTTAAAGTAAGACTTGTTTGCACGAACTGATCAATTCGTACTTTGGGTGTTTCCTTACTACTATCCGTTTTACTTAAAACTGCGATATCTCCACCACATTTGCAGCACCTTTCCTCACCTAAACTAGTCTGTAGTGCCGTATCACAGATCTTCTTCCCGCCGTCCCCCACACGCTCATACAGAGTTACTTCGGTTTCGTTTAAGGTATTCACAGCGATGCATTTTGTCTTTTGCTTCATTGGACTCGCGGCATTTTTGTTGGTATCCGGTAATGCGACACTAATCAGGGTCTGAATATCTGCGATGGAGTCACAATCGAGCAGTCGCTTCTTTAATTCAAGCAGTTTTGTTCTTGAGCTCTTTGAGGTGTCGTCTTTTATTGGAGTACTAGCAACTATTTTTGGCGTGTGACTGTCGGGTTTGGCTGAGGTTTGTGCGTCGAGTTGAAGGACTTTTATTTTCTTCGTTATATTCGTTATAGTGTGTGGCCAAATCTCGTCGGTGTCCAGTTTTCCCGGAGTTAGTGGGGCACTTAGCGGAAGATCGGTATGACTCCACTGGTACATCTCGTACGGCTGGAAGACACAAACAATAGTCAAACGTTCGAAGAAAAATGTTGGCGGTGGTCAATAAACATTTAATCCATACTATGGAATATTAACAATAAATTGCTGCTTTAGAGACAGTCTCACCACAAATGACTAAATCTCGGGTTTTTCTCGCCTAGCTGATAACTTGTAGGCATAAATCAGTCTACTGGGGAGTATATCAGAGAGGTAGCAAGAATTTGTTTAAAAATACGCGCTGATCTTGGAGACACTTTTCAAAGAGATTAGCAATATCAAGTGTCATGAGACGATGCAGTGATGCATCTCAATGGAACTTGGCTGAAGTCGTACTGCAGGGAGACGTTATTTAAAGCTTATCGGGAGTAAATTAAATTTTTGCATTGAGGATATCACCACCAAGCAAATAGCTTATAGAGTGCTCATCCTGAACAAAAATCTGTGACCGACGGTTTCAAGCTTTCTTGCCTTGCGCTGGCTCCCATCAGTTCATTCTCTCGCATCGAGAACATCCATGCGAGGAAATGAAGAAATGAACAGCCGAAATGAACCGAATGCTGCGAACGGGCTTCGGGCGGGAGCTACGATTTTGGCTCTGTTCTGCTGGGACTAATATGTGTGGGTTAGAATACGTGTGCTAAAGAGGAGAGTGTGGTTGCCCATTGCTGGCTACCTCGCAAGCAAAGATTGTGGATAATCCTTGCTCGCAAGTGCACAACGATTCCTAGAATAAAATCAATAATGTGCCGCTACAGCATTGATATCTTGATGGATAGATAAACCGCCTGCAAGACGGTGGAGACTTGAAATTTGAATCACTGCAGATTGTACTCTTGAAGTGTCAGCACGCAGAGCGTTTTCATAGATTTTATGGGCGAATTTTTCATTGTTTATACATACATAGGTATTGAAATTTGGCTTTCTTTGGGACTTTGAATATTGACTGTTGATTAGATTTTAGCTGTTTACTATTTGACGAATTTTGGCTTCCGATTTAAACTGACTTTCCCTTTTGACATTACTTTGACGATTTGGTTAAACAAATTTTACTGTTGACGACTTTTGGCTTTCGCTTGAACGACTTAAGAAATTTTTCGGTTTCTCTTCATTATTTTTTGTACTAATGGAGAATTATTCAGGAAAAGTGGATAAGAGAAAGTATGGGGGAAAATGTGTAATTCGGTTTTGTAAACGAAGTTATCGAGATTCCCCTGAACAATCCCCGGTTCGCCTTTTTAAATTTCCTAAAGACCAAATTAAACGTCTTTTTTGGATTTCTAAATGCAAATTGTCTGCCGATGTTAATGTTGATACTGCACGAATCTGTAATTTGCATTTTGAAAAAAAGTATTTTGGCAAACGAAATTTAAAGTCCAATGCTATTCCATCACTTCGTTTGTTCGAAGATGACAAGAATGACGACATAGCTATTCCATCATGTTCCTATGAATTTCAAGATGAGCCTGAAAATACTCCTAATAAAAACTTGTATTTCAAAACAAAGAGAACATCTGGTGATGAAAGTGTATCTGAGCTAATACAATTTAATTGTGAGCAACAGAAAGAGTTGTGGAAAAATTTGAACACATATTCAAATAATGAGATTAACTCAGATACGAAAATGAATTCTGACCTTAATGAAAATGACTCTGAAAATGAGAACGAAAATATGGAGGAATTTTGCGATTATTGCTTAAAGAAAGAAAAAAATGAATTATTTTATAGAAGAAAGTATACCGAGGCTTTAAATTTATATAAAAAAGAAATAATAAAAACAAAAAGGCAAGAAAAGGAAATTCGTTCCTTGAAGGCGACTCTTAAAAGAAATAAAATGAGGGGTAAAAGAACGATAATAACGACCAAAAAAATTAAAAAAAATGACATAAGTGCTATTATTGGCAATATACCAGGAATTTCTGAAAATTCTAAAACTTTTTGCAAAATGTTATTGAAAAAGAAGAAAGTTTGGGAAGAAAACGAAAAATGCATTGCTCAAAGCATTAATTTCTACTCTGCAAGGACCTATACATATTTAAGGCAAAATCTTGAATTACACTTGCCTTCAAGAGCCTCTTTATGTAGATGGGCACCAATTAAGTTTCTTAAATGCGGTAAGAATCAGAACTTGATTAGCAATTTAAAAAAAATGGTGGAACATATGGACACAATTAGTAAAGAAGCAATTTTATTATATGATGAAATATCCATTAAAAAAGGTTTAGAGTATAATTTACATGAGGACGAAATTGAAGGATTTGTGGATGATGGGCGAAATAAACATTTGAAGTTATCAAAACAGGTTTGTGTGTTTATGTTAAGAGGTCTGCACTCCAACTGGAAATTTATCCTTAGTTATTTTGCTTCTAGTACAGGACTAAAAGCAAATGACTTGTGGGAATTTATCGAAGAAAATATAAAAGCTGCTGAATTTGTTGGAATAAATGTGAGGGGAATAGTTTCTGATCAAGGATCAAATAATAGAGGTTGTTTTAACAAATTAAACATTGTCCCTGAATCACCTTACTTTATGTTTGAAAACAAAAAAATATATGCCTTCTATGACGCTCCTCATTTAATAAAATCTTTGCGTAATATTTGGATGAAGAACGATATAGAAACTCCTGATGGTAGAGTTTCATGGAGTATTATTGTAAAATTATACGAATTGGATTCAAACAGCGGTTCAACTAGACTCTGTCCAAAATTAACACTGAAGCATATTTTTCCGAATTCATTTGAGAAAATGAAAGTTAAATACGCAACTCAAATATTTAGCCATACCGTTGCTTCAGCTATTCAAACTTTAATTCAAATGGGTCACTTCGAAAATTGCCAGGATATTGCAATTGCTACCGCTAAATTTATAGAAAAAATAAATAAACTATTTGATTGCCTAAACAGCCACGTATTATATGACAAAAACTATTACCGCTCGGGACTATGTGAAAATAATCACATTCAATTATATTTAGAGGAGATGAATAGTTATTTTCGTGCCGTTAAATATTGTTCAAGTACAAAGGTTTTTTGTTTAGACGGAATAATGCTCTCTATTTCAGCAATTTTGCTATTTGCCAAAGATTTATGGAAGGAATCAAATGGCATTTTTTATTTGGCTCTTTCAAGATTAAATACTGATGCCATCGAAAATTTATTCTACCTTATAAGATCCAGAGGTATGAACAATGTTAATCCCTCCCTTTTCCAGTTTAATTTGATAGTTGCTAAAATTCTTTCAATGAAAATTATTTCTATTCAAACCAATTCATCTAATTGTGAGCCCGATGAGGATGATTTTATTATACCAACATTAACAGATTGTGATGATGAAATTAATAATATTACCTTAAATTCGGAAATTAGAGAGCATTCCTCAGATTCAGTAAATGTTCGCATAATGGAAGAGGATTTATCTGCTTTTGAAGAAATTTCAACATTTTCGGTAAATAACGAAGATGAACTAAATCAAAATTCCCTAAGATATTTTGCAGGCTATATATTATTTAAATTTTTTCAAAAAAATAATTGCGACCAATGCAAAACTCTCGTTAAAGAGGAAATTTTAAGCAGTCAAAGAAGTGAAATATTTTTAATAAATAAAAATTATACCTCTCAAAGACTCAAGCTGCAAGCCCCAACCGATGAGTTTTTTGCAATTATATTCTTGCATGCAAAAATTTTTTCTGAAAACTTTATACACATATGTACTTCAAAAAATATTAAAAAAAATATGTTCAATTTGTGTTTTGAGGGTACAAAGAAATCCGAAAAATTTACCACCTGGTTCGATGAAGAAAATAGCTGCTTTGAACACAGGAAATATATTTTAAATTATTTACTTTTAATTTTAATAAGAAAAAATAGTCGATGGCTATCAGAAAAATTAATTAAAAGCAGTAGAAATGGTAATTCAGCGAAGTTAAGAATTTTACAATCTTAAGTAAATAAAAATAAAATATGTAAGTTCCTCACTAGAAATCTCTCGCAAACACATTGTTAATTTTTTTTATTTGATTCTCAATAAATTTTTGACCTGAAAATATTGATACAGGAAAAAACATTATGCTGATGACAAAATCGAAATTTATAGCTCCCATAGTCTTGCAGGCGGTTTATCTACCCATCAAGATATCAATTCCCTGTAGTGCACCAGCAATGGGCAACCACACTCTCCTCTTTAGCACACGTATTCTAACCCACACATATTAGTCCCAGCAGAACAGAGCCAAAATCGTAGCTCCCGCCCGAAGCCCGTTCGCAGCATTCGGTTCATTTCGGCTGTTCATTTCTTCATTTCCTCGCATGGATGTTCTCGATGCGAGAGAATGAACTGATGGGAGCCAGCGCAAGGCAAGAAAGCTTGAAACCGTCGGTCACAGATTTTTGTTCAGGATGAGCACTCTATAAGCTATTTGCTTGGTGATATCACCTAATTATTTGGGTACTTTAAAATAATTGGGTCATCTTGCGCATTATGGAGAAGCGATTATAGCATATATTTTGTTGCTTTTCATTGATAACTTTGACTTGAGAAATTGTCTTGAGATTGTACAACTTTTAAAAACATTCGAAAGTTTAAAAATCGGTTTCGCATATATATTTTACGTAATGATTTTGAATTGATATATTGATCGAATCTGAAGACATATGTACATAGATTCGAATAAACATGGGCAGTTCGCAGCACAGCTTGAAATTGTATGTGAAATATACTTCAGATGTTACTGTTGTTAATTCGAAACGTTGCTGAGCACTGACTATCTTTAAAATATAACACTGAAAGGGCTATTTCCATATATTAAAGATTAAATGAACTCACTTTAATGCAATGGTCACACATAAGCTTACTACAGAAAGCCTCGCCTGTCTGCTTAAATATTCTCTTATCGTAGTTGGAAAATCACGCAATGGGCAAGGCAATTATTACCCAATATTTGCGTTCCTACTGTGTTCTCATAACAGCCAGAATTTCGCCAGGAAGGCACTTTTAAATGATTGCCCGCGTTGTTTGGGAACAAAGTGGGTCATCCAGGAAAATTACTGCCAGAAGACCCAATTCTGGAAAGGAGCTTAATATTTCCTGCATTATTGAGACGCAGCCAAGTAGAATCTGCGAGAGTGGACTGCATTAAAAGTCCTTTTCGAGGAATTGAAAGTTTATCATTATGTGTGTTAGTTAAATAAAAGAGTTTTTAAAATCACGTTAAGACATCGTGAAAGTGCTTTGTCCATGGTTAATATCAATTCAAACGTTTTGCTCAGAAATTCAGAAAAGGTCTAATTATGAAGTGTTTGTGTGTAGTAACTCAAAGTCCGTAAGGACTATGAATTTATGTTTTACTCACTGTGCAATTTGTTCTCCTTGGATGGAATAAAATGCAATGAAAAAAATATATATACATATAACACTATGACCCCGTTCGATAGTTTGAGTTCATCATCATAATGCCAGCGCAGATTAAACCCTGACGAAAGTGGATTGAATCGAGAATTACATGCGAGCAATCTGCAATATGGCCTTTATTGTTTCGGAGGATGGAGCTACCCCGGGTTGAACAAACCGGAACCACTGGAGCATTATAATAATGAAAAAGCTCATGGCGGATGCCTTGTGCAGTCAAGCATCTTTTTTAGCTCCCCTGCAAAAACACACCGAAGGAGCACTGAATAGCAGCCCGGAAATTGTGCCGTGTTATCTTGATCGAAATTCAATTTTGCCTAATAGACGAATATTGATTATACAGGGGGAGCAGAGTGTCAACTATTGCCCTACGGCCCATCTGTGGTCAGTACCGCCTAATGGATTTATATTCCGTGGACGGGGGTTGTTTTTTGAATGGGATCTAATGTAGACCGGCGACATGTGAAGTAATGAGCAATTTCGTTTTGTATCTTTTAATGGGTCTCTCCATTATCGACATCTCTGGATGTATTATTTGGAAAATCCTTTATGGAAACCTAATGTAATGGAAATTGTTTTCAAATTTACTTAATAACTATACTTGATAAGAAATCAGTTTTTATGTTAATGCACAAAGGTCATTTTGTTATAGAGCTCGAAGGACTATTTTCGAAAAGCGAGAATTTTCCAGCACTTATAGTATGGGAGCTAAAGTTTGATTCCGTAAAACGATATAGAGAATAAAATATGAATGCTAAATATAAACTTATTATGGAAGTATAAAAATGTTATTCATAGTTTTATTTTTATTTTTTTGCTCACGGATATACAAATTTTTATGGATCAAACGCAAATGTTTTAATCAAAATTGACCTTCAGTTGAGTATGAAATTTTTGAAAGCGGAAAATTAAGCGGTATTTAAGGAAAGGATAAAACGAGTTTTCATTTCCAACATAAATCCTTTAAAAAATATTTGCTGAGTGCATGCAATATATTCATTCGTTTTCAGGAAAGATATATTTTTCTAATATTCTAGGCTCCCTGCAATAAATTGAAAAATGTTATCTCTCATATTATTTTTCCATCAAAAGCAGCAAAATGTTCATAAAAAAATAAAAATGAAATTCAAATATTGAAATTACTCCACTGCAAATATCCTATTGAGCCTCGGTATAAACTGAATCAAAAAGTCGCACAGATTATAAAACTGAAGGCGGAGCGGGCCATAAACAGTTGACCTAACGAAATTTATGCCCGCAATCTCTTACCAGGCTAACGTACATTCGGGGAAGATAAATTTCATACTTACGCTAAAGCCTTCCAGCTCGGGCGATTTATCGGAAATCTGCTTTATTACACCAATGGATAGAAGATTCGCGCAGTATTGGTGAGTTATGGCATTCAGCGCCTGTTCGCCCAGCGAACTATTGGTGCTCAGCAAGGTCGACATAAACCATTTCATCAGCATCTGACCTGGAACGGAAAAGTGAATAGCATCATATCGGTGGCATCCAGGCGGCGCACTCTCCTACATCGTGGGGCTCTGGAGGAGGTGCTGGGGCTGGTCCCGGAGCTGTCACTGCACGGCAAGCAGGCCAGCCCCACATGCTCCGCGAAACCGAGGAGTTTTTTAAATAATTTCCAATGCGTTATCACATAGAATTTTTTATCGCACTCGTGTACTACGACGACGCCGTTTGAGTAGATTTTTGCGACAAACACCGAGTGGAGGAGGTAGCAGACCACACAGGAAGACTGCAGGACGCTCATTAGGAGGATAGCCGTCCGGAAGTCGATCCCACAGGACTCGGACGTGGTCAAAATCTGACCCGACCAACAAGCACTTTTTGATTTAAGTTTTAGCGGTTTTGAGAGTACTTTCAAGTGATGATCCCACCATGGGGCTCTCGAGGGAATCCTGAGAAGCACTTGTTGCAAGCGGGAAAATTCTGTCAGCTCTGGGATTCCTTTTGAGAGCATCGCCATGGCTGGGAAGAGGCAAATAAAAAATAGCGAAAAAACAACCAGACGCGACGACACCGTCCAATGGGCGGTCACTCGTCGAAAACACACTTCAAAAAAGACTGGCAATGTGACACTAGTTCGCTTATCGCCGAGTTTAAATTTCTCCTTATCTCGTGATAATTAGCGAGCCACCACAGTTTTTCTTTCGGCTCACTCAATCTCACCTACGCTTGGCTGTGAAATGGAAAACATTATTGTTTGGCAAACAGAACAGGTAAACAACCCTCTTTTTAGGGGCAGAAGCACTCGTCCGACGAAACTTTCGTTTTGAGGCGTTTTAGGATTTTTAATGGACCCCAAAGTTCTTCTTTCATTCACCCCATATTTACGCTTTTGTTAGTTTTGCACTTGTAGATATTTGGGGTGATAAGTTTGCGAAATCTGAAGAGCTGATAATTGCTTTTTATAATAGCTTTTTGTAGCTTCCGGTGAAATTATCAATGTGATTGCAACAAATATTTTTAACAATGAGAAAGAGAATTTTTTTAAATACAAATGTTGTTTCTTTATAATAGAATATTTGATGGCAACAGATTGTAATTGAGTTCTTGTACTAAGGAAGATGGACTTTACAAAAATGCGGAAATGCGTATGAGAATATTAATCTTTCTAGGAAAATTAAAAACAGAATGGTATTAAAATGTATTTTTAAAATAAATGAAATTAAATATTAAATTGACAGGAGCGAATGTTTTAAATTATAATCAACATAAGCCCCAATTCTTATTCCAAATTAAGAACGTAGACCCTGTATTATTTTAAAACACTAGCGGGGACATCCGGTGAACAAAAATTTTGGCCGCCGTATTAGATCCGTCATTATGAATTTTTAACATTTTATAGTAAAATCGAAACTATCTCAAAATATATTCATAGTACTAATTTTCATTTAAATTCGTTGAAATTCGAAAATTATTGTACGTCATATTGAATCCGTCATCTTTAACTGTAAATTTCGAACATGGACATCCAAAGGACAACCAAAGACCAATTTTTATGGCAATTCCTTGATATTTTCAATTTTTCGCTTGGGTCCGTTAGTTTTTAATTACCAAATAAGAAGTAGTCTGTATGTTGGTCCAGAACATGTAGTATCCTGAGCCAAAAAATGAATATGATCGTATCCAGCGTTTAGGCGTGATTGAGCAACAAACTTTCGATTTTATATATGCATATGATGACATTGAACATATGTATATTCCAAAACGAGTCCCCTATTATCCAACAACTTGTTGACAAAGTACCAACATCTCACGGAATTCATCCTACCTTTTTCGTGTACTGCAGTGCCGTAGACACCAACCTACTTTGGCAGATACATCATAGTTTCCTGGGGCTGTAATTCTCCAGCACGCGTGAAATTTTTATTAAAAGACGCCATAAAGACAATTCCCCGTACAATTTGTTGTTCGTTTTTTTTCAGCACTCAAAAAGTTATTTCGGTGAATCCCCGAAAACATTACGTGCGATACGCCTGATCCACGTATGTGCGGATGGTAATGCGTACCTACGTCGCACGCAGATGGGGTGAGCTATTCGAAGCAGGAACAAAACCCGAAAGATATAACGTGGGGCTCAGGGGAGCCGGCATAATGCGGCACACGATAAGTACTTAGGGTAACAATTATTTTTACAATCTCGGGGAGCTTTTTATTATACGCGTGCCAACCATTTTGTGGAGATACACCGGGCGCGCCAGACTCCTGACAGGTTTTCTCTGCTTCGCAGGTGCTTTTCTGGTCCTGGCGCTCGGCTACATCCTTGCTAGAATTTCAGGATGTGCTACTCGGTTGGTGCTGCTATCGCGCCGGTTTTGTTGTTCTTATTTTGTTATTGCCAACCCAACTCCACCCACCCTTGTTATGCGCCAAATTATGTTACCACATAAATAATTCATGAATTTATTTGACAGTATTTACCTTAAACGTTTGGTTTTTCTTCTAGCTTCTACGACAGGAAACTGCGGAAAAGTGTTGGTTAAATATTTTGCGAAATTCTTTCTGTGAGAAGAAACAAATTCAACGCCTTTTGAGTGAATTCGGGGGGAACAAATTTTCCTTAAAAGGCAGATAAAAGAGACTTTTATTTACAGATTTCAGAACAGGTGGGAATGAGTAGACGCAGATTGCTTTCAATGTGTGACAAGACATAATTCCTCTATGCTGTTTCATTTTTATTTATTTTTATTTTTTTGGCTAGAAAGATTAACCTAATAGCCAGCTATTAAATAGAAAAACATTCAGCTTATAACATTAAAATCCTTAGTAAGCTTCCAATTATTTCAGCATATTTTCCTAAAATTAAAAGGACAACATATTAATTTTTCGATTGCAGATGAAATGAAACATTTCATGTTTTGGTTTTCTGTTTCTGCTCTATAAAACCGGTCAAAAATCATTGATTATATTTTAGATGGATATTCCATATATACATATGTATATAATATCACTAATTTTGCATTCGTGAGTAATTTTCGATTTGTTTTGAGGGTAAATTGAAAAACGAATAGATAACATATCACCAATTATACTAGAGTTACTTTTCTGGGCCAGTGAAATGAGGCAGCATCAATTTGGTTCCATGGCAACGCAAGTTCTCAAAGGCAGTCAGACTCAGGACCAATGATTAGAGAGTCTGGTGTAATGTGTAATGCAATCCCCTTAGCATCCCTCACATCCCGACATATCCAGGGCGTAACAAGCAGCTCTATGACGAGGACTGGGTCATCATTAAGCAAAGCCCGGCGTGGAAAGGAGCTTTGCCCTTTGAAGGGAATTACTTTCCCGAAATCCAGTTAGTTTCAGCGGTGCACAAAGTGCCTCTTCGGAGGAATGAATGATACCCGATTGCACTCCATTTCTATTTTCTACCGAGGCGCATTGATTAAGGAATTGTATCGCAGGCTCACTATCTGACTATCTTCCCTCCGCAGACGTTGGCTGTGAGCGGCTCGATCGAATTTAATAAGAGCGCTGCACCACCCCCGCCCGGCCGCGAAGGCGGATCAAATTGGATTTCTTATTAAAATTCTATTAAGACGCGCTGCGAGCGAGAACACAAAAATGTTCAGTTGTGCGAGTTTCCCGGCGCGCCAGGAGAACTGTCTGAGGGACTTTATAAATCTCATCGCGTCGGAGCTCTTTGGCCCTTTGATGTTGACTTGGCAGCGCCAGGACTCGGGGGCTCAGGATCAGCCCGGCATTAGCAAGGAGGTAGCTGCCAGCACGGCAACAGAGGAGCCACCGCGGGAAGGCCTTTGTTTGGCGGTGGAATATTAACGCCCGGAGGAGAAAAGGATTGCCCGGAATCCTAGCCCGGTCTCAATGAAATTTAAATTTAAAGTGGCTTAAATGCAAATGTGGGATAACTCCTGCAAGGATTTAAGCGACAACAGATAAAAACTTCGCAAATATTTCTCAAGTTGGAGTTTACGGGTGTAAATATCCTCCGTGTTAGTGGTGCGGCTTAAAAACGTAAATCCTCGCAGGATTTTGTCACCAGCCGATGTAGACGCTGGAGCCTAGCCCCCCGCCGACTGGAGGCAGCTGGGGAATTCTGATGAGGAGTAACTCAATCAAATATTTAAATCTGCGGGAGCCTAGAGGAGCGCCAGAATTTTAAGTTGCCTAGTGCAGCACAGCATGAATTTGTTTTCGGCGTGGAACGGCAAATAAACTCCTCCTAGTAGGAGCCTCCGCACAAACTCAAGAATTTTGGGGTAAGAGTAATTCTGCTTAGCTGAGTTAATAATAAATATGTATGCATAAATGTTTAAGGATTCTAGCGTTGCACGTGCGACTCTGTATATGAAAAACTCGTCTTTTGGGAATGCAAGTCGTAAGGATTGGATTTGTGTTTCACCACAAGCCGGTTGATTTTGTACACTTTCTCAAGTGCCAAAATTTACCCTTTCTGGGCTGAGAAATTAGTAATATTTTGAGTTTCAAATGCGGTACTTTGCTGCATACTGAGTAATGTCGGTTTTACTTGCATTCTATTAAATATTTATTGACATGTATAGCTTACAGTGAAATATTATTTATTTTTCTTTTACTATGTTGTTGTACTATATGTATATAAAATTGTTGAACTACGTAAAGATAGAATTAAGTAAAAATGAGATTGACTTCATATTAATTACCCACTCTAAAAATCGAACGTCCTCTTCAATTTGGGAGGATTCATTTAAGAATAATTCTGAAATCCAAAAATATCTATTTTCCGGTTCTCAATGGAATTCCAAGTCAATTTAATATACGTTCTTTGATTTTGGCGTGGGAGTGGACTCTTCATAAGGTATTTTCTTATAGAAAGAACTACGCCCTATTCTGTTTCATTGCGTGGCATGTTGCACACGCTGAAAATATTCAAGATGTTTATTTATCTATTCCCTATTAAATGCGAACAAATATACAAACATAACTCCTAAATAAGGCTCCTCTGGAGGCAGCGTTATATTTAATTACAGCCGCATCCCTAATAAACTGGGTAGGGGATGTTTCGAAGGATTCACATGTGTCTCCTTCTCTTCCCTTTTTTCTCCCCAGCTCCGCAGTGTGCCCCATTTATTCTGGCGCATTAATGGAATTAAATAAATTGCTCTGGTGGGCACTTACCTTCAAATTTCTCGTAAGCAGCGAAATTCAATTTTTCCGGGACATAGGATGGGCGTTTTGCTAAGCTGTCACCGTTGGATCTTTCGGCTGTAAAGGACGCCACCTTCTTCAGGACGTTGTTATCCCCAAATGTGCCGGGCGACGTCACAGGTACTGCTTGCTGGGGACTTGTAGGCGCTCCACTTACTTCGGGCGGAGTCGCTGCCACCGGTTGTCCTGGGGAATTCGGAATTACAACGCTTGGCTGGATGTCGTTTGATGAGGAGCTTCTTGCAGATGGATCTGCTCCAGCCGAGGAATACATAAAAAAGAAAGGAAAAACTAGAGGGAAGGAAAAAATCTAAAATCAGTGCAAAAGCTAAATTATCGAGATATGGCAGTGGCTGAGTGGTTGGGCCGGGCAACTCCATCGGTTGGATGGAGTTGATTCAATTAAAATGAACTCCTCGGGCCTGGTCCTGTTTACTCGCAAGGACGAAACGATGACACAAGCCCAATCTCCGGATACAGCTGAGCTTTCTGAATTTTCGCTATATCCCGTCTGATTGTGTTTTATGTCCCCTAACAAAGTTTCGGGCATCTCAGCCTTCCCTGCTTTTCATCCGACGCATTAAAAGTTTATTTGTGTGGAATTATTTTCGAAGCCGGGAGTTTCGTTGAGAGTTCGCCAGGGCCTGGCCAGTGGCAACTTTTTTGCGAGTCTCGAACTCGCGAAATGAGCTCGAAAATTAAGTGGTCCGGATGCAGCTTTGCTGTAAGGGCCGTAAAATAGACTTAAGCGAACGTGGCCCAGGAGCCTCAGGTGTTCCTGGATGCAGCAGGTTTAACCCGAAGGTGAAAACTATTGAAAATTTTGTGTTTATGTCGGGCCCGTATAAATTTTACGGAGCCACCTCGGGCGAGTTTCACTTCTAATACCACCGATAAAGCCCTGCACCTACACTCACCTGGCGTTGCACTCTCGGGAATGCGCGAAGATAAATTCTGCAATTCCACCTTCTTAGCCTTGGCTATATTAAAAATTGTCGGTTCGTTTCCATTCGTCTTCTCGTCCATATCCGAAATTTGGAGCATTTTATTGCGCAAATTTACGGCCATCTCGTCGTCTGGGCGCTGGGAATCGTCGGCAATCAAACTGAAATATTCTGTCTCGGAAAGCGACAACTGGGCGAGTTTGTCCTGCAAGTTTTTGCCATTGGGTCCTGAATTTTTACGGGTGTAATTCCGCGAGGCCAGTGCAGCTGAAGTAATCTCCTTGAGCGTCTCCTCGTCAGCTGTGTCGCAGATATTTTCCTCCGAGATGTAACACTGATTTATCTCCGTGCCGAACCCGAGAGGGGTGAGTGGATCCGTAAATAGCGAATCTGAGCTTGATGAATTCGTCTGTTCGCGCAGAACAACAACATCACAATTCCCCGAATGGTAGTTGTCTGCGGAAGAAGTGGAGATTGTTAATAGAATCTTAAATATATTGCAGCATTACGCGGAGATCGATCCGTTTATGTTAACTTATTTAGGACAAACTAAAGAGTCGGGGGTTAAAGAGATTTTGGTTAAAATTCATGTAGTGGATTCAAGTTGGATGAAATTGGGGACTATGGGTAAATAAAATTTTCACAATCGCTGTTTTAAACATGTGCGAAAAATAATTTTCTGTCTGTAATCCAATTTGAGTCTGATTCAAAATTAAAAGTTCACTCTATAATTTCAATATTCAAATTAATTATTGATCTTAGACATATTTACTAAATTAAAAAGGTCAGTTTAAAAACGGGGGCCGCTTTCTCAGAAACGAATTATTTGTATTTAATATTCCAATACATACCCTTTCAATTTTGAAAATTAATGGCATCAAAATCACTTTTGAAATATAATTAAAATCATAATATATTATATTATAAATTCTTGAAATGTGCTCTCATTATTTAAACGATTTTATGTAAATTCCGAAATTGTTTAGAGTTAAATTTTTTTAAGACGATATTTTACAAAAAAACAAAGATGTATTTTACAAAGTATTATTTAGTTAAACCAAAATTTTGACTGGCGAGAAATATTAAGCTATTTTACAAAAATGAAACTTAAAGTTCGTTTAAGCAATGACCCAGCGCGCGCTGTCAAAAAAGAACCAAAAAAACGAACAAATGTTTACCAGAGAAAACATTCTTGTGTTGCGTCTGATAACGATAAGAAAGTAAAAAGTTCCGAATTCTTATGAAGCGCTAAGCCACAACATTATGCTTTCACCAACATAGCCAGACCGGGACGTGCTGGCTGTCTTCGGGCCAAAGAGGGAAGGGTTCGGGACCATTCTGGAAGCAGATGGCACGAAGCACCTCCGGAGCAAGCGAACAAAAAGCGCGCAATGGATGAGCAGAGCACAATTCGATTAAACACAAAAGCCGAATCATTCTTCGGGTCTAATTAAAAGCCACCGACGCGACATGGGGCGCACTGGACCTCGGTGGATTAAAAATAAAAATGATGCTGTGACACAACTGATAAACGGCTAATCCGGGGGATGAGCTTGGGAACAAAGCACTGCGGGGAGAGTGTTTAAAACGGAAAAAATCCTCAAACATCCGACGAGCACAAAACTCGTTAGGTGCGAACAGGAGGGTCCCACCTGAACTCTGGCGACGGACGACGGCGCTCAGCTTGCGAGCTGTTTCCCACGAGTTGGTCTCCACTATCAAGGAGGAGTCCTGGGCGGGTCCTAGGGATGCTCCTGTGTTTGCTGCAGGACTATCGGGCGTGGAGCTCACCGTCGAGCATGCGGTAAATGTCAAACTTTTGGAACGAGGCTCGTTTTGGGGACCGGCTTCGAACGATCGCGACTCCGCTGCTTCATCTGCAGACGACGGGTACTCACTGGGCCCGGAGAAACCGCGAGCGGCGGCGTCGGCTCCGCGGGCGTCTCGAGGCAGTTCCAGTCCGCTTGCTGTTTTTATTACCGCCGCCGAGCCCGCCGCGACCACTGGCTCTGCCGCGGCCTGGATGGGCCTGGAATCGGGCGCCCGGGTCCCCCCAGACGCGTCATCAGTGCGCGAAGTGGACCGCGGCTGGGCGGAGGCGGCTTCCACAGCCCGCTGGTCTTCAATGGACTTGTTCCCGGGCTGCGAAAAGTCTCCAGCGGCACCTGGTGACGGCTCATTCCGGGTCAACGACTTGGGCCCGTGATCTTCAGGTGAGCCCGCGTCGCCTATTGTCTTCCTCCGCCCTGCTTCTGGCTCCAGGGGCTCCAGGGGCTCCCTGGGTGACGCAGGGCTCGCAGGTAGGGCCGGTGCTGGAGCTGGAGGAGCGCCGTAATTGCCAGACGCAATCACAGCTCTGGGCTCGGGTTTCCTCGGGGAATGGGACTGGGCCGGGACCTGGCCGCTCTTTCGACGACTTTTCCCGCCGCGGTGCTTCCCTGCAGACAATGGCAACATTCGTTTTATGGGATTTTCTTATGGGCAAAATTTCAACTGAACAAGCATGCGCAACGACAAACGGCGGGGGAGTCTTGGGTCTTTTGTGTCTCCATCTCAGAACCCGCTACACGCCAAAGCTCATGCAAATAATGGAGTAATCAAAATTCTCAAATGGAAGGTAAATACGATACTTTACGTGACTACGCTTTCTGGGAGCACAAAAGGACAATAATTACTACCTCTAGGCGTAACGCCCATCTACGGCCTCCTATGGAACACGGATGCTGAAATAGAGTTTCATAGTTTCAACTGCCCGCTGCTTTGAGCAGGTCATTCTCTACATTGTAATTCTAGGAAAATACGACCGTTCAAATACAATAAACAATTAGAAAAAAACATTCTGTTCCAACAATAAAAATAAATTGTTACAATGATTCGTACAAAAATTTGTTTAATTTATTGGTAACCTTAAAATTTGAGTAATAATTGAAAACAGAAAACACAGGAACTAAATACAACTTTATCTACATAGTAAGAGCACATAATTAAACTAGTTTCAGAAGTAGCGGCATTTGCACTAATTGTAAGATGTTTATGGCTTATAAATTGACAATTGTGCGGATTAAGCTTAAAGAGAGTTACATAACTTAAGAAGACTGATCTAAAACGTCTAATGATTCGTCTGGAAATGACCACATAAGTAGCAATACAAATTTTTAGGACGATACAAATTGTAGAAGCGAGAATAATATCAAGTTTTAGAAATTTGTTTTAGAAAATAAGTAAATAAAATTGTTATTTGAATTTTTAATTCGGAAGCCAGTAACATGTGTAAGTAAAATGTTTAAGTTATTTCAATAATGTATTTAATGAATATTAAGTCTAAACCAATATTAATATTAAGAGCTTATAAATATTACAGACGTAATCGCATTTCTTGTTCTTAAATTTTCTTTGGAGGTATTATTCAGAGAAGTAGGGAACTAACGATATTGACTGTGCTCTTGTGCAATCCGTCTAAGTCCCTGGAGCCGCAGAAATTTTAATAATAAGAATACTTAGCATTCCGGCGAAAGGGTTCTATGCAGCGGGACTGGTGCCCTGAAAGAGCGCATCTGTCTGTTTATTCTGAAAATGTTATTCCTCGAAAGTGCAGGCGGCCCCATATTTCAAAGAAGTCAAAAGCACCTAAATTGAATAAAGGGCATAAAATATCAAAAAACTTTGCCCATTCGCCTTGAGTGGAGTTGGGTGGGCGTGAAAGTCCCGAGGGAGGAGCGGTAGGCGACTACGTGCCCGACTCCGGCTCGGTCTCCTTAGGAGTTAAATTTAATTTTCTTTGATAGTTCAGCGTTATAGGAGGAAAAAATTAAAAACGGACGTGAGTTAATCTTTGTGGTGAATATTTGAATTGCGCGGTGCCCCATCCAGGATCATAGCGCCGCGAAGGAGCTAAGATTGTGGACGCTTTTTCTTTTCTATCTTCGAGGCGATGAGGCCTTCCCAGATGGTTTCTTTTTCCTGTGAAAAACTTCCGCATAAGCTGCGGACTTTTTACTTCTTACATGTTTTTCTTCTGAGTTTTTCCTTCTCGTCGTCTTCGGTTTTCTCTCCTTGCAGCATTTCCTGCGAAAGTTCTGAAACTGGAATGAAAGCGTTTCGTCTCTCGACAAAACGTGCTGCTTCTTTGCCAACTTTTTTGAGGGATATATCGCGTGAATTTTGTAAGACTATAACTGTGCCATTTCTGGCACCAGGAACTAAGATTTGGGACCTGGGAACTGGGAGCAGTGGGGAAGAGCCTGCTTAGTTTACTATTCGGTCGGAAAGGAAACCTTCTTTTCGTACAAAAATTGTTGGCAGTGAATGTTGTTTCATTAGGTTAGCTGGATGTCGTCGCTATGCCACACGGCAGACAATTTTAATTACCTCGACGAGAAGGACGTGCTACGAGGAGGGTGTCATCGTCTTAAACATTAATTCTGGTACTGTTCCCTTATCTTCGAGATGTCTTTCATCGCCCAGCATTAACTGGGTTTAGGATGTGTTCTCGGTCGTATGCTGTTGAATAGAACTGGTGTCACCTTTCATATCATACCCCCAACACGATAGGATTTTGTTTCTAAATATTTATCAGAGAGTTTGTAGACATAAATTTTGAAATGTCAACTGTTGACTGTTTGGTTGCAATTATCCCTTTTCAATTTATCATTTGTATTTTGCGGCGCCTACTTTCAACAACAGCCAAACGATTTTTGGAATACTTTCAAATGCTTTGAGCTAAGTATGTAATAGTTATTAGATTTCAAAACTATTCAAACTTACTTCAGATTAAATTATTTTACTTAGAACAAAGATCTTTGAGAAATAAATCTCATCTGGTGTGATCGTTATCGGACCATCTGTTTAAAGCACTCAAGTTTCATAATCTTCTTAAGTTGGGCCAATAGTCTTTGCAATTCAAGCAATAAACAAAACATCATATTTAAAAACTAACAGAATTAAGCATACAATAGCTGGATCAGAAAAAAGGAAATTTTTCATATTGGGCGATTAAGATTTGTTCACTTATTTTAGAATTTACAAAAAATGTAGACGTTAATGTTACATACCTTTAAAACAAATATATTTACATCACAAAATGATAGTTTGGTTGCAAAGCTAGTAGTATAGAGCATGCGTACTACATTAGAAAAACTACACATAAACAGCCACATTTTGCTTACTATTTGTTTCATGCATTAGAACTATACCACACTTCGAAAAAAAACACCACTAAAGCTGATTACCACATGATTTTTGTGTAGTCCCTAAAGCAGCGGATTTATGAACAATGCGTGAGTTGACCAAATCGCGAACCGGCAAAATGACAAAATTCGCACCCACTAAACGGCCGCGAGAAAGGGGTAAAAGTCGAAAGTGTGAGGGAAAATTGAATAAAGCAAACGCCCCGTCGACAGTCTCCCGACGACAGCCCTAAATTAAGTTATAAATTTGTTTGTACTTTTCCCTATGCGAAATCAGATACTTTTACGGCCCCATTGGAGCGCCAGAACAGCGCCCCAATCGCGCTCGATGCGTCCCCTCTCGGGGGGTTCCGCCTTAAAGGCCTATTTTTAACGAAGTGTTATGTTTTGCGCCGGGGAGCTGGCACTCCCCACTTCGACTGGGGTGCCGAGCACGTGTATTTATTGCCCTCCGATGGCGAGGTGAAGTATATTTCATAAATTTTTCGCTTAAGAAATTAAAAAGTTCATCGCCGGAGAGTGCTGGACGGAATGGATAAACTTTTGACCCTGTTTGCTTCGGTGGATAGGGCCCCCTGTGTCTAATGGCCGACGTGTAGCCGGCCGATAGAGTCGCCCTGAGAGTAAATCTGCCCCGCACAAGATTTATCGTCGAGCGGTAAGCACTTAAGACGCCTTGGGAGCCGGCGTGGGTGGGTCGGGCTCTGGTCTCATTGTTTTGGGGACGCACAAGTGCTTAGTTCGTGTTAAATTTGATGCAGGACAATTCGATTACCGAAGTTGTGTCCAAGGTGGACTGTGTCGCTCAGATTGAGAAAAGTCTTTCAACCGATAAAAGCTTTTAACGGCTGTGGATCAGTGTTGGTCTCTTTTTCGTGGCTTCTGCTGTCTAAGGACTTTTCTAATTAAATCTTCGTTGGGCCTGATAAATTTCGAGGATATCCAAGTGCCCATATGATGCAATTGATATTTTATGACCTTTATGACAAAATTTGGCAGGCTTACAGGAAATTTGCTTAGTCACCAGACACTGTAACAGTTGGCAACAATCCTAATCTGAAGAATACGTTTTATAGAAATATTTATTTTATGTGCCCAACAGGGTCTATGCATATATAAAAAGATAAATAAACTATGATAATATTAAGAATATAAGTATATTGCTAGAATTTTCAAATAAATACAACTAAAATAATTGCGCATCCCCATTGGCCATTTGCTATAGTATAACTTAAAAAAATGACCTACGCTTCATCAAGCGGTCAGCATACCTTTGAAGGTACGAACCAAAATGGATTATTGAAAATCACAAAAAAGGCTTGAAACAATAAAGGCTTTTGAAAATGTTTTCCAATTTGAGCAGGTCGAGGTAAACGAATTGAAACTAGAGGCAAACGGTCCACAATTAACTCGGCGCACGAGTTAGTGTTTATCGATTTTGGCCATAGAAATTTGTTCCACATCCCTCTAGTAAATCCATCAAAACAATAGTGCCGCTGCATAAAACATAAAGCAGCCCAAAAACCCATTTCGGCAAGTGGTAGAGTATTTTCGGCTTTTCTGCGTGCTGAGTATTTTGCATATAGCTGCACCTTCGGCAATCCATTCAAAAATGCCAAAATCAGAGCAGAAATATTTAAATAATTTCGACGTCCTTCTGGGTTTTCGGGTGTATCCATTTTACCCATTTCCCCCGACTCAGGGAGGAGGACTAGTTGTAGCCTGCACAATTCGCATTCGCAGTAAATTTAATAGAAAAAGTTGAGCCGCATAAAAATATCCACCCGATGGAGCGTTAAATTCAATTAAGCGCCGTCGGACTGCGTCACAGCCGCAATGTAGCGGACAGAGAGTGCTTCCGCAGTGATTTATGGAAATGGAGAAGGTACCTTGTCAGGCGTTTAAAAGGCTTTTAAATTTCGATTAATTAATGACCTAATGACCCCGCCAGAAAAATCTCATTAAAGTGGCTTTCTTGGAACGGTCGCGTCCGGGCAGATTAATTGTCCTTTTGCCGAAAATTGTGCGCCCTTACAAATAGGCAACAGTTTAAGGGCGAAACAATGGCCTTTTGGGGTGGGGCCGGGGGGGCTCCGATATTCCCCAAAAATCGTTCTCCGTGTTTTTACGCCCGCCGGTAATTAAATTATAATGGATTAGGTGATGTAGGTAATGAGCTCTGTGGATAGCCCCGGCACGAGAGCCCCCAGTTGCGGTCCTGCCATGGTAAAAATTTAATGGGACCTTCATTAGAACCGGGCGAATTATGATTCTACTCACGTAAGAATGCCTACTGCAGCCCAATTACGAGCAGCTGGTGGGCGAAGGAAATAATTACAACTCATTACATAGTTGAAGCCCAGTTTGGAATACGAACGGCGCTCTAATGTGCCTTATTAATAAATATTCCCTTTTAATGGAATTTTATTGCTCCTTTAACTTAGACGAACAACAAACTTTGACCTCGAAAAATAAGGAGAGGACCTAGTCGGTAAGACGGTGGATTTCTGCCGAGAAGATTTTTGTTTTTTTTTTGACTATTATTTAACCAATGGATTTGTACAAATAACTTCTAATTCCACACACGACATATCTGATGTTCATTTAAACATCTAATATATATAGCTTATTCGTTTTTTCCTTTTTTTAAATTAGCGTAATAAATTAACAATTTATTTTCCTTTAATGGCCATTGAGTGAAGCGCGTGGTCCTTTATTTATCCCTTTACACATATACCCAATAAAATATTAATCCCAATTATTCCCCTTATCCAACAAATGCTTCCCTTAATCAACCGCTAATTAATATTTTCAATCCCTACCATAATTAATAAACATACCACTTATTTTAAAAGTGGGTTTCATTGACGGTTTTCGAAAACTTTACCCGCGGTATTTCCACCTCATTTGAATTAATAACTGCGATTGTCTGAGTTCGACACTGTTAATTTTAGAACTTTTGAAACATTTACTGTGTCTGTTGTCTAGACAAAATTCGTTACGTGTCTGGTGTTACTTGTTTATTCATTACTGTAATTAATAGATTTATTCATTACGATAATTGATAGTGCTAGGCTGGAATAAGGCAGAAATGGCGGTGAAAAACACGAGTGAAAGGTTTAATTATCCTTTTTCTGATTTCGAGGATGGCTAAAGCTATTTTAATGAATTATTTTAATAGAAGGTCTGTTGCAGTAAATTGTTGTTTAATAACTTATATAGGGGACGTGTCCACCCGATAATTTAACACATTTTGGGACGATTCTTTAACTAGAGGGGAAAAGCCACAAAATTTGATCTACATATGTTATTAAGGTAATAACATCAATTTCGTAATTACTTTAGCACTCCTGAGGTTTAATATGGGACTATGACAGTCCTTTTGATTCAGATAAATTGAAACATACGAAGGGTGCAGGGATATAACAAGGCTAAAAATTTAAAGACTTATAATTCAGTTGTAAAGGGCAATCCAAGCGTATTTTTAGCACACTTTCGTCGAATAGAAATAACAAAATAATGTATTCACAATAAATATTATAAAATTCAAAATATTTTAACAAAAATCCATTTCATATAAAGAAAAATCAATGTTAGTCCCAAAAAGCAGAAGAAAAAGAGTTATCAGAGGAAGGGCATTATTTTCACTGGAAATAATAAAAAAAGAAAATTTCGGGTCGAGAAAAGAAAATATGGATTTTCTTGATTTTATGAAAGTTTCTACGGCCCTCGAATTTACATTTTTGTCCATAAAAAAATTGGACTTAGCGTGTTGTTAACGCTTACTCTATGTTTATTTTGAATTGGATTTAGAAAGGTTATTATTGATCATAATTAACTAAATTGTTCTATCTTTTCAATGGTGTCATTACTCGTACCTCAATGTCGAAAAAAACTGTAGCTAACTTCGTTCTTTCCTTGTGCCCTTCATATGTAATTACTTCAATTTTAAAAACATGTTACCAAGCATATTAAAAGGTTAATAAATGATGTCTCAATGAACTAATAACACGTAGGATTAATTAGGAATTTATAATCTTTAAAACACTGACAAAAAAGTGAATACAATATGAGAAGCTGTGGTAAATATTTAAATGCATGTACATAATATTTAAGAGCTCCATTTTTGACTTCGAGCGGAAACTATGAGACCGCATAGAAAAGTTGCAACATCGTCAGCATTAAAGTTTCATCCAAAAATGAAAGATAAAAATTTGTTTTCGGTTTCAGAATAATATTTAGCTTAGTTATTCACCACCGAGATCATACTCAGTGAAACTTCGATTGCATGAAAAGCTGAATAAAATGAACTTAGGACTTTTTAAATTTAATTTACCCAAAATAAATAAATAAAATAATAATAACAATAAGAGTACTAGATATTTAAATATTAATCTATAGGCTTAAATGATTGTCAGCAAAATCGGAGGCCTATAACTATTATTTATGTAATTGGGTGAGTATTTGGGCTCTGAGTACGCAGGCTGCTGCTTATTATCTAATATAAAATTTATTATTGCAAAAAAACCAAAAATCCGGCATCTATTGAAAAATTGCGAGTATTGTACAAAAAATATCTGAGAAAACATCGAACACTTAGCAAAGTCAGCAAGTTGCGTAGGGGGTGCTAGCAACCCACGGCATGCAGTCTACAGAACGAACCTCTAGAGGGGGGGTCAACTAAAAGGGCGTCACATGCGCTCTCGGTGGTGCTACCTTCGCGTCCCTCGGGAGGGATGTCAGCTGATCGGACGTCGCTGGCCGACTGACCTCGTTCCTCCGGGATGAGCTCCGCGTCGAAGTACTCGGTGGCCTGCAGCAGGTCCTTCGACTTGCGGTGCCCGAACCGCCCGAAGACCTTGTCCCGCACTTTGCTGTTCTTCCGCGACTTCGAGCCCGCGGCGGCGGACCGCTGCTCGTCGGGGGCGGTGGAGCTGGTGTTCCCCATGTCCGGGGCCGGCCGCAGTAATTCTTCCTTCCTGCAAAAATGTCAACCACCATGCACCCGCTGATGGCACTAGAAAAACTCGCGGGCGCCGAGCCGACCGACCGCGCGGCTCGGCAACAAATCACTTTTAATTGACACTAACAATTGGAAATTTGTTGCCATTCTCGGCCGCTAATGGGGCCGAGCACTTGGCGTGGAGCTTCTTCCAGGTCTTCCCGAACTCAGAGATTCTGCCGAGCTGACCACGGGTCCCGAGGGAGTCGATACCACGGCTCAATTTCCGGTAATTCGACAATCTTCGACGGCGAGGAGAAAGTTTTTTGTTTCTGACAGAAATGACAAAATCACATGCCTTCCTGCGACGTAAACACGCGACTTGTAAGGAAAAGGAAAATCGATTCCCTGCTCCTGGACGGGGCTTTTGCGCACTGCTGGAAATTGCGCGGAAGCTGTCGAGCCGAACGCCGAGTGTCCGCGACAGATGGCAATTTTTTAATTTAAATTTCCCGCTGAAGTGACTCGCTGCACGCTGAGGTCGCCGGGTGATTCACGGGGCACGGCGGACGAATGCGGCCGCAAAACGGTTGGACTCGGGCTCCGCCAAGTGCTTTGATTTCCGGAGCGCCCCACGGCTCCGCGGCGGGGGCGGAGGCCTGGCCACTTTGTGATAAGCCGCCGCCGCGATAACGCCCAGCTCATTCACGAGATTTCGCTTACGAGACCTCAATTGAGCGGGCCGAGGTCGTGCTAACTTCTGATCAAACGATCGCCATGGGCCGGGGAACTTCTGAACTTGGTACTTTCGTCTAATGAGGTCATAATGAGACATGATTATTTTAAACCACGATAGTCGTCACTGGAAACGAATGTAACAAAAACTGCAAGAAAGTGACTGGATGTCATCCGCGGAGAATTAGATAGAGGGGACTTATATATATGTAATTTTAAGATGATCAAACAATTATATTAAATACTCTCTTCTTAGGAACAGTATTAATTTTATTTTTGTAATAATATTTTATTTGTTCTTAATTTTTTTCTTTTCCACTTCACACGAAGCTCTCCTTGAAACTAATTCGCTCAAATTTTCTTCGTCTACACAACCCCACCTTAAAAAATTTAAATAGTTTGACTTGCCTAAATCTTAAATTACAACCATTTCATTACTCTCAAATTCAAAACCGCAACTTCAATACATAGAATTACATAAGTTAAATATGTCAGACAATAAAATTTCAACTAATTAGTGGATTCAAAGCTCTTGAATTCCTTTGAAGTTCACTAAAGTCTAGAACATTTCCTTAAAGGAGTAATTTCAACCCTCTTGTCAAGGGCTTAGTCGGTCTACCATTCAAATGTACGAATTATTTAAATGCCAGTAGAATCACGACAAGACAAGAGTTCATATGAAGAACTGCGTTAAAGTACTTGTTGATTGTTTATGCTTCTAAACTCATGTTTCCAAGTAAAACACCGCACAAAGGGGCAGAATTAAATTGAAATCTGAAATTAGTAGCAATCAAATTTTTAGTCCATACCTCCTTCGTTTTGCTTTATTCACAGGAGCGGGATGTGATCGCTTGATTAAAATACCACTTCAGATTAAAGCTCTCTCCTTTTTGCGCTGGAATAAAGATAAACGATATACATATATATGTAAGTTAACCAAATAATTAGATTTCTGAATTAACTGACTCAATTTACTTGATTGATTGTTTGATATGATTCGCCTCAATTGAAAAGACGTAGTAGTGATTTGATTTCTATGTATAACAAGATTGACTATTTTAAAAAATTTAATTTTTCAGGGGTAAAGCGAACGTAGTTAGTAAATTCTACACGATATTGAAAGTAGGACAACCAAATAAAAAAGTCAAAAAAGTGTACGTCAAAAGCCGTTAAGTGAGATAAGCCAAAAAATTGGGATGGTTATTGCGTGGATTAAATATACCTACTACTAAATCCAATTACATAAAGCCCGAGCCCAAATGCAATTTTATTAATCCATTCTTTAACGTGCCGCCGAGAGTGGTTTTAAATCCCATCCTCCGGAGCTAATTTATGTTTCCCTAAAAACGTTGAGACTTTTTGATTGGGGGATAAATTGGGACTCCTTGCACTAGTTCACCGGGAATTTTATCGCGCAGCAATAATTGCAGTTCCGTCAGCAGGAAGGAAACTCCTGAGCCAGGCTGCATTACAATTTTTTTGTCACTCGTATAATTTATTTTCCGAATAATTTGCTTTTCGGCTCGGCCCGATAAAAACCCTGCCCGCAACAATTCCCCAAAAACATTTAAATTGACACAGAATAATTTAATTTAATTGCTCGTCCGGGACGCCAGTGATTCGCAGCAAATTTTCAGCTAATTAGGCGCAATTAATCAAAGGGCATATCGCAGGAGCACCTGCCGGAGTTTAGCGTTTATCGCCTTTATCATTTTAAAAATGAACGAATCCGACGGAAGCTGCTTAATAATCGAGGAGTGCTTTAATGAAACCTGCGGACTGCGGCCCGAAATTACTCCTCGTCCTTCGCGCAATCCAGAGAAGATTTGAAATGCATTTTTAATGCGCTGATCCTGGCCGCGCTCAGCTGCAGCGTCTCGAAGGGCAAGGGCGAACTAATTGAACCGAGCACTGGAAAACTCATATTTTCCGAGACCTAGAAATTAAGACGACAATTTCGAGGGAGATAAGCTCGGAACTGCTAATGAATGGGGATGCAGGGATGCTGCTAATGATTACACTCGGTGGAGTTGCGTATTTATGAACTTGTCGAAGTGAAATTAATGCCAATAAAACTCCCCAAAAGTTCCACCTAATTGCATTAAGCGCACAAAGTGGAAGTGAAAATTACTCTCAAGTTTCCTGATGCCACCGATGCTGCTCTGGGGACCAGGAGGATGCACAAGCTACTAATAACAAATAATAATTAACATTTCGGGAAATTACTACCCTCACTCTACTATCCGATGGGGAAAATGAATAGGAATTATTTGTCGAGTGTTGCATTTCTTGCAAACTCTTTGAATTAATTCTTAAGCAGCACTAGAAAACACAGAAATAATTATGGGAACTTGTTCTTTTGGGGGAGTAAGCAATATTGAGGAAGAATACTTCGCTCGCCCCAGAATGGCCCTAGAGTAGACCATTTCTTTACTCCGAACTTTTAATGATTTCTAGTTTCGCGCTACCCAAACAATAGCCACTGCAACCTCATTTAAGTGGTATAACAATATTGTGGAAGCTGTTTCTGTTAAATTTCTATTCAAAAATGTTCATTGACTGTTGTTATTACAAGCTGAATAATTCAAAGTGCTGGAAAAGTCTTAAGTAAAATAAAATATTATTTTTGTTCCAAGTCATAGATATGTTTCTTTAGATTTTATCGAAAATTTAAATTTAAGCTTTTAAATAAATAAATAAATAATAAAACTCAATAAATTTAGCTAAAAAAAGCCTTTTCAAAACCACTGGGGAAGCGAATGGTAATGGGAAAAATCAATTTAATTTTCTCAATATTGCAACGCAGGATATTGTAGACAAGCAATACATTTAAATGCATTCATGTAGATCTAACTAGTTTAATATTGAAACACATAAAAGCCCTCCACAATTGAATAGAGATGCAGTCAAATAGAAACCTATTTTAGATTTGAATCTCAGGTAGTTTTATCAGCATTGCAGATTGGAATTGAAATGCGTTTCAATAAAACTCTAAGAAGGGGATTGAACTGATAACCTATAAAAATAAAGCAAAATACACTATATTATGAAAACCCATTCATTTCTCATATTTTGATCAATCATCTTTCATTTCTTCTTTATTTGTTTTGACTCGATTTGTCATCCTTTAATTAAAAGTTGTCCACCTCAAGAAATTCTCTGGTATCATCGACAGGAGTCAGCACAAAAATATGAAATTCCTGAAATCTATGTAAACAAGAAACTGACTACGTAGGAGAGTTGTCTGCGGTACGAATTTATATACCTTGCATACGTACAAAGCGGAATTACAAAATTGAATTGGAGTTTCCTTCCCTGGGACTCCGGAGCATTTCTGGACGAACCTTTAGCATAGGAAGCGAATCATTTCTTTCTTAAGATTTCGGCAGAATATACAATTTTGTCACGTAACCCCCTGGAACCTAGGGAGCATGACCCTATGTCTAACAGATAAGTAGTCCAGGAAGGAGATTTGCCGGAAATTTCCTGTCCAAGGATTCCCAGATATTCATAGAAAGTCGGGAATCTGACATAAGGGAAGAATAGCAGAAATTTCTGGGACATAAATTGGAGGAGCAATTTTACATGGCCCTTTGAGCAGAGTTCGTATCTCTGTATCGGGGAGTATTGGGTCTCTTCAAATAAAGATTATCGTTGTTGCCCGCAAAAGTTCACGCTCCAGTGCGATCGAGTTATACGCCTCCGGGGGATAAATCAACAGTGAATCCTTTGAACTCTGGTACATGTGCTGGGTCGTCACCCTCGTAAATTATTTCAAACTTGCGAGGGATTATGAATTGTTTCGTAGAGGGATTCCGATATCATGACCGAGAGGACGTCTTGATATATTGCTTCCTTGAAAAATCCCACCCTGTCAAGACAGCGGACATGCGACTCATCGAGCGGATCGAATAGTTTTCGATGTTTAATTTACTGTGTAATGGTTCAAGCGGACGTCCTTTGGCTGTTTGGAAATTTTACGAAATTCAAAATTTTTGTTTCTGTTTATTTTTGAAGACGAAAATTCTACTTGTTCATGTATATTGTAGATAGACACGTACCTATACGTGTGCACAACTATGTATAAACTAGGGCATATAAAATTTGTACCGAATTTTTTTATGATGCTCATACAATTTTTGCTCCATTGCAGGAATATTCTTGTGCATGAGAAGCCCTGCACCGTCTCAGGAAAACGGGAAGAAATTTTCAAGTAAGCTTGATGAGCCCAAATGGAAGAAAAACTTGCCGTAACTGCAAGTTTTTCTGCCTGCAGGGCACTTCCACCTAAGTTCCAGTTGTAAAAGCAGGTGAATAGCTCGTTAAGCAGAAAATTAACGATTGATCCCAATAAGCTGATTTCAGGTGCTTTTAATAGACCTGCAATTTTTACAGCAACTTTTATATATTCAGTACATTACGTTGTATTGTCTAAAATTAAACAGCAATGAAACTAAATTAAGAATATTGAGCCCTTTAAATATTCATGATTTAACTTCCATTTAAAGGAAACTTAAGTTTATGGAATGTGATCTTAGTTTATTATTTTCCAAAAGCTGTTTATCATGATTTTGGAATAGTAATGAAATAACCTATTTCGATAGAATATAATTACAAAAGACTATAAATGAAGTTGTAAGTTGTTTTATCAAAATTTTGCGAATCCATCGGACATATCTGTCTAATTATTTTCCGGTAGAATGCTCAGCGAAAAAATGACTGAAACAAATGAAACATGAGACCTGAACTTAAAGTAATTTATCAAATTTAGCAATTTTCGGTTTATTCGGAAAGCGCGACTTCCAAACTGCGGCAAGGAAGCCACCGCGCCACGCCACCAATAACGCGCCCGCCCGTGTGGAAAATGCGTAAGGACGTTCTAATGATAGCATCATCTTAAGAAATTGAGTTCTTGGCCTACGTGCTGAAAAAGACATTTCTGTGGTTAGCAAATTGCCATTTAAATTTCTCTTTTCAAGTTTACTTTTACTGGCGGATAATTTATGATAAGAGCGCAGGCACCTCAAATCAGGTCTCCCGGGGGTCGCGGGGGAGTCTCAGAAGGGCGCGTAGGTAATTTATTCAAATCGGAGGACGTCCTCAAACTTTCCCAGCCACGTAAACAATAATAAATCAATTTGATTACCTTCCTTATCCTGCGCACTGGGGTGGCACGAACTTTTGAGCGACGCTCATCCGTGGGAACGTTTCTCGAGTGTCCTACCGAAAAGTGGGTCGGATGCGGGGGCGGCCAAATAAGCGGAAAAATCCTATCTGCCGGAGATATAAATTAAGTCACTTGAGTAAGTTGCTTATGTCGAGGTCCTTCAGCCATACGTGCGGATGATTCGTCGTCGGCGGAGCCCCTGGGAGCAGTGCATTAATAAGAGGGGAAAGTGCCGGGACAGCTCAGCCGGCTCTGGATAATTACCGTAAACCGGGATTAACCCGAGGATTATTACATGCGGAAAGTTTCCGGAAAAAGCCAAAAACAGATCGACTCCCTCTGGAGCGTGCGTCTTGTGGCTGTTCAACTTCTGACGCCAGCAGGCAACTTCTCGGCAACTCAAAGACGCCCTAATCCCGAGTGATAAAATAGGTGCATCACTCTCGGGGACTTTCGGGCTGATTGTGGTAGCTGCTCGGTTGCCAGCCGGGAGTCACAGGACCTCTTCCCGGCGCGGCGGTCGGCAGCGAAAAGGAGTCGATTTCGTTTGCTTATCATTATTGTTAATAGGTGGATTTGGGAGCGGGTTGAATTTCAATTTGGCAAATAAGGGGCTCCTCCGGGATTCAGCCACATGAGCCGGGACTCCCGAGAAGTGCTGCTGGTGCAGTCTAATTACTCCTGATGACGTCGGGGCGAGCGAGGTGCATCCATCTCACGTTCCGCGCGCCTTCAGCCGCTCCCCGGGAAAATCTATCGCCTCGGTGCGGATTAAGTTTCGAGTTAAAATTTAATTACGCTCAGTGGCACCGCCTCGCCCTGCGTCTGTCCATTTGCTTGCGGATTACGACACCGAAATTGCAGATTGCAGCAGTCAACATGCTTAAGATTCCACAGGAGGGATTACTCTGGACCCGTGTGCAGCATCCGGAGGCCGGGCTCCCCCGAAATATTGCGTGATTCCCAAATTATAGGGTTTATGCAGACGCACGGGTGCATACTTGTTGGATTTTGGATTGTCTGTTAACAATGCTCATCCAGCTCCGGAGGCTTTGTGTCGGGAAAGTGCTCCGGGGGGATTTCGATTTTTAGCCGGATACCAATTTGGGGCTCAGTCGGAGCACGAATTGGCACATTTGTGCACAGAGTCTGGCTCCAGCTCGAATGCACTTTTAGGGGAATCCAGGAGCAAATGGAGAGGCTCCCCGGCAGCGGTAATGGAGGTGGATGGTCCTACAAGGGATTGGTTTCACTCTTGAGCTGCTCCAATTGTCGGCAGATGAGTCGAGTGGAATTGGGGAGCACACAGATTTAATGAAAATCTTTGGGGAGATATGGAGAGATTTGACTCACATTTGCATTTGATTTATCGCAATTTTAACAGAATTCGAGAAAAGGAGTTCTCTGTTCAATGAATTTATGTACGACTTACATAATGGAAGACTACATATTCAAACCCATATTAAACCAAATGGAATTTTAATAAGAAAAATTCAATTATCATACATACTATATGTACAAGCACACAGAATTTCAAAATGAGCTCCTGAAAATCTCATGAATATAATCATTTTTTACAATAACTTAAATGCCATGTTTGTTTTAACTAGTAACTCTTCATTAATTTTTTGAGATTGGTTTCATGCTAATAAAATTACTAAAACAAGATTATTTTAATTTAAAAGAAAAAGAATTTGACAATTCTATAATATGTATTTATAAAGATAATTAGGGACCAAAAATACTAGAGTAATAATCATTAATTTCGTGGGATATACAGAACATAGAAGCAGTAGTCTTTAATTTCTGAGAATAGGTATAAGACAAATTTATCAAATTGGAAAAGTTTGAACTTTTCATTAGGACTGCAGAAGTGCAAGGAGACCCCGTCAATTATTAGACTTAACGGCGGAGGAAGCGAACTTCAGCTTAGGGAGGAAACTTTTCTAATTATAATTGATACTCCTGGCGTTTATCTGTGAAATGTTCATCAACATTACCACAGACGAGTGCCACTTAGCTGCTGTTTCATTAGTTCATACCTGAAACACTTGGAGCACGCTGGCGCTGGGAGGGATTTATCAACAGACGCTCCTAATGTAAAATTTATCAGGCTTAATTGAAAACAAACGTCAGAGTCGGGATAATACCTGAAATGCAGCGGGTGCTGCTGCGGGGGAGTCCCCCTAACAGGTGCAATTCGATGGCGCCCGGTAAGCAGCTAAATCACCTGCATTCGGCGATTGCTTTATCAATAGATCTGGCCGCGTCACCAGCGACAGGCACTCTACGTCTCTACGTCTCTACGAATCTACGTCTAGGAGGATCTACCAGGCACTGCGGTAGAAGGGACTCCTCCCGCGACGCCGAATTGTGGGATACCTCCAATTACGGGTAATTCTCGGTACGTTTGCTCACCGGTCTCGCCAAAACAGTGGATTTTTCATGAATTTTAAAACCGTCTGAGCGACGTCAGATTGGAATCGATTTTTATGATAGTCCATCTGCCCTGCAAGGACTTGCGTTACGTCCTGATCAGAATGCTGCAACATGGAAATGAAAGAAAAACTCAAAATTTGAAAAGCAATCAACCTTTTTTCGTATTTGATTTGTTCTAAAGGCTGAAGCGGATCTGGGATCTCGTGGAGTCCATGAGAGCTCTTATGAATTTTTTAAGCTTAATTGTAGTTTGCTCTCACCGCTGCTGGTAAATTTAACCATCCCGCATTAGACACACTCAGGTAAAGTAATCAAATTCTGGTATTCGTGCCATAATTTTTAAACTATGGGTAATTTTGCAGATGAAGAAGTATACTTGAAGAATGATCTTATCATTTTATTGAATCTTCTATAGATGCTCATAATTTTTTAGAAAGGAAAGCCAAAAAACACAAGAAGGGTAGTCAAATGAAATATACTACTACAATAAAAGTATTTAATTGCCAGGATCGAATAAATTATGCCATTCGAAGAGTCAGTGAAAAAAGATAATATAAAATTAAATCATTTATTTCGTTCATGTATTCTGTACAATTACACCTGTATCTTATATAATAAAAGATTTATAATTTATTTTTATTAAGAAATCCGTCCATCCATAATATATATATATATTTTATATTAATTATTATAAATTCAATTTCATAGGTACGTGCTTTACATTATCCAAGACTATGTACAATAAAAGTGCGCGCACGAACTTGTCAGCTAAAATACAAAAATATTTATATAAATCACTAAAATTATGTTTCGCAACAAAAAATCTAAAAAAAACGTTAGATGTAAATAACGCAATTATACAGCATTAGTTTTGTTTAGGTAAAAACGATGTTGCAATGAAGGAGCATAAAAACACTTGAAACTAGTCGACAGTTTAAATTTGAAAGGCGTTAAAACGACATCTAAATTTAATATAACTGCCCACGTTAAAAATGCATTAATGATTTTTTTTTCGAACCTATCTACAAAATTTACCTACCGCTAAAAATCACCATATAAACTTTTTACAAATTTTTCCTTCCTTTTATCCTTTTCTTATTATTTACTAAGAAATTTCTCTTATTTTACAAGTGCCTCTGTATTTTTACATGTGTGCATAAGTTGAATGCTTTTGTTCCTATATTGAAAAACCACTTAATGAAACATTTTAAATGTAAAAAACTTTTATTCGGTTGAGCCCTTGAAGGGTTCTGGTCGGAAAATTATATACAAAGCGATTTAGTGCGTCTTAACGAAAGCCCCTCGTATTATTAATTAAGCTTCTTACAATTAACTAAATTCGTATGTATAAAAAATATAACGCTTAGCTTAATGACAAACCCTCAATTCAAAATTTACTAAATAATTTTCAAATCAACTGTGCAGCCTCGTCAAACAGTTCTGTTTTTGTCTTTTGATATGAAAATGTTATCTTTTATTTCAGCTTATTAATATTATTCAGGAATTGAAAGATTTTTACATTTACCACACAACACCTTACTTGGCTTAGGTTTTTTTTTACAAATGGGCAGTTTTATTTTCGTTAATATTACTAACATTCACTGAATTATTTTTGGTTGATCCTCCGTTCTTTTACCCTTTATTTTATCTATAGTTTCATAAATTATAGTGCAATATTCCAGTCCGTGGACAATTTGAATTTTTCCAGACGAACGATTTAATGTCGCTGAATTGTGTGATTGCAAAAGTAAAACATGAAAATTAGCTATTGATACTTATGTAGATAGTTGAATAGTCAGCAACTTATTTTATTCTAGTTATTGCATGAAGCATGGAGGATGTTATAAACACTACAAAGCAATGGAAAAGCTTTAATTGGTAAGATTTCGTAAAAAGTTGTTATCTGAGTCCATAAAACAAATTACATAATATTTTCCTTCTTCTGAACTTCGATTATTTTTAAGAAAGTTGCTAAGGATCAGACGAGAAGAGCAGCTGTTCAAATTAATTAAATAGTTTAAAATTTGTAGTAACTGAGATATGAGGAGCATTTATTGATACTCGCGTAAATTTTTATAAATAGTGCGTTAAAAATGCGAGCGATTTATTTTTTAAAAGTACGTCGGAAATTGAAATAATTTTACAAAGAAACAAATTTTACCACTCTCCCAAATGGAATTATACTTTTTTGGAAAATGAAATGGAGATGTATGCGACTTCAATGTTTTGGCATGAAATTGAATATCAGATGGATGTGTTGTAGTATTATTACTCAAAAAAATCACCAAAATTTTAAGAATAAAAAATGTATAATATTTTGATAATAATTTTATATTCCTGCTTGTAACCCGAAATTTCCTAGCAATCAAATTGGTAGTTATTTTTAAATTTTATTTATTGAAATGTATTTGTTAATCCTGCATGTTTTCAAAATAAATGAACAATTTCTCAGTACGGATTAATAAAATAAACAGTTTGTGTATACTGAGCATTGTTAATTAATTTCGAAAGAAAAACACCAAACCCAATAATACAGTCATGGCTATTTGGTCCAGCTTTCATCACTTCATCCGGATCAGAGAAAATCTATAAGTGATGAGTTCCATGAATTAATAAATCAACAATTTGGCCGAAAAGGCTCTTCCCATCCGAAACAGTTGACCAAAACCAATTAGCACATATTTTTCCTGAGCCCTGAAAACCTATTTGTAATTCCTCAACGTTTTTTTTTTTTTTGGGAAAAAGGTCGCCGTGGCATGGTTAAGGGAAGGTATTTTTTCTAGAAATGAAATTCCTATTAAAGAACCCGTCACCTCCCTCGTTGGGTACTGTTCGAAAAAAATTTACTGTGCAAGGGAAAAACGCGGGGGAGTTGAAGAAAAAAAAACAAATTTGTTTGTGATAAAAACGAATTTGTTTTATGTAAATGGTCTCCCCAAGCACGAATGGACCCCCTTCGAAGGGCCTTCGTAATTAACGTGCGCTCGCAACAAAGTCCGCCATCCGCTCCTGTCGACGATTCCTTTTCTGTCCGGTCCCTTTTGAAGCATCGAAAGGGCTTAGTCCAACCTTCTCAGGTTGATTACTGGCAAGAATGTGCCGAGTGAATTTTTTGTTTGTTTGTCCCCTTAAAAATAAGTTGAAGTGAACGCAGCGAAAGGAGCTTGCCCTCGGTTTACTCATTTTGAATAATTAATCCAAAAAAGGACCTCCCTAAATACCCTCCTCGTCCTTCAGCTGCACGAGCGCGTTTCTTAAACTTTCAATTAATAATTTTAAGCTCCGCAAAGAGGTAAGAAGTACCTGAATTGTTATTCTGGACAAGCAAGTATCTGAGAAATGCAGGTAAATATAAGACCAATTTATATGAATATGATAAAAAATAAGAACACCTACGCTCTTTCGAAAGACGGTGATACTTTCAGAATTACCCACGATGTTTGCATTCCACAAAGCCCTAAATCATAATGGGTCAGTTGCTATTTATAAAGAACTATAAAAATGTGCTAACCCTTCAATCGGATTCGTCTTACATTAGCATGTTTTTGAATATTTTTTATTTTCGAAAATAAGATTTATTTTCGGAGCTTTTAGGTGAAACACCCACTCAAAGCTAAAAAAAACAGAAAATTTTATGTGACACTGCATGGGAGTGCGCAGAGATATGAGTTCCTTCGGAGGGAAATTGAACCGTCTGAGATTTATCGTAAAATGGACGTGCTTTCAGAAAATCCCCGCAAAGAGCTCCGGGCACGTGACTTCCGCCGGAATGCGGGATATAACATAACTTCTGAAATGAACTGTATGAGTTTCTGCAGGACCCTTCAAAAGGACCCTCAAGTGCCTGTTGGACACTTTCAACACACGACATGTATCGTTTTGAATTTCTTCTGTTGCAAAACTTCTGTGGCATGAATTTCACGTTTACGGTCTACGCCCCACCGACGGCATAAGCAAAGCAACTTCCAGCGTCTTCAATGTCCTTAAGTCGGTCCTCGGTGGGGTGGTGCAAGAAGGAAACTAATGCTTAGTGAACCGAAGTTTCCTCCGGCGCAAGGCACGTTAGTAGATAAAGAGGACTCGTTCAGAAAATGTTAGGTCACACGCAGGGGTTTAATTAATTAAAGAATTTTCTCCGCTCTTAAGAAGCAGGTTGCGTTTTGGGGACAGTGCAAATTAGAACTTTGGTTTTTTTTTTAAATACTTGCTCAAGACATACACTAAGAGCGAAGTTTAATTATAAGAGCTGAACTGCCTGGGTTACAGTTTGGTTTTGCTCCTTGCATAGAACATATACATGGAAACATTTTAAAAATTACTTCAGCTTAAAGGGCAAAAAAGCAGCTTTTTGATTCAATTTTCTTTTTTAATTTTAAGCAAGGCTATACTTCATAAATGCATAACATTTTCGCAGAAATGCGATTTCAATCGTTTTTGATGGATTCAACCCCGGCACCCATTAAGGAATAAAGGGTTAATCATTTGGACATTTTCTGTCAGTTATGTTCGACATTTACCTTATTACTATTTGATACGAAATTTTCCATTGCGGCACCGCTCTCTCGATGATTCTCTGATAAGCCACGTCTCAATTCCTGCAAGTTGCAATCGTAAAATTAGACATGACGTGAATGGAAAGAAAGGCGAACGCGAAATCCTTGGCAATTTTTCCCTCTTATCCGTTGGCACTTCACTGAGCAAGTGATCGACAGAAAATTGTTTCTTGAAATCACGTCCCTCAGACTATCGTTCAACGTTCAACGTTCAACATTTCTTAAGTCGCCTTTTGTCTCTCAACACATTGCACTTCTTGTGAAAAATTTTTCGTGTTTTGGCCAGAATTGAAATTTACTACCCTCAACTCCTACCAGGGCTTGGGAACTCGCAAACATACGACTTCAACTGACTCGATTCAAATTCCCAGAGTAAGAAGATTCAGGGGCGTGGTGGCATAATCAACTGCAAAAGGGCTCAGCTTGTCCTGAATGAGATTTCCGAATTTAGGGTGAAACCGCCGCCGATGTACATTCAATTTCCCTAAATCGTTCAAACCATTATTGGGGCCTTTGGCTACAGTCGTTGGGGATGCATGAATTCGGGGAGGGTTCTTGCAAATGTGCAGAGTGCATGTGGTCCATGTATGCAGAATGCAGTTCGGGTCCGCTCCTCAGAAATGATTCATCTGGCGGACAGGTGCTGACGAGTGTTGGAGGAGAATTTATTGCAGGCGAGGGAATATGAGGTTCTCAGGGCATTACCTCTCCTTGAATGTAATTCGCAAATGACACGTCACCGAATGAAACAAATTGCCACTGCATTTTTGCATATCATTGCATGCTTCGAGTGTGTCCCCTAGTGTTGAATTATTCAGGGGAATTAAAGGTAACTTTGCTCTTAAATTGCATTTTGTTGAATGAAATTATTTTCAATTCCCAGAAGGATGAAATGATGTATGCGTGTACCTAGGGGCTAGTCGTTCATCACCAGAAATGTGGTAAGTTTGAAATTTACTTATGGTTTTCAGTTTGTGTGTCTAGTTGATGTCTCCCAAAAACGAGATTTTTTACTTTCCGATAAAGCCACCACAACAACTTCATTTAAATTGTTTGAAATTCTACTTTTTGTATTTTAAATCAATTCATAGACAAATAAATATTTGTAGAGAGACACAGAATTCATAGACAATTAGATATATAATTTGGTCAGACATTCGATTTTTAATAATCAATATCTAACTATAATTTTCAAAGTCTTTTGCTTTAAATTACAATGTACTTTAATATTTTAATGTTTTTTGGCCATATTTAAAATTAAAAACTTAGTAACAGCAATTAAGCAGGAATGTTAAACGATCAGTTGCAAATGTCGAAGCCCATTTTATGGATAGTCAGATTAAATCGGTGATTGTTCTACCTACAATAAAATAAAACTTCGTGTTCCATCTGTGACAATGCAAATAAATCTTTATGGTCGAAAAGGCAAACCCAATCGAAATGAGTCCTCTTCAATTAAACCGAAATTTAATAACATCCGAAAGTTTTTATCGACTTCATAAAAATCTCCAGATATTAAAAATGAAAAACGTCAAAACATAAATTGCTATTTAAGGACGACGTAATTGTTGATAATATTTTTTTTTTGCATATTTTTTATTTTATAAATTGGTCCACTTCCTCTGCGTTTGGTGGTGCGATTGCGGTCGATTGGCGGCAATACGGCGACACGGGGCGCGGCCGGGAGTACGCATAAAAGAGATATCGGTCCAGGAATAAGTGATTCAGTGTTATTGCTCCAATTTTAATTAACTCCCAGCAAGGTTGACGTTTATTGCCTTTAATAAGTTTCGCGCCATTTGATATTGCAAATTGGAATTTATGGTGCAATGAATTGAATTGTAAATTCGAGCGCCTAACGCCGGGAACGGTTTATAACTTTTTAAGTGTTGACCCGTGAATATTATCAAACTGGATACCGGACAAATTACCCCAGATACAATCAGAAAGTTCCATTAAAACTGCTTGTAATTACTTTAATTACTCTGGGGCCGCCCTCCGCCATAAACCCGGGGCCTATAGACGGCTTTATCTATTTTTATTGCAAATTTTGCGGCGCACACATGAAAACCTTGTTAGGTGTCCGTATCGTTTGTAAATTGGGCGTTTTCAATAAAATATTGAATAAAGCTCCACTGCTCCGGTGCAACGAGTCCCACTCTGATGAGCCAATTGTTTGCTTTTCTATTTATTTTGGGGAATATGAGAAAACAGGGCGCGTCCATATGCGGGATAAGCACTCTGTTTTCTTTTCATGGACAATCAAACAGGATGCGTGTGTGCAAGTGTGTGTCTACCCGCACACCTCAAAATTATGTTGGACTGTTCTGTTTACTAGGCTCCATGATTTATCAATATTTTCCCCGAATTGCCACTCGAAGCGCAAACACACCAGAAGAATTAGTAACAACCTGATTGATCGATTTAATTGGTATATTAATTACTGGCCGGTTTGTTATTACACTAGCGAGCTGATCTGAATAAGCATACCTTTGAAACAATAGTTTCTAATCAGCCTCGTTAATTGGTAAATGCCACAGAATAAACACTGTTAATGTCATAACGCAGCGGGGATGGTGACGAAAAATATTAATAAATAATGAAGAGGTCATAGCGAGTACAGAATTCAATTTGTTTCATTTAGCACGTTCGACTTTATTCAAAATGACATTGTCCCTGTATATCACAAAATTCAACATTTGTGAGTTTTAATTTTTTGCTTGGCTTATCACGATTCCTACAACACAATAACGCTTATTTTAGGCTAATTACTGAATTATTTAATTTACTACAGAAAGTTTCATTCAAATGTTTTCACTTCCAGATTCTTTTTCAGCTATTATATGTTACTCATACATATGTATGTGGGTGAAAAATTGAAAATATTTGAATTCTCTTAAGGGATTGCAAAAATTGAGTCCTTTAAAATGACGAACTCCAATCAGTTGAATAAGCGTCATTTATGGAAACATATTTAAAATATTTTCTCGTATTGTGACTATTTTTTGGTACATTCTATCTACATGATTTCAACAAAATCAATTATCTACAAAATTTAGTGGTTTTTATAGAAAATCGTTTCCTCGATGGCTGAGGACAAACATCAACCTTTGGACTTTCCAATAATGAGATTTTCTCCTGAATATAAATATTTTCTTCAAAGAATTTTCAATTTACTCACTTACCTGCTTTCGCTAAATAGAACGAAAAGGGGAGCTCTTAACTCGCCTGAGACGTGTGCGCGCGTAAAAATAATCAATGAAAACTTACCTAGAACAACATGAGCCACTTAAGGCAAGGTGTTTTTGGGGGTGGTGCACTGCTCCAGTCGAGCGCCCACCCACCTCTTAACGGTCCAGGTGAAATTTGTTAATCAGGTGCGAAGTTTGGGGGTAGAATGCTTTTTGCCAGGGAGGTGCTCCGCGCAATGACTAAATCTTGAGTGCCAGTCGCAATTCTCGTCATTCTGCGGGTCGGGATAAACAACCCTAGAAATAGTGTTGCAGGAGAACCCCGGAGCGCCCTCGCCAGCGGTTCGACATAATTTCGTCTTTGCTGCGAGTCAAGTGATTAAACAGCACCGGAAAAAGTTTGCCATATTAATTATGCAAATTTCCCATTCTAATCAAGGAGCTGCCGTTCCGTGGTGTTGGTGGAAAGGTGCAAAAATTTGATCGTCTTACGAGCGCAGTATTAATTAAACCGAGCCCCAGCACTGTTGCAGTGTTCGACTAATTGCAATTTTCCAGCTCCAAAACTAAAGTGGAAACAAGCAGCGGGATGAGGGAAACAAATCCTCGAAAAAGCGGAGTCCGATTGGGGCCCCTGTGGCCAGCGAGCGACGACAGCTATCAATGCGGCTGCATATTGCTTTTCGGTCCTGCGGAGCCCCAGGAGATCTCCGGCAGCTCCTCGCGAGGAATTAATAAAACCAGGGCCCTGCGCTGGCGGATTTATGAATCAGGTGGCCGCGACGTATTTTACGAGCCCCGAAGGGGGCCCCACGAAGGCGACAATGCACAGATTGCCCGGGGCGGAAAAATTGAAAAGGCGAACGGACGAGCGCCGATTGCAAGGACTTGCATCCCCCGCTCATAAATATGGAAAAACCCAAATGCATTTGCATACTAAGTAAATAAACAAAAATATTTTCAATTCGTGCCGTCCGCTGGCGCAGAGCACCCTCTCCCCCGAGAGTGGTGACGAGCTCGTTTTTTGAAAATTTACTTAAAAACATTGCGACGATGCCAGCAAATTGACTTATTTCGCTGAAATCAATACGCTCGGGGGAGTTTTTAGTTCGTCCAAATTATTAACACAGAATGGCATCAGCACGTGGATTCTGGAATAATAGTTGATGTTCCGGAGTGGCCGGGACATGTCCTGTCTCCCTGTGGCGACATGGTCTTATAAATAATTATGGATTTTCGCGGAAACCACACGTGACCAATGAAATCAACGATGTAGCGGCTTAAAAATGTGCCACGGGCACTCTGTGGGAAATATGGTTTTTATCAATTTCACTGGAAATTGCTTCGGTTAACATGCCGTCAAAATTGATGTGAAAATGTTTTATATTTGGAGCGCGATGCTTGTAATATATTGCTTTTTTAACTTTTTAGTCTCCTTTTTACCGAAAATATTAATAGCGTAGTTTAATTTACCTAGTAATAATTGAATTCCAGTCCAATCCATGCCTGGTTTAAAAATTCCTTTCTGTATCGTATTCGGTGCAGTGCCAAATTTTTGAGATCTTGATCATCAACCGAGTAGAATTAAATTCAGCTCTGCAGCAATTTCTGTTTCTTGCTGCCTGTTGGAAAGGTGAAGAAAATTGTTATACGATTTTTTTTGTAATTTAAAATACCTTTTTACTTCGTAGAAGGACAATACATATTTCTGTAAAAATATAACTTAATTTTCTTTTTTAAGTTCACTGGACTCGACTGTTTCTTATAGCTGAACCGCTGAATTATGTTGCACGGTAACTTTCTTTTTTCAGACCATCAGTCCAAGCATTTAAGCATTCCAGCAGACATATTCCACATGGGACTCATCATTTGGTCCAAAATAAGAAAATCGTACAATATAAAAAATATGCAAATTCAACTTTAAGAAAATTTGCGGAGCACAGCTCTTACTAATTTTAACACGAATTTATTTTATATTGTTTGTTTTAAAGTTGTACGTATTGAAAGTTTGTGAAAAAATAAATTCATTGAGATTTCTTTAAAATATATTTTAATCACAAAATACATTCATCCACTTAAATGTCAGTCGATACGAAATCTTACCAAAAAATGTGAATAAATAGCCAAATGTGCCTAAAACGTAAGTAAAAAGTAATGGGTGGCCAATTGTTTGAAAAAATGGCAAAATGAGTAGAATAAAACACAAGAGGTTTCTTATTAAAAATAAAAATCTTATTCTCTTATCGTCCTTTTGTAAAACAAAATATAAAACTTAAAGTGGCTAGGTATCTTTACGACATACAAAAATAATTCTAACATAAACATTTAACTTAAAACAATATTTAGCAGAAAGTAATGAGAATTCGTCGTTTGCAAACCACCGTGGGGGTGGTCCTCGAAAATATTCGCGTCTTCGTACTTAGGAAGATCGCTCTCACTCGCGCTTACCCTTCCAATATCGCTTCAAAATGGCTTCAACAAAAGGCTCAAAGCTCTCGAACGTCGTCGAACTTATGAAAATGAATATATAAAAAAATAAAAAAAAATAAAAATAATAAGAATATTTTAAATACATCGGGCCTCGATCAAGTCGAGGATAATATTCGTTTTTACACTAAAGTAAAATGTTTGAGTTAAAAACAAGAATAAAACTAAAAAATTATTTGAACAAATGCGACCGCTGGGCCAACTAGCTAAATATAAAATAATTCACTTCCGTATCCGGTCATTTTTACAAGCTAAGGGTGGATTCGTTCAAAGTACAAATTTACAATTCGTTCCATGTTTTTTTTTGTTTTTGTTTTTTAAACTTAATAATTCCTTAGAGCACGAAAGCGGCCGAAACGGTTTCCCTTTCGAAAAAATCCCTCCTCTGTCTCCTCGTACATATATATATATATATATAATCTATATATTCCTTTTATAATATTTTGCATTATTTACTCTAAAAATTTTCCACTTCTTCCTATATTTAGTTATTATTTAAAAAGAGAAAAAGATGAAGGGTTTGTGCCAGTACAACCCATTTCGCTTAGACTATGCGTCGGCAGCTATTCGGTCCGCCAAAAGAGCAGACGTTGTTAATTCTTTTAAGTACAACTCAATGAGATTTCGTGATGTGTGTGTGTTTGTGTGTTCATGCGGGCGTGTGAGAATTATACCTACTACTTCTAATTAGGGTGCGTTTCAATTAATTCACCTTTTTCGTATAATCTATATAAAAAAGACAACAATTTTTTTGTTTTGTTTTTGCAAACGATATTTTCTGTTTTTTTTTCATACATGATTTTGACGGTTGCACATTAATGCACAAATTGGGCCTAACTTATTTCTAAAATTTTAACAATAATTCGCATTTACAATCAATTCGGAGGATTCATAATTTGTAAGTTTCCTTAAAAGGCAAAAAAAAAAAAAAAACGTAAAATAAAAGATGATTTTTAATTAAAACTAATTTTACATTCGTTGAGAGATTCAGGTACAACATATACATATCAAGATAGAAAATTTGCTAAAATATTATGGGGCGAATGAGCAACTTTTTCGATTTTGTATTCTAACAAAAATCTCGCTGAGGGCCTTGTTCCGGAAACACTTCAAATATCTAAAATTCATATTACTGCATTGTTTAAAAAAAATTTATAAAAATTGTATAAAACAATTCAGTTATAGGAAGTAATCGATTTTTGTTTCCGGAGAAAGGGCCTCACATTTCATGGCAATGACGATGTCACTTTAAGTAATTGAAGCAGCTACATTATGCAATAAAAACAGAATTGGTTAATAAAATGAATTTAAATAAAATTGCTTTTACAAAATTTGTTACCGGGTAGGTAAGGCGGAAGTTTTTTTAGGTTTTAAATTTCAAAAAAAGTAACGCGGCATTTCAGACGCAATAAACGCGCGAGAAGTGCAGGACTGAATTGGAATGATAATGTAGAAAGGATGTCCAAGCTACCTGCAATAATAAATGTTTGTTAGTGTATTTTTAACTCCCAATTCCAATCCTTTCTATTACAGTTTTCGATTATTTATAGTTTTCCAAGTTTGAAGTTTAAATAACACTTAGTTACAGAATTGTAAAATTTAAAAATGTTGTAGAATTGCATACTTTTGATTTACAATTTTCATTTATTATTTTCGATGATAGCCAAGTACAAGTATTTTACATTTATAGCTGTGACAATTAATATACTATTATATTTATAAAGAATGGAGTCTGAAACGTACATTTTCGACAGATAGTAGAGCACAACATACATTAAAATAAAATAAAATACATCTATAGCTATAAAACCATTAAGGAAATGAGAGGAAAATTTGAACATTTCAAAGAAATCTTAGTACGAAAATTTATTATGTAAAGTAAATCTAATAATTAACGTAGCGAACTACAAAGTATGAGATACAATAAAAAAGGCATGAACAAACCAAATTAAAATCAGTATAAAAGTAAAGCAATATAAAAAATTCTGCGAATTGATTCAATGCGCCAATTCTCGTCACAAAAAACATGGCAAATATGATCGATATCGTACAAGAAAGGAAATCTCACCTTTTTTGCAGCGTTTCGTTTTTTTTCTTTTTTCATTTTTTTGTCAATCAGTCTATTAAACATCTTGCTTTTTCTTTTGATACCTTATTTTTAAAAACAACCTTAAAATTTAGTATATTACTAACTTAATATACAAAATAAGGAGACATCTACGAATTAGGTTTATGCAACGACATAGTTCCCTCGTCAACAGATGCAAATAACAAATGTATTTTTGTTTTTTCTCACATTGTAAATAAAAATTTTTTTTTTGTCTCATTTGTTTTTATCTTCTTTTTGTGTGTGTGAGTGTGTATTTTGCTACATATTAAAACATGATTTAAACCGTCAAGAGCATGTTTCGTTTGCAAAACGCACCCTAGGCATATCTCAGACTATAATTTCACGTATGACACGACGATTTCTTGAATTTGGTGTTGAATAGCCGCTCTCTAAACTCTCATCGTAACTAAGTGACATATGCTGTTGGGGTGGTTTTGTATCCTCCTGTTCCATTTGTTCCATATATGGGTCAGGGAGGCCACTTACATCATGATATGGTGAATCTGAAATAGAAAATATGTAAACATTACTAAAAGTTTCATCATTAAACCATTTACTTGTTTCAAAATAATATAAAACTGACGAAATTACTTCAGCAACAGCAGATTATACAAAAAATATTTTATCGCATAAGTTCGATAAAGTTGGAGAAAATAAAGGTATAACGTAAATTTATTGGACGTGTAAAATTTTATACATGCACAGGACCATCGACTTCCAACTGACTTACGTTTACTGCTTTCGTTAAAGCCTTATATCCTGAACTATGTCCGCTATTTTGAAGCAATAAAAGGAAGAAAGATTTTATTTTATTGATAGCCTCATTACAGTGCGACTTATATAATTATATTTAAGATATTGAAGAATTTAGGCTACCATTCAGAATAGAGCACCATCGATTCTTCAAATTCATCAACAAATACTTGAAAGAGTGAAGTTAGTAAAGCCCAAAGTAAATAAGCCAATATAAAGAATATTGATAAAATTTAGATCGGTTTTCTCACCGAATATCAAAAACACTGCTTTACGAATTTTGATCACAGTTTAACTTAATGGTTATAGCTCCAAACAAGAGAGTACAAATATTAACTTTGAACAAGCCCGCAATCCAAAAAAGAATTGGGAATTTTCGCTGCTATAAAAAACATATAATAGAGAGAGAAAAGAAAAAAAACGTTGAGTGCATGCCTTAATTAAGCTCACTGAATATTCAAACCTCGCCTTCCTTGCGCTGCTTTTATCAGAATTCATATCGAATGCTTTTGTGGGATAACAAAAAGAGTTCGAAGGAGCTGCAGCAATCGAATCGAACGATGCCGCTCAAGTGCAAAATCCAAGCCAATATCTTAAGATATTCCATATCGAAGTCATTCGCTTTTTCCTTTATTTTTTTAAATAATAAACAAGGACCGCTTCATCAAATATTGAAAGTGCAATCACGTTTATAGCACCCCCGCCCCCTGAGCCCCGACCAACCCGTCGTCGATCCTGCGAGCTTGCTTTATTAACGCGAACACCAGCGGCATTTGGATAATCATATGCTTCGTGCCGAGCCGGCCGGTCGGGGTGTTTTCACTTCTTTTCAATAACACGTAAAATTTTATACTTCAATAAAAAATGCTAACAAAAGAGTATTTCGTTCATTTTTGGGGAGGGTTCGGAAGCCTGCAAAGCGTTCGATGGAAACCATTTCGCGGGCCAAGCCAGACAAAAAGGACGAGCATGTAATACACTCTCTGCGCGGAGGAGGCGGCCAGAACCAGTCATAGAGTCGAATTTTTTCTCCTATTTGTAGAAGCCCAGGATATAAATGATCCTTCTTTTATGATCGAACGAAAAATTCGGTGAATTCAAGAGAAACAGGCAGACAGGGCGGCAGGGATTTCGGGACCTATGTCGGTCGTTCCCAACGTCGATGGATGCGAAAAACTGGGAAAATACCAACATTTGCCCAGTTTAATTTGTCATAGAAGCTCCAGAAGCCGCACATCAGACTGCAGTCATTCGGGGGAATTAATGGGAAAAAAATTCAAGGGCGACTGAACTCCAAAGTTCCGGCTCACATCCAGAAGGAGAAACGCCAATAGTCGACGTATCCGAACCGAATCGACTGGGGCATAATTAAAATTCTAAATAGACGTCGATCCCGTCTAATTCTGCATATTCAACTCCATTCGCCTTCTCTAGATAAAAAATCTAAAGCCACAGATATTTCCGCTGAGCTGTTCCGAAGGATTCAACGTGGTCCACAAACTGTGGCATAGCGAGCTCCTCGAGTGCCTGCTCAGGGGAGGAGGAGCGCTCTTCAAGTAATGAAGTTTGCAGATATTTGAAATTATGAAAATCCTTTCATCTCGTGATACATGGACCTTGAACGTTTCTGGGTACACGCTCGCAGAATGTTTCGAACCCTTGCACATCCTCAAGGGAATTTCTAGCACAGCTAAGAAATAATTACGACCTCGAGATTTACAATGTGCACGATCTCCATTCATAATTTAAGGGCAACGTTCGATTGAGATTAGATCAAAAGATCCTGTGGACATTTAAAATGTTCTCGTAAGTATCGGTAGATTTGTTTATTTAATAGGGAATAAGCGGCGAATATATTGATTTTGCTGTCGCCTTGAAGCCTCCAAAGAGAGTGTTTGAAGGTGGAACAGAACAACTCTTATAGAAATAGTAGATAGGTAAAGACGTTTTTATGATAGTCTGATAATCGTGGGAGTTATAAACGTTTAAAACATACTATTATATAGTAGAAAACAAAAACTTAAAACACATTCTCTTTTGTCTAAATCATAACCAAATACATACTATTTTATACTCGTGCGTTACGCCAAGAGTTATTTCAATATTTGCCCTATAGCTACAATGATTAAATTTTTAGTTAATAAAAAAGTATAATACACGCTATGGATTCAGCTAGCATCAAGGCGATTGCATAATGCGTTCTTAATTACATGGCCAAACTATTACAATTTGGTGCAATTAGGCAACAAATACCTGAAAAGTAACAGAATTGAAATTGGTGGTAAATGAAAATGTTCTGAAAATGAAATTCAGCTAATGGAATTCCGCCAATGAAGAGCATTAGCTACAGGGCACGAGGGGGGGGGGGGGGGGGAGGGCATTGTTCCAACTGATCTGCCGCAAATCAGCAATTGCTCCAAATCAATTAGTCGCTCCAATTAAATATTATAATTCCTCGATGCCATTGCAAGTACAAGCAGCTTCGGAGCAATATAATTCCTTTTGCCGCAGTGCTAAAGCCACTGCCCTTTCGTGTGTTATTAGGACTCAGTTCGATATAAATCTGACGGTAGACCGCTAATTAATCCTAGTGTGAATTCAACATGTGCACGTATCAATAACACCGCCGGCGGGGGTGTGGGGTGGGTGTGTTTTGGGTGTGTGCGTTACACAAAGGCACCAAACTAATGCCGGAGATACTCAATTAGACCCAAAGCTACAATTGATGGTGTCCGGGGCAGCTCAGTAAATGAGCAATAACGTGGCCAATTAATGAACCAAGTCCCTGACTTCGAGTGCTTTTAATGCGCCCTTTGCGGAAAGGGTCTTGTAAACGGAAAGAAATTTTTGAAATATTGGCCCAACCCGACTCCCGAGCTGCCGGCTGCCGGCCGCCTGCAAAATTTCCTGGGCAGCTGCTATTTATTGACTTCTACTGCCTTTTCCATATTATTGGATTTTAGAGAACCTTTTCCTGGCCGCGGACAGTCACTTTCGGTGGGTAAATGTAGCCTATTTCGGGTTTATTTACGAAAAATGACAATATTTTTTGTTTTTATGTCGATTGAATCGGAATTAATTGGGGATTAATTAGAGCCATGTAATTGGACTTTTATTCTCTAATCAAACGTGCGACTAAACGATTTTCGGTTCTGAAATTACAACTGCTTTTAGGCAAAGGCGAAAAGGCGATAAATGAAATCTGTCCTCGCCAGTCAATTGAATACATATGGTATACTCGAGATAGAAATCGTTGTTCAGCGTTTTCTTAAATGGATCTATATATTTAGCTAGATGCTAGTTTTTCTTTCGTTGTGACTAGGCAATGTCAGCAGTGTGGGACGAATAAAGGAAAGGTAATTGCATGAAGGTAGCGTTCAAGAATAAATCACTAGAGTGACGTAAATTGAGGCAAATGTCGTTATAGGCGCTCATTTTATTCTACAACATACATAGCCTCTGTCAAGCAGCGAATAAGCGAAATTTCATGCAAATATTACAGGTATGCTCGACTGGATATTGTATTTTATTATTTAACGAAACAACAAAAACCACTACTCGTTCTAGGAAATATATCTCCCTGTGCAATCATATTTTTGCAGGGGTATAACTATTTAAAGCACTTCCCAATTGGCCAAGTTAATTAGAAAACTTTTGGGTAAATCTCATATTATTTAGCCTCAAAATTCCATCAAATGGCCAAAAAGTTTCGAATGCTATCAAAATTAATCCAACCAAAATGTTCACCCCATAATTCCTGCTATTATACAAAATGTCAAGCCTCTGTGGCCCACGGAACCATAACGAGACGCCTGGCTCGCACATGGAGACACAAGCGCAGACTGCATGTGGCCTCCACTTCCAACTTCCATCTAATTTTCATAATCATATATATCCCTAAAATTTTACCTATCCCGGCCCTTCTGCCGCCGCCGGTCCCAGAGCGCTTGACACGACGATATCATCCTCATCAGAAGTACTAATCCGTATCGTCTGTTGGGACACAGAAAAGTGCTCTCGAGTTGGTCTTGACATCCATGGCGAAAGAGTATTCGTTTGGATGCTGCATATGTTGCACCATTTATACACGTCGCATGGAATATAATGTTTTCGAGTTATGAAGTCACAGCAGAGGGAGCACCGCAGGGATTCTAAAATGAAATCTAATTTCCGGCTGGACACTCTATATCTGTCAGTGCGAAACCACAGACATTCATTTTTGGGAAATTAAATTAAACGAAAAACTCTTTCGACTTTCGTCCTTGTTCATTTTCGAGAGCCCAGTGTGTGTGATTTATACACCGGCCGACCTGAATGCCACTTCACGTACAGTTCCATTCCGAAAATATTTGGTTTGTAAGGCTAATAAATTAAGGAGCAGGTAAATGTACATATAAAGAATATTTCTTTGAATGAGTGCTGGTTGGTTTTCAAAAATCTCTTATCACTTTACAGGATCAAACGAGATATTTAAGGAATGTGCTGGTAATACGCGACAAATTGGTTTTTAGACACTTCTATCTTAACTTTTTAAACATAGCTGGCTAAACATAAGGCTGATTAAATTTTAGTAGTCCACGTGGTAACGAATTCTAAATGGATAATCTACGTGGCTGAGTAAAATTTTCCAGTTAACTTTAAGACTAATTATATAGCTGAATAAAATTTTGGTAGTCATTGTATTGAGGGTTAAGAAGCTAAGAGTTACGAAATTCAATCCGCTTAGAGTGCGTTTTCATTTAACGTTCACCGCAGGGAATTTGCGCAAACACTTTGTGTACTTTAAGCGATTATGACATGAACAAATTAGCGTTTAAATCCGTCCAACAAAACATGCCCCAAACCCATTTCGTGTTATCCAAAAGTCTAACTTCTACAGATTTGAGAATCCTTTTGAAAGTTTAATGCTGCCCACACCGCAAGATCTCCTGGCATCAGCAAGGCGCGACTATCGATTTTCGAATTAAGTCCCAACGATTAAAGGTGACAATCAACGAAAATTCACTTAAACCGGAGGCAGACGCTCAAAAATTCACAGGGCTGACACTCAGAATTAAGCCTTGCACGTGAAGTTTTTAAGGGCGTGGGGGGAAGTGGTGTCGCACGACGGGCAGCATTAAATTTCTCAAATTAAGCGGAAAATTAAAAGGGACTCTCTTAAAAAGCACACACCCCCACACGATTAGCCAATTTCGCGGTAAAAACTTTTTGAACTTTTCGTTTAATTTCAGTTAACAAGCACTTGGCAGAAGTTACCAAACAATTTTAACCCGTCATTATGCTCTACGAAAGCCTAATATCGCTTTTGTTCCAAAAATTCACTAATTATGGTGTAAACATCATTAGCAATTAGAGATGCCCCAGTTCGGCTGGAGCATATTCAGGCGCAGAAGCCCCAATAACTCTCCTTTCCTAAGCCGCCACCGCCACCGCCGCCCCCATAATTCAGGGGCGAGCCCCGGCGGTGGGTGCCAAGTCTTGAGCAAAATTTCGACGACGACTTATTCCGGCACATTTCGAAAAATTTCGCGAAGATTTCGAGTGTTCTGAACGTCTTAATTTTGCCCCGGGAGTAATTTCTTAAATAGGCCCGGGTGGCGTGCCAATTTTTTTGTTTCTTTAATTGTTTATTTCTGGTCCAGGAAAAGCAGCCGGGATGCAAAGAGCCGGAAAACTTAGGCAGAACGGATAAGAGTGGCTGGCTTTTTCGCCGTTTTTATTTCCATTTAAATTACACCCAAAACTTTGAGTTAATCCGGCGAAGTGCAGTAATTTTCCGGGCTAAGCTTTTGCGATCGTCTAATTTGTTCCGAAAAGCCGGGCGAGCCAAGCCGGTCCTACTCCCGGTTCTGCTCCCGGTCCTTGGCCCTGCCGTCGCTAAATTATGATGCATTTTTGGCCCCGGGTGGAGCACCACCACCAGGTGCAACGGCCTGGTCGGGGCGTAAACGGTCTCACCTCAGAGGCGGAAAGTAATCAAGCTCGCAGCCTGCACCGTGTCATACAATAAGCCCGGGCTGCTCCCAGGGAGTCCTGTCTGGAGGAAAACGGCGGGGAGCTGCACATGTGGGGCCCCATTTCAGCTGTCCTCGTGCTCCAGATTTGCGCCGATCCGAAATGGGAATTTCATACGGTTGCCGTTGGTACCTTTAATGCCACAATTACCAGGCGACTTCCTCCTGCTGGTCCCCATTTTCGTAAAATACTCGCAAGACATGCAACTTCGGGGGTCCCTGGGGCACCCTCCGCCTGGAGCTGTTAATTGAAACTTAGTGAGCCATTTGCAGCGCCAAACGACTCCAGCTTCCCAAGATTTCATTCCGAAATCATTTTGCTCCTCAAGTGGATTGTTTACTGCGAGACGTTTTGTCGAAATGCCCGACCGGGTCATTCCCTTTTAGTCTACGAGCCGGCGCTAATTGAGTTTCGGGCGCCAGGCGGAACTCCAGAATTGTACTTAACTAATTATGTTAGAATTATCCTTAACCAACATCAAATTTGCAAATTATATTTCTTCTGAGAAAACTATTTTACGATACATATATGTCTTTCCATAAAAGCTGGAAGCAAAGACACAATTTTATTATAATATACGATTTTGAGTAAAGCGCTTTAATTTTTTCGAAAACCCGGGATAAACATCAGGAATACTATGATTCTCTATTGTACTGTACAGTAATTTGCACTGAAATAAAGGATAACAAAATTTACAAAATATTATTGAAGTTTAATGTTTTATCAGAACCATGTTTTATTTAATTTGTTCTGCATTTATCAAAATAATGAAAACAATAAAATCGATACTCGTAATAGACATCATAAATTAATTTTACCTGTTCCAAAGACTCAAACGGATACATTCCAGTCGTTGTAATAATAGTAAAATTTATTGTATGTCATATTTACAATATTGTTGCAAAATAAAATCAAATTAATAAATAAATGTCTCGTTTTTTTTATGTGAAAGAGAAAATATGAACATGTTCCAGTAGTTCTTCGTGGGATTTGCTTGAATTGGAACAATTGCAGGAAAAAAATGTGTGTCGAAAGGATAAAAGCCCGAGCGACAGTGCTAGAATATAACAACAATCGGAGAATGTGTACGCTATACATATTCTAGAAAGCCTTTCGATACGTACGGGGAGGGTACAATGAACTGCCGCCAATTAAAATGCAAAAATTAACTAAAAATAGCTCTGAAACTATCCCGAGGGCGCAATAATGGAGGCGCACTGAACCAACCGCACAGCAGACGGCTCTCCTGTTAAAATATGTTTTGTTCACAAAATATAAAACGGATATCCTTTCCTGTATTGTTTTAAGTGATTTACAACCATACAGGATTTAGTGCGGGGGGCTGCTCTATTTCCCGGCATGTGCGCTGCTGTTTCAGGAAGCAGGGCGCAGGAATGCTTCGATCCTGGTTCTATGCGGGATCCAGGACCCGGGACATAGAGATGCAGGGAGCTCGGATAACTGGGAAACCTCGAGCAGCCGTGTCGACACCAGTACAAAGTACTTTAAAGCCATGGATACATAAAAGGGTTATGCACGAAGATTCTTCCCCAAAAAAATTATTACACTCAAAATGCGTATACCGTTATTTTAAGGATATTGTAACGTGCAGACAAAGTGCTTATAAATCACTCGTTAGGAGGCAGCTCCATGAATAAAGACGCTTTGAACTCGTTCGTTTCTTAGAATTAAAGGAAATCGTGTGCCGGGCCCGTTCGTCTTACGTATTTTTATTGCGTGCCCCTTTTCCAATTCCTTAAGGATCTCCGGGTGACAAATGTCCCTTGGTTGACAGCCGTTCACAGCAAATTGGCTAAATTATGCAAACTAATCAGACAGAGGACATATGCGGAATTTGCGTGCGTTGGATGCCCGCTCAAGTGCGTCATGTGCGTCGTGTTCGTCGCTCGTGCGCGCTTTGGAACGAGATCGACGTAGACGACAATCGGACCGATTACGACAACGACGCAGACGAGTTCATCGACTTAGAAAATTATAATGATAGGCGCTCACAAATGGTACTTTTATTCGTGAGTTCAAATCAAATCTACCCGACTATCTGCTGCCTCAGTGGATGTAACAATGGGAAGGTTCTTCGCCTGATTGGTGGCGCACGAGCGAAGGAGTTCATTGCGCTCCTCTTAAAGTAATTTTCATTAATTCTACTCCAGGTGCATTGTCACCTGAAAAGGAATCAACTACCACTGGGATATCGTTGTCCGCCTGGATGGCTTCTTTTCTTGCTCCGCGGAGGCACATATAGTGCGATTGTGCAGGAGGAAGAGTGCTTTCCTGGGTCTCTGGTCCGTGCCGCTATTGTCTCCGAATCCAGCATCGTGCCGATTACCATCGATTATTCCTGCACATGAGAACCCCGCTTTATGTAGCCTTGGATGGTGCACCTCTGCAGGGGTTTCGTAATTTGTTATTTCGCCATTGTTTTAGCAAATTTCAGTGATTCTTTCGGTTCAGAGGAGCTCCAGGGTCTTTGTAAAAGTCATCTCATCGGGGGCTTATTCAGCTTCTCTGTGTCTGTAGAGGACGTAGTTCTACCTTTCTGTGATTTTTGCATTAGCCATTAACGAACGATGCTCCGATCAGAGTAACTTAACCTTTTTTTGGTTTTTTATTTTTAATTAACCAACTAGGGTATCAAATGTAAGGGCATAAAAAGACGAATTTAAATGTATTTACCAAAATCCGAATTTAAATGAGTGTTCATTTTGAATTCTAATTTTTAGGTAAAAAATAGGTACTTTCCTAAAAGTGGGCCTGACATGCAAATATATATATGTAAATCTGAAAAAAAATTTTGCAATATAAAAAAAGGGTAATTCAGATTGCAAAATTCGGATTAAATGTTTTAAAATTAATTCAAATGCCTTTAAGGTTTTCGTAATTTCAGAACTGCCTAATACGATTTCATCCCCACAAGTTTCATCTCAGAAACCAAAGTTATCCATCATAAGTAGTTGCTTTGGCTCCTTGTATCTCAGCAAACTCATAAATTACGAAAATTTAATTACTTATCAGCAAATTACTTGGGCCCTCTTTCCCCGACGAACCGACAAAAGTGATTGCATTTAAATCGCAAAAAGAAAAGAAAATATTAAATTGCTTTCCCAGAACATGGAGGATTTTAATTCAAAAACAGCGCCTTATTTTTGCCGGTTTCAGTTTGGTTTTTGCATATTAAACAAATTTCTGGCGCCCCACCCCTTGTTCGTAAAAAGGTAGGAAAATACACAGAATGGAAATAGGAGCAAACATCCTCCGGGAATACAGCTGGCGTCACAAAAAAATTCTTCATTATTTCTAAACCGTTGAACTTGGGGCATAAAACGGGCAAAGGAACGTAATTTATTGTCTGAGAAAATAATAAAAATATCTCAGGAGATATTGTCCAAGACCAGGCGAAACACATTCCTTCTAATTTTCTTAGGTAAGGCTGCTGTGTGCCAGGGACGTGGGACGACCTGACTGATGCCGGGCCATGTCCTTTAAGGGAGCGCTTGCGAGTGGAAAAATGTTTCCTGTCGGAGGTATTTTTGATATACTCCAGGGAACCGTCAGCCTGCTCCTCCAGGCAATAAATTACTCGTAACACATGCATTTTTAGCGAAATTTCATTCGGATGACGCTCCACAACACACTGCAACAAGTCGGCCGGCAGGCCAAGGATCAAGGATACTCACCCGGGCAACGTGCCCCAACTGGGCGCAGAGTTACAGCCGGGAATTTAATAATGGTCCACAGACAAATTAAGTTGGCCATTTCATTTATCTCCCGAGGAATTGGGATCCGGGAGTGGACAAGGATATTATTTGTCAGTTGCCGGGATCTCCTTGCCACCCATTTTGGAGGAAAATCCCCCAAAAATCGATAATTCACCGCAGTAATTGGCTGACTTAGCGGGCCCCAACGATGATGGCATCGGCGGGAAAAGGTGCGCCCCCGCAATAATCTCCGCCGACAGGGTGCTCCGCCGTGTGATTTAACAATTTGAACAAAATTGTATATTAATGTCAGACGATCCAATTTATCACAACCCTTGAGGAGGGGTGGAGGAGCCCCTGAGTGCCGCTGAAGAATAAATGAATTCAATTATGACGCGGAGCATCGCATGACTGCCGGGTGAGTCCTTTATTTTCCCGGGGCTTTTGTTCAGGACTTTGCACGCGGGCTTCAGTCCCTTGGTAAATAGGTTCTATCTGCCCGTCCCTCCGCGCACCGAGGAAAGAGGTGCCGTTTTCGTGATTTCAAAGTAAAATGAATGTGCGGCGAAGTTCGCGGCTATAATACGATTAAATTAATTTATTGATTTCCACGGCAGTAGGTACTTCAACCTCCTCGCTTTCTGATCTCGCAGAGATGCAGACTTTGTTGCTTCCTCCTGAGGGTTGATTAGAAAAAAGAGATTACTCTAATGGCACTTTTGGAATATGATATCTTTGCAAGTTGGGGGTCCAATTTTATAGATGAGATGGAATGAGAGATATTTCATAGTACTTAACTTTATTAAATATCTTTCTCCGAATCTTCTTTAAGTTTTAATTTCTTTATTTGCAACCCTTGAGGAAATTCGGTAAGCATAACGCTAACAAGTTTTCAAGTTTTTCCATAGTTCTGGAATTGGACGCAAACTAAGTTTGAGATCGTCAATTTGTATGTTGCAGAGAGTTCCAACAATTTTCATGCAGTATATTTTCTTTTATAAATATTAACTACACAGTTAAAATTCACAAATTTAATTCAGCCACATATTCAGGTAATGCATTCTTCAACAACATTTAATTTGGAGTTTACAAGGATATCTGTAGAGGTTTTGGTTTTGTATTTGCTCTATTCCATTAATCAAAGATGAGGCAAGTTATTTAATCATGAATTAAACAAACAAATTCTGCTTCCTAAAGTTGTTACACAAAAGACAAATCTTAAAAACTTCCCATTGCCTTCGGCTTTATCTATCATAAATGAATTTTAGTTGTGCTATTTCGCGCGGTAATAAATTTGTTTCATAACAATTTTTGTCAAAGCGTTTGTCATATTACTTGAACTGTTGCCAGAGGGTAGAAGAAGCAAATTTAAAGACAGAAAAATTGGCCTACGAGAATAGGGCAGAAAAAAAAGTCGTTTGAATGAGAATCGCCATTGCCATCCTCACTTGGCATACAATACCAAGTGACCTCGAATAAAATTAAATTTCCATTTAAATGGGAACAAAACGGAATGAATACTACCACTTTTAGATGTTTGTTTGGCTCGTATAAATGCCATTCTATTGAGGGAAGATCCTTGTATAATTTAACCGGAATAGCGCATAAAATTTGGTATTTAAAATTCACACTATTGGAAAATTGGGGTAAAATATTTGATACTAAATTGATGGGTACAATGTCAATAAGGATGAAAACATTGATATAACACAAATCACTTTTAAAGGCAAATATCTATAAAATTTTGAAAATTAAATTTCTTGTTTACATTTAACTAACAGTTACCAGAGGTGGACTGTAAAATATTGTAATACTTTCGAGTTATTGCTCCGTCAGTTTACCTTTCATACTTGTCCAAAATGTCGTAAAATGCAAACCCCTTGTACGTGTCCTGTCTGCGAAAACATGCGCTTTTTAATGATTTCTGAAAATTATGGAGCATAAAACCAGTGTCCTTTAAACTTTTTTATGAGCGCATTTAAAGGTATAAAAATTATTTTGAAAATGCTGTATGGTTTGCAACTTGTTGGCATACGTTGATATGAGTGAAGAGCCTCTTTCTTCAATTACTTTTGGCTTTAAATTATAGCAGTATAAACCGACGGCACTAAGTGTACAACAAATTAGGTTGCTCTAACAAAGTGGGGCGTTGTATTTATGTAGAAAATACATATGTACATATTCCTTCCACAGTTCGGGATTTTGAATAGTGAAGTTAAAATGAATTTTTAGAAATCCCACAAGTACCAGGGTAACGCTGAATATGAGCTTTACTGCGAAATACATTTAGTGTCTTAAATACCGAAAATTGGCATTCGCGACGACGACGCATTCACAAATGTTCTGTGTGCTTTGTCAGTTAAGTGCAGACAGGTAGATCTTACATCTGTTTACCCCTTGCTGTCGTCGTCAAAGGAGGAATTTAATAAATCTGGAGTTATGCACAAAGTCCTCAGTTAATTATAATTTAATAAGCTTGAGTCGTGCACTCGCATAGTAGAAATTTTACTGCTGGAAAATAAATGTTGATGAGAATTTCGATCGAACAGAGATAACATCCAGAGGGCGGAGTGCATAAATCGAAATTCTGATGCTGGGCAACGCTCCCAGTTCAAATTGAATATTTGGGCGCGATGGGCAATCTATTTTGCTTCTCATTTAAATCAATCGGACAAAGAAACATTATGCAGAGCGCAATTAATTGCATGAAATGGGTTCATTCATACAATGCATCTGCTATCCCGGGATGCCCTCTCCGCCATTACTGGCCAAAAATGGGGTTATCCACCTGATGATTTCGCGGAAACGGGCGAGGCGAGGCCGTGCCCAAAGGACCAAAAGGTAGAAATTATCGAACATATTTGAAGGCAATCAAAATTGTTTTAATTAATATACTTCCGCTGACCTCGTGCCGATATTACATTACGGCCGCGTTAATAAATAATGAAACCTGGCTCGCTGCACTGCTTTATAGTGCTTAATTAAATTTGGGGGCTAGAAAACACGCCATATTGTTGCATTTCACATGAATATGTCACCCGATAAAAGGATTACGCCTCCGAAAAGAATTCCACGAATATTCGCTATGATTTATATCGAGTGTTCGATTAATAGAAAATTTTGTGCGCTGTGAGCCCCCAGGGTTCATAGTAACACTTTTGCGAATCAAGTCGCCATAGTGACGCCACTCTAAACAGGAGCATGTCGCAATATTTTCATTAATGCAATTATATAATTTCATTACGGGCCGGCCAATATTGATGCACTTGATATACTGCTGGATAATTGGATTCTGATGCGGCTTCAATTATTTTTATGGCCATGCATGAGGATTTGATCCAAGGGAAAGAGGCAGGCAAAAATAAAAAAATTGGTTTGCAATTTGTTTAATTAGTTCTCAAAGAGCCACCACGTGAAAAATGCAATGTTTAATGTGTTTTAAGGTTAATTATGTGGTTTGATCGAATACAACATAATTACGGGTGATGTTATTACATGTTGAAGCTGGTAAACAATTTTTATGTAAATTTCGACGAGAATTTATCAAAATTTTGTTAGCACGCAAACCGAAGCAATCGCGATAAAAATGAAAAAGGGCCAATTGGGCAGGTTATAAACTGAAACCATATAAAATGCAAACAGCTTAATCTCTTTTTAGTACGGGTAAACAAATGGCACGAAGAGCAATGGCATGAAACATAAATTTAATAAGTATAGCTATTAAAATCGTGGTCATTTTTGGACTAATAAAAATGAAACTTTAGTAGAGAATTGCTGAATAAAAGCAAAAAGGCCCTATATTAGATACCATTCTCAGTTCGATAAGAATTGTCTATATTTCTAAGATAAAAAAATGCCATCGATCTCAAAATATGGCCATAAAATTGAAAGGCAGTTACCTATTTTAGACCCTTAAAACTTGTGTTCGTAAAATTTAAATAGTCGTAAAATAATAAATCCAATTTACGTAACAAAACTGGTTCTTATGATTGTTCCGACGCAGCAGGAATGGAGCAATGAAATAAGTTTTTTATACTTATGATAATTTTCGAATTCTAAGATACATGGTGAAGCGAAAACATTTGAAAGACGTTTTAAGTTTTAAATAGGACCAGTTTTACCCTGTGGAAGTAAAAGCAAATAATTGAACTCAGAAAAATAAAATATTGTTAGGCTTTCAATACAAGGGAAAGAGTCTTTATAGTTTACATATTCATTTTCTAAATAAAGGACAATCTCAAAACATATAATTAATGGATGATTTTTGCAAATGTTCGCTATAAAATTTGCTGACGCCGGTCGGTTAGTCCACAGCTTATGTCGTAATTAGATGTAAACTTTTAATTACAAACAAAAATGCGTTTTTCTAATCCCAAAAGATTTATTTTCGCATAAATCCCTAAAAACCATTCCTTCCTCGATTTATCTGTCTGGGACAGAAAACAGCGAGCAGACGCTTCCCTAACGAAATAAACAATTTTCCCGGCAGCGCGAAAAGACATCATTCACACCCAAAATATTCGCCCTAAGCCCACGGAAAATGAGCGCGAATCACTTAAAATGTCTCCACTGTGCAACTGCTCTAATTTACTGTGATGACGTGATTCGAGAAAAACGATTTTCATACCCTCCCCGCGGGCCACACCGTCGTTTCGCCGCCCTAATCTGCGACTATAAAACTTTAGAATAATTTAGATTGTGGGTGGGCAGACAGTCTGCCGGGCTGGCTGGGGGTGGAAATGAGGGTGACCCCCGGAAAATGTTGTTAGTGTCACTTAGCTGAACTTGTGTCACACTTTTGAGAAGTTTCCGGACTACGATCAGAAAGTTGTCGCCACACTGCTAAGTCAATCAGACAAGGTAGTTAACATCGATGTCGATCTGCAGCCGACATCGACTTTGGTGCTGGCTCCGACATCAGCCTCAGGTTCGGGTTTATTGTCACCGGCATCAAGTTTTAATTAGCTGCTAAATAAAGTTTTGCCCCAGAAGGAAATTAGTTCGACGTTGCTCGCTGACAGGATCTCTTCCTGCGACCGACTTGCGGTCTCCTTGTTCCGTTCGCCTCCAATCAGGGGTGGTTCGGCGGTTTGCGGCGGGCCAGGGTTGTTCAATTGCCAGCGCGATTATATCCTTTTAGACCAACTTAAATAGACCCAACCCCCTGTCCTGTGCACGCCAGATCCACAGGACATGCAAATTTGCAAATCCTCGCCGTCCTTTCTTAGTGTATAATCAATCATCATATGGTGCCGCAGTCCCGGGGGCACCTCCTCTCTGGCCAGCAGAAGTGCACTGGTCCAGGACCGGGAGTATGTAGACGCAATGACATTGCAGAATTTGACATACATATACGTAAGTGATTCAAATTTTGTGCTCGTCTCCCTTTATGCTAGTTAAGCTCCCGCGGGACGGGGTGGCTGCAGATGCAATAGCTTCCCAGTTTTCCGGGAGGAGTATGTTTGCGCCACAAACGAGGAAATATTTCGCTCCCAGCGCTCTGGCGCCATTAAAAAAAACCACTTCGACCTCATTTTGCGAGTATCAAGATTTTCCCAATATATTTAAATAAATTTCCCATCCCAGGCATCCAGAATGGGGACTTCCCTTCTTGTCGTTCTGCCAGGACAAATCTGGGATGGTTGGGGGCTCCGAGCTCCGGCATGGGGCCCGGAAAAATGTACGCTCTTAGAGCTTCGTCCTGTCTATGGGAAGGTTTTTTATTTGTACCATTTGAATTATGCACGTCGGGTGATAAAGAAAATTACGCCACTACTTGCCCATTTGCACATGAAAGCTGTATTTTTTCCGCAGAAATAATTGCAGCTGTTTGCGCTGATAATTATTTAAAATTATTATTTTGCGCCCCCGATGCTTATGATTTTTTAATGGCGCGCACGGGGCACTGTGCGTGGGAGGCACCGCAGACAGGTGGATCATTTGCACGGCATATGGGCGGTGGTCTGACGCCGCGCGGGTGGCTCCTGCTCTATTAAAAAGAGAAATGGTCGCGAACTTTAATGGATTGATAATGACTGGCTGGAGTTGGACAGTCGCGAAAAACGGCAAGCGCTGCTGCGGCCGCTGTGGCCAGGCGAGGTCAATTTTTCTAATGAACTCATTAAAAGCAGGTTTGCATTTTTGAAACTTAAAGGGATTAGTGTTCTTTACTGAAATCATATAAGTAGTTATTTCCGGTTAAGGTACTTGCAAAAGTGAGTCATCAAAGCAAGCGGAAATATTGAACAAGTAGAAATCACGACAGAATGGAAACTTGAAGGTTATTTAAAACAATCGCTGCCGAGAGCATATTCAGCTATTGCCAACCAAGAAACTCTACTAAGGTGCTTTATAAACTTTTTAATTTTAAATTTAAATTTTTTTTGGATGCTTAGAATATATATTAATAATTAATATTTTGTGCGGCCTGAGGTTTAAGGTTTATGATTGATTTCGATATGTTAACGATTAAAGCTAACACAGCTATTTAGTTTGTTTAAAGAATTTTTCATAAGTTTGATGAACTTTGAAACAAGCCAGCAACATGGATTTATAAAACGATTTATAATTTTCGATGGGCTCTTTTAGGTGGAATTATCCAAGGATTATCTGTTAGCCGTCCCTAATGGCACAATAAATAAGGACGAGCTACAGAAAGTGGGACTCAAATATGTCAATGGTTTAGATAATAATAAAGTCCACAATAGAGTTTCGATGCAGCTCTGATTTGATTTCCGTTCACAGAATGGAACATTCGAAATATTTCGAACAGATCGATATAATTTTCAGTAAATGTATCCACTTTTCATTATGGCGCATCAATCGCAACGTTTTAGCTGGCACGATTAAATGCGTTCAGTGTGCGTGTACACGCAGAACAGAAAAGTATACGCCGTCGAATTTAATTCCCGAACAATTCAATTTTCGTTCGAAATTTTTCGCGCGTAATCACAGGAAATTAAGCAGTCGCACGTTGTGGGGCCCCAGAGGTAAACACATCTGACAAGGACCCGAGTAAATATTTTGATATCCCAATAATTGCGCACAAATAGTAGAGGGTACTCGTAAAACTGGTGGCATGCTGGTCGTTGGCTGGTGCCGCTAGTCAGTCCCAGCGAAATCGTTATCGGGTTACAACTTTCGAAATTGGAGGACGCCACTCAAAGCGGGATATGCCGCTGAATAATGCACCCGGGCTGAATTTCAGCGCCAAGATATGCAGGTAGTGGGCGCAAAAAAACAAACATCGGCCCTCAGACCGGAACAGTCGGCGATTTTACGCGTTATTATTTTGCGGTCGAAATCTGTTAATCTGCAGTGCTTTAACTGAAACAATTTGGGCCGAAAATGTATGAATTACAAAAAATAAAAAAATAAAATGAGTCGAATATTAAAATGGCGGCGGTGGTATCCTGGATAGAGACCACCTTATGCGGGGCGGTCAATAGCCCGTCCGTCGCATCCCGCGGGATAGCATTGTTCGGTTTTTATATATGTTTTTTAACTGTGCCATTTCCACCGCCCGGCTGCACTAAGAGAGTAAGTGAAAATAAATTATGGACGCATGTGGTTGCACTTTCGCATATATCGCTCATGATTTATGGAAAATGCAACAATATCGGCCCGCCTGTAGCCGTATTAATTCTATGTCAGATGGTATTGACTGGGCATTTTTTTGAGCTTTTCTCGTCCGTGTTTTTGGTCGACGCATGGGGCTTTTTTAAAATAAAATAAATATCAACGCGCCCGCCGGTCCAGCCCAGGTCAGGGACTTGGACAGACGAGAACTTTTGCATTAAGGCTTTGGGGTTTGAATTCGTGGAATATTGAACAGGAAAACGTTTGCACAATGCTAAATATGCGCTGATAATTCTTCCCCCTGGGAACTCGTCCACGGACCTTTTTAATGCATTGCACTAAAAATCCAAAAAAGGATGACTCAACATTCTGACAACTGACAGGTTTAAATGCAATAAAGGGATTTTTTGAGCGAAAATATAAAAGGTACTATTTTTTAGTAAATTAGTGGAATTTATCGACATGACGGCTTTTATAGAACGAAGTGGTAGATGAAAGGAAATATTTTTTCAAAATGTTTGAAAGTTATGGTATTATTTTGCCAACAGTTTCTGATTTTCTGCAATAGATTGCAGTTTTCGAAATTTTGCAATGTCGACTTTTATGTACAGATTTAAAATAATAAAGGGAAAGTATGCCATTGTAAATATTAATTTAGAATTCTTTGAACAAATCGTCAATTTTTTTATATTTATTTAAAAAAGTTTTTACTGGGACGTATAATGAAAGACATGTCGCAGCCAAAATACGTAATAATCGAAAAGTTTAACATTCTGACAATGAACTTTCCCTGGAATATTTCTTTGCGCCATAAAAACGTCTCAACATATAAAATGTAGATTCGTGCCAATGCCAGATGGCATGACATCGAAAAGAAAGGATCCAAGAAAACATTACTTTCGCATGTACATATATCTCGGTAATATGTTGATATGTAACATAAACGACAAGAATCCTAAACTAATTAAAAATGTTCACATTCCATTGTGCCTTCAGGTAAATAATGTTGGAAGGAAACTTTCCTCGATCTACCTAACCGCATTAAAATTGTCCCAAAAGTTAGTAAACTTGTCTTCCGCATTAGACCTTCCCGATATATATAGGGTACATAATATACAATATATAAAGTAAAACCCTCATACCCAAAATTAACAAAATTACGTAGGCCATAAAATATTAATCATCCGGGAAAGCCTTGTTCCACATGGATTTTCGTGGCCATAAAAAACTCATCGGGGGGAAAAGAAGTTATCCGAAAATGTGGTAAACTTTTAGATTAACATGACTCCCCTTTCTCGCGGGGTTTGTCGCGAAAGGGCGCGGGATAATATATATTGTATACGTATACATATACACAAAAAAAAAATATTACACTGCAAGATGTTTTATTTGTTTGCGTGCAGCTCTTTCCGCGACGATGTACGGCTGTAATTCAGCGGCTAAAAATTGCATGTGACAAATAAAAAGATAACAAACAGCCGTGTGGTTGGCAAAATTCTGAGCGGTGTGCTTCCGAGATTTACGATCATTAAAGTGAATAAATTTTGAAAACGAGGGAGGCGCACGAAATCGCTTACCCCACCCACCGGGCGGAGCCCTGCCCACCCCTCCCCCTCCAGGAGCAGCATATGAGGAACGTGCTCCGCACACCTGGCCCGATAAACGGAGAATATTTACCCTGTTATTAGCCTTTGAATACCCCCCTAAGAGGCTTTTCCAAAATAAGTCGAACCACAAACACTTCCTCCTCGCCGAGGATGTAACTTCCCGTTCTAATGGATTTTCCGTAGCTATTGCCTTCAGCGGGGAGGGGGTGGGGGTGGGAGTTGGGTGGAAGGTGTTGGGGAGGGAGAGTTCAACAGTTCGTGGCGGTGATAGATACTTTTTTGTGTGTTCCTCATATAAAGGGGATTACCGTTTAACATTTCACCCACTTATGTGACAAGTAGGAAAAATCAAATCCTTTCAGGGAGGAAGAAAAAAAGGTTGCAGAAAGCGAAAGTGAATGTCGCCTTTTAGGAGATTTCAGGGCTCATTGGCTGCGCTGAGAAGTTTCTGATCCCTCCAAATCGGTTTTTATACACACAGCATCCAGTCCAGCTCCCCACATTTGGAGCGGGCGCCGGGGCGGTGGGGTGGTGGGGTGGTGGGGCGCTGGGGTGAGGGGAGCACGTTCAAGCAGTGGGCACGCCATTCAGGCACCATTCATCTAACGCACGGGGGAGTTTTGTCATTAAAAAAACATGACCTCGATTACAGTTAACGTTTATTCTTAGATGTTGCTGAGAGGATTGGTCCATTTTCGAACGACCCACGAAAACGAAGTCGTCGACGGGTTGCCGGGTAAACTGAAATTTCAACCCGACCTTTGGAACTAATCGTGACTAGGTGGAAAATTCATTTTTTTTAGAGAAGTAGGGATTTTATTTTTTATACTTTTTCCAAGGAATAGCACTCAGAACATTCCCTTTTCTCGAGAAGCCCGTGGAAGTCAGGCTTGAGTTGGGTTTATTGAAAAATTGCAAAATCAGAGAAGTTCTGATCCTTTCATATGGAAAGTGAAGATTATGTGGACTATAATATGAGAAAAAAAGGTAAAGTAAGTATAGTGTGAAAGGGTTAGTCATCAAAACTCCGTCAATTTCACTTCTCATTACCATAGGCTATAAAAGCTGTCGAAACATTTACCACTTGTTTGAACCAACATTTAAAATGTTGTCCTTGTCATTTTTCACAAAGAAAGTACTTGAGACACGAATCAATTATTTCAGTGAATTTTCATAAAGCAAAAAAACATCAAAGGATATGCAGCGCATATTTTGGCTTTCCTCAGAAGATTTTTCTTCTTGTAATGAAAAAAAGTTCCTTTTCAAAATACAATGTCTAGACCAGATTTTTTCTTTTTCTGAGTATAAAACAAATAAAAAAATTCTTGGAGAAAAATATGAAATGATCAAAATAACTTCTGAGAAAATAATTTGTATGTATGTATACATATGTAATATAAAACAAATAGAATTTGCATTTACGCAGATACCAATATCATCATCAGAGAGGAAAATAAACTGCCATACCAATTTGATTTTCATTCACCTTACAGTTTTTCCATAAGATTAACAAAATTACAATTAAATTTTCAATAGTCAAAATAATTTAATAGCTCACTGCTACTTTCAATGACGCTGATATAATCATACATAATCATAATAGTTAAAACTCTTTTCCGTTGAAACTGACTTGCAGAAAAAAACTCAGCAAGTAATTACTCTTGTCGAATTACGCTCGGGTCGCATTAAATCATTCCCTTCACGACAAATTTAAGCGCTCAAAATAATCAAAAAGGATTAAACTTTCATAAATTTTTCCAGCCGCGATGGCGTCCTTTAATGAACCCAGTGCCGCACGTTAACCGAAAAAATATCAACTGCAGTATTCCGGCTTTTGCAGCACAAAAATTAATATGCTTAAAGCGATTTTTTTATTAAATACGTGTATACACTTGCACCGAGCCGGAAGGGCGAAAAGATGGTTGGTCCAGAGCCCCGTGGGCTGGAACGCATTCCATCAGGAAAAGAGCCGCGGCGAGAGCAAGTCGCTTAATCACTTTAGCATTGGAGCTCTCAAAATGCAATAAATACTAGCAATAAAGGGAAAAACGCAATTTCGTAAAATGCTCGTCGTAATCATTTTCAATTAAAAACTCGGTTTAATGCTGAGCTCGGAGGCGGCCTGGCGGTTCGAGTGCTTTAATCACCCCGTGTTCAAGGGATAAACCATTGTAATTGGTCCTTAAATGGGATCGGATCAGATCCATGTCATGTTGGTGTAGGCGCGAAGTAGACAAGTCCATATTTTGGGTATCTAAAAACCGGTCAATCAATCAAAACTAATTTTTAAGAATCGTTGTAGACCGAAACCGAATGTCGATTTTAGAGCATATAAATACTCCAGACGTGGATTTGGTGCGAAAGCACAAAACGAATGTCGATCTTCTTTCGAATTAAAAACTAGGTCCTGGAAGATAAGTATTATCGAAAGTAAGTGAAGACGACTCAAATGTCGATTTTGGTAGAATATTTTTGCGGGTTGAAACGACATTCGATACGTTTTCGAAGTCGACATCGACTTACATGAACTGATCCTAAAATGTTGGATTGAGACCAAACTTCGTGGCATGAGGTGTTTAAACTAATGCGAAAATGTGTAGGTGGACTTACCTAAATGTTGGTCGACTCGTTTCTTTGGCTTTTGTACTGACGCGTATGGATCACTACAGTAGTCCTGTCTGGATGGATTCTGGCTGTTCCTCATGTTGTGGTATTCGTCGCCGTGCTGGCTAGGGGTCGTTGTTAGGTGGGGGTAGGTGGCGTAGTCGTCGACGGCCCCGTAGCCTCCGTGGGTCAGTGGGTCGTATCCGTACGAGGGTTGGCGCTCGACGAAATTGTGCGAGGGCACCAAGTTGGTCTGGTTCCCGGCCGCGGCCGACATCTTCACCTGCCAAAGGGAGTCCTGCGAGTTGACGCTGCCGCCGTTGTTCGAATTCGAGTAGCTGTTCTCGATGTAGCCCATGTTCACCCCTGGAAGACAAGGGAAAAAATAAGTCAAAGCGGAAACGCTCTAAATTATTCCAATTTCGACACGTCGCCACCGCTCACAGGTGAGCGGCGGTGGGAAGAAGCAAAATTAATCACGTTTTAAGTGCGCTTCAATAAACATGAAAAATTCAAAGCGAGCAAACGGAGCGAACGTGTACTGGGAGGGGCCTCCGCTGTTCGTTGAATTGAATCGTCCAATTGAATTTGAAATGGAAAGTGCACAAAGAAGATGAAAACACAATAAAATAAGTGCCGGCGGTGGAGTGGGTGGATGGGGCTCGGGAGGCCGGGAGGCCGGGTCTGGGGCGGGTGGGGGCGCACAAAGGATGCGACCATACGTCTTCATGCATTTCAAAAGCGTGTGGGGTCTAAACGCGCGCTTCTAAGGCGACAGGCGGAATTCGTCTTGGCAAAAAGGGTCCTACACCTGCACACGGGTGCGAAATGCGGGAGGAATATAAAGCGATCTCCATATCAACGGAGGCATCCAGGTGAAAAGTTAATTTCAGATCCAGGGAGCAGCCGGGTACCCGGAATCCGGGTTCCGCGACGAGGACGAGCACGGTGACGACGACTCCTGCCTCTGCTTCAGCTCTGCTCCCGGGTAGGAAGGAGTTTAATTTTTCCGTTTGCCTGTAATTCTGATGAGGCAAATTAAAATTCATGACAAATTTAAATACAACAATGTCCGCTTCTTGTTATGCAGATTATGTCGAGGGCCCGTGTTTGCTCAAAAAATACACCGGGAAACGCTCCGGGATGGCTGACGGGTGCCCCCTTACATACCTAATGGGGCCCCAGCCCGAACCCGGGATAACTTTAAGGCGGAGAGGAGACGTTCTGTCTTCATTTGTTAATTGCTTGGTAACTGCTCTCGTATTAATTAATTGTTTCATATTTTACGGCATGAATTAGTCATGATGGCAACAATTCATTCCCCTAGACCCGGGGACTCTTCCTTTTGCTCCTACGAAAACTTTCCCTATAAGTTTCACTCGAGCACCATTTCTCGTGTTCTAATGTCCTCGTTGAGCCGAGAAGCAGACAGCAGACAATGTCTAGGCTTTTTTATTACTCAGAAGGAGGCGGGGGCGGAGCGCTGCGGCACTGCTGTCGCTGCTCCTGATGCTGTGACAATATCATCAAGGGCAAAATTTTATTTCGCCAGCCATTTGCTCCGAGGACTTCTTCAGATGTTGATTACATTAATGTCACGAGGACTCATCCTTTTAAGTTGCTTGCGTGCGAGATTCAATGGAGCCTCCTGCACTCGACGGAAGCCCCCAAGTTCATGTTTGTCCCGGCCCACTCGCAGCGGCTCCACATTCTCTATTTTGTATATTATTTAAATAAAAGCCTGGAGCCTGGGACAGCTTGAATGCATAAATGAGTGATAAATGTAAATCATTCTTTCTCTGCTTTCTGCAGGACGTTTGTGGAAGTCAAGGACTTCTTGAAGTGACTTTGAATTTTATGTGGAAAATGTTAACTGAGGGAAACTAGGGTCAGAAGAATGAGGACGCACAATTCACAACTATTTCCGAGATAAGTTTCCAGTTACGGAAACAGCAGACGAAGTGACACCAAAGTATACTAGATATAAATATAAAGAGAAAAAAGTTTCTTTTTTTAAAAAGAATAATTTAAATATGTTTGAAGAATATACTTTAATAATTGTATAGACTCCAATTGATTGAAGATTGAAAAAAACGAGATAGTAAATTATAACTTTTAGCAGGTTTTAGTTTTCTATTCTGCTTCCACCTACATTTAAGACTACAACTATTATGTATTTTTTATCAGTATTTGTTGTTTAGAAATTATTATTAGTTACCTATTTATTGCTCTACTATCTGGAGAGTGATATTCGGTTTATTTAAATTTTCTGTCATTTGAACCGAAAATAGGTGCTATGCACTAGCTGAATAAAACCTAGCAATCAACGGGTTAACTAGATTAAATTTTTTGTAACAATTAACTCTTACCGTGAGTCCTTTCTTAATATCAATCCTTTCGCCTAATTTGATAGACCGATTATAATTAAATTTGTTTCATAAAAAGCAAAGAGAGCTTGTTGCGGACGAGATTAAGCTGTGAAACCACGTTGTAAAACATTTTTTTTAGGTTTCAGAGATCTAACCCCAGCGTCCCGACGGAGGTCAAACGGTGAGTTGGTTGGCAAGCTAAAAAAACATGGCAAGGCAAGAAACAAGCAAGCGGTTTATGGACAAGACAAAGCACATCGCAAAGCAATCGCAAGCGGAACTGAAGCCAAAAGCACAACGACTGGAGGAGGGCTTACGACAATTTACCTGGAATGTCGAGCGTTGTGGTACCTAGTCCTGTTCAAAGCATGACGAAATAAAGAGAAAATAAATTTTTATGAATCCGAGAGCTCACCAGGGACACAGCACAAGGGATGAGCGGGGAAGGGGTGCCCAGGGAGCAAATGCTACAGCAACACCACCCTTCTGACTTTCGGCGGGTGCTCTTCGGAATCGGGGGCGTACAATGCTACGGGGCGGGGTGGTGGGCCCCAGGGACCCTACTTACATTCGTTCCCGGGGATCGTGTGCCCGGGCACCTGGAGGCCGGCGTTGGGGTGGTAGGTGTACCCGTTCTGGGTCGCGTACACGGCGCTCTTCTGGTCCTCCATGGTGAGGGCCAGGTCCATCGAGTGCTCCAGGGCCTTGTTGTCCAGCCCGCTCGCCGGGTAGTAGGGCGGCGGGGCCTGGTTCTGCTGGGCGACAATGGAGGGCCGCACCGAGTCCATCTCGTAGTCCTTGGCCGCTGCACTCTTCTTCGACTGGTTCCTCTTGCAGCGGCAGAACATCAGGAGCAGGCCCACAAACAGGGCGAAAACGATGCAGGAGACGATTATGGCGATCAGCGTTGGCGTGGCCAGGGCGGATGCCTCGGCGATGTACGACGTTCCAACTGGCAGAAAATTTCATTAATTTTGGCATCAATAAGTTAAATATTTTTTCTGAGAAATTTAACTTTCCTGCTTAATGATTATTTTCAAACTGCGTGCTCTAACTGACTTTTCCCAGCATTATTGAAAAGTTAATTTAAATTGCTTTTGCTTTTTTAAAAATTACTGATTTTTCAATTCTCTGGCATATTCTGGCAATTTAAATATCTGATTTTAATAAATTTTAAATACCACGATACTTTAGGCTGCATAACATATTTTGTACCCGAAAAATAATCTCCCGATTTAATTTTAAATTTTCCAATTAATGATTTTATGAACTACGACTTAATTTCCTTGATGAGAGATTTATATGTATGAATGTAAATTTTACTTTGCGTTCAATAACTGAGAAATGAGCTATTAAAAAATATTAAGCAGAACAAATTTGATACTAATTATTTCTTAAAATTGTTTTTATAAATAGTCAGCGATTAATCTATTGCTTTGCTTAAGCTGAATTGAGGAGTGGCTCAAAGTGGGAATTTTGTTCAATTGAGAGTTACTTACTTTCAGCGGCTGTGTAGTCGCCGCAGTGCTCGTGGTTGGACCGCAGACACAATTTGACTCGGACCTTGGAGGAGTTCTCGTCCTCGAGGGCCATGGTGATGTCCTCGTCGTTAGCCAAGGAGCGCGCGCTGCTGCTCCGCCGCGCCATGATCAAGTGCTCGATGACCTCCTCCTTGAAGGTGGGTCCGTTCCCGGACACCTGGAGCGGGATCGTCTCGACGATCTGCCAGGCGGCCATGGGCGTGTCCCCGTTGACCAGGGACTCGACAATCGCGATGAGCGACAGGCAGGTGGCGCCAACGTTGATGCCCAGGGTCCTTGAGTTCGGGTCGAACGTGACGTGTAGGGGCGGTGGAATCTTGCTCACTTTGGTCGTGGTTAAAATCTCGTTTGAGTACTCGGAGCGGCCCTTCGTGTTGAGGGCCTTCACCTTGAACGCGTAGCTCTGGTGCTGGTCGAGGGGTGTCACCTTGCAGGGGATGTTGCGGTGGCAGTCGAACTCCATCCACTCGGTGTTGCTCGTCGTCATGGTGGCGCAGTCCGGGATCATTTGCTCGTCACGGGGCATCGCGACGCGTCTGTAGGCCACGAAAAATTTCGTGTTGCTCAGGCCTCCGTCAAAGCCCGGCTCCCAGGCGAGGGTGACGTAGTTGGGGCCGACGTCAGCTGCCTGGAGATTTGTGGGCTTTTCGGGCGGGCCCTTCTGCTGGAGCCGGATTGGGGCGCGAATCGTGTCGAGGGAGTTCGCCACGCGGCAGGTGTACTCCCCGTAGTCGGCGTGGGAGAGCCCATTTATTTTGAGGACCGACGTGTAGATATCGTTGTTATCGGTCGTCGTATTGATTTCGTAGTGCCCGTCCGAGGACATGGAAAGGGGCGACGGATTGTTCCCGAACTGCCACTGGAACTCGGGCTTGGGGTACGCCTGCACCTTGCAGAGGACCTCCGCAGTCTCCCGGATGTCGTAGGCCACTTTGTTGTACTGGTGCAGGATCATCGGCTCGTGCTCGATGCGGAGGTGCATGCTCGAGTTGGCGGTGTTCACCTCGTTCTCGTAGAGGCAGGTGTAGAGGCCGCGGTCGCCAGGCATCAGCTCGTTGTTGTTGGGCCGGTCCTTGCCGGAGAACTTGAGCATGCTCTGGACCGTGAACATTCCGTTGGGGCCCTCGGCGGGGTCCGTTTTCACCTCGTACAAGTTCATCTCGGGGAGGATTTCGCTACCGTCCTTCAGCCACCGAATGGTTGGCTTCGGCTTGCCCTTGGCGCTGCAGGTGACCGCGTAGTCGGTGTCCCCAACTCGGCGGGTCATGTGCTGCTGCAGCTTCGCCAAAAACTGGGGTGGCTGGTGGACTTCCAGGACGATGGTGGCCATCTCCCCGTGGCCGAGTTCGTTCGCGGCGTGGCAGTGGTACCGGCCCTCGCTGCCCAGGTGAGCCCGCGGGATGACGTATTGCGAGCCCTGGGCCAGGATTTTCTGCGTCGAGACCTCGCCCTCGATGTCTCGGAACCAGCGATACTGCGGCACAGGCCATCCCGGGGGGTTGGCGGAGCAGGTCAGGGTGACCCCGTTCCCCACGTGGACCACGGGCTTGTTTGGGGTGATGAAGGCCTGGCCGGGTCGGTGCCGGACGAGGAGCGCCACTGTCGAGTTCCCGATCCGCTCGACCCGCTTCCCGTCATAGGGCGTCATGATGTTCACGGCACGGCAGATGTAGTTGCCCGCGTGCTCGGCACGCACGCTGCTGAGCGTGAGCACGTCGCCGCTGTACCTGAAGTCGGTGCTGCCCTCCTTGAGCCACTCGACGGTGACCGGGGCGGGGTTGGAGGTCACGTTGCACCGGATGTTAATCGTCTCGCCTTCCTCGGCTTCTCTGGTTTTGGATTCGATCACTACCACTGGAGGGTACAAAATATCGAGGAGGATTTCCTGCTCCCCGACCTTCCCTAGGCCGTTATCCGCCGAGCAAGCGTACTTCCCGGCGTCCTGCAGGGAGACGCGGTGGATGGAGTAGACCAGGGAGGAGCTGATGAAGCGGCCGTTGCGTGTCCAGCGGACGTTCGGCACCCGGGGCTTCGCGTCGACGTTGCACTCCAGCTTGGCGGTGCGATCCCGCTCCACCCGGAGTGGGTTCTCGGGACCTACCTCGACCCGTGGATAGTCTGAAAATAGAGAAAACGTTTCGGGTTAAAAAAATTGTTGTACATCATCCAATAGGCAGGGCTCTCCTCATCGAGCGCGCGCTTTTTGCGAGGGCCCCATGAGCCGCCGGCGGGCAACAATTTTGTTTGTTCCGCACCCGGCTAAATTGATTTTTGGAAAAGCGCGCTGCAATCGGGCTGCGGAGCCCCAGGGCACTCAGGGCAAAGGCGGCGAAAATGCTTCCACTAATAGAAAAATTCATTAGCCACCTCCATTTGTTCCGCGGGCTTTTAATTGCATCGCGAGAACTAGCGGGGCGAATTCGCGATGTACAACAAACAAAACATGATACTTTCAGTTTGAATCACACATTTCACAGGTAGTAAGTGAAAAATAATTATTAAAGCATTGTACTGTTCATTAAAACAAACCCCACACAAGAATTTGATCCAAATCATAAGGGTTAAAATTTCAATTTTAATTTAAATATCGATTAGACCTCAGAGACAATCGATTGCTTAATTTAGTTTTACACGCTGATGCAAATAACGTATATTCAACTACATGTAATTTATAATAACTATTCAGTTAATATATATATGTATGCATTTATGTAGCTTATAGTTGAATATGTGCGTAATTTGTTTTAAAATTAAAATAAAATATATAAATCGCTGAATTCAACCGCCGACCCAAATATTTGCTGTTAAAAAACACTGTTGATGTTATATTTTGAATATGATTTTTTAAATGTATTTTATTATTTAATTTATTTAAAGTCCAATTTAATTTTTAGGAGAATATAATATTTAAGGGCAAACAGAAATAAGGGTTGCGGAAATACCTCACGAGGACAATTACCATGTGGAACGTCACACGTTTATCAGCAATTATCGCTATTTGCGACAGAGCCATACGGCTCCAAGTAATTGTTGTAAATGATGCATAAAACAAAATTTAGTACTGGCACGTGTGCCTTGAGAGCACTGTAGGCTTGTGCCACAAATACCCCACTCCCCCACCAACCCCCCTTTGTTCCCCATACGTGAAAGTGCCTTGAATAACTTCATTACTCCAATTACACTCCACTTCAGAAAGTTCCCCACCAATGCAGTAATTGAACAAAACCCTCGGAATTCCAATTAAATGTGGATCGATTCGTTCGACTCAAACTGTCTGCGTGCAGCAGTTGCCTCGGGCATGAATAGGCTCTTATTACAGGCTCATTTCGAAACACTTAGCTTACCAAGTTTCAACCGACGTACGTGATTCACACGATACTGCGAGAGACCTGGAAGACACCCTTCGGTTTGCGATAGTCCTCATTCGCCTTGAGGACACCCAAATCCGAATCTGGAGAGCCCGCTTGGTTCCATCCAGGAGCGTGTCGCAATATCTACTATTACTACTTCAAACTTCAAAATATTTGAATACCCTGGTCCAGGGGAGACCACCCCTCCGATTGCAGTTGGTTTTTAGTTTTTACCCACTAACTGCTGACTTCCTGTCTGTTTGTCCGCATTGGAGCTGGTCTGGAGCTGCGCCCCTGGGCGGACAGGAAAGGTCGATCCCGACTCAATTCGGATTCAGTTCAGACTCATTCCAATTCCCGGCGACGGTGACGGCGGCGGCGGCGGCGGTAGGACCGAACGGGTTGGCGGACCCGGCAAAAACTTCAGACGAATTTTGAAATGACTTCTTGCTGCACACAAATTCTAAAGAAAGGAGAGGAAGATGAAATCATCCGTCCATAAAAATGGTTTCACTGGAAACTAGAGTTCTATTGGTGAACGAACAAAAGTCGATACGGAAGGAGGCGAAAAAATCAACGAACATTCGAAAATGCTCATTCAGTTCTGTCCGGGTCCAGGTCGTATTTTCCTCCCGGCGGACATTTATTTGTTTGGCCAGAGAAATTCTCCTCTATGGGGCCTCCGCTGGAAGATAGGTCTAAATGATGGGGTCGGGCGGAGACTTTCTGTTCATTTAAAAGTCATTAGCGAGATGAAATCTTTTCAGGACCCCGCTCGCCTTTCTCCGAGTGAAAAATGTAATAAGCAACGGGACCGTGGCGGGACTCCGAATGAATGCACCACTGTCGGGAGTTTGCTGCAAAAGGGGGGCGAAAACGTGGCGCGCGTTTTCAAATGGAATTTTTGAAGTTCCCTTTTTTTATATTTCAAATTCTTCGCCCAGCGTCGGGCTGATGAAAAACTACATTTTGATCTTATTAGCGGGAAGAAAAAATTTTTTTAAATTACTGCAGAGTCGAGTCTGGAGGTGCAGGACGCGACTTGGGCTAATCCTTGAAGAATCTGAAAGTAATTTTAAAAAACTTAAATCTATTCAGGGGATGTTGAATGGCTTTTAGGGGATCTATGCGGAAGAGGTAATTATGTGAGCAACGACAGCTAAACTGCTGAATTGCACAGCTATGCTTTTGTTAATTATTTATTGAGCTTCATCCTCAAAAGGCTCAAATTGCACACCATTTTAAAAGCTATTTAGTTCTGCAGCTATTTAAAACTCCACAACTAAAGGGGAAAAAAAGAAAAAAGTGAATGAATTCAAAATTAATATGAGCCAAGAATTCAAATTTTTATCCTGAATTTCTACTGTTTTCATTTTCTACCACCGTTTTTTTCTCTACTTTATTCATCTTATGGTTTTTACTAATTAAATAAAAAGTATATTTGTTGACATATATAATTCATATGAATTTAACTTTAACTGACTTTTTATTACGCCTACAGATTACATTTGGCTGATTTGAAATGAAAGCTAATTATAAATTATGTTGTCGCATTTCAGTGGGTCGCCTTACAAGAAAATAAGATATTATTTTTTCAGAAAAAAATGTTTTGACCTCCACTCTTTCGAGGGCCGCAATTAACATTAATTATAAGCCTCATAATTAGCTTTTAAATCAAACAAGTCTTATCTTCCCTCCCTTTATCGCCTTTTACCATTAGTATTTATATCGTCTGCACGGCAGAATAAATCTAAGAAGACAAAAATAACTTCTGGCTTGATGGACCATAAAACACGATAGACACATAATTGAAGAATGGATTTAAAAAGAAGAAAAGCAGAAGGAAATGAAGTAAACTTTGGAAATAGAAATTCGAAAGTGTCGTATAAAAAATCAGAAAGGTTTATTCTGAAAATCCTTCTTTAATCAATTCGCTTACAACCATAAAAGTGTATTTGTGGTTGTCTATTCGTGATATTATAGCTGAATATAATCTTTTAGTGCTGAATGGATTTTTTTATGCGGTTATCAATTTTAACGTAGCACTTGATTTTAACAAGCCTAAAATCTGCACCCCTTGCGCCGAATGGCAGACTCAAAAGCTATCAAACTTTTTCGCTCGGTCGAATTTAGCGCATCTGTTCCTGTAGGCGCTCAAGGTGAATCGGCTGCCCCCGAACCCAGAAGTCGCAGATAATGCAGTCCCCGCCACTGGAAAATGCTGGGAAAAAATCATTTTTTTCTATAATTAAGCAGAGCCTGTGGAGCCCGCAAATAGCGCAGTTTTTGTGCTAGTGATAAAAACTTCCATGGAGAAAAACAACATTTCACGGAATGAAAGGTGTTGAAAATGCTGTCGAGGCCCCCCTTTGAGCGAAGCGAACCGAGCAAGTGCTTCTGCTGCTCTTTGGTTAAAAAACCTTATACATATAGTAAGTATATGTGCATAGTTTATAAAAATGAGGAAAAAAATATTTTTCCGCGGTGTACAAAAATGAAGAGAACGTACAAAAAATATATCTGTATTTATATATATAAAATAAAAAAGAATGACGACGAGGTGACATATTAACCGCGAAATCCAGAAGCCACGGCACACCTCAAAGGTGCATATATTTATACAATTCTGAAAATGTTCCCCGACGTCATTTTGAGATGAATCTCACGCACTCCCGTCGATTTAACAAAATAATTTCCAGGTCAAGTTCAAATCGGCTGAATGGAAAATTGCAGCTGAAATTCTTTCGAGGATATTCGAGCATCTTTTGTTGCACGCCCTGAATGAACAATAATCGCGGATATGATGCATTTTATTTGCATAAGTCGCCGCAACGACCGCGAGTACTGCTGGCGCTGACAAGGCGGAAGTTTTTTATTTTCGGTCCCAGCATTATTTGTGACAAAACAAATATGCATTAAATTATGTATGAAGCTGGATGCCTCCTGGTCCTGGGTGGCACCCAGCAATTCAATTAACGCCATGGACAAAAAGCACTGCGGAACAGGGTGCTCCGCTGCAGCTCGGTGGAAGAGGCCCCTTTCGCCGCCCCCGGGGAGCGGATTGTGGCGAACTGGGGTCGGCAACTATGCTGCGCAGAGGGCACCCGAGTTACATATTCATCTCTGAATTTGAAACCGTCGTCGCCCACAGGAATTTAATTATTCTTCAATATTGCGAATTAAGCGTAAATTTGCGCAAACAGTCGCATGCAGCATGAATCCGACGCTGGCCAGGCAAAAAAAGCAACAGCAAATTGTAAAATTTTCTTTGTGCAAATAAACAAATTTCGCCCTTTTTCGTGGAAGGGCGGCCCCTGACGTGGCGACTGCATAGAATATTTCCGGGCTCCAAGTCCCATTTTCAACTCGTTTAACCCCACTACACTAAAAACATGATGGGGTATTTAAAGGTATTGAAATTTTCGAAAATCCCATACATTTGTGCATCAGTTAGCGCTGAAATTGATTACACTCCTGGAAAAGACAGGGGACGACGTGCATTTTTTGCGAAGAACTAGGCGGGAATGGAGCGTTAATTAGTTAATAAAGTACACCCCCGTGGTGACAGGAAACTAGCGTCCAGGGGGTTTTGTACAAGAGTCCCCCAAGCCGCGGATTTTTTTCGCCATCTGCATGTAATGAAAAAGATAAATAATGTGCCTGGGCCTGGCGCATGCAGTTGCAGTTGTGCCACCCCCGGAACCGTATACCCGCAACTTTCATGCCCACCCTGTGTGCGCTTTTCGCTCGTTTTTGTCAACTCCTCACTGTGCTCTTTTTCGGTTTTTCATCCCCAATGAAAGCATTTTTGTGGCTTTTTTCAATGGAAACCCGGAAATGCTAAACCACATACTCATAGCGTCGGTTTGAGCAATGTATTCGAGCCATATGTGTCTTTTGCGAGTAAATTGGACCTCGAGTGGAGCAGCCCCTGCACAAGGGCAACTGGGCGGTTTTCGGCTCTCTGGCGGAGTTTACTGCGAGTGCCATGAATCAAGGGTAACCAGACTTCAATAATTTAAATTTTTTTTTACTCATCCCGTCTGACGAAAAAATGAGAAGCGTTAAATTTGACAAAAATTGTTGGCGGTAAATTTAAGCGGCTGAAGTACCTCTTTTGCTTCCCAATTTATGGAGAAAAGCAGGCCATTAGTGATGAGAAGAGCATTCTGTTGGATTTTCGCGTTTGGCTCATGACTGATTTATTTTATCAAGTTCTGTTAAATTACAAAAAAATAAAAATCTTTATTGGTACTTATTATATTTTTTATGTTAAAGCATTAAAACCGCGTTAATTCCCAATTCAGCTACCGAATTAGACATCAAATTGAAATTATTATTATAATTTCGGAAGCCTTTTTCTAAAACAGAATTCGAAAATTTTAGATTCAGTATAATTTCATCAATTCAGCGAGGATTCATTTTCAGTTTTGGTATATTTAAAAACAATATCCTGTTTTCGATAACAGCTTTAGCAGTTGGTTGCCAAAATTTAGGTTAAATAAAAACAATTTCTGAATTCAATTATTTACTGAAAGGGCAGTTGACGTTTCTTTGCATTAACAAACAATAACAAATAAATGCAGACTTTGAAATTTTAAATTTCTCTAAAATTATATAAGCGTGGCATAAAACTTTTGGAAGCAGGGCACGTGGAACAAACAACTGTATTTCTCAAAAGAAGCATAATTAAGGTATCGTTATGGTGGAAACTTTAAAACTTTGCATTTTATTCAGAATTAATTCGGAAAAAGAGGATAAAATTTCCCCTCTAACGAAGTATAAACACACACTCTAACCTTTGGGTTCTTCAAAAATTCAGCATGTATGCAAAACTCGAAACTTCAGTCGTTAAGACTCCGTGAAATGAGAAAGCAATTAAAATCTTGAAAAAGCGTTCAGAAACGAAGAGCACAACCCTTCGATACTTTCATCCCCCTTTTCGTCAAGAGACGAGTTCTTAAACAAAAAATCTAAATCAGCCCGCGGCTGGCTTTGACTGCTTTGACATAATTGACTGTATTTCGTTATCCCTGCTCGAGCTTAGTACGTAAATCTGAGCAACATATCCCCCCCGAGTGGGGTCTTAGCATTTCAATTGTGCTCCCGTCGCCCGCCCGCCCTTTCTTGAGCAAGTTTTTGCTTATCTTCCTGCACAAGGGTCCACTCAAACGGGAGCCCGAGTGCCACGCTGCAGCCCCTCTTTTTGTGCTGTACAGTGGATGAGATGAGGATGCTGCTGCTTCTGGTACATTGGGAGGCTGCAGAGGAGGAGGAACGCGGGGATCTCCGCAGTGTGCACTGCATACAAAAGGAGGAATTATCTTGACGGATGTAAAACCGAAAATGAGAACACAGAAAAACGCTTTTAGCGTGAACTTTGGAGCACTTAAGTCTGCCGTCGCGGCAAATCCACTGAATTGAATGTAACATCGGGTGAGGAGAATCCGGGAATTTTTTTCTTAATTCACTCAGTCTTTTTTCGTATTATTTTTACGCCAGTACTCCTTGGCTGTGGAACCCTCCCGTCGATAGCTCTGGATGAACCCAGTCTCCATTGCAGAATCCTTGGGATTATTTTGCTTGCTCCCCGTCCTCTGAAGACGGTATGTTTCATGTCAAAAGTTTTCTCACAAAAAAAAAAAGTCCTGAATTTTTCCTGTTTAGCAGGAGTCCCTTTCCTGCCGTCGTCGCATGTAAACGGCCATCGACATGAGAGCACCGACAAGAATTGATGTAGAAACGAAATTAAAGCGGAATCCTTTGACGTGGTAGCCCATTAAGGGATAATGGGGATGACAAAATATTTGTCCCATCAGAAGAGCACCCAAAAGTCGCCTCCTGCTGGCCCCGGGCGGACATAAAAGTTCGCCGTCTCGCTAAGGCCACAACGACGGGAGGAAACGGATGATCCCAAGTCCATTAAAGGGCCTTTCTGCAAAAATGCCCGGCGCTCGTCCGGGACTTGAGAGAGATGGGATACATTTCGCCGGGATTTGGTCCGGTGCATGTGCGCAGATCGGGCCTATCCCACCACGGACGATTCGTGCAAGTCACCGGCTCAATAGTGGCAATAATAGTCCTCAGCGTTCCCTTTTAGGGATAATCAAAGTCTATTGGAGTCTACTTGAAGTTATCAAATCCGTTGACGGGTGCCACCCGAAGAGGGCCTTCTTGGCACTGTAACACCCCGAGCTGGCTGCCGAGAAGCCCCGGGAGCAACTCCTTCAGAGATTTTCGCCTGCGATATAAATCAGATGCTCGGAGCCTTATCACCGTGATTTATGTGCGGCAATATGACTAGCAACTTCTGGCTATGTTTAATTTGTATGTTCGGCTCCACCAGATACGTCTAGGGGCCGGCGGGGTGCTGGTCCTTCCCAGACGTCTTCCTTGAAAGGACTTTCATCAGTCCTGGGCACAAAACTGGGATAACATGCGTCGCCCCACAACAGACCACCGCCGTACTGCAGCCTGGATGGATGCTAGATGGATCCCGGGCTTCGGCAGTTAATTGCTTCCTTTGTATCTTGGCTTTTCAAGGACTATTGTGGGGATCATCAGCGGAAGAAGAAAATCGGAATTTATTTCTCATTCCGAGCAAATTTCCTTCTTTTTGCTGGCTCCCTTATCTTGCGCCAGAAGCACAAACCTTTGTATACGACCGCCTTTTTTAGGGGAGGAGAGAGAACAAGGGGAAAAAGTGCTAGGCCCAGCAAAATGAACGTAGCACATATTGGCCGTCGCCAGGATAAACGCATTAACCCTGGGGAACTTTTCAAAGCGGCCATTCATCATATTCGGGAACGGGAGCCGGGAACGAATTTCATTGCTTCCGCCACTCTCGTATATCACCGCTGGCAAATCTGCAGCGAATTAGAGCGTCCCTCCGCCCTGCTCCTCTCGCGTTCCTGCGGGACTCCTGTGCTACAGCAGCCCGGCACTGGCTTAAGGACCTATTGACACGCGTGCTCTGCGGACCCCGGAGTGCTCCATGCGGGGCTCGGCGCACTGGCGATCACCCGGCGTCAATAGATGAGTTATTTTATGAAAATCAAAGAGATAATTTCCAGCAAATCTGATCAACGCGACGGTTACTCACGTGCCAAGGATGCTGGGGCCCCACCGCAGCGGAGCCCCAATGACCGCGCGACATACGTGACTGTCACGGTGCTGCGGTGGCGACGAGTCCGGCTGGAATCTGGCCCCGTCCATCGAAGCCCTAAATCATGCTATATCGTGAAATTATTTACAGCTCGGAAATTATGAGATTATCGTGTGCGAACGTTTCGCCCGGACCGCCATTAATAACAAACACGCGGACCTGTTGGAGCAGAAGCCTTTTGTCACTCGCGGGGCAGACGGGAAATTAGCACGGTCTGGCAATAGGTTCGATTTGATAACAAATTGCACGGGCACAACTAATTTTGAACCCCCTTTTTATGGTGGCACACAGCCTCGACTAATAGGGTTTTAGGAAATCAGGTCCCACTAAAAACTTAATGCCAGTGTTTCAAATTTAACACGAATCTACACTTGGAAAAAACAAAAAGGTTTGTGCGATTTTATAGTTTAGCAAAATCGTTTTAGCATGGCGTAGAGGATATTCAGAGGTGTTATAAGTTAGTTTTAATCATATTAAAATTTTAAGATACAATTACGATAAGTTGTAAGCGAAAGCGATGACCTAAATTACGGGTTATTTACAGCTGAATGGCTGACTGTGCAAATTCAGCTTCAAGACAACAATTGCTGAATTGCGCAACAGAGAAACATAAATTTATTAACTTTGTCAAGAAATATTTATTTGACAAATTCTGCTGGATATTGTTGTGCATTACTTAAGCCAAAAACGTACTACCTATATTAAACAAAAAATTGGTGTAAAAAAATTTTTATTTTGAATTCACCACGTTACCAAAAACCACATTTTGTGCTTACATTTAAAAATTCATATTTCAGTCTTTCCCATCCAAACACGATAAAAAATGTTTACAAAGCTTGTCAATAAAATGAACAGAACTCCACACATTCAAATAAATTTTCTCATTTAAATTGATATAATTTTGTCGCAGAGGACCTTTGAGCGTTTTTAGACTGGTTTTTTGCATTCGTCTGCAACCCTATTTATTTTGAGTTAATTTGGATATTATTGAACTGAACTTTCGCCCAAAGAATAATTCCGCCAAATATAAATATGTTTTGACTTCAAAGGGCAGAATATTCAAAATATAATATGTATGTACGCATATATTTTTAATATTCTGCAGATACATCTCATCGGAAGCATATGCATATGGCAATCTCACCGCGAAAAAAAATTGATTGATCAGGGTAGCGGAGACAAAATGGAATATTTTAGGAAATAAATACGGGAGAGTGTTTATTATTTTTAAATTCACCTGTGCAAAAGTTATACATTGTGAAAAATGTTCATATATATTCAATTATAGTAAACTGACAGGGTTTTGGAACAAAATAGCAAATTTTCTATTTAAAGTGGAATGGAAATGAGCATCACTTTTAACTGGAAAGTGGCAGCAGTGAAAACATAGATTTTAGGAAAATTATTTGAAAATATAGAATTCAAAATTCCTTAATTAACTTTTCAACGAAATCACATGGGTTGGACAGTGCAATTTAACTGGTTAAAAGAAAAAAGGTTGTTAGTGCGAAATAAAAATTAATTAGAGATGACCCATTTTCCTAATATTGTTAATGTCTCAAATATCTTGAAAGCAGATATACACAATCTCTTTTAATCTGAAAATTTTAAAGACATATCCCCTCAAAGGCAAATGTAGTTTTCATATTTAATTAGTTTTTAAATTGGTTAAAACATATCACAAATCTTAACATAACTGAAAATCGATTGCAAAGATGATGATGAGGGTAATCAAGAAGTTGATTCACACACATTCAATACCTACAGCATCAATGCTGTACCAAAAACATCCAATCTAATTAAGCCCTATTTAAATTTTAAAACTGAGCTAATCACTGTCTGCTGGACAGAGATCATTTTGGTCGTGTTCATTTTCAGTGCAAATTACAAATCTGGCCAGGGTTAAATCAACATTGATTTCTGCGAAAAATTAATCCGCAAACAGGCCCTGGGCGGAAGGCCTAATTCGACTTCAATAAACTTTTAACTCGGGTGTCTTAATTACGAGCAACACAGGGAGACATAGAGCTGGACCAGCCGAAAAATAAATAGGGCTATGCTCCGCTCCCTGTCGCTCTAATTTAAATCCGTGTCACGCCACTGACGTGTCACTGGTCCGCAGATTTCATACTATTGGAAATCACCGGGACCATACTGTCCGGGAAATCCCCGCATTTATGACCCAAATGAAAATTAATGATATTTCAGCGGTCCCCCTCCTTTCAGATAACGTCACACATTTTGAGTTATCCCCATAGAAGTCATCGTCAATCATTTATAATTGGAGCCAGGGAATGGGACTTATTTTCGTTTCGCTATTTGTTACTTTCCCAGGCTCCGGGATCGGGATGAGGGCCCGGATTTACCGGCCCATTAAAAACATCAAAGCAGGCTGCTCCAGTGGCCTCGATCCTCCTCCGTACATGCAACTTTTACATTTCCTTGTGGGTAAAACACAATTTTTGCCTCGTGTTTATTGAAAGAAATCGAAAAAGTGATTTCGAATTCGGAAGCCACTCGGAATGCAAAGTACATAAAAATCGTATCACCCGGGCGGTCGTGTGCAGCCTCATCAAGTGCAGGGGGAGTGCCCCCCCCCCCGGGGCGGCGCGGCGGGGCGATGCTGTGTCTTGTACTCCTCCTTTACCCAAATTTACTCCAATAAACTTTTTCAATTCCAGGCCACCGCACAAAGTAAACCCATAAATATCCCCCGAGGCAATAAAAATGTTTGCGTTTAAAAGTCGAACTCCCCCGCACCCGGGCGGAGCCCCAGCTCTGGCAGTTCGCCGGGCCCGCTCCCGGCTGGATGCTGTGTCTTCGCGTGCCGGGCCAGAGCTGAGCTCAGGGATTTGAATCAGAAGTCGGGAGAAGAACCCGCCGCCATGTGGTAACCTGATGTCTTCTTATTATTGTAGTTGGAAGTTTATGGCATCAGCAAGACACAATAAATGCCCTGTTCCGAAGGTAGGAGCAGGCCCCGCGCCGGGTCGGACTCCGGACTGGTCCCGGCGATTGGATTTTATTGGGGGAATTCTGCTCGGGGTACACAAATGTGAAAAATAGAACTTCGGCGGCAGATGAGCCTCTAAGATCTATTTCTTCGACGGATCTTCGCCAGAGCCTGATCCGAATTTTTCTCGGTCTAGTGGCCAGACCAGCATCGCTGTCTGCCGGATCCCCGACCCGGCGCACCTTTACATTTCGCCCGGACGGGCGCCTCGCCCACTGTGAACGCCCTGGCGAGTATCCGACCAGTGATTTCTCAATAAAACTTTAGTTCTGGTAAATGTTATGAATTTGAGCAGCTTTCACTTTCCACTCCATAATTTAAGTTTATTTTTGCTGTGTGGGGTGCTGCCGGATCGGGGGCCCGTTTTTCTTCTCGCTGGGGCCGGGCCCCGGTCAGAGAAGCGCTCTGGCGGCGGCGGCGGCCAATAATTTGTTTATACACGTGGTCTTGATTAATTAACTAAAGTGATTCGTCTTGAGCCAGCAGCTCTGATAATGGACCCAACATGTTATTGGATTTCCCAATTAAAGCGTGTTTTACGGCCAAATGGAGCCTCAACTGGGGCCGTGATTTATGGCCCCCAGACAGGGTGCAAAGGGGAGATGATCAAAGGAGTTTCGAAAGTAATCAGTGGCACTTCCGCCCCCGGGCCGCTCGGCGATGCCAGAAACTTGTACGACGGGCGCTTCTTCGATTATTGCGATTGTTTTTGCAGGGAATTCGTAAATCATCTTAGAACTTTTTCAAAGTTGATTGCCCGGAATGGGACAGGGTACCCCGATTAGGATCACCGGGCTTCGGGGGGCAATAAATAGCTGAGCTGGTTCAAACAAACTTTCGACTTTTAAGAAGGGTACACTTAAATTCTTTCAATTAAAGTTTTATAGGAACATTAGTTAGTTATTTTTGGAAATAAGAATCCAATTAGGAATTTGCTTTCAGGGAACTTCTATATGGAGGCATATAAACCTACAATGGTAAAAAAACTCACAATTGTTGCTAAAGTATTACGAAATTCGAAATTTTAAGACATTTTCGCTTATGCAAAACCGAGACATATGTTGCATATGTATTCTTAAACATTTCTCATTATAGGGGAATTGAACAACATTTTTAAATACATTTAAAATTTAAATTTCTAGCTACAAAATACCTAATTTTTACATTGTTTTCTTATTTTTGGAATAAATGGCAAAAAAATGAAGATGTTTTACGTATGTCCATTTCTAATCAAATTATTCTGCGTATTTTATATTTAATTGCTTCTTTTGTTCATTATTAAATTTTATTGCATGGACGTATAATCCAAAGTCCAGATAACGTCTTGTTTTAAAATAAAATTCTGATGGATTCATCCCTTCGAGTTTCTGAAAGTGTACCGAAATCAAAAATTTCTGAGTGCCTCAATTATGCTTCCAAAGCACCTAGACAGCATGATTTACGAGCACCTATCCGGATTACCAAAGTGAAACTGCTTTTAAAGCTCAGCTGAAGGGCTTAAGATTGATCAGGTGAGTCGTACCTCAGGTAGAACCCATTAGTGGTTTATCTTAACAAGAAAACTTAAAGTATAAGTACACACAGCACCATAAAAAAGTTTGTAATCCGTCCATTGCATTTTGGGATTTATGTCGCAATTTATGGCACATTATACTGAGAGAATTTTATTGGTACCCAGCAATAAAGGGATCGCATGCAGAGGGTCCAAAAATCAGAGTGGCACCCCATTCGGAGGGGGGGCGGGTGGGCTCACGAAACCCGGGTTCCGCGATTCCAACAAAGGGCATTAAGCTCCTTATAATTGTTTTATAAGAAACTTATGACCATGTCCCCGATGTCGGAGAGCCGCATTGCCGGGCCCGGGCACATCACGCAAGCGAAAAGTCATTTTCCAGAGGACAAACTTTGGAATGACTTTAGTAATTTGATTTTATAATTTTATTTGCGACATAAAGAGCGTCACGGCACACAAACAAGGACCGGGAGTGTGTGTCTAGTGGGTGGAGCAGGTTCCATCCGAAGTGTTTAATATTGAATTATTGTTCCCGGTTTATGTGCATTGTTATGCGTTGAAAGCCATTACTCCTCCGAAGCCAGGTGGACAGGTAATTAAAATTTCCACCCCCGCCCTCGGGACGGCCTACTCTCCAGATGCATGTTGCAACGTTCCACCAACGCCGCCAATTTGCACGCGGAAAACGATGGAAACAGCGAAAATGAAATCACATTTGTGATGCATTCGTGATGAGAACTGAATTTACGAGTGCTTTTTACGGCGATGTTAATCACCAGGAGTCTTCATTAATGTGGCAGCTGTTTTCCATATGGATGACGGGATCCCGGTTAGGACGCTCCTTTTCGAGCCAGGAGAGACGGGAGGGGGGTTAACGAGGAGCGTTTAGCTAACGATTGTTTGGGTGGCTTGTTGCTTTTTACTGCCCCCGACAAGTCACGACATCCTCCGATGTGTTTGCAGAGTAATAAATAACAAGGGGATTGGCTGCTTCCATCTATTTTTACCTTCTCAATTTTTCATGGCCAAATATTGATAGTTACTCGACAACAGAAACTTTTTAAGTGGCCTAATTTCATTTGTTTATAAATTGAAAGGAGAACTTACCAAATCTGATTTTACTACTCAAGCCTTAAAATTTCTACAAATATTGTTAGAGCACTGTTCGGACTATACAATAATCCTTCTACTTAATTCATAGAAATTCGAAGTTACATAGAAGTAACCATAACTACATATTTTTTAAGAAATTAGCGCAGTGATCTTTGAAGCTCCATTTTTTTATTCAGTTTATGAACTCACTCTTAGTTTTTTTTTCCAGTCAGCTGTGCAATCCAGATACATATTGCTTTTTCAATCGATAATATACTTGAAATAAAAAAAACTGGTGTTAAGCACTTTGAAAAAAGAAACCATCTTTCTCAAATACAGGATATTGAACTATTTTCAAGAAAACTTTCTGAGCAGCCAAATAGGCACTTGAGAACCTTCAAACGCAGTGGTATTATTAGTAAAGAAATGTCGCTCGATTTAGATCTTTCAACTTGAGAAAAATCAATTTCGACGAAAGAAGTTTTCGCATCTTCGAAGAAAACTTCCTCGCACTGACATGGCTTAAAGGTCTCTGGCTGTCGGTGAAGTTTAGGGAGAGCAGTGAATAACCTGTCGCCACAGGACTACTAGGACATGATATTCCCAGGGGGGCGCAAAAATTCCTGCCGAAATGCCGGAGCAGGAAGCAAGCAGCAGCAGCATCAGAGACCCCCGGCTACTTATGACATTCTAAGCATCGTGCAAACCTCCTCGAATCAATCAAATCAAGAAAAACAAATCGATCGCAGCGCCCATTATGCTGGCGCTGCCTAGGGAGCTCGACGGGCGTGGAGCCTTTTAGCAAAAAATTCTATCAATTCCCTCCGTGCTGGGCACAAAGGTGCAAAAGCAAACGAATCTGGGGTGGGGCGCGGGGGCGAGATTCGGGCAACAGTTACAGAGATTGTACCTGGAAGTCTCGAGGACCCCGCGTCAGAGGTGGGGTCCCGGCAGCGTCATCACGATTACAAAAGGCGAGCGGAGATCAATCACTGGCGGTCCTGGTGCTCGTTAATAACGTTCGAAAGGTAAGAAAAATGGAGCTGCCATGCAGAGTGTTCGTTACCGGCCATTACTGACGGTTTTTCCTTATTACGCTCTTTTGTGGGGCTCTTAAAGCGCTACCGAAGCAGGCCGCAGCTGGACGCCATTGTGGCCTCTGGCCGGCATTAGAAAGCCTCCCGGCCGGCGAGTCGCGCCAACGGATTTTCTCGTATTTCTCGTTTGTAGCGCGTGCCAATGACCGTCGACGTCGCTGGACGTCTGGTTTTATGCTGCCGCAGCATGATGAAGTGTAAACCTCTGCCGCGGAGCATAATCCGTCGCAGCATCGTTAAACGAGCCCAAGCCAGAAACGGGTTCCGTCCGTCCGACCGGGCCGCATGGGTCCGGCTCAGAGTGTTTTTGCGGTCTCGGACTCAGCACTGACCATAGTCTTCCCTGGGCCCACCCCTTAGCCCCACCACCTCTGGACCCATATGAGCCACTTCTGGACCTCCAGAAAACAACGAGTCCGACGATAGCCAGACCTGGGCCTCAGCATCTTTGCTGGATCGCTTATCGAAAGAAAGATTCCAGAAACGGCGAGTGCAATGAACTGAGGCTGAGGACGCTTGCTGTGCCCAAGTGGCTGCCGGGGCTCCGGGGCTCCGGGACTCCGGGGCGGAGGCCTACCTCTTCAGCACACCTGGGCAGAACTGTCCGTTTAGGAAACGTTAATGCTTAAAACGCGATAACACGAATAAAACGACAAACTGGTAAATTGCTAGGAAATGTTCTTACGTAACCTCTTTCTGGACGAGGGGAAAAAACGGCGTTTTCTTCCAGTTTGCTGCCAGTTGTTATCTTCGGGGATTTAGTCGCTGGCAGAGTTGAGACATTTTGCTTTTTTGTCTGTAGTTTTGTTCGTTACAGAGATCCCCAGATGTTGTTTTGAATATTTTTGCAATTACCCAAACTTCTACTCTTTTTTTTTACAAACTATTTCCTTTTTACAAGATATCACAACAAAAAACTATACAAAAAGTACAACTTTTTATTCGCCTACGAGAATTTTATATCAGCAATCGTCTGGCCAAACTATATTTACATACTATCAAACTAGGCAACTTTTTACGAATACAAATCAAACTGATTCTAATTGTTACCTTAGTTTAACACATTCACTGAAAATCAAAAGTGAATATTTTATTAAATATGCTCTCTGCAGCGGTTGGGTTAAAAAAGTGACAATTTTAGGCTCAATTACGACAAACTTTGTTACTGGTTTCACAGTACACAATTTTAGGCAATTCAGTCCTTAAAGTTCTTAAAGGAGCACAGAAAAATCTTCTTAATGACATTTAGAACTTGAACCACTTTCAAAATAAATGGCCCATATGTTATATACATACATAAATATAAAAGCAATTTTCTAAAGTAAGTTGAAGTTGTACATTTGTAAAATTGATTTCAAAAGGTGTTTCACCTCACAGAATCAATTGACTCTCATGCTGAAGCAAACACCGAACCCATTTGAGGCTCCACGTTGGTAGGCCCCATTCATTTTAACGTGGCCATATTCTGCCAATTAAAAGGCTCACCTCTGTCAATCACAAGTCCTCGAAGGACTTGCACTTACAGTAGCCTGATAGCCGTTGGTACGGATCCTGCTGAACATTTTGCCAACTTTTGAGTCCTCGATGAGAATATACCCAATAAGTTTTGAGGTAACCACGTGGTCATGGAAATTGATCTGGCTACAGACTTCTTTATCGAGGAAGGACGTAAGAAACGTCTTCCACCCACGACGTCCTCGTTGTCGTCATCCTCGAAACCCAGCAGCAGTCCCTGTGTTTTTTTCCTGTTTTATATTTCCCTTGTTTTCCTCCGATTTTTCTCGTCCTCAGTTGTGCAAATTGGTTGTAAACATTTTCACTTTATGTCGAGATTTTCTTGTGGCTTGTTGGTTCACCGCTTGCTTTTTCCCTCAGCCCTTTTTTTTACATTTATTTTTCGTCTGTCCGGACCTTGGTAGCTTTTGTTCACTAGCTATTTTTATAGTAAAATAGTCCTGCTTAAAACAGGATGGGTTCAGGGGTTCTTAACGGTTGCATGCACCATGAGCAATCCACTCAGACAGATATTGCAATCCATGATCCTGCTGCTTAAACAGGATACTTTATATGACGAGTTCCGTTTTAAATGTCTCTAAATTGATTTGATTAGTGGTTTAAGCGCAAATTCGAAATGGATTTGCGGTTTCAGAACTCTGAAATTTGTCAGAAGATTTCCGGAAATTTAACTAAGGCAAAATTGAAAGGACAATACTGAAAATAATCCTATCTACAGTTTCGAGTTCAAATTTAAATTATGAAGCTTGAAGACGAAAGGAAATTTAATATAAGTCGAATTTTCCCATTTATGAAGCATATTCAGCTTAGTTAGTGAAGTAATTTTTCTTATAAAAGACGTAAATATATTCCTGTTTAGGAAATATTTTGCTCGATTTTAAAAGACGGTCCACGTCGGGCTAATGTAGGTTTACTATAGGAGGCCAAATACCATCTTTTACCCTATTTTCCTGACGTCGAACTTCCTGAACAATGTACTGCCGTACTTTTGCCACATCATCTTGCACAAGAGCACGAAAACGCCCTCACAAAGCCAAGCTCCTTAAGCCTCCTGAGCCTGGGCCTGATGTCCTTGCCTTTTGCTATTGAAATCGACCTGTTCTCATTTACTATTTTTGTCAGCAGCTAGTAGTCGCCTTCGCCTTCTGAACTCGGAAGCAAAAAGTGTTTTTCTTTTTTGGAGGCGCTAACCTAAATGCCTCTCTGACGGAAATATTGAATAGAATTTCATTGAAGGGAAAAAAGAGAGGCGACCTTTTTCCCTATGTCCCGAAGTCCTCCAGAAGCCCTCTGTCTGTCGAATAAGTTATTGATGGTATTGCGCGTTCTGGAGGTCCGTCGTTATTGAATATTGCAACATCTACACATAATAAATCCCGGAGCAGCACAGATGGGAATGAATGGGGCCCCGGGTCCTTGACGGTGTGCTGCTGCCATTTGTTTATTTCATTAACTTCCTTCTCGTGAAAATAAGGTAAATATTGATTGGTCCGAGGACTCGTGGCAGCAACTACTATTTTTCTGGGTGATGCGACGACATAAACAATTCATCGGCCAGGGAGGAGAGGGCGAGCATTCGGCGGATCTAATTAAGACCTTCTATTGTTTTTATCGAACGGAAACAGAAGGAGAAAGTTGCCCTGACTTTTAGCGGGCAATTAAAAAGTTTTCTCAAATTTCCGGAAGTCGATTAGGAAAGGATGTTTTGACTGTCGGTTTATTGCAAGACGTTTCTCAACATTTGGAGAGGTAATTGGGTGGAAATACTCAGAATTTGATTGATTTTTTCGCACTACTAATACTCTGAATTTAAACAAATATATCAGGTTTTAAAAAAAATTGTTTCACAAATATTTACATCTTTCAAAATCTGCTGTCGATTGCAGAACTTATGCAATTGAGCTTAAAAAAATCAAGTTTTGAATTGAGCAGTCGACTTTAGAATCTGAATTCGCTAAAGGAGTATTTTTTAGAGCATTGAATCGCAATGAACAAAACATTAAAAATAGTTTATTTCATTTAGTTTATAAATATTCAACTTTTTCCTTTGCTAGCTCTAACGTCAACTTTGAACGTTGATGTTACACAAACATAAATATTTTGAATATAAATCGATATTATCATAATGAGTTGAATAAACAATTAATGAGACAAGGTTGAAATATTCTCTAACGCGTTTGTAATTATTGTAAAGGGTATTGGAAAAAATGTAAAATACAATTATCTAAAAATTGGATTACATTAACTGAGTGTTTGGCATTGTGTCGGTTGATGTTTTGCCTATTTCGGGATGTATTGGATTACCATTTCATCTGCAGGGCCTTAGTGCCTGGGATGGCTTGGCACATTTCCTGTAGAAATATGCCACATAAAGCAAACATTGCGCTGGCCATTTTCCGATTTTCTCAATCTTGTTTGACATGTGAAGCCTCAATAGTATTAATTCTCTGGACATTGTTTGCCGGCCCCGGTGCCTCGAGACTCCCCTTTCAAAAGATTTGTGGGCCTCGAATTGAAATTCCGAAGATTCATTGCCCGTAGGCCGCTTTTGTAGGAATGTAATCCAATTAAAGTGTGCAATAACACATCAGTTTTGGGGCACGCACCCATCGATTATTCATGCAGTCCCAGATACTCTGGAGCATAAATCTTGGTGATTCTGTCCCAACTTTGCAACTTTGCCTGGATGGCGGGATCGGGGAGGTTATAAATTAAAAGGCAAAAATGCTAAAAAGCCCTTAAAAGTGGCACAGTGACGAAAGCAGCTACCCGGTCACATGCATGGTAATAATAAACCAGAAAAAGAGTAGAAAACGCGAAAAAGCAGGGCACCGCTCCTATTCGGTGTAAATATTCGCGCTGCAGCCATGTTTAGAGTTTTACAAATTACCGCAATTACTCCACGTTTATGGGGAAAAGCCACTAATTTTAAATCCTCGCGCTCGTTTTTCATTCGTGCAGTGAAAGTACTTTAAATGTTGAAAAATGGGATTTCATTTCTAATCCTCGGGGAGAGTGCATGTGGGCCACTGGGGGAAAATATGCAGTGCGGATGGGGACGTCCGTCGCGGTCGTGCACGCCCCGCGAGTAATTAATTATTACAGCTGGGCTTTTTAATCATGAAAACGATTTAATCAATGCACACGATGGACCAAATGACGACAGCGACAGAGACGTTGCAGCTGCCCGCCGCCACACTCCAGCCGTCCCGCCGATGTCGCGCGCGCTGTTTCCAATTTCCAACTTTAATTTTCTCGCGGAAAAATGAACGAAAGGGTTGAGATGTGGCTGACGTGTGCTTGGTCGCGAAACTTTCCTGAAATTTCAGCTGGCAGGCATATCTTTCAGGATTAAGTCATTAGAGCTTTGAAGCATGCTTTGATTGCATGTTCCGGAAATGAAGCGGCTTCGGGGGCGGCAAAGGCGCGGAAGCTGGTAAATTTTATGATCAAGTTCCGCAGAGGCGTGGGTGCTGCTGCGGCGGCCGCGTTCGTGGAAAGTGGCAACTCATATGCAGATGAGTTGTTTAGTTGCCTGTTTCTAATTAGGTGGAAACTCGTTTTCTCTGATATGTATTCGCTTTTTAATTGGAACGCAGACTATAAAATTCTATAACAGAAATAAAGACTATAATAAAAATATTTTAATATACCTACCTACATATAGTTTTAATTTAAGCGTGGTGCAATTGCATAAAAAAGGATTTTTCTTAATTTTTAGACGAATATAATCTTTCCAAATACGTTTGAGATATATTCCCGTAATGTTTCCAAAACTGTGGGAGTTCGATTTTTAAAGACCTTACCCTGGTTCCCACAGATGAAGTTCCCGAAGCGACTACCAGAGGAATAATATCAAAAATAGAAATACATAAAACAAAACAGTTTAAAACAAAGTATATAGTTAGTTTTTCTCGAATAAGTATTTCAACATAGCTGAGCAACTTTACGCTTTGAAGGATTTGGTCCATTGTGCGTTATGTCGACAATGGGAAAAGTTTGCTTGGGAGTAAAATTCATTTTTATTACTCAGGAGTACCTAGGTACAATGAAAGTTTCAAGGCAATTGTTGAGAATAAAAATAATAATAAAAGTTTAAACTTAGTTTTCTCATGAAACTGGGACCGACCTAGAGAATTTTGTGCTCCTTTTGCCCTGAATTATCCTGCCATTCTCATAAGATTAATAATTTCATTTCATTTAAATTAGGTGCGGCAGAGGCGCATTTCCATCGCATATAAAATGATTAAACTTGCAATTAGCTATTTTGGCTCCAATTTCCTCTGCTAATTCGCAACTAGCCTAGAAGAATTTTGGCTGCAAAATGGATTTTCCTATTATATTTATCAGATTCTAAAGTAGCTTGGAATCATTAAAAAAAAGCAAATCTGACGAAACTTCCTCCAGCAGGTTGGATTTAGGCTGGAGCTTATTGAAAAGAGAACAGTTTTTTAGCTCCATTCAATAAATATCTGGGAATTGCAGGCTAATACCCCTGAAATCCCGCTTACACGACTAAGGAAGTCCTTCTCTTCCGTTTTTCGGCGCAACGTGCCATAGGAAAATAATGGAGCCGTACTAATCGCATTATAAAGCACCCGCACCAGAAACCACAGTAGAAAACGTCGCCGGTAGTAAAACGCCGTAAATTAGCGCAGTAAAGCTTATTTGAACGAGTTCCCAACAAATCCCATTCCAAATGCTAATAACATTTTGTGAACTTTTAGAGCGGCTCCGAGGCAGCACCACGCATACTAATTCCCACGGAACGATTTAGTTTGTCGCGCTCGGTCCTCGGAACGGGACCGCCCCGGCTCCCGGGGGACTCCAGGATTAGGGCCACACACGTATTTTCATTGACGCAATTGTTTTCGCCCCAGACATTTTCACCTGAACAAGCGCAAGGAAAATCCATTTCCCTTTGGCTGCAACAATTTCCATTTATCCTTCTTTCAGCTTTCATTAAAACTCCCACAGGAAAGTGCTTTTCTTCCATCCAATTGAAAGTTCTTCGCTGAAGCGCCGTGGTTATGTGCCTAAATGGGTGGATGACGACTTCAAAGTGCACATCTCTGGCGCATCAGCCAGCATCCGAGTTGCAGCAGCATTTCTAACGCCGGGATAAGCAAGGATGTGCGGGCGACGGCCCGCAAGTGTGGGTCCGTGTGAATCCCACCGCCCGCGCCCCAGGGACTCCTCGGAGCCCTCGTGGGAGCCCCCAGCAGGGGGAGGCAAGCTCTGGGAACGTATGAAACAAACAAAATTTAGAAGATTTGGTTTTCGAAAGCCCCACAGCACTCGGCTTTGCGAGTGCACACTCAAAATGCATTATATTTCTTTGCGGGGGCGTTCGGAGTTCCATTTTAATCAAAATTTACCATAAAACTTGAGCGCCATTCGGGCAAACTCCAACAAGAAGATGTTGCGGGCTTCCTGGCAAGGGCTCCTGATTCAATAATGCAATTCCGATTGAGGGTTCTGAGGGATAACACGCCGGCAAGGAGACTTATTTGCTTTACGGAGCTTCTTCGGATTTAAACTTTGGACGCTCCCCAGATGGCAAGTTGTTTCTTTCCAATGCTCGGAACCCGAAACCGCCACGTGTTTGTGCAGATTCAGCCCCGGCTGCACGAGAAATATAATATAATAAAGTTTTCGCAGAGTTGTGCAGGCGAACTGCTGAATTCGAATATTTTATGCATTAGGCCGATGACGCAACGGCTGCTGCGCCTGGGACAACAATGGGAAAACGGATAAACTCCTGTTTACATATTATATTCACCAGGAAATGCAAAATGGTACCCGAAAATGAAAATTCAAATGGACGGTTTGTGCAAAAAGGCGACAAAATAACCGCCGGCCACCGATGCGCGGACGTTAGAAACCGGAGCCCGCGGTTCGTGTTTCTCATAATGCATGGGCTCATGGTCCGAATGCTGGGGATGAAATAACGTGAAACGAGTACCCGAGCAATTGCAGCCGCTTTGATAGTCCGAAAACTGCTCCTGTACAAAGTAAACAAAATTCAAATGCCTCCAAAATTCCAGACCGAGTCCCCGGAACCCGATACTTCGAGGGCGAGGCGCGGGTGGTCCTGGTTTATTGCGGAACAGGCTCCGACATGGAATTCGTCCGAATTGACAGAATACCCGGGGAACTGGCACTGCTTACGTAAACAGGACCAGAACGTGAGGAAAACAATACTCCCTCTCTCGGTACAGTGTTTGCGTATACTATTCCCTTTTTCGAAGGAAATTTGCACACCGCTCCAGCCACCACCTGCGTCTCCTGGCCGGGCTTTCTGGGAGAGTTCTTGGGAGCTCTGCTTCGTACCGAACACCAAAATCCCCCGCCTCCTTCTTGGCTAGGAGGATGGATGTGAATTTTCCCCGAAATGGTACAAAACCCGAAAACGCTAGTTCGCCACACTATCTACAGTACAACTCCCAAAAATATGTTATTTTGTTACAATTTGCCACTATAAATTTTGTTGCGTGCAAACTTTTCAATTTGCGACCGCTTTTGTTCCCGGATAGGTGCACAGGTGCAGCGACTACATCGCACCTGGCATTTCATACAAAAACCGGGAACGGGGAATAATTTTAATTACACTCCTATAAAATAGTTGGTTCTCCTGTTCTAAAGGCACCGACCGCTTTTGTGCTCATCATCCTCCTTTGTGGGGCTCTGGCTTACTTTACCCTCGCAATCGCAACTTTTTCGTATTAATTTCAAGTGAATTTTACTGGTTGCTTTTGGTCATGATATGGGAAGCGGCGAAAACAAACATTTTAGAAAAGAGTTGATTAGACCGCTGCTGGTTTTTGCAATTTCACTGACAACAATTTAACTTTTATTTCAAAAATAAATTTCTGTTTTGGGAAACTTTTTTTTATTTACTCTATGCATCAAGTTACCCGGGCCATTATTAATTTTCATAAATAATTTTGAATGCAATTTAGCTCTATAGTTGTTATAGTTGAATTATCGTATTTTATTTCGTGTTGGAAACTATCCGATTTTCTCCCCGGATTTATTTTATTTTAAATTTAATAATGAAGTGCTTCAACATTAAAGTTTTTCAATTCCCTTAAGAAAAACTTAATTTCTAGGAATCGCACTTGCAACCCTACTATCGCAATTTTCGAGAGAACATCTTGAAGACGTCTGACGATTTAAGAAAATTTCCTCAGCCAGCCATCGTGCCGCGGAAAGAATAACAAGCTGAAGAGCAAAAGACGATTTTTAATTAATTCCGAACAAATCTGGTTCTACTAGGAGCTGTCGAAGCGACGTCGCGGCGCACGGAATCCGCCGTCTAAGCCCATTGTTCGGCGGTAATCTTGCGTGGTGACAACCTCAAACAATTTCTGCTGTCGTTGTCGACGCCGCCCCGCCCTCCGCCCCCACTGCAGGGCTGGAGCATTCAGCGGCTCTAAAAATACTCCAGAAGTGAAAATAGAGGAGTTGAAGAAAAAGTAGTCTAAAGACAGATTATTTCCCGACGGTTTTCATTGACTCGAAGGGATTACGGCGACGACGACCTGTGAAGCTGGAAAAAATGTGTTTACGTCACGGGGTACAGGAATAAGATCTTCCCGGCTATAAATCACCGCCGCTTGCTGGTGCTAAGGAGCAGTTTTATTAATTTGAGCTTCTTAAAAGCTAATTAAAGGGCAAGCGGGGCAGAGCCTGCGGGCCGCTGCACCGCAGACGACCGCGACTAATCTTAGCGAATAGCCGTTTCGGGCTAAGGGGATGCTGGCTGCCCCTCCCACGCCGGGTCTTACACCTTTTAAACCCCGCGCGGCCCGCCGCCAGAGGGCATTTCGTTCCGGCTAGTTATTTTTGAACGAAGGTATTTGTCTGCCCTGAACCGCGCTATTGTAGTCGCGGTCCGCTCGACGCCACTGTTCAGCGCGGACGCTAAATTGAGATGGCCCAGAATAAAAATAACTGCAACCTCGCGCTTTCCGCCCGACCCGGGTCTGTTTGCCGGAGACAATCCTCTTTGGAGACATTTTTTTCCCGGCTCTATGGCAATTCGGATTATATGGTCGACAATTTATTTGTTGCCATTTCTTGGTCCCGCAGGATCCTTGCAGCGCTTGTGGAAAAGAACAGTGCATTCCTTTTACAGAAACGTCCCAGCAGCCCAGAAGGAGGTGGGTTCCGCAAGGTTCGCCTCTTGGCCATCGCATGTTATGTAGATACTAGATACGTCAGGAGCGAGCGCGGCTCAGATTTGTACCAATTTGTGCGGGGTAATTCGTTTTGGGACGACTTAGTTCTGCTAAATGATGATAAATGCGGCTCACTACCGCGCTTTTTTAATTCCCACTTTTCAAAGCTGTGGAACGGATCCATTCCGCCCGGCGGCGCCGGATGAGAAATCACCGACACGGAGTCGAGTTCAATAGTGCGCTTCAGAAGGAGTTAGTCTCCCTCAAGGACGAGAAAAGCTTCTTCGGACTCCTTTAGACGTGGGGGCTTAATGAAAGCGGATGTGTGTCACGAGCTAATTCCCGTGCAATTTCTCTTTGCCGATGCCCGCATTTTTCATGGTGTCCCGGGTACTTGAGCCCGGATCTCTGATCCATGTGTGAGCGCGAGCACTCGCGCGAGTTATTGATTTTCGCGTTATTTTTTTTCTGCAGACATTTTATTATGCGACGCACGTCCTGGAGCCTCTAAGCATATTTTTTCCATTTTATTTCTTAAAACCATTAATCACAGAACGAGGCCCGGTCTAATGGTTCACAGGGTCGGGGGGAGGATCCCTAAGTGGATACTCAACTTCCGGGAGGATGGGGAAGCTTTAAGCTGGGAGATTAAATATAATTTCTCGTGCTTCGTACGACTGCTACTGGTTCTGGATTACGTTTCTTTTTTATTTTTCTTTCTAAATATTCATAAAGCACTCGATGGGAATTCCACGAAATTTTTATCTGACAGAATAAAGCACTGGGGGAGATATGGACAAAGCTGAGTCTTAAAAATCTGTCACTAGGGCTCCGCGTGCCACGATTCTTCGTAATTGGACCCATTTATTATGCTGTGGGAAATTTACATATCCTTGGGCTGACGGACAAGGGAACACTTGCGGGTGTCGGGCAGCGGGGGGATTTCAAGCTGACCGACTGTCTAGTCACTGGATCAGTTACAGCGATTTAAAAGTTTGCAAATTTTTAAAAGTGATTAAGAAGCTTTTGAGATATTTTGTTTCAAAGTGTTGACAAGAATGGTAAAAGAAAATGAAAATTGCGACAATTGAAAAATAATTTAAGCGATTCTTTCAGTGCTTTTGTAAAATGCAATAGGAAACCAAGAATTTACTAAAGATAGAAGTGCTTCTTAATCATTGTAGTTTTGCTGATTTTTCGAGAATTCTCTTTTTGCAGTCGGCTGTTCAACTCAGTGTTAACAATTTCATCGTAAAAACAGAAATTCTAGAAAACATACTTTTTTCAGATTAATTTTTATAACATACATACATATAGGCTTTCGAAAAGCCCGCAATTTTTCTTGGATAATAGTTCTCAACTGAAGTAATGAGCCCACTCTTTTCAAAAGCAAGAAATTTGGTAGATGTAGTCTTCTCTTCTGAAGTTTTAAATAAGTTACAAGCAGCAGCTGAAGTAGGGCTTTGAATTAAGAAGCAGAAAGAAGATTACGACAAATAGTTTTGCGAAAACTTTCAAATATGAGTAAAGTCTCCTTGTGCCAAAGTATGTGAGCATTTCATATATTATGGGAACTTTGGTTCGTCAAACATTCCGTCTTCTGTAAATCCAACAAGTCTGCAAGAAATTAGCTTTTTGAGAGTTTCAAGTTCTGAGAACGTAGAAGACGCATTCTTTATTTTTTTTAAAGAAGGAATCATGTTTGCAAAAACTTTTCAAGCTAATTTTGCTCCCTTTCTAATTTGCAGTATATTCACAACAAAATCCGGAACTGTGCCGTAATGATTCCGTAAGAATGCCGAAGGCCTTAATTTCCTCCCAAAATCAAAGTCCTTCCGCAGATATCGGGATGACTCGCGGAATGAAAGAAGCATCCAAAAGGAAATTGAATTATGAGCAGCAGCAAGATCCTTTCGTTGAACTGATAACACCATTTAAGTGCTTCGAAATCAGATGGAAAGTACTTCTTTTGAGGACCCTAATTTGCAGAGGTCTCAGGCGGTTATAGAGTTGGCTCCTTCGGCTCGGAGCCACTTTAGGGTTCAGCCATCCAGAATTCCTTCCGAAAAAACAGCCCAAGTGGATGAGCACTGAAAAGAGGAGACGACTTGAAGAAAGCGGTGGAGGGTACCACTTCTAACCTCTGCAAGTAAATTTTATAATTGATATTCGGTGCCATTAGTGGGGAACAGCAAATTTCAATTAAACTTTAAATGCAATGCAAAAACCATGTCACAGGAAGTTACTTCCGAAGAACAACTTCTTCCATCAACACATGGGGATGGGTCGCACCTTTCGAGGAGGCCCAGGGCTTTTCGGGGGTGGGGATTCCCCTCAAGTCCGTGGGATGAAGAAGGGCTTACCGAGGTTTTGCAGGAGCATCCGAATACATTTATTCGCCTCTTGACTGCCGCTTAAGGGCAGCTTAAATTTTCATAAGGGAAATTTTCAAGAAATTCATTACACTGAATTTCGTTGTGCTGGTCGTCTCGGAAGCTGAGACGGAGCTCCGTCTGGAGCAGGGCGCACCACCTGCTCCGCACATATTAAGTCGTCATTGTTTACGTCTCAGCAGCGGAAAACAAAAGCAGGTCCCCGTAAATCGCTCAAAGGCGACACTCACGACTGGGAGGGGGAGGAAATCATTCAGCGCCGAGATTTCAAGACTTTAACTCCCACGCCCGCTGCACGGATGCAGGGCCGGGAAAAGTTCTCAAAAGTTATTGAACTGCCGAGTGGTTCGAGGCGCCGATTGCCGCTGCTCCGACTGCAGAAATTTCCACGAAACATGTGAATCATTCCGGTGAAATCCGACCTGGGACGTGAAAGGCAAGTCGGGCGCTGTAATCCCGGCCGGAGGAGTCCTAGCGCTCCTTCCGGAATACCAAACCGGGCTGCTCCTGTGGCGGCAGGAAGCGAGGCACCCAGGGTGCGAACGTGCCCGGCTCCGGCGCTCCATAAATCAAAGAAATCTTTTCGCAATCACGAGACACACATCGGCCTTAAATCAACAATTTTTGTAAACGCCAAGGAAATGAATGGGAAGCCCGGCACAAAGGCAGCTCCTGTCGTTCCCGTGACGGCGACGGAGCACCGCGACGGAGGTTGGGATTTTATTCGCTGGGAATATCGAAAATGTTTCGTCATTACGATTATCTGGAAGGGAAGGCGCTCCGCACGTAGCTGGGGGCTGCGTGTCGAGCGCTCGAGGCGCCGTATTTGCCCCCATCGGAGCGGCTAAGAACCCGCTTCCTATCACTAATTAATCGCGCTAAGATTGGTCCCTGCAAGTGCTGTACGCCCCGCGGATAGTGTAAATATTTACCTGAGCGCTACAAATTCGTTTCGCGGGCTGGGTAAAATCAGTGGGTGAGGAACCCGGGCACGTCTCCTCGCAGCGGAGTCTGCTTTGATCAAAGTCGTTAAAATGTTGCAGATTCCGGGAAAGTTTACCGGCGAAAGGCGAAGTGGGACACATGGCTTCGGAGTATTTATAGGACAGCTTGCTTGCGTTCAACAAACAACTCGTCCGGTTAATGGTACCCTAAGGTTTACATTGTTCAAAAACCAGCGGAGGGCTATGAAAGTTCAACGAAATGAAACCCTAAGTGCATTTGGAGGTCCTAAAAACGTACATTTATTTTCTGGCTCCGAACTCTCTCTGAAAATCACTAATTTTGTTGAAGGGCAATATATTGCAACAATTTAATTGAATGGGCAAGACCTTCGTATAGTTGAAAATGAATGTTGCAAAAGTACAACAAATATTGACAAATTGTTAGAGACATTCAGTTTCTATAATCAACTTTCGATTCAGCAATTAAAGCATATAAATATATTTCATGCATACTCGTATTGAAACAGATCTAAATCGGCACTAAAACAACAATTCAAGAAATGCAATTTAAAACTAAGAAAATAGGTTTTGTATTTAAATCAAGCCAGTAATGTCCGACGATAAATTCAAAATCACCACCATACCATAATTTTCTAGTGAAAATCTTTTACCCGAATTGATGCCCCACTCTATGCATTTTATGGCTTATATTTTTCAGCAAGTGCACTATCAGATGCCAAAAATCTCACTGTTCTCTCCCCAATATCCGCGTGTTATGAGACGATTAGCCTGATTTTTTTTTCCAGGTCACCTAGATGACCCCAGAAAGGGCTCATAAACCAGTCCAATAAAGGTTTGCTCTGTCGAATAATTCCTCGCCACATCTCTGCTAAACTATCGCCTAATCCTCGAGGCAGGCGCTAAGATACAATATAACGCCATAAACTTGTTAACGTTTTCCATTAAAAGCACGGGGAATCCCCTCGTAATGCGCTTACAATGGAATAGAGCCCCCGGCGTCAGCGAAATGCGGAAAAAGCGTCGTCCGCCTCCGAGGAGCGTAGGTCCTTCGGAGTGTCTTAAATCTCAGAAACGAAGCTGCACCCCAAAAGTGTCACTCGAAGTGGCCCTGTTTGCAGTGCGATGTGATAACAAATTGAATGGCCGGGCCGCCCTTAGGAGTGGGGCCCCAAATGTGGCTCCGGCAGCAGCTCGTCTTCCTCCAGTATCTGTAGCCCGGATTTCGGGGAGCAGATGTAAAAAAGGGCGGCGCGCTCGCAAAGTAGGCTACAGCGCAAGTGAAATGGGGGGACGGAAAAAAACTTACAATTTACGCTGAGTGTGACTGTTGTCTCCAAACGTTGACCCTCGGGCATGGCTCGGTTCCAAACAACGCATTTGTACTTGGCACCGTCGTCTTCCCGACGGGGCACAATGGATAAAGTGGATGTCGTCTGGAAGTCCTTTGAGCCACCTCGGTTCAGGGGGGCCTGGAGCGGCACGGGGCTGCCCTCTCGATACCATCTGCAAGGACAAGACAGGGAGCGGTTGCATATAGTTAAAAATCAATTCCTCAGCGGGCTGAGGCGGGACTCCACATACGTGATGGTCGGGTCCGGGGATCCCCCGATGCTGCTGCACGTCAGTTCCAATTTCTTCTCCTCGGTGGCAACGGCTATTGCGCCGGGTGCCACCATGGGGGGCTGGGGCGGCGTCAGGACCGTCAGGTTGTAGTGCTGCTGGTGGACGTCGGCCCCCGTCCCCACGGCCTTGATGCGACACTCGAAGTGTCCATTATCGCGGCTGTAGGAGGCGTTCTTGATCTGCAAGTCGTAGATGCCGCGCTCCGGACGGAAGTCGAGCCTGGAACGAGAAGAAAAAGCGGAAGGATCGGGTTAGCCTCTGGTGTCAGTCAGGGATTAGAATTTTATTAAAATCGCTTAATACGCCCTCGTCGCGCTGAATACCTAAAGAGGACTCCGATCCGGAGGAAAGAAAGCCCCAACTACGGGCGTCTCCTGAATAAATCATTTTCGGGTGATGGCTTCCGCAGCGTGTATCCTCCTGCTCCCGGCGGCGAAGGCCTAAAGTCGGAGCCTCGAGGTGAATGGATCACGGCTCTGCAGGATGTGGGCCAAAATTGATTGGAGCTATAAATGCCTGTGTCGGCTCAGCATTTGCTTATTTGGGGAGCACGGGGGAGCTCCGCTGCAGAATGACGATGACGATGACGACGTCACGAGGCTCACATTAAGCCCCACCGATCCGGGAGAGGAAGGGAAGATTCATGGGATATCCAATCAGTGGGAAAATTGACGTTTCATTACAGCCGGGAACGCCGTCATTAAAATGAGACAACTGAAAATGAATATCGGAAAATTCGGGGACTCGGGGTTTTTGAGAAATTGCTCTGCGGCCCCGTGACAGACTGCGCCTGGGCGACGCGTACAACGACCCATTTTGGATTAACCTCCATGAAAAGGCCGGGTTTCCGGGATGCACTTGTCCAGTACCAGTTGAGTACACATTGCATTGAGGGGCTGGCGAGCTCTAAAGCATTGTTTTTTATATTTCCATTTTGGGACTTCTACGTGACATCCCGGAGGAGATAAGGCTGGACTCGACAGCCTGAATAAAATTCCGAGTATCTTACGCGCTTTGATAACGTTGGTGACGAGCTTGATGATGATGACGGGTGGCATAATCCGATTCACCTACAAGCGAGTGATTATCATGCAAGCATAAAACCCCCCTCTCAGCACTGGGGTTTTTCCCGGGACTCCCACAGAAGGCTGCGGTGTCTCTGGGATTTCAGGATGAGGTTACAGTCATTGAAAGGCGGGTTATAGGGGCGGAGCAACACAAACGATTTGAGATTCCATTGCTAACAGAGTTGCTCTGTAAAATTCCACGAAGAAGGAATGCGGCTTTCATGTGAACGGCGTAATTTTTAATTAGCTATTTCTAATTAATTAGATGACATTTTATCCCTACGAATACCTAGCAACAGAAATAGATTCATAACTAATTAAATTAACGAGGTAATTAAGGTTTTAAAAAACACTATACGCAATGGAAATGATCTCATTTAATTCGACTAAGAATTCTGTAATGAACGATGAATACTCATATTAAGTAACATAAGGAAAGATGACTTCAGTTTTTGTGTTCCGCAAGAAAACTGAAAAACTCAATTCTGGAAAAGATAAAATTTCCTTGAAGATCTTCTTCTGAATTTAGTTTCTTCTGGGATAAAGGCACAAATGTTTATATTAAATTTTCAAGAAATTAAAATTATTCTTGTTGAAAAGAGAAATTAAATCTGTTAAAGAAACTGGTACAACAGTTTAAAAACAAATATACCTACGAATTCTATAATTTTATCGATTTAGGTCAGCAAACGTGAAGTTCTGTGGTCAAATGATAACAAGGTTTAAAGCCCACTTGGCCAAACACTGCCCCGTATCCAAGGAAAATTTTATAATTTCACGGTAGATTAGAGCCACTTAGCGTTATTTCACCTGGCGCAATTCTTAAAAAAGCCACAAGAGCCAACGAACCGCATCCATTAGACACAACACCTGAAAGACTTCCCTCCAGAACTACCTCGAAAAGCCTCTCCAGGAAAGAAACCCACAATAGAAAAGGACGTACCGAAAAAGTCCAGGAGAGCATGGCATATTTTGTGGGCACATGAAAAGCAAGTAAAAGACCCCTCCTCACGGTGGAGCAGCTTTAAATTGCAAGAATGAAAGCACCCTGTCATCTGTGCACCATAAAAGCGGCGTTGGTCCCGTCCCAGAAACGGGAGCGTTACGAGTTTAAGATTATTGCATTCCGCCTAATAAGACACATTTCACTTCTTTTGTTCGCGCGCCATTCAGACAACAAGGAAAACTTTAGCCAGTCACAGCTGAGAGACGCCTCCTCCTTAGTCCCTTTTGAATAGCTCCAGAAACATAATGAATTGTGAGACAATCAGGGAAAAGCCACCAAATGGCTCTTGGAGGAAACCCAACAGCCTGTAAATATTGCTCCCACTAAAAGCCAAGAAAAATAACTCGTAAAAGTTTTTCTTCTCATTAGCAGCGCCCGCTTAGAGTAGGAGCCTCACAGTGCACAGCGGTGGGTGCTAGGGCGCAGATAGGGCGCTGGAGGGTGACACCGAAGCACCACCCACCCGTCGGGGTGTAGAACAACTGAAAAACGTAGAAAACACCCCATAAATGGAGCACAACTAGTTTACATACGGGCGAGAATTGCGCGCCAGCAAGGGTCGTCATCTGGATGGAATTAGGGCCTGGATCCCAACCCCCCGCTTCCAGCCGAGAGCATTGTAATTAAAGGGGCCCTTTGCAGACCCAACGAAGAGGGACTGTCAGCGCCGAGGGCACTCGTGTGTGGCACTTTTTCGTACTTGTCGGCTTTCTGGAGCAAAAACCTGGTGCTCCCCAGAAGTCATCGGGATCAGGATTGCCATCCGTGACCTGCACCATACCGCCCAAATTCCGGCGGTGCCGCCCGACGTGTCCCGAGGCGGCCCTCTCCACGGGGGCCCCATTGGCACTAATAAACCTCCGCTCTGCGGAAGAAGCACGATGATGAAGTGGCTGCTCGCTCCGGAGGACGACTTTATTTGTTTTACGGCGAAAGTTGCTTCTTTCTTCAATTTCGGGGGCCACATAGCCATCCTGGCACTCTGGATGAAATTAGATGGGTGGCGACGACGACGACGATCCTGTCGACGGTGGCGGCGGCGGCACGGGAGCACAAGGTTAGTTGCAAATTACGGTTATGGGGATGGAGCCCCAGGGAGCCCCACATTTGGAAATACATGCCAAACGGATTGTTATTGCTCATCTTACAGGCCACAAACCAGCCCCCGGAAGGGGCTCATCAAAACTTACTCAGGAAGTAGTCCCAAAGTAATTTAATGGAAATGTTTCGGTGTTTGTTTTAATAAAAACGAAAAGTCTGGGCGTAGGTAGTTGCCCCGGACCGCCTCCTCGAAGGACCTCGAGAGCACTAGGTGAAATTTAAGGGGACTTCTTTCGTACTTTTGTCGTTAAACGAACATCCCCACATTCCTCCTACAGGAGGACTATTTCATATAATTTCCTTAGAATTTCATTGGAAGGAAAGTGATTTTGAACGACAGCTGCTTGCAACTCAGAAATCAGAATTTTCAACAATTTTCTGGACTCGATGCAGTCTAAGAACTTTGCTGCGGTCTCGCCATCTAAAATGCCACTAAAACGTGGCACTAAAAATCTTATTGGTGGGTAACGAAGCCCGAAAAGTCTTAATAAACGAATAATAACCCCTGGGGGCTTTACTACACCCTAAAAATAATGATAGCATAATATTGCTAGAATTCCAGAATTTTCTACCCTGTGTCCAAGGGAACACGCATAGCCGAGAACCCTGGAGGCATTAAATCGTGCCGGGTTACGCTGTTTTCGCCGCCCACACGTACGGGTGCCCGCCCGTAGGTAGGTTTTATTAATAATTAAGTTATTACGTTTGGTCATCTGCGCTGCGGCCCAAAATCCTTCAAGCTCCACGTAAATTGGTTTTCATAACATTCCAGAAAATCTCTCCCTTGAAACATTCCCTCCACATTATATGTATGTGGGAAGTTGAGTTATGTAATATATCATTGTTAATCAAGTGCAAAAAATTAATGCCAAAAATGATACAAAAGATCCATTACATTAGCTAACTTAAGAAATTTTCTGACTTGTGATTTGCTTTTTATATGCTTAGAGATAAAAATAGAACTTTGTAGCTAATTAACAGACGTGGGTTGTCTTCTAATTAAACAATTTAAAAAATGCTTAATTAGTTGCACAAGAAGAATGACATTATAAAATTAAATTAATCACTAATTATAATAGCTTATTTTTAAATTTTAGCGTTTATATCGAAATTTATGAGTACACATATCTAAGTATTAAAGTCGAAAAGTTCACTAGTTATGCTTTTAGTAACGTATGAATTAAAATAACCTTTTGATTTAACGAGAATCCTAAACCTAAATCTAAAATAACACTAAAAGGGTCTGTGACGATTTATTGACGAATGTCGATTTTGAAATTTCGTGGTATTTTAAGAACCCGAATTCTTTAATTTTTTCACTAACTAACAATGATTTGTTTGTCACAAGTTACTAACTCAGCACCTATTTAAATCCAATAATATCCAAGTTCTTTAATAAGGTTTTCTCGTTCCTTTGTCCCTTTCAGGAAAGGTTTCCAACTCACACAATTTTTCCTACTGCATAGGTTTTCTAAAGAAATTCAATCAACGTAAAATGACAAATTGCTTGAAATATGTTTGCTTATCGTAAGTTGCATATTGTGTAGAAAAAGTAACAACCGCAAAAACCCTTCAATTTTTCGATGTAAGTCTTGAAATGTGAATTGCGCATTTTTATCGTATATCTCCACGCTTCGTTGTCGGCAGTTAGCATGTCGGTTTAACTGACATTAAAAACTCTAAAAACGATGGAAAATAAGGGCGAAGGTGTCACACTCGTGTGCCGCTAAAACGGCCGAATCGCACCGGCCATTACATTTGATTTACCCTGCAATTACAGCGAAAGCGCAGTGTCGCCCTTAATGACATAATTTTCGCTAACAATGGCAAGCTGCAATAAATAACGCGCCAGTTACAGAGGAGTTGTGGAATTTTAATTTTTCGCGCCCTTTTTACCTTGTTAAGGGTGGAAAGAATTTTTGCATAAAATTGCTTCAATTTTCGACGTCACCCTGCTGCACTAAACACAAAGCACCGGGAGGAGCCCGGGCATAAAATAGCTAGGGTCGGTCATAGTTCAATGTTCAGTTCAGTGACGTGACGCGATCCAATTTCGCGCCGGCGACGTAATCACCTCCTCTGGAGCTAGCTAGCGCCTGTATCCCGGCTTGGAGTGCTCATTAACCAGGAATACGGGCAAGTTCCAACTAATTTGAGGAGAGCCCCAAGGCGAAATATTCAAATTTCGCCCGTTTTACGATAGGTGTGCAGGCTCCAACGAGACCAGGGAGCCCGAAGGCAACCGGTGGTATAAAAATTTTTTAGTATTCCATTCGGTGCTCCGCCGCCGAGCCATAGACTTATATTCGCGGAAAATACGCGAGAAGTCTAAAGGTCTTCGGGTGCGGGGAGCGCGGATCCGGGACCGGGATGGTGTCATAAATTATCCCCGAAATTACACGAGTTTTATGTTAATTACACGTAAATGCTAAGGAGAGACGCTAATGTACTCGACTACCTCTATGGCGAGGGCGCGGATGAGCAAAAGAATATAAAGGCGGCATTAATGAAAACTTTCGCCGAAATACCGTTAACCTAGAAAGGGTTGAATAGGGCTACCAAGACGGTTGCGGAGCGGATCTCGTAGACACGGGAATTGCGAGTCCCAAAAATGGGCTTCCAGCACCAGAAGTTTCCACCGGTGGTAACTAACTTTGGTGCTGTACTCAAAATGGGAATTTTCTCGTATATAGCGCGACGGGAGTGGGTAAAGTGCGGTCTATCCGGGAGCGGACTGGGGCTTCCTCTGGGAAGAACACTTTCATTGCGGTACACAAAGCCAGCTGAAGTAGATTCTCTCCGGGCGAAACGAAAGTTATTTTGATTTTCTTGAAAAATAATTAAGAAGTGATGATGAAAGTGAACATCGGGGAGTTTGCCCTTCAGGGTTCGCTGCTTGAGTGCAAATAATAATAAAATAGAAGGAGGCACCTGTCACGATTAAATCGCCTACGGGCAAATCAAATTTCTGTGCACTGAGGTGAGGAGGCACCTCCCGAGGGCCCGGCGTTGAATATTTGGTTGCTATGGTCGTCCGGGAGATAAAATAGAAATTGTTCAGATCCCTTAATTAATTAGAGATGGATTTCGTAAAACAGGCAAAGCCTTTTAATTTGAAGGTGCTCTAGCTAAATTCCATTAGGAGAGGTGGCTTATCGTCAGATTTTCCTTTCGGGGAAAGTCACCTTGAAAACCCTTACTTAGTAGCTATTAGCAAAAGGTATGGGGTCCTGTAAGCTCCGTACAATAAATTTTGTAAAATACAAAGCCGGCACACTTTCAGAGGGTTCGCTTTACAACACGTGGGAATTTTAATCCGAAATGACATTCTATACCTCGTAGATGTGGCCTATACTCCACAATACCTAGCCATTGTACACCTTTTCGTTCTTTCATTAACCGGAACGTATTTTATTTATTGTAAGCGAGCAGGGGTTCAATCTTTGATAAAAAAAATCCTTCTTAATTCCCTTCTCCTGGAGGGTTATTTTGAGAATATAAAAAACAAATCATTATACTTGTTGAAATTGCCGCATTAAAAAATAAGTGAAGTGTATATGTCAGTACTTCGTTAATCGGTCTGAACCATATCACATTAAAACTAAAATTGTTTTATAATTACAACTTAAGTCGAATTTTGGTGGCGCATGCACAAATATTGAATACTAAAAGTAATTAAAATTATGAAAAGTAGATCAAGCTCATTAAATTAAATGGAGTAATTATAAACATAAACAGTTTTATTTCGATTATATTGGATTTTTCTCAGTCTGACATAAATATTGGCAAAGATAAATAAATAAATAAATAAATTGCGTTTATTTTTTTCCCATGAATTAATATGTATAAAGCTTAAAAAGGAATTTTGCAATGGAAATGACCTATTAAAAATACTGTTCAGCTTCGTATTCTTGCTTTGTAAATATAATTAAAATTGGTATCGAAATCATTATGTGTTTAACTCTGATATAATTCCAGGAATTAATTTGGGCTGCTTGAATCTGATCCACATATGGACATGATATGTTTGTACCTATATGTATATAAAGAAAACAAAAATGAAATAATTTTAATTAGGTACTATGAATTCGATTTCGTGGTAAGTAAACTTTTAGAAATGTAGGGGAAACATAGTCTGTTTATTTTATTTTTAAAGCAACGAAACTAACTAAACTTATATAGTACCCTATTCAATTCTGGTCAAACTTTCTGTTAGTTTCTTGTGTAAGATATTGAGCTCGATTCCTCATAAAACCGTCGTGACTTCGCGACTTTCGCTGGAAATTCATTTCATAGAGCCAAGACAGTCTCCCATATTTTTATTACTTGCATTGACAATGGCGTCATTCTGCACACTTCGCTCGAAATGTGGCCAAGGACGACGGAAGCGACAGTTTCAATTAGAAAGGATGCGCCTTATCGATGGGGCGGATTAACGATTCAGAACAGATCCCTGTAGCGAAAATAAGTAGAAGGGTGTCACGGGCGATATTCTATTCGGTCAGAGGGGTGGCAAAATTAATTTTCTTCAGTGCTTTCGCCCAACACTTCATATTGCAGTTTGGATCATTGTCGGGGAGCAGGACTAAAAAAACGGGTGCATCCGATCGTCTTACAGGGGCGGCTTTGTTTCGCAACCCTTGAACATTTGTTCAAAGCCACCCGCACCCACATCCCGGAATCCATGCAGCCTTGATGGCGCGCCTTTTGTCGCCCGGGAGCAGCGCAATTTTCCTCGTCGTTCGAGCGCTCAACAAATCCCGGTGTAATGAATGGGTGTTGTATACTGCTAATAAAAGCGCTTACAAAAAGGAGCCTCCCCGAGATGGGGGTGGTCGTTTTTCTTCTTCTCACTCGATTTGAAAGCTTTTCAATTTTCTTTAATTAAATTTTTATTGGCACAGCATTGCCAGGTAGACGCTCGCTGTCGTAGCGAGTCCCCCCTAGAATCAGTTCCAATCCTGTTCGCAGGACGAAATCTGAATTGCTTCGATCACCCTCGCTTCAACTAGATTCCCGGAGCACTTGCCTCTGTGTGTAAACACTTCGACCAGGATCCTCCGGATCTTTCATTTCTTAGCGCGCTTCTTTTCGTAATTGATAAAAAGCAAGTAAGAACAAGTTGCGCCACCAGAGACTCTGTCGACCGAGCCGCCTCCGCAGCTGAAGACTCGGCGGGGGTGGGGGTGGGGGTGGGGGTGGGGGTGGGGGTGGGCGCAGGGCCGCAGCTCCGGCAAAGAGCATCTTTACCTTCTTTCTTCGAATGCACGACAGATTAAGGGAGGAAACACCGTTATCTGCTTGACTAATGAAGTGCTTAAGCTCTAGATGCTGGAATTTAATAAAATCACGTCTTCAAGGAATTTCAGAACGAAGTGGGGGTTCGTTGTTTTTTCATTCTCGGTCTTCTTTTCCACCGGATTAGTTCGCGCTCGTGCCGGAAGATGCCGCAAAACCACCCGCCACCAGCCGGCCCGAGCAGATCTGGATAAGTTTAATCCTTGGATGAAGTCCCATAAAATCCTAAAACTTATTACAATTCGAGACTTCGCCGCAGGGCTAGCAAATAATTAGAGCCTAATTAATTCGAGGTAAACGTTACCTCCGGTCGCGTTGCTTAAAAAGAGGAAAGTCGGATTTTTCGGATTTTTGGTGGTCTTGCGTTGGACCCGCTATTGTATTATTTTGTATGGCTGTCCTGGTGGCTGAAGCTCAGCTACTTTTGCGAAAAATCCTTTCAAGAGGAAGTTTTCTCGAAATGTTTTCAGATCATTTGATAGACATCGGTCTTCAGTGGCTGAACGGATCTGAGTGCTCTTGAGACGTGAGGAGCACCTGAAAGGGTTCAAGTGTAAAAGTTTTCCATTCAATGTTTGACTTTCAACGTAGTAAAGGTTCGTGTTTGGCCTTCAGTGCACCTCGAGTTTGAGCAATTGAGCGAGTATTCATTGCATTCAAAAAAAAGTTTCTAGGTTTATATTGACTGTATTCTGAGGTGCGTTTTACATTTTATACTTCGATTACAATTGATAGACGTCTTATCAACTTTGAAAATTGCACGAATCCAATAGATCAAAATTTGATATTTTAAATAAATATTTCCCTCTGCTATAGAATTCAATTCGTATAGTTGAATTGATTTATCGACTGCAGAAACTTAGTTCTTCCGAACAGGAATAGTTGTTTAATCTCAAGAATTTTATTACTAGAATCAGGACTAAATCTGCGATGCACACTTGTTTTTAAATTCTTACTCTGTTTTGGTTTTTACCTTTCTAAATCCATTTCATCTTTCGTGATTTATTTCATTGTTTTTCAATTTCTCAAAATGTTTCCACAAAATGCGACACGCTGCGACAAATTGCGGATAATTTGCGCGCAGATACGTTCATCACTTATGTTGCGACAGGGCCCCGGGGGTGGTTTATGTTCCCTGAAATGGTCGGGTATTAGCTAGAACAACTTTCCAGGACTGGCAGCATCAGCGAGGTAAGACCAAATTACACTTTATTCCCTATTTCAATCAATTTTATCAGCCATTTATTACGAACTAGATGCCAGGGGCGGGACAAAATACAAAAATAAGGAAGACAAAAACCTAGTTCCCATATATAACGAGCGAATGTCCTTCATCAGACGGGAGCGCGTAGGCAGCAGAGATAAACACAATCAAACATTTAAGTTAATCCCGAAAATGGGTCGATATATCCTTTCGAAATATGGTCTATAGCGTTTGCCCGACAGTAAATCAATAGTAACCCCAAAAAAAGTGGCGCTCAGATGGACGAGGGCTCCGCAGTCCAACTGCGATAAAAAACATGTCCTGGAAGAGGGAAGTGTGTGCGAACGCCACTCTTAACGCCATGATCTTCCGTCCAGAGTCCATCCATGGGGCCAATGAAAAAGAAATAAAATAAATCCGACGGAAAATTATATTAGAGGCGGATAGTAAAGGATGACCACAGCGCCAGGGACACGGAGGAAATGTGACAATTTATGGCGCCCGATAAAAATGAAATTACAATCAAGAAAGACCGACCCGCGCGCCGGGCCGGAGTGGGTCCAGGACGGCATCCCAGGTCCCAGCATCCCGGCCGGGATAACGCTGTCCTAATTTATCTCTCATTGAGCTGATTAACTGTGCCATTGGGGCACTTTCCCTTAGGGTGCTGTGTCAAGCTGTGTCTTCATGTCCTCTACCCCAAGCCGGGGCCCTCTGCGGGCCTCCTAAGTGTCGTGCAGGATAAATGTGCGTAAACGTCCTGGCCATTTGCAGGTTTTCCTCCCCCGTTTTTCTCGGATACCAGTTAAACACTCGCCCCGTCATCATCATGAACATCATCATTGATTCCATTTATTGCACCGGCGGGAAAAGCCGATTGGGAAAGGCTCAGGGGATTTTGAGGTTCACCTGTGGGTTCAGGGAGCAGCCGGAGGTCCATTTTTATCGGATGAACTTGCTCCTCTGGTCGCAAGGCGACGAGGGCGACTATTTCTGGAAACAGGAATTCGATTTTCCCCCCTTTTTTTTACCTGTAATTCGTGTTCAGTTGGACGTCCCGGATGGCAACATTTTCAAATTTAGATGTCTCTCGCGACCAGTAGTACGTGAAGTCGCCACCGGAGTGTTGCTCGGCGAATCTGCATCTTAGTGTGACGTCCTCGCCTTCTCGTGTATCGAGGGATTCGTTCGCGTTTGATGTAGAGAAGATCACTACAACTGAAATGAGAGTAAAAAACGTTCACTTTTAGTATTAGTGAGAAAAAAGATTATATTAATTTAGAATTTATTGATCGTTAGATCATTTGTTAATAAAATACTATTTATTTTTTTCTATACAAAAAGCATACATAATACATTGATAAGGGGTTTATCTTATTATTTCATAAGGTCACATACTGGGTTTAGAGCAGAAAGTAAGTCACTACAACTATTCCATTAGAATTATGCAAAAAGACAAAAAAAATAACAATTCTCACACCCCAATTCACATAAATTCAACTGAAACGACTATGCAGCAATTTTTGGCCCGAACTTCACTCAAGACCTAGATACTCTCTCCAACTAAATTATAAGCATGGGTAGCCGAGCGAAAAATGAAAGACCCTTGAGTGCGCCCTGCAACTTGCGAAATAACTGCAAGATGAAATTCATCATCAACAAGTGTCTCCAGAATTGCGGCTCCTTAAAAAGGAAAAATCTTACCGAAGAACAAAAGTTTCCCCGGGTAAGCTGGATCCGCTCGGCCCACCACCCCCACGGGACGCAGCCACCTGTTTAGATTTATGTGCTGCCATCAAGAATTCATGCGCCCTCAAAATTCCTTCATAAATTCATTGGAAAGTTCAAGTGGCGGGGGTGGGATGCCGCAGCACTGAAATTAATGATCCTATTTTCTAGACCCCCGGAGAGCACTTCTTGTATCATTATAGCCTGCAATATACATCAGCGATTTCCTTCCCGCCTTCTATCAGCGGAGGCGGATTTGGTACTTTATTGGGCGCTTCCTGGGCCCCGACTTACCTCTTTAGTTGACTTCTTGTGACGAAGTATCGGAAGCGTTCGAATTCATTTTTTAAAAGAAAAGTTGAATTCTCGCTTGAAACATTTTCAAAGCTCTGCGGGACTGTCCTGCAAATAGAGCAGAGCCCCGGGCCAAGCGAAAAGAGGCTGTCGGAGCGGAGTAATAAGGGGAAAATAAAATAAGAAATGTATTCAGGCCCCACTTCCGCATATATCATTAGGAGGACTTCAATAAATTTTTGGAAATTCAGAAACAAAGCCCCCAAGCAGCTGGGGCGAGCCACTGGAGGCGCACGGGGCGGGATGACGGATGCCGTCCCCAATGCTTCCCGGTGCTAAACTTCAAAAATCCCAACAGACGCGAAAAGCGTGAAATTCGCTTCAAACATTTCTTCCTTGGCAGCTCCAGGTCGAATTCAAATGCTCCTCTTCCTGGAGCTCCAAGTTACATCCATAAATGTCGGACGAGAGTAGAGCAGGATGCAGCAGGAAAGTCAGGAGACAACCTAAGCCCCGGCTGCAAGCACAACCAGATCCGGGTAAAAAGTGGGTAAAAAAGGGCTCCAGAAAGGCGAAGGATTCCCTCCGTTTTTTCCTCCATTCCGCCACCGAACCCAGCTCCGGGGAGTCATTTTTATTATTTCGAGCTCCGAGAAGGAAATTTTTCTTTATGTTTCTTTATGCAGCCAACATATTATGCTCCGGCGGTGAAACCGATCCGGGCGAGGGTTTTGATTTTGCATGCATACATCGCAGGACAACTTTTCTGCGGCCTTTCTTGCCGCTCCGCAACGGAGTGCAGAATGCAGATAAACTCCCCGAAAGACAGTCGTCGCAAGTGCAGACAGTCGGAGCAGGGGCTCCATTTGTCGGTGGGGCTCCGTGGGGCTCCTTGGGGCCCGCGGCGCGCGAGCACTTTCGATGCACGGACTACCGCGCAAAGATGAAGTCGGGCTTATGATAAGACATCCCGCGACATCTCCAACAACGGAATCAGGCGGGGGCTTAATAAAGATGTAAAATATGCGAGATGAGCGGACGACGTGAAATTTTCAGCCTGTGACTGTGGCTGCCGAGCAAATTTCCTTTCAGGCCCGGAATTTATTCGCCGAACTGCACTGGCAGTCCTTCGATTACAGATGTATCCGATGCGGCTGGAGTAGTTTATGGGGCGGTCACGACTCCTCCGGGGGACATTTTTCATGCTACGAGGACCCACGGAAAATAGGGCGTCCGTCCGTGAACTTTATTTCCATAGAATGAATTTTCGATGAATGGCCCCGCAATATGTTCCCGATTGTGCAGCGGTCGGCGGAGTCTTATCTCCGGACTGGCGACAGCCAATAGTAAGTTTTATGCCGGCTGTAGAAGAGTTTAGTACACAAGGGATCAAGTCCTAATATCATACTTTATCCAGCTTTATGCAGAAATTCTATGGACCAAAAGTGATAAGATTCAGTTAAAAATTTTAGGATTCGTCTGAATTCAAATGGTAACAGTTACAAGCGTAAAAGACAGACTGCAATCGATAAAAGAGGGAAGTTTACGAGAAACACATTTCAATAATGTTACCCAAAGGCCAAAAGATCACATTCGAAAGCACCTCTTCTACTAAATTAAAATTTGAGAATATCGCTAGCAACGAACAAGCTTTCGGATTGCCTATTCTTTATATATTTTTTAACTTGTGAGTTACATAAATAAATAAATAAAAAATATCTGCGTTCCTACAATAACTATTTATGATTTCAATGACGTAAAAGGAAAGTTACGAATCTTGGAGCAATAAAGCACACTTGATAAGGTCCTGTAAACAATAAAATGTGATTCAACACTCTCAAAATCAATCTCAGTTTTCATTGAAACTGATGCCAGTGAGCCTTTATTCGGTACTCATGCAGTACACATCGCTCAATTCCAGAATTATTGGGTAAAGCACCTGTAATCGCAGCCACATTTTGTCAGCCCCTTTGAGTATGGCAGTTTGTGCATGACCACCGAATCAAATGTCTTCTCGTAATCTGCAAATATTGATATTGGAGATTTGGATTATTCCACGCGTTTCTCAATTAACTCAAATTTCACCCGCTGGGGGGAGGTTGTTGTAACTTGCAAGTCACACCACCGCCTCAAGTAAGGGCTCCTACGGAGCTACGAACCCGATCCGGGTATAACAAAGCAATAAGTTTCCTCAGCAATCAGTCGATGTCTTAAGTGACAATCATTTGGTTCGAGTGCCCAGAAGCATATCGATTGCAAAGTCATCCCGGCGGCCTGGGGAGGGGTATCCCACTGGAGAGCCATTTGCCAGCCGGCCTAGATAGCCCTTTGTTTTGCCGGCCCGCCCTCCCCCGCCCTGCTTACGTATTACTTGTCATTCTGCTCATTTGCTCGGTTTGCTTAGTAAATTTGCTTGTCCAACAGCTAATTAATTAGACTAAGGCAACCATATCAAATCAACGTTAAAACTGACTCTCACTGGAAAGTTCATTTGAAAATCAACAGACCAACTTAAAGGCGGGTGTGTGGGTGAGTGTGGTTTGTCCCGGATCAGATACCCGATTCTGTGGGTGTGTGTGATGCTGCGTGTGGATCATCCCGGCGTATCCGGGAGCGGTGGGATGGCCCAGGAGCTGTTTGGGATGTAATAGCGCTGCATGAATTATTGTTAGCGCTTCTGTTTGCTCCGCTTAAAGCGAAAATTATGTTGGCGGATTTCATTAAGAATTAGTCAAGTGCTCGCAGGAGACGCATTAATTACATTAAAAATGTGTTGCGACCGAACAGAACTCCAATGTACGTCTGAATGAGCAAATAACCTTAATTCAGTTGGAGTTGTATACAACGGGCGAGGATGAAGTCTTGGCCAACTTGTTGGATAGTTTCGGGCTCTCCCTCAGTTTTAGGAAATAGGGCTCAAAGTCGGCTTAAGGCTCCAATAAGCAATTTGCTGAAGAGACTAAAGAGACCCCCTGATGGGGAAGGAGTCAGCAATTCGATTCGGAGTTTATGAAAAGCAAAACTACTCACAAAGCGTAAACCCCAATTTGGAGAAAACTTTCTTATAAATAAAACATATTCGCCAAAGAAAGCAGCCGAAACCCCTGACAAACTTGTATCCTCTGCTAATTGCCTGGCCCCAAAGGGGATCACCCGACGACGACGAAGACGGGCAAGGATTCTGTCGTCCTTTTTGTGTACAAAAACTATTTGAGGACCTCTGAGACTGAGGCGGAAAGAAACAAAAGAGGATCCGTGCCACAAAGACGGCCCCGGAAAGATGTTTCAGACCAAAATAAGAGAACCAAAAAAACTTAAACAAAAATAACAAAAACTATGCTAAATATTTTGTTATTCAATTTCCCCCCAGAAAGTCCTAAATATAATTTCCAGGACGTCCCAGTTTGCAGCTTTTACTTTTCGCCCCAGTTTGTCCGATTGTTGGCCAATACTCCCGCAGAGAGGGTGCGGGTCGGATGCCGCGCTATCGCCCGCTGTGTTGAGATAAATTTGCGTTAACCCGTTTTGTGTTCTGCTCAAGATCTCCATCTCTTCTTCTTCGAAGGATTATAAAGTCGAAACTTTTGCAGCGGAGACCGAAGCTGTAAAAAAGTTTTGTTCCAGAAGTTAGGACCAGTCCCGATTACATCATCGTGTTCAGATAAGGTTGGCAACTATGAAACTGCTGTAATTATCAGTTCGGGCCCGTCCAGCCCATTATTCAATCCCGACACCCGTCGGACCCCCCACCGAAGGGTTCTGGAGGTTCCGGGAACAGAACTCACCCCAAAGTCGTTTGTTACGATTCAAAAGTTTTCCTAGAGATAGAACTGCTTTAATTCCTGCAGTTGCAGCTTGCGGGGAATAGGAACCTTTTACCGGACCTTCTCGTCCACGAAAGGGTATCTTTTTTCACTTTTTTTCCATCCCTCGTAATTATGCGAAAAGTAACGACTCCAATTGGAGTCATCAGATAATGCAGCAATCGCTGCCGGGTGATGTAAATTATCACGAAAGCCGGGTTCAAGGCTCCATCTGGCACGGGGCCCCTCTCCTGATTCCATGTCAGGAATCAGGCAATGTCACTTTGTTGCCGACTGACGCCCGCAGGGTGCCTCTCCCCAGCCGTCAACTGAAATTTATGTTGGGACCCAGCTTGGTGGCCTCATCGCGGTCATTCATTGGTCGCTGGTCGTATTCATGACCTCCCTCCCCTTCACCCTGAATACTTTATCTCTTGGAAACTCATTGGTCCAGCAGCTGTTCGGCCCATTACTGGGACAGAAGGAATTCCCGAACTTGCCCTAATCCGTTGGCTTTAAGGAATTCCCTTTATCTGCGTCTTCGGTCGTCTTGAGGCCATCTCAAGGGCTCATTGTTTCGAATTTGGCTTGAACCCAGCCCACTTTCACCCACCGCACGAGTCAGCCATTCGTCACGACTCACGAGCGCGTCTAAGAGCATCAGTGGCGATAATCGGTCAGCGGCCAGTGGCGTCTTGCCTTCTTCTTGAGTCGCTTTCTTCCTAATGAGATGCGGATGCTGGCCGAAGTGGGACCGACCGTTGATTGCTGCGATGCTCGACCATCTGACTCGAGATGTGATTTCTTTTGTGAGTCAATCTTTAATTGACTCGATAAAAGAATCCGCGGCTAGCCAGCGAAACCACATGACTCCGTCCGCCTTAGACCCCTCGGAATCGAGTTAATTGTGTCAACGTAATAAGACGCGATCTATGCTGCTTTGTGACTGGGTCGCTTCTTTTCAGCCGCGAATTTGCTCCAAAGAAACGCTTCAGCCCTCAAAGGAGATAAACTCCGTCGGGAGGTGCAGAAATGATTCGGAACGTTTGCGTTTGAATTATTAAGGCGGGTGACTTTCTTATAGAACGCCGCCGCCCGTGATGGATTGTAATACCTCGCAAGAGTCGCTTTTCCCGTATTTCTCCTTCTACGAAACCTATTCACTCAGCTGCTTTTTATGGAAACAATAAAAAAAAGGCCCCGAGAACACAACGGCAGCAGCGCGCTGCGTAAAAATGTTTGCGGAACTCCTCCTATGGGAAGCCTCAGGTTTATTTCGAAGACGCTGAATTGATACAAAAGTGTATGAAAGGCGGGGGTGTTGTACACCCTCCCGCCCACCCCCGAAGCAACCAAGAGTGCCAGGCAAAGATGTGAATGATCTCGAATGCGAACAGCTTCGAGAAGGCATTGATACCAAGATTTTCCAGTATGTGATGAGACTTAAGGCGGTCGTGCAGCTGAAGTGCTTCAGCGGATTTCGCAAATTCTCAGTTGTTACGATGAATTGTCACCAAGTCGTGACGCGTGACTGATATATCCTCGGCTGATGGTTTTCGGGAGGTATAAATGCCGCCCCCACCCATCAGGGGATTGCTCAGCAGAAACAGAATTTTGCATAATTTCCGCCCACAATTCGCGCAAATTTTTGGAAATTTCTCTGAAACTGAAATTTCTGGTGTAGTTAAATTGGAGGTCAACCTCGTTTGAGATCATGATACAAGCGTTGCTTCATGAATACAAACTGCCTTCTGATTTGGTACTGATTTTCTTGGGGTGGGATTATCAAAATAAGCGGGATTTCAAACTTTTGTTATTCGCTTTATTTGAAGTCTTAACAGTTTTGCGGAAATAGAAAATTAAGGGGAATTTGTTTTATAGTATAATATTTTTTGTAGAAATCAAATTTTTTCTTTTCATTTTTACATAGGAAATAAATCGAATTACTTCTAAAAATAGGACAGTTCGACCACTCAAAGCTGCTATAACAACTTTATATCAGTTTTCTTCGAAATTGTTTTTCTTGTGCTATAGTTAATAAAAATCTGTTTGATTTTTTGCTTTCACATTATCCGTTTCCGAGAAATTATTTGCGCCAGCCAACTACCAAATTTTCTTAGGTAACGAAATACATATAAAACTGTATAATAAAAAATCTTTGAACGTATTTTTTCTAGCGTTAAGTGTATGTTACTTTCATTATTTCCATTTATAGCCAATTGTGAAATTCAGCTCCGAATATGTTTTCATTCGATGTTTGCTATCAAAATTGCTCAATTCTGAATTGACCACGCGATCGTAGAGCTAAAAAAAAAGAAAGAGAATCAGGACTGACCTGAAACATATGTTCTTTAAGAGTTTTTCTGATCATGTACAGGTTCCAGGAATTGCTTTTTTGCATCCTTTTAACGTCCATTCCTTACACATTCTCACCTTAGTAAAAAAAAGAAAAACTTATTACTAGAGAACATTCTGCTCTGCTGTTGCAGCACATTTCCGTACACCTTCCGGGGGTCGTAACTACAATGCTACCACTTTCTCTGATTAACCCATAAAATTCAGAGGGTGTGCTTCTAGAGGAAAGTTAATGCAAATTTCTCCATCTGAAAATGTCGATGGAGTTATCAGCTAAAATCCCCCGCAGCTTCAGCAGGGCGATCGTTAGCAGCAGCTCCTTCGGGGCGCGCCCCACCGATGAAAAGTACCCAAAATGTGTTAAAAGTGCATCTGCACGGGGCGGCCCTCTTTGCGGAAACATCCCTTAGCCGCGTTATAAATGCAAACGCGGCAATAATTCCGCTTGTTCATTCCGCTAATAAAAGCAAACTGTTGCCGGCGGTGCAGCGCCGCGCCAACGTCCATCGAGTGCAGACCAGCGAATTTCGCTAAATTTCGCAACTGCCAGCTTATTTCCATTTGTCTGTGCAACTGCAGAGGTCCTGTTTTGCCGCTGCAACTGCAATTGAGTGGGACCTTTTCCCTGTTTCGCCGGGGCGCCCGACGTCGCCTCCCGCCCCGCCCCGCCCCGCCCCAGCTTCTTTTGCAGCCCTTTCGAGGAATTTCTCAGGCTGTAGAAGTCCGCACGTGAGTTGGATGCGAAAACAGGACAGGCCCAGGCGTCCCGATATGAATGCACTTCTTCGCCGGGTTCCTCGAAACATGTCTGAATTAATATTCCATAAAGCAAGCGTTAGCACCGAGTTGAAGATATACGAAGAGAAGATGCGCCCGAAGACGAAGACCCGTCGGGCGGCAAGTGATATTAAGAAACTCCCGGGGAGCATGCGATGAATTTTTTATTTCACTCCAGTTGCCCGCCACCACTGCCCTCTGTCCAGGAAGATGGGCCTCGGCGGCCACTGGCCGCTGCATGCGAAACAAAAATGCTCCTGTTCTGTTGTTCTCAAAAATCGCAATAAAGCGATGTTACACAAAATCCTCACGTAATTGTTCCGTGAGAACTTTTTGAAATGCGCGGAAGCATCGTTCGGCGAAAAACAGTTTGAGTCGCATAGGTAGTTAGAACAGCTGGCGGAGTAAGACGGCCGTTTTTACCTGGATCCGGCTCACTTAGCGGTGGAAGAACAATGGCACAATGACGGCAAAACGACCGCCGAGATAATTGCAGCAGCGGGACCGCCGAGGTCTATTTCCGCCAAGAGCCCACGGAGCCATCTGCACCGCCCCAGCATCCAGAATCCAGATTCAGCCACTTAGCGGCCGGGCACAACGAGCCGCCGACTCCCCGGCACGCGCAGCATTTCCTTTCTTCCAACGCTTTTTGTTGTTAACAATTTTTTCCCTCATTTTTGTGTTATTATTTTTGCGTTTTGCAGGAAGTCGCCGGGAGCCGGGCATCAAATGTGGGAAAGTGCTCCCGGGCGCATGCATGACGGGGCCGCAATGAGCAGCGGCTCAAAAGACACACTCCGAAAGGCGGCTCAAGTCGAGGCGAACCGCACAAACAGAAGCGCACCCACCCACCCACCCACTAACCACCCACAATCGAGCACCCACCATTGAAAAAAAAATGTCCTTTTTACTTTCATCTCGTTCCCAATGTGCAATAACAGGAGTTGTGCTTTATCACTTGAAAACCCGCTCCCCCGCACGCCGCCGACTCCTTCTTGTTCACCTGAGATTTTTTCCGGGAACGGACGATTCCTCGGGATATTTAAGCTTCTGCAGCGATTTCGCCCGTTTTCCAGGCACCAGGAGCCGAGGGGGATCTTGTTTTAAGACACAAAGGCGAATCAAAGTGCCGCTGGGAGCGCCATGTCGAACAAAATGCAATGATTAAAACAGCAGTTCATTGTGCGCCCGGGAGTGCGAGAAAGAAGTGCTCCAGCTCCGGAAAACTAAATTGTTCTAATTCCAGCCTTTCTCTCCTAATGGACAGACTCGCCGATTTCCCGAGGCGAATTGGTCTTCTTGAGATGGCAGATATAAAATTGGAAATCGTTTGTTAGCATTACTCAATTCAGCTTAACAAAAGCGTGGTATTAATGAATTGCGCAATCGGCTTCAAAAACTTCCCCTTATTCGAAAATTTGATTAAAAAGTCCTCAGATCAGTTCAGCAATTGATTTTCTTGAGATGAATTGGTCAGTCGATTGCAGAAATCGAATTCTCGGACACATAGTAGTTACATTTGATGACACAACTGCAGCAGTATGGAATTTATGTAGATAACGATTTTATTTTCGATTTGTATAAGAGTTAGCTATCAGAAAAAGTTTAGAAAAGACCAGAGTCTTGATAGTTGGGCGTAACTTTTAAATTTCTTTGTATACAATTTTTGTCTCTGTAGCAATATTTGCTGAACCATGAAATTAATGCATCGTCCTTCCCAATCTCCCTGTTTTCCATGATTAACAACTTCAGAAAAAGAGCGATACAATGTGAGGCAGACTTCGTTACAATGAAGGCGCGTTGGTATTGAGCCACGAGTCGTCCTCCCAACAAATTCCCGCCGCCGATACTCCTTATTTGCAAAAGTGCTGCAGACCCTCCGCATAAATGCACCCATTTAGTCTAGACTATTAAAGTGCAAAGTTTATCTCGAACTTTACCAGTTCAAAGTAAGAGCTTCTTTCCAGCATCCCGCCGCCGGGTCGGTGCTGTATCGTTGTGGCCCCGCCGCTTCATCCCCGGACCGCTCCTGCTTTTTGTCAACGTTGGAATAGCTCAAAAGAATCGACAAAGTTTTCATTAATCCCTTAAGTATTTACTGGCAATTTTAAACTTTACTACTTCGTGTTGCGCGAAAAAAAAGGAGCTTTTGAAGTGTTTTTTCATCGCTTTTATGTCATCCAGAGCTAAGTGATGGCCCTAGTGGTAGTAGCGGGGCTCCTGGATGCAGTTCGCCCCCGCGGCGTCGGCACTGGCAAGTGCAAGGCGAAAACAACCCCCTCTAGAGGTGCAATTTAATTTTCTTCCCTTTTCTGTCAAAGCTTAGCAACAATTTTTTATATTTGTTTTTTACAAGGGGCTGGAAGTAATAAATTTAAAACTCTGTTAGGAAATTAATGACTAGTAAAACGAGGGCGGTTTTTCCGTGGAATGATTAATTAATGATTCTGCTTTGGGTTTCATGAGACCTAATGGGGATAATTGGAGAAAAAAATCCTCCTTTTGCACGAAAAGTTTACAGGGAATTACAGTTTAAGTGTGGGGCTTTTAAAACTTTTCGAGGAGCAACTGCGTGCTGGGGAGTTAACAAAAAATATTAATTTTTTTAGGGGAAACCTATAGACCAAATTTTGTTTCTAAAATGAGTAGCTAGCTGTATTTAAATTTTAATGCTTCGTAATTACAACCGGAAGTTGCGTCACTTGAAGAGAGTGACCTCATTAATAACCTTCTACTAAAAGCGATAAAAACCAAGAATTATTTTTCATTTCTATGTTTAAGTAGCCTGGGAAGCCCGGACAAAAAATTTCGTTCTTAAGCCAATTTAAAAATGTATAGTTGTCGAAATAATTTTGAGACGCATGTACGAGCAGATGTCTTTCATTTTGTGCAAAAATGTTAGTTTGGTTATTTCGAGGAAAATATAAAGGTATTTTCCTCTACCAAAAAAATAATAAAAAAATAAAGCAAGATTTTCTGCAGGTATGCAATATCTTGCATATCCTGACATCCGACGAAGTTATTCATATTTTAAACAGAATTCATGTCACCTTTTTTTCACTTTTTAACACTAGCTAGACATCTGAAGAAAGCACGTTTCTTTCCTCTGTCATGACGACTAAAGAAATGCGGAAAAATTATTTTCATGGAAGACAATTTTCAGATATGATATTTTAAAGTACTTTTGGTTGAATGCTTTCGGAATTTTCTTACATGGCACAGTGGATGCTTATGCTTGCTGTTTGCTATGCTATGCTTATACTTACAGTACACCACCCAAAGGAGCTTCATAGCTGAGGACTCACCTGGAATAAAAAAGAAAAATTGTTAATATGTTAATTAACTCCTCTTATAGAAGTATATTTTCTACATACAGTACATTTACTTTTATTTATTCTTTTGCAAAGTGTTTTACATTTATTTTATCCTGGATTTCAATTAATTTAATAATCGCCGATATAATAAAACTACAAATCAAATTATTTTTAAAATTTTAAAATAAATTGATATATATTTTGCCTATCACGCTTCAAACTTTACTACTTTATCTATCGATTTTCTAAACATTTCAAAAGATAAATAAAAAAAACAAATGTAATAGTGATAATAAGTAGAAAGTAATTTAATAAGACGTCAACAAAGATTGATTTTGGGAATAGGTCTACAAATTTCTTTCAGCTCTTAAACCAATCATATCGACTTCTGCATCACTTTAGGCCTAAACACATCTCTCTTCATAATCAGAACCCACAAAAAAAATGCTTTTATACTGAAAAGGATTCAAGGCTTTACAGCTCAACAATTTCGAAACTTTGAAAGTTATTTATTTATTTTAATCTGAGATAGAGCCGCGCGTGAACTTTGCGCCACCCGAAAACCGTATTTAAAGTCAAAACAAACGAAAAGTTTTGGAAAACCGAAATCCTCAAAATTGCGAAAAAGCCAAAAACTGAAGAAAAGAGCATAAATTTTCGTCGGCTGGATATGGAAGACTAAAAAGAATTAGCAGATCCCGGAGAAAGGCAAGGATGTGATGTGCCTTCCAGAAGACTAACCCTTGTAATCATGGGAACCATTTCTGAACATGCCCGGAGCGCTTCAGAGCATGAAGTTATCTTCAGGCGGGGGATTAAGAAGGAAAATAAACTTCCCAGTAATTTCGGGGGCGCCTTAAAACTCCTTCCTGGAAAATTAGGCGTATACCTCCATATGTGAAAGAGGACGGCACATACGTGATTTAAATTAATGCCATTTTAGGTGATACCTGGCCAGGGGAGCGTGATGAGATGCGACAGGCGACAGTGGCGCTGAAAGCCTCCACAGAGCTGGAAAGGAATGATTGAGTTTACTCATGCGATGTCGATTCGGGAAAATTCCCCGAAATTGCAGTCTTTCCCGGATTTTGGACCACCTCAGCTGGTGGATAGCCGTCGATAATTTGTAAAATCTCAAATGGCTCGTCACGTAATTGTTCCCTCGGCCAGCGCGGCTGGTGGACCAGGGGAGGAAAAAATCAACCACTCTGCAGTTTACCAGATTACGAGGGCAATTGAAATTTGTGCTTACAAATATTGCAGGATCTCTAGGAGGGCTGCTGCATGCTGCATCTGTCCGGGCTGAAGCGAGATAGTCTGCAATTTATTCCCATGGAGCCGGGAGGGATCCGAGGGATCTCGTCCCGGTGTAACCCCCAATTGGAGGTAACGTAGACGACATCAGAGCCCCTGCGATTTGTCATTGCAAGTGCTCATTCTGCATTCTCAGCTACCTTTCTATTTGGAAAACACAAGATGCATCCAGAATATCCTATGGAACCCCAGGGTAGGTGCCTTTCGGCTAATCCAATTCGGTGCAGGGAATCGTTCGCTGGCTGCACCTCGTGCTTTTATTTTCCCTTTTTTTCATTCCCCTAGAATTTTTCACTCGATTTATTCTTGCGAATGAGAAATTGCCTTGGTGCAAGGCAATCTATCCGGAGCCCATTCCTCATCCGCAGATTCTCCCGGCACCCGAAAATTCATGGTACTGCATCCGCTCAAGATGGAACGACGTGCAACTGTAATCCGTGAAATCCATCAAAGTCTATTGATTTTCAGTGGCGTAGTACACTCCATTGATACAGATAAATTCCGGGAACAGGGATCGCTGGACCCCCTGCTCTGGATGGAGATGTTTGGGGCTGGGACTTCGTCTGGGTGCTGCAGATGCATTAGCCAATTTACAATTACCAGGGATACCTTCACCAGAATTACTCCCAATCCCGAGGGCTTAATAATTGCGGATATATTTCAAGCGAGCAGCGGACCGGAGAAGATATTTATCTTAGCCGCCCGAGTGCGCCACGTAGCAAAAAGGATGCGCTCCTTTTAGGAGTATTTTAATTCGATTCTCGATAGAATACTATTTACTACTACATAAACTATTAATGTCTCTAAGATGTCTTGAAAATTGTTGAAAGGTGAGAACAAGTCCGGATTTTCAAAAAATTATATTTGTTTACGTTTAAAATATTTCAAAGCTATTTTGTGAAATTAATAAAATGATTCAATGAATAGTTTATAATTATTATTTCTTTAACCAAAATTTGTTTTTATAAGCATTAAACAGTGTTATTTGACCGTGCAAATCAAAAGTTTATTTTCCATGAACGCAAAATTTTGTTCAATTTTTAGAAACAATAAAGTACTTTGATTAATATAAACTATGTATTAAACAAATTAAAAATTTTTTCTTCATTAAATTTGGATAAAGGTAAAGTTAATTAAGTAATCACTGTTTAAAAAAGAACGTAAATTCAATACGGTGGAAAAAATTTTAATATGTTGCTATAAAAATTGGTATACCTACTAATTATAAAGTTGGCGATAAAATACACTGATGTCTTTTTATTTATTATTATTTTACGATAGAATAGCCTTAAACTATATGGGTGCACTGAAGCTATACGAAAAGATGGCAGTTCCAGACCAAATTGGCGGAGCTCTTCCCGGACCAGAGTTGGCCCGGGTACGGCGGGCAGCTCCTCTTCCCGGGAGAGCAGCGCAAGGGCCATTCGATCCGGGACTCCTTTGTGGCAGCGACACTTCTAATTAAACTATTTCTACGGGCGCAGCCTTTTGTTCGCCCCTGAATGCGAGATGTGCCGTGCTCGTGCCGTGGTTCGTGATTTTTTAGAGAACCCATTCACGTGATAGTGAGGGGGTGGGCTTCCTTTGTGGGGCCCACCCCCGGAGCCCGGCTGCGGCGCAAATACTCAAGCACGGGGCCCATTCCGGGAGCATAAGTCAATAGCTTGCGTGCTACATAAACTTTGCATGGCGCGCACCGCACCGGGGGATGAATAGCGCTGGAGCTAAGTAAACAAAACCATTTGTATCGGGCGCTCCGGATTCTGCAGGAATAGATTTTTTATCTCCGCGGGAGTGGGATTTTTGCATATTCAAAGCGGATCCGCAGCAATGCCGGATTGATACAGTCGAGTGAGCCCCAAAAACGCTCCCCCCGAGTGCGCCCGGCTCCAATGATGCTGCAGGCTGGCGGTGGCAAACAAAATGAAGAGGGAATTTCGTGGGTTTCGCGGCTGCGGAATATTTACCTAATTGTGGAAAGGCATTAGATGTTTGCTTTGTTTCCCAAGATTTCTGCACCCGAAATTCGCTGCGGCTCTGTGTGGAAATAAGTGAGGAAAGCCAGCAATTTTTGCAAATGGAAGCGTTGCTAAATGCGCCGGGCGGATTTATTTTCAGCGGATTCAGCCAAAATGCTGCTTTTATTTTTGCCATTTAGTGGCAATAATGGGGTGAGATTTGCTTCGGAATGGAATCGTTACACCTCTCCTCCATTTCAGTAGTTATTGGCGACTAGAGGAAAGTTTCTTTTCAGTTCGTACATATTTTGTAACAAAAATTGATGCTAATAAAATTCTCATTACGAAATTTACGTTTTTTTAGCAAATTAGTTATATTTAAAACTTGCAACCTAAAAACCATAGATATAATAATAATAAAGCTTTTTTATAAGTATGTATATACTATATATACATACATATTTATATTTGGTTTTTTCTCAAAATCTTAAAGTAAAAATTAAAAACGGTTTATGCTTTTAAATACTTATAATTCCTAAGACGAAAATGGAAAACGTATTAAAATTAAAGCAACATAAAAAACTCCGAAAAATTATACAAAGTTGAAAAGTTGGAAATAAAAACATAAAAAAATTGTGTTTAAATATTTCTACCTTCGTGAGAAAAGTTTGATTGAATAAAGTAAGCGCTTTTATTAATTCAGAAACAGAAGTTGTAAAATTCTTAAAGTATATTTATACACCGAATAAAGTAAAACAACTTTAAAAAAGTTAATTTTAAACACTTTCCCCGCAACACCGCCTCCGCTTATAAAGTTTGAAAAAAAATTCAAAACTTCACTGCAAGCGAAGCCCATTACCTAACTAATAAAATTTAAAAAAGGAAAAATATCATATTTTTTATACGAAAAGGCTGCAGGTTGAGCTAATTACAATTTTATTCCCGAATAAAAAGAATTGTTCCCACAATGAACTTCACCATCAGCGGCTCCTCTTCGATGCATATGAATGTCCGGGGGTTGACGGGGGTTCGGGGGTTCGGGGGTTTAGGCAGTAGACAAAGTACTCAACTACACTACTGGGAGACACCATTAAAACCGCTGGAAAATGCAGGCGAATAAATTTTAGGGTAAAAATATACCAACTAAAAATTGCATTGCCGGGCCATGTGAACAAATGTAAAATATAAAAACAAAATCGGACGTGGACAGGCAAAGCGAGGAAGGGTTAAGGGGGCTCGAATAAAACCTAAAAAATCCCCAAATATACGGTGGAGCTCTAGGAGCAATCCACTCATGCAGAAAAGGCAATAATGAAACAAAGAGCTCCTGCATGAAGCAATTAATTTTGGCTGCAATCGTTTCTTTTTTTACCTTAAAAATAAAAGTCGAAGCCAAAACATTTTCGTTGGTCTTCGTTAAGGCACGCCGCCGTGCAGCCGAAAAAATCGATGGAATGGGACGGGATAATTTTAGTTAGGGGATGCGGCAGAACGGGTGATTGGGACCTAAATAGGGGCGGGGGTTGTCCGACAGAGGCCCCGCCTGTGGGGCCGTCGGTGGTGCCAGCTAATTAACTTTGCTGGAAGTGGCAATAAAACGCTGCTTTTCCTCAACGAGCCGCCGCAGTCAGGGTTTCACGCCCCCGAGGGCGACACTTCCAAAGGTTTTCCCACGTCATAAAGAAGTCAATCGGCGACACGCTGGCAAGCCCCTTTACACGACAGGGAGTAATTTTTGTTAAGTAGGACAATAACTGATTTTGGCTACGTGCCCGCTTTATGGCGGTTATTTTTTTTTACTTTTTCGCCTTTTGCTCCTTCTGACAACTCAAGATAAATCTAATCGCGAAAAATGAGAAAGCCCGCCAAACCGACCCGCCAACCACGGCGACAGAGACTTAATCCCTGAAAAGCCCATAAATTTCCGGACACAGGAGCGAACTCAGCGATGCAATAACAAAAGGAAATAAAACGCCAGTCCCAGATCCACGCGCTTTTTATTGAAAATAAATCTGGGGAACTCGTAAGCCATCAATCAAATCGAAGACAGGCCCCAAAGGGCCATCGAGAAAAAAGCTACTTCTGTAAACAATCGAAGGTTGGGGTCCCCGCCCTTCCGCGCCGGGTTTTCCGGGTTTTCCGGGTTTCCGCCCGGCTGAAGCATGCTGTAATGAATTTGCAAAATCGCGGTGGAGACATAAAATCAGCGCAAGCAAATCGACCTCTTGAAAATTTCCCAAAAAGGCGAGCAGTGGCGCGTCTTCGCCGTGTACCTTTTCAATTTGGGGGTGTTCAGAAAGTTTTCCGACGGCAATCTGTCTCATCCCCACCACCGCCCTATCAATTAAGCACATCGAGTACGTTCGCACATGGGAATTACGAGCGATCCCGGGGCCCTCCACCGCAGTCGGCTTGGCGTCCCTAATTAATTATTTAAGGTATGCGTGTAATGCCAGTGACATAAAGGGTTTCTTGGGAAATTGCTGTAAAATTCGCCACCCTGGAAAAGCAGCCCCTAGCTCTGGCACGGGGAGGGTTCTTGCTAGAATTTTTGATTTATTGCGCAATTGTATGCTGTTTCGGGCATGTTTCGGGACAGGACTTCGAGGAAGTGTTCGGAACGATGTTTTCATTCGAATGTGGGCTAATTTGTCGTTAAAACAGGGCCGCATTAGGGGCTTGTGGGAAGTGCCAGCGTGTGAATTCATAATTAATAGTTTTGGCTTAGGTTTCATTGTATATGCCCGTTTCGATTTTGCCACCTCGCGTCATCGAAGTTTTCGGGTACTGCGGTACGGTAACGACCGTACTCGAATGTTATTTAACTTCTTGTTTATGTTTGCTACCGCATTTGTGATATTTACACGAACGTTATAATATTTACTCTAACTTTCCTGAACTCGATGTCTTCAGAATGTCCTAATTTTTCATTTTGTACCTAAGAATGTGTGTATGTAAATTTTATTATTGTATTTTAAAAATCAACTCAAAATGCATTTTCAACACTGAAAAAAAACACAATAATTGCATCTAAAGGTGTTTAACTAATTTTATTTTTTGCAAAGTATAATTAAATTTTAACGCTGTTTTATTTTCGGACATATGGAGACGGTCAACCTAACGAAGAAAATAGTTCTAGAAACAAGTCGCTTTTTTTCAGTGCAGAATGATAACAAGTGCATATTTAATTAATCTTCTCATTATGTATATTATTTCGATCTATGTACATACTTAGATATCTTTGTTAAAGTCTGAAAGAAAGTCCTTTTTTATGACCTGACTAGTAAGTTCGTTTCATTAAATATTCTTTGAGACTGTTCTTCGCTCCCGAGCAGTTCACTATAGACAAAATTACATTTACCATTAAGCAGTAAGGTGGATTACTTAGAGTGGCTAGATAGGGTGTAGACGAGCGACGTCGGGATGTTGGATTAAATTGCTTTCAATCTAGTGAGTAACTCGATTCTGGGGAGTCAATATGACACCTCGCAGTGTCTACTCCCATTACCCGCAATTCGATCTAGTTTATTCCTCGGCAGACTTTCTTTTCCCAGTTAACTTCTCACACTCCTCCTGTCCTGCGAAGCAGACACCAGCCCCATTGGGGGAGCAACAAAGACGATCGCAGAAGTCAATCAGTTTCTCGCGATTTCCTTTTTTTCCTCTAAAGAGGTTCTTTTCATTTACCCACTCCTCCCAGGGACGTCTTGTCTCTCCCATCAGCCCTAACCCTGTCCCTGCGCTATTTCCTTATAGCCCTAGTCCTCCGCCTGTTGAAGGTCCGTCGAGGCGGGCGGCGGCTGCGACACCCAGGAAAATGGGCAAATATTGAATTTTTGTTGTTATCAGGAAATAACGAATGACGTTCATTACTTAGGGAAAACAAAATTAAAGGGAACGTGCAAGGCTCGCTGGAACCAGAGCCACGACTCCGAGGTGTGTAGGGCTCCCATTTCGCAGGGTGTGGGCCCCATTAAGTCAAGAAACTTGTTCCGCAAGCAATGAAACTGGAAACCTCTGCACGACGGAGCTGCCCTTGATCGCGCATGAGGCTGCTAACTGAACATAAATAACCCGAGAGCATAATTAGCATCGATAGCGCGAGATAGCTAACTAATCCGACTCGCCGCGCCTCGCTCAGGTGTGGGGGTTGGATTCCGCACGGGCTGCGGCGTCCCGGGCGAGATGAGAACTAGTTCTTGGCACCGGGAAATTGCTTTCTTCCCGTTTCATGTCACTCGCTGGGAAAAATTATGCTCATATCACGGGCATGCCGTCGGGCTAATTGCCGCGCACATAATCACAGGAAGTGCATGGTGGTGCCTGTAATTGGCTGGGGTCATGCTCCCCGGCGCGGGGGCCGCTCTCCTCCAAGTCCCTGATTCGATTTTCGCCTTTTCGCAATTTTTTAATTCCGCCCTAACGGATAACGGATAACGATGGGACTGGGGGAGCATTAAAGGGGGTGCGCTAATTTAATTAGGCGCCGCTTTGAGCGCAGTAATCGCAGCCAGCGGGTGAGAAATGGCCCGGACGGGGCGGCGACAACACCTCCGCGGGACTCGCAGCGGCGGCGTTTCACCTCATTTTTAAGATCCGACGAAAATGCTTAATAAAGTTAACACCTTCATTAACCTGATTAGCGGCGCCTCTACCTGCTCCTCCCATCGCGCCGCAGAAACTCCTCGCTTCTGTCGTTCGCAGTCTTGGAGAAAATCCATTTAAGAAGTTTTCCCTGGTTGTTGACAGAAAAATGCGTGCGCCTCCACCCCGCTTCTGCACGCTAAAGGGTTTACTTCTTTCGGTTATGCTTTGACTAAGCGGCTATAAAGATTATCCTAATTAGCTAAAATTGCATTTCGGATTTGCGCTCTCAAGTGCGGGCCGCTTTAATGTGGGTGGTGGCTCCCGGCGGGGGAGTGATTAATTGGGCGGCGTTCGCCAAGCGAAGACGGCTGCAGCCCGACTTAACCAGTCTCTGGAACTGGGAGCTGCTCTGAGCTCTCCCCACATCGCCCGCAAGTGCTGCAGGAATGTGGGTGCCGGGACTCTGGATAAATTGAAGCGAGTTGCCTGCGAGATTTCCCCAAAAGTTAACGAGACGTGCGAGAATTTGGCTTTTGCTTTGTTTTTGGGTTTTTCACTTTGAGGAATGGGACCGAGACCACCTCCGGGGGAAGTCTGCCGGATCGCACTTTTCGATGCTGAGTGCTGCAGCTCTCTGCGCATTCAATGCAGCTGATGTCATCCCAAAAATTGCGGTCACTTCAAATGAGTAAGTTTTGGTTTTGGCATCAGCTCTGATTCTTCTGATTAGGTACAAAGACACAAGATCTTTTAGAAATCCGTAAAATCGAAGATGCAACAATTCATGCTCTAAAAATGTTGTAATTTAAGTTTGAAAAAAGTAACACATAGAATGATAGACCGAGTTTCAAAACTTGAACGTGAACGTTTTTTTTCTGAAATGTTAAATTTATGGTTTTAATTTCACTGAAATTTATTATTGCGTAAAAGCAAAGCAGAAAAACCAATTGTTTCAAATTAACAAAACAAGATTTTAAGTTTTTTGCAGCCTTGAGATATTGAGAATTAATTAATATTCATTGGTAAAAATGGGAAACTGCAGCTGTTCTAGAAAATGCTGGATTTTGCAATTAAAAAAGGAATAAGCCCCCGTATCCTTGAGACCTCATCTATTTCCAATTTGCCTAAAAACGGGGCAAAGAGCATAATTTGGTAAAGCCCGGAATTATGTGGAAGAGCATGAAAGGTTAAGTAGAGAACAAAATCAGATTAAATATGGGAAGCGAAATTATTTAGCCATTAGGAGCACACCATCAATGCCCCCTGCAGGACGGCAAATCGATAAGCAGGAAAGGATGAATTTGGGTCAGGGAGTTCCCACATTCTGCTAATGTGTTAATTGCAAATCCAACCATTGTTTGGTCGTAAATCGGAATTTATCCCGATCCTCCAGTGAATCGAACACGCATCGCCAAGAAAGGGGACTGAACTGGCTCTTCGCTGATTCCACTTGAGTCACTTCTGTTGCCACAGCAGCCGGGATTTCTATTACTTCCCGAAATATTGCGCTCTGTATTCTGGCGAGGAGGCCGGCAGTCGATTCGCATACCAGACACGGCTGCCTGGATCCTTTTCAATTAACCCAAGGAAAACTTACTGCCAGCAAGAAGGCGCATTTCTGATTTTGGGAGTTCTTGCGGAAAGCGTGAAAACGCGCCCCATCAAATATGTTTCAAAATTTCATTTCCCCGGGCCATGTGTCCGCTCCTGTGAGCATTTCTAACGAAATTTATATAAAACTCTCCGGAATATGTAAATGTGCAGCCGAAACGATATTCACGAGGAAAACAATGGAATCATGCAAAGGAGCAGACGTATTCAGGGCCTCCGAAAATATGCAAATTCCCGAATTCTCCTCGAAAGGAAGCGGGTCGCTTTTTGAAAATGAGCCCCTGCTCCTCCACGCGAGCTGTCTACGAATATTCAGCAAAATTCGAGCCGGGGTCTTCCCTTTCTGGGCAGAGGCCTACTTTACGCAGCGCAAAGGGCCGCGCCGATCTTAAGAAAAACACAAAGTGAAGGAAGGCGAGGAAGAAAAATTGAAATTCAAATACTTCCAAAATTTATTCTAACGCATCTCATTAGGGGGCCGCTCACCTCCTCCCGGGCCTGGAGCGCCGCTTATTTTATTATGCAAGCCCCGGCTCCACCCCTGGCCTCAATTAAGTAGCAATTTATTTATTTCCCACTCCCCGATCCCCACCCTTTCCAGGGAATCGCCGGGATTGCATAAATTAAAATCGGTCACGCCAAAGATTTGGTGAAAATTCTCCGGCTTATCGGGCTGCAATTTGAATAATCGTTTTATGAGCGTAAGGCCGGGAGTGGAGCGCGCCGCCACCGATTTTTGGGCGCGCTCCGACAGATAGGAGCTCATCCAGAAAAATGTGGTTGTCTCCGGTGTCAGGCGAGTGGGGCTCCCTAGGGCTGCGACGACACTGACGACAATGACGTTCGAAGGATTTAATTGGAGCGAAATCGGGCTTATCGCGTCCCTTTAATCCTGGCACATGAGGTGGCCCACCCCCCTCCGAGCTGCCCGCAATTTGGCAGAATCTCTATTTTGCATTCATCAAATTTTGGCCAGGTCATTATGAGAATTTTGATAATTTCTCGTGGGAGTATTTTCGGTCATTTTAGATAGACAATGAGCCCTGGTCGCTTTCCGGGGAAAATTGGAATATCGCATTCCATATTTTTGCCTGGAGTGCCGATTTCCGTAATGATCGTTATGTGGAGCCCACTGTTTCCGCCACAATTATGTGGGCAGGCTCCAATAATAATCGGAGTCGCGGCTGTAAATAAATTTCAAAGAATTTTACGGATCCACGGCTTTTCGGTGTAAATGGTGGACTGTGCCGGACGCCAGCATAGTGCAAATTGATACCCTCTTGCAGTCGGGGAATATGTAATAAATTTAAAACCAGCTCTGGGCAATGAAATGCCGTTGAGTCCTCGGCATTAAAAGGCGCGAATTCAGCTGGGATATATTAAATGATAACCAGTCCAACTCACCTGCTTATTATGAATGAGTTTATCCTGCTAAATATCCTATGCTCGTAATTCTGTGTATTGTATAGCCATGCGAATTGGGTCGTTAGGTTTCCATTCGCCACACACTTGGGAATTTTTGATTTATGATTATAAAATATTCATATAACATTAACCTACTTTAAATTCGAAGCCATCGCAGCTAATATTCGAAAATTAAAATTTTTAGATTTATTTGAAATCATCAATTTCAACAGAAATTATAGACACGAAAGTTTCAGATAGGATTTTCTTTGAATTTATTATAATTCCTCACTGTAAATGAGTATTTCCTAGTTTTTGGTTATAAATGACCCAGTATGAGAATGAGCTAAAAGGCGCCCTTATTATTTTAAGGAAAATATTAAAATTGTGCAACCCTTTATTCACACATACATATTTTGTAAGAATATGCGAAGAGTCATAAGCATCTCCTTTATAACATTGCTGCAATACAAAGACACGATTACTTAGATACGCCCTATTCATTCATTAAGCTGGGGTTCACTTCTAGAAACAACAATTTCTCAAAGTACCAAGAGTGGGCATTATCTTTCTTCTTTCGGAGCAGCCCAAAATTTTTCTTTTTAATTCCATTAGGCTGTTCCCTAAGCGCAAAGTCATGTTGAATTCCCATGGCTCTAGCTATACATATACATTTTTTTTTCGGTCGGATCTCCTCCAGCAAAAACCCAATTTCGCACCGTTTCCATGACTAATTAAACTCCCCCGCCGCCGTCCAAGGATAATTAACATCTTATCCGAACTACACAGTGCGCAAAGTGAAATGAAATTTTCCCATCTCCGTCCTCAAAACCCGCGAGCTGCTGCAAATTAACCCGGCCTCAAGTTTAAAACTCCATTAAAGTTTACTTTTGACTAAACCAATCTCCAGACAGTGCTTATTCCATCCGACCCAATAAATAATTAAAAGTTCATAAATTCAGTTCAAAATGTTAAATTTAGCAAGCGAGAAGCGCGCGAATTTTTGAATGCTGCTAGGGCTCCTTTTTGTGTACTCCATCCATTTGGAAATCGAACACTCGGTCTGGGGCGCCCCGCGAATTGAGGGTACCTGCAGAGCGCCGGGAAAACTAATTTTCAATATTAGCGGCAACAACTTCCGGAATAATCGCATACATCGCGCGTACGGCAGCGCAGCACAGGAGCACCCCCCCAGCATAATGGTAAAAGCTGTAAACTTTTCAAAAAACAAATCAGAAAATCGATAGTTGCTCCAGCTCCTTGGTGAAGTTGCTTTGTGTACCTGATCCTGGAACTCGAGCAGAGCCCGGGCCCCTTCAGCATCATTGCTGGAGCGGCCCCAACACCAGCCCATGGGATCGGTATCCAGATCAGACCAGAAGCCCGCGAAATTCCGAGCAAAACACGCTCAAACGAAGGGCCTCGAATTTCCCGGCCCTTTTTGCAGTCGGCCTGCGATCCTTCCACAAAACCCAAAGTACTACATCAATCCGAAAGATGCGAGTTGATAGTGTTTTTATTTTGACGAATTTAATCCGCTCCGAAATGCGGATGCGTAGGAATGGCAAGGGCGTCCCTGCAAGCAGGTGGGAACCTCCGGCTTTGCCGGGATTGTTTTTCTGTTCGGATGAGGAAATCACTTGATTACGGCGGAGCTTAGGTGCGGTTTAGGGTAGATTACCCACCACCCGCATTCGGGAGACACAGACAGGGAAGCGAGTTTTTTTTTGCATCGGGAGCAAATCGAAAGGCAGCGCAAAATCCTCATAGGCTTTTATAGAGAATATTTTATTACAACAGATTATTGCTCTACGGGGAGAGTGTCGGCGGCGCGGCAGGGAAACGTCGGGGATTATTGCGCGAACAATAGACGGAAAATAGAATCAGTCAGCCAGAAGAAAGTAGGCTACGGGAGCGGGTCGATAAGATTAGCAAATATAATTAAATTCAATGTGCAAATAGGATCGGGACCGAGCACCAGGTAAGTGCGACTTAAGACTCTCTCGGCACGGCGGAAAGATACTTAAAAAGGGTTTAAGTCCAGAACTGCGCAAATGGGGCTACAAAGTCTACACCTAGAATCTAGAGTCGGTCAGCGGGCTGTTCCAGGAGTGGGTTGGCAGGAGGAAACCTCTTAACAAAGTCAGCTCTGATTTATATCCACCTTCTTTTTCAGATTTAAGGCTTAAAGATTCCAACTTAGCCGTTAGTATTTTACGCCGAATTGCTGAATTATTTAAATCTGGTAGTCAGATCTCGTTTTGTTTTTATTAACGGCCGTGAGGAGTTTAATTACGATGTTGGGAAATACCTCGTTGAAATTTAAAGAAAGTATAGGGAATCAACCTATTAACAGAAAGTTATAAAAAATAAGTTTATGCTGCAAAGAAAAAATAAGGAGCAAAAATAGGATAAATTCAGTTTTTTCATAGTTTAACAAAAGGATGTCTTAGCTTTGAAATTTTTCTTTTTTTTAAATAATTTTTCGACGGAATTCTTCAGACATGCGGGAAGGGGTGAGACTTATATAAAATAATTTTAAATAATTTTTAAAACAAAATATGTGCATGTGTTTTAATCATAAATCTAATAGAAAAACAGCAGCTGTAACATGTAGATAGTGTCAACCACCTGTGAATAATCTGTGTAAACATGCAAAATAAACCTTCAATCCCTGCAAACCCTTTCCTTCCCCATCTTGCACTGTGCTCGATTGTTCAGAAAATGTTACTGTCAACGAGTGCTCCCTCAGTGGAGCATTGTTGAGCCTCGAATGAATGGCCAATTCAAAACTTTTATTTTAACCCCAACGCAAAGCATTCGCGCTGAAACAATGTAATTTTTCCTTTTTACCTTTATTATTTTTTTTGTTTTGTATCAAGCGCCCTATTCTCTCCCAGCCCTCGAGCTCATTATTCCGCTGTCGATTATTTACACGTTTCATTAAACCTCTGAAAAAGCGCTCGCTCACCTTTGAATATCGCCAGCGCGCACCTAATTAAAAAATTATTGATGACAACCATTAATCTGGGGAGAGGAATGGGCTCCAATGAATTAATGTTTTCAATTAGTCCTTATTACTCGGTTTTGGTTTTATGGAGCCCAGTCCGGAAAATAAGGCAGTGGCGGCGGCGTCGCGACGACTGAGAAGAGAAGGTGGGGCCCCGTCGCCGATGGAGCCCTACCAACCAGAGCGACCATTGTATCTGCGCCTTTTGTTCTCGGGGTGCTGCTTTTCCCTAAGAAGGCACCCTTTTGACGGTGTAAAAGCGGAGATGTTGCACGGATGCTGCAGGGCTGTTTTGTTTGCCCTGTAGAGCACCCACTTTATGTTTTTATTATTATTATTTATGGCGGGAACTCGCTGCAATCTCCTCGTATTGATGATGTTTGCGGCAACGTTTTTCTGTATTCTCACACAATTTTACGTGAAAAATGTAACGATTGCAAAAACCCCCTTAATAGCAACCAACTCATAATGAGCGCGCAAGCCCCAAAAAAGCAAGTTTCTCATTAAAGCCAAAGACAAACAATTCAGCAGGCCCACCTCCGTCCCCCCCGGGGGAGCACTTTAAGCCCACCGAATTTTGGAGGGAATTATACTCTTTCACTTAATTTCCCTCCAACCGATGGTAATTTCCGTCATGTCCTTGGACGGAGCAAAAACAGGGCTTTCACCCGTTTTACCCGAGATATGCCTTCTCTGCTCATTTTCTGTGTGCGCTCATATTCCGCCCAAAGTAGCCCCGAAGTTTTTGCGGAGGTGTACATGAAGAATGCGGCACGTCATTACCTTAATTACACCAATTACACAGCGTAGGTCCCCCGGAACACATACACAAGTTCGGGGTAGCCCCAAATGCCACTTCAAATGCACGCCAAGAATATGGATCTTCATTAATATTATGAGGCCGGGCTCGGAGCTCACCTTCGATTCAGGTGGTGGCCCGGTCCGCCCCCGCAGGACGCCCGACATAATTATGTACGTGCTCTAGTTTAAGATACATGTATACCCCTCGGACAGATTTAATTTTACGGAGAAATTAAAAGGAATCTCGACAGGACCAGGCCCCCCAAACCCGGGCGTCTCGGTCGGGTCTGGTGAAACATTTAAATTCCGGTGAAGTACGGCTGGCTCGGAAGAGGTTCTTGTGCCCGCTGGAGAGCCATCCCGAAAAGAATATAATTTTTTTTTACCCTGAGCTTTCGCCTGGAAGTAAATTCCGGGAGCGACTGGGATCCGCCACTTCTGCTCGAAGCAGACGCCCAGAGAAATCAGGGCTTCTTCCGAATGATTATTACCCTTTCGTGCCGTTTGAGATAAAAGCCAGATAAACAATTGGAAGACGGCGGGGGAGGAACGGCCGGCGACCTCCCCCGCCCGTCCCGGGACTAAATTACGACACAGCAGCAGCTTCCAGCCGAGTCTAATTCATTTTTGATTGCCCGTCATCATCGTATCGTAATTTTTTACGGAGGGGCAGGGAATGCAATTAAATTTAGAATTTGTTTTCCTAAACATTTTTTTTTTCAACTTTGCCGGACGACCACCCGAAATCGGCTGGGGGCAGTAGGGTCAAACCCACCCCGACCGGGTCCATTTCCTAGATTTTCTTCCTCTGCAATTTCTTTACTTTATTATTATTATTTTAACTGCTGCAAATGGTTGGGAAAATGCCCACCGTCTAATGGGGCCCCATAATTCTCTTTCAGCTATTACGTTTACGGGTGGGCTTTGCCAATTACCGGCGAATAAGGAAATTTCTACCAAACGAAGAAAAATTCTTCTACAAACGCCGCGAAAATGTATCTCAGTTACAGTTACGATGATAAGTAGCCCCAATTAGAGGGGCTTTCGACCGCCTTAAGGGGGTATGAGATGAAATTAACGAAAATTTCAATTTGCCTGCAAATTGCTGGCACAGGGGCCTTGTTGCGAGCCACATCTAAAATCCCTCAGGGGTCAAACATGCTGAATTTCAGGGCATAAAAGGAAACTAAATTCGCAATTTGTATCCTACTAACAGAATTAGAATTTTTTCATTAACACGCTCCGTATCAACATTTTTGACGTGTTCAGTATCCTATGACCAGTTTTTATTCAGCCATGTATCCGGCAGAAAGTTTTAAAGGTTTTTATGTTTTGTAGAATTGAAATTAGTATCGAATCCCAGGCTCATGATGCTGTAAAAACGTTTACTATCAAAGTGTATTTTCATATTAAAAGTTCTATTCACTGACTGATCAGTAAAATTAATAGAGTACTTTCCGGTGATTTACAATTTTCAAATTTCATTCCCTTTTCTTTTTGGTATGGAATACATCGAAATTATATATGGAATTTTCTTTTAGTTAAATGGAAATGGTAGACTTGCCTAATAAATCTAATTGTGTTTCCTGAACCCAATTTCATAAATATTTATAAAGTGACTACGTAATTCTGAAGCCGCGAGCTATACATATATTCGCATTTGTCTGTCTTTTTAATCACTACTTGGATAAATAAAGTGTTGTTGATATATAAATATTTTTACTGGTCTACGCCTGTTAGTAAAAGATTAATGAGTTGAGGACATCGAGTTAAGAAATCATTAATAATGTATTCAACATCGAATTCTCAATCTCTATAAAAAAAAGGCGTCATACCGAAAAACGTTTGCTTTCACAGAACTTAATTCGGATCAAGGCTTTTACTGCTCTGAAAAGAAAGTGGATAAATGGTATTCTAACGAAAAAAAAAGAATGAGAAAAATACATTCAATGTTGACTGCTATGTGAGGGGAAAGGTTAATTCATGTTAATCTGTCCAACTCGAGTTCATTTATAATCCTAGTACGTCTCGAAAACCGAAAAGCCGTTTGGCACATGATTTGCGGGGGATGCTTTATCCAATCGAAATCGAAAAAGCGGAATAATAAAATTCTGGCCGTCATCCAGGCGAAGAGAGCCATCCAGAAACCGGCGCACCGCAAGGAATGAGGCAAATTTCATTTATAAAGCCATTTAGGGCTCCTTAACCTCAACAATCGGCCGCACGAAAAACGCGATCCCCAACAAAGTCACGATTTTATTCAAATACATCGAACCGCGGTAGTCCCGTTGCATACGTAAGTGCGGCTGTCGGCGACGGGCTCGTAACATTGGCGCCGCTAGATACATTTCTAATTTATCACGAAGGCCCACATAAAATTCGGAGGAAGCCCACTTCCGCGCTAATCCGAGTTTAACTCTTCGGAGGACGAAAGTAATCCCGAGGCATCAGTCCCCCGCGCAAATGAAGTCCACATTACGACGCACCTATTAACCCGCTAATAGGAAATTTTAGGACTTTCCGAAACGCGGAAGGTTATAAAGCGACCAAATCGCCCCGCTTTACGGCAGTTCTGGTGCATAGTGCTTCGGGGCCGCGGCAAAAAAGGGAAAAGGGAATAACGAAGCGGCTCCTTAAAGGACGGAACTGAGCGGGATGCTGTAAAAAATCGTAATGTCATGAGCCAGCTCTTAAAACGTCATAAAACTGCTGACTGCGCTGCCAGGGAGCTTCCTTCCGCCGATTATTTCACATCAATTTGTCAATAAAAAGCTGCCCGGAATGAGACGTTCCGGGGCCTAATCATAAAATGCTCCTGGCGGCACAGAGAGGTCAGGGAACTCATCGATATCCCAGCGGATGAGGAGTTCCCGGCTGTCGCCGGGAGGGTTTTACAAATATTTTCCGTTCGGGCTGGTGATTGATTCATTAATAAGAAAAAGAAAAGTGAGGATGGGAATTTCTACCGACGTCATAGCATGATTTCGCAGAAAGTTCGAGTCAAAGGAAAGCTTAAAACAACTAGAAGGTTTTTCTTCATCGTTTTTGCCACCAAAAGACAGGACAAAGTTTTTAAGCTTGAAACAAGAAATATTCGTAAGTCATGTTTTATCACCAAAGTGATTACAAATTTTTCCTTAGAAATGGTGAGGCTTAAAACGACATAGGTATATGTATAAAAAAAAAACAAAAAACAAAGAAAAAGTAAAGTAAGTAAATTTAAGCTATTTAACAACAAAGATAGAAAGGAATACATTGTTAATTAGGCGTGCCTCAATTTCCATTACTACGTTTTTCTTTTTATACCTTTTGAAACCTAAAATAAAATCCTATTTTTAAATTTTAAACTTATACTTCCAACTACAACTCATGATAAATACCAATTTAATGCATAATTTACTACTCCAAAAACAACTTTAAGATTAATTTTATTCGTTTTTTCAAAACTGAATTAAAGTGACTTCGAAATAAGCATTTCTAAGTCCGGAAAATTTGTTACGTTTGTTCGTAAAAACATATTTTTGGGGTTTGGTTCACTTCCAACCAACTCAAAATATGAATTAAGGGTCTGTGTCAACTGCGAAATTCACCTCTTTTATTCGCATTCAACTTCTAACAAAAAGTTTTAATACTTATTGTGAGGCCACCAGTTAAAACCTAGCAATTGCTTTATTACTACACTAAAAATCGTTGTCGTAATGGAACGTTTATTGAAAAGTCTGGTACTCAATGTTGGATCTATTGTCAAATCGAATGCACGTTACCTCAAAAGCCTACCGAACAAAGAAACCTTACGATTCAGAAAGTTTGCAATTTTCCAACAACTGAAAAGAAATCCTTCCTACTCAATACACCTTTACTTAACATTTCCATGCACCATGCTCTCGCATAATAAGAGTAAAAAAATGAGGAAAATCATTTGAATAAAAGCGAATATATTCCGACAATCAGCTCAATTCATTTGCAGCACTATTCCGGCCCTCTCCGATCGCGACATCTCGACATTAGCGTCGTCATTTTAAAAAATTCTGTTTGAGTTTCAATTCTTTGATTATTTCAAACATTTCCCAGGTCTTTTGTTTGAATTTTTCCCCGTTTACTCTCAGGCGGCCGGGGAGCGCAGTCCCAGCCTTCCTGTGAAAATTATGCAATCTTAAAACATTTTCAGTATCCGGTGATATTAATCCCCACTCTGGGGCGCAACCTTGGTGCGGAGAAAGTAAAGCTAAAGAGGTCAGCGAAGTGGGGCAAAAGGGTGTTCTGGGCGCGGGGAGTCCCCGTAAAACGCATGTTGGGGTATGTGGGTTGCCCGCTGAAAGGAGGACAAAAAAAAATTGATTTTAAGTGTCCTTAACCCCCCTCAGAAGTGTCAAGCTAGTTTCCCACTTCCTTTGTCTAAAGTTCCGCCACGGTGGGTTTCAACTTAAATCACAAGGTCGCACAGGAAAAGGGTTAATGGAATTAAAATGCAAATTTCGCACTCTGCTCACTGAATTTTGTTCCATCGGGCGGTCATGCTTCCCGAGGATTTACGCCCTTTGTGCTCCTCAGCTTAGTTACATTCGTCCGCCAGGGACCTTTCCCGGATTGAAATGCAGGCGAAATGCTGCACGGCGCCGCAACAAAGTTATCGCTTTTCATTTCCAGCTGACTTGAAGTTGCCGCGCGGTGCAACACAACAGCGGACTGGGACACTGCAACCACTCGCCGGGAAATTAAATTCTAATAAAAGGGAATTCGAAATTGTTGCAAACTCTGTGGAGGCTTCCGTAAACCGAAGAATTTCTGAAAAGATTTGGGACCTCGGTCGACTACTGGTTTAAAACAGTTGTTAACAACTCCATGACTGTGTTAGGAAATCGATCTCGGCAGAAAACTTGTCAACTATCGATTGTATAGCTATTATTTGAGCCATCTTCGATTATCGACTCTATAGTCAATTCAAATTTAATTCGAAAACCTAAATGTAAACAATTTTAACGAATGTCGACTTTTACGGTACAAACGTGAAATTGAGTTCTTGAGGGTGTATGTTGTATAAAGTTTTACTATACACGCTTTAGGCGTTATTTTTATTTCAAAAGCAATGAATTGAGTTGCATTAAAGGAAAATAAAAATAGTCGATTCAGTTAAGGTTCAATGCCCACTTTGATGTCCACATATGTAGTAAGCCATCAATGCAGTTTCCCGGCCGCAGTGCAAACAAACCGAATGGTGGCATTTCCGGCACATAAACCAAAAACTACCAGGCGATTCAAAAAGTTGGAATAGCTTGTAAAGAATTCAACGGCCACTCAATTGAAGTTGAAGTATGTGCAGAGCTGTTCGGAATCAACGTTAAAAAAGTTGGGGGAGGGCGACAAAAACTGTCGCTATAAAACTTTTTTCCCAGAGCAACACGTCCACATCCGGCCCTATCCACTCGAGGTGATGAAAAGGAGCATCGAATCGAAGTAGCACGTCTTCATGAAGTTGAGTCGCGCAGCACCCCCAGGTCGCAGCATATTTCCTTATAACGCGACACGGGGCAATCGCAATAAAATTGACTTTATTTCATGGCAAGTGCTCGGAAACTTCTATTAACGTCCATAAAAGCATAAATCCCTTTCAAGGCACCGGGGGAACTTCGTCTGCCCAGTCGAAAGTAAGTTCCAAAGTGGCGCTGGCCCACGCTGGAGCCGGCCAAGTTGAACCAGGACTCCGGGAGGATTTCGGAAAGTGGGCGAATCGATTCCTTGGAAATCCCTGTGCAACTATTCTTATCCTTCGCTTACGTTTTCATGGCCGCTTTAAAAAAACGGCTAGAGCTCGTATTTATTGCTCCGTACGTGCCTGTTCCAGAGCGGGGCTGGCCACCCCGCCGCCGGGTCGAGCGCAATTTGTCTCCGCTTTAATTGAAATATGCCGGGGACGGAGATTTAAAAGTCCTTCAGGAAAGTGGAGGAGTTGATGTCGAGCCTCGTCAGGCTCTCGTCCCGGTTAATTACTCATCTCAGCGGGCCGGGTCCCGGGAGCTCCTCTTCACTTCCAGGGAGAATCCCGGCCCCGACCCCGGCCCCGGCCCCGGGCCCGACCCGCATACACTGCACTTCCAGCCAAGACAATATTAACACTTCCGTCTAATTAAAGAGCAGTCACAAGACGGCTAATGACAGTGCAGGACCTCGCAGGGCCCCTCGTTACGCCGCCGTGTTTGCGGAGCGGTCTATTATCATAATGAACGGCCCTGGCAATCTGGTGCGACACATAAGACGCCAGTAACGAGTCGTGTCTTGCCAGCTCTAATGGAGCGTTTCGACAGGTATTCAGCGCTAAGTGTGCAATTAACAATGCGTTTAGGGAAATTGGGGTATCCACTTTGGGCCCTCCCTTTAAAATTAAGTCGTGACGGAGCGCTTAATTACCGCGATGGAATTATGCTCCGATAAATCACGGTAATCGACGACAGAGTCACTTTTTAGGTTAATTGCTCTCAGGAAGTGAAAAAGGATAGGAAAGCGGATGGAAAAGTTGGTTATTTTTTAAAAGCTGCGCAATTTCAATCAGCGACCTCACTTTTGATGAAGAGACGAATCGAGATGAGCCTATTGGGCCTCCTCTGATTAGATCACTTTTTGTTTATATCTTAATTATTATAAGATAAACGAAGAAAGATCTGGAAAAATAGAACTTAATCAATTTTATACAGTTGAATCCTTGCAGTAAATAACGCAGCATAGCTCTTAAATCCCCAGAATAACACAATTCAACAATTGTTATTGAATTCTTAAACTGTTATTTTTACCAAAATATTCTATACTCTTAAAACATTAGTAATTAAGCACCTTTAGATATAAACATTCTGAAATTCAGCTTATAACATTTTGCCGGTTTAAATTAAAATGGCGGATTTTTAATTGAGGCTCTTCCCATTCCAAATATAGATTCGAAATCCCGACATTCAACTTTTCAACCCAGTGCCAATCCTTTTAGATCCTTTATGTATCCCAAACCCCATACTTGGAAAAACTAATTTGACGAATTCAATATTTATGCCTTAAGAGCTTCAGGTTTAAAGCGAAAACCCCAAATATGTTTTACGGAAAGAAGACGAACGTGAAAGAACCCTCCTCCAAATGAGAATGGTCAGCATGCTCGTACTATTGCCAATCAAACTGCTCTAGTGGAAGAGCGGTGAAGGGCATATTTCCGGGAATCAGATATTGCCCTAAAATTAGGAACAGGAACCACATCGTTCTGCATAAAGCGCTTGTTCAAAGGATCAAGTAAATTTAGGAAAAACCCACTTGTTAGAGAAAACCAAGCCGCAAACACAAAAATATCCGAAAAGGATGTCTCGGTGGGGCTGCTGCCCCAAAGAACCCTCCCTCCCGCCAGGCGAGGACGAAAACAACCTTTTCGACATTGTTCCTAAGAAAAATACAGGAACTGTATCTACGGGGCCAAGAAAAATACGGAAACGAAAGTTAATTTAGCAACTTCTAACCCAATCTGCTCGGAGTGAGTAATTATGAAACAATTAGCGGCGACAGGGGTGGGCGGGGCGGCGCGAGCCGAAAAAGTTTCCGCTCTTCCGAAATTGCGCCAGGCGAAGGGCGTCTGTCGAAGATGAACTTTTTAAATTAATTAGCCAGAGACCCCAAAGGGTCATCGCAGGGTCAGGCGGTGGGGTCAGTGAAAGGAATCGCCCAAATCAAATATTGGAGCGCAAACATTTCCGCTAACGAAGGACTTTGTGGCGGGGTTTGCTTATTTCTAGCAGAAGAGTCCCGCCAGAGTCAAGGGGGCGCATTGCGGGCTCAGGGGCTCTGCCCCATTCTGGAAAATGCGTGGAGTTGCTCTTCCGGTTCTAGCGCTTAACGGGAAAATGTGTGTGGCCTGGCCTGGCCGCAGTTTCTTTAGTTCCAGGAAATCACCCAATCATCCGCGAATGATTTTATGTGTTCGCGTTCCCCGGGGCTTCCGCGCAGATTTTAGTACCGGGGGGCGGCTTGTTGTGGCGCTCCGCTGGCGGTGCACAGATACGCGGGCCGATCGAACCCAATCAGGTCGTGTTTGAACTAGAAATCGCATGGGTTTACAGCCTCTGGTGATGGTGCTGACGCTGCTGCTGTAACTGCAGCAGCGGGTTTTCTTTTGGTTTCATTTCTGTTAATTTGCTTCGCGAGTTTGCCCGGCTGCCTCACGGCTCCAGCGCACAGCATCCCGCGGCGCGCGAATATCGCGGGTATCGGCGTTCAGCTCCACTTCATTACCCTCCACCTTCAAACTGGTTTTCTTTGGTTTCAAATTCAGAGCAGAAATGAAAGGTCTTTCGGATCAGAGTTTGCTAAGACGCTGTTGCGTCTAAGGCTTTTTATTTTTTATTTCATTCGATTTCCTCCGGAGCACGTAGCCGTGGAAGCAATGGGGCACTACCATACTACCACTGGGTGCTGCTGCGCTACCTTTTTTATCTTATTTTCCCGTTCTAAAGTGATTTGAGAAACTGGTTTTAGCCTTAAAAGAGTTTAACAGCTCTGTCGTAAAACCTGGAGCTGAGTTCTCCGGTTATTCGCGGCAAACGACCAGCAGCACACCACAAACAGCTTCGGCGAGCTCCTCGAAGAAATCTTCAAGACGTTCTGTTTCTGTGGTGTGCCGTGCGAATGGCCACTGAATAGGTGCAAGGAGGTGAGGACGACACGGGCAACTCCCTCCATCCCGGACCCGCACAATCAACGGCTCCGGGAGTTAGCGGGAATTTCTTGAATCTTGTGTTTCAACTTAATGAGACTTCGCCTTCTTTTTATTTTTGTCGCTTTCCAGCGAAACTCGAAACCTGTGAGAAGATAAGATTTCCGTAGAAGCGCTGATTTCTGCTTCCAGAAAAAGTTGAGGCGCTCCGACGAGCAAAACAGCCAGGCACAGCCCACCCCCATGAATCCCAAGAATCTGTGCAAAAATCTCACTACCACGACTCGGGGCGAATGGAGTTTTTGGGGATAGTGTAAACAAATTGGAGCTACTTGTAATGCAGTGGGAGTTTTGTTCTGCTCCAGAATCTCCAGAATCTGGCCATTAAGAGCCGTGGAGGGGGGTCGGGGACTTGTTGATCGGCTGCTGGAGCACTGCGGCTCCCGAAGTTCGGTCACAAATAGCAAAAATAAACAATTTATGTAACGAACTCCGCTGAGCAGAGTAACCAGCGAGTGGATGGATAGAGTGGTTCTAACCACGTGGTTGTGGTCCACTGCGGTGGTTTCGGGGATTCCTCTATACGGTAAATCGGCGTAACTGTTAAATCGCGCCTAAGACCGACAAAAAAGCCGACCCGACAGAGATCCGCGGGAAACAATGTCACAGCGCAAACCATTAATAAATTTTACACTTGAACTGTTCGCGAGCTAATTAGCCGCCATTTGCCGAGCAGAATAAAAACAAAATGTAGAAAAAATAGGAAATTCGTTAAAAATGCTTTGCGAATCGGGTCACGACAACGCGCCTTTTGCAGCACGTTCGAATTCGAATCCGCGAATATTTAAATACCATGAGAACGAGCAGACTAATTTTAATATAAGATTCTTGAGTCGCGAGTCTTAAGATGGTTCGGTGGAACGGCATCCGGTGATGCATGGCGATTTACGAGTCACGGCATTATCATAAATTCGCGATGCCTGCGAATGTTGGCGAAAAATTTAAATGAATTGGAGTACGCTTATGATGAGAAGAAGAAGAAGCAATTTTACGGTGAGAAAATTTTTGAATAATCGCTACGCTAGAAAAGCCCCAATGATGATGTCATCTTTTGTTTTGTTTGTGACTGCTCCTCCGACTCCAAGACTTCTTCTTGTTTTGAGAAAAGAAGTGATTCACTGAGCGGAATGCGAAACCATCGCGCTATGATTTGGATGATGAAGCACTTTTGGCCACTAATAAATTTATGTTGCACGCTATTTTATTTACTCCATAAGCAGACAACCTCTCATAATCTTATGTGGGTGTATCTCTCTCAAAGAAAACCAAACAAACACTATTTTATACAAATACATATGTTCAAGAATTCGGCTTAACAAGGGAAACTGCTGAATTGTTGGAAAAACAATCAAGTTCTACTGATAAATTATAAAAGACAACAAAAACGAACATAGCCCAGATAAGTCTACTTAACCTTCATTTCACTCGATTCTGGTCACGTAAACTAAATTCAAATAAATTTAGCCCGATCACTTTACTTTCGTTCAGTAAAAATTAGGTATAATTTGGTAAAAATCAGTCATGTTCTGCCGTCACGAAGTGAAAAAGAGAGTAACTTTGTACGAGTTAGCCTTAATTAAATTTAACGCTGAGTGACGAGATCCGCAGCAGACTTAAAACAAACAGATGAAAATGTAACAAAATGTAATTGAAGAGAAAGTACAAAACGTGAACATAACAAAAATACAGAGAAAATATACCGAATTAGATCGCGAATAATGACTGAAGGAAATCAGTAGCTTTGAGGTCAATAATTGTACAAATCATTGATTCACGCACTTCCAGACAAATTCCAGATGTGATATAATTGCACAATTAAACTGGAGTGCAGATTTTAAGAGTAAAATCAGGTTAATAGGTTCTAGAAAGCATTTTTGCTTTTCGCCTGTCTGTCACATTTGTATAACAACTGTAGTGAATTAAAATGGCAGTAGCTTAAAAATTCATTTGTATTCAGAAAATCTTAAAAAGTAGAACTCACGAGCATCATCCGAGAAATTGATTTTCCGCTTACCTGAAAGGAAAGAAAGAACAAAAAATTAATTACTGCTCTCAGAAAAGGTACAAAATAAAATTCACGAGATTACACACGCTCACGATCGTTAATCCCCGTCGAGGTCACGAAACCCTTTCCCTTTGAAGAATGTATTGGAAATTAATTTCTTAAAGCGGTTTTGAGGCACATTCAGCCAACAGACAGCACGTTCCCGAGATATTCCATCAACTCGCTTCGTAAATTTCATTAACTAACTTATTCGTTACAATAATTTGGAAAAGGGTTTCTGGAATCGACCCGGAGGATGAATGGGTTAGGGATCCGTGCGGACCGAGGAATTCGCATCTGATCCCGACCCATGCCATATTTATGTATAACTTCTCATTACGCCGTCACGAGCTAACTATTCGCACATCGTCGTCCCGTCTACGAGGCAGGTCCTTGAATTTTTATTGTTGCCCTATCCAAGGGCAGGCCCTTGATTCGATTCCCTTTGAGTTTCTTTGTCAGGATAATTGCGGAACTCTGCGATATCCACCATGGATTTAGTGACAAGCTGGGGATCCCTTTCGATATTTTCCAGCCTCATGATTTCAACCCTAGATTCGGTCTTGAGCCCACAGAAGCAAATTTGTTTCCCGAAGGAATTCAATTTTGCGATTTTCAGCCAGATAGGCTACCAATTGAGGCAATTTTTCTTATTCAGCTTAAAAAAAACGAAGAGGTCCGGTTAAGGGCAGAAGACCGTAAAACTTTCGAATTCCTCCACCTTTTCAAGGAAGCAACAAACCAACTCATGATAAATAAACAGGAACACATTCCCACAGGGTTGATGCGCGGGTTCGAATTCGAATATATTTGCAAAAGGACCTTTTGAGCTCATTATCGAAATTGCATCAAAAAGTCGCGCAGTTGCTTTTGTGCGAAACTAAAATAACTTGGGACTGCCGTGCGAGGCACGTGTGCATGTTACGAATACGTGACCAGAATACCGCCGGTGACACCTGTCTGAATCGCATATTCAGCGGAGAGGAGGAATGAAAAGGAGGCGAACGCCGAACACTTAACTTTATTAGCTTACACTCGGGAGCGATGCTTAAAATTTGTAACCCTGGGGTGCAATTTTTACAAAGTGCTCAATTAAATAAATGTGATTGGAAATGGGGCCTTTCTGCGCGCTATTGTTGCTTGACTTGATGAAATTTTCAGAGCAATAAATTTCTGATTCACCCCGATTTTTTATAGGGTTTCTAAATTAGCGTGAAAGGGAAGTTAATTTGCTTCCCTCAATTCGTACTTCTTTATTTTCTGCTTGTATACGCCTATTTTGAAACGAATCACGAAAACCAACCAACCAATAATATTAATTTGAATTGCAACTAGATTGCGCGTCTCTATATTATTATTGAGTTATTTAATTAATTTATTATTGGTGCCATAAGCATAGTTTCGAATCCTACGGAACTATGCTTAATTTAAAATTATTTTGCAAATACCTCGAGCATTTGTAAAGAACATTAAATATTATAAATAATAAAACGAAAGAATACACTTGCCGAGACATAATAACTTCGGTTTACTTAACCATACTTTGGTTACGGAATGTTTGATGGCAAAATTAAACTTTAGGTAGTTAAACCATCTTAATTTTAACTTAACAAAATTCTTGCATGCTTCTCTAGGCTTTCGAAAAGCCACTGGAAACTTGTCCCTCCTCTCTTAAAATTTGGCATATCATTGTCTTGAAAATTCCAGTAGAAATTAATTACCGAAATATTTCAATAAATTGCCGGTCACCTTAATTATTCGCTGCGAAACTTCTGACTTTCCAAAATGCTTTAATATTTTCTAGGCAGCCAGTGCACACCATGCTGTCGTCGTTTATTCGTGATTCTCGTCGTCAGCAACGATGACAATGACGACAGAAAGCGACTACAGCGGAGTACAAGCTCCTGGAGGAAGTTGTTCCTCCTTTTGTCTTAATGCAAATTAAATTTCAATTTATGAAAATACTTAAGGCACTCAGCTCTCATTAAATTACGCATAAAAATGTGTAACGCAAAGTTGTGCCGCTTAATGGCTTCGTTATGTACGGAAAGTTTCTAATTTATGCTGCGATCTTGTATAATTTGTCCCCGGCCCCCGCGGCGGTCTCCAAAACGCCGCAGCTCCCCGGCCCCCCTCCGGCCGTTGATTTTATATCTCCCATCAGCCAAAAATATCCTATAAATGTGTAAAGCCAGCGCAAATAAATACGGAGCTCCAGAGGAACAGGCACCGCATCCCGGCGAGGCGATACCTTCCTCCTCCACTTAATCTTCTGCCTCGACTACTTCTTCGGTTCCTGGAAGCGAAGGCTGTAAAATTTATGGAAAAAGATAAAATTCTCCAAGTGCCGTTCTGAAGAGTTAAAGTACAAATTGTATCCATATTGCATTGTGCCAGGGCGTTGGGGGGGCTGCGGAGCCCGGCCTATTTAGCCCGGGCTGCTGCGACTTTGGGGCCAGATATCGACCAGAGTGTGTTACAAATGAATACCATTTTTTGAGGTGGATAAACTTTCATAAATTTATTATAGGAGCGTGGAAGGGGTCCAGCCCTCCTCCACCCTTCTGCAAAAGGGGCTCGAAACATAATCGAAAATCTTAAATGTTCACTTTGACTTGTAAATCAGTGCACATGTAATAGAATTTTTCGCTCGCACTTATTACCCTATTTTCTATTTAAGCTGTTATTTTCCTCTTGATTAATATCGTGATTATCGAACATTTTGCTCAAAATTGCCAACCATCTCAGCTCCATGAATCTGCCTTTGTAAGAGGGTGGTGTTACTTTGTTTGCGAAAAGTTTTATTTTCACCTCGTCACGAAGCTCCGAAATGTTTCGCTCGTTGTAATTGTGGCAGAACCGCGTTTGCACCGATGTTCGCACCTACAACGAATCCTCAATTAGACTTGGGTGCCATGGCGACAGATGTCGAGCAGTCCCCACAGGCTCCATTTTCGAGGCTGCAGGACCAAAAGGATCTGTTTATTGAGGGAACAACTTGAGCCCGACAATTTCATCTTGAGGAAGTGCTATGTACGTGCGCTCACTCTCCGGCACGAAGCGATAAAACCACTAGAAATGTTTTATACGCGCTTAACGTTCGCCTCGATGTCAGTCAGCACAGGTAAAAGTAATAACGCCCACGCAAAGTGGGAAAACTTTTCCCGGGCTTGTTGCTATTTCGCAGGGCAACGCACGGGCAGAGGACCACACATCGTTCATCCCCAGAAGCGCTCAGTCCCACCGAAGACTACAAAAACACATCCCTCGTCTGTTGATGGCTCTCGACGGCATTTTGATCTCAAAACTTCACCAAATAATTTTTACATAATTCTAGATTAATGGGGACAACATAAATCTTATAGTGCCGTCGTAACGTGACGCGAGGCGACGCCTCCGTAGTCCTCGATGTTGCGGTGGACACATTTACAAAATTTGTAAAGTTGCAAGTGATTTCGCAAATGTGTCTTACGAGGTTTCGAGGACAAGTTTTCATCCCCTCCACTGCCCGTGCACCTGCTGCTATGAATACGAGGCGACGACCGTCGCGACGTAATGGTCCAAGACGCAGCAGGTAAAATCATCAATCAAGCATAATGCGCGTCGCGTTGGTTTCTTTTCATTTATGACCGAATCCTGTGAGCAAGGAAGCGAAAGTTTTTTGTAAGAATAAAGCGATTTTTCTCGTCCCTCTATAAGATGAATGGTCTCAGAATGGTTTTTGGCTTCCGGATAGTTTTTACTTTTCATTAAATTGTGCTGCAATGGCGGACCATATGAAGAGAGATTATTTCTGGAGAACATAAAATAATGATCGAATATCTTCCTGGGAGTTTCTTCTCATAAAAGAATTTGAACCAGTTCATCTAACTTTCTCCCCGAAATGATTATGGAACAGAACTTTAAGGGACATTTTAGAAATTATCTGAATATAAAGTATTTTATGGAGTTAAGATTAGATCAAGGACACGTTTCTACTTAATTTATGGCTCCCGAAAAAGTTAGAAAATATATTTTACCAATTTAAGGTAACCAGATGCCTTAAAGTAGTTTTTTCATGGGTTATCGACAAAAACTGGCCCAATTTGGGTTAATTTAAAAAAGCATTTTATAATTTTTAAGGCAAATTGTTCGTAAACGTCGATATTAAGAAAAACAATCCAATTAGGCGGCATGGGGGTGGGATTCCTGAATATTTTGGCTGAATAAAATGCAATTGATGAGTGCGTGCTGAATAAAATGGTAAAATATATTAAAATTACAGCAAAGATTAGCGTCTATTCCACGGTAAATAAAATGAAATAAATACAGCTCTGACCTCCGAAACGTGCTTTAGTAACAGCCAAAAATTCAAGGAAAATCTGCAAATTAAGCATATTCCACTTGTGATTTATTTATCAGCGCAAACAAAGCCATAACACTTAACTTCAAACACAGAACAGGGCCATCCTGTTTATAGAGCCCCTCATACATCTTGGAGCAATAATTTCATGACAAGTCCCTTTTTCACGTAATCCCACTGACCCGAGACCTGTTTTGCATAACTTCTTCAGGCAAGTCTCCTCAGCGCTTTTTATACCCTTTCTTTCCACCACAAGTGGAGCCCTTATAAACGAGGGTGTGATAGGATCACAGCAACAAATCACTCTGTCACCTTAATTGCGGTCACCTAATCAAGCATTCTCATAAATGGCCCCAACCCCGCGCGGGGAAGAAATGTGCCATCGAACCAGGTCCTTCGGCACTCGAAAAATCATTAGAACCGAAAACGGTTCCGAAGTCCCGAATTAAAAGAGTGTCCCTGCGGTGGTCGCTGGGATAGCCGAAAGTGTCCTCCGGGAAGAAAAACACAATAACAATAAAAAACGGAGGGAATAGACGCGGTGGACATCTATGCCATAACTTGGCAGATGACACCGGCTCCTTATCAAATTAGACACATGTCAGGGGTAAGGGATATAATTTAAAGAGGTTATCGCCGTTCCACCCTTCTTGGCATATTTTTGACAAAAAATGACCTTTCGACCCCCGAGAAGGAAAAAATTTCGGATGGGGGTGGCTAAAAATGCGCCCACAAATCCACGCTCGTGCGCGCCTCCTTTCCACACGAGCAAAAACATGCGGCGGAGCGCTAAGAGTGGAGAAATTTAGGGTTTGGGGGTTTCGAAGGTTTGGGCCCAAAACTTCGTGGAACTCCTTAGCCCATTCAACTAAATCTTCGACAAGAAAGTGCCCTCCTTATCCAAGGAGAAATCGATTGTGCGGTTCTCTTGTTTTTCGTAAATTTTACGAGCGGCAAGATTGAAGAGGGGGAAGGGAGAGCGAAAACCCGTCACTGGTCCCGGGTAAATGACTCCCTTTTTTTCCCGTACGCCGGCTTGGGCGGATAATTTAAATTTTCAATTTGTTGCTGTTGCTGGCGATGTCAAAAGTTAATTAAATAAAATAAGGAATTTATTTTGTTATTTGTGCGATCAATACACCCGCCAGCGAAAGGGCAAAGAAATTGCGAAACATCCCTTCGGGGTTAGGGGTCCCATTCGCCCCTTTGCTACTTCAGGAAGCTAAAGCTGTCTTGCGACGGTTAATTTTAAAATTGTAAAGAGCGGTACGGCTTCAGCGAAAAAGTTGTTTCTGTGTGAAGTGGATTCCAGGAAATCCTTTTTCTTTTTAAATGCTACCGAAAACAGGGCGTCACCTTCACGTCCTTTCCTTCTATGGCTCATTTTTAAAGGATTATTTGTTAGCCCACTTACAAAATTGATACTGGAAATTTAATATCCCCGGGTTTTCGAAATCTCTGATCTTATTTCAAATTTGCAATCAGTGACCCAAAGACCTCTGTTCATCAAGTTCCAAAAAAAAAAAAAAAATCTATATAGATAGTTTAATTGGAATAAAGAGGATTATAATGAACTCAGTAGTCACACGTAAAATCCTACTTCCTAATTCGCTTTATTTATTTGACCCATATTCATCATTGAAAAACAAAGTTATTTGGTAATATTCAAATTTCGTGCTTTGTTGGCATAATACTTAAAGCCGAAATGAAAATATGCCTGATTACTTTTCGCGTGAAAAATAACATCGAAACCGCGTAAAAGCTGCATAATTAATAAAATGAAATCAGCAAACCTGGTGGGCGTTAGTTAATTTAAATTAACTCAAAAACAGAGTTAAAGAGGATGCCAACTGATATTAAAACATTATTGTGGCTCCTCCTTCCTCCCCCCGAAACCACTTCTGCTACTACTGCTGTTGTTGCTGCCTGTCAATTAAAGGGAAGTCTTCGAAAATTACATTTTAAATTAATCGTTGATGCAAATTTGCAGTCGGTAGGTAAATATTAAATCCGTTTGCCGGTCGGTTGCTCTTTTATGCCAGCTATTTACCACCTTTAAATCAGGTGGTATTTGTTAACTGTGCTGGAATGGAAAAACATTTATTTATTTATGTATTTTCTTTTAAGCACAACATTTTAATGTAACGATATTCCTTTTATTAATGTAACCTGTGCGTTGAATACCCCGGGAAACGAGCGCAAAATATCTGTGCACTGCAAATATTTACAATTCGAAATTTATAATTATTATCAATTGTTTCTTTGAACTCAAGTTATGTACACGGCCCTGTTATTAATTACAATAAAATTAAGCAGCCCGTAATAATTCCAGCTAGCGTCAATTATGCCTTGGAACAAAATATGAGTGTAAATAAACTGGACTCCATCACGCACCCTGGACGCCAATTTATGCATGTATTTTGGCTGAACCAAGATGGTAATTAAATTTCGCAACATAGAGCTAACAGAATTGCCACAGATGAATAAGTTATGAATTCATGTGCACATAAAATTAACCACCCTGAGCCCCGCAGTGCTTCATTTCAAGCCGGCGTTCGGACGTACCTACATAGGCTAAGGTGCCTCCGTGAAAACCAAAAATAGACGTTTACGGCCAGGGGAGACCGGAATGGGGCCGGAAGTTGAAATTTTACATGTGTATCCGGCCGGGATGAACCACCCTGTAAACTGTATGCCCAAGCCTCCTAGAGCGAGTTTTAGTGCAAAACTTTTCTTGGGAAATCCCAAGCGGCTGTTGACAGGGTGGGTGTCGCCTCAAACAGAGCTGCAGTTTTGGGTCACTGCGCTGGTTGACTAGCATAAGTTTGTCACCCTACCTTTGTTTGGTTGCCAAGGTTCGAAAGGCTCGTTCTATGCACCGCAGTGCATCGGAGCCCAGGGACCAAAGCCGGGCTCAATAGCTTAATATTTTAGATTGTCCCTTAAAACCCCCGGGAGAGGGACCTATTCAAAATTCACTCATTAAGATAACACAGGATGTTGCAGGCGAGAGGACCCGTCATCCTAAGCAAATAACCGTCCATTTAATTTCGAAACGTTTCCATTTTGCGTGCTTTGCAGAATGCTTAAAGGTTGCCATCCGGTGCCCCTTAATCTTGCTCGTTGATGACTTTAAATTTCGCTGGGCGATCCGGATCCGGATGGAAATCCTTCATCCTCTTTTCAGGATCTTCTAACTAAAGCGCTTCCGAGATTTTTTCAGCGCTGAAAATTCACTTCCGCGGAAGTGATGTTTTTGTTCCACGAGTGGATAACCGTCACAGGGTTGACCTGCAGCCAGAGATCATTTTATTGTGTGGAATGTCGAGCCACAAGTCAAAAATTTATGGAACACAGCAAGAAAATGGAAACGCCATCGTCACAGAATGAGTGACATGAGCAAATCAATTCACTTTGAAATCACTCGGTGCTTTTTGTTACCGTGGCTAGCTGTCTGGAATTTCATTTTTTTAAATAGTCATTGCAACTATTCAGCGTTATCGCGGAGCTCCAGCAGCAACAGCATCCGATTTGATTTAATCTCGCGGATAGAATCAACTGAAGCAGTGAGAAAACGTGCTCGTGACTAACTCTAACTTCGCTGCTGTGATTTAACTTTAAATAAATTTCGAAATTTCTAAAATGCTTCAGCGGTGATGGCGACGGCCGATGACTGTAACTGAATTAATTGTGGGCGTGCGATCTTTCGTTTTTTGTTAACTAATTTCCCTGCATAGTGGCCATGGTCAAAAGCTGTCGACAGTCTTGCCGTTAGTCTGGCAAAAGTGACTGCGCAATTTCGAACAGTCGAAAGGTTTCCTTTGTGCCTTGCCTTCAGAGAAATCTCAGCTGTTTCGAGAAGGTCTTTTGTTACTGCCACGAGCTTTAACAATTTTTTTATTTAGGTTTTCGCGAACCTTCGTTAGCTTATTGGCGTGCTGAATCCATTGGTTAAATTAATTGGAAGGTAGGTAATTGCGCTTAATCGGAAATCAGCGTGATATGCTCTGGAATTTCCAGCCGACCCTCCTTTCGTGGAACTCTAAAGCTTAATCTGTTTAAGCAGTGCCGCTAAGTTAAAATTAATGAGTCACTTTACGAATATTATATCTAAGCGTTTCCTTACTAAAGCAATCTTTGAAAAGTGGTTATGATTCTGAGAAACTAAAATACGTAAGTTTCAAACATAAGTACTTTGTTATAAAATTTAGCTCAGGTATTTCAAGAATTCAGTTTCTGCAGTCACCTATTCAATTAAGCTTAACAAGAGCCATTGCTGAATTTTACGGTCCAAATATCCAATAAACGGGAAGAGTCAAACTATTAAAATAAGTAATTATAGAAAACCACTAACAATTTCGAATTTCCAAATAAAATTCTTAAGAGATATTATTTTCCCTTATTTTCTATCTTCAATCATTTTCATCCGATTGAACAAGATGAGGAAACTGAGTTTACAGAGTCTTCCCTGACCGGAGAAATACCTCATTTATAATTTTATCATCTTAAAAGTTGCTCCTTTTACCGCCGTTTTCCCCTGTTAAAAACAAAACAAGACACACCTCCTCAAGTTGATGCCTTATCACGTCCAGACTCTCTGTCAAAGGGTCCGTCTTCCTCTAAGAAATTAAAAGCAAGCCGTAGAGGATTAATAAAACAATTTTTCAATTTCTTTTCCGGTAAGTGGATCATGTTATTATCGCAACCCTTTCATCTTCCGCTTCGAAAGTACCTCATCCGCAGAAGCGTTCCATTTTTCCGTTGACTATTTTCCCCGCGGGGAAATAGCGCATTTTGCTAATTATTTTTAAAATTGTTTTTGAGAGAATTTCACGCAGAATAAGCAGAAGGAACTCGGCTAGCGAGTGAAAAATGACAAAAAAAAAATAAAAATAAGAAATTAAGGAAAGTCCTTTCTAAACGACTCTCGACAGAACTTTTCTTAGCTTCCAACTGCAGTACGAAACGAAGTGATAGTAAACAAGTGAAAGCAAGAAAAGGAGCCTTTTCCGAAGTTTCCTCGGAGGCTTAAGAATCTCTCCGTCCCCAACTCGTTCGTACCAGAGGTGGAGCCCAGCCCCTCTCCGTCCGGTAGAAATGAACTAAGAAAACGACAGGAAAAATGTCGAACTTTTTCGTGCAATCTCAACAAAAATTCCCTAAGCCTTTTAGGGAGTCCCATTCGATTGGTTAAGGACACCGACCGATTGGAACATTTGCGAGGGTACTTTGCAGGGCCGCTATTAGTCCTCCCCTCCCCAATTCTGCCTTGTTTTACATTTTTTTTCTCCAATTTCCTTAAAAGGTTTATTTTCCCATAAATTTGTCGTGTTGATGTCATCTCAGAGGCGATTTACTTTCTTCCGCACGTCCTCGTTCCGTCAAAGCAGCAGATTGCAATCAGCCCAATCGAAAGACTCGCAACAAAAAAAAGTAAATGTATACATACATATAATTTCCAGGGATTTTTCGGAACCTGAATCCTGGCGAGGGATCAAAAGGAGAAAACAAATTAACTTGTCTAAAACGAAAGATGAATTTTAATCAGATCTCAACTTTGGACTCCCACTAGGTATATCACGCCGAAAAAAGGATTTGCCCCAGTCTCCGGGAGTTGGGCGGGTTTTTATTCTTCTTCCGTTCCTTTTTTTCATACCACAGCTCCGGCAGGGCTGGGAGTAGTGTCCCGCACCTCCGGGATAACAACCCTGGAAAATGCGGCGGAGGCGGCGGTACAGCCGCAGAGCCCAATAAATGCAAATCAATTTGGCATTAAGTAAACAGGGCCCCGGCTCGGCATATCATTTAAATATTTTAGCTGACAAATACACAAAAATCTACTCGGAACACTTTTGCGGCCCATTTCGGTTATTGTTCGGGCTGCTATTGCCGGGCTGGGGCTCCCACGCACCCCATTAGCACAGGGCAATACATCCCTTAAGTGTTTACAGCTGGCATTACCCTGGTTTGTGTTTGCAAATATGCCGAGGGTAGCGCCAGCTATTGGGCGGGGGCGGGGGGACCATTTAATCTCCGATAATTTGAATAGCGCCGAAGAAACAGCGACGCAGCACCTTCGTCCTGCGTTACGTAAGACGCAAACGCCTTGCATGCGCCCCACTATCAAGCCAGGGCTAATAAACAGCTCCAGGGGATGAATGGAGCCCCGGTGAAAGGATTACTTTGAGCCCTCGGTGGGGCACTTCTGCCGCTCCATGTCCCATCAGCCCCGGAGTCCCGGGGCCCCGCTGCGACGCCCGCCGGAGCCCGGGCTAGGGGACTTTGTCCTATTTATTCATTTCATTTCCTAATTCGCCCGGCTCAAGTCTGGCGATGGAGTTCATATTTGCGTCGCCTTTGAATAGAATGTTGATTCAGAGGGCTTTGCAGCTGGAATTTTAATTAGAGTTTTAAGAAAATTAAAACAAGGTCCCCGTTTTCCCTAAGTACGCTGCCGGAATGCCGCACCTACTCCCGATAAAATGGGTTTTGGAGCACGACCCTGGCGCCGAAGACCGCGACACTGCGAAGACGGCGAACGATGGGGAAAAATATGTTTTTGACCATTTTCATATTCTGTTTACAGTCGCTGGGAAGATTTTCACCTTCAGAAAAGACCCTTCTTTAGTGTTATAATTTGTAAAACCATCTTGTTACGATTATGGTTTTCATTTTTGGGAGGAATGCGAAATAAGTGTGGCGGAAGTACAAAATTAGCTTTTAAATGAAAGGCACGCAATTTAAAATTACTTATAAAGCTGAAACATATTTGACATCTTTTGAAAGTGGATAAGTTTGCGAAAAAGGGTAACAGAATTTAGTTTTTCTACTAGACTCTAACTAATGATAATCGAACTAGTAAAGTATGACATACATATATATGAACTGTAGTATGGAGCTTTTTAGGCCTTTTCTGCCAGGAATATATTCAACTATTTCCAACCGCAAATTGTCTCGTTAAAGAATAAGATTTTAAGAAATACCTATGTATATATAGTTTGAAAACCTATTTCATTCGCACTTTCTATACATTTAATAAACAGTTTATCAGCTCAAAAGTTATTAGACTTGAAAGTAGAAATTTTGGTATACCTAAAAGTTTTTGAGAAAGGAAAATAGGGTATTTCATTAATTCCCAACCTATTTCGCATAATTGAATGGAAAATTGTAAGGAGTTTGCATAGAAATTCCATCGGTCTATACAATTTAGTGCCTTGTGTGGCCATCATGAGCCAAAAAAGGCACCGCTTTATCCCACCCAGACCGCAATATCTGATAATCTGGACCCCCTTTTTCAGGAAAATGACTTGAGAACAATTCTGCCGACCACACAAAACAGCGCCATTATGCAATTTATCGATTCGCCTCAAAAGGGGGCTCCGTGCGACACCGATGAAAGGGCAGCTAAGCACCGGGGAGCAGAGCAACAATTACTCCGGGAACAACCAGGTAATAAGATATTCAACCAGGAGGTGCCTGGGGAGCGCTTCAAAGCAACTTTTTGTACAAAGGCCTTCAAAGGCCCTGCCCGACCCAGCCGAGCTGGTGCCCCGGGCCGCGGACCGAATTATGCCAATTTAGTGGCCCGAAATGGCCATAAACCTCACCCGGGCGTCGTAATTAAGTTGTTTCCCTCTCATTATCCAAACTAGCAACTGGATGTTCCTGTTCCAGCCCGAAAAAAGCTAATGGCGTTAACTCCAATAAAGGGAATGACATGAGGCTCCCCCACCCCCATTAGGGCACATATTTGAATTTAATGCTAATAGTTTGCGGGGCCTCTGTCGTGTGTCCGGGACTCAGGCCACCGCAGCAGCCCCCGAGTCAACAGAGCTTCCTCGACTTCCCGGGAGCTCCTGCTCATTGTCTAGCCCAAGTTTGTGGCATTTCATAATCAGATTCAGGGCTAACGATCCAGGTGCGCTCGCCTATCCCGGTGAATAATAAGGGAAGCGGCAAAAAGGTGCCTCAATGAAAACTGGAAACACATCACAGAACCGGCGGAATACGGGCGCATTCGAGCGTTTTTGCATACTTCCCCCAGTGCAATCTGGAGCATGAAGGACCACCCTCCTGTCCATCAAGGGCTCCGCCCCGGCATCCCAACAAAGAGGGGCTGCTGCTCCCCCGCCGTGGGACAATACTATTTTTATGGTTATTAAATCCCGTCACAATAAATTGTTCTGGTTTTACCACGTCCCACATAAGTCGGAGGTTCCTGGCGCTTCTGAATAGGTTTTAAATGGCGTGAGTTACTAGGGGGTCCGGGACCCGGGACCGGGACCGGGACAAGAGCGGCTAAATGCCGTAATGGGTGTAGCCCTTTTGCTAGACATACCTCATTTACGACTTGTATATGTTTTTCATTTGTATTTCTTTTTTCGTATTTTGTTTGACATAGCAGGGAAAACGAGGGCAAAAACTTAATTTCAGCCCCCGGGCGAGTGCAACCATTTAAAATGGTAAACAAAGCTATATAGCGTCCTCGCCGGAGCTCCTCGGAGGGGGGCCGGGACACACATCGGTTCCACCGATGGAGCCCGAGGAGCGTGTACTACTTGCTCCCAGTTCGCAAATTGCAGCCTCTTCCAGGAGGCACACAGCGCAGGGAAAAGTGAAAGGGGACGGAGAATGGGCGAGCGCACTGTGACATAAATAAAATTCTTGAAAAGTTAAATTCCTGGTGAACCACTTGTTCCTGTTTCTCCCTAATTGCTCTGGATATGACCGAGTTGCAGTTTGCCACAAGTGTTCAAGTTGCACATATCCGCCCCACGTACGGCGGCAACAAAGCCCCGCACATTTGCAGGGAAAATGTTCCGGGATAAGCTGCTTCCTCGACGGGGCGAAAGGAGAGGAGTGGACCCATTCAACTAGAACACACCAAGTGTTTATAGTCCTTTTCTTTTCGGTATAAAACGAGCCCCCCGAAAAAAGGGAAAACACCGAGTAGAACTTGAAGTGGCATAACGCTCCTGTGAAGAGGGCGCTCGGCTGCGGACCTGCCGGAGTCCCTTTCTCTGGTCCCAGGACGAGTGAGTGAGCACGGGGCCCTGCCCAGGATTCGGGAAAGCATGAAAAAGCTGTTGATTTCGCAACACAATGTAAATGAAATCCAAATACAAAGTAAAATAAGCGAGAAGGGGCCTCCGGTCCGCAGTTCACGGTGATTTAAGTTCGGTACCCGGGAAGTGAACGGACACGACAACGACGCCGGGATCATTCCCGGGGACAGCTAAAGGTCACTGGCTCTGGCTGCTCCCGAAAAACAACCTTAAAAATAAAAGAATTTCCGGGACCCCAGATAAATAACCCTGGCTTTAATTTCTCCAGGTACACTCTCCCGAACATTTGAATTATGAAACCGCCACTCCGGGCGAAAGCAGAACAAACAGACAAACGTGCTTCCGACCGAAGCGCCAATCCCACGTTTCCCGAAATATAAAGGGATGCCCGGCCGGGCTCATCCCTTATTTCCGGGCACCCCATTGCACCCAGCACTGCACAAAATCTGGGGCGTGGGGCCGCCGTCGAGCTGCGGGGTGTCCGTTCAGATGAGTCCCAGCTTAGATTTATTTCGAAGTGATTTATGCGGGCCGAGCACCCGGAGAAGGAATCTGGTCCCGGCAAAGTGGCATCTATCTCTCGGCTCTGTTACTGCTGACCAAACTGTTTTTGGAGGGAATTTTTCGTCCTTGTTTTGTTGACGCTCCAGGTAAACACACCCTCCTTCGAGTTTCTGTTTGCTTTCTGTGGACTCGATGGCTTCTTTGATAAATTAAAACGTGACAAGGGAAAAGGAAGAGAACAAAAATCCTTTTGGTCGGCGGCGCTGCGGGGGAAGGATTACTGAATTACCTGAGGACGCAATCCCGACAAAGGCTCTGACGGAGGGATGAAGATGGATGAACAGGGAATTGGAAGGATTGTGGCGGTGCAAATTGTTTTCAGTTTATAGTTGCATTCAGGGACTCTGTCATTCGCGCAAGGACAACTCCACATACGTCCCCAGCATCCTTTTGATCATCCTCGTGCACCACAAAAAAAAGTAGGATTCATTTGCTCGTCTGTTTCGTTTATGACCAAAGAAAGGAATTATAAATTGCAATGCTCCTCTTTTTTCGAATATGATTCACAGTAGTGTCTCACAGCATAAATCACGCAGGTAGGAAACCTTTCTGAGTTTTTAATGAGTGGAGTTTTTGATTACATCCACTATCATTGGATTTTTAGCTAGACTGTGTAGAGCAAGTCAAATTGAAATGTTTAAGAAATATAGTTTCTAAACTCTGAATGTTACCTCACTGGATTACAATGAAATCCCATAAGAGTTAGTTTCCTTATAAAAAAGTATTAATGTTATTAATTTATCTTTAATCAAACTATTATAAATATATTTTTGGATGTAAATTAAAAAACTCAGCTTTTCATATGCGATAAATCAGTATAAAAACTTTCGTCCGCACTAAATCGGATGGCGAAGAAACACCAGATCTATCCGAATTAAATTAAATTATAATTAAAGAACTGAACCTCATTAAATCGTACATTAATTTCCAAACTGAAACTAGGGCGTGGTCGACCCCATGATATGGTCGAACAGCGGAAAAAATAATTTAAATGGATAATTTAAAATGTTACATTCTCGGAATCTGGGCCGAACCACGTCGCACCCAGGGGCCAGTTTGGGGCTCATTAATATTCCGGGAGTGTGTCCGATAGAAAATGGCCACGCCAAGAATCTCGGTCATTAAATTTTCTTCGTAAAATTATGAGCCATCAATTTTCTCCCAAAACAAATCTAATTCCCTGGAAAGGACAACCGCTGTCATCCCAGGGGCAGCGACGTCGACGCTGGAGGGACGTCCTGGACGTCGACGCAAAAAGGCGCAAACGGACGTAATAACAAGCCCGGAACCAGAGTGAAATGCCGAAAATTTCTGGAGCACTCCAGAGACAGAGGGAGACAGAGAGGGTCGGGACACAACTATTTGACGATTAAGCACATTATCGGCGATCAGATAAAATTTATTGATGTGTGCCTTGAATTCAACCCACCTGAATAAATCATGTGGCAAAAGAGCTGTTGAGTCCCTCAATGTACGTCAGGGGCACCCGTCCTGGAACGGGCGCTCCACGGGACCGGGAAGGGAGCCTGCAGGTCCTCCGACGTGGGGCGGGCCCCAAGTATATTCAGCAGTTACTTGGGGCCGTCATGAATGATTTCCTTGCCGGCTTTTTATTCATTCGAGCTGCCGTCAGAGCTGTTCCCGCTCCCCGGTCCCTGGTATATGTGCGATGGGTTCAAGGAGCACCGGCAATTCTATAAGTTTCCGGACTTTTATGCTCCCAGTAATGTGTGCGATTGTATTTGGAGCTCTGCGATGAATAGGCAGACTGGGCGGCGCGGGCCGGACCCATAGTCCTGGAATTCTCTAGACAGATGGGAGCCCACACCCCCGCGCGCTGGGATTGTATAAAATTCTGTTCCGTCCTCCAGGAGCTCCCTGAGATGCATTTAAATATCAGCTCTAAACCTTCTCTTATCCCTTAGGCTGGATAAATAAATTCAATGGCAATCATCAGCGTTTTTCCCTTCATGGGAGCAGAAGGTCCCGGGTCCGGGACTCGGAACATGATGCGGTGCGTACCACGATTCTATCTTGGTCCCGGTGGCTGGATGGCGGAGCGCCCGTCTTTGTACCCTCGGTCGCTTCATCCCCAGGTATAGGTAAACAAATAGCAATAATGGAAAAAAATGCGTACGTTTCAATAAATACCGGGAGGCAAACGAGTTCCCTGCCCGGGCAAAAAGACAAGACGTGGCACAAAACAGCGCGCTACAGCATCCAGATCCAGACGAAAACAAAGACGCCCCGAGAAGCCGAAGGAGGCCTTCCCGACGATCCCAAAAGCAGCGAGGAGCTGCGCGAGGGCTCCAGGCGAAAGATCTGCACATTGGGGGCTCACAATGGAGAAGCGTCCTCCGGAGCCCCGGCATCGCGTTTTACATGCGAATTACAATCTGGTTGTCGCCATTTTGATGCTCTGTTGCTGTGGAGATATCTCTGAACTGCGAATACCTTTCGCTCGGATTTTACCTGCTCGTTTTTACGAGCCTACTCGTCGCGTATCGACCTCACGAGAAGGTCGAAGTGGTCCACGGCTCAGCGGGCGACTCCAGCGGAATTCCTGGACTAATGGGGAGCCGAATCGGGCAGATTTTCTGGGTTTTCCGCACAAAAATCTCTGGGCAGCATTAAGGCACACGCAGAGAACCCCTCGATTCGGAATTCCTGGAACCGAGGTTCGATAAGCTTCAGCACGTTAATGAAAGCGATGCTTTTCAGGGAATCAACTTTTATTGTAGGTGTACCGCCGCGAAGACCTCGACGGCGAGCAGACCTCTTTTTATGGGCTCCACCATTTGGGTGGAGCGCCGGCACAGATCTTGAGGCTGTTTGCCTCCTAATAAGAACGAGATTTGCTTAACGATTTCGGAGATAAACGAGAGTACGCTTACCTCTGGATTGGTGCCCATAGGCGACTCAGATTAAATTTAGATAGAAGCGCCCGAGCCCGGCCCCTTAACGCAATTTGTTCTATGTAAATTGGTAGCCCCCGGCATGCGGACCATTAAATTCGTAACTTTGTTATTTTACAATTTTTTTATTCTTGTATTTCTTATTCCTCGAAAGCTGTGAAAAAGAAACAGGACAGACAGGACCGCTCTGGGTGGGTCTGTCTTAAGAATAACCACCACCTGAGAGACTTGGGCTAATACGGCGGAATAATTTACGAAGTTGCTCCTGTGGAGGAGGATTTCTAGAATATTCAATTTGGATCATCGATCTATGTGTACTCTGGGCCGCCTCCTGGTCCAAGGGCAGGTAAACAAGATGAAGTGCCGTAGTGCCGGATGTAATTGAACTTGGTCATTACGGCTGATTTCGATGCAAATCTACTTAGGCCAGAAGGAATTCGGATTGACTTCAAATTCTGTGAAATTTAAATAACACACCACTCGGCTCCTCCCTCGAAGTGTCCTCCTCCTCATTGGTGGGACCTGAACTGCCTTAGTGACGGATCCTATCACGTTTTCTAATTTGATTCACAGCAGGCCGCACAATAATCTCAAGTTGTTGACGCAGAAGAGGGCGACTTTAAAACGAATCCAGATCCAATCTGATAGATGGAATTATTCGCCTCCTCTGTTTGGGAAACGTTTCCCATAATAGAATCCTGGAGGAAGATTTACAGAAGAAGAAGATAATGATCCGAACCCTCACACTATGAACTTGATTTCGTACTTTTGTCTAATTCTAATCCTACAAGTTTGAAGAACCGTGTTGGCTTTTCTTTTGATTTTCTTTAAATTTAAGTTTCAGTTCTCACTAATTTCGAAAACTGATCTGATTCTATAACTTCAAAATCGCACAAAAGATCAAATAAAATAAAAATTTCAAAATTAAATTTTATTTAATTTAACGCCCAAACACAAATAGAAAGAGCTATACCAAGGCATATTGGAAGAGCTGCGAAATGCCTGGTAAAACATTTTAGTCACATTGTGAAATTGTTTTTCTCAGAAAAGATCTCTAGTCACTGGAGCATTTCTATGAAATCAAGCTCATTGCAGTTTGTGGTTTATGAAAGATACTTTTCATAGCTCGATTTCAAAAGTAGAAACTGCGGGAAATAATGCTACATTTGCTCACTTTTCATCATTGTTTCCATTCATTTATTTCCCTACAATTAGCCTCCGCTTTTCTGAAAACATTTTAGCAAAATGACTTGGTTAAGCGCATTTCCTCGCTCACTTCGTGGAGCATGGAAGAAAATGTTCTATTCAAAAATATTTTCTGTTCCATTGTATTGTCAGTGCAAAAACCGGCATTCGAACAAGAGGGCGGGGGCGGTTATCCCCATAAAACATCCCTGGAAATCCTCATGACATGAACTCCATTCGAGCTGCGTCCTTTCCGGGTGCAGTTCGTCCCCGTTCCAAGGCGTTAAAATGTGACCAAACAAGCAACCTCCCAAACCCAAAATAATTGCAACCGAAAAACAATAGCACCTCATGTGGAATGATTCCTGCAGCCCAGTGCCGGGGACGACTGGATCTCTCTTATTATTCCAGGAATGGTCTTCATGGCTGATGAAACTTGCACCCTGCTCACTTTCATTCCCTGTCCACCCACATCTGGGTTAATAAAATTTCCTGGGAGGACTGAAGTGACTAACGACGTCCTTCGAATTTGTACTTTCCCACAAGTATTTTTCTAAAGCATTAGTGGATACAAAACTTTTAATGAAATAATATCTCCCCGCGCTGTCACGAGGAGCCCCGTGGGGTAGCTCACCTGGGCCCGGTCGAAACACGTGTATTTGTTGACTTTATGGCGTGTCGAGCAGGACGAGTCCGGGGCCACCCCCCGGGCTCCACGAGGAAGCTTTCGTGTTCGTTCGCTCGAGCTCTGGTACAAGCTTTACACATTATCCAGCATCCTGGTCCCGGGCCCAGCATCCATCTCCGCGGAATGCCCCGGTCCTCGTTAACAAGGAATTACCTGTGTATGCGCGCAGCTCCAGGGCTAATGATATTAAATGAAACTAAATAAATCCTGCATGGGGCCGGCGAGATGATTGCTTAATCCTTGCAACTCCGGCCTCGTCGTCCGTCGTTTGCTCTGGGCCGGGGTCCAAAAAAAAAGGAGAGGAAACCTACAAATGGGGGCGGATGTGTCTGTGTACCTGAGCCGCATACTGGCACCGGAGCACCGCAGCGGGCGGGCAATTAAATATTTTGATCAAAATTCAAATCATGCATTTTTAAGATTTTTCTCCCGTCCCCCTGTATATAATTATTGCGGGTCCCGATTGGGACAGATCTTGGCTTTGGCTCGGTTCGGGCTAATTGTGGATGCAGGTGCCGTTCGGGCTAATGCTGCAGTTCGTGCATAGTCGGGACTCTGGGGCTCCGGGGCCCCGGGGCCCCGGGACTCCTTGTTCAGCTGCCACCACCTCTGCAGGGGGCCCCACTGTGGGTGTGCGCGCAATTCATCATCTATTTTATCGTCACGCTCTCCTATCTCTCGTATAACCGAAGTCTAATGATAGTCATATTGTAAAATTATTTTAACGAGTTTGCCGCCAAGGCGTGGAGCTCTGAAGATTAGCACGTCGCGCTCGGCGGTTTCTCCCATAGAACGCGGGCTGATTATTGCCAGACCGAGATGAATTCTAATTTCGACTTTGGCGGCGTTATATAATATAACTTTGCAGCGGCTGCGGCTGCGAGCTTTGCATTGTGTGCAGTTTATGCGCCTTGATAAAGCAAAATAGGTGAGTTTGTTGCATTTTATGGCCAACTATTTTTTCCATTTTGTCAACGTTTGTTTGTGGCTACCGAGGTTTTGCTTTCGAAAGCAGTCAACGCTGTAGAGGTGTTTCGCAACCATGTTGCAATCTTTTCGTTTTCAAAATAACTAATCAAGTAAGTAGCAGTCATAGGGGCTGTTAGCCACTGTTCTACTAGAAAGAGTTAAGTCTTTCCTAAGAAGGCACTAAATCTTTTGTTAATGCATGTCAGGTACGCGATGAGTGTGCGCATTTTTGTCACACTTTCAATGCAATAGGACTATCAAATTTTTAAAGATTATTAATTGACCGAAGTACATGTGGACGAGTAAACAAAATGATAAAAAACTATCCCTTTTGCACTATACAAGAGATTGATTTTACTTAACTAACATTAAGCTTGCAGTTTTTCTGAAGGTTTTTATTGGACTTTCTTTCTCTTCGCGAATTAATGCATAGGTTAATCAACTGTTGTTGTATTTGTTTTTAATATTAAATGTTGCAAATTAAAAGTAGAGAAAATAAATTAGAATCCTATAGTTAATTTTGTCCAAAACTTTCTTTTTTCACAGGGATTGAAGACGAATAAGTCTTCTATTTTTACCATAATATAGATGTTATAACGACAACGAGAGTATTTTAAAAATAAATTTACACTCCAATACCCCTTCCCGAAAATTGTACCGCAATGGTTCGATAAACAAAGTTTCCACTTTACGAGAGGGAGCACAGATGAGTATGAAACATATTTTCTTATTAAGTATATGTATGTATATATACAAAATGTATAAAAAAAAAGCATCCGTCAAGGAGATCAGCCCAGGCATGCAGCAGATGCTGTAGTATTTTTGCTGCTTAACCTTCTCCCTAAATACACCTGAAGGACGAGGACACATCTCAAGAAATAAACGCTGCCGCTGGAGAAAGCCTTTAAAATTAAATTCAGGTGGATCATAGCGCTAGAAAGCGGGAAGATTTTTACACCCACTACCAAGAGCAACACATCCCGGTTTTTTCGTATCGCATTGCGCCCAGAGATGGAAACGACAGAAATTCAAGCCCACGGGTGCTCCACTCGAGCAGCGCCCTTTACATCAACGTTACTTTGAGATTTAAGGGCGCCAAATAACAAAAAAAAAAAGAGCGCAAAAACCAAAAATGCTCTCTCTATAGGTGGGCAAAACACACGCTCCACCGAGAAGCATTACCGGCGCGGGGGTGAAAATTACTCGGCGTTACGATAAAATCTGTAGAAAAGGATAAAAATTTTCTTCGCAAATTACCTTCACCCCTGGTGCCATGATGGAACGTATCCTGTTTTTTGGACCCCATCCCTCATCCCAAAAAAGAGCACTTGTTTGCCGGAGCATGTCGCTTCTTTACAGTCGCCACTTGAGACGCGCGGGGGCGGGCTTTAGGGGCACCTTCTTCGAGGCGATGCATGAACGCGTCATAGATAAATATCGCAATTACTTTCCTCGTATGTCCCGGCAGCAGTTCTTAAATTAGCTTAAGACTCCCACTGAATTCTGAAGTATTATTCAGGACGTCGAGGTGGGGCCAGGGAGTCCTCGTGCGCCGCCCTGTACAGTGATTTACTCCCGGCGATTCTTCTTCCTTTACGCTCTTTGCTCCATGCTCCTTCGAGTCAGTTACGTCGCCCGAGATCATAAATTTCTGTTCTATTTATTAGAGGAGTTTTTATTTTATTCATGGCACGTCTAACTGTCATCCGTACACCGAGGGAACAGTCGTGCACCAATCCAACGTTTTATGCCCGTAAAAGGGGGGTTGGTGAAGTGTTCTACACTGCTCCCGCTCCAGATCCAGATATTCCCGCCCCGCATATCAATAGGCACCAAACCGTGCCTCCAAAAGTGTTATTCCACGTAAGAGCTAGGCCAGCCTGGGCTGAGTTTGGGGCGCGACCAAAAGGCCCCCGACTTCAAGCAACAGTATGTGCGGGGGTGAAACTAAAAATAAAAGCGAAGAAAAAAATCGAGAAAACGGCTTCCCCCGAGTACATTTTGCAGAGCAGTGGTGCAGATCCGGGATCCGGGACTGCTCCATGCCAACACTTCTCCATTATCGTCGCAACAGCCTGTTAAAATCCATAAAAGGCAAAACGCTGAGAATTCCCGGTCTGGAGCTGCCATTCGGAGCCGGGACTCCACTCCTGGCTGTTTTGTATTTTCATATTTTTCCATTCCTCTCGATAAAACGCTCTGCAAAGATCAATTTATTCCACATGTGTGAACCTTCAAGATATTTGCATTCAGCATCCCCAAACCCTGGCCCGGATGTAATCCTTTCGTCATTTCGCCCGGTCACCCACCGCCCGGCCGGGCCTCGGCTGTGCCCCGGCGGTGCAGAGGAGGAGGCTGTGAGCACACATCTCCCCCAGGATCCGCGCCAAGGGCTGAAAAGGGTTCGGGATCGGTCACCGGAGCAAGAAAGGACTCCATTGCACTGTTAGTGAGGGCCGGACCCTTATACATTTTACCCGTGAGGAAGGAGCGAAAATCAAGACACGGTCCTCTTCCGGCCCTCCAGCACTACTCGTGCGGAGTCCCAGTCATACGAATATAATTTGTAACCGATTGGGAGGCGAATTAATTGGAGGATCTGGGTATGACCCGATAGTGGAATTATGGGTAATAAATTCGATTTTTTTACGAGTTTGTCTCTCTGATCCGGGCCATTTGTCATCGTTAGCCGTTTAAATTTGGTGTCCTCCGAGGATTTTATTTATTCAGAAGGATCCGATGCCTTAAGCGGGGCTAAGAGACAGCTGGAATTTATGGGAATTCCGGGCTCCGTTCTGAGAAGTTCGCCTTGCTCAGGAGTTACACCCGGCGATGGCGACATGCCATAGTATTCCTACAGGACCCCACCGCTGCACTTCTTCTTGTACGAACTTTGGGAGCACGGTCGGGACACAGTTCCCCGCGCTCCCTGGGGTAATCCAAATTGCGATACATACATCCAAAATATTTGCCTGCTCCTGTTTCTAATACGCAAAAAAAAATAAAAATATAGAAACGATATTGACTACGAAATCTGTCCCTTCTCAACAGCATAGTGACATGTGGGGATTATATTTGCTAATCCACCGTTATGACGTCCCATGTTATAGCATCGATATTACCCTAAACAAACTTTATCCTGTGACGTCAAGCAGGACTAAGAAATCCTCGTATCGGACGCGACGAGGTGACTGCTCCGAAGTCGTCCTCTCTGGACTTAGAGAGGCATTTTCGCAGCTCTGTTTCTGGATTTTGGATTACGATACGAGTGTAAAACAGGAAGGAAATTTGTTTGGATATCGAGATCTATGTTACAGGTATATGCTCAAATATACCCTCAGAAATTCTAACCTCAAGTTGTCTTCTGTTCGGGGAACAATCAATCTATCAACAGTGCCGTGTTTTCACTGGAAATTCGCCATCGGTTCCTGATTCCTCTTCTGAAAATAGCTCGGGCTCAGGATCGGGATAGACTTTCTGATTCCTATTAGTACTGCGTGCTCGAGCGGTAAGGTGATCCGTATTGTTGGCATAAACTCCACAGAGCACAAAAGGTTTTCCAGGAAAGGTTCGTCCTTTTCCCGAATATGTAGGTATATGTGGCTCGATAGTCTTGATAACCGGGAATGATTCAATGCCACTGAAATTTAATGGGAGGGAGGTATACATCAAGATGAAGAGTTCTTCGGAAATCTTTCAAAGGTGTGTTTTTTTTCTCTCCCGGTTTCAAAGTGGGATAAAAAGCAGTTTTCATACCAACAGGCACAACAGAGTTGCTGGTGCCTGATTTATTTGTATCTTGGCATTGTTAGGTTAAGGATGGGCTTTGTTTTCACAGGAAAGTAAATTTGTGAGCTTAGTGGTTTTCCTCTTCATTTTTTCGGCATTTTACTTGGTAGAGATAATTTTGCACCGTATATCATTTATAACATGAACAAAGTTGGACTTGAAAACAAGGAGTATTTCGATCGCCTATTTATTGATATTATGTCTAATTACAAGTGATTTAACTGAAATTGGGCCGCTCAATTTGGATTGTGTAACTTTTATGTGTATACTTAGATTAATGGCTTTAATCTAAAACATAGATTGCTTCGAGCGTACTTTCCTTAACATTAATTATGTATGTCTTAAAAATAATATAGTTTTGAAGGTACTTACTGTATACTCATAAAAATATTTTACGACACTTACCTAGAAAGAGACAAAATAAGAATAATTAATAAATGTGTTTTGAAAGTTATTTATCAAGAATAATCTGTTATTTTAAAATCAATAGCTAAATTTTGACGACTTTAAGAGAAATAAAAATGTTATTAAATTGGTGAACCTCTCAGTTTAAGAATTTTATTTTCATTTTGCATAATGTTGCAAAATTATACTTTGAAATCTAAATTACGTAAATACACCAATTTCGCCAACTTTTAAAAGAGTAATTTTACAACCTTTTTTTGGGGTAGATAATGTAAAAGGTTTAACATTTTGTGATTGCGTTTGAAATTTGAAAAGATAAATTACATTTTGATGGACTGAAATCACAAAGCCCTAATACCACTTATAGTAACGTTTTCGGATATGCTTTTACATCCATTATCGCAAAATTTTTTATCAAGTTTAAAAAGAAAGACATAAAATTACTCATTTGCACTCTTGGCAGCACTTAAGAGTGTAAATGGAATAAAACAAGTCTCCTTTTCCGCCATAAATCACACAAAGGTCTCCTGGTAAGTGCTCCACACTTTGTACCCTTCACTTCCAAGCCCTTCAGCCTCCCGGTGAGGGATCAATCAAATCACCGGGTGATGCATGGCATCCACCGCGGGGGCTGTTACCACCCGAATCGGGGGCCGGAACGAGCATTTCAATCACCCTGCGCCGCGAGGGATCGCACTGGGTGCGCTTAGCATTTTTAATCACGGCACAATCTCGTGCTTCATCAAAACCTGCTCGACGTACGCGTAAGAAAAAATATTGAAACTCCTCACGAGCGTACGAGGAGAAGGGCGTGCAAGTAAACAGTGCGCGGGGGGGCACGGAGTAACATTTGCCGGAAACCACGGCGAAAAAATTGATTCGCCAGAGTAAATAAAAAACGCATGAATTAGCCCCGAAACGGAATGAAAAACGCACAACTCACGTCCTCCATTAGAAGTCCTCCAGGCTTCCTGGATTGCGGCCGGAGAGGGACAGGATGGGGCACGCGTTGCGTACGAATTTGCCGCTCAATAGATTTAAAATTGAGCAGGGCACGCCGGCGGCATAAGACAAAAATTTACATCTTTATCGAAATCATAAATCACCGCCGAAACTTTCATTTATTACCCCTGACTTGTGGCCGGCTCCCTTTAAATTTTTCATGTCAAGTCATAACATCCGGGAATTGTGACCGGGATTCGGGAACTATGCGGCCACGGCCGGGAAAATCTGTTTACGGAGTCCTCGGCGGGCAGCGGGGTGATGGCGTTTTTTTCTATTTTCCCACATCAGCCCCCGAGGACCAGTCGCCGGAGTCTTGTTCTACAACCGACAAAGGACCCGGCTGACGTGCGTGTCCTCGTAATGTAGTACTGACTACGGGGCCCACAGCCCGGCCCGAAAAAGTTGTGACACCGCCCCGAATGGCGGCTAAGCCGTGGTAAATGAAAGAAAAGTGAGTTGTCGTATTGAAAGAATTCCAGGCGGATCTCCTCGAGAAAAGGAGAAATCACGTCCCAACACGCACGTTCCACGTAACCCTTTAATCCTCCTTGTTACTGCTAAACGGCATAGGGATGACTTTGGCATTTCCTAGGTCTTAAATTTAATGCATGAGTAACATCTTTTTCCTGGCCAGGGTGGGCCCGGCTCCCGGCCGCCCTGGGGCCCGGCACAGCACCCCCGGGCCCCGGCGGAAAAATGGGTTAGCGCGGGTTAGGCGGGACGGGCAGAACGGATGGTGAAAATTGGAGCCGGGCCCGCTGTGATCTGAATACGAGAGAAATCTCATAAAAGTTTTCCGTGAATTTGTAAAAGAGGAAAATAAATTTACATCACGGGGCTGCTTCTCATGACTTCTGCGTTCGCTTCGAAAATCCCCGGGACGTAAGCCCCGTCGACAGGGGACCAAAGGGTGGTTAGATCCGGGCATGGAGAAATAAGCGGGGAATTAGGGCCGTCGGAATTATTCGCTTTTGTCTGCTGGCTTCTCAGGTGTGCAAGGCTCCGCCAGCGCCGCCGCCCAGGTAAAGGTGTAGTGTATTGTTTGCTCGTCGCCCCTCCGAAGAAGGCGTCCGGCCCTCCGCGGTCGACACTTTTTCATTTTCAAACTTACGTGATTTAAATTTTGAGAGCAGCCCCATCCTTTTCATATCTAAAAATGTGGTACAGGCTGCCCCTTGGGGGCTAGCGGCCTTCTGGCAATTTGAAAGATAATAAAGATGATGCTGGCACGTGCTTAAATGGATGCTGGGGGAGGCACGGTCACGCTGGGACCTAATTGCGTACTGTGGCGCAAATTGGGATGTATGAAAAGTTCACTGCGACTCTCGAAAAACAAAAGTTTTTCGATGATGTTTTTCTTTAGAAAGAAAGTAGGACATCGGGAAAGATACACAAAACATGTGCTTTAAACAAACTTTAGAGCAGACTATTTATTTTTGGCCTAGCATCCCCAGAAATTATTCATGCCTTTATTGCAACTCAGCGAGAAGTTCTGGCGTAGGATATTCAAAAATAGAGACATTTTGCATTGCTCAAAAAAGCTAAATTAAGATCGGGAATGGTATTACGAAAATGTTCGTACATTGAAAATCTGATTTACTTTCATCCATAGAGAATATTCTACGGATAATACACTGCAGATTTAAGAAAAAAAAATCTCCTTTTGAAGTTTTACCGCCAGATTTTATTCAGCAATTGCTGAAGATTCTAACCTTTTTGAGTCTTTCACAAATCCATGTAGTAAGAAAGCGTCTTTATAAGGCAACTTGACGTAGTTTTTTTTAGGCCAAACAAAGTAGTTTTACCATTTAAACAAAATAAACTGTGCGCTTTTCTTTCGCATCAATTCGTCCACGTACTTTCCAACCATAAAAACTTTCTTCAGCTTAAGCGTTCATTGCAAAAATTGTGCAACATTTTCAGCGCACAACATCTCTGCGTCGTCATTGTTCTGGGGCATTCATGAGGCGTCGGGAAAATGCAAAATCTCAGAGAAAATTCGGCACCTTTTTTTTATTTTTTTGGGCGGGGGTGCATTACACGACCCCCTTTCGTCCGTCCGTCGGATGGCATAGTAAAACTCCTGGAGCAGAACGCTCGCGACCGTTTCAAGCAGAAATTTTGCTGTTTGCAGCTCATTTTTGGAATCACTTAACCGAGCCCCTGCTGTCGACTGACGTCTCTGTAAATAAAAGGAGCAACTTTCAAGCTCCAAATGAAGTTTAAAAAAGCAATGAAAGGCGGAAAAGCGGCAACAAAACAGCCAAATCCCTTGCATTCATGTAAATTCCCTAGTTATCGCGGAAAAAGGGCACAGCATAAAAAGGGACAATCGTGTGGGCGAACGGGGGGTTGAAAGGAGTGTGCACTACGAGGACGTGTGCACAGACAGAAAACTTTTTTCCGTGTTTACTTGAAATGGGGGCGGCGGGCGAGCATATTACTTTTATAATTTTTTTTATTTTTATCTTTTTTTAAAAAAATAAGAAACGAGTAAAAATTGAAATTTCGCCGAGTTTGGGCTTGTAGCTGACGAGCACGAGCCTGGGACTTTTTAAAGAACCTAAGAAAAAAGCAGGGGACGAGGGCAGGAACAGACTGCCCGGCGAGTTACTTCAGCACCACCTCGGGCTGCGGCGGGGCTGAATATGAAAATGTCTTAAGCGTACGCCGACATAACTTGTAAGAAATCAGCTATGCGGGGATGTGCGCGGGATGGCCTGCTCTGCGCTGTGTAGTTATTAAAATTCCTTCGTGCATTATTCAAAGCAAGAAGAACTCGGCCAGACAAAGGAAGCGACAACAGTTGCGGGGGCGAGTGGGAATACCCTCTGTTGGTGTTCCAGGCACAAACAGGAGAAGTTGAAGAAGAAGAATGAGCCGCCGCAGCCCGGTAAGGGCAGGAGCAGCAGCAAAAAAATAAAATAAAATAAAATAAAAACGCGCCAGCTCCTCGGGAGCAAAATTCAATTGCAAGTCACGTCCCGCAGTCGCCATTAGCAAAAGAAAGGCTGCTTGGCAGAAACAAGAGGTGAAACAAGCCGGGACTGCACAGGGCAAATGATAGTTCTTGCCCCGCCCCGGACACCGTGCCCGGCCGTCCGTTCCAGCTATGGTCCAGGCGGATGCTGCATTTAAAATTGCCCGAGACAAGTTTAAATTTTTCGCCGTTTTGAAAGTTTTACTCGCCCCTCCCTAATGAAGTTATGATGGGTCCCATCTACGTCAGTAAAATGTCAGAGCAGTCGGGGGCCCTCTGCGGGGGCGTCCGCCTCCCCAGGAAAATGGGACACAAGACACGGGATTCCCTCTTGCTCGCATTTCCCAGGATGTCCATAAAAGTTTAAATAATGGCGGCTTATCGGACATCGGATTCGTATTATGTGGACAAGGGCAGTTTTAAGAACAACACTGGACCCTGGACCAGACCGACACAAACATGTTCGCTCCCCTCCGCCCTCGCCCTAAACCAGGAATATTCTGCTGGGGATTTGGGGCTCATTCGCAGCAGAGGAAGTGACTTGTTAATATTTCTCATTACAAGGACGAGGAGGCGAGTCTCCTGCAGCTACGTTTTGAGTTACGTAACTGCCTTACATGGTAGTCGTCGACTCCTATTGGAATTTGAAACTTGAAACTTGAGCCGACTTATCAGAGATAGTTTTGGGACTTATCGGATGCTGGATGCTGTGCCAGGCCCGGGAATCTCTCTCTGTGCGTTCCTGGCCTGACATATGTATGCAGCACGTACGGGGGGCGGGGGAGGACGACCATCTACGATCTGGTTATCCTGGTACTATAGCAAGATGTGGAAAGAGCATGGTTTAGAAAATCAGGGATAATGCTCCGACCGCAGAGCCGGGGGGGAAGAAACCATTTTCGAAGATATTTCGCTAAAATTTGAATACGGGCCGAGAATGTGGCTGCTTCCGAGGAGCCGAAACCGACCATATCTAAGATCGCACGTCATGATTCAGCGCCCCTCGATTGCTTAAGGGATTAATTAGCAGCAGCCTCGGCAAACTTGCCAGATACTGCCATCGCCGTAGATTCGCCCTCGACGGTAATCCGACATAACTGCTATTCGACGGTTCTCTCCTCCAGCGAGGAGGCTGCGATAATTTATAATTGTCCCTCGGCTGCTAATTGTCCAGGGATATTTTGATTTTCAGGCTACAACAGCACCCTGCGCACTCTAGTTCCACCCCGCTCCGACAACTCCTTAAATTTTATCGATTTTCATTAAAGCTGCAATCTTGAGCGGGAGGGAATAATTGTTTCTGCGCGTTCCCTTCCTCCCGCAGCGAGATAAAACTTCTCTCCTTTGATGGCCACTAAAAGTGATTATCCCGAAATTCGCTTTGTTTTATTCATGGCAAACGCTATTATGTGATACACAAGGCACAGTGGGAACACGGCCTTATGCCAATGGGATGACGAAGAAACACGCCGCCCAAAGCCCCGGACTCAGGGCCTTCTGGAGTGCAGGGAGTAATAATCCGCTTCCTGCAGATAGATACATCACCCAGTCCAGAATCTGTGGATCATAATTTCGGCGAATTTATCTCCCTGTCGAGAGGTGGTTCCTCTGGTCATCGGCCCACTGGACTCTGGACGGTGGATTGAAGAGCTTAGTTCTAGGAAAGCTGAAACCGTTTTGATACTCTCGCAACCCGGTACGGATCTTCTTTGGGAATTAAGAGAAACATTTTTAGGGATTTCGACATCAATTTTCAGACCTGTGTTATTGGGAATATGAGGAGGCTCAGGAAACTCTTAGCCAGCTTAGGTTTGTCCGCTTTTTAATTTCCCTGGGATGAGTGGGATCAAATTTAATCTTCTCAAGATGACGATGTCCTTTTATTTCCTTGGTTTCAAGTTTTTTTCACCCTCAATTTTTTGTAATCAACTGCAGCCAATTTTTGCCCTCTCTCCGTCTATTAACTCAATTCTGAATATACCATATAAATTGGAAATCAGTTAACTTATTACAGAGATATTTGAAAAAAAAACTCCTGACGGCTTAATCGACAATGATGAAAACGAATATCAAGAAAAACAGCAAAATTCAACTCAATAAAGGTACGCACCTACTAATTTTATATGACAAAACAAATTAAATAAATTGCCATGGAGACTGACATAGATAGAGTTCGACTGCGTTGTGATGATACGTTGAACCCTTTTAAAATTCTTCAACTGCCCGCATTCCACTCGCGAGGCTTTCAGGGAGTAAAATTCGATTTTAATTGCGATCAAGTCTTTTATTACTTCGCACGATTACGCAAATTACACGGACTACCACAAGGTTACATTACAGGCCCGCTTTTCTTCTGTTCTCTCAATCCCGGCACACCGCCCAATTACACCTAATTTCATCTAAGTGCGCAATTGGCGCGTACTTTCATCTCGTGCGTCAGTGTGCCGCATCATTTCTCATCGATTCGATGGCAAAAAACTCAAATTGCATTAAAAACCACTCCTGACAGCAGCAGCTGCCTTTAGCCTGGCGACGCCCGTGTGTGCCTGGCTCAGGCCACTCGCGGGCCGCGCCCAGTTCAGCGGGCACAAAGCCTCCAGAGGGCTCCTGTTTTCTCGCGGCCCAGGGCGGTCCCGGCGGGCTGCGCTGCGATTGCAAGGAACGCGCTCTGTAATTTGAAATGGATTCAAATTTTGGAGTGGCGTATCACTTTTAGCTTTTTTCGCCCCCGCCGCGCCTCCCGCAGCCGCTTTCATGCACTCAAGCTCTAATTATCGTTTCAACCGCTCAAAGCGAGGTGGAAAGAAATCGCGCGGCGAAGGCCGCCATTAGCGCGCGGCAGCGAATTCGCTCATTTAGCCGGAGTCGGGCTGGGCTCAATCAGCGCCGTTTTGGGGCCCAGGTGGGGCCGTCGTCGGGCTGTCGTGGGTCCTTGCGGGGGCGGCGCAGGGGAGGCATTTCGCAATTATTTTTCTTCAATTGTGCTTTGTCTTATAAACAAGCTGTGCGGCGGCTGGCGGCGTGTGCAGGGACGCGGAGTTGCTCGGCTTGAAGCTGTTGCTTTGAATCTCTCCCGGGCCGTCGAGATGTGTTCCTTCTTCCCGGTAGAAAAAGGGATTTATCCCGAAACTCAGACCCTGGTGGGCTCTATGATTAAAAGCACAGTCCCGGCCCCGTCAGACGCCTATCCGCCGAGAGATGTTCGGATGCTGTGCGCTGCTGCAGCGGTTGGGCGTCTCACAAGAAAGTCCCAGGCACTGATTAAAATGGGGCACCGGCCCGGTCGCGGGGGGCGCACACGTAACGGGAAGGTGATTACATGCTTTTTGTTTGCCTTACAAGTTAGGGCCCATTGTTCGGGGTGTATCACCCGCGTCGTGCAGAAGTACTTCATTTGGTGCGAAGACGACAAACAGATTCTTGCTGAGCTCATTCTGCTGAAAGTTTCACGGGTGGATGAGCTCCCGGAGGGGGTGGGGAATGGCTCCCTTGACAGCAGGCACTGCTCCCCGCGCTCAACAGTTCGGGGGTGGTTTACGCCCCCAATTCTGCAGCAAGGGCTGGGCGTGTATCTTAAGATAGGCGCAAGATTCTGTACAAAAATCGTAAGCGGAAGGAGATCCCCCAAGGTGATTGCAATGATTTCTTTTCTTGCTTTTAAGATCTTCAGGTCGTTCCACTCCCTTCCTGTCCCTGCAATTACTTGCAGAAATCTCTTAAGGGCGAGCCGCCTTAATTACGGCAGATTAATATAAAAATCGAAGATGCCGCGACAGTGGTGCCCCAATGGACGGCGCGGAGAAAATCCGAATTTGATGTTCTGCTAAAATTTTCCAATTGCGATCAATTCGAGGAGCAACTTTCAGCAAATTTCATCAGAACTTCAATGGCCCGAAAGAATTCCAATTTGTGCCCATCCGACCCCGCCCCCCTTGTAGTTGGGGGCGTGCGAGAAATTTTACAGGTGAGCCCCAGCAGGGCAGGGGATTCTTTCTTTAAGAAATGAGTACATAAATAATGGTGAAACTTTGTCAGGATTCCTCTCTTATTTATTTTTGTCCCAAACGAACTTTTATGCAGTATAAGGACGCGTCCTCCGCCCTGCTTAATTTTTGTCATTTTTCCCGCGAAAACTCTGCTCTAGGGGCGTAAGACGAACAGGACCGGGCGCAACACAGGAGGAGCACCCTTCGCGGTGAGTGCGAGTCTCAACCTGAGACACAAACGACGAAATGGATGGGTAAACTGTCATATTCCCGTGTAGGTATCTCGACGTACACCTTCTGGAGGTGAAGGAAACTTCTTTCGATTGCTTCTTCGCGCAATAACTACTTTACTTGGGAGTTGGATTGCGAATCGTAGAAAAAAATTAATGCTTTTTCTTTTTTTTCGAGTTATGAGGAGTATAAGACCTGGCAGTGATGCTGCAGAAGATGGAGGAAGTTTTCTGCGCAAAAAAAGGCGCTTTTAATGAAATATGATAACTTGCTTAAAACTTCGGATTATTCCTGCACTTCTCTGCCCGATTCACTTCTCCACCGAAGGGTTCACGGTGCCGGAAAGCGGATAACTCCTCTAGTTGTTTGTTATAAAAAAAGGAATGCTTTCTTCATTTTTTTGTTTTGTCAAGCAGCTTGATTAGTTAGGAGTTTTCTCCTGAATTTTTGCCTGGTTTTCTCATGCAATATTTTGTTCGTGGCATATACATATGTTGTGTATCTCCTCAGTAATTTGATAGTATCGTTATTACCCGGTTGAAGTACGTATATAGTTTGAAAATTTATAAACTTCACATGTTTAGTAACTCTAGATCCACCAAATAGTTCTTTTAAGTCGACCAAAATCTTAACTTAAAAGCGCGAATTCGTAATTTTAAAAATAAATATATCATTCAAAAGGTGTCAAAAAATATCTGCCCCAAATTTTATTAAATAATGACTTCAAATAAACGATCAGAAATTGATTGCTAAAAAAAGCCACGTATGGAGTTATTTTCAGAAGAACCAAATTATTCAAAATCTGGATAAATTCAAAAAACATACGACCCTAAAATATATTGTTAATTTTGACTACGCATTTGTCAGCAGCAAATCGAGCAGTGATAATTAGAAACATGAAATATGAGGTGATGACTGACCAAAAGTGTCGACGCATTTATAACAACCACTGCTTGAAGCGTATCTTCCAAAAAAATTAAAAATAAATCTATCCGCAGGGTACGAGAAATCTATCAACGAGCTCATTTTCAATTCATATTGCTGAGCAGTTTTAATCTCGCCGTAAATTGTAAGAATATTATGTAAAATTTTGTTTACATTTCTGATAATGTTTGTTTAATACTTGTCTCTACCTTTGGGAAGACTTTCAATTTTATTTTGAATATTGTTCCCCTTTCCTTTAGTAGTCGGAGGTCACACAACTCGGAGGTGTGTCGTGTCGAGGCAATTAATGTCTTGCTCCGAAGTGATTGCAGTTTAACAAGCCACTCGACGCCAAGGGCACTGTAAATATTGCGAGTTCGCCCAGTGATTGTGTTAATAACAGCCGAGCGACAAAATATCCCTCCAAACATCAAAACAGGACGTCAGCTGCACCCAGGAGTAGTCGTCACCCCTTCCGAACGCTGCCCGGGGCTGAGGGCCCTGCTAAGGAAACAACCTCAGCCAGAAACAATGAGAAAAACAAACAAATCCACCCCGTTCCCCCTACCAACTCGAATTTTATCACCGTGAAATATGATCCAGTAATTGCAACCTACAACTAAGAAAACAGACAAAAAGCCAAATCACATGTCCTCATTAGGGATTTCTTGCTAACTCTATCACCCCAATTCGAAGAGGGCTTCCTGGTTTTACCCATTGATTTATTTCAATTATACGAGAATTTCTAGTTTAGTAGATCACCCCCATCCCGGCCAAGGCGACCAAAAAGGGAACGAATCGTTGATCCCTTCCTTGGGATTGAGGAGGATAATTTGAAAATGACCCAACCCGGCTGATTGTTAATTTTCTTTTGGCTGCAGGCTGCATCTCATCGCATCTCCACCCGATGAACAAAAGATGCGTTCCGGTGACCCCGGGATCAGCTCCTGCAGCGGAAGGGTTCAATGAGAAACTACTCAAAATTAAAATGGGAGCAGGGCGACTTCTAAGCAGTCTCCTCGACTGCTCCAGAAACCTCTTGAGAAATGCACATGCCGGATGCTGTTTACTTAAAAAAACAAAAATATATAAAAGTACCCTTCCGCCCGGTCCCGCTTTTGTTTTCAATTTCCTCGATTATTTGTCTTCCCGGGCAAAACACAGGACGAATCAAAGTCACAGTCCTTGAAGTCCCTGCTTTCGTTAGTTACCGCTCAGAGCCCCTGGAATTTTATTTGTTTACCCTTTTCCCTTGTATCCAGTGCTAGTGGCTGCAGCCAATTGTTTTCCCGAGGGTTCCCCGCTCGACGGCGGACAGGACCCGGGCTGCAATGATCCCGCCCCCGGGGGATCCGCTGATTAAACATTTTCTGTTTTTCCTCCATGTCGCCGCCGCTCTGTGTGCCGCTGATGATGTTTTGATTTCCCGACAACTCCTCCATTGTGGTCGCCCCATAATAATGCGGAGCACCCTCCGAAAGGTGGGTGCACTTGCTGCCTGTCTGCGCTTCCGGGCACCGGGCTCATTTCGGGATTTTCGCAGCAGGGGGACGTATGCGACGATCCTGGTTCTGATACTCTTCGACGGATGCTGGGGACGGGGACTTATTTTTGTGAATTCATTCATGAAAATTGCAAAAGATGCGAAGAAAACAGAAAATCGCTGCAACATCTCTTTCTGAAAATTTCTTTTCCGACGAGGAGAGGAGACAGAAATTTCCGGGAATAGTCAGGGAATGGGCGGAAGATTTTCAAAAAAGCAAACCTGAACAAAAGGGGTTTATATTTGTTTCCCAACACACATATTTGCAATAAGTATTGATTTTACCTTTCTTCAAGTATTGTTTTTTTTAAAAACATCTTCTTAGCGAATTAATATTAACCGGATGTCAATATTTCAAAGAAAGTCCATTCTTAGACAAGTTATATTATAAATGATATTCCTAAATTAGTCACGGAATTGACTTAAGACTATCGGAGAATATTTAAAGCAGTATGAAATGACCTGAAGACAAATCAATTTTTCAGATTTTTCAGTTTTTCTCTATGGAGAAATTAATTTTGTTTGTAAGGACGAATAAGTCCTGGAAGAAAAATCTTTTCAATTCAGCATTCAGAATAATTTAATGCGCTGATAAAGGAGTCAAATGGATTTCTAAAAACCGTCTGTCGCGATTACGTGTATTACGAATTTAAAACGATCAGTAGCAAACTCAATTAGTATTGGACACATTCGAAAAGCAACGACTAAAAAAACTGGAAACGTAACCGAACCAACTTTAATAGCTAATTTTATCTGTTGCAAACATGCACCACCTCAAAACACAATTACCCTTTTGCCATTGAACATTTCTCTTCCATTAAATGTAGGAAATATTTGAGGTCTTTACTTCCTGATATTTAATTCTTTTATATAAATCAATTAGCCCGATTGTGAGGTCACTGGTCCAAGAGCTAAGAGCGTTTCTTATCAACCGAAGTAGGCCGACATAACGATAAAAAATATGTGCACTATGTTAAATTATGAACAAATCTCAAACATTCGTAGAGTTGATAATTATATTTCCTAGTTTTTCAATTTCTGTATTTTCCAATTTGTTTATACCATTATCAGTATTATTTACTAATTCTTACGAAAATTAACATTTGACCCTCGTATTATTGGTCAATAAAAGTTTTTTGCTCGTTTAACGAAAGTAGTTTTAATTCTTCTGAGCTATAAATGACACAAGAGTGTCGTTAGTAACTCCAGCCTAATCCCAAGAGATTTCGCATTCTATACCGCCAGGAAATTTACAGCCGCAAGTAATAGCCTCGTAATTAAAATTAATGTTTCGCAATAATTGGCAATAATATCCACAGACCTATCTCAAATGCGCACTAACGACGTCTTCTATCCAAAATGCAAATTGTATTAGAAAAAGAAAAAGTCAAGTAATCTCCCCGAGAAGGTACAACTTTGCGCTTTAATCCTGTGGATCTCGGTGCACCTGAGAAGGTGTTAAGATGCCATCCACATTTCCTGGAGATTCACCTGTCGCTCCTTTTGCCGGTGTGTTTTATTGTTGCGTGGCCCATTCCACTCGTCTTCACGGCCGCAGAGGATCCCCCAGGTTTTTACCCACTGTTCTCAGGTGAACGCGGCGCTCCACCTGCCACTAAATCTCTTATTTCAGCATTTCGATGCATTTTTGAGCGAAAATTCGTATGGTGGTGTTTTATCAGAGAATGCACACCTGTCTGCGAAAATAGATATTTTCACTGTGTGACAATTTATCACACAATTTAGGATACATTTTTATTTTTACTTGAATTTTTGGAAGCGGAAAGAGGAAATAATTCATAATAAGTATTATATCTTATATAAGAATCCTACCTAAATTCCAATCGACCTTAAAAAAATTGTTTTATGTTTTAGGCATAACGAATTCCGAAAATTATAATGAACTTTTTATTTGTAATTCGAAATACATAGACACATACAGAAACAATAAACCTTCTAAAACAATTGAAAGGGGTTTTCTATAAATTTTTTTCATTGAACCCTAAAACCGGACTAGAATTCGTTCATAGTCTCATTTTATTTAGACAAAAACCTTTTGTTATCTAGCGAGAAAAAGCAGAATTAATTCATTCTACTTTTTTAATACCTGAACTTATGGCATCCTCGTGCATCTGGAACGAATTCATGCTGCTACTTTACTCTCATTATGATTACAAATAACCCCCTTGGCTTGTTATTGTACCATCAACTCTGCTCCATAAAAAGAACCTAAACAACAGCTCCTCCTCCCAAAAATTCCCTAACCCCCGGGAACAATCAGTAGAAAACCCCCCGACCCAAATAAAATTCGATTCACTTTTCGCCCACTAATTGTTTTCTGGGACACCGGCTTCCGTAACAGCGGAGCGCTAGCGATTTTTTACCCGCACCTCGTGTTCGCCCGCTTCCTCAATTAAAAGCAATTTTCCGGCCTTAAAACACATCATACAAAATTTTCGGGGGAAAAGCAAAATATTATTCAAATCCTTCAGACTAATTTGCGCTTCGAAGAGAAAGGAGAAATCTCGCTCGTCGTAATTCAATTGAATTATTTGCGCTTGAATTAAATTACTAAGTACACACAACTCACGCTCGGGGGAGGGGTGGACGAAAAGACGTGCGGCGGGAATGTATACCCCGGGTAGGGCGGACATACGTTTTGAGTACATTTGCAAAATGTTATTTTATTTGCGAGGAATTTTGTTCTGTACAATCAAACAACAGCAGCCATACAACTAGAGACAGTGATTCGTGTTTCTATTAATAAGTTTACCTAGCTGAAAAATTTCGCAAATTAAGCATATTCTGGAATAGCAGAACCATAACTACATATTATGATTCTCCTATTCCAGAATATGTATATTTACATTTTTTTTTATTTCTGCTATTCTCCAGATTAATAATCCTAAAGGAAAACATAACCTGCAGTGATAAAAGTGAATAAATGCAAGTGGTCCCGAACTCGAACCCACAGGTACTCCGCTCACATTCTTGCGGGACACTCTGCAGGCTTTTAAAAAGGACCTCATCCCTTTATTTAAGTGCTGGTGGATGCCTCTTAAGCCCAGTTGACACTGTCACTTTTTTCACCCGATTTTGCTGTGCAGTCAACTTTCCTGGCGAGAAAATACATATACTTTACAAACAAAAGCGCCGCACGCCTGAGTGCCTACAGGACGTCCTCACGTTCGTCTAAAGCGGGCACGGTCGCGAATCAATCCCTTTTGGAAATAGGCTGTCCCGGGCAGGGACTGAGACGACATGGAGGAGAAAATGGTTAAACAAACACGCTCTCGAACAGGCAAAGAGGACTCCCGGCCAGCAAGCAGGACTTCTCCCGGGACATTCAGCACTCAATACCGATTTCCAGGGCGAATCAATTCGTAACATGTTCACGGCGCTGTTGACAAAGGTAAGTGGGGCGCAGGTGAAGGGGCCAGGGGGTCGAGGGCGGCACACAGGTGTAATCCGATGTATACCTTCATCATGTGACAATCCATGTCGTTTCTGCACGACTCTGATCAAAATCACAATGTTAAATGGAATTTGCACAGGAATCCAAAAAGGAATGACAAAAGGAGCATCAGTCCCGAATTTGTGCTGACAATTCCTGTGACTCGGCGGAAATCGATGCCATCGCCACCGCCGTCGCTTTGCTTTCAGCTACGACCAAAGACAACCGCTCCGGAGGCTGCGGGATTGTTGGACCAGACCGTCGAAGAGTTTATGCCTGGCCGCTCTCTGCGGCTCCAAACTATTTTTCTATCACTTCAAAGCTTTCGCAGAAATTATCCCACAAATCCTCGGGATCCATACTTCAAAGCGCCCGCGGTTAGGGATCCCCAGTCCTCCCACCTGAGCGGAGCACAAGCACAGAAACAGAGCTCTTACCTGCATAGAATTTGCAAAATCGCGCCGCAAACTCTTTGTTTGCATAACTCCCCCGCAGGGTGTCATATTGAGTTTAGATCAGGCCGGAAGCCGCCCGTCGTCGTCCGGGAACGAAACAAGACGACAGGACTCCCATGGTCGTGTCTTCCTGGAGCTCTGGGACTCGTGGGCCCCACTCATCCGTCCGCAGCAGAGGAGTCGAGCCGGATAATGCGGGGATGGGGAGGAATTTACCTTTCCCGAACTTGAAATAAACTCAAGCTCAACAATTTCCCAAAAGTCCACCGTTTTAATTGGTTTTCTCGTGGATGGAACAGCCATCACTGAAATGGGGCCCGAGGAGGGGGCTCCGGGGCACGAAGCAGCCGGATCAGCGGAGCCCTGAAATAACTTCAGAGAGATGCTTCTTCCGTGTCCCGTTCAGAGAATTCGGCCAAGATGTGACCGTCAAGATAAAAGGAACGTGAAAAGTCATTAAGGATTTGCCAGTGCCCGGTTTTTCGTTGATTTACATCGTGTTTCGTCCTAATGGGAATTGTTCTCGACTCCCTGTCCCGGTCTCCCCACCGCCCTGTTCAGTTTCTTAGAGTAATCTTATGCTAGAAACACGAGAAAAATAGAATTTTTTGTGGAAATACAGCAGGAGATCGGTTATTTAACGAGTAACACTTTATACTATTATACTATTATATTATACAGTAACATCTCATTTATTTTATGTGATACCACGATCAGGATATGTATAAGATAGACACAAATTGTTTTATTACTCGAAAATAAGAACCAAGCGACATATGAGGTTCAGCTGAATTGAGCCTTACATTAGTAACTTTTTTAGGGTTATTTCTTTGGAGCCCGAAGTTTTTAATATAAAAAACATTTTTCCTTTCAATACGACCATTAAATTCTCATCGCATCCAGACGAAACCGACTTATTTCGTCCCCGCGGAGAAAGGTGATAATAAAACCACGAAAACGTCTCAAGACGGACCAGCCTCAAAGATTAACAGAGAAGCAGATGGCTGAGTCGAGACTCAAAAAAATGTTGACTCAAAAAGGTAAAAAAATATAAGCCTTGGGGGACAGATGTTCGGCGGCTCCGCGATCGGCGAGTATTTCAAGGTGCTCCGCCAGATATAAGAAACGCGGCAACGCATGCAAAAGTAGTGCGGCGACGCGAATGTATCAGGTTCAATCGGAGCCCCGCGGCCCCATTTGCGCGCGTAACTGGCAGCGGAGCTCCTCTAAAAAGTAGTCGCGCTGACGTCGCTGATAAGTGGCCGCCAGCTGGATGAAAGACGCTCTCAAAACCCAAAGATGGTTTAATAAAATGAAGAAAGTGAGCGTATCTCTAGGTTTTTTCGCGGCCCGGTTGGACGCGATTTTACAAGTCCACCCAGACTCCAGAGGCGGGTCAGCGGCTGGGTCACTGGGTTATCGCTCGTATTTCGCTCGTAATGAGTTCACCCGTTCCGCGGCTGCCGCCTCCCCCGCAGATAAGGGCGACTTTGCATTTTAACACACTCGAAAGGGGCATAAATCGCGCGCAGCCAATCGCATGTCAATTATTGGTGTAATGCTGGCATCTGCCCAATTTATGGGTCTTTTCGGCCGCCGCGAAAACAGCGAAAACATTTTCCCAACTTTTCCTTCTCAATCCTCTTTCCAGTTTTTTCTCTTTTCGTCCTTTTTTTGCCACGAATGCATATAATATCGATCGACAGCCACTTAAAATCGCGAGGACTGTGGCGCACGACGCACTTGTTTAAATCGACAATTTTATTGGTGTTGTCTGTCGCGTCGACGTTAATGTTTTCCACGATTCTGGGGCGCAGTTCGCTATTATTGTTATTTTTTTCGCTAGTGTCCGATTTAATTTCCTTAATTTAAATGTTGGAAAATCAAAAGTGTTCACTTTTAAATGTATTCCCAGGTGATCGAAGTCGTTGGTTCGGCCGCCGAATTTCGTATTTTTAAATGGACCTCGATGCGCGCATTTCTCCCCTCAGAATGAAATGTAAATAAATAAAAAAGTTGGCGCGTGCTTCTGACGGTCGCTGCAATGCTTTACTTATAATTAGCCAGAAAGGTTTTAATGGGGGCGTTTGTTCGCGGATTTTTTGTTTTTTCATATTGTTTTTTAACCTGCTGCTGCGCTGCGGTTGGAGGGGGAGCAAAAGGAGAGATGTTATTGAACGGCTTAAATCGGGCCGACTTTTTTGGGGGCGTGCAGAAGATAAAATTTGCTGAGTTCCCAAATGTTCTGTGCTGATTTTCTGGATTTACACAAGGTTAAATTAAATTAAGTACAAATTAATCATTTCTTTTTGATCTTCAAACTTTTAATTTTCTTCATATTGATTTCTTGTCTTAAGAATTAATAAATAATTTCTTTCCTCTATTTTTTTTTGAATTTATTTTATTCGAAAATGGGAGTTGATAAAGAATTTACGAATTATTTTGAAAGAAACAATTCTAGAAAATTTATTAATTCTTGATAAAAAAACAAAGTATAGTTTATTTTAAATATTGCCTTATCAAAATTATATTGAAAAGATCGTATAAAAATTACAAAAGCTGAGAAATGAAATACATCCGTTCAATTTGTCAACAGTGAAAAAGGCAACATGCCCCCATTCACATAACATTCACAGAAAACATCAACACGGGCCCGTTTGTTGTTATCTTGCGTAAAACGATTCGCTTTCTTCATAATTCAGTTAGTGTTTCTTAAAGACGCTACGACTGCATAAATCACAATTCTTTTGTTACCTGGCCCTTGTGGTCAGCATATGGGAACTCTCTCAGAAAATGTTAATTCCGAGGGGCGCTGTTATTGAATTTTAAAAGGCATGTTGTTGCGACCCATTGTGGCTCCAAATTATGCTTTCACATTGACTCAAAGCACCCAAGATCCCCGCGTTGATAAATGTACCCTCCGGCGGCACCGGGCCAATTTAATGGACCCCGCATTGCCCTGGACCGGGACGTGATTGATGACGGCGTTCCGGAGATACGAAAAAAGAACGCTTTAGGGACTCCAGGCTGCAGTTCCCGGCGCGGGCTCCTCCCTTTGTGGGGCGGGGCGTGCACGTTTTGCTCCTCGTCCACAGAAAAAACTGCGAAACGATCGCAATTTGAAACGGCCAGCGTTGCGAAACATTTCCGAAATCAATTAAGCAGAAACAACGAAACTTGATAAGGTTCGAATTTTGATGAATTTTCTAAATTGTTTGCGATATGCGTCGCAAAAAGTAAAAAACCGGAACTGTATCGTCGCGTCAATCGGCCGCGTTTTCTGAATAACGAGCTTTCGTCCGGGAAGTAATCGCATATGAAAATTTAATAAAAACCCCATCAATTTAGTCTCGCTCCAACGGGGCGCGGGAGATATCCGCTCGTAAAGTTGCAACTACACCCGAGTTATTGTTCATGAAAAATTCACAATTGTTGGAAAATAACTCTGTCCTTTATCCTTCGGGGGAGAGGGCACATCCGCCACCGCGGGAACCACAGGAAAATTTACTTAAAGTGTGCAAGGACGTCGTCATGCAGCGACGGGCTGATTCCAGGACGATACTACTTAACAAGCTTTTAATGGACGCTTAGGCGAAAACTTTCTGAAAATGCTCAAACTCATTTCCTACTTTTTCGAATGGCAGACGACCCGGAATCGGGTGCAGTCCCGCCGGGGTGGCGGTGGGGAGACGCTGCATGAGAACACAATTTTCGTGCCCCCGGGAACCTAATAAATGGATGCATGTGCAGCATTTTTATGGAATTTGTTCCATTGGCGGGGCGCTGTCCGGACCTTCCAGTCTTGAGGCATTTCAAGAAAAGTTCGACGTAAAGCCGGTGACACACTACGGGCCGATTTAATCGCAGCTCTTAGCAAGTTCGCTGCATTTCCTTTCACATCGTTCGACAGTTTAATTCTGGAGTCTTGGGAAAAAAACGTATTTTAATAGAATAAGGATTGGCAGGTACGTACTATGGTAATCGAATTCGATCCAAACTTTCTGAAAACGTGCATTTGCACTTAGTATTGAGCTAAGACCTAGTCTAGATTTGGTCTTGGAACATTTATTATTTAACGCAACAAAGACACTATGACATTTTAAAGAACATTTTTTTTTTGTAGAATTTTTAACTACTGTGATGAAAAATTGGATGCAACGATTTAATCTAAAATCGAATCAACTGCTTAAATTGTAATTATTATCATTTCAATGAGTTATGCCTCACTCTGCGATATATTATATAATAATTTTTAATAGAATTGCTTTTCAATTCGAATCTCTCGATTAAAGCGAAATCCCAGTAACTACAGGCTTTATTAAAAATTAACAAATTAAGAACCTTTTACAATTTTTTTTTAGTATGTATCTGGCTGACCAAATACAAATAAATATTCGAAACATTGACTTTCATGAGTACGATATTGGAATTGGAAATCGAAATTCTTTAAATTCAGCCATAAATTCATTAGTTATCAACGATTACACAAGTAGGCTTAAATTCGTAGTTATAGAGTTTAATTGCACTTTGCAGAGCAAAAATGTGTGAGGCTTTTTATAAGATTGAATTTTAAAAGTTCATTGAATATCGAACTGAAACTTGGCGTTCAATGACTGAGATAATTTCCAGGTAACATATTTGTGCCGAAATTTTAAATTGCATGCACTCGAATCCGAAATCTGTTTTATTTTCGCATCCGAATTAACTCACCTGTTACTAATTTAAATGTAATTTTATCGAAATAAAGCTCCCCTTGCAACGAGTTGCACTCTGAGGGTTGCATTTTTTTTAATTATCACTCCTCCACTGGTCTTTTGCATTCGATTGCCTATAGTTCGGAATGCCTCAGGCCTCATTAAAAACGCGAGAAATGAAAAAAAATAGCATTTATCATAGGTCACCTGCAAATAAAACTGTGCCCAGCAACCTGCAAAACCACTGCCCATCGCCTTCCTTTTATTAAATCTCAATTTTCGCAGGATTAATTGAATTCTAATTGGTTTCATAGTTAAATGATCTCAATTTTTTTTAAATGGGAAAAATTGTTCTCGTCCTCGAAGCGGGCGACTGATACAAGCCATCACGATGGAAATTGGACCATTAATTTCCCGTAAAGGCTCCAAAGTCCTGATGGGGCCCGATGGGGCGCTATGCGTGCCCGGATAATTTTCAATCATCACTTTTGAGCCGGGGTGTTTTCCAGTGAATTATTCCCACTCAACTACTCTGGTGGGTATTACGTGACAAAAGCAAAAAGGGGTTAACTCTCACCCTGGGATCCTAGTTGGCCGGATCCTTTTTCGGCTTAAAAAAGGCAAATAAAAAACCCCATTAGGGCTTACAGCAGGAAACATTCGAACTGCTTGAAAAGACTCACGATCAATCTCGGATTTCTTAAGTGAACTGAGACGAGATGCCCCGCTGATAGCAGGGGCTCATCTCGTCTTGCTAATGGATCCCGACTGAGGCTGCACTTGAAGCGTGTAAATGCCGGCCTAATCCAATTAATCACCCGCGGCCGGGAAGCGACGGGAACGCTAAAAAGTTCACTTATCGCGCAACGAGGGTACGGGTCAGTCGAGCGTGCCGGGTCCCGGGTCCCGGGGCAGTCACCGCGTCATTTTGTGGTCAATCCCGGCGACTTTGAATGCCCCGGCGATCAATTTTGGACACTCTGCACGGCTCGAAAAATCGCTCCAATCGGTTGCCTTTTAATTGCATAAACGAAAACCAAAACAAGGGGCACCAGCGAAAAGAGCGTCGAGGGGCGTGGATTTAATCGGGGGGTTAATGAGAAAACCGGAAACATTTACTACGGGCATTTTTTACCGAGTCTGCCGGGTGTTGTAACGAATATTCGCCCACTCGCCGCGGCCAGGTCCGGTTTTCGTGACGGGCTTTTAATGGGAGCAGTCGCTTGCATTGCGAAAACCTTGGGGCTCGAGTTACCTTTCTTTCGGGTTTCTTGGTCGCGTTCTTTCGACTCCGATTGAGCGGATTCTGTTTCGCACAACCGACTCGTAAATATTTTTTCGAGGTAAAAAGAAAACCGTCGACGGCGGCCAGCGACAGAATTCGACCGCGTCTTTGGTCGAAACGGTCGAAAATGGGACCATTCCGCGCTTTTTTTATGTTGCTGGGGGAAAACTGTTTATCAAACAGCAACAGAACGCCGAGTAAACAAGTCGAGCTCTAAAGATCGCTGTCTTAAACTTACAGCGTCTTAAGTTCGCATGTGTGAGAAAGGCTTTTTAGAGACACACCCAGAAGTAAAACAAGACGGTTCTGTCCAGAAAGAGAAATCTTGAACTTTACTGCGTGAGTGGGCGTTGTTTTTTACCAGCACAGCAATAAAAATTATCAGTAATATTATAATAAACATAATTTGCTGGACATGGGTAGTAAAATTAAGAGACCAAAAATACCGAAACGTCGCGCTTTTGCTGACAACGTTTATTTATTTACTTGTACCATGTACGCGAAGACGATTGCAAAATGTAAACAGTGTCGAAACAATAAAACGTGGAAACATGTAGGCACTTCTAAAACATGCAGGTGTTAATCGTAATTATAGACTGTAGTTTACTGCGTAATAGTACGCATTTGAAATATTATTTTATTTCATTACAGGTAGTATAAGAAACTTAAAATTCAATAATTATCAAGGTCTAAGATGAGGTTGAATCAGACGCTGTAACAAATTGTTATTATTATAAGGAAACTAAGTACAGAAAAATTAATTTGTTGTTTTCATCTTACGCTTTGTAGTCTATAAAAGTTATTACCCGATTTTGATAATTGAGGCGTCGTTGGGTTCGTCTTATTTCTAGGATTAGCTGAATAAGTGAATACGAAAAAATATGTTGGTTATAGTATAAAATTATTTATCTATAGTGCATTTTAATTTTCTTTCAAGGTTTTTATTTGGAAAATGGTAACTGCAGCCTTCGATCTTATCCACATAAAATAAAACGAATCTTAAGCAAGACCAGTAGTGAATTTAAAATGTAAAAGGTTCTAAATGAAACAAAATAAAAGGTATTCGATTGGAGACCGAGAGCTGGGGAGTACGTGACACCATCGCTCGGAAAAAATAAAAAGCCAGTCAATTAACTGAAAACCGGTTGAAGTTGGAGCTGCAGCTGCTTGCAGCGAAAGGCCAGCACCTTCGAGCAGCTCGCTTTGACCTCCCCGTCGTCAGATTTGCAGCGCGACGACTGAGACTTGGCACAAATCATGCAGCTCTCGTAAATCCGCTCGTGCACCCAAGTCACAGCGCGATTGTCGCGAATCGATCCATTCTTAAAGAAAGGCCCCAACGAACCTAAGGAGGGGAAAACGGCTAATAAATAATTCAAGATCGGTCTGCTGACACAAAATTCTTAAAAACCAGCGAGGGGATGCACGCTCCATAGAAAAATTGTAGGCTAAAAAATTATAAATGAACAGCAACAGGGCTGCGGTTTAAGCTTATCTTGGGACCCCTCAGCCGGAGTATGAATGAACCGCCAAAGACTTTTTAATTCCAGTCTGAGTGCTTCAATCAATCACCGGCATCTTCCCCCTCAGAGTGCCGCCGCTTAAGTGATTCTCCTCCGGGAGGATCGCGCGGCCGCCCGCCGCACAATTTGTTTTAGCAATTCCACAAGGCAAGCTAATTTGACAAATATCCAGGACATGGCATAAATTTCCGCAGGCGAATCTCTTTTAAAAATGTACGAAGCCCCCAAGCAGCACCTGGGTTATAACGCCGACAGGATAATTTTCCATCGCAGCCCATCCATCCCGATGGCACGCCGGGAGCAAGGAGGATCCCCAGGACCTCGCAGCACCAGCACCAGCGCCAGACCCAAGAAAGGAACTTCCCGAAATATTCGCAATCATCAATCAAAGGTACGTCAAGGAATATCCCGGGGATAATAAGAAACCGGTGGATGCTGGCGAGATAAAAACATCCGGGAGATAAGCGCGGCGAGCCGCACCGACTGCAGGAGGAATACCTGCGAATCCCGGGGCCCATTAAGTGATTACGCTAATTGATACCACTGCGGCGGGAGGGCGGAGGCCCCGGCCCCGCTGAGTGGGGCTTCTTATCGCTTACCTATCAAGAGGAGCTTAATCGCATCCATCGAGGGGGGGTGCTGTCTATTTGCGGATAATCCCATGCGTCTCAAATGTCTGGCCCCGTGCGAATTTGGGGGGCTGAGGCTGCTCAGCGGCGCCGATTGGGGCTGGCCTCTTTTCAGGTGCTCCACTGCGAGTGGACTTCGATTAATCCTGGCCGCAGACTCCACTGGCGGACATTTAATCCAAGAAGTGCGTCCCGTCAGTCAACTCAATTATGAGCACTCCTCGGGCAATTTTTTCGCGGCGATCACAAGCACTGGCACTGGCATGGTAGAGGACGCGTAACGGTCGCGGGATCGGTTGGATCGCGGCACTTGGCAACACTGGCTTCAACCACTGCTCGATCGGATCTTCTCAGATTTCAAAGGCCCGGACTTTTGTTACTTCTTCTTCTTCCCACTCGCCCTTTCTTCGGTTTTGAGGCGCTGCTCAATCTCGGCCTCTGCACTCGCAACTGAAACGGAACTCAGCGAAATCCCCCGACCGGGAAAAGGGCATTTTTTGATGGTGGCGATCGTGCGTTTCGGTCAAATAGCATTTTCCCTTCTCGCCCTCAAAAAATAAAACAGCAGTCGGGTTTTGTATATTTTTCGACGCACTCACAACTAACTCTCTTCGTAACTGGAAAATTCGAAGGGCCAGAGGCCCCGGAAGGAGTATCAAAAAATATCCCGAAAATCACTGGGGCTCACTCAGGTACCGCGCTGGCCTCTAATCACATCACCTGGACATTCCAGAGCACTCGAAAACGGCACGACACAGCCCTTTGAATAATTCAAGGAAAACCGCCCCAGACCGAAGGGCGAGATAAATCCACAGTCGGCACTTTTTCGGTTTTTATTTGATTTTTTAAAACTTTACTTTTATTCTACCACCACTGACCCCGGAGGAAGCAGAACGGATCCACCAAGCCAGGAGGATTCCCACAAATGGCAAAGGGCAGCCCGTCCTCTTTTTTGTTTGGTGAAATTTTTTGAATAACGTCAAAAACGCGACTCGTGTGGTCCGCACCTAAAACACGCCGCTCCGACCTGACGGAGTTCGAACACAAAACTAAAGCGCCTACCACGGCCCCGGCCTGTGTGAGTGGCACTCTGTTTAGACACATTTGAGCACGCGTACCAGCCGCAGCGTCGCGGCCGTTGGACACATTCCCTGTTGCCAGTGCGGCGCCGGGGCTCCGAGCGAGCGGAGGCTTCGCGGCCCTTCCGCGGCACCCGCCGGATTTTTCGTCTTCGCACTTGTCTCAACTTTTTCTTATGCATAAATTAAAAGCTCCTGCAGGATTTCTGCCCGAATTTCAAAAGATTCGAATTGAATATGTTGCCAGGAAACATGTCCGGAAACAACTTAGCTTGAATCAACAAAACCCAGAGAGAGCAACAAAATTAGGCAACAAAATCACAAAGCACAACGCCAACCGCACGAGAGCGTCTGTATGCGAATGTTTAGCAATACCTGCTGGAATTTACCCACACCACAGAACCAAAACCTGTTTCCACGCACACCACCACCCGGTCGGTGTGAGGTCGCCGTGTCTTGCACGCGTCTTTTCTGCTGCGCGTGTGTGCGTGTTAAGCCGGAGCGGATGCGAAAGAATTCTTTTCTTAAACTCTGCACCTTGGCATGTTGCCGACTCGGTCCGCAGATGTTGGTGGAAGTTGCAGCCTCTTGCTGCCGGCAGCCCGGCGGTTACGAACAGCTGCAGCGGGAAAGCAGTTGCGACAACATGTGGCGTTTCCCCACCTGCAGTCGGGACATGTTTCACTTGGGGTTGGTATACAAAGAAATTGTTTAGGGTTGCGTGATTTCAGCGCGAGTTGGAAAATTTGTTTCTGCTTAATGAAATCAGAGAAAATAAAAAAAAAGGAAGCGGGTAAAAGATAAAAACTTAGTCTAGTCAGATAAAAATAGTTAAATTGGACTGGCATTGGATTTAGTTTTTGTTTATTCCACTTAAACATGGTCCGGTCTCGCATACACAATATGAGCTAACAAAAAGAGCAAAATTAAAACTTTCAAATTTCCATCGATTTTTTTTGTTCCAATAATCTCTGCAAAATGCTTTTGTGTGACATCCGAATATATGTTTTACATAAACAAACAATAGTGGTTATAATTTCCTTCTCAACGGTCAAAAGGTGGCAATTATTGTTCTAAATAGCCATCAGAGTATCCATGAAATCCATTTTTTGGTGTACTCGAGAGCTCACTTCAAATTTGATAGAAAAGTGGTTTCGAAAGCCCTACGAAGTACTCGACATTTTTCGGAGATTATTTAGTGCGGAAAATATGTTAATGTAAGCGCAAATGCATGTAAATTCGTAAACTGCGTTAGATCGAAAAAATTGGCACAAAGAGAGTGCTCAGGTTAATTGGATTGCAATTGCGAACTTGGTATAAAATTTTACTCTGCCAACAGTACCAGGAAAACACTTTTTTAATATCCTAAAAAAAAATACCTGAATTCTCAGGAAACTATCCTTTGCTAAAGTTATGTATATTATGTACATAATTTCTAGGACGTACACTGTTTTGTCAAATTGCTGCAAGTTGATACTGTGAAGGAAATAAAGAACTACATACATATACTGAATATTAATTTTCTTAGACTTTAATTAGTTTTATATTATTATGTATTAGATATTATTTTTTCAAAAATTCAACCTAACATACAATAATTACCAGGTTTCTGATATTATTTTATAAAATAAAAATAGCGTTAATGGCTAACCACTATTATTCTTAAAAATTTAGTCATTTGTAGGGAACTAAAATATATATTTGAAGCAAATAAAAGAAGAGTTTCAAAATTGTAAAAAAGAGTCGTCTTTCATTAGATAAAAACCTTCTAAAAAAAATTATCACTCAATAATCCTAGGTCGGTTCTAAAGAAGGAATTTTTGAATATCCTATGACACGTTCACTCAGGTAAAGAAAGTTACCTGTATTTGTCTCCGGAAGATACATTCCGAAAGTACAGAGGAATGAGAACCAAATTTATCACTTTTAAAAAACGCAATCAGGGCAAATGACATAAACTTGTCATTTAAAGTACCTAATTGGAAATATTTAGTGACTTCGATGCCTTTCCCGCGAGGACGCTAAGGGAAGTGGTATTCAAAAAAAGTGCCATTAATTTTTTGCCGCGACGGCGATATCTCAAGTAACGGGGCTGCTGATAACGCGGACAAGAAAGCCAAGATATATTCGCAATGTTTTCGTAATGCAGCCAATCAATCAACGCAGGACCAGAAGTACATTCGAATTTATCTCCGGCATGGGCAATAACCGCCGAAAGTGCGGCGGTCTTATCGCCCCTGCAAAGTCCTATTAATTAACCCGCAGTCATCGAAGAGGCCACTTATTCTTTTCTGCTGCTCGCCGTCGTCGCCGCCGCCCCTGGCTCCTTTCTGGCCCGATAAAATTTGATAGCCCTCATAAAGGCCCGAGCACATGTTGCGCGGCGTCCTGGAGCAGAGGGGCGCGGCGCAGGGACTCGCAACCGAGAAAATGCGAGGGCGAGGGTTCTTCGACTTTGACGACCTTTAACAGTGCGCAGAATAAAAGAAGAAGACGGAGAGTCCTCCTTCGTGGAACGGCGACTTGGGAAATCCAGAGTAGGAAGATCAAGAAGAAGGAAGCCAGTTCCAGCTGAAGAAGGAAGGGTCAGTCGAGGTGAAGTCGGGTACCCGCTGCTGGACAAAACCGGGCGCGGCAGGGAACGGGGAAGGGCTTAGGCAGCAGGGTTCGCCGCGATGGAGGTGCTGGTTGCCCACTCGAGCCCTACCTGTCTGGATGCGATCGCTAAGACCCGATCCAGCGATCTTTCCGTGACCAGACAACGGAAAGACGAAGGAAACGTGATCGCGGCCCTAAGTGGCTGCGCCGTTGCCAGACTTCATCCCACAGGCGCAGCCGCGTCACCTCGTCCCATTTAAATCTGGCGCGAAACCATCTGCGCGTGGAAGCAAAACAAACGAGAAAGCTGCAGTCGCGGCAGGGATTTCTTTATATAAATTCAGCGAGAAGCTGAATATGAATTTAAAAATTTGAATGCGGCCCTAGGTCGGAGAGAATTAAAAACGTTTTGTCGTTGCGACTGGGAAAGCACAACCGTTTGTTTTCTTCCGCAAAGCAGTGAAACTTCCTGAAAATTTTAAAAACATCTCCAGAGGAGCTCAAGAATTCAAGGAATCAGTGCAGACACCTGATGCTCGGTCGGGAGCTGCATATTGCGAAATGCTCGCCCGTCCCTTGCAGTGGCAGTCCTGTTTTGCGGATTCGCCCGTACAACCCGATCTCTGGTACCCCATGGTGTCCTCCTAAGTCATGAAACTATTTCACCCCGATGCATAGGCATCCTCCACCGCAGGGAAGCGACTGCAATGTGCCGGATTTTAATTAGTGGGGCCTATTTGCATGGGAACCCTTCCAGGAATTGTTGCTGCGCCGCGACGTCAAGGCACGGGGGTGGATTGTCACTTGTTCGCCCCGGGAAACCGGAGCCAGTCTCCTCGGAATTGAGAAAGTCACCATCGTGGTGCTGCATGAAATTGCAAAAATGTCCTGCGCGTCACCTGCATCGCCAGGATTCCTCGACTCAATTTGGCTGCAACAAAACGGACGACGGAATGCGCACGACACGCCTGCTGATGTGAAAATTGACAATTCGCCCGGACCGGGCCAGTGAATCGGTTGCGAAATGATATTAAGCGGCCCCATGTGGCCCCCAGGAGGAGCCCGTGGGAGACATGGGGCCCGGTTGCTAATGGTACCCTTCCACGGTCGACGAATTTTCTCGTTAAATGCGCCCCTTCTAGTGCGATGGTCGCTTTTGAGCAGCTTGTTGCCCCGCTGGAGAGCGAAGTGCCCGGACGATTTTCGGGGATGTCAACGGAAATTCCAGAATGGCCTGACCTATTTTGGACTTGAAATTTTAATCGACATAGACAAATCAGATTTCGGGTAAATGTTTAAGCCAAAATGATTCAATTTACTGAGGTAATTAGGGACCGTGTCTGTGAACAAGTAATAAATTCTAAGGGAAGCAAAACAAGAAAACGACTTTTGAAATTAAGTCTATTGATAACACCCATCACAAATTTTTTCCAAAGCATCGAAGCCAAAAATCCCTCCCTAATTTTGATAGTAATAAAATATAATTCAGTAAAATTTTAGCTATGCTTAGAATGTGATTTAATGCTATAATAAAAATTGTGTACTATAGAATTCGACAATTTTTGGTTTTTAATAATTGGGAGTTCAAAATTTGTATTTTATAAAATTATTTTGATTTGTTTATGATATGTACGCAAAATATATTGTATGATAATAGGGTCTAAGGATAATAATTAAGAAATGCTCGAAATATTTTAATCCTATAACCTGTTGTTCAAAAATTAGAATGCAATCTTGATAGGTCGGATCTAAAAATATGAGGGCTTTATTTTTCGGACCCGCTTTCTATAGTAATAACTGCGTTTTGAGGGCACTTGGCAGCACTGCCCTACTCACGCGTTGCCTGAATTTCTCGCCTCAACGTCACTTATGAAAAGGGTTCCTGTGGATGCTTTCAGCGCGAAAGTGAGGCACTTTTCCATTGTACACCTCCCGAGTGCCTTCCCTTTCCGCGGAGGTGTGCCAAATAGAGCGAAATGCGAAAATTGTTTAGATCACCAGCACTCGCCGCGGGAGGGGTCCCGCGGAGGTGCAAAAAGCCTTATCGCGAATCGCGGGCGGTGAAAACAATATTCTGAACAGTCCGGGGAATGCGATTTTTGCAGTGCATTTTCCTCGGAAAAGCTTCCTATCAAGCCCGGGGCGCTCCAACAGCAGAGTGACAGATGGAAAATTAGTTTCCCCATTTTGTTTTGCGCTCCTCGAAGTCAAGAACTCATTCCGAGGTGCTTTATGCACTCATTTGCCGCTGTTTTTGCGAGCAGTGACGGCGGTTTTGCGGAGGGGCGCGACGTAACTAACCGCGGAAAAGGACTTTTTCGCTGCGAAAGTCACCTGAAAAATAAACTGAAACGGAATGCTCGCGTTGGCAAACCCAGCGAAAATGCTCCACCGGCAACAGCAGCCGCCGTGTAACGAGACCGTTTGACAAATGACTTCCAGACTCCTTGCGATTTTATTTTGCCACCCGCGCCCCAACGCCCCTTGTGACATTTCGTTTCCTCGTTATCTAGTCTGTGGTTGCCCCCCGTGCCCACCTCGCCAATGCTTCCACCACACGGCTCCTGCTCCTACAGTGAATTTTATTTGAGACAAAATCACACCATCGTGGCGCTGCACTGTGGCACCGCCGTGGAAGATTTCTCGAATTTTGAATTTCCCCCATAATTAGAGAAGATGACAAATTTGCTGTTTGTATTTGCGAAGATAGGGGATGAATTCATTTGCCCCGGAGACGTCCACCTTTTTGTTAAGATGAGTAATTGAGACAATGGTCGTGATGCTGCTGACTCGCCTTAATTGGCTGTGAATTCTCTACCCCGGTTCTGAATGCAATTTAGCGGACAATGCGAAAAACTTTTGTCGTGCTAAATTAGGGTCTTGGGGGTTTTTCTTTGACGAAAGGTTCACTCTGATTTAAAAATTTTGAATGGATAACCAAATCCGTGATTATTATCAATATTTTTTTTGTTCGTGAAACTCAGTTACAACGACTTTCTACAGCATCATTAAATTCTAAGAATTATTAATAAAATTAAATAGCGGAGTAAGGTTCTAAATCTAAAGAGCACTATTTATAAAACAAAAGACTTAATTAGTAGAGTAACTAATCTGCTTATTCTTTTTCCGATCCCTAAACTGACCTAAAAAGACAATGAATGAAAATTGACTATGGCATGTGATTTGCAACACATGAAAGGTATAGGTGCATTTTTGTTTCAAAACGTTTAATTATAGTTGAAATATCCTTCAGGAGAATTTTTTATGAGATAATTTATCTTTCGTAGATAATAATATAATTTCACTTATTTTTTTTACTTATCTTTTCATAATGCAGGTATCACTCGTAGATAAATTAAAGTTGCTTATGATGTTTTTTCTTAAAACTTATTTTTCCTACTTATTTTGTGCATAAAATATCTCTGTTAAACAATTTAAATTTGCAGGTGATATTAATTACTATAATTTTAATAACTTCTATTAAAATAATGTCAGCACATGTTTGATTGGTTTCGCTTATTTCGCAATAATTGACGAATTATCCAATCGAAAAATTGAGCATTTCTACAATTCACGAACTTTTTGAAAAGCTACGTGGAAGGGCTTCCGCCCATTTACCAGCCTGAACTAATGGCTCGAATTACTGTCCAATTCTCCGTCACTATAAATCTTAGAAAATAGACAAAGTCTTAGTCAACAAAAGGCCAGTTAACGACTCGACGCCCCCGTGACTCATCCAAATTTGTCAGTTGTTGACCTGTTGCAAGGCTGAGCACCGGAAGACCGTGTCCGCCCTAAATGAAAACAATTGTTGTCTCCGGTTCAGCGCCAAACTTGCAGCTTGTCGAGCGGACAGGTGAAGTACCTCTGAAGAAAATCGTCTTATCCCTGCTAAGAACGGAAAGTAAGTTTGCCGCTCCCGTGCCCCCTCAGGTTGCCAGGAGTTGCTAATAAAAATTACTGAGCCGTGAACAGCAACATTCACTTCGCGGCAGTTTAATGTTTCTGGGAATAATCAAATTTCAGGGGTTTGCACCTTCCTTGGGATACGGTAAACTAGCTGAATATGTTTGGGCGCGATATTCGCTTCAGTCTGCTGGAAGAGCTCTTCTACATGGCCCTAAGCACCCACCACCTATGCCAAAAGTAGCTCATTAGCGTGTCGCTCGAAACATAAACAGCGAGTGCACTAAAGGGCCTTTTGACGCAACTCTGAGGGTTCGATCCTTTCTATAATCGCTTAATTCCCTTCCAGCACAATGCCGGGAAGAGTGCCAATATATCAGGAAACTTGAGACCTCTGATTTATGTGGGAACGGATAGGGGTAAATTGCAAAACTCCCCCGCTGCAATGTGTGCTGATGAGCCACGGAAGGCTGCAGACGATATCTTCGTGGACGTGTTATTAAATTTCTTGTAAACTTCCAAAAACACGTAATAAAGAACGCCCTGGCTGAAGGAAAAATTCTCTCGGTGCGATGCGTGCACTTGCCCCATCATCTTTTCGAAATTAAGACGTCCCCGGGATGCCGTGCCGTGAGGACGCAGACATAATTTATTTTCATGCTTCATTAAGTCGAGCAGACTCATCGTGGTAACCAGCAGAGGGGTTACCTCACAAAAGTAATCTTCGGTTGGTCCTCTTAAGATTCCGAGGATTAGATAAGATTTAGATGAGTACAATCCGAACTAATTATAAAGTTATAAAATGTGCAGTGGAACATTACGAAAAGTGGCTGCATTTTCAGAACAATATTCATAAGATCTCATAACAAAATGGCAAAATCAGTAATATCAAATTAGATAGAAAATAAATTAGATTCAATTAATTTAGACTATTTAGTTAATATCACACGTAGATAATAATACAGCTCGAAATAATTAAGTAAATTAAATGAAATGATTATATTTGATAACAGCTCTGAAACATTTTACATGATTTGTGTTAAATATGATTATCAACGTTATTCCAAACTAAATATGCAAAAACCCACAGGCGACTAGGAAGATGTTCCAAAACTGATAATCGAAGTTTATCCTTCTGCAAAACTTTGCAGAAAAATATAAACGGAGAAAATTCTAGTCACCTCAGAAATATTTCTTTTTAGATGGACACTTCGCGATAAACGAGAAGCAACAGCCAGAAATGATAAATTGAACAAGAGAAAATATTTCCCTTGCCCCCGCTAGCCACTAAGAAATAAATTGTTCGCAAACAAGGATGAGGAACCCTGGAAAAGGTTTAATCTCCTTACACAGATCAGTGTTACGGTCTTCTTTTAAATTGTGTGCACGAAAGGGCAAAACAGCTCAAAGAGCAAAAGGGCTCAAGTGGTACCCGGGCTTGGCCGAGAAGGGGGGTTCCGAACTGGCTCGAAAGTTACCCTATATCTTAAAAATCACAATTTGCTCCCTCCCCTAAGCTTGTTGTTGAAAAGAGCGATGGAACAAAGCCGTCGCTCGTGCTCGAAGGGATGGAGGAAAAGTGTAACGAAAAAGCCCTATACCGGGACCGGGAATGCATCTCTATGGACACGGGCTTAGCATCGTGTGTCTTTCTGGAAACCTTTTAAATTTTTCGGCTCCTCAATGATATCCGATGGATTCCCTGCAGCAGGGCGTCGGGGAAAGGGATGCATATCAGCCCCGAAGAACTCTAGGCCTTATGATTCTGCAATATACGTTTTGGACCACTGCCAAAGGAGATAAGTGAGCATTTCATTTGGTAGTAACCTACTCTTTTATGTGCAAATTTTACATTATTGCCCCGGGACGTCCCAGCTCCTGTGGATATAGATTTTTGGTTGCTGGGTCGGTTGCATCATCTTAATTTAAAAGAGTTGCTCCCTCGCTGAAGTTATCCCATTAAACTTTAGTGAAATGAAATCTTTCGAGTTCCCCAAGTCACTGTAAGGTTTAATGCTTTTACAGGGCACAAGTTTCAGGACATAGGTAGAAGACTAAAACCTTTTGTATGTCCAGTTTATGGATATTGCTCCGGAATATTTGGTCTAGAAAAATTGTTTTTGAACAGTTTTTCCGTTCAAGGAAAGTTCGAAGCACTTAGCTAAAATGCGTGTAAATGCTTTTGAAGGCGGTATTCTTAAAAATTATTTTCAATTGAAGAATCTCGTTTGAAGATTCAACAGTCAAATCTTTTAAAATTCCCAGGTTTATTAAAAGACTCAATTTATGGACTACAAGACAAAAAATTTAACTTGGGGTGAGCAATTTGACTTGGAAAACGAAATATAAAAAAGGAAGTCGTTATGCGCTTGCTCCATGAAACTTAAAAAGTGTACAAACCCGTAGGTGATTTTCTTTAGCATTGGCACTGGCTGGGGCCCTCGAATTTCAGCATCAACTTCGTCCCGGGTCAGTCGACTTTAATAAGTTCAAGTCCACATCCTCAGCATTGCTACAGTCTTCCGCTCTAAGTAATGGCGCAAAGTAGCTGGTAGTCGGTAAATTAGCACTTTTGCACAGTGCGCGCCCATTCCGCAGGAGAATTTCCTTATGGACCGCCAGGAAGAGGCAAGGAAGAAAAAATATACATAGTTAATCCGGGCCACTCGCTGAACCAGCCCACCATCAATCTTGGCACGGTAGTTTCCCAAGTGGCCATAACTCATTTCCTTTTAATTAATGGAGAACTTTTCCCGGCAGCAGTGGCTCATTGTGATAATGGGCCGAGTGCGAGAAGTCTTCAGCTCGAGAAAGGTATCAAAAAGCCGGGCTCCTCCGACGTAAGGAGAATGCCATTTCTTCCACTTAAAAGGGTTAAAGTGGGACATGCACAAAAACGTTCCCGGTTTCCCCAATGCGCCGCGGTGCCAGCCTCCTCGGGAATGTGTTAATGTGTCGAGGTCAACTCGATAGGAGCGGCAAAATTCCCTGCGCTCCCGACTGCTGCGCTAATTTAAAGCTTGCGCTGGTTTTCTGAAAAAAAAGGTCATCCCTCACCCCGAGGGCGGGTGGGGGTGGTAGCGACGATGTATCGTCGTCGACGCGCGGCGCTGCATAGTAGTTCCTGTGCGACACCCGGCAGCGCAAAGGCAGGGCTTTATCGCGTCAAAATGTAGAACTTTCCTATTTGACCTATATCCAAAAGTTTTCCTGTGAACCGCAAAGTTGCTCTCGGGCTTGTTACGAATGTCAATTCGCCCCGACGCCACCCGTCCCCGGACAGATTCGGAACGGGCACCATTAAGGAGCGGTCCTCCTCCGTATCTCGCAAGTTTATCTCGTAAGTGGCCAGAAATGATTTTTGGATCAGTGCATCGCCACAAGATGCCATTTGCCTGCCATTAAGGTGCTCTCAGTTCCTGGCAGTGGTGGCTGAAAGTTCGGGGTCGAAGAACTTCGAAACGGGAGGGGGCCCCTGCCCAGAAGGGAAATCTTCCTTCTTGCCAGCTCTGTGATCCAGAGACCGGGAGAGCTCTCTACGTACTACGGTCAGGTTGGACCTGGGTTTTGGGTCCTGGGTCCAGGATCCGGGGCGGGACGGTTCAGAATCAAGCCTGGGCCCGGACCCCCCATCATTAATATTGCAGCAGTCATCGCCAGGCAATGCACAGGGCCTTCACAGAGATGAGAGCTTGTTATGTGGGAGGGCGAAATTAATTAAATTTCTCTGCGTACAATGGCGGGGGTACCGTCGACGGCCCCGAGAGCCATAAAATAAATCAGCTGAACGAGTTTTAATTAAATGCGAAATAAGATCAGAGCTGCGCCGAGATTCCTTCTGCGGAGGGCATTCGTGGGGCACAGGTAAATGGCCCCCGCCCCGACGGAGGTATTCTGGTTCTCTCGCTGCGCCAAAGAACAACCAGAACCAGAGTTGTCGACTCCGGGACTCCGGTAACGTGCACTCCAATAGTCCCGGAGTCCCTCTAATTAACTGGTTTATAGGGATAATTGGCTCCGCTATGACTGGATGCATCTTTATTGAAATTAATTATCAAGAGCTTGTCGGCAGCTTCGAGCTCCAGCGACACTCGGATTGAGCCTGGCAATTGTCGCCTTTTAAACGGGGGGTGACTGCAACAAAAGGCAAACAAATTAATCCTCGTCTCCCATTGCGAAATAGCAGAAATTCCGTTTCCGTCTGTTGGGAACTTAATGCAGTTTCAGGACTTTTTTTCTTCCAGGATTCACCTCAGAGGCGAAACTCTTAATTAATTAATACGTAGAATCCTGGGTGTTTCTATATAACTCACCTAATTTACCATAATCGCTTGCTTCCCTTAATACCCCTAAGTCCTTTAATTGGAAGCATTAAACACCGCGAAAGGTTGCGTAAATATGCGAGTATTGTGATTCAGTGATAAACACGCACCTGAGTTACATTTCTATGAAATGCTAATGCGGTATCGTTTTCATTAAGCCGCTTAAGTAGCGATATGAAAAAAGGACAAGACTGTTTATTCGGGACCACTCAGTATAAATAAAGGTCGTAAGCTAAGTATACTAATTTAAAAGCAAAAGTAAGAAGTAATCACCCTTTAGTTTGAATTTTGTTTGAATTTTGTTTGAATTAAGTTATATTAATAATTCGATTACTTATAGTGCTCGTTGCATTTTCTTTGTGATATTCCGACGGATTCAAGTGTTAGAGCATTTTTTTTTATTTTATCTCCATATATAAAATTGGAATTTATTGTAATTTACAAAATATTCTATAATAGTATTTAAAATAGCTACATTAATTTTTTTTTATAAAAATAACGTAGATTTCATTATCGCCTTTTCGAATACGACCATTTTTTAAAAAATCTCAAAACGTTTTCTCATTATAAAATCAAATTGGTTTGAATTGCAGGTAAATCATTGAAAATTCTTAATCACCTGACCAACACCTTGTTGTTATTGCCACATTAAAAATTATCACCACGTCATCGCGTAAATTGGCGGGCAGTCGAACACGTCCAGTGTGAATTTTCACAATCTTCCAAGAAGTGTGAAACATAAATGCGCCTCAAGTAGCAAACACTCACGACTTCCGCATGCGGTGAAAGTATTTCACGCAATCGTGTCACGCAGGGAAAACAATTGCACTTAAGCGCCTCGTAATTGTCTCGGAAAATGCCGAGTCGTCGTTCGCCGTGTTTTTTCTTGCACCAAGCATCGTTTGAGGGACCAAAATTGCTGCAAACAGGAAAGGTCAGACAGGTCAATTACTCTGAGAACGCATCTGAATCCGATGTGGGATATCTCTTTGCTAAGTACAACACGAACTGTGGAGGACCAATTTTCCCATTTTCTTGCCTTGTTTCAGACAGATAATGCATTTCTCAGGTAATTTTCGTTTTTTCTGTTTTGATTGCGGTCCCTCGCATTTATAGGGAATCTTGTGAAAATAAAAGTAATTAGCTTGACAAGCTCCCATCGTCTTGGCATCCGTCGTCAATCGCGAGCCATCTTCTCTTCCCCAACTGAAAAGCAGGTGTTTGGAGCCTCATTTGACTCGCGACTGATCGCGCAGGAAGCCTGGCAACGCCGCCTCGATCAAGTAGGAATAAAAGAAAACGAACGCCGAGATCGCTGATCGCTATCTTACCTGGCCTATGTTGTGCGCCAGAATAGTACTCCCCCCTTCCCGCCCGCCGCCCTGGAGCATAGCCCCTCCATCGGGGAAAATTATGCGATTCGACGAAGTGTATGCGATCGTGTACGGCGTACGCAGCAACGCAATCGAGTCTGGGTTGATTTGTCTCTGTGGTCTTTGCCTACTTTGGTTTTGCCACAACATCCCAAAGAAAATGCCGAGGTGCACCTTGTCCGGTGTTTGTGTTTGTTTAAGAAAATAACCGGTTTTGTGTCGCGTAACTGTTCTCTTACCTGCATCTTAATGATGCTCAACCATCTTTTCTTATACGGGGCCCTCGAGAATCTTTCTAAGAGCCGAACAGCTTGTGTCAAGTTAAGCAGAAAAACGATTTAATTGGGCTAATTATTCGTGGCCGAAAGCGCACTTGAGCGTTTTCTTAAGGAGCATAATTACGCTACTCGGTTAGATATGCTAACACGATGACTGGTCATTAATTACTCGACTACATTCAGGGGAAAAGCGATGGAAATTTATGCAAATAGTTTTGTCGAAGAGTCGCGTTGAACGATTCCAGTTTTTCCATGTAAATTGCAGTCTGTGATTGCGCCAAAGACGATCTTGCGCCATAGGCGATCAATAAAGAAAAAGATTTAGAGCCTAGAAATCCATGGAAATCTCATTCTTAGAACGACCTCCTCAGGAATTTTTATAATTTTCTTTCAACATTTAAATTATCCCTATTTTAAGTTTTTGCAATAAACTGCAAATTCTAGAAATGTAAAATAACTTTTTCGATTCGATGACATTGGGGTTTTTTGCAAAACTATTAAAGACCATAGTAGTTCTTTCCGTGGTACATACATAAATATAATACCTTACTAGTAAATAACATTTTAACATTAGCATATTATATTTAAATAAAACTTTTCGAATTAAGTATGAATTACTCAAGGAATCGGAACACAGAGGCTTTCCAAACTTACTTTTATTGAATGAAATTTTCAAGTCCTTCAAAAGCAATTCAACCTCAAACGATTTATTAAACAGCGACTTTGCTACTCATTAATTTCATTGATTACAAGAACCTCGAAACCATCTTAAGTGCCATTATTAAAAGGAGTACACCAACATGAAAGTGAAGTATACCTTTCGAGACAGACCACAAGATCAAAGTAAGAAGGCCTTTGTTGTATGTCTTCAGTGACGAACGCCGGCCTATTTATTTATACGTGAGCTTAAAAGGCAAGAGTTACTTGCTTCAATTTATTCGCGTGAGGAGTTCAACAGCGCATTTCCTTACGCATAAATTTCCGGCCCCAGTGTTACTAACTCTGCGATGGTATAAAATCAAAAAAGGAAAATGTAAACGCAATAATTCCTGAATGGCTACCTACCGTTCGCCATCCAGACCACCCGGGTATCAAAATGGGGCAAAATTCAAATAATACCTGGAAATGAGCAGCCAAAAGGTACCGAGCACGTTTCACTGTGAGTTGTATTCGTGCAATGAAATTACGGCTGTCGCTCAGAATTTAAAAGCCGGAAAGATACAATCTTGTGCTGAACGTGCCCTCTTTGATTTTCGAGGGGATGGATGGCTCGGAGGTGGGTGGAGTCGGGGGCGGAATACACCTGCAAACTTAAATAATTCCACCCCTCCCGGTTTGGGGTGATGCTTATCTTGCAGGGGAATATTATTAATGCCCTTAGAACATTACCACAATGCCTGCAGCAGATTAAGCTTCTACCACTTAGTTAGCGATTTTCTATTCGTGATGGAAAAGCCCTAGTTAGGAAAGGTCGGTTATTGAAAGTTACTTAATTTAAGATTGTTGGAAAATTACCACAATAATCACATTCCTTGAGTCGCCTTTATGACCACTCCTCATATTATGTTTCAGGAGGTAACCCAATTTTAAAGTCTTTTAATACAACTCAAGTTTTCGAAATTACCGAAATGTTTGTGTTCATATATTTTTAATTACTAAGCTTTAATTCATAGCGACTCAAATTTCGGAACGAATCCAAATATTATTTTTCTTTAGCAACGAGTACAATTTGAGTAAGATAGTATGGGTTTGTTACCTTTATTGTTAGAATAAATATCCATCCAATTAGCAAAAGAAACCAATGTTGAAAAATTGCGAAATTATGAATTCAAAAACGCCAAATTAAGGTGAGCATCTCAGATTCTATTAAATAAAAGTTTAAAGAGAAAAGCAAATGAATTGCTCGGAGACAATCACCTCAAACGACCCTAAAGCTTAAATCACTTTACCAAAATATAAATAAATAACATCCCAATACCTAAATGTTCTTTTTTTCACCCAGCAACATCCTTAAAATCGATTTTGACTTTAAACTCCATAAAAAAGAAACATTTTCGCCGTTGGACAGCTGCTGAGATTAATAAAACTTATCCTCCGTCGGAAGACAGCGCAATTAATCTTTAGAATAACCCTCAGCTTGTGTCACTGCGGAGAGTCCTCCTTGTCTTGGCCCGTTTGTCATGAAATGCGGCCGAGAGGAGGTTTTGTATCCTTCGCTGTTCCTTTTCGAATTTGTTTTTCGCCAAGAACTAACCTACTTACGACAGTTGGGTTTATAGACTTCTACCCCCTTTTAGCAGACGCCAGCTTCCATCCTTTGGGGACGAATGAAAACTTATCATTGCAGGTTTAGCCTTACTTATTGTCGAGATATGGAGGCAGAAAATTGTCCCCGAAATTGCAACTTATGCATTTGTGGAGCGCAAACTGCGAACTGTGCGCTAATGTCCCTAATTGACTCCTGAATTACAGGGTTCACCTAATAACCGGGTAAAGTGCACGCCTAAATTAAATCGTTCCCGTGACGGGTGTAACTTAAGACGACTTTCCCGACAGCCTAATCCGCTCCGATCCAGCGTGGCATTAATTATTCTTAATTAGTGTTAATCGCCTTTAACTACGAGTTTTCTTAATAATTCCCGCAAGGATCTGCGGCCCTGCAAAGGCTGTCGGGGGCAAATATGAAAAGAAAGCGGAAGTCCTCCAGCGCCTTGTCAGACGGCTGAAATCAGTCATTTGCGCTGAGGATTGCAGCCACGGGTCGAACCGGGGCTCCGCAGCCGACTAATGCCACCCATCGGAAGCCCTGGGGAAGGATAATTATTCCCTGGCGCGCACACAAAGCGGCATTAAGGAGGCACGTACACTTGCACAAGATGCAGATAAGGATAATTGCTTGATATGTAAATGGACTCACCTGTTTGTTGGCCGGGCGCCGCCACCGCTCATCTTCAGCCCCTTCAGCCTCTGCTCGGCCAGCCGGGACCCCGCAGGCCCCGGCGGCAGCCCGTTGATGAACATCATGCCATTAATAACGTGTTGTTGGTGGGCAGCTCCGGGAGGGTGCCCACAAGATAAATTGTCCATAATGAAGAATATCCTCTGGCCCCATTGTCTGCCACCTCATTTCTCATGTCTTTGGGTCCTGGGCGGGGCTTCGGTTGGACTGCAAAAATTACAAACCCTTAACCCACCCAAATTGGGCACTTAAACTCTTTTCATGTTTTTGCTAGACAGAAAGGTGGTTATTATGGCCGGATCCGACCTGATGTTTGGGGCCTGCTGCGAACACGACCACTTCACCCCTCCGACCCCGCCCTCTCCTAATTGCGGCGATAGTTTACCTCCTGTGGACAAGAAAAAAAAATTAACTCCTTTACCCGAAATTGTTAGGACTGATTAGCATATGATTACACGAGTCTGATTGATATCGCCATAAATCAGGCCGAGTTTGACCTCCGGACGAGGTGGCGCCCACCCGGACCTTCCAGCCAGGAAGAAACTTTCATTGGCTGTCTCCGGGCGCTTCACTTCTTCCCCCGGGAGAAGCGGAGTGCTATATCGAGTTAAAAGTGTCATATTTACGGCCTCGAAGGAACTTTTCTGATTTGTAATTGTCCGATTGTCTGTCGCACAAATTGGTGTTGATTGCCTCAAAAATGGATTTATGCTGACTGGTTGAACCTTCGAGGGCGCTACAACGTAACTAGGAGTTATTGGATTATTTTGAGGCTTCTGAGCCCAAAAGGAAGGACGAACTTTTTATCATCCGACTTTTTTCCTCTGAGGAGAATTAAAGATATAAGCCGCTTGCAGCTTGTTTTCTAAAAGAGATTAGACTTGGATGAGCAAATTTATGGCGGTGTATGTGTGCGAAGGACAACGAACAAAAAGGGTGGGGAGTACCACAATTTAGTAAATTAGTTCCTTTTTGGCTGATGTTCAGTCTCTCAGAAAAATCCCAAATGTTACGTAACACATGGTGAGCTTCAATCTAAACAGTTTCTAGGACAGGGGAACTATTTTTATTAAAGCAGTATTCCAGAACTTTTTATAATCTTAGTTCTAATTTATACCAATTAATGAAAATTCTTGCAAAATTTCAGGTATTTATCTGGCGTCATTCTATTCAGCAAGACTAACAAATTGCCAAAAATTCCTATTATACAGAAACAAATGATGTCATTTTATAATTACTAATACAAACATTGCTGGCTTTCAAAATAATTAGCATTTACTTTTACAATTATAATGAAAAAATTCGATAAAAATAACATTAGTACTTCGATAACGAATTCTTAAAATTGCCATAGAATGTTATCATCTTTAGACAAATTCCATCTAATTACTGAGGGGGCAGTTGTTGAAGGTCCATTTTATTTAGAAAGCATGTAGCTAACAACACGCTTACCCTTAATTAATTGTCCATTTATAAGAGATTACGTCTTGATTAAAAAATAATTTCATCAGAAAATGAATATTATGCCTCTCGAAAAGTTTGTGCCCTGAGAACAACAGGGACAATTAAAGCTTCTTAATTAGAAGAGTCAAGGTGAAGATGCGATTGTTCTCTTTCTGAGATGAAGTAAACAATCTTCAAGAGCTACGTTGTGTTTGTTCGATGCTTGTTTTCAATAAAATGGTATTATTTTTCTTCGTTTGTGGAAAAGTAGAGAAGTAGAATTCTAGACATAATAGAAAAGACGTGTGTTTCCACTTGATTAAAAGCGATTGGATGAAACCTTTTTAATTTTCGCATACCTCAGTCTAAGTCGGGTTAGGAGATAAAGATTATAATTTTCTAAGCAACAAGGGCTTTAATTTAATGACTTTCCACTGTTCTCCTTATCTGGGGCATTTGGCCCAGTTGAGTGGGATCAGCCCACAACTGGGTGCATGGTCCGGACGACGGTGGCTGGATGCTGCATAGAGGAGTATCGTAAACATCGAATAAAGAAATTAGTTCCACGCGAACGTCTACCAGGGTCTGGGTAGTGGCAGCAGCACCAGCCAGCAACCGGCAACACAAAACGTCTTCAGGTTGCGCCAATGAGGTGCATTGAACCCCGACTCCGCCGTGTGTTGGTGCAGCCCGGCCGCAGCATCGCGTCCTCCAGCATCCCGGGTACTCGTTTCGCTTCCCGAAAAGCAGCTCTCCCGGCGGCTGTTTGCCGTGTGCATTCGGGTTTTTGTCTGATTCGATTGATGTGTTCCTCCTTTTGTGGGTTATCTAGGAAAAAACTTGTCTTAAGCAAAGTAAGAAGATGCTCGCCCTGCACGGCGCACGCTGCATCCACAGCTTCCAAAGTACGACTTTTATCTTGCTCGTATCTGCAAATGCTTATCGTGCAATAACATCTCATTATTCGTCTGGTTCTGGAAAAGTAGCCCCTGCGCGGTGGTGGGGACGAAGCTGGAAGTCGAACTCCTCTCGGCTCGTTCGTCCCCGGGACTTTCAGTCTGGAAAAGCGGCTAAAAGGCCAACTATGGAGTCCACGTTGACCGACCGGGCGCTGCGGGTCTCCCCCTAAACCCGGCTCACCTGATTAACCCGGGGTCAGCAGGACTTCTGCCAGGTTTGTGGTGCTGGTCGTTTCGCTTAAACAACTTTTAAATGATTTGGCTAACTTTAACACGGCCCAGGGGGGGTTATTTGAAGAGTGACATTCGAGCCCTGTGTACTTGGCGGAATAATTATGCATGCGTCTGAATCTGCGGTGCCCGTCGTGACCGAGTGCATCTATTATACATGACCTCTCGGGCTATTCTGATTTCATGAGCTCTATTTGAGCAATTATCGCCTGGGGCATCCGCCGCCGTCATACCTTTTCGTGAAATTTCCAGCTCCACACGGCCTCCGATTTCCACGGGAAATAGATTATTCAGATTTTTGTACGTTTGAATGGTGAGATCTCAAAGAATAGTTCTGGTAATCGGCAATTTTCAATTTTACGGAATACGGAGGCACTTGAGAAATGTATTGTGAGATATTTGAAAACTGTAACGAAGATGTTAGAGATGGAATTATTACCATTATCCATTTGTTTCACTGTAAAGCTCTTTCAGTTTCCACTAATTTCCATTCAAAGCAATCAAGAAGTTAATTGTAAGAAGTCATAACATTGACCCTACTTTATTCCCTGTATATGGAAATGAGCGATTTTATAATACAAACTCATGGCTAAATTTTCGGTTAAAAAGTCATATAAACAGAGAAATTAGCGTGATTAAAATACAAAACTAAATAATAGATATCCTAGCTAAGTAGAAAGCTGGTAGTTGTTGAATATGAAGGACTAGTGTAGTTTTAAACAGAAATGTTAAAATTTCTGGCGATTATTAAATTTATCCATCCCTTGTATAGAGAAAGTCAGATTCATAAAACTAAAAGTTAATCGATAATACTTTCCAATATTTTTTGCGAAAAACTTTTGAAGATTACGTAAAGCTCGCCGTTAACAGCCCTCCAGGTGGGCATTATTGTTTGTCTTATGGCCCCCGAAGTCACCCCAAACCCGAAATTTCCGCCACATCCGAGCAAAGTTTTGAGTTTATCTTTACGCCTGAGCTAAGGTGAACACACCTCAAGGTGCTGGGGAGCACAAAATTTCAAATTTACATCCGCCAGCGGCGAAGACGTTCGTTCGTCCGGTCCAGGGCGGCCCTGGCAGACGACGAGGGGCAGACTCTCGCAGCAACACTAATGCCCCAGAAAAGATTTAAGGTCAGTGAAATTTGCCCGACTAACTCAGTGATTTTATTGGGCTCGGGTAAGTTATTGCGGATTTACTTGGCATCCTATAAGGAGGGCGGCAAGAAGGGGGTCCCGGCGCTCCAGCGCCCCAATGGGCATCTCATAATTCACACACAGAGCCACTTGAGTCAGCTTTTGTCCCTTCGGTCTGGCGTCAGTGGGTAAACAGAAAAGAAAAGCATAAAGTCGATGATATCTCCGCAGCATCAGTGGAGGACCACAGCCCCAAGGAGGGGCCGGGCTCATGGCGGCTCCAGCCAGCGCTACAATTTTGTCTTAGCCTCGAGAGGTTATGCAAATGCGACAAGACCAATAATAACGAACAAATCCAATGGAGGAAAGCGAAATCCTCGGACGAATAATTGCTCTGGCTCAGGGGCCCGAATCACATGTAAAATGGTTTGCGACTCGGAGTCCCGGTCCCGGCACACGTGCCCGGGAATCTTAACTGCACGGCCGGGCTCCATAATTCTGAGTAAAAGTGCGGCATTTTTCGGAATTATGTAAATCAAAAGGGACAGTGCCTAGCCGATTCTCTAGGCACGTGAATAATAGGGCTAAAATTTTAAGGAATGGATCCTGAATAATGCACGGCCCTCAGGCGCGGCTCAGGAGGCGCTGGACTGAAGCGGGTTTATAGGGACGTTATGTATTGCATCTAAATAATGGACAAAACTCCAGCCCTGTGGCGGTGCCACGAAAGAGCATGGTGCCTTTATTTATCCACGTAATATCACATAATTTGCAATGTATGCTCCTTCCTACCTAGCTCCGAGGTCCAGGGCCACTTGTTCCACTGTTTCGCCCTGCTCCTGGAGTCGTCGTTCTGCACCCGGGGGCGCTCCGGTGAGGGATGCTCTGAGTTGTGGGAGTTCGTAATCTGTTTCGTTACAAATGCAATACATGGTAATTGTTTTAATAATCAAAAACTCTCAAAAGAACCACTGCAAGGCACGAACGAGTGCGAATGCAAATTTTGTTTTGAATCTACTCAGGGAAAGACTGCAAAACTGCAACGTAATGGCATTTGCACGTTAATGAGAAAAATTCACCTGGTGGTTCTTATTTTGAGATAAATTCACACAAAGTGGTTATCATCCACAATGACGACGGCAAGGATGCGGGAACCGAGGACCGGAATTATTGCAAATTGGATAGAAGAAACGGGCTGAAATGCATCGTCAAAGGCAATTGGAGGTCATTCTGGATGCGTTCGCGTAAACTTCCCATCCGTTCTACCGCCTATTTTCGCTCGCATTCCTATGAAATTGAATATTTAGTGATTTTGGTTGGATTAGTTCTTTTCCATCATTTTATCTGTTGTCGGAGCCGTTTATGAAAATGTTCGATGCATATTATAAAATGAAATATAAATAGTTTTCTAACCGAAACAGCTTTAATTTTCAACTATATTGTTTTTAAGTAATAATGATAGTATGTAAGCTGAGATTAATTTTAATGTAATTGTTCTTGATTCTTTTACTTTTACATTTAACTTCTACAAATCGAACTACAGATTTGTATACTCTATGAAGATTTAAATTTATTTTTATTTTAGCCTTTAAATAAAAAATTATAGCCACAATATCCTCGCTACATAGAAAAAAAAATTGGGAAAAAGTTAAAATAAAAATATAGTAACATTTAGTACGAAAATAGAGTAAATACTTATATGTATTGTGCATATTCTAGGAAAAGATATTTATGAGAGTTTAAGTAAATAATAACGTTGAAACAAATTAAAATAGATGGGACGTGTTGAAATTACAAAGAATCCCAATTTTTCCTGGCGGAGCTCATAAGAAGTGCGGCGAATCTTGGCCGTAACTCACCTTTGTCCAGTGTAAAAGGCTGCATAAATTCCCGGACTCTTTCTTCTCCCGCTCCCAGTCTGGAGTCGGGCCACAGCAGTGAAAGCAGTCTGATGCTGCCGTTCTGACCGGCCATTTTTCAGCTGGGAAATTTTCATGCTACTGGGACCGGGGGAGGGAACAAGCCGGCAAAAGTCACCAGGTAGAAGGCTACGTGTAGCAGGGAACACGTGCGATAACCCCCGGCTCGTCGTCCTTAAACAAACGACTACATCCCCACAACATGATATTTATATCACCGCAGTGCTGTAACTCTTCCGCCCTTAATTCTTTCCTCTTACAGCCCCAGCACAAGGATTTGTTTGAATTTGATAACTCCGGGGCGGTGCTGCAACTAATTGATGGCCGTGATGGCACTCATTTATTACGACTATAATTGCACACATTTCGCGGACTCGGGAATTTCGTGGAAGCATTTAAATAGCCCCTATTAGCATCGTTCGGGAATATTTCTGCGTTTAAATTTCCATTTTCGTTTACCGACCCCGAATCTGTGTCGAAACATCGGAAAATTACTGCGCTAACCGAAAAGTTCATGGAAAACAGAAGCAAAATTACCATTTCGCGCAATTTAGGCCATTCATGCTTTGTTACTTTTGTCCGCTAGCAAAATTAATTCGGAAAAGTTTTTCACTTTAATAACTTTCCAAATGACGCAACAATAAAAGGAAATTTTTCTCTCAAAACTCAAAGTCTCAGTGATTACTGGGGGGAAAGTGAGACAAATTCAATTGACGTCGATTTAAAGTTCTTACTTCATTAGACTCGGTACATAGGCACGGGAAAAGTCGTTAAAAGTAACAATCGCAGCGCGAGACTCCGGCGGCTGGGGCGGCGCAGGGCTGCCATCGATCCAAAAACGAGACCGTCTCGGCGTAATCTCGTTAGTTAATTGAGCATCAAATTTCTCAAATGAACTGAAAAGATGGTAAAACAATCGCTTGCCGTGTCGACGAGGCTGCGACGAGAGCCGCGAACAAAACGACCAAGAAATAAGTGAAACGCCCCAAACTGGTCACCTGCTCAATTTTTACTTGCTGGCACAGAAATGCCTCTTAAGTATTTCGCTGATGAGGCGAAGTGATTTGTTTGAAATGCTTTTACTAATCATTCTATTAAATTATAACTACCGCATTACCAAACATTCTTAATGTTAATCTTTAGACAAAAAGAAATAAAAAATTCACTAACTACGCTTTAATTTATAAGTAAGTACCTACTAATTAAAAACTTAGAAGGTTTTGTTGACCCTTCGAAAATCTCGGCTATAAAAACAAATCAAGCTATAAAGTACCACGAAAATGAGTACTTAAAAGTTTTCGCTGGCAGTTATTTGAAATATGTTACCGTATGATTATTTTATTTCTATCCTAATTTCAAATGTTTGGGAATAAAATAGCAAGCTTTAAGAAAAGAATTATTTTTCTTGCTGAACGTATAATACCTTTTCACTTCAAGATTTGGATCCAGAAATGCGGGAAATATCAATTCTCATCCCTCAGAGTTGACCCACTCTCAGGGTCTATAAGTCCTAGGAAATGACAGTGAAGGAGTGAGCATCCCTGAGGACGGTCCAAATGAATATCTGATTCAATTATAGCTCCACGGCGAAAATAAGAAAAGCCAGTTAAACATCTTCGCCAGCGAAGGTAGCTCGACGGTAGCAGAGACCATAAATCACTGTCAGAATTGTATTCAGGAGGTGAATGGGAAGTGGCGCTGCGAATGGCCGGGGGAGCACCCTTATCGCGAAAAGTACCAGAAAACTATTTAAAACTTTCGGAGGAGAGTGGCTCGAGTTTGCTTCTCCTAAAGCCGCTGGGAGTGGTGCTAAAAAACTACTTAGTATTAGTGGTCAAGTGGCCGAGGGGGGCTCGGGTTGTTTTCCCATGAAAATGCAACCAATTCCAATTTCACGGGGTTATAACCGCCAATCTGAGGGCAAAGAAGCCCGGCTTTAGCAAGGAGTGCAGCATTCGATTAGATCCCGCTTTCGCGGGCTCCAGTGTGTGCCAAAGTTTATTAAAAAAGTTTAATTGGGTGGTGCGGCTACCCTCACCCGGGGCGGGGCTGAAGCAGGTATGTCTGCGGGAATTATAGTTGAAACAGTAATTATACGAGAAGACGCCCCGCATGGGGCACGCGGTGCAGGAGTCCCGGAGCTCCTGCAGGTTGATGAAAAGCAAATATGTGCCCGCTGAAGTGTGCATTTGCTGTTAATAGAAAAATAAGTTTAACGTGCTCCCCGATATTTGCAATGATATCACATTTTGAGGCAAACCGTGCACGGGACTTTAAAGCCGGAGCGAATGACTTTCAAGAAAGTTCCACTTAAAACTCTTTCAAAGTTGCACAGCAATTTTATTTTTTTCGAATCAAAAGATTTGATTTCAGGAGGAGGTAGAATAATTGATATTTACGTCACAGCATCCACCGGAGCAGACTCCGGCAAACTCGCCGTGGAAATTAAAAGTGGACTAGTTTCCGGGGGAGGGAGGCGGGACAATTGTTATTAAGATTTTCGCAAACCTCGCTCGGCTATAAGAAGCCTTATGTGGGTCAAAGAGCACTTGGCTGCTTAGTGGCTCAACCCATTTTCCGGTTTTGTTTCCGACCTCATAAAGGCTTTGGATTCATGTCAAAAGAGTAACTTTCATGGTATTTCTCTAATTTTCTTTTTTCAAATATCTTTTGAAAACCGTCACAATTTCCACATTCTCAATGTACGGTTCTACTGAGAATGCTACTGGCATGTGTTTTTCAACTAAATTACAAACCTCTTTACGTTCTTCTGCGGGGATGTTGAGATTTGCTTTCGAATGTCCTCTTTCTCATTTGAGTTTTTATTAAGTTTTCTTTTGCCGTTGTTGCATTTTTCAGTCTCTTGACGATGTACGCCTTTAAAAAAAAAAATTTGAAGCAGGTTAGACATTTCTAAGAATTGCCTAAAACTTCAAGACGTATTTATAAGATGCCCAGTGGATTTGAGTAACAATAACAAAATATTGAACGAAGTTATTAAAAATTTATCCTTTGAAATCTTTTTGAAAAAAATATTATTTCTGGGAGAAAGTAAAGACGTAGATGTAACAATCTTCTCATGAATATTTACTGAAAGGCGCCAGTTTTTCTCTTTTAGAAAACTCTGGAGTTACGCAACCGATTTCATAAATTTTTCTACACAGAAAGTAAACTTCATGAAAATCGGTTAAGACATTCTCGAGAAATTTATGAACAAACATACATTTTATGTCTGTGTATTTTCGAGTAAGAAATTGATTTTTTGATTGTTTCAAATTAAACGCAGCTAGGGACGAAAGAGCAATAAATTCAGATGTTCCCTTAAAATGCAATTCGTTGCAGAATTGCTAAAACCTTTAATTGGTACTATCTGTAATACAGGGTGTGTTTAAGCTTGTCATGTCTCATTTATCCCGCCAGCTGGAAGACACGCGGAGCTATGAATCTCCAGCATCCTCGAATATTAGCGGCATCACTCACTCGGGACATATTGGTCAACAATTCGCCTTCCGTCTTGGGCACTGAAAGACGCAATGTCGCTTGTTCTGCAGCCAGATTTAGTGGCACAGCAGCACCTCTCCGGGCGCTGCAAGTGCAAGATATTGAGGGCATAAATCAGGCATAAGCCAGTTAAATACCGCCCGGTTGCTTTCACTGGGAGTATTGTCGCATAAACCTCCGCTAAGACTCACAACTTGTTTGCTTTTATCGCCGGCGCACTTGGCGGGTTTTTACGCCCTGCGATCCGCGGAATTGGAGATTAAACCCTCTAAAGGCACCCTTGCTGGTTGGGGCTGAAGGGGTGCAAGTGACGCCATCCGCTGATAATTGAATTTTTCTGCCTTGAGAGGTCCCTTTTATGGGCTGCGGGAACATGCCATGCAGCGGGCACTCGCGGGCTCCGTGAGGTTAAACATCTGCGGGAAGGCAGCTCCCGAGTGCCCCCTGTGACAAATGGTAATCCCGACCGATTTACTGGGGACGGCAATTTGTCATTGCTTCTTATTGACGGGCTCCGCCGGAGCGGGCTTAATTCCCCGATGGCATTCCCGGTGAAGGGCCGTTGCAGCAAGTATTTAATTCACCTCTGAGTAATTAAAACCAGCGGAGATTAATGACCAGGACCGTAATTGTCGGAAGCTGGCGAAGTGGATTCAGTGGTGCAATTTGTGCAGCTCCCCCCGAAGGCGCTTATGACTTAGCCCCGGGATAAAAGGAGCCATCGTCTGCATTCGCACCTCTTTGCAGGAGCTCCTGGAACTCCTGGAGCTCCTCCACCTTGGCCAGAGAGGCTGTGAAGAGAGCAGCCGTTAATTGACCTCTTGGCGCTTTCAGATTTTTAAGTTCCAGAATTCCATCACCCCCAGAACTTCACCTGCTTTTCCAACACAGTCCCAGCAGCCTTTTCTCCCCGAAGAGCCCTTTGAATTCCGTGAAAAGGGATTTCGACAACAAAGAAGGGAATTGGAAGAGTTCAAGTCATTTTTTAAGACGGGGACATGTCTACTTTGCTTTATCTTTCAAGAACACCTGCTCTGCCGAAAGACACGCAAACCCTGAAGGTAATAGACAGCGAAAAGGGGCCATGATTAATAGCAAGGCGAAATAAACGGGTAGCACTCGGCGCCGGGTGTTCCAGGAATTTCGAGATTCAGCAGATTCGATGGTGTTTTGATGAGAGCCCCCTCCCGATAGCCGGAGTTTTATCGCTGTCCCAATTTTGGGCCACAACGAGATCTTCCAGCTCCACCAGAACGGCCCCAGGTCCTGCGGAGCAAGGGTTTCATTAACCTGATCAAGGGGACTGCGCTCGAGTGGTGAGCAAACGTAATAGTGGCAATTGCCGGACGTCCACTTCACGGCTCATGGATGAATTATATCCGAGGGGAGGCAGGGGGCTCGTGTGACCCAGAAATAGCCAGAACTATCCAGATATGCGGACGGGTTTGGGTCCGGTCGCCAAATCGATTTTCCTTCAATTAAGCGCCTTATCCCCATTTCTTTTCCTTGAGACCATTAAGGATCTATCTGCTGCGGGTTCGCCAGTCTTCCGGACGAGAGTGCCCATGATAAATGAACGTCGAATTTGTGATTATGACAAATTCCCCCCCACACAAAAGGAACACATATCCCGGCAATGTCGAGCTCGAGTGGCCGAGAGTGCCCCTTTGGTCCTCGGCGGAATTATCCTTTTTGCCGCCGGAGTTCGGGCGGTTCAAGTGGTGAAACTTTCCAAAACTCCATTCCTGCGTGATCCGACTTCTGGCGGACAACTTTTCGTAAGATAATGGGCTGCGGGCGAAGGGCGAATGGACACAAAACAAAAAAACAAAAAACCAAAAAAAACTACTACTGTATATGTTGGGATGTGGGCTATGCGTGGGAGGGCAGTTTTCATAATGTTTTGAAAGCCCGAACTTTTTGTAGGGCCAATTCGGTTACGTTAGCGGATCGAAGCGGAAGCCATTTGGCGGGCTTTTTGGGGCGCAGTTGATATCGCAAAGGGCACGACCGTAGGGGTGTAGGGCCCATGGGGGTTTTTTCCATTTCATAAAACTGTAAGAGCAGAGATTTAGTGGCCAATGGCTCTTCAAACTTTAAAGCTTGATTGCTGCTATTCGAAATCGAACTTGTTTTTCGAATAGTTTCATGAAAAATCCATTGGTAACTGGTATCAATGGGGAGACAATTTATCGATAAGGCATAGTGTAACACAGTAACACAAACTAATGGCAACAGTCCTTCATTTAATTTACATATAAGAAAACAGCTTTCCGCCCGCGACTTCATCCATGTGGATCTTTAACTAAAAAGAAATAGAATACGGGTCACAAAAAAACCAACAGTCCAAATTTCATGCAGTTAGCTTCAACAGTTTCGGCTCAGCGTTCATGAATCAGTTAAGACATCTTATTTTATATGTATAGATATATATGTATACGAACAAATTTTGAGATTTATTTGAAACCTTTCAAAAGGTAATAATGGCACTCGCAATTTTCCCACTCATATTGTTTTAGATCGTATTCATATACCTCTTCCCATATTTTCTGAGCTTTAATCATGGCACGTGGAAGGGATCAATTCCAATTTTAAGCACGAGTTAGTTTCATATTTACCTTTTGATTGGAATTGTATTCATGTTTTCTACGTAATTGCATGAAATATATTTCATAATAATTCTGCTATGGGTTCCCAGAAATTTCTTCATATAAAAACTTGACACAATGATTCCTACCTTCCGTTATGATATGGATACTCCCACTGATTTTCTCCAATTAATTTGATACCAGACACAACAGCTATGTAAGGGACGTATACATATATTTCGATTACCTACTATTATTCTTCAAAGGTTAACAAAATATTAAATATTTAAAGGCCTTAAACGGAATTATTTATCAGCTTATAACATCTTTATTCTTCCTCCTTTTGTGGGAATTAATTTCGCGTTCGTCTACGAGCGTAGAGAATTCATTGAATTACCTGAAATTATGTCCACAAAAAAACCTGTATTAAATTATAATAATAAAATAAGCAATCACCTGTTGTGATATGTTTTCGGTATCAACTGCAATGTATTTACCAAATCAATTTCGATTAATAGCCTCCTGAGCGAAAGTCGAACCTTTTTATAAAACGTTTTATGTGAGATCCTTTCTGCTCCCCCTAAGTTCAATACAAGGTGGCACATAAAATGGAAAGAATACCCTCGAGGGGGTTTGAATGCATATCACGTGTTGAACGCAACCACCCTTCAAAGTCTGTAGAAACAGGTGCACAATGGCTCACATGCACTGGGTCAAGGGTTCAGAGGGTTCTATAGGAAAACAGGGAAAAAAGGGAGCATCTTGCGGTCGTCGCAATCGGTCCGCATAGCGATAAACATGGGTAAGATACATAAAATAAGGAAAATAAAGCGAATCGGACAACCTTCTCCCTAATGTGGGAAAAAACTTCTTGTTCTTGGTCATTACCTGGGGAGGAAAGTTACTTGGGGGATAAGACAAAGACCTGTGGGTTCCCAAGGCGCCTCAGACACCGGCCAGGGCACACACCGTGACGGAGCAGATTCGTCGTCTGAGAAGGTTCGTCACCGTCTTTGAGAATTGTTTATAATCTTTTTATTTTTTTTATACACAAACGTACTCCGTCAGTTTCTCGAAGACGCCTGGAGCGGGAAGCGGAAATTGACTGATGATTGCCCGACGTCTTTCCTGTCCCGGCAACAGTTCTGCGTCGCGCTTAACGCCTCCTTCCTCTGGTCAGCTCCGACGCATAAATCATAGAGCGGACAATAATTATTACGTGGAGCATCATTCCCGACAGGTTGAGTGTTTGTTGGGTGGGAAGTTGTCGGGAATCGCCTTCGTGTCGAGCATTGTTTCCAGAAACCCATCAGATCGTGTACGTAATTATTCTGGTGATTTTGATCTGATTGCGGGACCATTTTCAACTTAGCATTAACTTTTTGGTCTTACTTTTCAAAAATAATGAGGTAAAAGAACTTTTCTTGTGTCTAAGAAAAACAAAGATGCGTTATTACACAACTTTGAAATTATGTAGATTATGAGAAAGACGCAATGGTTTCGATGAAAAGCAAAACAAGTTTTTTACAAATGTTACAACATTAAAAACATTAAATACCTCATTTTGTAACCAAAAATATTACCTCGATCTGTTGAAACCCAAAAGAACGACTCAGTGCCCGCAGCACTTTTATTTTTATTAATGAGAGCAAATAATTTCAGCACGATAAAAGAGGAAAAGTGTTCATTTTATCCATTTTCAGTCTTATTTTATACATTTTCGGGCGTGTTGTTTAGTATTCTGTACATCAAGCGGTTTTAACGAGTACAATCAATAGACTGCTTCATTTTAATATTTCCAAATTACTGCTAATTAACGACAAAATCAAAACGAAATTAAGTTGGCTTTCAATAGATAATTCTCGAGTAATTATTTTCCGAAAGGGAATTTATTAATTGTAACAATTATGTGCCCATAGAATAATAATTACTACGTTCCACCTAAAATTGCCACCATTTGCGTTTAATTCGGAAAATAGAAACAGCGATTCTAAAATAATTTAGGGAATCATTCTATTTTAGCAGGAGCTTATGATTTGAAAAATGTTATTAGTTGATGCTTTACTTTTGGCTTTCAGTTAATATATAATTTTTCTTGATTGATAATGTTTTTAAATAGAACTTTGATTTTTAAATTGAAATTAAAATTATATTCAAAAGAAACAAAGTGAAGTTTTTAAACACATTTGTGAAAAGTGTTAATAAAAGGCGAATTTTGGGTCAAATTTTTTCGCGTTTAGAAAGATAAAACAATGCTGAAAATTGGCAGGCAACAGGAAATATGAATAGATTTAAGAAGTAGTAGAAATTGGATACCCAACAGGCCTATAAATTCACACATTCAGCGAGAAGGAGCGGATCGCAGTGACAGCAGATGATCAATTGAATTTCTCTCCCCAAATCTGTTACAAATAGCCTTATTAGCCAAATAAATGACTGGATTAAGCCGTGAATAGCATCGAATAAATTTCGCTACACCCGACTGAGAATCAATAATTTTGATTTCTGTCATCACACTACCCCCGGAACGGGTTTGCCACGGCCCTGCTCTGGCTTAGCCGGGGAGCTAGGAGCCTTCAAGTGACAAATTGACGCCTACAATCGGGGTGAAGCCCAGAAGTACGGGCGTAGCCCCAAGAAATTTATTTCTTATACGGAGCCTTATTGGCCCAATTTATCAATTGTCAGGGGAACGTCGTGGTTTGTCAAGTCCTCGAACTCAGTTCGGAAGGCCAAGAAAGTGAAAACAGGACCTCAACGCAATTTTACACTTTGAAGAGCATCCGCTGAAGAAAAACTGTGGACTGATAGACATCGAAAGTTATTTTGAATTATTTTGGGCAGCGCCCCATTATTTACCCCCGTCCGAGGAATCTTGGGGCCTTGATGGACTGCCGTGCGCAATCAAGAAGCCCGGATTCGCCAGAAGTGGCTTTGCTGTTGTTATTTTACGATGAAACTTTTATTCTAATAGCAGAAATAAAAAGAGGGAATAAAAAATCGAGTTCAGTCACTTTTATTTCGCTTAGCAGCCACTGCATAAAGCAGGCGAAGGAGCTGAACTCAGTCTTCCAGGGCTTTGTTGTCTTCCCAAGGAAACCGCCTCGAAGGTCGGGGCATTTAAAAGCAATTTATCTCTCCCGACCGCCATCTGTTATGCTGCTCAGTCCGAAATAGTTTTAAAGTTGCCAAATAGAAAATCCATAAAGCAGTGTTCGGCTGCCCAACTCCCAGGACTGAATGGTGGGGCTTGAAATTATTTATGGGCAGTTTAAACATTAATTTCACCATAAAGTGAAGCCTCCTTAGAATCCCAAGGCGGACTGAGAAGAAAACATAAATTGTGTGTGTAGGTCCGGTTACAAGGCAGCATCAATAGCCCGGGGGAGAAGTCGGCTGTAATGGCTACAGCCAAAGATGTCACAGGTCCGAATAAAGGAACACAATAATTAGGGAATAATTTGTTTAAGTTCCACTGGACACCCAGTTAAGCTCGCCCACAGATTTGATTTATGCCCAAATTGCTAGGGGTTGTTTGTCCAGCTACAGACCGCCCTGCTCGGAAAGAGTTTGCAGCCCTTGTTGCCGCTCTAAGCTCCTTAGAGTGCTCTGTTTTTGCCCGGGATCGCACACCCGACAACTCTGCGGGTGAGGCGCCCCAGACTTTCGATACCGTCGGATGATTCTGCCGGGAGTAGACCCAGACCCGAGCCCTTATGCGAATTCCGGAAGGGCAGACCCAATCAATTGAAAGCTCATAGATCAATGACTTTCCATGCAAAAAATGAAATCCCGAAAAAAGAGCGGTTTACACAAGAGAAGCAACTGTGGAGGAATTATCGCGATAAATTGCAAAAATTGACAGTAAGGAAGATATGTAAGATGCACTGGGGCCTGGGAAACCCACTGAAAAGTGGGTAGAAATATTTCTGGAGAATCAACTTGCACTTGATGGGCGAGATTTACCACGTCCATCTATCATCGTTTATGCAGCCAATGCGAACTCTACGCTGCGGCAATTTTTCCTTGTTGAGATAACCAAGAATAATTTGGGAAAATAATGCTGCAGCACATCATCTTTTCATTCACAATTGTAAACGATTTTAATAATAAAACAGGTTAAAAGAGAATTTAAGTTTAAACTGAAAAGAATCTACTCAAATTATTTTTAATTTTCTGTTTAGTTTTAAAATATTAAAACAGTTTTAGAAAACTTTAAAATAACTTAAACCCAATAATTCTTTCTCAACGGATTACTTTTTATAAACCAACCTAGACAAAATTGTTCCTTACTACGGATAGCATCAAACCTTTATATTCCTCTATAAAAATATCTGCCGTATTGATAATATTTGTTACAGACAAATAATTGTTATCATAGTGATGATACTAAGACTCATGACCCAAATAGAATCAATCCCTCAGTGACCTCAACTTCCGAGGTCGACCCTCGTACCTAATTCTCGTGTATATGGCCATCCTCTGACAGTATAAAATATTATCAAGTTCGTGTTTAGTCAAAACCCTGAGCAAACCGCCCTCCTTGAGATAGTCCGCATTAACTAGAAGATAGGACTCGTGCGCCAGAGCGCTCGACGAAGAGGTCCAGTTAATTTGCATAAAATTATTCAATAAATCTTGAGTTGATCTTATAACGAAGCAGTCTCGGACACTTCCCATCTTGAGTGACGTACCCCCGAGTAAATTAAGTTCCATTTTATCTGTGGGGTCTGAGGTGTCAGAGCCAGTTCCGGATCGGAGGTAAATATCTGAAATTACACATTAACAAATTTCCTTCAGTAAAGTTAATTTGATCCGTTTCGGAGCTGCCGGGTGTCCTGCAGGGACCCTGATAAATGGGTGCACTCCGCACCCTCCACTTAGTCAAAAGCTAAGAATACTTCCGGGGCAGTATATCATTTTGCTGATTTGAACTACGATTTCTTTCCTTGCCTTTGTCATATGAGCACCTTGCGAGGTGTCTCATTTATCACGACCCTGCATAAAACTCCTCCGCCGTGTAAGCCCCGGCTCCGTGGTGGCTGAAAGAGCCGCACTATCGACTCACCCCGGCGCCGGGGAATCCCCGAACACACGGGGCACAAATGCTTGTTGAGCTCCATTTTTCTATTGCAGTCCCCCCGCTCGGGCGGAGTTTTGAACTAATGGGGCGCTCACCTTGCGGAGCCCGAGCGCGAACACAACGCGGCCGCCTTATGCGCCCACCTGCGCCTCGCCAGGACGAAATCACAGGCCAGGTATCCGGGCATAGGCCCTGAGTTATTATCCAATGTGCTAATGTTATGAAATGAACCCGAGAAGGAAGTGGGGAGTATCCTGCGCGCGGGATCAGCATAATTCACGTTTAATGCACCGAACGCAAAATTACTTTGAAAAGTTGTAAATTCACTCAGTGCCGCGATGTGTGCGCTGCCACCCGTGCACGTGCGGCCCGGTGCAAGTGGTACGTGCTGCATGCAGAGCAGGGACCCGCCACCCCCCGGGTGCAAAACCCGGCGAATTTGCCTCGCCTTCGACGGCGAAAGGACTCCTCGTGATGGACGGCAATGAAAAGGGAATGGCTCCAGGGATCGGGGCGTCCCTCGCCGCGGCGGGCAAGGGTCGGCGTTCCGACGATGAGCGACGGTTCGCGTGTCGGACTGACAAACTGTCAACACTTTAATTTGGCGTATTGACTGCAATTACATCACCTGTTTGATTCCTAATTGAGAGCAGTCAGGGAAGAGAACGCCATAGCAAACGGATTCGAAGGCTTAAGGAGACGGGTATCAAAGGATCGCTTTGTTTGAATTCTTTATACCCATTGCCGGCAGCATTTAATTTTGTCTTTTTATTTATATAGAGCAGCAATTACGATGTCACGTTTAGAGACACTCTAGCAATTAAATTTATTAAAATGTTTACATGCGAAAATAATTACTCTATTGAAGTTGTTAATGAAAATCAATTAAAAGTCTTGTCTTTTCAAGTATCAAAAAATTTCATACTATATATATTATATAGATGGTATTTTATAAGAATCCACTGATTAATATTTCGCTTTGAGAAACATTCTACTTTAAATCTAATAAAATGTATTAGTATAAATTTATATTATACCTTTAGAGCTAATAATTTTACAGTTCCTTTTTTAGTTGATAGTAACCGCGTAAAAGGGCTTTTAGTACTCATCTGCCAGCAGTATCACTTTTAAACCTTCAAAGAATCCTTAATCTATTTACGTAACTCAAACAAAAGAAATAAAAATGTAGGAAACAATCCCTGGTTTTGTGCTTCACAAAGGTAATCCTTTAGAACTCCAATTGAATATCCCGCAAAAGCTTTAAACCCAAACTCGGCTAACTGCCACCTCAAGGGAATAAAATCGTCAAAGACAGGAGCCCTCCATTAATGTAAAAATAAATATTGCAGCAGCAAATAAAAGTGTAAGTGGTCCCAGAATAAGTTATGAAAGCAGGTCAGGGGAAAGGTTTTCTTTTTTTTTCATCCACTCCCTCAAGCCGTAGCAGTTTGCTTGCCCACTCACAAAAGAAATTGCAAACAAGTCGTTACCCCAACGCAATCCAGTTCGCAAGCAAAGCAGCTATGAATTGCTAGCCCTAGCCCACTTAGCCAGGGTAGTAGAAGTGTTTGTATTTGTGCTAGAAGCACCTCGATATTAAGCATCATTTTCGAACTAAATCTGAGCCGGTTTACTAAGTCGAGACGCCAGAGATAAGGAGGATATTTTGAACTTTTGACTAAATCCATCAGATTTCCGCAAACACCTTAAAATCCCCTTCAGCGCCCAGGGAGTTGGCTAATCAAAGGAAGGGGATGTAAACTGTCTAGGAGCTTCTTTGTATTTATTTACTAAAAAATTTAACTTTTCCAATTAAGGACTCCTTGCAGCGTCCAGGAGCAGAGTGGATAAATCCACTGGCTGTTTAGCTCCATGTCCGCTCCTAGACCAACCGTCCAGCTGCTTCGGAATCTCGTCAGTCCTGAGTGCTTATGGCTCAGCTGGCCTTGAAGATTTGTATATTTTGTGAACACGGTTGTCAGAGTTTGTTGACTGGGAACTTAATGAAAATTTCCTGAAATGTTTAGCGCCCAAACAAAATTCGCTTTTCGATAATCTTTGACTGCAAGCCTTAGTGACGCCCCGGGAGTTGAGGAGTGTTTGCACTTAAGAAGAGGAAAAAACACGATTTCATCGATAAACCGGCAATAATAAGATTTTGATTGAAATTCAACAGGAAATTTGAACGTTCGTTTATGGTCGTACTTAGCTTTGGACGCGTTTTATAACGATAAAGTTAAAATTAAAATTAAAATCACCTTGTATCTGCATCCTTGTTGTATACCCAAATTTTATTTTAGTAAAGCAATTACTATTTTGATTGATAAAATATGGAAGCTATTAAAAACAAACAAAAACTTAATAATAATAATAATATAATAAACAAGCGTATAACATTTTGAATATAAATATAACTGAATAATTATAATAATAATGCAATAAAAACCGGCAGAAAATTATTATGACCTTTATTAGAAAAGTTCGCTGCTTTTGCAAAACGTTAAGGCCCTCTTGAAGAAGAATTAAAAAAAGGAAGATACTCAACCAAGAGACTGCATCTGAAAAGCCTGAATCGTCAGAATTAATAGAACATTTTGGCGAAGCAGCATCTTGTCATTGAAAGGGCTCTTACCTAAAGAACTTAAACTTGTCCGAGTTAATCTATGTATAATAAATGCGCTTCCCAAGACAGCATCTCGAGCCCTGGGAACGCCTTTTCAACTCATTTAATTGCTGCATAATTCCCAGCAGTTCAACTTTTGCCAAACGATTTTATTTATTTGTGCCCCCAAAAATCTCCCAGCAGATAGACTTAGCCTGAATATTCAGGTCCATTATGTTTATACCTGAAGTAAAACCGCTCCTGGGAGCAGTAGAATAAAACATGACCGTCACTGACACGATGGGGTGGTTTCAACCCCACAGTTTTACGATCTGAATCAAACCGCGACTGTATCTCGCCCTTCACCCGGTCCTGGGCAAACAAAATCTCTAGTGCCGCCCCCGCAGTTGCCCCGCGGCAGGTAACTCTAGATTGCTCACATGCTGACAAGAAATTTTTATTTGTGTCCAGGGAAAAAAAATTTAGCGAGCATCAAGCAAATGCCAATTCGAAGTGTTAAACTCGCGGACAGTTTTGGCAGGCGTCGCAGCGCAGCATCAAAAATTTATCGGGATCCATTGATTCCTTTGTCGTGTGGGATTATAGCGTTTTGCCCTCGTGTGGAACCCTCAGGAGCTGCGCGGGGCATGGATGGGCCGGACCCTTGTGGGATCCATGAGAGTGGAACATTCCCGGAAATTACACCCCCAGGTAAATATTCATAAAATTTAAAGGCGACGGTAACGAGATGTGGTTTCTATTGCTCCGGGCCCGAATGCTGCGGCGGAAGCGAATTTTCTGCGCCTTTCATGTTTGATATTTGGCGACATTTTATGTTTCTGGCTTTAGTATAAACTTCGCCCGAGGAATATATTAACAAAATTTCAGCCGAGATTGGATTTCCGCACTGATACACCCTGAACCTGAACCTGAACCCTGGAACTCCGCCGACGCTTTGGACAAGGCCGCAAATACCTGCATGCGAGCCTCCTCCTCGGAGCCCTGGAACCAAAAAGATATTACGCAGGAAGCCCTCAAAAGCGGCGCCACTTCCCATGAATTACCTGGAGATATATCGCTTTAAGTGAGACGGAGGGATTAGCTCCAGGACTGCCGGTGGGTGGGGTCCGCACTTGGGTCGGGGCAGGATAACAATTAATTTTAAGGCAGCTCAAGTGTTCTCCTGTTATTTATGGGGCATGAAACTGAATTTTTATTAGATATTCAATTTTGGGCTTGGCCTCCTCCTCGAGTCCTCAAAACGGAGGTTACTTCCTCTCGCATAAAACCACATGTGTAAAGTGGCGCCGTGCAATAAAATCGAACGGACCTTCGTGGTGATGGGGAGCGTATCGGTTTTCCGCTTTTAGTAAAACCATTTCCACAGCTTTTCATCTGGTTACAATAAAATTTTATGCGAGCTTCCAAAAGGTACATATACACGAATTTCTGAAAAGGCTCATTTCGTTTTACGCATTTTTCTTGAAATTATTTTGTATGAACATTTTATTTTTGAAAGGACTCGATCAGCGGCAGGCAATCGATTCGGCAGGCACTTCTCGGAATCTCTTTTTTTTTTTAAGTGGGGGGAAAACCGAGTGCTACATACATTTTAACATAATCGCAATGGTGTTTCAATTGATGTTACTGAAATGCTACTTCTTTTGAACGCGTAATAGACTATGTTCGTAGTCACTCACCGTTCACAAGTACAGCTCCTTTTCAAAAAAGTTATTCTACTGGTCCTCATTTTAATTCTATTCATTTTATTTTTTATTTTCTTTACTCAAAAAAAACGGCGAAATTAATTTCGCATGAAGTTTACAACATTTCCAGCATGAACTTTTGGACAGTTTAAAGCTATTCATCAAAATACAAAAGTAAAAATTGTTGAGTCTCGTTGTTAGGGAAACTGCGCGGGATTCTTCGATTTTTCTAAGCTGAAAACGAGTTATAAAAAGGTCTTTATTAGCTAATTCAAAATGAATGCGCAGACGTTTGACCTTTCAATTTTTCCCTTGCTAAGGTAAGTAAAGTAAACTAAAAAGAAACAATTAAAGCTTATGACTCAAAGCAGAACATCTCGCATTCGCAACAAACCCCCAGCAAAATAGCAACTAAAGAGAAAGTCCATGTGTTCTGCTAGTCGAAAGAAAATAATGCTTAACATTTCAGGGAGCTCGTAAATTTCTCAATAGCTGCCCCCATCGCGGGGTCAGAAGCATCCCCATCCCTCGAGTTCAGAATTATTCCCTCGTCCACGCTCGAAAGTTGGGCTCCATGTCTGAGAATGGATTTTGATGGTATACAGTTTGATTAAAATGTTCGCAACGATACGAGGATATCTCGGGCGATATGAGGGAAACGTGGAAATTCGTTAAAACGACATTAAAAGAGTTTCGTCCCACTCGTCTATGCGAAGATGAATCTCCGTGCATTGTGAAACTTTTATTTTTTTCGACCAGAAAATTTTTCAGGGAACAACGGAAGGAGAATTTTTACGAACTGGAAAATTTCCTTTATAGCGAAAATGCGGAAATGGGAGCAGCTACGAACTGTAGAAGCAGCAGTTAGGGGCAAGTCCCGGCCGAGCTGTAACCCACCCTCAAAAGATGGCATCATTCGAAACAAAAAACTTCATTTTACAGTCGACGAGCTCTGGAGTGACAGGAAGCCCAGACCAGCGAGTCCTGGATTTTTTACTAGTACTATCATACTCTTGTTAATGTTTCGCTTTTCATTTTTCCCATTTTTTGCATCCATTTCAAACTTTGTGAAAAAACTAAACAAGCTAAACAGAAACTTGTGCCGGTAGCAAATTAAGACAAACATTGCGCCGCCTGCTCCCGGTCGCGCCCAGTTTATCCACTTCATTATCGCCTAATCCTTTTCTATTTAAGTTAATTTCGAAGTGTAAGATGTTTCCGAAGAGTTCAGCTGTCAGAGGTTTATTTACTTTCAGTTCCCCGAACCTGGGTGCCATATGTGCGACGGATATGTCCGGTGCTCGCAGCTTCTGCTCTGCAACCCAACACTTCTTTCGATCAGAATTCGTAGCCTCAGTTTTTGGATTATTTTCGTCTGGCAGCGAGATTAAGAACAACAAAGGCAGTGTATTTTAAGAACGTGACCCCACTGTACAAGCAATTTGATGGAGCGACCCATCTCAATCATCAAAACATCATTAAAAGTTTCCCTTAAAACTTACTTTGCTTCTTCGCCATCAACGTTGAATCTTTAGTCTGAGGTGTTTTGCGGAGTTCTGGAGCTTCAATGTAGTTTTGGCAAGGAAATCACATGATTCTTGATATCAACTTCTTTTATTTTACTTCAAATTGCTTTTCGAGTTGACGATTCTCATTTCTTTGGCATAACTGCTATTATACATACACACAATATGTATTATAGTACAACTTTTTATGTACAGATTACCGAAAATATTATTTTTAATTGGTATACTAATACATTCATAAAACATCCATATTTAAATTAATCCTGTGGTTAAGTAAAATCATATTTAATTTTAATTATTCTTATTACCAACGACGAAGCACTAAGAATAAACAAATTGCAGCTCGTGCAAAGAAAATTTCGAGAAGTAAAACAAATTGTTTTTATATAGGAGGAAAAATTCATTCAGGTTCTTTTGGCAGAAAGGACTTTCATTTTGAACTTTGTCTGCCTTGGAAATGTTTTTTTTCATTTTCCCAGAAAAATCGGCAAGGTCAAAAAAATCCATTTTACTCATTACTTAGGTCTAATTTAATTCCTTTTAAAGGGCTTTCAGTCAAATGCGCCGAAATCTCCTTAAAGCATTTAAAAGCGGGCGACGCTAAATGTTAAAAAGCGCGCAATCTTTGAACGCTCAATTACATCACGACGAATAAAAGTCGAAAATAAAAAAGGTTATTGGGCAGAAACAAGAGAGGTCTGAAACGCTAACAAGGAAGGATCCTTTCACTTTATTCGGAGCAATCAACGTCAACTCCGATAATTGCCCTTTTAAATGAAGGAAGGTCCTTAAAGTCGGAGTCTCATGGGTGTGTGGCGCTCCACCACCATGTGTACACACTCTATTGGCCGTTCACAGCTCAGTGCTTCTTCGAGGGCTGCGGCAAAAAAAACCACGGAAACCCCATACCACAACCCGAGGGGGTGGGCATCCGATACCCAGATCCCAGACTCAGGGAATTGCCGAGAAAACGCTGCACAACAGCCCTCCCGTACTAGGATAAAATTTTTTGAAGAGGTTGCTAAACGCTTTGCGTCAAATGATTTCCCAGCGATAGTCAATTATTTTTAACTCTTGCCGCTGCCCGGGACACACTTGAGATTCTAATTAGAGCACCCTCAGCCAACCATGAAACTTCCAAACAATTTGAACAAAGTAGTTCTTGTCCCGGTTTTTTACTTTGTGCGGTTCGACTTCTGTGACCAAGTCGAATCCCTTCTAGGGCCTAATCGACTTTGCTGATGGATTCTGCACCAAGAAAAAGGAGTAAGTCGACGAGGCCAGTTACCCGACTCAAGTGCTCCAATTTCACTTTCCGTGGCATTGAATTTCAGTTTCATTTCAAATGTTTACCCAACGAGCTTTGGTAACTCTAAGGATAAATTTATTTACGGTTTTCTGAGCCCTATGCCCTATTCACATTTCACATTTCACATTTTTTATTGCAGCACACGAGACCAATCCGATAAAGACGTATGTTTGCGTCCAGATACGGGATAAGATTGTCCTTGAGATTTTTAAAAGGACAAGAGTTGGTTAGATTAAATAAAACTTCTTTGGATCAGTTGTTTTCACTTCAGCAAAATAAATTGTATAATACAGGCCATGTCAAATGTCACAGATCATGCAATTCATTTTGAAGCCTTTTTGTGTATTTTGATACACATATACATATGCATATCCAAGACCTGTTGAACATATACAAAATTTGGTTTTGAAAACAATCTTATCGTCATTTTGAGATTTCATCCACATAAGACTGACTATTTGTTTTACTCAGTAATTTTCGTAGACTAAAATAAAAAAAGCCTCTTAAATAGCTAAATAGATCATGGCTTGGAAAGAGCACACAATTAATAAAATTGCGGCAAAAGCTGTGACTGTTCTACACGAAATTTGTATAGATTGCCCAGTTCTATAGGTTTCTATCTTTGTGGTAAATTGGATTGTGCAAGGAAATAAATTTGAATCATCCCGTGCAAAATCCGGCAAGTGCTCCTTTGGGATGCTGTAGCAGTTTGCCGTGCCAATTGCCTTATATATTTATATATAATACATATATGGATGTGCAGTAGGGAGATGTGGGACACTCGCTTATTGCCAAAACAACAAACGCAACGGCTGTAGAACTATGGGCTTGTGGTATAAATTCACTATATGCCGACGATTATGGGCCACTCCTTGGATAGAGGCCCACAAACACTAAATGCCCGTATGAAACGATTTATGATCTACTGACTGGAACTGGAACTCGGTTAATTTGCGTGTTTTTTGTTGAATTTTCATGGTTTTGCATCGCTTAGAAAACGCAATGGCAGACACAAATACGTTCAAATTGCTGAATATGTACACTCCTAGCTGCTGAAAATAGGTATGGATTTTTGCTTTTCTACATATATCATATTTTATGTTTGCTGTTACATTTCCACTTTGGTGGGTAGTTTCATATTTCAGATGCTCTCTACGCTCTGCACAAAAACGTCCCTTAATTCATTTAACTCATATAACGAAATTTATTCGGTATATGGTTAAACACAAAAGTCATTTTAGGTAATTGTAATGAAGTAATTTAATAAATAAAATATTCTCACCAATAATTTTTTAGGATAATAATAAAAGTGAAAAAATTATACTCCAAGCATTTCACTCATTATTAAAATTACCATTGTTTTAAGAAATTGAAACTTTTCGTTACAAGCACGTCATTTCTAAAGAATTCTTTAAGAAATTATGCATTGTAGTACACATAAGTACCATTTTAGTAGACACATGCGTAAAATGGGGACATTATGTCGTCAAGTTGCTAAGCGATGCCATAAATAGCGCCAAAATTGAAAGGAATCCTTTTGTGTTGCGTGATTGCATCCCACAAATTAACAAGAAGTTATCGTACAAAACAGAAAGTTTGTTTCGTTAAGCAGCCAGTCTCTGCTCCTCAAAGGAACCCATGCCCTATTAAATTCCCTGTTTATATTTTAACATCAATGGGATTCGAGCTTCCCGACAGACCTGAAACTCCCGGTAGTCGGGAGCAGAAAATAAGAGCAAAAGTACGCCCGGCGAAAAACTCCGCTGCATTATTGAAGGCCTTTCGAATGGTCCCAATGGATTCTTATTGGCAACATTTCCAAAAAGGGATATTTATTTGGCTGTCGACATTATGAACACTCTGTCTGTTTACTGAGGACGTATTCCTGAGGATTAGGAAGGAGATGTCCCTTTTTTGTGCGGCTTCTATCCATTGCGTAAGTTCATAAGGACAATGGGTATGGAGCGCCGTACGACCCATTTGGCAGTCATTTTGCCATCTTGAGCAAAATTCATGAAACGAAATTATTTTTTTTTTTTTGGGTCGAGCGCCATCAACTTCCCCCAAATTACATAATAACTTACGTCCAAGTGACCTTGAATGGGGGGTTCGTTCCCACAAGGGATCAAAAAAAAACATCCCGATGAACAACGACCTGACCGCCCAGTATCTGAAACCTGGCGAATAACTCACTTGAAAAATTTTCGAGTGGCTCCCCGGTCGTTTCAATTTCCCGCCTCCTCCAGGACCTTCATGCCCAATTTAGTCCCATGTATACGGCACCGTCTGATTAAAGCAAGAGTCATGTATTTCACGACTCATTGCCCTTCACAGTCGAAAGGTGTCGCAAATATTGCCTAATGTAGCAAAAGGACGATAATGTCGGGAGTGATAACACAAAAGGCAACCAGCGGAGAGGCGCTGTGATTTCGGCAAAAATAAATTTAATTCATGTACAAGAGTGTCCTTCGGTGGGGCACCAACTCCCCCGGGAAGACCCACAAAAAGTTTTACTGCAATGGAGAGTCACACATCACTAAGTGTGCGTTTTTGCATGCGGTTTTTGCCTTCCAGTCTTGCCATCTCCTGGACCACTTCAAAAGGCTCCGGAAGTATTGGGGAGGGCAATTAGGGCTATCTCGGTAGATAAGTCTAAATTGTTTGGGAGCCGCTCGTCCATGGAAGGCACCTGCAAGCGGCCCCTTTCTTGCATCTCTGCCATGCACCACTATTCTCAGAAGCCTTGTGGTTTCCTTGTAAGTGAATTCTGGTCCTTGGATGTAATAATTGGAATTTTAAGAGATACCACCATTCTTCGCAACATGCCTTACCAGCGTGACGATACCTTTTTATTTATGACCAAGGAATATTTTCAAAATATCAATTCAATTCAAATTTGCACTACAATTTAACATGTAGACAAATATTTGTTGTTTTATTATTTATAGCTTCTCTGAAAGAAAAACATGTAGAGTGTGAAAACCATTCTTTGACATACATACATACTTATAATTGAATTATTTTTTCCACTTATTCAGTAAATTTTGTATAAATCAAAGCTTCAATGCAAATCTGCACTCTTTAACCCAGGGACTGGCAATTTTTGTGGGGAGCGCCCAGTTGGGTTCAAAAGGTACATTTTAATCTTTTCACGGGAGTGGCACGTAAAAAACTGGCAATATTCCCAAATGGTCCCTAAAAACTCTGATTTACGGCTGCAGCAGCATAAACTATAGCATTTCGAGAATTACAGGTTTCCACATAGTGCGAGCCACCAATTGGTCGCAATTTGCATAATGCCAAGGAAAGAAAGCTCACCAGCACCCAGCGGAAGTAATTACTCACCGCAAAAAAAAGAGTGCCTGACACAACTTCCTTGTTCAATCGCGTGACAAAAGTGGTTTCCACACGCTCCCCCGGGAGGATTCCAGACCCTAGATGGACTGACTGTTGAAAACGTATTGAATCGAATTGGACTCCATCCTGCACCCTCAAAAACGATTCAACCACAATTGACGAGTAGTAGCAAGCGTAGGATTGCACGAAATTGAAAATCACTTCGAATTTCTTTTTTGTGGTATTTCAATTATGCATGGTCCTAGATATTAAACCCTATCTCCCTCCGGGTTCCCACAGCCCTTGGATTGCAAAAACCTGTCGATCGAGCGCACGTCCATCAATGTCAGTCGAAATCAAACGTCGATTAATGCAATTCATTTGCATGTTGATAATTCCGGGGCGAATATTAATGAGCGATGCACCGGGGTCCGCCCGGGGGCTTGTCGACGAAACTCGCTGCTTTATAAACAATAAGTCATTGGTCAGGACTAATGGCAGTTAATTAAAATCGACTCATTACATTCGACAATCCTCCGGGAGAATTGATGAAAAACTGAATTAACGTTCTGTGGCGGCGGGTTAAATTAATTTTTAGTAAGTACACTGAAAATACATTAAAACAGTCAATTTTCTAACGTTTTACATTTATATCATTAATTTGCTTTTTCTATTTTTATCTACTCTACTTCTATTAAATTAAATGATAAATAATTGGTTAAGGGCTTCACCCTCTAATTACTACAAAATAAACATAATTTTCAATTAAAATTTAATTGTAAAAAGTTTATAGGTACTGAAGATATTTAAAGAATCATAAGTTTAAATGCAGTACATTTTAAAACGGCTCAAACGAGAACTTTTAAATCAAATCAATATTGATTTATAAATATTTTTCAATATTTTCATGAAGACGTCCTAATCTAACAACAGCACGTCCGGAGCCAAAAAACCTCGTAAGGACTTAGGAAACTATTTCTATGAACTTAGTGCCCGGAGGTCTTTTAAAAGTGCTCTCGTTACAAAGACGAATGTATCGAAGGAGCTAGACAAATCACCCTGTGTCCTGACGTGCACCACTGATGGCATACACTGACTCAAGAGGACAAGTCCCCCGAAGCTGAGACCGATATGCAGGCACCAAAACTTCCAGATTTATAGTTTGACTTACAATTTTTAATATAAGCTTTCTATGGTCGTTTGGATTGCTCTCAAAACTGAAAAATTCCAGGGGCGAGGGATCATTCGTACGTGCATCAGGAGTCCCATATAAATTTTCTGGAGTTGCACCGCATCGTCTCCAAGATGGGTGTAGATGGTATCTGAACTACTCGAACACTGAGATACTTTCTTCGTCCACGTCACGCGCTAGGAGCATCCACCGTCTTGCCCCGAGTCAATTTTTTACGAACTTCCGTGCGTGCTGCTTAAGTTTCGATTATAAACAAAAACATACTCCGCCAGGATGAGGGAAATCCCATCCCAGCATCATCCAGGGCAGATAGCTATCGGATCGGAGGGGAGTTCAGCACGCTCGGTCGACTCAATCGATTACTTCTTATAAATAACCCCTAGCGAAGCATACAAAATCCTTGATGCATATAAAATCATGATGTGATTTTCTTTAATGTTTTGCTATGAGAGCGGGACTTGGGGGAGGCAGGGGGTGCAGGCGTCCCGATGCAAGGTAAGCGTCGGGTGGATTTCATCGAGGAAAAGTCACAATTTACAACTCCTGGGCGGGATTGCACGTGCCGGCGGATCAACCCGGGTTTATTGGCGGCGGGTATTATTTTTATTTCCAGTTTACTATGCAGAATATGATCACGGCCTCATAATGGAGGGTGTCTGACCCACAAAAGTATCTTTTATACGCTCCCCTGTAATGAAGGAGTGTGTCCTTGTTTGCTTGCTTATCTTCTAGAGTTTTATTTGCACGGCGGTTACAGCAACGTACTTTTCAGCTCGATAAAATTTTGGTTTTCTTTTAGGACTGTCACAATATTGATGAGAAACGCTATCGCTTTTTCTTCCCTTTAACGTTTGTCAACCTTATGGATTACAGAACGTGTGCCTTTGTAATTGTACGGTATCAGCGTTTAATATGATGCAAATCCTTACACATCTTAACTTTCGAAATTGACTAACGTATTTTATTAGCAGCTTTACGCAAATGGGTCTCTTTGAAGACCTCAATATTGTATACTCATATGTATATTATTATATAATCCCGGGTGAAGAAGAATAAATAATTTGAAATTAATAAAGAATGTTGTCACAAAAGGCAGAGATCAAATTATCAACCCTGAAAAGTAATAAAGTAAGGATTTGTCCTTTTCGTTGCATAATATCACAACAACTTGAGCCTTGATGCCCAAAGCTGTGAAGTACCCTTAAATCAAACTAATTTCCTTTTCGAGCGAGGCAACAAATATTGTCCCCGAAAACAAAGAGTCCCACACAGGAGCTGTGAAGTGTTCGGACGACAGGACTAGGAGCTCCTGATTTGTTTGAATTCGGTGTTAGGAGTACCAAAAATCTCAGCGATTGTCCGAATTTTGGCCAGACACCTTACGTTACGTGAAACGATGACATGACAAACAGTCGTTGAATTCCAGGAAATTGTGTTTCAAGAGGGCCAGCCCCAGACCACACCCGCATCCGAGCCCACTCGACGATTTGTTTACCTCTCAAAATTGACATCGCTGGCTAAGCCGTAAGTATGTTCCGGAGGCAAAGGGCTCGGTAGTCGGGGGCGTATGTGCTCGAAGTGACTTGACACTTCAATTGACCTTGCTGAAGGTCGTAAATAACCCGCAGTGACCGGGTTTAGGCCCGGGTACCAGTACGAGTTATGGGGCGCGCTCTATGAATATGATTTCCTTGCGGAAATTTGTATTTCACACTTGTCGCCTATGTCGAAATGAAATCTAATTTGTCAAGGGCGTGATCGGTAAAGTTTTTGGGGCTGTGTGCCACCACCTTCCGTTCCAGTGAAAAATGGCTGCTTGAGAGCCTCCCATCAGCGGAAGTTAAAGCTCTTAAGGAATTATTCCGGGGGCGCTTCTTGCTCCGTTCACCGCTCATGATAAGATTGATTTAATGAAGCAACATTGACACTATCGAGCAATCCCCAGCTCTCTGGAGCAGACGAGGTCGTTCTTACTTTTTCCATTTGCCTTTTCGGGAAGACCCGTTCAAATCCTGTGACGTACAGTGATAGGGTGTCTTTGCGGAGACGACGTCGACAAAGTTTCCCTTTTTCATAAATTATGTAATTGGAGACAGCTTCCAGAAGTCTTTCTGTCTTCTGCGCTGCTTTATGATTATTCAACTGGTGGGTACAGCCCCGCCTGAGTGGAGCAGGAGCCCCTAAGTCCGGGAAAAGTAGGAAAACTGGGAAATCGGTGGTGGTCGGAGCCGGTCTTCAAGGTGTAATAATTGAACATTCGGAGAAACCGCGAATAAATTTAAAAGTTGTTTTTGTGCGGTTTCACCTCCTTTATGTCACTTCAAATAATCAAAAAATTATCTCGTCCCGAGGACGCTTTGATATTTTTTCTGCCATTGTTGAATAAGTGGGGTTTCTAGCTAGAAATTGGAAGACCGTGAAGAGAAGTTCTATCGCATTCTGCTAAATGAAATTCTTTCCGAAGTTTGAAGTTCCTTTAAAATCATCTTAAATTTTGGGAAAGTTTTCACGGAGCTTTATCCAATAAAAGAGTTCCAAGGAACTGCAAAATTTGAGCGGAAAATTGATTGATTTCTATGGCAAAATGGTTGCCCTATTTTAATTTTTTTCCCCCACCCTTCCGTTTGGCCACTTTTATACACCACGCAAACCGCAAAACTAGTTTGAAGTTTTGTGCAGGTTTTATGGCTTGCGATAGTTAAGAAGTTCAGTTGAATGAGAAGATTATGTAAACCACCTAGAGGCTAATGAAGTGCATATTTTAAATTAAAACTTAATGTAGATTATTCGAAAGACTTTCAAATAATAGTTTGAACGAGCTTTTTGTTATTGAAAGATTTAAGGGGAATTTTTTTATTTACAGGTATTTGAAATTCGGAAAAAAACCAGCGTCTCGAAAATGAAATTATAAAATTGGAAAAATGGTTATGCATCAAAGAATCATTTAAGCTTTTTCCAATCTCGGAATAGAAATAATTACAATACCTACTCCAACTGAAAATTTGATTTAATTCATTTTGAGAAGTAACAGAATGATTACTTTAAAAATTTAACTAAACCGAATGAGTATACGACAAGTTTTTTGGGAAAAAATTCTCATTGCATAAATCTCAGTTAAATGCCCAGTTGTATTCCATGTATAATTTTTATTCGTTATTATTTGAATGAAAAGTATTGCCAATATACGCTTTGCATTTGCACGAAAACCGCATTGACCGGAATTTTGCGCATCGATTATTTGCTCAAATCAATCAGAGCTGACGAGTATTTGGCTTTAAACTGGGCGGTTGCTCTGTCTCCCCCCGGGAAATAAAAAGCAAAACGAAAAAACTTTTTGCATATGCGAGTGTTTTCGTTCTATATTTCCGCAAGGTGACAGAATGACGTAAATATTGGACCTACAGGACAATATTGTGCGCCTGAAATTTTCCACCCCGTTGAAGTGTCCTCAAAAAATAAGCCGAATGTCGCTCGAAATAAAATTCCAGAGCCTGGAGGATGAGCTTAGCTCCGGCTGCAAAGGCTCGCGCCACAAATTTCATATTCCCGTCGAGCACTGGGATCTGGACTCCAGATAAAATGCAGCGAGGCCGCCCAATTTTTTGAAAATACTAAAACTAACATTTATTCGCGCTAACCGGACTTTTATAAATGGAAGTCATTCCAGGCGCGCCTCGACGCTGTGACGTGACAAATTTTCCTCCTTGCGCTCATTGAATTCACGGAGCACGGCACAGGACCCTGTCATGGGGCCATAATCGAATTGGGCTGCTCTGGCGCATTTTTCGCAAATCCCCTGATTCAACAGAAAACTTTCGCATTTCCCCGGGAGTCGGGGGGAGACACAGCGAGGCTTTTAATAAAACTTTTTGCATGTGTCCCCGGCGGACGGCGATTGTTTTTGTTTTTAATTTGCAAACGAAATCGCTTCATAGGGAAAATGTGCTGAGCCCATTAGCATGCATGAAAAGCAGCCGAGCCACACACGACGGGTTGTTTTACATTTGGCCAGGCGGAATGCTCCTGGAAAATATTTCCCAATTCAACCCTTATCCCCTCCGGTGCCCGATCCTGGAAGGGTGCGGGCGATTCGAGGCTCGTCCCACCTCACCGCGATCGTGTTTTACATTTTTCACTAATTGAGCCTCGGGCAGCACTATTCACATTTGCATAATTTGTTACATTGCAACGCCAATCCGCCACCGCTCTCCTGCTGGATCCATATGGAGTCCAGGTTGAACCCAGACAAAATCATTACACGAGCCAATCAACACTTGGTTTCCTGCTGATTACTGATCAAAGCGCAATGCAATTTTAATGGTTTCCTTGATTATTTTAATTCCGGGAATTGCACTGGGACGTGCGCGAACGGACGTAATAAACATTTGCAGCCAGGGCTTCTGGGCTCCTTTCAAGTGGATGGGAACAACTACCGCGCGTATCTCGAAACTCGATATTTTAGTGTAAAAGGAGAGATGAAATTCGAATTATTAATGCTTAAATGGTATTAATGCAGAAACGGGAAAACCAGACAGAAAATCATAATGAAAACTATCTGGGAACAGTGCAGGTATAAGGTCATCAATCTTTTTATTAATACCACAATAGTCAAAAGTCGTATATAACCTTGACTCTTTGAGAGTAAACGTAACAAACAAAAATATGTATAACATGTCCCCATAATAAATTTCCTGGAATATCTGCAAATCGCAGCTCATGGGAAGTAGTTAGCAATTTCTTATCCTAGTAAATATGTATATCTAGTAGGTACTCTATCAAATAAGAAAAGAAAGCAAAATATTCGTTGAATCAGTGGTTAAAGCAAAAACTAAATCAGTTTAACGCCAATTGAGGCAAATCGCCTTAAGTTTTCTTTTTTTTTCACTAAACACCCTTAAGAAGATTCCGCCACTTGTTGAGTCTCCTAGCTGCTGAGCACTATCGAGTGTCACATGGAGGAGCCAAGTTTGTAGGGCAGAACCCTTTCCGGTGCGAGTACCTGTTTTCGCATCCCCAGCCGGGGCCCCCAGGGGCTCATGTGCCAGCCCAACCTAAGGAGCTTACACAGTGCTCTACTTTACTATTTAGAAATAAACAAAGTGTCATTTGGATGCACATAAGCCAATAGGAGCCCCTTTAGACCAGACTATGCACTTGGAGGGTGTTACTTGACCCAGTTGGGGGCACCTTTTGTTGCGCGATGCAATTGTGCTCCACTTCCCTTGACACTATTGCTCTAAGCTGCATAAAGTTGCAGCTTCCTGGAAGAGGCAATAAAAGATGCTCGTGCAGCTTTAAATATGTCTGACTTAAGTCAGCTCGCCCGGCGTTGAGACATTTTCTAATTAAATCTTCTGTTTCCAGCCGTGACTTAGTTATTCTGTACTTCATTAGACGGATTCTTGGTTTCAAAGAACTTTCAAACAGAATAAACTTCTTAAGTCGAGATTTACATGCCGTGTTGCTTAAGTTGGTAGAGAACCAATTTATGAGGTATTGTTGAAGCAAAATCGATCAAGGGATGTTGTACTTTGCAGCTGCTTGCAAGGTCTCATCGGTGTATTGCCGGCGGCGGATTATTCGCAAAACTCGAGGAGACAATTTATCCGTCAGTAAAGTGTGGAAATATAAAAATGTTGTACGTAGATTGTACAACAAAAAATCGTTCCATCCATCACTCAAAAAGCCCAACGCGATTATTTTATCATTTCCGCTGAGTCCCCTTAATTTCCTCGTTACCATCACAGTTTCACCTGAAGGGCGACTCTGACACGCTTTTCCACACATGTGCGGCATTAATCAAAAATTCACAAAGTTTCATATAACGAAATTAATTAGGGTGGGGTATAAAGCGGAACAGCACGATGAAGAGCCCTATCAGTTTCACCCTTAAGCAAACCCTCCGGGCCTGATTGATGCTCTGATGTTTTTCTATCGCAAAATAATAAAAACGTCATCAGCATCCCAATTTCTACCTTCTTTCCGGGAACCTTTCTCTTCTGTATCACTTTCTTCACTCCCTGAAAATCCTCTGATTTCTCCCAGGGGACTTCTGGGAAACACATCACCATTTTTCATCCATATGTCGCAAAGATAGCACAATTTTCCCTCCCAAACCCCCGCCAATTCAACGGGATTGGATCCTCCAGTATTTTCTGCAGCAATGAGTAATGTCATAAAACCTTTCCCAAATCATCAAAGCGAACTAAGATTTACGTTCATCGCACCATAAAAACATGGTCTTATTTGGTGTGTGCGATTTTCAGAACCATCCCCAAACCGCCGGGAGTCTTATAATGCGGGAGAACAATATTAAAAGGCGGTAAGTGTTTTCGACAAACATTTTCCACACAATAATTAACACTCGCTCATGCGAAAGAAATCACATGTATCTTCCTCCGGTGAATGAAGAAGATTTTCCGGGAAGCGGATTTTCTCCCTTTTGAGGTTTATTTTGCCAGTTTGATAGTATTAGCAAGAGCACAGCGATTCAATCGTACATCTTTTAGTGTACATAGGTGTAAAACATTATTAGAATTTATTAACTGAAGTGTAACGACGCACATCTTAAAAGATTTCATTGACTTAGATGAAGGAAAAGTCGCATTTATTGTTGCGAAAAGAACTTTTACGTTAAAATTGTTCAACAATTTCCCCAGGATATATTTACATTTTTCGTAACACGGTTTAGATACTACACGTATAATATAAATATATTGTGCTAAGTTTAAAACGTAACTAACGTACCTGTTTTAATTATATTCTGATGTCGATAGCGATGGTGATGATGACTGCATAGGCCTCAAATTGATGAATCCGTTTTTTTCTATATTCTTGAAGATATACCGATGTTTAGTAGACGATTTTGTATTGATTGCGAATTTCGATGTCCTTCGCCATTACTAAGTCTAGAAAAAATTAATAAATAAAAATAAATACATAATATTTTAGAAAACTTATAAATTTAAAAAAATAGTAATGCCACTTATGAACGTGTTATTTGTAAGGTGAATTTGCAAACATTTGGTTTTATGGAAACCATTTGTTTTTTCTAACAAAACAATACGAAAAGTTGGCCTTTTTCAAACCAGTTCAGAACAAGGGTACTATCAGCACACTCATCGACCTCTAATGAATTTCCCTTATCACCCCCAACCAAAAATGTAAAAATCAGTGCTAACAAAAGGTTCTCCGGCAGAGGCGAATAGGTTTCTTGAACAAAAGGGCACAGGCGTACCCACACACTGGCCCCGAACATATCAGAACTTATTATTAACGAAACAAAACATAATTTCAGCGAACAATTTACGGCCGTGATATGTGACTTTAATTAGTTTTTGTTGTGGGAGTAAATCGTAAATTTTCCACATGGGCATGGTACCAGTTGTAACCAGCCGCACACAGCCCTGCACATCTTCTAGCCGGGGTTGACTCTTTTGCGAGTTGTTCCTCCTCAAAAGTTTAATTAAGCATTTAAGCGGTTTTTTCCAGGACTTGTGAGGAAAAGAGAAATTTGCTTTCATTTCACCATACTGACGAGTCACTCGAGTTAGCTTTGTAGGGGTGTGGGTGGGGGTGGGGGTGGGCGTGGACGCGGGGCTGGGAGGAGCACCCAACGTAGAGAATGAAAACAGCAAACAATGTAATCCGAGCGCAGCACCGAAATTACTAAACCGTAACGACGAGGCACGGAAAAAATCCATTGGGGTCTTTAAGAAGGCAAGTGGGTACTTCGCCAGTTGCCAGGTAGAAATCCTGCGAAACGAAGGATTGGGTAGTTCTGCTCCCCGGTGGTTTTTTGGTGCTCAGTTGGCTCGCAACGAGCCTGAATGATCTGAAAATCCCTCCTTGGCCTCCTCAATGGAGCTTTAATTACAGCGCAATTAGAAGAACGTTGCGTAAGTAGAAGACGAGCACCGGGGACTTCTTTATTTTGCTGCTACGGCAACTATAAATTCCTTCCTTTTTTTCATAAGCCCATAGTCACAGCTTCCCGCAAAGAGCATCGTCGGGTTTCTTATCTCTGTCTGTGGGTTGTTCACAGCCTCAAATTGAATATCTTAACCTCCAGTTGCCTCACCTGATTATTAAGCCGAACAGCCCAGCAGACAGAGTCCTTGGCAATCTCGTTAAATTGCATAATTGGATTAAGATAAGTGCAAACTCTTGTCTAAGTCTATTTTCTCTGCTCACATCCTTCAACAAATATGAAATGAAAACAGACTGGTTGCAAATTTCTTCCACAAACGTATTTGCATATATTCGCAGGAAACAAACAAACATTGTTACGTAAGTTCTCTCGGTCCCTGCGCCAAGCCAGGTGCTAAGGATTTATGTGAACGATGGGTAGCCCCCTTTGTTGCTCTTTTCAGTCTATTTGTGTTTCAATATTTTTAATTAACATAATAGGTAAATAGCATTAGCTAAAACTAATTCCAATATATGCAGAAATATTTGCTTTGCTACAATAATCGCTTAAAATACGCACATCCAAATAATAACATTTTGATTTATCAAATATTCCCACAATGCTTGTGTTAACATAAGTTTATGTTTATATTTTTTAAACATAAACTAGGTTTAAAATTAAAACCACAAAGATTTTATTGTAAATTAAACTCCCAACTTAATTAAATAAGTGTATGTCTGAGTCTCTTATTTTTACTTTGAAGCAAACAGATTTAATTTGACAAGCAACGGGGGTGCTCTGAATGGTCTTAAGTGTATGCAAATGGAAACCGAAATAAGTCCCAAAATTTTATTGGGACCCCTAAGTGCTGTTTTACGCGTGTCCTTGCATCCATCATGCGTCTTGTAAATAATGAATTCACCTGAGTTTTACGATTCCATTAAACATGATTTAATTACCGAAAGATAAATGCGACAAACATAATCAGGAACCTTTGAAGCATCTCATTATTAGGCGCTTGGCCCTTCCGCCGAGGGTCCCCCCACTCCCACCATACACAACAACTGTAAGCTAATGTAAACGCTCGCATTTTTCAGTCGCACTCCCTAAGGAATGCTGTAAAAGAAAATTTTCTGGAAATATTTCTTATCGTGTGTTTTATCCTCTCAAATTCCTTTTAATGGCCACTCGAAAGACACTGCGCTCTCTCCTCAGAACATTCGTGCTCTATCCCGAAAAAGGACGATGAATTCGTGAAATGCTCTTATCGGTTCTTAACTTTATGGCACTCCAGGTGAAGTGCCCGATTTCGCCTTTTGATTTCATATTAAAATATTTTTTATTTCACTCTACCCGAGATATTTACTCTATAATTTTGCTTTATTTTTTTATTTTATATTTTCTTGGCTTTTATAACTGTTAGAAGAATTGTCTTTCTTTTATAACTTTCTTCGGTTTTATTGAGCGCTATAGTCGAAAAATTCACTGGTTCAGGTTTTACCCCTTTTAAAAATGACACACTAAAAAAGCAATAACGACTATAATGCGAATCTAAAGGGCGATTTAAAGGCAGAGAAGATTACTTCATAGGTGCATTTAAATTCCTCTCGGACATTATTTCCAGCAGTTAAAGCCAATCATTTTCAAAGGACATTTAAAAAATCAATTTGGACGTTCGATTGGACATGCAAAATTAAGGTTTGCTATTCGATTTTTACTATCGCTACGAAGACCGAAAATAATATTAGTTTCAACATTCAAGTCGTTACCACAGTATCAGTTTTTCATATTGGGGAATATGATAGATAAAAAGATACTAAAATTTGAATTTACGATCACTACGTGAAACTCCTCATCGAAGATGCCATTCTTTACGTTCCCGACTTTGTTTATCATCGCTAAAATAATAAATTAAGAAAATGAGGGTAGTTAAAAATTCCCCTAAAATGATTTTGCACAAATTTTTCTCTTCATAGATATCCAGCTAAGGTACATTAATACGTCTTGAATCATCGAAACCGCAAATTTCTGGAAGATGATATAACTTGATATTGGATACGCACTTGCGTGAATTATTACTGTTCAATTCATTCATGGTTATGCCAAAATATCCCATAAAGGGAAGGGCCTCGCGTACCCCAAATAAATGTCATTCACGGATGAGAGAAATATAAATGGGCTCACGATTTCCTTGCCAATTATCTCCACATGATTGGTATGGGTTTTACGTGATTTCATTGTTTACGTTTGTTGGTCCAGTGCTTTCTCTCGGAAAGCATCTCGTTTCGGCGGTGCACCCAAATAAATTAATGAAATGGAAATTTATAGCAATTACAGCTTATGGGATAAAAGCAACTTTTTAAGACTAGTGCTCGGTTTCGTTATGGTTTTACCTATGAATTTCTCGGATTTCGAATATGAGATTTATTGCGATTGATAGTGTCGTGTTTGCTACATTGCAACCTATTCTGCTATGAATAATAGAAATACAAATATTATACTATCTGGATCTCCAAGAGTTTCTTTCTACAGTTGACCGCACAATTCAGCGTTTGTTTTCCTTAACTTGGTAACTGCAGAAACTGAATTATTCAAAGGGTTAAATTTGCAGTTTCACAATTTTAATTTACTGAATATTGCTCATCCCAAAATGTAAGAAATCCCAAATTTGTATCTAATTTATGTAATATTACATTTTCATTGATTTAATGTAAAATAATTTCGTTAACAAAATTGATAATCGATAATTTAAATGAATAGGTTTAACACTTCAGCATGCCGAATATTTCATTTAGTTGGACAATGACTGGACAAATTGTGTCTCTAACAAGAAGCATTATATTACTGAAAAATAGGCTACGTTTTAGCGCCCTCTCGTGTTAATTAGAAAATAAATTGAACATTGACGCAAGGTTGATTCAATAAAAAGTTAAAAACAATGCCTCCCGTTCACGAGCATTCTAACTCAAATTTCCGGTCAATTATTTATCAGGCGGAAAGCTCAAATGTGCCCGGGAACCCGGGACCCGGCCACAATATCCAAAAATGAACAATTGCAGCCCGAAATATATTCGCGATGGAAAATTTTATTGATTTCCGGCGGGCTGCGGATTAGAAAGGACCTCGCGGATAGTCCTGCTCGATAGAGGAGCATCACGGCGGGCAGCGCGCGTGATTGCAATTAAAATTTCGATGGAGCACAATTGCGACTCGGGTTAATGAATTTCGGCCTCATTTAATGAATTCTCTAAACGCAAATAGCCGAATCAATAGCAGTCTATAAACTGCGATGAGTTGCTCTCAAAGAGATTCAATTTCCATAAAATTTCGTTGTTTAGCCGGCGATATGCCGGTCTATCACGGTCCAGGTACAGGGTGCCTCTGACGGCAATATTTCGCAGGAGCGCGACTGCGGCTGGCTTTGTGACGCCCGTTTTGGGGCTTAAGTTTACTTAGCGTCATTTGCAGGCTTTATGGGTAATGAGGCCCATTCGGTCCACGGACCGAGTAATGAGAATAGATCCCAGGTAGATCCTACCGGAATCGGGATGAATATGCGCACTTTGCAATTAGCAGTCTCCCGGATAGGGGCCCCGGCGTACTTCGTGCAATCCGTGCCGCGTTCGATTTAATTAAAGCAGGCTTCCTTCAGAGCCGCGTTGATAACTCAATAATCCGCGGTTGGATGAAGTTGGCGTGCAGGTGCCCCAGGTAGAGGAACTGCGCCTCGAATTTGTCGGAACAATCAAAAGTTGATAATTCTTGCAGCGAAGTTGACATGCACCCGGCACAACTGGGAATTGTGCGGGACGTGCTGGATGAAGTGGGATGCGATGGGATGGGGCCTGCACCGCGCCGCGACCACAGAGCGCCACGTCGACGTACACTTTTGCGTGCGAAAATGTTCCACGAAACCCAGTCGCACAAGGTGTTCGTTGGAGCGCCGTCCAGGAAGGACTCCGGTTGCATAACGTTAAGACTTTATTGTTGACAGCGGTGTTTTACCGGGCTAACAATGCACTTTCTGGCCTGGAGTTAAGGTGCAGCGGCACGCAAGTTGGCATGCACCCTTAGGTCTGGGACCCCAAGCCGCCTGGGACCTCTCCACTCGCCCGGGTGACAAATGAAGTTTATTTTAGCCGATGCAATTATTTTTAACTTATGCCTCTGTGCGCCGTCTTTACGACCGCCTCCTTGCCGAAAGTATTTCTTACAATTTTCTTGCAAATTTGATTAAGAGCCTTGGACACGCCGGGTGAGGAAATATGCAAATCAGAACCGCCGTCGGCGACCGGTTTAATTGCAATATTTCGTCGAGGTTCCTCGACCGCCGCGATTATCCAATTCAACTAATTTTACAAATCAGGAGAAAATGTCCGGCAGTTACATACATTTTTTGTGAATTAAGTACCTTTCGCTAATCAAAGCCTTATTTAGATTAGATTAGACGAATGTTTGGTCATTAATTTTATGTCGCTTTTCAGCAACTCAATTTTGTCCTACATGGCTCATGATTGCAGCCAGTTTTTGCTTGATAAAATTAAAACATAAGTAATCGACATCAGAATTCTAATTATCTTCAGGATTTTATGTATAACTACCATATGCATACTTTGTATATTTCCCAAATTAAAATTTCAGCTTCTTTAAAACGAGCTGAATTTTCATTTATACAATAAAAACAAAAGGAGCATTTTCGAAAGCCGACAGTGGTCTAATTGGAGCCAGATTTTCAAAGGAACAAGATTATCACATGAAATTCATTCAACGAATTAAAAGAATATCAAAAGCTTACAACATTTTATTATGCAGAGCTGAATATGTAAGTATCCAGCATTTTCTCAAAAGTATTAAAGTCATTTTACACAGCTTACCCCACAATGTGTGTCTCAACAAAATATGCAAATACATCTGCATGCTTCGACATTATATTTTTAGATTTCCCCTAAGTTTTCCAAATTTATTCCATTCAGTTTGTGGCAACTACTAACTTAGGGCTGCTAATTTTATTCAGGTAACAACTTCACTCATTCACTTTCTCGCTAGCATGTATCTTCGCATTTAAAGCCATTCCCGACAAGATGAAGTGTTGCTTTTCAGGTGAGCTCTCCAAATGCATAAGAGGCGATACACCGCCTCGCTAATAAGTGCACGACAAAAAGAAAAAAGAAACTAGAAACTTATAATTTTCTCATCAAAATTCCCTAAGGATTTGCGTTCGCGGGTGAATGAAATCTTATAACGTTGGCCTGCCTCGGCAGCATCCTGCATCTCCTGCCAAGTCTCGGGGCTCGGAGATTTAATAAGGGCTCCTTGGGGCCCCAAGAAATTCAGGGGATTCCCTTGGCTCCACACCAGGTCTCAACTTTCAGACTTCCTCCGAGAAAGAGGTGCTAATTGGGCTAAAGTTTGATACAGGTGTGCGTTGTGCATTAGCAGAAAAGGCAAAAATCAAGAGATCCTCCGAACTGCAATAAGGGAGCTAATTACCTGAGACGGGCACGCTTCATTTGGCAAAGACAAAGAAAATTGGTCTCATTTGGCGCAGTTTGGACCACATGGAGCTCGAAGTCGGTGGAAAGGTACCGAACCTTCACCTGGGTACCTCGCAGCAACACAATGGCCGAGCTGGCGCTAATTCGTTTTCGACTCGCTCTGACTAAGTGACTTGGCCGCGATACAACCTGCAGGGTCCCGCCCGTCTTGCGTCTTGTCCACCCCTGGCCATTTCCCAGCTTCGAACCTAATGCGGGCAATTATTGCCCAACGTGTTCGCCGTTTGCGGCTATTTAATTCAGATCTCAAGCTCCAGATTGCACCCCGCCCGGGACTCGGGACCCGGGACCTGGGAACCTATTTCACTTTCAGCACGAATGGGTCAGGCATTACTCACTGGAAGTCGATTTGGCTGGTTCGGGCTTATTTATTTGCGCCATTCGTCGAGCTCTGGACCGCCACCCGCCCGCCGATCCGACGGTGCGGCGGCAAATTCTGGAGCACTGGGAATTTCTCTGGATTTCGCTTCCGCGTCTCGAAGTAATAACGTCAATCAGTTCAGGTCTTGCAGATGAAAGTATGCGAAAATAGGACTCTGTCGGATTGAATAACAACGAGGCGGGATCGGGGCTGCTAAGCAGATTAAGACGAAAGTAATGAATCCTTAAAATCGTTCTCTAAGAGCCGAGGAAGACTGTTGAGTGCAATCGACTGGGGAGCTGAGCGCAGGGTTTAAGAATTCTAAACGTCGTCGTTAAAACCAATTAAATATTTTGTATTCTACGTGGTTTAATCCCATTTGGAATGGAAGGAAATTTCGTGTTTGTTCTTTCCGAAAACACACGAGACAGATAAAGTTTAAACAGAAAGCAGTTTTTGTAACTTATAAATATTTTAAAAATTGATTTTCTTCTTTCTCAAAGGAAGAATATAAGAAATAACAAAAATATTCCAGAATTCAGTTTCTGCAGTCACCTGCTCAACTGAGCTTAGCGAAACCAATTGCTGAATTATCCAAACATCTCCATCCTCCTTCCAGTTAATAGTTCAATTTAACCCTTGTTTTACATAATATGGATTGAAGCGTGTTTTGAAAATTAAACGAATTTTATTTTAAAATTCAAAATTTTGGTCCACTTATCATAACAAAACCGAGAGATGCAACTGATGGTATTACAGTACCACATCAACATACAATTGTGGAAAGAGTTCCCGATTTGGCTGCACGTGTACGTTAGATGCGAGGAAAATATTAATCCCTCGTTAGGGTACCTACTTCTTATTTCGTATTCATTTAATTAAGAGGCAATGCCAGAAATTGCGGTCGGGTTATATCCCTCCACATACGCTGCAGTGCCGGGGGTTACAAGAGGGCAGAGTCCCCTGGCGCTCCGCACCACCCGAAGGAGCGCACTTGGGTCCTGCCATAACTTAGGGCAAAAATAATGAAATCAGCAGGGCAATTCCTCCAGCCACCAAATACCAATTAGGGTGGCATGCAAAAGAACCAACAAACGCCTGATCCGGTGCGTCTCGAGCCCTGCAGCTTCCAGCGGGGACCGCGCGGGACCCTTAGGCAAACATTTATTTTATTGGGAATCTTTATCTACGGTTTTCATATCGAATTTTATTATTTAATTTTTAGATAGGGTGCCAGATACCGCCAGAAAAATAAGCGCCGCAGGGTGTAGAGTTTCTCTCCTCTCCCGTCGTCTTTGGGGTGGCCCAGCAACGTGAGGCTGCATATCGAAAGCAAAAAGGGTCCTTGGTCTTGGTCTTGGATTCTGGGTCCGCTGCTGGGCGTTTCCACCCTCAGACGAATCTTTAAGGGAATACTAAACAGGAACACAACTGCTCATTCACAAGTAACAAAGGGATGAGCGCAAGTGCCTCGTTTATTGCCGAAATTGCATTTGCTTTCTACTCCTCCGCTTTATCTCTTGCTGACAAAATTTGAAACTGAAATTAAATTTATCGACGACAGTTTTTCTCCTTTGTTAAGCTTGGCAATTTATCCTGGATGCTGAATTCACTTATATCTTCCCTCCCTCGGGAGTTCGGGTACACTAATCTGGTAACTGAAGCGAAAATGCATTTCTTGCGCGTCGCGGGAAGTGCGCAACATTGTACAATTTTTTTGAGATACTTAGAATCATGCTGAGATAAGTGCTCTTTATTGCTGGTTTTTTTTTAACGCCTATTTTATTCCAGACATCTTTGCAACAATTCTGCCATTTCTTATTTTAAATGGACTGTTAGGATTTAATGAAATATTTTCAGTTCAATACCTCACAATAAAAAGTTAGGGCGCTAATTTATTTATTTCTTTGCTTACAATCGCTGGTATTTTCGATTATAAATTTAACGCACTGCAGGCAAAGTGGAAAAGGGGACTCTTACTTCAAGACGTGGACAAAGATTAGCTGGGAGAAAGAATATTCAGCTTTTCAAAATCATTTTAATAAAAATGAAAAATGGGACACTTATCGCAAGTTTAAAATTCATGATCAGAATATTAAGGAGTATATTGAAAATATAAAAAGTATTAAATTCAAAAGCAAAAAAATAAACCAGGGAAGTTATTAATTTGAGAAATATGAAAAATACATGGCTCTGGATATTTTTAGTCACGTGGGCCGATATTTCATATCCTCTAGGGCTGCTGCAAGAAAATGGATTTTTGCAAACAGAGCTAAGAATAGAAAAATGCAAAAACATACTTCAACATTTCCTGATTGAAGTACGTAAGTAAAAGGTTAAAGTCTATTAATAGAAACTTACGTTCCAGGACGATGTTCGACGTTCAGGACAGGAATCTTCAAAAGTTGAACCGCCAGTTCTGCCCTTCCTATCTGTTTCATCTTAAGCAATTTTCGTGTAACCACAGCAGGTGCTATTTCCCCATTTCCTAAGCACGAGTGCTGCAGACTTTGGGTTTATCAAACAATTTCATTCAATAAACTTTCATTATAAACTTATGTTAAAAATCAATAACCTGCCAGCAGCAAGGACTTGTTGAACCTGGCGCAAGGAGCTCCTGCCCTAGGAAGGGGAGTTAGTTATTTATTGGCCACTGTTTCGGACAGCTCCAATATATCGCCAGGTTGTTTCGATGCGGTGACAGGGAATCGATGGTTTAGCGTCCCACCTCACGTAATCACTTGTCGGGATGTCCTCCTCACAAGCATGAGCGACGCCGCAAAGGAAACTGTTTGTGTTGTTCTTGGTGTTTAGCCATAATTTGAATATAAGCTCCCGTAGGACGGGGGCCCGGGAATGCGGAGCGCCCCCGAACCGAATACAGTCGTTGCCAGCCCCCCACGATAAAATTTGAATAAGGGGGAATCGTGTGAGAAAATTACTCCGGGGAATTCAAACGCTTCGCAGAAAATAAATCAGATTTGTTCAATATGACAAAGAGATGTTTGTTGGTCCGGGGAGTTTTTGAATATTAAAAACGCTTTCGCTCTGCGGGAAACAGGCGCAAAAGTGCCTTAGATCGAGTTATTTTAGGTATATTTTCTCCATAATAGGTACAGCGATATCTGCAATCCTTTCTCAACAGACAGACGTACCCAGATAACAAGTACTTTTTCCTGTACGAGTAGGCTGTAGAAAAAATTCCATTCAGGTGGTGGGTGGAAGCCAGTTCTGGATTGACAGAGATGAGCGTTTTTAAGACGGTTTCAAACGTTCAACAGACAATAAATGGGGCTTTTGAAATTCCCTATCATTTCAAATGTTTTCGTTGTCACAAGAGGCCCTTTACATTGAAACGTTCTTTTTACGGGGCTTAGTCCTAATATCTTATGCATTGGAAATTACGCAGTATATTATTTAAATAAATCGACAAGGACAGCGATTGATTAGAGATGTAAAGAAGAAAAGAAGATTTAGGGTTTAGTAATTCTTTTAAAACTTCTAATAACATTTTATAGAATTGCCGCAAGCTTACAATGAATTTCTCGGAACTACAGCTCAAAACATAAAATCAGAGTATTTACAGAGATACAAGCTTATTCAGCAAAAGTTATTCAATAGTATATCAGGTTCTCTCAAGCTTGTTATGTTTGGACTATAGTAGGAAATTACGGAAATATCTCTGAACATATCGTTTTCCTCATATGAACCTGTGACCTATTTTTGGAATACACAACATCCTTTTGCGATGCACCTACTAATAGGAACTGTAGCGAAGTATTGTCAGTCGAGAAATGACTTAAAGCCCTAAACATTAACACAAGGTGATTGGACCACATGAAGTCATTCCGGGAAGGTAATAATTCTAGGGTCAATCTGTGCTTTTAATGAACTTCCTAATGAAGGCATCCTTGAGGGCAATCGAATATGCCCGCAAAACGCAAATTGACCTCAAAACTAGTACTCATGACCGAAATGACGAGACCACTATGCCCCGTCCCGTCCCAAGCATCTGAGAGGAGCCTTCCATCATTCGAGGGACACTTCCTCGGAGGCTTAAAGTGATATTAGGCCGAGCGTAAATACTGTCGCCTCATGCTGTCCTTCGAAAGGGCGTTGTATCAACAGAGCTGCGGCGGTTGGGTCTGGCGATTTGTAGGTCAATTTTACAGCCGCAGGAGCCGCACCTGCACCTAGGAAATCTAGGAAATCTAGGAAATAAATGTATGACCAAGCATTAGCGACATAATTCCGCCACCGTAAATTACGTCCGCCCCGATACACAGGAGGCGTCACATTAAATTCAGCTCCCGGATAAAGCCAGAAGATGCAGTGCGGCGCCGGTAATCTCGAGCATTTCGAAGTCATCCCGGATATACGTTGACTCCTCAGTCTCAAGTTTGACTTTAATCCGACACGGGTCGGGCGCCGTATCTGGAACACCTTCCCGGCTGCACACCGCTCCCCTATTTGCATACCCATGTATATTCGGATGGCAGGAATATGTCACATGACATAAATTTTCTCCTGACACTTGATCACAATTGGAATGCACATCCTGCTTAATGATGGAATCTTCTCAGCATCTGACCACGAAAATTTGATGCTCTTGCAGGTACTTTGTGTAGGCTATATCCCGAGGGGTGGGTCCGCCCGCCGGGACCTCGCAATGTGGGGCTCACCTTAAAGTCCCGGGCCACATTTGCAAAACCGGGGGCGTAATCCGGTGGCTGGTGCGACCACCATCTGCCGCATTAAACCCTATGATGAATGTACCACCTGGCTTCGGGCGGAGCACGCGTTATTCTTGCAATGGATTTGTATTATCAGAGATGACGTGAAGTGGTGTACTACCTGAAAATCGTCGAGGAGCAGAATATAGGGTAGAATTTTTGCCCATAAGTGACATTGCTCGTTGCCCCAGGAAACAGGATTTAAGACCAAAGGTAAATCATTTAAATTAAGGCAAAGCACTGGGTCTGGCTCCGGCTCCAGCGAAGGTAAGACGATTTCTCTCTGTCCGGATTTTCGTATAATTCTACGTCTGCCCTTCTTGTAAGGACTTTTGTTCCGATTTCGTCTTGACTTGTGAGAAGGAAGCAAAATTCGTCTTAACATTATGCAGTCTTAATGGACTTCATTTCTTATTTCAGGAGATAAGAGATATCAGAAAACAGGAGTTTATGTGGCGACCTTTAGAACTCACTAATTCTTTGCTTCTTCAGTCGTTTCATTTCAGAATATTCTGTAATGCTACTTGCATAGTTGGAGAATTTCTGTATAACAAGTTTAATTAAAATAATTTTAAATAGCTCTCAATTTATTTCATTAAATTAAATTAAATTAAATTAAGAATTTAAGTGAAAACTAAAGACGAACATCTTAGCTCTTATGAAGATTATATCCCAAAAATGTTCAACTTAAGGCGTTGTTGCAATAAATAATACTTTAAAAAATTGGCTTTAACCCTTTTTTCTTTACAAAAAAAAAAAAAAAAAAAAACGCCTCAGTTAGTAACTAACTTTAAAATCCTGAAATCGTAATATTTCCTCCATTCATTAAAAAAACCCACCGCGAAGGGTTCAGAGCTAGAACCTTTGGAAAACACCCCACGTGCAAAACTGGGAAAACGGACCACCTAAATGCTAATAAGGACACGGAGTGTACAAATAAAACTGTCTGAACGTGCAAAATTTTTAACTCTGCACAACTCTACAAATCGTTCACTTTTCAGGATTGTGCCTTTTTTTGCGTTTCGTTGGAGCTCCTTAAAAATACTGCCGTGGCTGAGGTCCTTCTAGAGGAAGACGGGCAGTGGGGCATTACTTTTTTATCTGGCCGGGCATTGGGAATGTTGTCCTGATGACAGGCACTGCAAAGTTAGGTAGCTACATACCACGCTATTTGCGCCAATGTACATTACAACTGTCAAGAAATAAATAAATCCGCCTGATTATAATCGCGAAGGGTTACATAGTAGGCCCTTCCAAAGTCTGAATTTAGGCTGGGATGCCTGGTGACCATAAATTACGAGGATTTATTGCGACGATAACGACCCTCCGAAAGAATTATTGCACCTAATATGTGTGTGTGCTCAGTGGAAAATATGCATATCTCGTTATAAAACATTCCAAGACTTTACCCAGGGATTTCAGGACTGCATATCTCTGACCGTAAGGAATCTGGGGGCGAGAGGGCTGCTTCTGACCGTCCACCTGGAATGCCTCATGTGTAGATGTCCGGTTAGTCATATAAACAATTCCAGAGTTCATGATTCAAATCGCTGCAACTAGCCCTACTGGCCGAACTGAAGGGGTGGTCGTAGCATGTTTACCTTATAAATTAAATGTTAAAAATATCACAGACCGCTCTATATTTACATAATAGCTCTAAAATTATTGCCAACCAACTCCTAAACAAACAGTCCGACCAACAAAATTAACTTGTTAGAGCGATAAAGTGCCCGATGAACTTCTTCCCGTGCGGTTCTAATCGACTCCCATAAATATGATAATTAACGTCCACAATCCGGGAATTCCTGGAGCGCAACAGCCAAATATTTCACTAGCGATTAGGTGAAGAGCGGAATTAGTTTGTCGAACAATTCGAGGCGCTTTCGAACCGTCGCGTTACAAACTCCAATTACGCCTTCGAATTAACTGCGGCGCATGGGACTCTGCGCCAGGAACATGATGTGCCCATCCAATTTGGCGCTCAATGGAATTAATTGTTGATGGAGTCCAGACGTGTGCAATATGCTCCAGGACTTAAGGACTTGGCGTGAATGCCCCAAGCGGCCGATTAACGGGTATTAACGCTTCATTACACCTCCGGCCAGAGCTCCAAGTCCAATGCCTCCGAAGCACGACACCGCCGAGCCCCACGAAGGACACCAGCTGAAAGGACTCGATTTGGTTTGGGGCAGGTCGAGGTCTACCATGACGCCGCGTCATAATCCAGCCCAGCGCATGGGTCTAAAAATTGCCACGCGTCACGTAATCGGAAGCCAATCATGCCCGCGCTTACCAACCCACCCCGCCCCCCGCCCCCATATCGATCGATATGCACGCATAATTTCGGTGCGGTGATTAACTAAATTGTCTTGGGTCACGAGGGCCCCGTCTGGGGCTCCTCTGGCCGCGGAGGCGAACGACTGGATCACAGCGGCCTGATGGCGTTAACTACAAATCCAAAACAATTTTGTCCGCTTAATGGGCCATTACTCTTCCAGGCGAAAATTATTCAAACTCTCTTGGACTAGGATTTGAATAATGCTGTGTCGGCTCTGGCCTGAATGCCAATCAAGGGGATTTTGGGAGGAGTCCTTGAATCTTAAGTTGCTCTTTTTTCAGAACCAGATTTGTCCTTACAATAAAAAAAGATTTGTTTCGCCAAGTCGAAACCAACTGATCAATCTCGAAGTGTTTTCGCCCATTTCCGTCTATACATCTTGAAGTACTTGTGTGGTGGGAGGACCCAAACGAGAACTATAAAAAATAGGACAGCAATAACCTGAAGAACTGAACGTATCTAATTTAAATGGATTTAGTGACAGCGGCCTTTTTACGCAGAAAGGGTCTCTATTCTTTTGGAAGACTAAACATATTTCTTTCGCAATAATTCGGTAAAAAATCAATGTTTGTAACTGAATTGTGCATTCGGATGCAAAAACAGAATTTTTAAAAAAATGTCATTAGGAACATTTTTAAACCAGAATTCCCAGAACTCATACCATTTCGTTTTTTAGAGCTTAATTACTTACAATTTCGTTTAAATTTAGTAGCAATCGGCGTATTGAAAATTTTTGGAAATCAAGGCAATATTGTTGTTTGCACTATTTTCTGCTGCTAAACATCAAAAATTAATGTTGAGTTTCCACATCACGAAGAGAATATAAAATGTGTACAAATGTTGCGAGGGCGTGGACCCTGCTTTGCGTACTACTACTACTTTCAAATTTGAATATATTGTAAATGTTCAGCTGCGGAAAATTTGAACAAAGTAACCGAGGGGAATTGTACTATGAAATATAGAAAATAGCCTTCGGGGTGTAGCGCCCCACTGGGACACATCCGTCATGTTAATTCAGACCCATCTGCAAGGCGAAGGATGCAATTAGCAGCCCTGAACTGCGAAGTGAGGTGTTCGAATGCTCAGCCCGCCAAACCGCTCGTGCTCCTGGTGGAATACTAAGGATGGAAGGCAGCCGTCTTTTAATTGAAACGCAGACATTTCGTCTAACACCTCGTCCAAATTGCTTGTCATCTCCATGAAATAATCTAAGAGAAGTTACATGCACGTCACGGTCTCAAGGATTCCCAATAAATTTCCGACGGGGCGCTCATCCGTGCCGCATAAAGCACTGAGTCAGCCGGCACGTGTCTGCTCAGAAAGCAGGCGTCGAGCCGCATACCGGGCCCCATTTCAATATCGTAAAAAGCCGAGCAGTAAACACTCCCCGTCTGTGATGAGCCTGTCAAGGAGCAATTGCAACAATATATTTAACGATCATTGCGAGATGCGTAAATAATGAAATCTGGGCGGCCCCACTCCGGGCGCCGTCGCTCCTGTTCAAAAAGCCAACCGCCCGGGGTTCGACCCCAACCGGGGTCTGGAAGTGGAACTCTGGACTGGCTGGGGTGCACAAGTGGTTTTGGCCAGGATGAGGCTGATTTCCATCATCGATGTGTGCACCGCTCAAGGATCCCCTTCGTATATAATTATGCAGGCATTTGCCATTACTTTCGTCGGGGCTGGGGACCCCATCGAGAGAAGAGGGTCGAAGTCAAACAAGCACGGGGTGTAGACGTCATAGAGCAACCCTTTTTATTTCATTAAGGGATGACGCTGGCCTGGATAGATCCAGCCGACTTGCTTCTGCATTTTGTATGGCCCCTTGCCCATAATCTACCATTTTATCCTGCCATTAAATAAGCCTTAGTTCCACTGCTTCCCCGAAATCCATACAGCAGCCGGGCGAAATGCCCGTAATTGAAGGCTGGCGCGACCACTTTGCATGAGAATTGATACCGGAACCCTCCGTTTAATTACGACGGCTCTGCGCTAGCGATATCCAATACCCTGGGCTTAGACCACGACTCCCGGGTCCTGGGCGGGCTTCTACACTCCAGGAATTTAATTTCGGGGGGTATCTCTAGTAATTTCTGAATTTCATGGTTTCGCCGGGAAGAAAAATTGCTTTCCGACCGGGGAGACTTTGCGCTGCGCTGCATTGTCATCTTTCTAATAAGTTAGCCTTGGTCGCGTTACGTGGCGAAATCTGAAATGGATATCAGGGCAGGGGTTGGTCTTCTTTATTACACTCACGTGGGACCCCGTGCATACTTGATATATGTATGTCCGGATGTCCCGACGGCAGCCAACCCTGCATGCGCATGCATCGAGATTTACGACAGGTACGAATATGCTTGCATTATTTGTTTACACCTTTCGGGGCGAAAAATTACTTCGTGGAGCCCTCGGGGCAAAAAGGAGAACGCCACTAAAAGGCTCAATTTATTTTGCAAAAGAATTTTGGTATATTCCACCTGGATGATACTCTCATTTATCATTTCTAACTATTTTAGTTACAGTTAATATTTTTCTTGAGGTTCAGTTTTGAAAAATGGGGACAATCTCGCTATGAAGAATTACAAGTAGTTTAGACTAAACTCCCAGCATATACCATGTAGATAAATTATGTAAAAGAAAAACAATAAATATTTGCTTTTTATGAAGAGAAATTTATTAAAATTTAAGTCTTCCGTCCGCTGTTTTATAAAGTTCCACAAATCGTAAAATGGGTTATAATATATTATCGTAATTCAATGGCTCTTGCCACGGATATAACATGAAGAGGATTTTTGTTAGTCTTGTTTTTTTTAAATGTTTTCTTTCACCTAAAAGTAAAAAATTAGAAAATAAAAATAATATATTGTATATGATTATATGTGTAGTTGTAGTGGTGCATGTATCCTATTTTATCATTTTAAATTAATTAGCAACCCCTTTCGAAAGTATACGACTACTATTAAATATTTCAATTAAGGGCAATGCGTAATTCTGCACTAAATTAGGACATGGCATAAAAATTCAGTTGAAATTTCGAATTTGGTTCGCAAATAAAAACAAGGACATAAATCGCTGACTGAGTTATAGCACTTTCCGTCTAAGCTGCCCAATTAGGGCATAATCCGCGACATGCGAAGCCACCCGCTGAGTTCCTGCTACTTTAATACCCTATAAAGTGTGTTCAAGCATTTTCTTTATGGCGAGTATTCCTAAAATGCAGTGGCAATTAAAACTTACATCAGAACATTTCCGCTTTTATACGACGAAAAAACATAAAAGTTTTCTAAAAAACAAAATACACAAATACAAAAATTTACTGAACCTCCCTGGTGAGCGGGAAATTATTTTGGAATTTATGTTGGAGCCTCACGGGCACGCAACGGCCGTAATAGATACTTAATGAAATAAATTGCTGAAGGACTCTCTATACACTTCCTTTTTTAAGAAAATTCACCAGCACTCGAGAGAGCTGTTAGGGTCACATCCATCCATCACAGGATTCTTATCTAGACGCCTCCGTGAAAATTATGAATCCACTGGCACGGTGTGTAATGAAAATTAAAAAGCACCGACGCTTTTTGTGAGTGATTTAGCGCAAAAATAAAAGTCCCGCCCGCAAAGACTACGAGAAACGAGCGCACACGAAAGGAAAAAAAATAAAAACAGGAAAAAATTACCACAATTAGCGTGATTTAAGGATTTCACCTAAGGAGCACTGTCATTAAGTTTATGTTGCCGTCGGAGTCTCAATTAAGTGTGCACTCTTGACAGCAATCAAGAAAAATGTAACGACGCCCCACGGTGGAGACAAGCTGCGATTAAACGAGTAAGCCCATAACTAACACCGGCTCACCTTTATGCGGGGGATGTCGCTCCAATTAAGACGTTAAACTGAGGTGACACGGTGACTGAAATTCCTTTGTGCCCGACACACCCCGACGACACTGTGCATAACTCTGCAGACTCGCCCCGGGAAATGCAAAAGAAAGTGGTGCTACACCTGGGAGATGAATGGCGACGACAAGAATTTTTGTTCATTTCCAGGTGAGATTCATCAATATTACTTTGCAGGAAGTCTAACTGGGTGGATTTCTTCCTTCCTAAATGAGAATGTCGACCCGAATGCCACAAACTAGGCCGTGCTTTATATTTTAAAATTTAATAGTCTCTGAGCGTCCATCCTTCATAAATATTTTTAACCCGGAAAAGGACTATTACTAACTATACATTACAAATTTAAAATTCTAAACTAAAAATTGAGATCGTCTCATATGAATAGAATTAACATACATACAAAGGTGCTGACAAAAATTTCAATATCAAATTTAGGCATAGTAAAACCCTTGAGCTTATGTCATATCGATATCGCCGCCCAATTAAAAAATACATTAATAGTAAAAGGTAAAAAAGGCAGTAGTAAATGTATTTCAGAATTCTCCCGAGAATACTAATAGAAAGACGCTTAAACTTCATTTGACCTATTTCAATTTTGTTGAGTGTGGTCAAATAAACCATCCTAAAGCTAATGAGTATGTTTGTCGAAAATTACAGAGGGTATGCAAAGCAGATATAAACACGCGCGTGCGGGGCATAAAACAGAGAAACACAAAACTTCCTAATTTAATATGTCCCCAGTAAACCCATCCAAATTTACACATTACAGGCATTTTGTTCCCATTTCGGTCATCAACAGAATTACACATAATTGCAAAATGACCCACCTGACAAAAGTCAAAATTGTCAATTCACCGCACGATAATTTAGCCTTTTGTGCACCTGTAACGCCTGCAAGAAATGGGGGCGTGAAATTGTTGTTTACATCTACTCAGAGATAACAGAAACGCTCAGTCCATATTCCTGGAACTGAGTGCGCCCCAAATTTGGTGCCGGTAACGTTACTCACTTTCGACAAAGCGACATTCACCACAATTTAAAAAATTGTCCCCCCAATCAAAAGGGACAGTCGGTTGTGATAAGCATCGCCGACAAGCCAGCAGGGCAAGGGCCGAGCCGCAGGAAAAGGTCCTTTTTTCCCCGTGCTCCTTCGGGTTAGAGCCCCATTTATGGCTATCAAACTTGTTTGAATACCGAAGTGCTTTGAGTGTACGCTGATGGAATCCATTCGAGGTCCCGGGCGTCCCTCGATTATACGGTTTCGCCCCCGGGACATGTTTGTCTTTGGGACATGTGGGGAGCTGATAAAATCGAAAATTGATATTTGATTGACGTTTAGACCTATAGTCGCAGTCTAAGGTCCTGTGTATGTAACTTACCCAGAGTAAGCTCCCTGGCAGTGGCCCATTGCACTCGAGGGCGACTCTGGCCGGCGTCGGGGTGCACTGGAAAATGTAGGGCTGGATGATGTCAAGCCCTGCAAACGTAGACTTTGAAAGGTAAACAATGGAGATTATTTGAAAAGCAAACTTTGGCCTATAACGAGCGGAACGAGTCGCATGCAACGGGGAAAGAGTCCCTTTGTCCTTAACGACCAATTGAAGCCGGGATTAAACGGCCAAAGTACAGCAAAAGGCTTTCATCCACTTTAAACCTTTCAGCGGTAACTTGTATGCCATGGGTTACAATGGACCTCTTCCTAACGAAGAAAATTATTCGTTTGTCACTGGCTAATTAATCTCAAGAAATGTGCTTCGTTTTCCTTGTCTAAAAAGGCAGAATTTGTTTAGGAAATAAATTACATAAAATCTTCTTTAAAGAGTTACAAGCATTGAAATTCGCATGCCTGTTTTCACACAATTGTGGTGAATTTGTTTCTAAACCACAGCCATTTTAATGTTTTATATTCAGGAACATTAAAAATCATTAAATCGGTGGTCTAAACAAATTTGCAAACTAGAACTGAAAACAAAATTAGCTTTCCTAGTTTTAATAATGTTTTGCATTAATTCTACATTTTTCCCCCATACTGCAGGAAAATAAATTTGAAATAATGACACATTTTTCAAAAACTCCACAACATAAATAGTTCAAAGAAGTTCTGTTGTAGAGTGCATTTGCATAAGCATAGTTCCCTGGAGTTGGTGCTACTTTAAGCGTACATTCAGTGGTTTCTGAGTGCACTTGCTAAAAACTGATGCAGTATTCATGCACCTGCCAGGAGTACACCACTCTACGGCCACATGAATTTAATCTTAAGCACCTAATTATTGTTATTGTCAAAAAAGCATAAAATGAACAAGTTCACATTAAGCAGCGGCAATATATGTGCTTATTTAATCGAAACTTGAGAAGTGTTTCAAGTGCCGGAATTTAATCGTTCACCAAGCCCAGTCGAGAAAAGTTTTCTAATTTAAACTCCTCAGCAGTCCAAGCTTGCGGGGGAGTGAGGGCAGCTGCAGGGGGTGGGTCGTGCAAAACATGCCTTGGTCTGTTCACACCCCTTTTTCTAATTAAGTTTTCTCCATGTAGTTTTAAAGGAATATGCCGAAGGATATTATCCTGACTCCGACGATGTGAGGCCTCGTAGCTGGTTTTGGGCCACAGAACTTTATTCAAACAAAAAGAAAAATAAAAACGATTTGTTCAGTAATTAGTGTTGTTGTATCTAAATTAATCAAAAACTTTCCAACCGTATCCCAGAAAATAGTTAGTATAATTAAATTTTAATTCAATTTGATTTTACTTAATCCGAAATGGATATTAGTAGGGATAACTTGATTTTCGTAAGCAATTAGTAAGATTGATTTGAACAGTTCAAAATTTCCGACGAAGCTATTTTAGAAAATTATATAATCATATTTCTGATAAAGAGGAAGTGGGACTTGTATTTCTTGAACTGTAGGAGTTAGATAAATTGAACTACTAAATTAATTTATTACTGGAACAAAACACTAGTTATTTTAGCGTTTATTGCAATTGAATTAACGAAATAATCTGTTCATCCTTAATGAGAAAACAACCTTTCTAGGGTTGAATCGCAATTAATTGAATTCCAAGAGGGTTCTGTTTCTAAATACGACTTAATGATTTCTGCAATTGAATTGGTGCTTATATCGAATTTGTTCTTGCTACACCCCGAAGCGCGCTCCCAGCTATTTCTTAATTTCACCTCAAGTTACAAAGCTGCTATTTGGTCTGATTAATTTACCACCCTTTGCAGTGAACCAAAAAATACAGTCTAGCCCATGCGAGAAAAATGTTATATTGTGACAGAGTTCGTAATTAAAATGAATCAAATTTCACTAAATACAGGAAGTAATAAATTTCCCATTTCCGGTGAATATTCACGAGTGAAACTGATCTATTCACAGGAAGGTGTTAATATTGCGCTGTCGCGCGTGCAGCGTTAATTATGCGACCAATTAAAAGCTCGCGGTACCGGGCCAGAACCCGTGTCCCTTTTAAAAGCTTTCCGCTGCTCGGAAGTTTTTTAATTGCCCGGCAATTAGCTAATCCCTGTATCTCCCGTGCCGGGACAAGGCCACTACAACACTCCCGGACTTTTCCAGCATTCGTGCCAAATTGTAATAATTGTTCAGCACTTGTAGCCCGCTCCATACACGATTCCTTCGCGATAAAAGTGTGGCGTTAAGCCAGGGCATTAGTTGTCGATAGGCGGAGGCCCGCCGCCGCGGCCGCCCCGCACTCGCTGGAAGAAAATAATTTTCACGCGCCGAGAGAAGAACGTGGTAACGAGCGATGGGAAGTTATTAATCGAACCAGGTGATTTATGCATCGAACGCGATTTGTAGCAGTTGGAACGGGTCCAATTTGCCAACTGCTATCAAGCGGTAATCGAAAATCCACAGGAAGGTGTTATGAACCGGGAGCAAGATGTTTTGGTGCGCGGCACACCCTCCCATGTACCAATCTCTAAGTGGCGCGCCCACAAGACAAAATCTGTAATTGATTGCATCCCACCTCCCGATCTGATTGATGAACAATCTCCCCACCTTCGCCCCAAAAACTTTAATTTCAATTACCAATTACTTAAGCCAAGGCGTTAAGCTCGATCCGATTTTTCTTCATTAGAGCGCGCTCCTCGGATCCAGAGTCCTCGAGGAAAACTTTTCGGGGGAGTTCGTTTCACACACGGAGGCGACACAGTTCTCATGTTAATTGTAGTTTACACCAACTCGAGAAAACTATCCTATTTCACACTTGACAGAGCATCGGGATAACAGAGCGGAGTTACGACAAGGCGAAGTCCCTTTGTATTACATGTGCTGTCGATTACTAAATCAGGGCCCGGGGGACATAAATACCAGAACTTTTTACAACAAACTCCCCGGGTCTGTCTTGAAAAGTTTACTCGCAGTCACGAGTAATAATTTGTTGTTACAAGAACTGAAATAGAAGTCCTTCAAGAACTCTGTCGAAAATTGCAATGGAATTCAACTTTTTAAAATAGAAGTTGTGTATTTGAATTTTGCGAGTATTAATTTGACTCTGATAGAAGAATAATGTTGCTTTGTTCAAAAAGAAGAATGGTGATATTTATTCAAAGCATCAATTCAGTGACTGAATTATATGGTACGATTCTTATAAAAACTTTTCTTGAGATATGTTTCAACAATTGAGTTTCTGCAGTCGACTGTTCAATTCAGCGCTTACTTGTCATAAGCTGAAGACGAGACCAAAAGCTCTTATAAGGTTTATTTATAAAATTTTATTTAACTGATTTTCTGGTCTCGCTAGAAAAACATCGGTATCTCTGCTGTAGAAAAAAAAATCGAGATTGAATTAACACTTTTTTTCCGCCAGGTATGTCGACACTTTTTTATAGCTGAATATCATATGACAAATAACACGTATAATTCAGCTAGATTTTTTGGAGCTGAATAGTCTTAATAGAAATCATAGTTGTAATTTAACAACATTGCAGCAGACGAAGATTCGAATGTAGTGCACCCTTTCAACTCCCATTAGAAAAAGGTTTTACTCACAAAAAATGAATGGTCCACGCCATAGTCAATTTCCAGTTGATTTTCTTTAATTCAGTGCAAATTTTTGAGATATAAAAACTAATTCCCTCCTCGCCATCTGCTCCCCGTCGGGTCGGAACATTAAAGCTAACGAAGTCCTATTAGCGTTCGGAGGCCAAACTTAGTCAGCTTTCGCATTCCTCCCATAACGTCAACAGGGGTCCTGTGCCTGCACAGAAAATTCAGAAAATTAGTAATATCCTTCTGGCCGGCCCCTGGCGGGGATGTAAGCGCCGACGACGTTGGTGGTGGTGGCGAAAGCGGCCGTTACGTGCTCCCACCTAGGCGAAGGAACAAATTAGTATTAGCGCGGAATGTTCCTAATGCCACTTTGCAGGCCGGCTCCGAGGAATTTAAATTGTTCCACCAGCAATCCACGGCGGTGTTGAGCGCATTAAGTCCACCAGCTTAAAATTCCATAGCCACAGAATTGTGTGCACAGACCCTGCCCGTTCAATCAAATTAAATTTCAGACCCTTGCCGGGGTCGGTGCCGCCACTGCCGACCTTGGTATGTTTCCACTTAAAGTGGCTCTTATTGTTGTTAATTGTTCTTGGGACTCTGTCTTGCAGCCGGTCCCGGGATCTTTGTCCGGGATGGCAGTAAGGCAACAATAAGGTAAAATTAATTTGAGGACTTAAAGTCTGAAGAAATCTTGAAGCACTTTTCAAGATGCTCTCTGGAACTCGGCAACATTTTTCTCGAGCACTTAAGCGAAGAAGGGCGCGCACCGTGAATGGGTTAAAGGACGCCTGTTAATGTGTTCATTTAACCCAGAAAGTGTCCCATTGAGAGCCCGTGAAAAACTGTAATTACACTAGCAAACTGTTTACGTGACGATGAACAATCTCAGAAAATTCCTTTCCTCGGGAAAAGGAAACATTTTAAATTCTGGCCAAAAAGCTGCACTTTGCCTATCGTTGGATTAAGCGAGATTTAATTTCGCAGACCCCATCCCAAGGACTCAGGGCTGCACGTAGATTCATTAACTTTTCAGAGTCCAGAAATAGTCCGGATTTAACAAAGCCGTGCTCCGCTCCGGGACCAGGAAAGGATTCCAGCAATTCTCGAAGAAACTCAAACAAATGGAATTACTAATGGTCAAGGGGGGAACAAAGGCATCTGTGGCAACCAGATACAGGAGCACAAAGTCCTCATCGTGGACCCATTGTGCCGCTGAATTTGTAACGCCCATTGCCCATCATTTTAACTTTTACGGAGAAACATGGGCCGGCTTTTTCATTAGCCCTCGGGCGCCATTGCCTCAGCCGGCTGAGTGGTCACAGTCAAATAAATGAACTTTCGATGCACCACATTTCACTTGTTCAATTTTCTGTGCAATTGCATTCGCTTTCATAGATTCCTTCTATGCTAAATTAATTCCCGCACCCGCCGCGACCGTCCACTTGCACTTGGGACTCCTGGTGCTTGAATTCGCGAGGCCCATGCCCAACCACAATCCAGGCCCGGGATTCGGGATAAACTCGAAAATCTCAATGGGAGATGGGAATTTGATCGGTGGAGCGCCCGTTAAACACGGCAAGTACCTACGAAGGTGCTTCAAGTGTTTGTGTTACTAAAAGAGGCACTACCAAAACAGCCTGTGAATGTGAAATGTGTTTTCAATCGTATTAAATTTATGTATGTTGCAAAACGTAACGTTTAAAACCCGAAAGTTGCGAGGTAGATTTTTCATAATTCTATGTAATACTAGATAAAATTATTAGAGAGTATATAATAAGTTTAGTTTCTACTTTGATTGTAACGAAAATAAAGGTTTTATTCCCAATTCCCTGAGGTTGCAAGTCCCATAAAAAGTAGCAGTTCAAGTTGATACAACAAACCTTAGTAAATGCGGTCGTTTACTTTAAAATTTGCTTATAGAGTTATCCAGAAGATACAAGAACTGCAAATTCCCTGGCAAATGAAAGTCACCCAACTACGTCCGAGGGATGCACGAACATAAAACATACATCACATCCAATTGTATAAGCATGCAACAGGTGCTCTCATTTGATAGTAATGAGCCTCGAAACCTTACTTTGTGACTTCTGCATAAGCAATCAGTTCGCTACTTTGTGGCCTGGGGCGTCTTCTGTGCATGCTCCGCCATTAGGAGCGTTTGCGTTTAATCCCAAACTGAATAAGACGCATTTGAGGACCAAAATTTCTCAGGTGAATCCTCATTAATAATTCTTTCTAATTTCTATGTAATATAATATGCCCGCAAGTTCTAACCAAACTTATAAAAGCAATTAAGATTGATATCCAGGCAAAGTGGGCACCAGCCACACAGACGTTAAATATTTTAAACATTTTAGAAGTATACCTCTTTATGAAGAGTGAACTATTCTTCTTGAATAGCAGTCAAATCCTCCATAAGGCAGTCGTTCTGAAACGTATTAGAACAGTAAGCCTTCCCTTCTTTGGGGCAATGTACAACCGTCGTTTTCATTATGTGACTAACATTTCCAGCATATTCGAAAAAGACGGTCAATTCAAGTGATTTGCAGGTATCGACAATTTTCTGGATGTAGTCGACTTTATCAAGAAGAACCTCCTGACTTTCATTTGAGCGATTTTTAGCCAAAATACTCTTTTTCAGAGTTTCAATAGTGCTGCGCTCGTAAAGCTACAAAATAAAAATAATAATATAAACAAATTCACTCGAAAATAAGGAGTTCAAACCGAATTATTCTCCTTCAAGAAAATTATATGCTGATCAAAAATGTAAGCAAAAGACATTTTCGTAGCTATTTTCAGCAAATCTCTTAAATATGGTTCCCTAGATGTCCAGACGAACGAAGTATCTTTACTGAAAATGAGTGTGACGATATTTTTGGTTTTTGCATCGTTCAAATTCTGGAGAATAAATTAGTTTTAGCTTTAAAAATAAATATGAACAACTGCTTACAGATTCTGTTAGATTAGTCAGAATTTCGTTATCCTCAATGAAAAAGATAACCGAGTTACGTCCATCGGTTAATATTTGAAATATATGGTTTATCGTGTTTATAAATTTAACAAATATTTTGAAGTTTTCTATCTTCTCATAATTCACTAACAACCTCTGATGCTTGAGAGCTATCTGAAGAAGTTTATCGTCATCATTGTTTAAGTTACCGCCTATATCTAAAGCAAATGTGTTGTCTTTATATGACTAAAACGAGCGAAAAATCATTGAAATTTAATCTTAATAAAAATAAATCAAAAGTAAATCACCTTCAATGTTCTTGAAATATCGAAGTTCCAAAAATGCAGTAAATTGTCTTGCTCCCCAAATTCATCAAAATCACATTCGAAAAATGGATAGGACGTCGTAGGATTGGTTTGAAATTTTTTTTGAAATACTTCAACAGGAACGAAATCCGATGTTTCGTTTAATTTGTAGAAAACAACATCAATTTTTTCAAATGTTCTAACTGCTATTAGTGTTTTTGGTTCTTCCTAAAAACCAAATTATGTACTTAATTCATTTTAAGTTAAAGCTATTCGAATTTCTATACTTGTTGCACTATACATTTTGCATATCATTACTATTTTACTTTTTACATAACAAAGATTGTTTCTTTTTCTAATTGGAAATAGGAAAACAATGTACTTACCTCTTCGTTTTTAATTAAAAAGTGAATCCTAACGTATCCATTTTTGTTAACCGAATATTCTGCAAGAACATTAGCCTCGTTTGAGTCGCAATATTCTGGTCCAATAATGAACTTGATTGCGTCTATTATCCTTCTTTTGTTAGTGGTAGTAGTGGGTCCAGTTAAAAACACAAAAGGATATTTCAAATCCAATGACAAGTAATCAAAGGACATACAATTACGCACACAAATCTGAAATAATAATTAAAAACAAAAACAAATATGTATGTATCAATACCAAAATATCAACCATGTAATTAATAAAAACAAATTAATGCACTACCAGAGTGATGTAAAAAAACAAACGAGCATATGGAAATGTTACCTTTTATTTAGATCAGGGCAAATAATCGGGTTTTTGCCGCTTGTTTAATTTTAACACGCGAAAAGTAAATTCATCAACTTTAATTGCACAATTTCATCACATTTCTTCCGAGCCAGCAAAGCTGTTGTGTTCCAGCGATTTCAGAATTTATCATTGCGAGTCCGATGCTGATATAAAATCGCACATGAACCGTTAATTTATGTGACGTGCGAGAAGGGTTACAGGACAAATGCTAAATGCAAAAAACAAAAAATGCGCGCCGGGTAAATTATTAATTATTTTCTAGGATTGACAGCCGCGCATCAATTCAATTCAACCTATTTTCAATATTTGTGTCGGTTTTTTAAAGTGTATTTTCCCACGGAATCCATTTTAGCGTGAAACCATATTTTTTTAACAGAGACTAAGCCTAACCTCAAAAATACTTTGTTGCTAGGTGCCAATCTCTAAATTGAAATCCACTCAAGATGCAGGCAATTAATAAATCAGATTAGAAAATGCTTAGAAAATACAACAGACTGATATTTCCTTGTTCCAGTCCACTTTTCAAGACGCCCTTCGATCCGAGGAGGCGCAGCCCGACTTTAGGAAGAGCCCCATTCTGCGGCTTTTGAAAACAAAGAAAAAACAATGTGTACACGGGCGTTATAAGAATTTCAACATAAATTCCGTGACCAAGGGCGAAAAGTAATTTATCACCTTGATTCCGAGGCGCCCGATTTGGTTGCCTTCTCTTAAATAAAATTTTTCACATTTCCGTCGAGGTGTCGCTAAGAGGCTAAAAACTCATAAAAGAAAACGGAAACACTTACCTCTTTAATTTCCATGTTTTCGACTTTAAAGAACGCAACAGAAGACGACTTTCAACCAATCAATCTTTTTATTACCGAATTAAAACACCTTGAGCTATGAATTCTCAAATTAATTATCACAAATCCGCACAGAACTTTCGCGACGCGAAACTGACGCCACCAATAACGGAGCTTTCCCCTCTGCCCTCACTGACTCTCTCATTTGGTTATAATTTTTTTTTTTTTTTTGAAAGATTTTCAGGAATAATCTATGCACTCTGCATACTTTTAGGCGCTTTAAAACTCCTCTTATTACTCCCTCCCGATGTTTTGAATGTTTTAATATTTCTAATATTGCTTGAATATTTAGAAAATACAAAACTTATTTATTGTTATACATATATTGGGGTAATTTGGCATGCTATTTATTTAATTTATGTTTGATATCACCTGCAATTATTTCACTCTAGTACAACTCTTCGAGTAGCGATTGTCGTTTCGATCAAAATTCTTATAGGGTTAGTCCCGCTATTCAAGTATTGGGGAAGTGGAGAGAGAGAGAGAGATGAACCCTAACAAAAAACAGAAAACCGATGAACGAATTCATTTTGAATAGCTAACTACCTAATCGTATCATGTTCACTCCTTCTTGAGAGGATTCATCGATCAACTCCGCAATTAAAAATCCAAATTAAAATTGGCGTTCGTTGGTCAGTTTTTTACGAAATCTGTTGCATGATTCAATTAATGCGGTTGCAGATTCCAGTGACCAAACAAACCCCTTCCCGCGCCCTCGCCAACCGGCATCTTGAGCCGTCGAGAGGCACTCCACGTTTTCCTGCGCCAGCATCCCGCGGCCAGTGGCGTCCCTTTTCGGTAGCACCTTGTAAGCCATTTCCCAGAAAGATTCATATTTTAATAGTTGCACCCATGAATATTTAAGCTGGGATTTCTTCCGTATTTTCACCGCCCGTTACAGGCGTTTTCCATCCGATATCAACGTCAGCAAATTTCCTCCATATTCGCCGCATGCGGCGGTCCTAGTCCTCGTCGTCCTCGTCGTCCTCGTAGTCCTCGTCGTCCCCGTTCAAGGGCTCGGGCTGGTCCTGCGGCGGATGAGGGATTTTTATGGTAAACAAAGTAAAAGGCGAATTTTCATGCAGGAGATGATGATGATGATGACGAGGTGGGCCCCTCCGAGGGCTGCCTACGATTCCCTATAAAGGAGAAATATTAAGTCGGAAGAACGTCGCAAGGACGTTTAATTTAATCGGATTATCGTGGCGAAATCTTTTACGCTTCCTTTTTTTTCTGTAGTCTCCTATTTCTTGCCACATAAGTTTCCAGCGGTTTTGTATGTGGCAGGAAAACAAATATTAAGAGGACAAATTTGACCCATTTCCAGCACTTCCTCCTACATTAAAATTTGCTTTTCCACGACGAGGCACATTTCCGCTCCTGGAGCAGCCTCATGCCTGCGTCCTTGCTGCCCCTCCCCCCGGGGGATCTTAAGGAGCATGAGAACCACTGAGACAATACTTCTCCGGTCCAGGGGATGGGGACATCCAGATTCCTCGACTGTTGGCCGGCTTAATCCCCCTAAGACCAGCGATAAAATATAACATACGAACTAAGTGCTTAGATTTATTAGCGCTATTATCTCTGTTATCTTGGACATGTGGAATATTGTCAGTGTCCAGATTGCTTGATATGTAGGTACAGGAAGGAGGCCCTACACGAGATAGAACTTCCCTATGCACGACGGCAGCGATAGACTCGCGAAGGACGAGATATGCCCTTCGATAATTCCCCAAATGATCGCATAATATCCCTTGTTTAATTAGAAAACTCCTGCCCTTTGATGTGGGTGGAGTTCTATTTCCATTTATACGAATTGACATCTCGAGTTTTCGCTAATTTTCCTATTAAGTCCCCTTTTCGAGTTACAATTAACGCTCAAGTAGCAGGCACGCCAGGATGAAACAAAAGAAGATGCCGAATTCAATTTTCGGTTTAAAAGCCATCAGCGATATTAGATAAACCCTCGTAAGACGATAATGAGCTCTTTTTATTAATGTTGCAATTAATGATCTGTTTATGCAAATTTATTCCACCCCTCGGTTTAACTTTAATAATATAGCGGAGCAAGAATCTCACATCATTCAAATAGCATATTTATGAAATGGATACTTAAAACAAATCGAAACTGCTTATGAAAATTTCTTCTATTTATTCTGAAGGTTAAATTTTTTGTCCTGCAGGTGCAAGGTCAAATTTCAAAAAATCTTCGGAGCATTTTGATTGTTTTTAAAACAAAACATTGTTGTAGGTTTATATACGCTTTGTATTTGTAGGTTTGAACCCCACTACTGACACCAATTACAAAGTATTTTATACTTTTTAGAAATTTCCATCCCCATAAGGCTCTTAAATTTACACAATAACGCACTTTACCCGATCATAGCACTATCCATTTAATCTGCTTTAGAATTCGTCCTTGAAGTCATCGAATTGCTTTCACCTCTTCATAAGAAATTAATAGAGCATAAAATTTACAATAATCCAAAACGGAAGGAGTGGAAGGAAGCATTCAGAACAACCGGGCTGAATGTGCTTATTAGTGGCATAGCATTAGCAAAGTAACAAATATTATCTCACTCAACTGCCTACAATAAGGCAAATACATAGCGAGAAAATCAACTTGACTAGGTTTACTTAGGAAATATCTTTGCTAATTAGTTTCGTTACTAACTCCGAGAGCGGCAACAAAAGCTAAAAGGCAAACAAAACACTTCATACCAGTGAAAATCTGAAAAGCAACCCCTTGGCTGGCGCGCTTTTGCAGGGTAGCACGAAACTGTCTGTCTGCGACAACAAGCGAACGAGAACGATCATCCCCCAATCCCGCAACTATAATAAATCGACGAAAATAATTCGGTGGAGCAGTTTTGGCTTAGGCCGTAAATATCAGATTAATCTTCTCGCAAGGCAGTTAATCGTTGAAAGGTGCGGCAGATAAATCAACGTTATTGCTGCGATATATCTCGACTCTGCGGAGAGGTATTCGCAGTTTATCTACGCAAATGCACGAAAATCGCTTCAATTTTAATTTGCATGACATGAGAGAATAACTCCCCGTCTATTGTTTCTATTCGGCGGTGAGTCATCCCGGGTCCTAGGCCGTGTACCATTTGTTTCTAATATTATTTATTTCAATTAATTTGCTCGACTGTGACTATTAATTTTAAAGGCTTTGACCGAACGACTCTATGATTTATCGAGAAAGAATCCCCAAACCGAGCTGAGTGCAACAGGCGGCGGCGGTGCGGAGTACCCGAAAATTGGTTGGCCGATTTAGAATTTCACCACTTTTGAAAGAGGATATATAATGCCCATCGATTTTAGATTTTAGAGTCCTTTTGTGAATGGCTAATGGTATTTGGTTTCCATTTTGCGGCTTTTGACGTAAATGTGAATGGTTAGAAATTGGTTTAAATTGTTGAAATTAATTTAATAAGCACTGGAGTATTAGATGATTCTAGAAATTTATTTTGAAAATTATAATGATTGGTTTTTATCACTTATAAAACGAAAACTTGATCCCTACTCTCATGTCAGCTGTTTTTAAAAATGCCGAATATGTACAATATATGATTTAAAAAACTGCAAAATTAAGAAAGGAACTATTAAAACTGCATCGCAAAATTTTTAGAGAGAGGAAAACCTTGCCTTTATTTTAACAATATTTAAAGATGTAATTAATAATAATTACAGAAGAGAATTTATTTTGCAAAATCAATAAAGAATTGTTCTTTACTCTGTAAACGCTGAAGAATGTCATTTTTAAAATATATATAATATAGTTAAAACGCGTCTTTATTGAAGTTAAAATATAGTGACTCACAATTATATGTTTTAGCGTCCTTATAATTTGAATTATCGTCTATCTCACACCTGAACGATTCCCAACAATTTCACCCCGAAATAATTGAATAAATTGCTCAATAGAACCAATTTATAATTAATTCATGGCGAATCTTGGAGCTTTCGCCTATAAACAAAACTCTCCTCCGCTCCAAGGCTCCTCGTCGTGCGAGGCGAGGACATAAATCATCCCTGCTGCCCCCGACACCAGGAGCAGGGGACACGTGATTATTTCCCATATCAATAATAGATAGCGGCTTAAAAGAGGTATTAACTACCCTCACCCGTCATTAAGAGGCAATTACGCTTTATGTCCCTGCTCCGCAAAGGATCATTAATTTAAACATTAAATCCTTTGCATGTTCCGTTTACCAATAATACGCAAGGCGCCTTCCTGCTCCCTGTGGGGTGGGCCTCCGCCGAAGGAGCCCTAGATTTCTAGATACAGTGCAAGTTTGAGGCATTGCTTTTATTAGCAGAATTATGACTTTTGGTTAGCTTAGTTCCTTCTGCTCGACGCTGTCTGGGAAACAAAATAGTTTTTAATTTTATAGCTCCTTATTATGTGTCCTTATCTTTACTACTTAGACTCGAGCACGAACACACTGGAAGAGCTCTTAAAGCAGTGCTATTCGAAAGCTAGCTCACTTCGGAATTTTTAATTAGTCCAAACTGGGGCTTTCTGGGGCTCTTACTCTCTGTATAATTAGATTGAGTGATTGATTAGTGCAGCATTAGGCGGTTATTTCACTTAATTAGTGTCGTAATTCATCCTGAGCGTTTGCATGCGGAATTAAAAGAAAGATTAGGGTGTTGAAAAGCACGCACAGAAAGGATTAGAATTTAATGTTACCCCCTTTTAATTGGGTTAAATTGGTCCGTGAGATCCTGAGAAAATTCAGATGCTTTCAAATGCTTTCCTAATAACCCGAAAATTATAAAATGTTATTCGCTTTTAAAATTCAACGTTCGATTTCAAAACTTCTATTTTGTCGGTGATCCAAAAGTATCCTCAAATAACGATATTAGTAAAGTCTACAAAGTGCTGATAGTGAATGAGCTTCGAAACTAAAGTCGACTGTAAAGTTTATTTTCTTTAAAGAGATAAGGTGATTACGGACTCACTTCCTAACTACAACAATATTTGATGGGTTTTCAATTCAACAAAAGCATAAAAATAAAAAATACGTAGGTACTCGAATAGATGAGTTCTATCTGCACAATATTTCGCCCCGACTCCAATCGACTTACGTCCGTACGCCCTTTGGAGGAATACTCGTATCAATAAAATTAAGATTTTGTTTGTGCTGGACCGATGTTCTCCTGGGCAAAACATATTCGATTCCGGTCGAAATAATAGACCCCGTTCGCAAGGAAATAATTTGCCGGAAAGTAAACACCGGTGGCAAAGTGCACGCTGGGCCAGGGCTAGAGATAAAACCCTTTAATGGTCGTCGTTATATTGATGACACAGCCGTAGAATTGAACAGGGCGGTGTCCGCAGTTTTATCACAGTCGGAGCTCTATTTTACGGAGTCCTTTTTAAGTGCAGCAGCCCCGTTTTCTGAGCGGTCCTTGCACATGGCCACATTCGTACAAATGGTACTTGTTGGATGTTATATCCTGGAAATGTTTTTGTAACTCAGTGACAACGTTTAGGTACGGACATGAGCGCTCGACGTCACGTTCCACACATAGCGACAGCTCTTTTTGGCGGTTATAACTGCAGCGGGGGCGAAAAACAAGCAAACCTGCGGGACTAGAAACTTTTCCACAGAAAATAAAATATGGCGTGGAAAAATATCCTCAAGGAACCCCCAAAAAAAGAAAGGGGACAAAAACGAGAAAGAAACGAAAAGTAGAAGAAAATCTAACAATTTCGCTAGGGTTGCAATTTTCGGTAACGAAAAATTTCTACTCTTTTTCACTTCTTTTTCTTTGCATGCGACAACTGTGTGCACTCCTGCGGCTTATTTGCATCACCCCCGCTTTTCTGGGGAATTTCGAATCAAAGAATTATTTCCGGGATAAAAGTTTTCGTTTTCGCTATGGGAGCTTAGAGCTCAGAGTGTCGCTTCAATCCCTGACTACTCGTAAAATTTCATGTTTTGAGATTTTGCAGTTTTCCACTAAAAACAGAATGCAAAATACTCCGTTCGGTTACTTTATTTTATTTTTGTAACTTTATAATTATGGATATGAACGACAAGTTACAAGTTGTTACATGTCGATTACTTCGAGTTCCTTTAATAACTTTTCGGTTTGGATTTGTTCACCCAGAAAAACCAACTTTAACTGCCTTTTTAACTTTGAGTACATTTCACTTTTACAGAGAAAAGGTTTGGCGAGATTTTATGGCATGGACAGCGACAGAATGTTAACGACTTTTATAGCTGCTGATGGCAACTTGATTTAAAACAAAGTATTTTAGGTTTCAATGTTTGCCACCCTAGACGTATCGCAGATTTTCAACTAGAAAATTGCAAATCATTTAAAACATTGCAATGTCCTTGTGATTTGTCTTATTTCAACAGTTTTTACAATCAGAGGCACAATAGAGAAATGATAATTTTGGTCGCAATTTTTACGATTATTTACATAAATAATTTTGTGATAAATTTGCTCCTAGTATTCGTATTTCGCAAGTTTGATCGAGTTTGCGTAGCCCCAGGACACATTGTGTGACACGGAAATAAAATTCTGAAATACAAAAGTATTTCCTGTGCTTCGTGATTTCCATCAATATTAAATTCTACCCGAAAATTTTGAAAGACCTTCACCTGCAATCCCAGTTTGCTACCTGTTTGTGCCAGTAGGAATATATTTTCCCTGATTTACTGTGCCTTTTCAAAATGAAAAAAGAATTCCCAGATTCGAAAAGGGCCTCTGTATAAATAGAGCGGCGCTTTTGTCGATTTCAGATTTGTCACATTTCATTGAATCCACCCCGAAGGAAATTCGATAGTGTCCTCTGAGCGAAGTTTAATGTCTTCATCTTTCTGAACGATGGCTTCTTCCGCCCGGATTGTCCCTGTCGCATCCGGTCTCGGGGCGAAAGTAGTAGTGCACCACGGCTGGAATAGTCCTCGTCATATTTTCATCGAAAAAACCAGGAGCACTTTCACATTTTCCGTATGCAAATCAAGACGGAACAAAATAAATTTTTCATGACACGAGTGTAAGCCGGAAAGGCGCTTTTCTACGTCATTAATCACGGGCACTTGTTGAAGGCGGCCCCACGCTCAATGTACACAAAATTTTGTATTCGGGAAAACATCAGGGCGCGGGTGTTGTCGTCCCGAATTATTTGCTCGCTTATCTGGAAATATAGAAAATCAAAGGCGCATAGACCTTGCCAGGCGGGTTCCCCGGGACGCGGCGCACGGCGGCCGGGATCATTCAACTTTCCTCGATTTTATTCACGAGGTACTTCGCATACAACAATTGATTGCCCGATTATGTGCCGAGGAATCAGAAATGTTCCTGTCTGATAGCAGTTTGATGATGATTGATGGAGCAAATTTCGTTGAGCACAATTTAATTATCCTCATTTAAATAATGACTTTCCGCTTTGATTCCTGGCCTTACAGATAGAGTCACTTTGGTGGCACCCGAGTGGAATCCTGGCGGCAATTGCTTTGTTTGGATCTATGCTTTCGGGGAATTTCGACTAAAATAATGCAAAACATAATGGAAAGACTGAGTTATGTGCAATTACAGATTTATTTGGCGCAAAAACAAGAAAAAATATTACAAAAGACTTCAAAGCTATTATAAAATTCGGGCACATCCTTCGGGTTTAAATTTTTATATCATATCTATTTAATATATATTTTAAAAATTTATTATAGCAATTTTAATTTAATGAACTAAAATAAAATTGATAAACTTTGCTTTATTATTATAAAAGTTCATAAAAATTACACACAAATTTCTCAGAAGATAATCTATTAGATCATTCTAACCATGCTGCATAAGAATAACACTTACATATTTTCTCTTCCACAAATCAAACTTCTTAGCCCCATTTGGGGTGTCAGACCTCGCAATTTTTATTCCGGTAATCGCAGCACCCACCACCCGCTGGGATCCCGACCGTTGGTAAGATCCAACTCCGTGAGAAAAATCTGAAAAATTTTAAATATTTACGTACCCGCAGCAATTCCGAAGAACAATGCCACCCAAGCCAAAGCACCCCACTAAATGTCATAAACAATTGCAAAATCTGGCCCGGGTCCAGCAGCCCGCTCCGCACAGCTTCCAGTCAACCGATCGTCGTGAGGATCCAAAAGCGACTGAAAGCAGAGGATCTCGCCTCGCTTGAACCAGCTGATCGCGAGAGCTCAGCTCCGGGACTCGATCAAGGAGAGATCCTGGTCCTGGTCCTGGTCCAGCGGGATGCTGCGGGCTCCGAGAGGATCGGCTGGCAATTAGTGCGCGAATAATCGCTCTTGCAATTTTTGTGCAATTGCTATATATTTTAGCTCTCGCGAGTTAGCGATCTCGCGATCGTTGCACTGAGCTGGTTCTGCAGTCGCTAAGCACCTTCAGTTAGTCGCTGTACCTCAACCAGTCAAGGCGAGAAAATATGTTCATGGTAATTTTTATGATTGCATTCTGCTTTTGCACTATAAGAATGGGGTTTACAATTTTTTCTGGGTATTTCCGAATTTTTTAAGTCGATTTCATATAAAAAGATTTTTGCTGTTCACGGTATTGTTAATTTATTTTTATTTTATTAATTGTATGAAGATGAAGGTATAAGAGACTAAATAAACACCTCTATATTTTATGAACAATTGAAAAGAGCTGTTGTGATAAAATTATTAAATATAATAATAATAAATTTTTTACAATTTATGCCGTATTTTAGTGCAAATAAAATAATCCTTCCCTTTCAATAGTCGGGTCATTGATATTTCATAAATCAATGTCTGGTCTCATAGTCATAGTCAGATTTTGTGCAGATAGACAAGGTTTTGACAAATATAAAAACGAATGAAATTAAAAAATTCTAATAGCAGTGACACCTGATTTGAACCCTCTGAATAGGGAATTATCCCGCTTTTAAATATGTATCGCTCCCGGGAGCGTGCAAAGCATCGAGTCAACACCACCGGGAGCAAATCCAATTAGCTCGTAATTTGTGCTGTTGAATGTGAAAATCAATAAGTCGAAACAATGCAAACAAGGTGCGCTGCCCCGCGCCGTCTTGAAAAAGATCACCTCGATTAGCCCGGGGGTGATTAAATATTGAGCGCAATCCCTGCACAAATTATTAACATTTTGCACGAGGCGAGCTGAATTGATTAGCCATTCTGGCCCGCATGTGTGATCCGGGGCTGCATATTTAGCGATATTTGCTGTGTATGTTGCGGGCCCGGCTTCGGGAGGTAGTCCCGCGAAACGCTCGCTAGTTTGCTTAATCCCGGAGCATGATGTTCCCCCTGCTGTACGGATTCAATTGAACGGAACTTCTTAATTATTATTATGTTTGTGCTCCCCGGCGGCTGTTCCAGCGGGAACTTGTTGTGCATTCCTCCTGGTCGTGCTAATTATGAGTTCCGTGAGCCAATACCAAACTGCCAAATGAGTTTAAATTAGTTTAAAGTTGGATACACGTAACTTTCGGTTCCTAGATGGTCCCTGGCGTCGTCGTGCATATCGCGCCGTTGTTCCGACCGCGCCCTTGTCGGGGTTTTATTTTTCTTACGATCGTATCTTTCGACTCCTTCAAGGCACCCGACATGCTCCTCAAATCGCTGAGCGAAATTACTGTCGGTTAATTTTAATGGACAAAACTTCATGTGTCGACGGACGATGTTTCGGTATGTTTAAATATGAAAATTGTCGAAATTCATTAGTCCCGTTCGTTTCATAACTACAACGAGTTTGTGCCAAGTTTTTGGATTCTACCTGGGGACTCGACACAGACAGATTCTGATGAAAGTTCTCCTTTCGTATGTCAGAGCTACTTTTCTTTTGGGATCTGAACGGAAGTTGCATCAAAACTACAACTTTGAAGTATAAATCTTATAACATTTAAAATATTACACAGCAAAGGATCTTCTTTGATTGAGTTTGTCAAGTTTTTTCTTACTACTAGGCAGTCAAGGACAAGGTAGGTCCCCCTATTAAATTTGAAGTTACATTTCTTTAAAATTTTTACAAATTGTTACAAATTTGTTACAATCGTTTCTTTTATAGTAACGGAAAATTCTTAAAATTGGTAATTTTAAACCCAGCAAAGTGGAAACCCCCCATTTAAGATAATTTATTTTTAGGTACCTAATTCCAAAAAATCTAAAAGATAATGTGACTGAAAGTCACATACTAAATTAACCGCACCGCAAAAATTTCATAGACGTTTTTTTAACCTTTTCTAATATGTATAAATGTTATTTAAAACTCATTTCGAAATAAATTAAATATTTTTCGTCAGTCATCTCGCATTATAGAATTGGAAAAATAAATTAGAAGAAAACACGAGTCAGAATGAAACTACTTAATACTTTTTATTTGCCATATTCACGTATGTTTAAAATAAAAACAACGATACAATTATTGTTATATTATAGCTGCTTACTCATGGGGATTACCTCTACCGGTTGCAAATTCGATTTAAGTGAACCTTACAGCTCCACCAGATTTATTTTTATGAGAACTGATTGAAAAACGATAAAAACGCAGTGAGCAAAGGTAAGAGCAAAATCTACCTGGCAAATCTTTCAAATTATCTCTGAAAGCATCAAGCAATGAGCATCTCATAAGAATTTGCTAAAGTCTTTAAGACTCGCTAGTCTCAGGAATGTCCAGCGCAACTATGACGTGCCCGGACGGGTTAGTTTTTTCTGTCTTCGCGTAAGGTCGACGAGTAATCTTCAGCCGTTTTTTGCGGCTACGACGATAGTGTAAAGATGATACCGATGGGTGTAAGACTGACTTTCGCGCAGTTCGCGTGTTTTTTACTTGCGATCAATTCTGCTCTAAGCCAAATGCAAAATCATGGTAAATTAGCTAAAAGTGCTATTTGTGCGACTTGAAGTAACATTTTGTAAAATTTAAGGTGGTCAGCAGCATCAGTTTCAGCATAATTACGCTTATGGAAATTCGTACGCTTACAAGTGGGAGGTGCCTTTTACCTACACCTACACGATTCCTCCCGTACGCTTTAATGAGGATGTTAATCAATTTAAGCCCGACGTAGCTCAAGTTCAGCCCCAGCAGATGGACGTTAGCAATCCTAATTATTCAGCAGCATCATCAACTCAGGTAAACTGCCAAATCTCGAATAATTGCAGCATAGTGCAAACAGTTTAATTCTATTAGCTTCTAATTCATGTAGTTTTCGTCAACTTTTTTGTGGTTTAATTTAAAACTGGAATGATGGATGCAAATTAGCAGCACCATAACAAATTAGGAAGTTTGGCATGTTTCGAATTCGCAAATTCGTGGTGCGAGCGATAGTGCCTAAATAAATACATAAGCTAACACAACATATTTAGAAATTAAAAGTGATCTGATCGGTCAATTTGTATTTGTATTGTTCAAGTTTGATTATCTTCTTTTGTTGCTCAATTAACAAACTCGTTAAACTACTGATATCTAAGTTTTCCACTCAAAATATCCAAAAAAACATGCGGTTCTCTAAAGGTAGTTTGTGTAATCACTTTTGCATTTCTGAACTACAAATCAAGCGGCCAGGACTTCAAAATCCAATGGAGTAAATAAACTTACATCGTGGCTTCATTTACGAATAAAGTTTTCCCTGAAATGGTTACATTCGTAGAACAACTTTTCTCTTTACCCAAAGTTATTAAAATTATCGATCGTGCTCATAGAATTAAAAATTAATTAATTCTTCGAAGAACAAAAGCTTTTAATTCTTTTTGTATATGGACTGAATGAACTTTGTTTTCCCCCATACACTTTTAATCTCTCTTTTTAATATTATAATTACTTCATTCAATATCTCTCTGTTTTTTTCCTTACAAACACGTTCAAAATAAAAGAGAGATCATTTATATTCATAATTTTAAATAAATAATTTTTTTTTAGAACCTTCTTCAGTTATATGATACAAGAATAAGAAGAGACTTATAATAGTTATTTAAATTTGTTTATATTGTAGCAACAGCAGCAACCGTCCCTGCAAAATCGATTTGGGGACTCAGATCAGGCTAATACTTGGCAAAACCAAGGGACTCATCAAAGCAACACACACCAGCAGCCTTCTCTGCAAAATCGCTTTGGAGATGACGATGATCAACAAAATGTCGCCGCGCAGCCGGATCGAGCTTCTTCACCCCAATCGGAAGAAGATCAAACCCAAATAGAGTTAGTTAGAATCCCGATTTTGGATGATGAAGGTCATGAGATTGGGTGGAAGTTTTCTCCGGCTGCTCAACAAAATAATCCTGAAAATTCTGGTGTTGGTTTTGCTGGTGGTAAGGCTCCACAATCCACAGACCCTTCACAGCCAATCCAGACTGATTCAATTTCTGGCTCGTCATATCGTCCTGAGAGCGGCACATTCCAAGAACGGAATCCGATGCTGCCTCCACCACGCCCTCCGCGAAGCCAAAGTAGTATTAATCAAATTCAGCAAACCGAACTCAGTCAGCAGCCAACGATGCCCCATAACCCTCCACTTGGACAGCAGACCGCAGAAGGAGCATCAGGCAATTAAAATTGAATTTGAATAGAACGGATGTCATTGCTAATGAATTTCCAGGAGCAGCAGGACCTCCCAAGATGTGCACTGCACAGCAGATATCCTCGAATTTGTGTCCAGGGACGCATCCCTCAGTGAGCGGCGTTAACTTTTTTACAGGACAACAGCGCCAGGACATCGACAGATTGTTGCAGTCGCTGCAGCCGTCCAACCGCCGGGATGGCCAGTTTCACCCCTTCTTCCCTTCTGGAGGTAAGCTGCAGCCTTATCCTTGCTATCCCACTAGCTCCTAGCTAATTCAATCGCTCAGCAAGTGGTCCCCGTCTCGTTTTCAGATTCTAGAGGACCTGCTGTCGTGGTTGGATCATCGGTTTCGGGCGGTCCAGGCGGCGGCGGACTCCTTTCTTATACTTTCACAAAAGCCTGATATAAGCTCCAGACCAGACCAGAGAAATAAGATAATTTTAGATTTAAGGTTTAACCAGTTTTGTGGGCTATTCCCACTGCTGTGAATAAACGACGGAATCAGCAAAATGTTTTAATTTATATCTCCCATCGGTGGTGCACAGAATCCACCGGGCAATTCTCCGTTGGTCTATGAAATTAAATTCCCTCCTGTTCGCAATATGATAAAATTTCCTCGGAGGATTCGGGCGAAGCAGGAGCAGCCGCTTCAAACTGTGCGGACGGACAGGAACGAGTAATTAAAGTTGAATGATTTAGCGGCTAATTATGATGATGTGATGAATTATGCTCCTTCCAACAATTCATCGGAGGAATCAATTCCTCTCGAATATAATCGCAAAATGGAAATCGATCCGTCCATCCGTGGGGCGTCCTACAATCGGAATTTGCGCGACGGCAGGTTCCACTTCCAAGTCTGCTGAAAACGAGAATTGAAAATACTTTACTGCATTAGGGTTGTTAATTTTCCATTATTTCCCCCAAGAGATAATTTCGAAATTTAATTATTGCAAATTCAAATTTCAAATGATTCGTCGCTAATTTAATAGGACACTTCTTAATCCATTTCACTAGTCAATCTACCTCGATTGTAAATATGCTTTAAAATTAAAGTTTATTTATTGTAAAAGTTTTGACTTGTTTTACCACTTCACTTATAATAAAAATTAATATTAATTATAAATGTATAATGTATAGTTTTCAATATAATTTCAAAATTGGGAGCTCCTTATTCGGAAATCGCCCTTTAGAATTTAAAATTGTAAAAGTATATTCTTTATCCTGCTATCTAAAAAGTCTGACTAACAATAATAAGTTTAAAGATCTAGGTCTTTTCCGCATAATTGCGCCAACTAACTGTTGAAAATCCCCTGGGACTTTTCTTTCATCAGCGCCCCAGTTCTTTGATTCGGAGCGATGGCGCAGGGAAGAAGACGTTAAAGAAAGCCACAAAACGAATGTAATCCTTGTGCCAGGACCCATCCAGCGAAGCATTTTCTTTCGTATTTTGAGAAATTTCACCTCAATACGGATTCTGGATTCTGGATTCTGGATTCTGGATTCTTGCAGAATGAACGAAATTTCACGAGGCTTATCTGTCGGATGCAATATAAATAATTCAGACGAATAGTTCCTTAAACTTGTACCTTCGTCAGGGGCGAGAAACGTGAATTTTTCAAGTTTCCACCGTCACCTCCTCGGTCGTGTCTGGAGCGATGCCGTGGCCCCAAGGAGGCTGAATTCATAATCTACAAAATTGTGTGCAGTTTTCAAAGAAACTTTTCAATTTTTCCTCGGAAAACTTTCAATTTACAACGGCATTTTAAAAGCGAGTTAAAGTGCGCCGCGCTACGGCTGAAACTTATTTGAAAGAGGTTTTACCAACTTTTTTCATAAAAACCTGTGTGGAAAGGAATTCTCGCGATTTAACTTTTCGCATTTATGAAATTGGCACAAGGTCGCCCGGCGGCGCAGGGGGCACAAAAATTCAGTTCAACATCCCTCGGCTGCATCCAGCATCCAGCATCCATCCCCCTGGACCTCAATTGTACCGCCGCCGCCGCGCTGCGCAGAGTTAAACAACCATTTTCATTTCATTGAGTTTTGTGAAACTGCACTTGTTTGAGGGTGCTCCACTGGCTCTAGCCATCCTGGCGCGCGATATTAAGAGATGCTCCCGCCCGCCTTGACTGAGGCATCATGCGAGTATAAGTGAACTGCAAAATCACCACGTTCGCAATTCCAGTGAGGATTCTATTTTCATGGAAAATTCTAATCTGATTTTTTTACAGCGAGAAGTGGGATTTTTGGCGTCCTCAACCTTGTTAATGCCCCCTGAGGATTGCAATCCCTCCGGCTGGGGGTTCCATCCCTGTGAAGGCTAACAAACCTCCTCTTTTCGGTTGCATGTGGTGCGGAGGGAATAAAAATGTTTCAGGAAGTTTTCATATCCAAGTTCCCTTTGTACTCCATGTTTTGTGTATCTCCGGATTTAGATGAGCTCGGATTTTAGAAATCCACTTTTATTCTGCATACGACAATATTTTCCATTCTATTTGTATCTCTTTACCATTGAACACTTATGGGTAATCTTCTGAACCCATTTCAAAAATTGAGATATTTTCGGTTTTTGATTTCTCACACTTTTCGTGAGTCCTCTGGGACACCTTCGATTCTTTACACCTTGTTTTGCGTCATCCCATCAAATCGGCAAAATATAATTTGGACCACAATCAGCTTAATTTTCAATACATTCAAAAACTCTTTCATTAAATTGGAATTTTAATTGTAATGAGTTTTTTTTATTATCCAAAAGGTAATTAAAAATTGAATCCCTTAATCAGATTAGTGATTCAGTTTTCCAAATTTACGTTCAGCTGCTTTACTGCTGAATTAGTAATTTATTTTTCAGCATTTTCTCATTCAAAAAGCGAATAGTATTTAATTCCATCAAGGACCAAAGCTTCAAACTACACCCCCACTAGAGTCCTTGTCGTTTATGAGCAAGCAGCTCAATTGAAAACGTTGATAACATTAACTCTGACCAGTTGGGTACATTAACAAATGAACAGTCTGAGTGCATTAATTTGCGATACAAAAGACTGATACTCTTGATGTGTTATTTATGTGCGTACATCAATAACATACAAGTGCCTATTTATGTTTGGATACAAATGATTTTATGGCTTACCTTGTCTGAGGAGACCCATTCATACTGCAAATGAATTAAATTTCGACTCCTCCAAAAAGCCGTATTATATCGATTTACATGCTCATAAATTAAATTGACGCCCAAGACGATACGCCTGTTATCACTATATAGTATTATTAGACGTAAGGAGAACATTCAATGGAAGTTATTCTCAGCCTCCACATTCTCGAACTGCCCCTTTTCGGCAAGCATAAACAAAAGATTGTGCATTCGATTTGACTCATCTGAATCCTTCATCCCTTGGAGAACCGGGAAAATCTAACATTGATTGAACATATGCAACAAATTTCTACCTACAGTGGTAATGGTCGGAATTCCTGAATAGTGAGGATTTCCCTTTAGGCCACATTAAGGTAATTAGTGGCGTTAACCCATAATTGATCTAAACAACCGACGATGATGCCTGGACTAACTATCGCCATTTAACGCAGCTATCTATTCGAATTTGCCACATAAGCCCGAGATAAGCGCTATATATTAAGAAAATTAATCCATTAGTTTAGTCAATTGGGTTTCCTTATTTTTTTGCTTTGATTAGTTGATGCGTTTTAAGGAATTAAGTCGTCCTTGCTCTTGTGATAAAACACAGAGAAATATTGTTCAATTATTTTATAAATGATATTGTGTTCAAGAAATTTGTTTTTACAATCTTTTGCCGAACTCAGCGATTGTGATGAATAGAGAAATTAATTGCAGAAATGAAATTTTTGCAAACAAGGTTATTTTATAACAAAATTTATTAAAATATCAATTTCAACTTTCCAGCATGTGCTAGGAATATTTTATTTCATAAAAAGAAACCTTTTAGTATTTACTAAGCAATTTTATTAATACTTTGAAGTAATTTTGCAACAGACTTACAAATAAAATAGTAATAATAATTAGTAATATTGTAACACACTTACAAAATCTTAAACTGCTTCTATAAATGGGCAAACATATACAAGCCTCAATTTTCGTAAATTAGGGTAACTTCACAGAATCATTACAATTTACAACCTTACTTTGGTACTGTAACAATAATTTGCGAGGAAAAACCAGAAAATTAGGACTTTCCCAACTTTTATCACGATCAGGATGAATAAGTTTTTCCTTTTTCATCGGTCTTCAACCCGAACCTTGCGACGGATACCCCAATCGTTGTGCGTGCTGAAGTGCTCCTCAATTACCCGTCGATACCACCACTTGCCTAGCTTTTAGGGTTGATAACTGATCCATAAAATAGAGGCATCTTGGTGGCGTCGTGCCTGATCATCATCAAAAAGGGTCCATCGACGCGGAAGTCAACTTCGACATCATGCCTCGAGATGAAAGATACAGTGGCTGCTGCCCCCTCAGTCCCAGCCTCATTGATCGATAGGTCGGCTTTATGTAAAATGTCGTCAACGAAAAGATTTTCGATTTTGTCCCAATTTCGACGAAAACTGCGACGATGACGACTCCTGCTCACTCTGTAATTTTCTCTTTTGGAATCGGGGTTGTCTTCGTAGTCATCAATATCACCGAATCGTGAAAATATCAAGTGGTCTGTGAATCTGTCTTCCTCCTGGAGACGGGAGATTTCAATAACTTCCTTTTGCTCACTCGATCCATCAGTGATCAAGGAAAGATCACTTTCTTTGCTACTAAAAAGTGAGTGCACTCCCATTTGATTAAGAATATTTTTCAGATTTAAGGAACTTTCCAAGTGCATCTTTGGCATAACAACAATCGACAAAGTATTTTCCATCTTCGAAATAATCTCGTCGATCTTGTCCGCGGTTAATAGCTGCTGGATTCTTCCTAAATTCTGTCTGTTTGAGTCATAAGGTACAATTACATACATTGTGCTCTGGTTTCCTTTATAAGGAAATCCCATGATCCGGCAGCCGTATTCCTCGGCGTCGTAATATGGGAATTCCCCGCCGGTGACCATCATGTCGACGAGGATCGCCGACTCCTTTTTACCATTGGGATAAAAGTACCTCTTCGATGTTGCGTCTGCGATGAATGCATTTTCCCAAAGACCCTTGAAATATAGCGTGCTAGCCAGGATCATGTTTGTCCTAGTCGGCACTCCACCTGAGATGATTTCATGAATTTTACCATTCGTCTTTTTCTGGGCCCAGTCGTTGATAGTCCTTCGCGCTTCTTCGCTATTTCCATGAAAATCGATTGACTTAATTTCACCTTTATAAATCGATTCAACCGAATTTTTATAGGTGGACTTAAGAGAGAATCCTTTTTGAAGGAATATTCCATTGGCCAACTCAATTTTATGCTGTTGCCCAAAATTTTTGATTAGTTCATCTCCTTGAAATTCATGTTTTATCTTCCACTTATCCACTGGTCGAATTCGGTCTGGGTGTTGCGAGTTTCTCAGAAGATCTTCTATGAGTAACCCAAATTGATCGTGAATTTCCATGGGATTGCGAAACATCGAATTGTCGTTGAATCCGAAAAGTCGTAATAACTCGTCATTAGTACGACCGTCCGAACCAAGCAACAGAAGAGCTAAGGCAGCGGCTATGCTTAAAGGAGAAAATATAACAAAGTCCTCTTGATCCGTGATAGTCCTTGAGCCGATGCCTTGAGCCATTTGTAGAATATTTTTCGATAGAGCGTTTGAAAGTTCCAAATTTAATTGGGGCTTGTAGGTGTCTTGCATAGATCTCTTCTGTTCTTCAGCGTAAAGTTTTTTCAAAGCAATTGGAGCGTCAAATACCAGTCCATGTTGTCTGTTAAATTTTCTATAAAAAAAAGAGAGATATTTGGAATAAGAACAAATTCAAAAATTTTAGGTCAACATTTTACAAGGTAAAGCCTTTGTATGCTTCAAATAATTCATTATTTTTTAATCAAATATAAATGAAAACTTACTTCAAAATATCGTCCATTGATTGCAGTGGTCGTCCTTGAGTTCCCATTGCAAGGAAAATCACGAAACAGAGCGTACTAAAAGTTTTCATTTTTTAAAAAAATTAATCTTTTTCCTTCACAGCCTTGGTGTTTCTTGTTCACTCACTGAAATCAGTTTGCGATGTGATGAAAAATTGAACGAGTTCGTCCTTTTATATATAAAATATAAGTGGGATTCCCTGGTCGGCCGGCAGGCGCCTAGGACACAGGAGGTTCTTCATATGGTCGTACTATGGCCTGGGAAGGTAGGGCGGAGGACATGAACCCTATATGCATTTTCAGGACTTTGAAAACATACCTCTCTCGTGTGGAATCCCATCTTTTATCATCCGGAAATAACCTCCGCTGAGAGCATGTTTTATTGATTAGACCTAATGACCTTTTATTGCTATTTAAACAGCCTTTGTTATTGTACTTTCTTCATTTTTTTAAGCGTCTTGTCCGATATATTTATTTCCCTTTCATATGGGGACGACAGGGAATTTATGCGGAATTTCCAAGGAGATTTTGAGTGTCTCGCCAGCCCTTATCCATTCTTCCCAGATAATTTTCCCACTTGAGATCTTTTGTTTTCTCAAGTGGTCTCGGAGCCCAAAGTCAATTTAACATATTGTCACGTTAGACAACAAGTAACATGTGCTATTCGAACGTCTTTTGTTTAGTTAATCATTTTAAATCCGTTGAGATGGGACATAAGACTAAGACTCATCCGGGGATTTACGTCATATGCACGGCGCCTAGTTGAATTTTGTATCAACGAAAATTGTACCTTCGGTTGCTTTACTTTTCACAAAATCCCTGGAGATTACCAAAGTATTAGAAATATTCCTTTTGAAGGTCGTGAATATTTATAAATATACGAATCTGCATCTTATTCAACGAATTTTTTGCTTTTGAAACCTAATTTGATATAGGTACTCTTTTTCATAAATTTTCTTTAATAGCTGGATTATGCAATTCAGCGAATAAAAACGGCAAAATGAGCATTTTTGCTTTATTTATTCCAAATTATTTTGTTTAAGCTGTAACAAATCATCAACTTGGTGAAAAACGTAATAAGCCCCAGTCAGGATTAAGGTGGCAAATATGGTATCTTTAAGGTGTACTTACTCATGCAAGGGAATTGCTAAAAAATAACAATTTTTCCTGAATAAGACATGAATTTCAAAGAAATTTGTAATCCTAGATTTGCCGCTTGATTAAATTTTGCTAAGTCTTATCCTCTTTTCAAAAATACATTTTTTCCTAATTAAAATTTAAAAAAACAGATGAATAAAAATATCTTCTACGAAAAATGTTAAGACTTTATCTCCAACATATTCTCAAATTTAACTTAAAATAATTACATAAAAACTTTGTCAAAGCAGTTACACTTTTGCTTTGTTTCTTTCTACGAAATTTATCTCAGCAGGAAAATAAAAAATTCATCTTAAATAAGCGAAAACTTTCAGGAACACAAATTAATTGTGTATTCCATGATTGAGTCTTTTTGCTGAACGCCCCCTAAATGGAATAGGATTTCGGAGCGGTGGAGTAATTGGGCGCTCGAACTCCCGGGTCCAGGAAGGAGCAATGCTAATGTACGAGCTGCAAAAACAAAGGAGCGCACCAGGACCTAGATGGCTGAGTGTTTTTTAAAGCTCGCTGTATCGGTCGTATTTGCGTTAACAACGCTTGCGTGATATTACAATTCCATTCGACTGGGTTCCGCAGACAAAGTTTCAGCGGTGCCCTGAATAACCATGGAGCCCCAGTTAAAATAATCCCAAACAATTGAATTCTCGTTTACTCAGGATAATTTCGACCGTAATCTACCCCAACAGATGATGAAGAAGAAGAAAGGTGGTCGGTTTACGCTGGATCCAGACTTTATGGCTGTTCTAAACTTTCTGAATGTAGTGTGGCCAGGGAAAATTGCTCAGTGGGACATAAAACACCAGGAAGAGATATAAAACCCTTCGAGGCTTAGATACTCGCCCGGTTCTACCAACTTACTGCTTTTCGTGGGTTGGAGAGTTAATCGTTTTGTGTCTTTCTATCCGGAGGGCTCTAGAAGAGTTGTGACTATTAAAAATATTCCAATTGCAGATCCAACAGAAGCGGACTTTGTTGCTGACAAAGGGTTCGTTCCGAATTTATTCCCTTTTAAAGCACATTTTGGATCCTGCAAGCGCGGTAGCGTTAACACCCCTCACTGTACGATTATTACGATTATTACAACATAAAAACCATTTTACAACTTGTGGGAGAACTTTGTCAATGGTCGTTAAAAATTTTAATTTGAATTAGTCGAATTGTTTTACTAAAATGAAGTTTTGTTCTAGTTGAGCAGTAAGCAGTTTGGTAAAAATGAATCGCATTTGCTTACATTTTAAAATTAAAAAAAAAAAATAATAAAATTCATTTATTTTTAAAATCAGTGTTTGTAAGCTTATCCGTTAAAGATATAAATAATAAATACAATAAATTTTTACTTAAATACCCCAATCTGCTCTAAACTCACAATTTTTGTTTTCGATATAATGGAATCTATTTAGGTAAGATTTAAAGTGGACAAAATGCCAAGAAACATGGAGGTCCAACTGAAATTGCTACTCCATAAATCATTGAAATAAAACACCTTGTGAAAGGTTCATTGTATAAAAGCCCCATATTCTAGCATTAAAATATAGAGCCATTTCTTCCGACCCTTCTTAAAGATGCATCATAAAACTGTCAGAATGCTACTATCATTTAGATGAACCAGAGCCCCTCCTTAAATTTTCCGCAGCTTTAATTCATAATTCACCGGGTGAGTAAGTAGTTTTCCTTGAGAACACTTAGCCGTTTTTAACCACATCTGCACCGCAGTTTCCATCAAAAATAATACGTGGTCCATCCGAACTAGCCCGGACTCCGGCGAAATTTATGTAAACACTTTAGTGACTCCAATTTGGTGTAAATTCAATTCCGAAAGCATCTTTCAATATTGTATAACCGAAGGATTCCCCCTCAGGAAGGAGGCTGTGTCTGGGTCCTTGGCCCCCGCCTGCGAGGACCTCCATGAAATATTTACGCCACATCGTCAGATATTCAACTTTTGCCCTGCGCCAACTTAAGCTGCAAATAGGGCCCCGTGCCGTAATATTGGAGAAGTTATCTGATTTGCATAATTTGATGGAACGGATATTCCTACTGTTCACATATTACCGAAGTTATGTCAATGCCTCCAAATGATGCGCTAACAGTGGAATCCTGCTGCTCCTGATAAAAAGGAAGAGTTTACATCCGGGGTAGGCACGTTTTTCTATTTTGCGGGCGTATTTTACAATTTTTATCGAGGTACCGGGAGCACCCCCAACTAAGGCGAACACGGTGGGAAAGGACCCTCGGCTTCAAGCCGTGCCACCTATCGGGCGCTTGTTGTACGTTTTTATGAGAAAAAATTTAATATTTGACGAAGGTCCTTGCCTCGCAGAAATTACTGCCGAGATGCGAATGCTTCGGCTGGCGCACGGCTAAAAATTCCTGGTATCACGCAAATGAATCCTTAATTACAGTCCGCAGCTGCAGCAGTGTTGCAGAACATATTTTGTGTCTAAATTAGGCTCCTATAGGCGCAGATTTAGGGGAATTACAATTCAGGACTCCGCACAGTCATATTAGATTTATGGGCGCTAACTCAAAGCGAAGCGGCCCTAGGACTCCTCCTTGCGATACCCCGGCCGTCGAGACGTCTTCGCCACGAAATGCTCCTATCAATGCCCATTCATAAAGGAAAAGGGCCGAGGCGTTATTAAATTGTTGTGTTTATTATTTGCTGCGGAGCTGCTAATGCGCCTCTCCCCAATCGCTTCCTCCATCCGCTCCCGTGGAATTCACAGCTGGAATTCCAGGACGCGGCTAAATATGAGCGGGTGAGTTCATGAAATGAGCCATAAATCTTGAACTGGCAATCATAAAGTTTAGGACGATGTTTCGGTGCATGTTTACATCGAGTTTCGGCACGAATTCCGCGAGCAAAATCCTCCCTGTCTTCCCTGCCCTGCTCCAGGACCCCGCAAACCATATTTATGGGAAGCTGCTCCTGCCAGAGGACCAGCCATGCAAATCAATAAATTGTTTTTGACGGTTCGAAACACTTGTTGGCTTAGAAATCGGGCTCCATACGTGGGGCCCTCATGTTCCCTAGTCAGAGTCCCGATTTTCATGTAGGGCGGCTGCACTCTGATCTACGGGAACGGGCCTCGCAAAATATATTTTTAATAAAAGCGAGTGAATTAAGTGTTTCGGAGAGAAACTTTTTCAAGTGCTTTTCTAAAATAGTTTTAGATAAATCAAATTTGCGCACTTTGCAATATTTTTTTGGTAGCTGTTCTATTGAATTCATAAAAAGTTTGCAAATCAAAATCTATTTTTCGGTATACTAGTGTAAAACTTCATATAGGTAAATTTGTGATGCATATTTATCAAAATATTCAAAACAAATTTAGGTCAGAGGGAGGGTTAAATGATTTAAAAATATTCCTTTTTATAAAGAATTGAATTTAGCGACTTATGAAAGAGTCTGTTTGTGTTGATAACTTGGTTTTCAGGATTTAGTTTTCCAATTTGAAGGTTTTTTTATTCATTGGAAATTTAATATAAATATTGGAAATATTCGGTAACTAAAAAATAATTTAAATTATAATCACATATTAATAGGTACGTATTTATTTAATGAAATAAAAAAAATATTCACATCTAAGATATGTAATTAGTGCCAGAAATTTTTAGAAATTTTAATAATAAAACTGGCAAATTCCGAGCAGTTCTTGGCACGGAAAATTAAACACTTGGGGTTTTCAAGTGGTAGAAAATGTGATGTTACTTACCCTAGATAATAAAGTCCATATTACAAACAATGGATAATTTATGGGGTGTTTCATGAGAACTACTCAACCAGCATATTTTCCTTTCTTGGCCTTAATCAACCAACCGTTTTAGTTCTCATGCATGCTCCAGCGAGGGATATTTTAAATTTATTAACTCCCTCGACGATGCACCCTGAAGATAGACTGGGTAATGAAATAAGATTTGAATTTTATAACTTACTTACCTTGATAGTGGTACTTAAGCATTATCCCGGAGCCGGCGGCTGCCCCGACTCCCCCGCAAAATCCTTGTTACGATGAAAAGGGCTGCTGTAAGCCACTTTGGCACATTGTGAATTTCTTTTCAACCGCTTAAGTCGTCGGTGCGCTCGCTCGCATATGTTAATAAAAATTCAGAAACTTCCCTTTTCTCGTTAACTAAAGCGCCTGCCACAGGGTGGTGGTGGCTGCTCGACATGCATTGAAAGCTTTTAACTTTGGGTCGTTTATTTGCTCTCCAGTCACAAAATGCAATTATCCAGCTCTACCTTTTAAAGCCTTGGCTAATATCCAACTCGGCGGAGTCCCTTCGTCCCCTTTATTCCTTTCTCTCCCGACGTATTTTTTTCAAATTTTCCGGTGGAAAATACTGCGTCGTGCTTCCGAGAATAAAAGTTTATGGCCCTGATATCCGTTCCTGTACCCATGTCAATATTCCTGTTCCTGGGGTGGAAAATAGTTTTATTATAGATTGGCAGTCACCTACATAATAATGGGGCGGGGGTGGGTCTATCGATCGGTGATAAAGTGCCGGCGTGTGCATTTTTAGTCACCATCAGGTGTTTTCTCTTACGTGAGCACCGATTCAAAAAAATTTTCGGTGATAAAGGTAAACATAAAATCTTTTTGCTGTTAAAAAGGGATTCTACGCGAAGGTTAAACAGAATATTGATGGCCTTTGGATGTTTACGGGGGAGTAGATGGCAACAATTTTACGATAGGCGATAGAATGTGTTTTGAAAGTGTTCGCAAAAAACTTGAATTGACTTTAAGTGCCTATCAAATCAAAATAAGTTGTTGCTACAAAAAAATGGGCAAATATTATCAACTTAGTTTTCCCTAACAATGTATTGTGGTTTCATCCTTAGAAGTTACTAACTAAATTAGCATTACACTTAAAAATACGTACATGGTCTGCTCAATACAAAAGATAATAAAATTGGCACTGTTTGTCGATAACTAGTATTATATATACTACACATTTTTAAATTTAAGATATCCTCTACATAACTTTCTCATAATCAGTATTATTTATTACTTATTTATACAACCATACCAATGTTGTATAAGTTTTGGAAATTAAACATTTATATAACTATCAGGACTTCATTAATTGACAATTAAACGGGTTTATAAACCGAAGAACTTTTATTAACTTTAAGTTTCAATAAATTTTGTTGATTCATTAAGATTTACTATTAACCAGATTATAAAATCTGATTTGTAGCCGTTATATCGAATTAATCAAGTTTGATTCATTCGTCCCTAATTGTACATTTTTGAACAGAGTTTTTGGTAATAATAATTGCAATTTTCCAAAACCAGAATATGCGAAATATTCGGGCAGTACCCACAGAATGGATAAAAAAATGAAATTAATATTAAAAGTCTACCCCGATATATGCAATTTCGTGATTGCTCCGCCCAACGGCGATCAATATTCGCTTGATTGATTTTGTACATAAAATTGCCATTACTGTCCTTTATGAACTGACTATGTAATTAACTCTTTACGCGTTACGAAGTAGAAAATCACCCTCCCGCCCATATTGCGGGATTGTTTTTGTGGGTTATCAGAAAAAAAAATTTAAAATTTTTATATAACATTTAACAAGTTCGTTTCAATTCTTTAAACTGAGTTTACACCAAATTTAACGTGACCTATAATACCTTTATAAGCCTGCAGCTTTCTGTAAAAGCGGGCAGTGGATAAATGAAATTTACGGCTCGTAATTGACGTCGGATATTTATCAATAAATTCTTTTAACAATGTTGAAAATATAAAACCGAAAAAACATTTTCTCCTCCCAACATAACCGCCTAACTCATAAATCAAGCGGAGCAGCATAAAATTTCCGCATAACCTCATGTAATTATGCCCCGTGGAAAGGACATCCCAAAAATTCTAGTGTACTTAACCTTTTTAATAATTTATTTCGTTACAAGCTTTAACAAATAGGAAATTGGCGTAATTTATTTTCATCCGGAGATTCTGCTGGCGGCGTTTTGTTATCGTAAGTAATAAAGATGTATAAAATAAAAATATATATGTATAAAAATAAAACAAAATTGCAATGATCATCCTCTCGAGCTGAATTATACCATCAAGAACAGATTAAAGGCGGGATTTGGAATAACGTGGGTATTTCGAAAACAATTTTTCGCTAAAATGAAATCAGATTATTCCGCCGAAAAACTGATTTTGATTAAGGATTACAGCTGATAATAGAGCTGCAGCACCTGGCGCATGTAATAATCCAATTTCCCGGACAAAGCGTAATAAAACCCTCCTCTTTCGGGGTTTTGGCTTTATTAAAAATATTTCAAATTATTTTAAAATCCATCTCCTCAGGTACATGAACATGATTTAATTTTTGCGAGTTTGGTGATTTTAATGAATTTTGGTACCATTATTCTCGTGGCTAATGTTTAATTTATTTTTCGACTATATCAAAAGTTATTATTCTATTGTGACCTGCGAGGAGGGATGGTGATTTTTAATTTTCAAACTATGCTCCCCAGTAATTGTGAAGGCGGCTCCTTCTTGCTGGATACCAATTTTCCTATCAGCCGAGAATCACCGGCAAAATCTGATATAATCAAATAATTAAGCGGAGCACAAAATCTCAAAACTTTCTAATTTCGCCGTTCAAGTCTGTTCCATTGGGCCGTGTTCCAAACGATCGCCAAATTTGTACTACGTCGCGGGAAATTCCCGCCTTAAGTAATTGGCAGTAATGCGCGCCCGAAGGGTTCGAAGGGATGGGACCCTAGATAGAATCCAATTACGCAGTAATTTATTGGAAAATGTCTTTCCATTCTCGATAGGAAGTTTTAATTGAGGCCGTCTTCCCTCCCGTAATGGCTCCACGCCCGATAACATTCCATTTTGAATTTGTTTCTATGATTTTCTGCGAATATTTTTGCAAGGGACTCGGTCAGACCGATTGAAGAAAGTTTCCTCGCCTTATATCAGAGGGTGATTATACCCCAGAAGAGTTCCAGGAGGAGCTGTTGCCGTTCCATTATCTTCTGCACTCCGCCCACATAACTGCACCCAGTCCAGAAATTTTGATGTGCAGCCTGCAGAAGATCCAGGAAAGTTTTTCTTGACGGCTCCTCCAGGAACTCTACACTTAGCGAATATCCTGTTAACAGCGTTTGCCCGATATTCGAATAGAACTTATCTTAAAGTGCGGTCATTTCTTAGATTTCTTGGATAGTCATGTCGTTGTGTGGGTGTTGCTTACCGACTTACTTATGATGCCACATGGCACATTTCTGGCAGAGGCAACAAATGTAAAGATTTTCTCGAAAAGTTTTCTTGAATTATGGGAGAATGCTCTCAGCCAATTCGATGCTGGTGAAAAGGAATACTAGCGTATCTATGTGTGTTTTTATTTTTATGTACATATTTATGTACGTTCCGATAGTCAAGTTGTTATCTGGCGTGCGTAGACATCCAACACGAGGGGGGAACAGGACGAAATGCTTCCTCCTTCGTCCGCTTATTGAATTTTGTCCTGGAATTTTTGAATAAGTACCCAACATCCCTCGAATTTGAATGTGGTTGCAACAGAAAAGTAATGCCGAAGTCAGCCAGGTCAAACTTTTCAATTTCAATTCCCATGGAGAGTTATTCAATTCTATTTTTAAAATATCACTGAAGTATTTTAATATAGCAATATGTCGCAAATATTCAAATGAGGATGAAGAGGGAAATAGGAAAAGTTAATATGAAAATACGTAGGTACTTCGGCTATCGTACGTTTTGTCCCAAACTATTTAAAGATTTGAAACTTAATATAAAACCAATTTTGAACAGTGATTTGAAAAAAGCATTTGCTTAAGAAAAATCCAACCTTTAGAAAAAATTTAGATACTTCCTCAGACTTCCAGAACTCTAAAATAAAATTTTATTAACAGAGGTAAAGAAGTCAAACCCCAGGACAATTCATGTTTTATCAGTGAGTGCCCGTTCGTTTCAGTGACCAATTAATATTTTTAATTTTCTTAATAAAACGAACTGGAATTAAAAGGCAACAACAGAATAAATAATAGACCCTGAATGCGACCCAAACGTCCCCTTTAAGGCTATCAAAAAGGCGGGGGAGTTGAAATTTCGTCACCTGAGAAAAATAGCGAAGTTCGCGCAGCAGGTTTAAGTACTTTCGCAACCTCTACCCTTTAAGGTTTTTTTTTTAAAAGCGTGCTCATAAATTCTTTCTTTTTGTTATTTATCACTTGACTCGTAAAATATTTTATTCATAGCACGTAAAGTACTTGGAAGGCAGCATCTTTTACGTGTGTAAAATTGTCACGGGTCCCCCCAGAAGACGGCGGGGGTGAGGAGGCCAAGCAGTGTGCCTGCACCTCTTGATGGGAATTTATAAAATACCCAAACGCTAGCCTGCAATTTAGCGAAATTCTAAGAATAAAGTGGCGACATAAGCATTTACAATAAAAATTTATTTTCGTTTTTACCCCCGACACCCGCCGGATACGGGGGAATAAAAGGGCGCAATGGGTTCGACCCCCTTCAAGCCGTCGGGACGGGTTATATCTTACTTTCGCATAAAAGTACAATCAAAGGAAATGAAACGCTCCGAGTGCTGAAAACTAAATGTCCTTGCCGCTGCGAGCTGAGTCCTGCACTGCACAACTTTGCACGCAAAAATTTTCATCGCGGCGACAAAGTGCCTGTGCGAGGATTTATGGGTGGAATGTGAAAATTATTGACATTACTCAGTGGGAATCGAAGCAATTTTTGAGGGCTGTTTTTATTTTGCGAACAAAGTAATATCGATTCTATCCGAAGTATAAGCTGAAAAAATGGCAAGGAATTGCTGGTCCCCACAATTTTTGGGAGTTTCGAATGGCTATTAGTATCAGAAATGGTCCATATATCATAAAAAAGTGAATCTTGGGATTTTTGAACATAATCCAATTATTGCTGCTCCTTTTTTAAAGGTCTTCGCAATTTATATTCACACAGATAAATTATTGCCAAAGAAAATGGAAAAGTGATGTAACAGGGCAAAATTTTGTACCTTGCCTTTTAACCCTATAAAGTACAAACAAGAAGAGATAAAAGCGATTATACTTTCATCAAAGACTTTGCATATTTTATGTACATTTAAAATTACTTCTGTATAATATGATACGAAATTGGCTAGTGGACAAATTATTAAAATATATTCGTCAAATTTTAATAGTATTTTTAACGAACAGACTTATCTACGTAAAATATATTTATATACCTGGTTTGCACAGTATTTAAGCTAGTTGCTAGGTTATCACGATTTACTCATAAAAGTAGAACCGCATGAAAAGGGCACAACTAATTTACCATAAAGAATCAGAATCATGTTAGAAAAACCTGCTAATTGTTGTACCGTCCCTAATTAGGATAACACCTAAAAACTCAATAATTAAATGGCTCACTGAGTTGAAACACTTGCTCAACGTATTACAGGGCAATAACAATCACATTTATCTAATCTGTATCTGCAGTATTCTAAATGTTCTCCCATTGCTCCATTTCCATGGTGCCCGAGGATACACGTCCTTTATTATTGCTCGGATTGAGGTAATCTTCCTGTTTGGGGGGAATCCCCCTCCCAGTGGCTGGCGGTGTGATCTGAATGTGGATTATTGATTTGATCTCCTTTGCGTTTTGCCTGTTTCGTGAATTGACATCTCATATCTGTTCTATCGGGGAGGACTTTTCAGGCGTAAACATGTTGTCTGGAGCTAAAACCTCTGCATGTTGTACAATTGCCAGCAGCGTAGGGTGGTTCATAAAATAACTCCTTTCGGAAACGTAACATTTCGTCGATTTGCCCTTATTTTTAAGATGGCAACTGTTGAATTTTCCGGTTTATTTTATATTTTTGCGATGATTCCAAATAATGGCTTATGGTTTTCTTAGATGAGAAATTTTATATTTCTGAAACCGAACAGAAAAAATACATATGTACTCATAATCTGCTGCTATGATAAGAAGACTGCGTATGTGGGGTATAAGAAAACTGATCTATTCTAAGTTCTGACCAGTTTGTTATATTCAACTGAATAGTTTTGACCATTTTCGATCAATCTCCTTCATTTTAAAATCTCTAAAATAGCTTATACTTCTCGACACATATGCTAAAATGAAATAAATCAAATTCGACTTGAACTAAATTGGCACTCGAATATTCACACGAAGTTTCGCAGTCACTTATCGTTAAAGAAAAATGTTTGAATTGCTGATAAACTCAGAACTTGAAAATACTCCGCACAATCCGTAAATCGTAATCCATCAAACTTCGACTATACATAGAAGATTATTTACGGATCCAGAGAGTGGCAGAGTGACTATAATGTGGATAAAGTCGGGAATAGTGCAGAACTCCTGCCTCACTTGCGTCAGTATCCCATTAAATTCCGCCTACACCTCAGAGGGTGTGCCTAAGTAGTCGATAACTCGCATGCATAAATACTCACCTATTCCACCGCCGCTATTCCGAAGTTGCAGGATGCCCAGCATCACACGGGATTAGGGCTCCTCGCTAGTTCCCCTCACATTCTTCCGGTTACAACTTCTGGGAAGTGGATTTCTGCGAGATGTTATCGCAAAATATTTTATATTTTGCACAGAGCCCGCGCTTACGAACCACCCTCAATATACAGGGTGGGTGTGCTAAATCCTACGGAACCTTCGCTGCGCACCGTTTATGCTTTCAGCGAACGCATAGCTTGTTGTTACCATACTTCTATTGAGTTTCCGGGGTTTTCAAAATTTAACTAGGCGAATTATTCCGTTTCCTTGCTTTTTGGTTTTTCATTTTTTTATTTTGTAAAAGTTGTCGAAGTTTATTCTTATAAAATGTTTGTTGTTAAAATATATTTGATTTCGCTTAGATTTCGTTACCCTTTTTCAGGAGTTGAAAAAGTTGTTGGCTATTTTGTAAGATTTGTGATTATTTAATTTTTTAAAGGTATTTTTAGTAACACCGGTAGAGAATGTATAAAAATTGTTCATTATAGTATTTAAACAATTTAAACTTACTACAATATGAATCAATAATCATGCATCAGAACCAGTAGGATAACTTAAGACTCTTTTCTCTAGATTCAAGACTTGTATAAAATTTAAACTAAGCTGGGTGCGCATTTCTATTAATACAAACCGCAGCTTTTATTACATATTAATGCATGGAAAATAAGAAAACCTCTCACGTGAATTACAAACGATTTCCCGATTAACCTTTTGCATATTATGAAGTTTTCCACTCAACGCGGAAAGTAAGCAAATTAGAGTCAGCCAGCCGCGCTAGAATTAAACGATATCGTTTTCGAAAGCTCTTAATTCCCTCCCACCGATCGAAGTCAATTCTCAGAGTAGTCAATAAGTGGTTAGTATTTAATTCAGACCCTGACTAACTCCAGTCTTTCGTACCTTTCCGAGCTGTTTGGAGCTAGCTCTGGCGTATCCCAAAATAAGACCTTATTTTGCATACTTGTGCAGTTTAGTGTCAATGGTGTTCAGCCTTGAATCGCGTACGAATTCAGTTTCGTTCAATTCAAAGTGAGACTGTAAATTATTCAAAATGTTGAAAAAATTATTCAAAATCGTTTTTCAGCACCTGGAAAAATTTGTACAGCGCCAAGGGATCCCCCAGGGCTAGAGGTTCTGGTAACCAGCTTGAGCTGTTGGTGCTTGGATTTATTCAGCACGTACCTTGAAGGGCCCGCCGGCAGGGAGGTAATATTTTCGGCAATGGTAATTCAACGTGAGAGCATCCGCAACTTTGGGAGGTGCTCCGAGCCCACCCAAGGACACAAGGGCTCCCCCTCCTTCCCGGGGAAGGAGTATCAGTCCAACTCCTTCGGGAAACCGCCGGGCTCCGACGGCCGGATCCAGCAGCAGGACAAGTACAAGTTCAACGAGATGGTGGCCAAGAATCGCCAGGCTTTCAACAATTTGCATCTTGGCTGAAAATCTTGAGTAATTGTGCCGCAGCGAGTCAATTAAAGTTTGCTAGCCCTCTGACCAGTTTGTTTGCTCTTGGGGCCCCGACCACCTATCCTCGAAGGGGTTTCGGAACAGTTAAAGATAGTGATTAGTGGAATTATCCCGCTTATAAGCCGCTCTAATTATAAATGCAAAATAGGTTAAATCCCATGACGAATTACTTCTGAAAATTTGCGTAACTAATTTCTTGGCATTCAAATGAAACATCCGAGTCGAGGAAGAATATATTTTATTTTTGTTGGATCACCCGGGGGGTGTACAAGCATAAGTAAACCGCAGGAGATTTAAAGGCCTCCTTCAGAAAATTATCCGCATTACCCGAAAAAGATGGAAAGTTTCTGTGGGTCGGTATTCCTTCAGATTTTAACCCATAAGAAAAACAAAAACTTCTTCGCATATATGAACTCGTCTGACTCCCTTGAGTTCAGTGCGTCCCCAACAAGAAGGAGGGGTCGTGCCCTCAAATCCTGGGAAAATGTCTGGGACCTTTCCTTGGACCTGGGAATGGTTAAGAAAGATAACACAGGCAAATTCGGGCTTACTCTTGGTTCATTTAAAAGGTAAACACGCACCGTGCCGAGCATATGAAAATGTGTGCGTTAGAAATATATTTCCAGAGGCTCTGACGGTGAAGGATGTGGTTATCCCGCAGAGGATTTGTTCACTCTGGTCTCGTTTATTTTTTGAGTCTTTTCTGGTTGAAAATGTCCTACAATTGAGTTAAATCAAATATTAATTTCCAAGGTTACCGAAGGGAAATTTTCCCTTTGAAATTTTTAATATTTAATTTTATTTGTTTTCTGAAGACTGCTGCCAATCAATTGTATTGAAATCGAAATGAGAATAAGCAAATTTTGAGTCTTCAAAACAATTTGAAACACATTCAGTCAATTTCTGCATTCGACTGCTCAATTCAGCTTGAACAAACTAGAAGCTGAATTAAGCAGCATCAAATTTCAACACGACTCTTTACTTTACTGTTTCAAGAATATAGGCCGAAAAAAGGTCAGAAAACTGGGTCTCATGAAGTCTTTCTGAACCCTGACCGAAAACGAACTCTATCTGTTCTTGAACAATCCTATTTAAATTTTTTTTAAATGATGTTTATTTTCCGCGGAAGTGTTTACTCTTTCATTTGAAAAGTAAAAACACCTTTTCTTAATTTCTATTACAAATATAGCACGACAATGCGCCTTTCAGGAGTTAATTCGTCTAGTCTGGAAAATTTTCAATGACGGTTGATAGATGAAGCGAATGTCGGCACAGATGCAAAGAATAAAAGCTCGTTAACTGCCTCCAAGACAACAAAGTAAAAGTTAAAATAGAGCAAAACGCACTTGTTCCAACAAAGAACTGCGCAAAAATTAAATAATGAGTGGTCTCCAATTCTAGAGTGCACTGAAAGTCTTAATCTGAACGTATAGGATATAAAGCAATATTAAATATTTTTAAGACCTTCCCGCATTTTTCACTTATGCGTTTAGAATGTCTTAAGCTTAAAAGAAGTATTAAATCCGGTCACCTTTTTCGCAGTTGGCTAATATGATGATTTGGTTTCATTTATAGAATTTCGTGATATTTGCAAATCTACGTCCTTAACTTACAAAATCTACAACGAAAGTAGCTCCTAAAAAGGAAAAGTTTCGCACGCAATGAATGAGAAATAATTCCTAGAACGGAAATTCTTCCCTGACTTTATCAGGGCTCCGGAGGAAACAAGAAACAAGCCAGAATAAATCTGTTCCGCAACTATGGCAGCTGCTTCTATTGAATGAGTTTTGCACGGTAGAACGTAGAACCGTGAAAACCGGAAGAGGAAGAAAATGCGAGATGTCCTTGTCCGGGCTCCGCAGTGGAACTGGAACTTGTTGGACTCGTTCCCACATCTCTTAACGTAGATTGATAGCTAAACCATTTGGTTATCCGATTGTCCTCGCCCAACACTTGATTGTTGTGTAAATTGTTGATGCTGGTCTTATGGGAGGAAATTGGTTGGTTACACAAATCCAGGGCAATTCATTTGTTCCTGGGGGTATTTGCAGAGACATCTGGAAAAACATGAAGTAGCCTCCACCATCTCGTTTCGAAAAAGGAGCACTTATAGATACGTGGAACAAAAGCACTTAAGAAGATTATTCATTTCAACCGGATTACCGGCGGTGCTCCTTTTTATTCGGGTGCGGATTACTTTCATGATGATAGCTGGATTCCTGGATACCGCGCGGACCTCTATTGATTTCCCTCTTCGGAGCACTCTGGTTAGCAAATAGCAAATAGCAAAGTGCATAAACAGTGAAGCACAACAGAGAATTCATCAAAGTTGTGCAGAATTTTTTTAAAATTCGACTGAAGGAAAAGAAAGCAAATTGAGTTGTTGCCAGTAAAATAAACATACCCAAAATTTAGTAAAATTCATCCGGAAGCTGATAACAACATATACAGCGGGAGGAATTCCGCCCCGCTGCGAGTGTGTTGCCGAAATAGTCTGCCGTGGCTTTGAAATGCGCATAGATCAAGTGCATATCTTCCTCAACTGCGGTGGCTTCATACTTCCACGCCAGTGCCATTGCTATCGGGGAATTTATTCAGCTTTTAAATTTTTTATGCCTCAGCCCGGACATGCAAAACTTTCTGATGCAATATCGAGTTTTTGTTACACAACTTGCTCAACAGAAGAACTTATTTTTAACACGAAAAGAGACACGTAGTTTGATCCAACAATTGGGAATTATTTATTTTTACTTAAGTATATACTTTTTACTGTCAGTCGAAGTAATTTTTAAGCAAATCCACTGAATATAAATTGAGCAATGCTAAATAAGTAAGAGCAACGTCTTTCTGTTTGAAAATTCTATTTTTGCAAACAATCCCACAATTCAGCTTAAGGCAAATAGCGCTGAATTGAGTAGTCGACCTCAAAACTTTAAGTTCCATTTTCGCGCCCAAATCCATTTCAATGTCTAACGAAATAGCTGGGATGAACAACTTCTTTAGATTACTTTCACTCAGAATCGACTTACCGGACTTAAATTCACTACTATGTTTTCGAAATTTGAAATTCTGTTTCTTTACGTAAACCACTTCTAAATAAATGATTGAATAATAAATACAAGCTTTGTTAAAAAAAAACTCTACAAATTATTAAACTTAATAAATTAGAACAACCTTTTTTTCGATTTCATTTTCATTAAGATTTTTTTAAATAATAATCTTAAAAATAAACTAACACAATTATTTAATTGAAAAGAAAGAGGATAATAATAATTTGGATTTTTATTTCATTTTAGAAAAGTAAAAACCAGTCGTCGAATTATCGTTATTCTTTACACCGATTTGGATGATGTCTTGACTGAAAAATTCCAGCCCCATACGTTCAATTTTCTCAACAAAAGCTCTTCGAATTTGGATTGCAAGCATGAGAAAATGAATCTTTGGTAACATGAAAAGGCATAGGTTATTTCAGGTAAAACTGGAAAATAGCTTCGATTTGTTTTAAAATTAGGCTATTTATTGCAGTTGCTAAGAGTTTCAATAATACAACATAAAATATGACACAGACTCTCCTTCTAAAAAAAGAACATTTTGACGATAACAAATTAATACGCTAATAGATACATTTTAAACTTAGTTTGTAGCGTTTGCCAAAATCCACTCTAAGAAAGCGGTGACGCGTGCGTACGCAGTTGGAAAACCCCACTCACAACCCCAACCAGATCCGAAAGAGGAAATTCCAATTAGGGTCCGAACGCCATCGGTCTCGGTAACCGTCAAAGGACCCCCGGAGTCCCCATTGCAAGCTCCTTTTCCTTGGGCGCCACTTAAACAAATGTGGGAGTCCCTGATTATTCCGAAGTAACTACGACACTCGTTGTTTCCAATTATTGAAGATTCCACATATCGAAGAACAGGAGATAGTCTTCCAGAACCTGTAGAATAACGTTATGATAGCATATTTTTTAAAGCCGGTAATCGGCCCTCTCACTGTCCGAAAATCTGCCCCATCCAGACACATTTGCACGCCTGTTGGTAAAGGTTTCTTCCTCTTGACTCGAAGAAGGCAAACGAATAATTTGAATTTCGTCTACAGAAAGAAGTTTATAAGAAATTATTATAGCAGTAACTTCGTTTACTTGTTAATTCCATTCCCGAAGCAACGCGTAGTAGGGCGACGTCGTTGGCAAGTGTAAGTCTATTCCAACCCTCATGGACTTTTATGTCCGTTGTTGTGTAAGTCCTTTGAGTCACTTCATTTTGTTGGATGTTATGGGCTCCCAGTATTATTTCAACTGACTTTGCTCTGTAAAATCATAAAAATGATTTACCTTAAAAAACACTTAATTCTCTTTATTTTATTTCAACAATTTTTTTGTATATTCGCAGGGATAAAAAAAAATTTGAATGAAATGATTTTGATTCATAATTTCATTTCTTTAACAAGTTCGAAGTCAGATGAAAGTAATCACAAGTGTAAAAAATTAATTGCATCTTTGTTTTTTGGATATCAAAGATTTATTTACTCATAAGTAGATAAGATAAAAACATGAATAGCGATTCTTTCATTTTTCACTTTAAATGTCTTAAACGCTTGTATGAAAAAAAATATATAGAAACTAATTTATTAAATTTAACACTATAATTGTATTTTCCGCGATTCGTTTAACATTCTTACTGGTCAACGCAGTGGGCAGCAGTGAGGATATAAAATTCAGAAATGAGACATCCACTGCAAAAAGATCTTCCATCGATTCTAAGGGCGGCTTGGAAGGGAAATTCGTGAGGAACTGCTTCCTGACCTCCAACAACTCGTGGTTCCGCTAAAAACTTGCGAGCCAATAACGACGGATTTTTTATTATTTTAGACCAATCAAAAGGATCTGCCGCCCTTGCAACACTCAGAACGCACACTAAAGCAACAAAACTATTCATTATCAAAATATTTTTTAAAATGAAATCAGCAACTAAACCATACGGCGCTCAAAACGATTTCTTTTATACGATTTAGGAGACATGCAAATTATCTCTTCGTTTTATCAACCAAAATGACGAGCGATTTTTATTTTTATTTAAGTTAATTATCAGTTAATTTAAAAACTGTGCACACAGTTTTATTTGATAGTAATAAATTTTTTGAGATTTTTGTAATGTTTTGAAAACAAGAACAACATTTATTTTACAATTAAAATATTTTCCATCATTCGTTAATTTGAAGGGCCAGATTGTTTATCTCTGTTATCTGTGAACTATGTATTTTAAAAAATAACCGACAAATCATTTGTCAGTGCATACATACCTACATATGTATAGGTAAATTAAGTAAGGCTCACAAATTATATAACAGATTTTTACTTGAATCTAAAAGTATAGTCGACGTAAAAAATAATGGACATTTTAATATTTTTTAATGATAAAAACACGTAATTCGAGTTTTTAGTTAATACTTAAAAGAATTATTTTCGAAGTATACTTACTTCCGGTATGAAACGTATTTAAGCTTTATTTGGTTAAATGAGAATAGAATCGCAAAACAAGTTATCATTAGTTTCTGCTTTAAGTGAAAAAATGTCTTTCTTCTAAGTTAAACGATGTAAATGGATAATAAAGGCTAAGTAAAATCCTTCATGCACCCAAAACTGCGACCCACCCACTTAATGACAAAATCTTTAAGTGTGCTAATTAATGACGGCGCCTTCAACCGATCGTTTTAACGACTTGTGCCCAGTTTACAAACCAAAATAGAAGATAGTTCCGCGCTGAAGAAACGATTTGATTTCATTACCACTGATTACGTGTACTCGCATTTATTGTCTAATTGAAGCCTTCTCTGAAGTACGTAACTAAGTACATAGTATCCTTCGGAGGCGCGAAGAGCGTCTTTTCAGTCTTCTTGCCGATAAGATGAAGACGCGAGAAAACCCCAAAGAGTCAGAAACATTCCCGCCTTTGCCAACTTGCCAGTCGACGGGTATGCGAAACGCCAGACAGCGCACATCGTCTTTATTAATTATAAATCCACGGAAAGTCGCGGTCGTCGTGAGAGAATTTTCATGTTTATCTCTGCATACATAACTCACCCTGCCCACTATATAGACGGCGTTAACTTTTTTCATAAAGCCAGTCAACGCGCCAGCTCCGCGACCAGTTGTAACAATCTTGCTTTTGGTGTTCGCCTCTAAAAAAGTCGACGTTCATGCGAGCAATTCGCCATCGTCCAGGTAAAAATAGTAGTCGATTTCGAGCAGTGGCACAAAACCCCGAGTGCTTGTGCTTCAAGAAAGTGCAAGTGAAGTGCGTATTTTTCAACCGATTAATATAATAGTAATTGGAGTGTGGTTGGTGAAATTGATCTGATCACAGTCTGGTCAAGTGGCTTGTAGCTTTTGCGCAAGTCGCTAACTTTGAGACGTTCGCGATTCGACCTCCGGAGGAGGCTCAGACCTGCTTATCTAACAATTCCAGACCTCGGCCGGGCAAAAGGTAGGCTGGTTACTCCTTAATACGCGTAATAAAGTGAATCATCGCGACGGCCTTGTTGCTCTATTTATGCACCTCGTTAACTGCCGTGTGCATGTGGTGCAGGTCTTCGGAAGTGAAGCATCGCGTCTACTGCACGCGAGTCAACGCGACAAAAGTGGTCTTCAAGCGTCGAACATGTCGCCAAACTTTGGACCGAATTTTTGGCGACCTCAGTACGCTTGATAAGTGAAAAGAACTCGTAACCAGCAACCCTGACCTTACTTGTGCGGCGACAACGACTGAATGCTTAATTCTGCTGAAATTGAAGCGATAACAGAAAAATAAGACTTAAACCGCCTACCACAATGCGGGCGGTTTGAATTCCCGCCATTCGCGAAGTAAAACCATTGAAATCTACCTATGTTTATACCAGCGTCTTAATGGCAGTAGTTTAGGAAGGTGGTGTAAATTCAGTTCATACTGCGGTGAGATTCCCGCGACGACGATCTTCGTGGAAAACCGGGTTTTATTTTCAGGCACACCAAAACCGTAAATTTGCAATCCAGTCCCTGTTGGAACGTTAAACTTTCTACCGCTGCAGTCGCCGGGACTCGCTAATTTTGCTACTTTAACTTTTCTTCGTGGAGTCAAAGAAACGGCCGAACAAGGTTCTCTGAATGTTATCAATTCTGACTCCTCAAGTTATTCAAGACCATTCGCGCTTTGTGTAGAATGCAAAACAATCTGAATTTTTGCAATGTTGAAAAGTTAGAACAAAAGACAGGGTTGTAACTCCTTTTTTAAGAGTACGCTTTATAGAATGCAATTTTAACTACTTTACTGTGAAATGAGATTGTAATTAAAATTTAATAGTCTTCTAACAATAAAATTTCTTATGATAATTAGCTTCTTCCATAACAAATTTGAATTATGTGAGTTTTTTGGGGAAAATGTTAAGTTTAATTGCAAATTATTATAAATTTGATAAGGTTACAACATAATATAATTACTCTATTTTTTTTTATAATAATTTCCGCACCTAACGCAAAAATTGTATTTATTACCCAGAGAAATAAAAAAAAATAAACATAAATAGTTGTAAAACAGCTTTCCCAAATTTCCAATTATTTGAATCAAAAATTTTAAATTATTTGAATAGGAAATAATTCTCATGCCTTGAATTGAAGTCGGTTAAAAAGTAATAAAAGTAATATAAAAATTAACAATCCTTAGCTGTAATTTATGAATTTAAACAATAGATAATTATTTGGAAAAAAGTTAACATAATAATGGTTGCGGTCACCGTAACCGCTCACGTATTGGGTTAAGGTAAAATAATGATTTATAGCCAATTTTAAAATTTATGACCCATGGTTAAAGATTGATGCATGGGAGAGGTCCTCTTTTTGGATATTAATATTATTATTTTAATCAAGCGATCATTTATGATATATAATTTTTAAATTCAATTTTGCTTTAAATGTACACACGTAATGACATTATGTTAGAAACTCAGCAGAAAATTAACATAATTTTTTTTCGCAGAATGATATCACGTGAATTTCTGTTCTTCTAAAAATTATTATTAAAAAACGAAATTTGGGTAATTCCATTATTGCTGACAATTCTTAAGAAATTCGAAAAAAAACGTTCAAACAAATAGCACCTTCAGTAAAGAAGTGCTTCATCCCCAAATTGGTCGAAATTGACAAAAAACTGCATGACGAGTTAATAAGCGAATATGAATAATTTACCGCCTAATCCAAATTTATTACCTAAACTTAAACTGTATATTTTGTATAATAAACCTTAAATTATTCAGATTTCTTCACATCAATTATATTTAATGATATCTGCAAAATAAACATCACTATGTTTTTGTAGGAAAAGAATCTTGTTAAATAAAAAAGGGAGCAAAATTGTATTTCTGACGTTGAAAGCATTGAAGAATAGCCTTGTTTTGTTTACAAACACTCAAATTTCAAACTTCTCAGCTTTATCTGATCTAAAAATATTTCAAAAATCAATAAATACAATACTTATTATTATTATCTAAAGAAAACATAAACATTCTTCTGAGAAAGGACAATGGACAAGAAGGACATGTCCTCGATTTACACTTATCGATTCTTTCCGGCCAATTAAATAAATTGCCGGTGAAAAATTAGATTGAAATTATGTACACACATGCACCCCAAGACTTAATCGATTTATTTATTTATTTATTCAGAAGACTTTTAATTTTCATCCAATCATCATTAACTCTTTAATATAACATTTCGTAGCTTGGAATGCTTTTTTAATAATTTGTGCCGTGTTTAAATTATTACCTGTAATTGGAACTTAACTTCTACGCATCAAAAAACATTTTACGTACGTAAGTAACAAAAAACATTAAATTAAATATTCAAGAAATTTAGAGCACACTACACATGTTTTATTAACATAATTAACATAAAACGTCTATGTTATGCAAATTAAGTTTAGTTTCAGGATAAATTTGGAATTCCCTGTTCTATTGGTTAGACGAATAAATAAATTTTCTAAAATCGATTCTGCTTTCATTAGTTGGAGCTTTTGATAAATTTATAAATAATTTAAAGACCGCTGCTACTGGGTTTTTCTTCACTAAATACTTGTTTATTTACCTAATTAGCATATTGAAACGTAATATTTTTATAGTTTTGAATGTCTGCTTAAAACTTATTATATAATACATTAATATCAAAAAGAAGCTTAATGAAATGTTCCCTAAGGTCAAAATAAATGAAATCGCTTATTGATTTCATTCCTATGTTTGTTAAATATAAGTATGTATTTATTTATAAAAGGAACTATACCAGATAAATTAGTAATGTAGTTACTTTAAAGTGTTGTGCATAAAACGTTAAAACTATTCAAACTAATTTCAATCATTTTCAGTTGAATGAATCGTGAGAATGAAGAGCTGGGTATTAATTAACCTGGCTGTAATTTTATGGCCAGGTCACACAAACGCTTATGGACCGATTTCCAATCCACAAACCCCACATGCACAGTAAGTAAGCAATTTATATTTACTATCAGTAACGTTCTTTGAAATAAAAACCCTCTTGAAAAGATACGGTGTTCCAAATTACCACGATCCAAACAGATCATATCAGCAGTACCAGCCGATTTACTTCCCTCAGGATGAAAGAACTTCGTACAGTCGCCAGAGGAATCCGTCTTACCCCTCTACACCCACTTTCCCTCAGGACAGTCGCTACGATCCTCAGTATGCAGATCTTCTATCGAACAGTGTGCTCACATTGGCGCATAAAATTGGAATGAAGATCGAAAGTTATGGTGCTTCAAAATCCCAAATATTTTCGCCGATCAGTATTGCGTCCGTTCTTTATTTGCTGATGCTCGGATCGAAGGGGCAAACGCATCAAGAACTTCTGCGACTCTTCAATTTAGATCAACATTTTCTTTACAACTCGAAGAACTACAAAATCCATGAAGAGTTTGGGTTAATGGTTTCCGATTTGCTTGAGAGCGCGATCCATCCCACGAGGTCGCGACAGCAGCCGGCGTGGAAGTACACTCAATCGAATGATTACCTCTCGTTCAGACCACCGGCTCAGGGGTAGATATAATGTTTTAACAATATATAAAATTTTACAATTTTTTAATATTAAAGAAGAGAACTAACCCCCGAGGATCATGTGATAGAATTTGCGAATGGGATTTTTATCCAAGACGGTTTTAGTCTTAGACCCGACTACAAAACCGTCGTCTCCCAAATTTACAGAAGTGAAATAACTCCTTTGGATTTCCAGAGAAATGGGTTTGGAGCAGCGAGTTACATAAATCGGTGGGTTGATCAGAAAACCCATGGCAAGATACCGACCATAATTTCGGATGAAATTAACGCCGACACCAACGTAATCGTCGCGAGTGCCCTGTACTTCAAGGCTCTTTGGGAAAAGGAATTTTATGCTGGTCTAACTACAACGTGAGTATGGCAAAAATTGTGATTTGATGTCCCTAAGTTAAAACTGGCTATATTATTATTAAATTTAAAATTGGTTGCCAAGTGTAAAGGTGTAACTTCTTTTTACAGATCCGAATTTTTCCCGGATGGCCTAAATGGGCGAAGTATCCCCGTGCAAATGATGGTCAACGGAGGAGGCTCATTTCCATTCTACGACGCGCAAGAATATGGTTAGTCTGCAGTTACTTTGAAAAGAAAACACTCTTGATTTAAATTTTTAAAATATTCCAGGCTGCAAAATAATTGGTTTGCCCTACAAAAGAAATCTTTCCACGATGTACATCATCATGCCGGAAGATTCTTCACGAACAAAATTGCGTGACCTGCAGCTCTCTTTGACCCCCGAAAGGATTGAGAGCATGATCTCAAAAATGACTCGACGAACAGCTTTGATCGCTCTGCCAAGACTTCACATAAAGAATTCAATAAATATGAAACACACCCTTGCTGAATTGGGGGTGAGAACGATCTTCACGAAGGGCTACAGCGACCTTTCTCTGATCTCAGACGGGGTCGCGAGATATCCACAACCCAGCAACTACCAGCAAATGGCAAACGATGGTCCCTTGATCTTCACCAGAATTGGGGAGGACGACGGTAAGGCAGCGAACTCGACGCGTCGAAGGAAACGGGGGATCACCTACAAAGTGGAAAGCACCAACCCCCGCAGCATTGAACCCCTCCGGCTGAAAGACTTCGTTTTGAATAAGCGGATAACGAAACTGAATCCGGGTAAGAAGCGAACGCGCAGACAACTCCCGGATCCCACGGCCAGTATTAAAAGTCTGGACGCCCTGCGGCAGGCTGGGGGACTTCCGGATCCCCAATTATTTGTGGAGGAGGTCATCCACAAGGTCGACTTGATCGTTGACGAGCGGGGAACTGAGGGCGGAGCCGCAACGGTCGCTTACTTGAGACGGTCAGGGCCGGAAGTGCTTTTCAGGGCTGACACGCCCTTCATGATTCTGCTGCGGCATGACCCCACAAAGATCCCTCTTTTCTACGGCACTGTCTACGAGCCGGAGTAGTCCAGATTTTTTTATTTCTCTAAAGAGCTTTTCTTTTCTGTATATATGGTTTGTGCATTTAGCTACTTTTATCGTCCTTTTCTATGAAAGTGAGTTTTTAATCCCTTTAAAAGATAGGACAACTCTGTGACAATTTTTAAAAGCCCAGAACAATTTGACTTTGCTGTTTCTTGTGCACTTTTTTTGCAATAAAAGAATAAAAAATAATGAAAGCATTTGGGAGCGGTTTTTGTTTCATAATATTATAAATAAAGGTAAGTTGAACCAACGATTTAATTCAGCTATAAAAAGGAATATTTCAGAAAAAGAAATTAAATTGTTGCAATACTATGAACTAATTTTTACTTCCTACTTATTTAAGTTAACAATTACTTTTTCTCCTCCACTTTTGCATCAACTTCACCTTTTTCCTCTTCCTTAGGCCCATTCAGCTTCTTGTCGCACTCCTCCAGGACGGCGATGAAATTCTGCAGCTGCTGCTGGTCCAGCTCGAAGAACATGGTGCTCCTGGTCCCGTCGGGCTCCAGGCAATTGAAGCTGATCCTGGCGATCTGCGCCCGGTACGAGGACAGGCTGCTGTTCCCCATGATCAGCCGGACGTCCCAATCGAAGGACTCGAGCAGCTTGTGCTCCCTGGAGCCGCACTCCCGCATCAGGTAGGAGGCGACTTCGCCCGCCCGCGCCTTGAACACGTTCAGGATCGACTGCTGGAACTCCTGGTTCATGTGGGCGAACCGCGCCAGGAGCTGCGCCTCCGAGAGCGAGTTCAGGCAGTAGAGCTTGTAGGCGTCCGCGATCATTTTAATCGCGGACTCGAACTCCTCCGGGTCGGAGAAGCCGTACTTGTGGGAGGACTTGGTGAGGGTGGTCCCATCTTTCCAGGAGCCTATCATGTAATCTATGGAATGGTGGAGGATCTAAAAAGTGGAGCAGGCGGCTATTAATGTTAAATCTTAAATCCAGTTAAAGCATACCTCATTTAGAATCTCCTTGTTGTCAATATTCAACATAAATTCGTGCATCTTTCTACTAAACGTTTATCCCGAAGGTATCAAGACTCAGCTGGTGAAGTGTCACAACAAATCGCCAACCACCGCCATCTGTGGTCTCCCGGAGCAACAAAATCGAGCTTTCTGGATAAAAAAATTCAAATTTTTAAAATCAAAGCTACAGCCTCAACACTAAAGTTTCAATAGCTGAATATGCTCTCGAAACACGTTGAAATTAGGTACTAACTTCCAACGGATAATATCCGAAACGTTAATTCTTTAAAACAGTTGCAACAATTAACATCCTCTTTAAAAAAATGGTTTCGAGAAAAAAAAGTCAATAAGAAACAATTTCTCGTAAATCTATTTAGAACCCTAAGCAAACGCCTATGCTCGTGTTAAAATTGAAGTTTTACATTTTTTGATAGTCTGTGGAATATGCTTCGGAATTTCAATTCGAAAATTACTTTGGGTCTTGCGAACTCAAAGTTAACTAAAAAAAAGTTAGGAAGTTGGGTACGGAATAATAAAATTCTTTTAATTAAAATTAACACGTACTAAAAAAAAATGAAAGAAATATGAAAACACATTTATCGTAATTTACCAATTTATTTAAAATATATCAATATGCAATTAACGGGATCATTCTTATTTTAGAACAATACAGAGGACACCTTCATTATATTTATTTTCATTTTTTACTTTAAAAAATATTTTTCTTGGAAAAATATTTTTGACAAAGAACAGAACGTTTGTTTATTAATATTTACGTTAATTACACTTATTACGAAAACGCAAGAGGATTGCGAAAACGGAGATTGAACTGCAATAAGGAAACAAGTATACACGTTCCTCTATGAGGTTATATTAATATTTCTTTTTTTTTTCAGTTTAACACAATATGCGCCGCGCCACCCGGCTTACGTTACGCTAGAATTTTTCCCGCGCTAATAATAATATAATTTCTTCTTCTTCTTTATTCCTCTTAAATATGCCTTCGATACATGTACGAGTACTAAACACAAATATTTTGGTTTTTTCTTTTTATTATTAATTTTCTTACGTTACTTTAAACGTCGCTCTGTTACTACATTCTCTCAGTAGTTTTTCCGTATTCGAAATAAACCTAAAGAGAGCTCTTCTTGTGGTTGGGTTTATTGTTTTAAATATTTTTACATAAAATTTGAAAGCAGCAAAATAAAGTATATGCTCAGAGATAACGATATTATCTTGATTATATCTATAAGTTTAGCTTACAAATTGTGTTTTTCTTATAAAGGTAATACGCTGATATCGCCAAATATCTTCCCTCAAGTTTCACTCAAGTTCCTTACTTATATATTTCTAAGAGTTTGTTCATCCTCCCAGAAGGGGAATTTTGCAAATGAAGAGGGATACTTATAATTCGTTGCTCCCAAAATTCGATATTTTTTAATTACTTTTACTTTGTTTAGATATGTTTTAAATTGTATTTAGTTTCAAAGTATTCTTAGAGAAATCATTATCTAGTAAATGGTGCTAAACTTGAAAACATAAAAGGTATTAAAAGGCATTAAAGCATTCTTAGAAAATCTAATTCTTCATTGTATCATTATAAACTTTTTCACTAATTGCAAGATCCAAGAAATTGTCAGAGTTGTAAAAATATAGTTATTACCCGTAAAATTTGTATGTTTGTGAAATATGCAGTGCTCGTGATTAAAAGAAATTTATTTTTATTTACCATTTATTCTGCTTGTAAAAAATTAGCTTAAAAAAGGATAAATAAAAATGTTCACTTTTCTCCCAAATTTCTCATCCAAGTACAAAATCCCCACCCACGGAAGGACCATAAAAATTTCACATTCTCATTAAATACACTTTATATAATAATTTTTGTTTCCACATAATAAGTATACAACAACCTTATAAGAAGAAGGTTTTCATTTCTTACTAACATGTATAAAAATTTCAAGACAATCGCTTAAGAACGAAATGCTCATATTTTATATGTATAAAAACTAAGCGTCCAAAAGTTGGAAGGAGGGAAATCCTTTCCCTAAATTAAAATGTATATATGATCAAAAAATTCCTAAATAATTCGCTTACAAGTTCGATTAAATTACTCGAAAAGAATTCTACACAATGTTTAAAGTTGCTTTTTCTTTTCGTTACTAATAGAAAATTCGTTCTGATATCGAGTTATCTAAAAAACAAGAAAATCAATCGGTATATATGCAAGGGGTTTGTATATATTTCATAAACTGTATAATCGCTTATATTGTATGTTTTATAAATTGCAAATAAAAATTGTGTATATTCCCGATGGTGTTGTAAATTGTTCGAAATGATTTCATGGCCTGCGTCTCACTCGTTCATGTACAAAACACAATAAAAACAATCAGCAGCACCCTTCCTAGGCAAACATTCATCCGCTACAATAAACCGAAAAAATATTCTTCTTTTCTTCTTTTGACTTCCATTGAAGATCGTACATTTTGAATATTCTTTTGTTTGTTAAATCGGCAGCTTCGTGTTAGGTTTTAAAATAGAATTTACATTCGATTAAAGAAGTTAGTTGATTTATGTCTATTAATGAAAGTCGTCTCTCTTTTTACTTTTGATTATCGTGAAAATACCACTTACGTGTTTTTCTACAATGAAATAAATAATAAAAAAAAACATAATAATGAAAGAAAAAAACCAATGTTCGCCTACCTTGTGAAAGTTAAACCCTTCTATAGCAATGGGTCTACCAGACCCACAACTTTGAAATTAATGCTAGGTTATTTTTATTTATTAAATCGTCTGTTGCATTGGACCCAGGAAAATTCCTAGAAATGTTGTCTCTAAGGTCTAATCAATTCGTGTGTAAGTTCTTCTCTATCCTTCCGGGAAGGTTTAAAATTCAATAACTAAGTTTAGAACGTTGCAACGTTAAACACGCCGACTTAGAATGTTAATAAACAAATTAAAAAGGTGGAGATTGGCCTCAGGGGCTAATTTTTCTAGTAAATCCATAAATTTGTTTATTGTTGATTTAAAGTTCTAACGAGCACACTATTCGTTGTACAATTGTGTAACATGTCGTTTTAATCATAATTATAACTTTATCCGATACGTGAAGTTTTTCAATAGTTTTGGCATAATTCATCAATTTAATTTATCTTATACTTTATTAATCTCAACAACACCCACAAAATGTTTAACAAAATTCAGTCGATTCCTGATTTTTTAAATCCCTTTTTTATAAATTAGCAGATTTTTGAAATTCTAAGACAAACCCGACAAGTTCCCTTTCACCTCAAACAGAACATCTACAGACTCCTTAAGTTTTGCATGAAATTACTTTTTTGGTTTAACAGACAAAGTAGAGAATTCCTAGTATGCTGGAATTCTCAAAAAAAATTAGCACTATTTTATAATTAACACGAAAGCAAAAATAGAATGAAATCAATAGGATCAAAAATAAACGCAAATAAAAAGTGAAATGTAAAAAATATAATGAAAAAATATTTATTTCATGTCAATTCAATATTTTCACTCTTTTTGGAAACAGAAAATAACGAACTAACCACTTTAATCGCTTCGGAGACTTATCTACATTCCTAGTATTGTTCACGTTTAAAAATTACACCAAAAAATTATCAAAAATCGTATATATGTCTATATGTATATATTGATATAAATCGGTATCAAAAGTTTTTTTGTTTTCATCTCGTAATTCGTGATTTTTTGCTCGTTTATAATTTTTTTTTTGCAAAAGCAAAATTGAGTCGAGTCGATTCTACAGTATAATTAAGTGCTAAAGAAAGGTAAGAAACGAATTTAAGAGAGAAAAACTCAAAGTGTAATAAAAATTATAAGTCACATATATTTTTATTCGTACATAAAAGAATGTGAGAAAGAAGAAACCTTCCTGATTTTTTTTTCTTTTTTTGAATTAAACCGATAACAATTTACAATTAATTTATAATGAAAACGCGATTCTGCGCTTTATTTTTCTTCTTGGTATGAACAGAAAGTATTTTTCGATAATTATGATTGGTTAATATGTAAATATCTGCTGTAATTTGTTGCAGGGTTGTTTCGATTCGTTTTTTGTAGGTTTTTTTGTATTTCTTTTTTAATATGTACGTAAATGAATAGTTTACGTTTTATTTCTTTAATTTTATATAGAGTATTCTATTAAATATATAGTTTTTTGTTGTTGTTGTTTAATTTTACTCCGCAACTGTGACGGTTCCTGGAGCCGTCTCCGACGTAACTTCTGAATTGACCTCTGTTTGTATTTCGGCCTTGACATCCTGCAAAGAAAAGAAAGAAATAATAGATTTTAAAATAATGCAAATAGTTGTGGGAAGTGCTTGCGTTTAAATTAATAAAATATTTCGTCATATTGTGATTTCCTCTTAAAATAGAAACACCTGATGAGTAAAACAAAATTTCATCCCACTTAGTCATGATGTTTTCAAAAAGCAACTTTATCTTATTTCGAGAAATAATTTTGCAATGAAAATGTCCTGAAATCTTTTGCTTTGTTTGCAGTAAAAATATCCTGAAATGTTTTTGAAATAATCTTTTACATGAGTCCGCACCTCCCCCGCTTAGTCGCAGGAGCAAAATCCACCCAAGCCGAAAACAGCTGTTTATATTTATTTAATATAAAATCACATGCTAAATTATTTGCTAAAACTATGCAACACACAATTCAAGACAATTAATTTATATATCTAAATATAGGAACAAAGAAAATACATCAAAATGCCCAAAACGCACTTTTGATGGCGACGTTTTAAGTGATTTAGCACGAGTCTAATTTTGTTCAAAAAAATAATACTGCTAAAAGTAGATTTTGGACTAATGAGTATGAGGTCAAATTTGTTTATTTACAGGACAGTGACCCAAAAATTTGTTCAAAGCGAATATTTTTCGAATTTTGGATGGTATTATATTTAAAATAAGCAAATCAAACAAACCTAGAAGGATGTAGATGTGAATTTTAGGGGCTAGCTTTAAGTTTTAGTCCTTGCTTCCCTTGCAATGAATGTAAAAATTCTTAAAATTTTGTTTAATACGCTGCAACTAAACCCCACAATGAGTTGAACAAACAAGCGATTTTTATACATCCGTGAACTAAAGAAAAATATCCACGTGATTCTGCAACAACAATTTTGTATGCAAATCGTGTAATTGTGAAGGCTTTAAATTACGCGATTTGTTACGTGATTTGCAAAACTACGCACCTAAATAGATTGTACAAACCTTAAGTACTATCAATAGAATTCATTCAACAACAAATTAACGAATGGAGGACCTTAGGATTTAAAAATAGAAAGTTTTATGCTTCAATTGCAATTACTCACCTCAATTGTTTTATGTTCTGGCTGGCTAACTTCTTTCGATTCAACCGCAGGCTCATGATCACCGACACCATTCTCCTGAAAAAATATTTTAAAAAATCAGCACCTTTTAAAAAAGCATACTAAATCTTAAAGAAAAAGTTTTAGTCAAAAAAATAACAAAAGAAGAATTATAAGAGGAAAAAATTCAAAATTTCGGCGAGCAACAATTACTGCAACTAACTTCACACCCATTAAAGAAAGATACACCTAAAATTCGTATTTTTAAAACGAGGTGAATGAAATTGCAGCACACTTCTCGAAGTGGGCGACGGTTCCCTTTTTCGTGGTCAGGATCAGAATGTATAAAAACTTTTAAAAATAGAACCAAGTTCAAGATGCTATTTATTGCTTTCGTTTCTTCTTTAAAAATTTGAATATTCATGCGGTATTTCAATGATTCTGCGGGAAATTTATTTCCCTCACGTTTTCAAGTGGCGCGACTCGATGCGGATCTACAGGAAACATTTATGACTGCTTAATGTGATTTTCACGCACATATGGCATATGCGAAATTGCGAAAATATTATTTTGTACTCCTATTTACGTCCATCAATGTATCGAATGCGCAATTTTATTGATTTGTAATTCAAGTGCTCGTCCCGGTTTTTCGGCAGCCAAGACTTAGTAAGGAGGGCTTTTGAATTCTGCCAGAAAGTATTTCAAATTTCTAACCTTTTAGAAAAACATTGCGACTTGTTCTTCTTTCCAAGTTTCAAATAGGCAGTTTTTGATATATTACAAAATTCAAGGAATTCTTGAAGAATCAAGGTTCCATACTTTTAAATTACGCACAATTTAAAACTGATAGAATTTAAAAATCATAATCAATATTAAATTCATCCATTCCAAATTTTTAACTTTGTCCAAAAATCTTCAGCTTTTTGCTCCTCTAGAATCTTCAGAAACTCCAATCACCCAGAGTTCTTCGCACTCCAAAATCCACTTTTTCAACTTATAATTCTTCAAAAAACAAAATTTATTCCGAAATCGCAATAGAAAAAACGATAATTTTTAGTAAACTAAGCGCTGCGAATGCTGTTAGTCACAGGGTGAGAAAAAGAAGTTTTCAACGGACATTCTATGGTTAAGGAAATGGAGATACAAACGATTTGCTCCAAAACAGGATGAATTCATGTACTATGGACACAAAATTAGCGCTCGCATTTGGGCAAGCATTTTACAAGGGAAGGTATAGGCAGGCTTGACGGCGTTCAAACAATTACAGCAAGCAAAGTTATCGATATATTTTTTTTTTCTTGTTAGAGCTCTCGCTCTGCTTTTAGCAAAGGTGGAAAATTAGAAAAAAGGACACGGAAAAAGAATTTCATTCAATCCACTGGCAAAATAAGTTAGTGAAGAGGTGGACCCAGAGTCCTGTCTGAGTACAAAACAAATGAGTTTCTAAAAAAACATCCAAAAAGCTCGTTAAACGGGCACAATAGGCTAAATTTCGTGTTTTATGTAGTTTTTGCGTATTTTTTCTACTACGGGACACAGAAGACAAGACTGCGAGCAAATCACTTCAGCTAGTTTCTAACTCCACTAAGACCTTCTTGCAAGTAAATCACCTTAGTTGCTGTCGTCAGGGCAGGCGCTGCTGCAGATCCTTGCTCAGCTTTAGCTGCTTCTATCACTGATTCTGGCTTAGCAGGTTCCTGTTTAGTTGCTTCCTCGACAGTTTCTGATTTTGGTGGCTCAGCTCCAGCTGGCTCTTTATTTTCAGCAGCAGGCGTGGCCGGCGCTTCGGAAGTCTTCGCTTCATCTTTAGCTGGCGCCTGCTGCGTCTCAGCACTGACCTCAACTTTCTCAACAGTCTCCTTAACTTCTACCTTTTCAACTTTTTCTTCTACAGGGCTAGGTGCAACTACCGGAGGGGTTTGTTTGTCAGTAATGGAAGTGTTCTCAGGAACCGTGGGTGGAGTTTTTGATTGTTCTTCGGGTTTTGGTGCATTGCATGAAGTTTCCGTTGCAGCGGGCTGGGCTGGCTCCTGACTCGCAGGCTTCTCTTCCGCCGGTGGTGCCTCTGTTTGAGTATCTTCAATTCGCTGCTGGGTTATGACTGCTGCTTCTTGCGTTACCTCGTCTATTAAAGCGATGGTCTGTGCAATTTGTTCCGGATTAACGTCACCTTCTACCTTAATATCTTTACCTAACACTAACACATCCGTTACCTTTTTGTCTTCTGCCACAGGACTCTTAGCTGCCTCTTCGCTCTTAACTTCTTCTGCTTTAGCACTGTCCTCTTGTTTCGGTTTAGCTGCCTCTTCTGCGGGAGTGCCTTGCTTCTCTGGGGCTGCTTCAGCTACCTTTGGTGCATCACCCACGCTCGGGGCGGGGCTTGGTTCTGCACTAACTTCAGCTACTTTTTCAGCAGTGACAACTTCTTCAGTCGAGGGTTTTGCACTATCCGCAGCAGGAGTTTCTGCTGTAGGGGCTGATTCAGCTGCCTTTTGTTCGCCTGCGGGCGTTGGTGGTTGCTCTATTTTTTCAACTTCAGCTGGCTTACTTTCAGCAGATTCAGCGGGCTGTTCTACCTTTTTATCACTTTCTTCAGCTACCTTAACCTGAGGCTCTGCAGCAGCCTTCTCAACAACTGCTGGCTGCTCTGAAGCCTTTTCTTCTGTGACTGGCGTTGGAACTTGTGGTTGTTCCGGCTCGGAGGGTTTTTCAGTATCACTTAATGCAAACACCATCACCTGTGAGGGGGGAAGGGTGGAAGGAAGAGGAGGAGGAGGAAGATTCTGTGCGACTTCACTATCACCATCGCCTTTAGTTTCATTTGTATTTTGAGATTCTTTCTGAACGGATTCGTCAACCGCAACTTCGGTTTTAACATCTTTTACCTCAATTTTTGCAGCAACTGACGATTCAGTGCCACTTTCTTTTGGAGCATCTTCAGCGGGTTTAGCTGCGTCATCCTTTTTCGTCGTATCATCTGTACCATTGGTAATCGGTTCGACTACATCTGTCTTATTACTTTCGGCGGTTGTCGTTTCTGCCTTTATGGTTTCCTCTTTAGCTGGTTCATTTCCATTTACTACTGGTGCGGGTTCTGCCTTTTCTTCCGGCTTCTCAGTTTTATCAGTTTCTGTTGGTGCAGGTTTTTCTTCGGCTGGAGTTGACGCTTCTGCTGCGGCTACTGGTGTAGCTGCTGCAGCTTCCGCTGATTCGGCTGGTTTTTCTTCAGTTATTTGTTCTTTAGGGGCGGCCGCTGGATCTTCAGTTGTCTGGAAAAATAATTGGAATGGCACATCAATCTATTTGTATAAATTATGCTTCAGAAAAATACTCCACAATACAAACATATAACTAAATTAAATATTTTTCAAATACTTCTAGCCTAATGTACCCAAACTCCAAAGTGCTCAACTGCCCTGGTCCCAAACAAGCGCGCCAAATCAAAAGGTTATTAAACCCTTGCTAGTTAAATAACTAGGTAAAATTGCATCACAAACCTTCCGCACTTTTGCATTTGTAGGTAAACTACCGTCTACCGGACTTCGCGTCGGGCGCCAATAAGCTTAAATTGATTATTGATGTGCTATGTTATTAAGAGAATTACGCCATTTGCTAGCCTTCAGAAAAATTTTCTATAAAAGCATACAAATTGAACAAGTTAAATAATAGTCTGAGCCTTCCGTAATCTGAAATTAGAGGGTTACGGAGAATTGGATAAAGAATACGCACCACAATGCGTATTACGAATAAATAAGTAAATAATGTGGCGCCAGACGCCCAAGGCTGCAAGAAATATGTAAAAAAAAAACGTAAAATGCGGACAGCTACGTTTTCTTCAGCCACATATTCAGCTACTGCGTATTAACTACATGTGTGTGTGAAATCGAAATTTATTATTTGATTGTGGTCTTCTAAATTCATTAAATGAACTAATTTATGATTTGTTGCCGACATACTGTTTTTTAGCAACAAATTGCTAATTCCCAGATTTGCGAAAAGATATAAAATCAAAATAATTTTTAGAAAAATGTTTTCAATTAAAATGACTATTGCATATCTTCTTAAAATTAAAGCTTGCTTTGTTCGTAATCTCTATACAAAAATAAGAAACTAATGATGCAATGAATCATTCACTACGAAATTAAAATTAAAAATTTGTCACAGTCTCTTCTAATCGTTGATAAATTTGTCCTTCAAAATTTAAAATATTTTTTGCAAAATTGCCAAACTAAAAACGTAATTCAACAGCACTTCCCACAATTTGAATACTTAAGACAGCGCAGCAAGTAGGAGTCGCCAAATAGGTAATATAAATTTTACGTTTGTGATTTCAAAAAGCAAAATTTATGGCGCGCTTACAGCAGGAAGTAATTAATTAGGACACTTCTTACAAAACTGTAACATTTCAGATTTTCGAATATTTCATTAATCTTCGCATTGTCCTTGGGATTTCAATCCATTTGGCAAAATAAATTAATTTCGAGCGAAATGCGCAAATTTGAGGCAATATTTAAAAAAAAATAAAAGACGTCACTAATTTAGTAAGTAATATAACTTTCTTTGTCCACGAAGAAGTAAGTCCTACTTATTTAAAGTCACCAACTATAACGTCACAAGAGGCCACTTCACCAAAAAAACACTATCCAAAAATTCCAAAATTTATCCAAAAAAAAAACCTACCACTGGAACAGGGGCTGGTTCAGCGGCAGGAGCTGCGGGTGGTGCTTCAGTTTTCTCCATCGTGGAATTTAGAACAATTTCCCAGAAGAGTTAACAAGACGCTTGGAATAGACTAGTTTAGAAAGAACCGTTAAATGATCAATTCCCAACTGAGGAAGTATCCTTAGGGTGCACCTCTTATATATGCACAAACATTTTCGCAGCACTCTTGTGGTAAACATTATCAAAATAAACTCAATACAGGCCGCCGCGGTATTAAGGCCTGATGATACTGACGCAGACCAGTCGCACGTTTTCTATGTCTCTTTTCCGTTCTTTTTATTTTGCAAAAAAAGCGGAAAACTTAAGATGAAGGCTGTATATTTGTATTACGTGTATTTACGCCTCAAGTACCTTTGAATATGGTCGCATAACTCTTCGAACATGGCAATAACGCATTAATTCTAATTCAATTTAATATTTATACAGACACAACCCCATCGGGGGGTAGTTGGGTCTGTTTGGGTGATTGCAGCAAATTTTTCTAATTATACCAAGGCTTTGCGGCGGTGCATTAGGAAAAGCTTCTTGAGCACCCTCCAAATCGAACAGATGTCGGCTGTTCAATCCGCGATTTTTCATAATCATCTTTGGACACACTCATAGGAGAAAAATAATATCAATATGTACGTCGGAATTAACATTAAAAAATTTTGATATCTCGCCAAATTGTCGCACAACATTGAAAACATCTTAAATAGCGTGCAAACTCTTCCGAGGAATGCCCGCCCGCCCGCCCTGCTTTCAGCGGCGCTCTGCGGAACCTAATTCCACCCACACAATTTCGTTCTTCCATCGAAGATGAAAAATTGCGATTTTTAAATTCTCATGCACCGGGGGGGAAAATGTGAAAAGCACGCAGAAAGAAAATACGAAGGAAAAGAAAGTTCTTTCGACTTTAGACGGATTTCTTTCATGCGGGTGGAAAGAACGTTTCGCACGAACTGTATTTTTTACATGTTTTTGACGAATTTAGACGGCGTGGTGGGAAGTATTATAAATAATTTCTGGGATTTTCAATTTATATCCTTGTGGTTGGGACGATGACAATCAACTCCAATAAGATATCGCTATAAAGTGGACAATAAACAAATCGTGAAACAAAAGACCTCGTGAGAATATTGTGAAACATGAACAATTTTAAATAATTACCATTAAAATACTTAAGTTCAAAGTCGATAATAAAAGTGTCTAAAAATTAGTAGGCGTGACGTTCTTTTGGTTTTTATCGTAAATATGCAATTTATAAAAAAACAGCATAAAGCGGCGAGACAGAGAAACTTACGGGTTCGCAAGCGTATTTAAATCCTATAAAATATTTTTAAAAATTTATGTATCAGGAACGTTCATGTTCTTGAACTCTGCGGGGAATCTTTCTAAAATTAGTGCCTCAACAGAGTCTTCACATCACGATTATAGAAATTTTGGAAGATATATTACTGATAAAGGCTTGGTAAATAGCTGGAAACGACAATTTTATTTTTAAATAATTTGTTGCTAAGTTATTAATCGTTTTATATAGACAATTATTAAAAATGATTCAAAAATGTTGCAATGAAGGAAAATATATTTATTTCATATATCATGAGAACAAATTAAGAAATTGGGACACTTTATTTTAAGTTTCCATCCGTCGGCACTAATTCTTATCAAATTCTTTAAGAATTAATAGTGAACGAGTATATCTTACTATTTCAAAATAATTGGGTGTGACTCTCCACCCAGGCAACTCATTCTTACAAAGCGCATTTCTTTGGAAATATACAGAATAAATATTTGTGAAAAAGCAAGTGTGCAAAATTTTAATTGGAAAAAATTGCTTTCATCGAAGAATATTTAGATTCACCCGAGCTTCAATAAAGAAATCAATCCAATAAAATTGAATCAGCTGAAAAGAAGTAATTTGAGGCAGTAATTAAAAAAGAAAACGTAAACTGAGTTTTAATGAATCATATCTGAATGCGGGGTCAAAACCTTATTATCAGAAGAATAAATGGACAGGAAACGTTTATAATTTCTTGCAAACTAGTCAAATGCAGAACTATGAATCAGGAAATTATTTACAAAATAAATGTTTATCTGCCTTAATAAATTTCGCTTTTACTTTTCAAATTCCTAGTGAATCATTCAAGAATTTAATTAGTTTTTATTTTTGTGATAACCTCTTTTTCTGATGAAACTGTCTGTTTTTATGAAACAATAAATTGTAATTAAAATCTTGAGCCATTTAATCATGCAGGGAATAAATAAGTGAAAATATATACAGTGGTTTTAATTTAAGCCCAGTAAGTTGTGAATATTAGACAGATTTCGAATAAATTAGAAATTAGACTTCTTTGATTAAAAAGAGTTTTATACATATTGATAATCATAATTAAAATTCTTGAAATGCTAAAACTATCAATAAAAGCATCAATCAGAACTAATTAATAAATATTTTCTAATCTAAAAAATAAGCTGCTTACAAGTAAAAGGCGTCAAATATTTCCTAAAATATATCAATAAGGTCATTTATTACTCATAAAATTAATTGGCTTACTTATTATCTCTATCAAGTGAATCTCCATCACCAAACCGCGTCGAAACATCAAAAATGTTATCGCCTTTTCCTATTTACTGTCTTCTAAATCCCCCTATAACACTTATCAATTAACACCTGATGATTAAATTTGCCAAAAACGGTTCCACAAAATACCAAAATTAAATATCTCCTCAATGTCGGCGACAGAAACAGCTGAAAAATGTCCAAGGGCGTAGTCGGCAGCCATCCGAAATTAGCGTTTCAATTATCACTTCCCCAGACTTTCAGAAATTAATAAATGCACGGTTTGGTTAACAAATCATTTAATAAAATGAGTTATAGGCCCAAAAATGTGTCTGGCACGAAGCCAGAGGGTAAGCGAAAATAAGCGCAGCAGGATTACAGTCGCGGTTTCGCCGGTAATGCTGCTGGGCGGGATTATGCCACGGGATAGCGCTTCATTTTGCGCGTCACATACGAATTTACTTGACTAGAAAATTTCATTTCGTCCGCCGTGATACGGCTTGAATTAATATCCCTATTTGCTTGTGCCCCGACATGTGTTTGACGAATTGCAGCAATTTGATAGGTCCTCTGAATGCATTCGAAATTGGGGAAAAAAGGAACCGCAAGCGTTCCCTTCGGTTACTTGTAAGGATTCTAGAGATTGTAAGCGATACCTTTTTTGCACAGGCATGCATGTTAAAAAAATTGGTTTCTGACTTAAGCGTGGTGGGTTCATAACAAAAAGCAAACAACGCCTCAAAGGGAGGAGTGCTGTTGACCTACCTCTTCTGGTACTTTTTCGCATTCTCCATTTACAGCGCCTTCATCCTTTTTCGGTGGTTTTTGCTTGTCCTTTTTGCCAAACGAGATACTCCGGAAGGACCATTTCTTTTTTACTTTTTCTTTTTTCGGCTTTTTACTACTATCTGCACTTTCCGTAGCGCTCGTTTCATTTACGTTCTTACTCTCATTTAGTGTATCATCAGCGGCGCCATTTTCACCATTTTCGACTGTCTTATTTTCATCAGTTGTGGCTGCCACAACGGCGGGCTCATCTCCTCCGCCTTCAATATGTGGCTTTTGTTCTTTTTCTGTTGATAAATCTTTTTCATTCTCAGTGCCCTCTTCGCCCACTTTTTCCTGTAAATGCAATAAGAAAGATTTTTATCAAATTAGCAATAATTGAATGTATCCGAATGGCTACAATGGATTCGGATGTAAATGTCACTGGAAAAGGTCACCAACAAATGGGGTTGCACAAAGAATTCTTAATTTACTCAGAATGCCAGTCTAGATAGGCTCAAGTTTCAAGAGCATTTATGCTGGCTCCGGCTAATGGGGACCACTATTGTTGTCTAATCAACGCCGAGAGTGAGTCCTATATTTGTGAGCTTCTGACTAAATTTTCCCAGGCAGATATATGTATATAATACACTGCAGGCTACTAGATGGGTTAAGTGACTCAAAATTGTATTCCCCGCCATGAGAAATGGGTGGTTCCACACATGACACGGTTTGCCTAATTCATGCAAAAACACTTTCGTGATTTCGAGTAAAATTATTAATTGGCACCCCTCAACCAATTTCAAGTTTCATAAGTCGCACTTTATATTTAATATACATATGTACTTATATAATATACGACTCCTGCTCGTGATGGGGTTATTTCGTGAAGATGGTAGGGTTGCTGATGCTGGCTGACGCCTTGTCTGAAATCTTTTGATATTTTAGGATCATACTTCATCCTGCGCCTTGAAGTGGGCTTAGATTATGAAAATTATATTTCCCTTTTGCAAAGCGACTTGGACTCAAAGAGATTTGCGAGTTCTTAGAAAAAGGATAAAGGCTGAAAGCCATAACTTATGCATGATATCTTGGAAAAGGAAATTTAGAAAGATTAAGGAAAGTGCCATTGAATACAGAAGAATTATTGATATTATTATAAGCAATAAGCGCTTAGAGAAAAAATGGTAAAATTTAAGTTGAAATAATAATGATTCATATTTTTAATTGTAGTGGAAAAACGGTAGTTTATCTAGAATGACAACTGCAAGAATCCCATCTAATATTGCACATATTAACATCAGGCTGCATTCAAGAAATTAGTTGGTGACTGGGTGCGCCATTCAGCAATTGTTAAGCTGAATTGAAACAGTCGAGCGCAGAGGCAAAATTGTTGAAAACAGGTTATAGATACAAAACTTGGATGCTTCCAAGCATGTAATAGTTAGCCACTTGAATTAAATCGAGTAAAAATTACACCCACTCAATTCATCATTTAACCCACTCAGTGACACTTAACATCTAAGAAAGCCAACACAATTAATGTTGCGTGCAACAAATTAGTTGTGCCAACACTTTGTACTCACAGTTGCTTCGTTATCAGTGTGATGTGTATCGCCATTTATCTGAGGCTTCAGTTGATCGACTTCTTCAATCTTTTCCATTTTGCCGGTCCCTTCCTCGACATCGTCTTTCTTCACCTCTGTGGTTATGTCTAAAGATCGTTTACTTTGTGCTTTTCCCATTTTGTCTGAAAACATTAAGAAAACAAAACCCGTTACTATGCATATAATTTTTTTTTTGCAAGATAATAAAAGTGATCAAATGTGATGTGCAAAAAAGTGCGAACCTATTAAATTTTTTCTTCGTTCTTTATTCCCTCCAAGAAGAATTTTAGCGCGCAAAAAATATTTTGAAAATTTATTATATTTATACAGAAGAGGTGGTATGAGGTGTGTCTCTACCTGTTAGACAACAATTGCATTATCATTTAAAAAGCACACGGTTTTAACTCGCGCACAGCGATCATCGACATGCCTTGGATACTTCGCCGATCAATGATCCTAAAATTAGATCTGGTTCTGCCTACCTCTCAGCCACTTTTGCTTTCGCGCGCAGATAGTGTTGGAATAGGCCATGGCGTCTTCGATATTGGGGTCTATTTTTATAAAAAATACACCCCGAATTGCGAGTGTCTCAAAAAACAATTGTAACTCACTCGAATAATATCAATAAAATTCTCGCATCGATAGGGCAATCATAGTTCGGGAGATCGCATGTCAGCAGAAAATTATTGTTATCTTCTGGGCTCTGGTATAGTGCCAGGCCAAGAGAAACCCGAGCGCCTCTTAAAGTCAGTGGCCGCGATTTGCTGCAATCATAAGACATTTAATCTGCTCACGCTGTTTACTTTGAGATTTTTGCGCATGAATACTACAATATAAATTAAGTGCGACGCAGCAGAAGCAGTGTTGCTCAAGACCAGATAAACCAACCGTCGTCGTTCCTGTGGACGCGCGAGTGAGTAATAGTAGTAAAAGTATATTTGCGATTTATTGCTTTTCGCAGCTATTTTTGCAACTGTGGGCTTGTTTAAAACAAATTCTGTGCAGATAGAGCAGGTCAGCCGCAGCCTCGCAAAGATAGCGATGCTGCGGTTAGACGCCGAAAAAATAAAACACAAAACGTCTCTCTCAGTTCAAAAAAGTGAACGCCGCGATGCTCCGCACCGTGTTCCATACGAAATACTTTTTATTCCGAGATTAATATCTCGTTCAATTGAATGGCGCTCTTAATTCGCTTCTTTATGATGTCCCCCAGCAATCCCGTGACGCGCGACAGGCTGACAATGAGCGTTCCTCTTAACTCGTCTAGCAATTAAACAATTAATCCCAAATGCCAGCCAGAGGAGTGAATGACCCGCGGACGCAATGGATATGCGCGGTCGGTCAAATTCTTAATTCCCCCGGTCGCGCGGCGGTCCGCGTTGACGGATTGTGGTGACTTTCGAAATTTAGCCGTTGGGAGCGTGTCACTTTTCCGAAGCGTTTGGGAAATATTAAAAGATGACTAATTGCCGCGGTCCGTAGCCAGTCTGGACACGTGCTCTCCGCTCGAAGGAGTTCCTATGGGAAAATTTCACGCGGAATTCCTCTTTCTGGCAAATGATTTCAAAATGTCTTCATCTAAGTACGCCCAATTTAATTTTCGAAATAACTCTCGACAGTTACGAGATTATCAATTATACAAGTTTGTAAACTAATGGGATTTTAAGTACATTGTATAAACTTTGCTGTGTTTTTTATGTAGTCGCGCATTGCAAGATAAAATTCCGCACTTTTCAGAATTAATAAACAAAAATAAGACGCCGAATTTTCGGAAACAACTTTTTGCGAGTTTCAAGAAATTATCAATCAATTCACAATCAGTCCAGAACCCAAGGACTGGGTATTATCGCATTGATTTCCTTCTAGCTTCTTTTTATGTTTACGTTTCTGCAATTAGAAAAGCTACAAATATTTTTTGTATAGTGACTCAAAGCAAGTTAAATTGAATCGCGACAAATAGCCATTACTTGTGGCAATAAGATGAAGATGTTATCAAAAATTCAATTTCTACAATCATCTCTTCAATTCATCTTAACAAGAACAATTACTGAATGCCGCAGTTCACTGAAGAAGTTAAATTCTTAGAAATTGGCAAAGACAATTTGTTTTCTTGATACGTGAATTTGAAAGCCAATTTTAATTTTTGAAAAATATACATATTAGATAAATCGGTGTGTACGACACAGTCTTATTTTAATTTTGCATCGATTATATGAGGTAGCCAAAAAATATGATTTTTACTTAAGATTTTAATAGAGGGAAATTATGAGTTTTAAAACAGCCACTTTAAGACAAATGCATTTATTGAGATAAAGATTTGACCATCTGGTAAGTAAATTTATCAGGACTCCTCAAGTGCAACCCGAGGCTGCTCCTTCCTTGCTCCTCCTCACCTCCGCCCATTTGCTAAATTTGAATAGTCAGTAATGGCTGTTTTAAATCGGCGCCTGCCGGGGCCGTTTAACTGGCATTTGGCGTATCAATAAGCGTCGATGCAAAATGATAAATAGCCCACACCGCGCCAGGCTCAATAACTGCATTATCGACGGCCTTTCTAGCTTTGCGCTGCACACCAACACAAGCACGCCCAACAGGATGCATAAATCCGGGGAGTTTTCTGACTTCCATACTGATAACCGCGCAGGCATAATTGTCGGAATTTAAACTTAAATATTTATAGCCGGCTTTAACAGGATTAAGCGCGGTAACATGAGCCGCGGCTGCAGCGAGATGATGTCTATCCGCGGCGCGGACTTTCTACGGTCTTGGGTTGTTTTGTGTCTGTTGCGAAATGAGAAAAGTTCGCCATTTGCACCGGTTTGATATCATTACCTTTGGCGCAGGTGTTCATGATCATAAAGTGTGCAGCATAAGAAGTGAGTGGCTCCCCGGCGCAATGTCGGTGCTCAAGGGGCGACAGCGAGCCACTTGAGCTCTGGGCACACTGGCGCGCTGAAAAGGCAACTAACGAGCAGAAGAGCCCAGCATAATAAGAAAGGAATCGCATAAAAATTTGTTGGCCGCCTCGGCTCTATCTTCGGGCACTTAAAATTCAGGGAGAGTACGCGATTATATTTTTCTTCGCGTACTTTTTACCTTTTCCACTCCCCTGGCCCTACGCTCCGCCATGACCATTTATTCATTTTATTCTTTAATAGTTCCGGACTTGGTCTCGGAAACAAATGATGTGAATTTCAAAAATGAAATAGAGAAAAAATATATTGTACCTACGACGGCGCGGATACAATTGTGGGAGTGCCAAAGAATTTCATATGGAAGGCACACTTTTCTAGGATTGATGGCCGTTTAAAAGAACTCCCGAAGAAATATGGGAGTTTGAAAAATTTGTAATTTACTTCCGGCGGGGGTACTTAGAAAGAGCAGGTTACTTCGGAGCACACGTCGTCCGCCAGTGACAAGAAATTTATCGTTTGAATGATTGTCGTTTTAACATCTCTCAGGGCGTTTGAAATGGTGACTTCCGTGAGTTTTATGGACAATTGATTTTTTTATGAACTTCACTTTTTATTTCGAATAAGACCTAGGGTTGTGAAGACACACCGGATGTACCTAGAGCGATATGATATTTGCATATACTTTAGATAAAGTTTTTATGAAATCGGCAAGAACATTATTATCTTTTTATAGAAACAGGTATGTACGTGCCTACACTGAATAAAAACTAAATTTCGATTGTCGTTATAGATCAATTTTCGTTTACGTAAATTAACACCCAGACTATTGGCTCCTAGTTAAAATCGATACTGCGAATATTGTCCTTATTTTAAACAACAAACGAATCCAATTATCACTACAAGGCCTCTTATATAACGTGTCATTTTATACTTTCGTGCAGCATTCCAATATTCTAAAAAATAATTGCAGTAGCCGACAACGCTCAAGGCAATACTTTCCCATTAAAGCCAGTTGATTACAGAGTACTATTGGCTAATTGGTTGCTTTTATGGGAATATAGCAACTGTTTCAAAGTTATTCATTTATTTAAGGGCACTATTGTGGTAGTAAAGAGCCAAGGATGAAGTCATTAAAAATATTGCAGTTACATCTCTAGACCTATTCTAAATGCTGATAAACAATCATTAACGATTCTTTTGTAGTCAAAGTTCTTCCTCAAGGCAAAAATGGATTGTATTAATTTTTGTTTGTTGCAGATATTTTATAAAGCAAAATTTACGCAACCTTCAGTGTTTGATTTCTTTCAACTGATTTGAGCAGTGCATTAGCAGCTGAATTCGATAATAATAGAACGGCCTTAAATATTAAATTCAGGCAGTAAAAATACGCGATAAAATTTCTTTTGCCCTATCATAAGCATAAATAAATAAGATTTCTTTTGCTTTTCAAAAATACTATAAAGGCCGACAGCGCACTACCATTTCAAACCGTAACATCCGCTACAAAACAAACCTTTACTCAGTAATAACCAAGGAAAATTTTATATTGATCCATGAATCAAACCATAGACCCATTGAGTTACCTCAAAACAGCAAAACCTGAACTGTGCAAATGCTCAGGTAAATCTCCCCCGGCAATAAATAAGCGTAAATTAGCATTGAAAGAGAGACTCGATCATAAAAGCAAATCCCTTGAAGCAAAATTTACAATTTTCCAAAGTACACGCCCATTGTGTTTCCTGTTTCCCCTGGCAAAGTAACAATAAATTATTCGAAAAATATCTGTGCAACTTTCTAGCAAGCACCGTGCGTTTCGGTCGCTCGTTCGCTTTATCCTGAAAATGAACTTTATAATGGAAAATATAAATTTTTATCAGTCTTATTGTCGCATGAAATTTCAAGAAACGAATCTCCCAAGGATAGTAGGAGAACGGGGCCTAAGACGACGACGGGGCCGAGGCATGGTCACTTTTTATCACTGGTGGAGATTCAACTTTTATGATTCACACCTTAAGCATTCGTCAAAAGCCAGCAGTGAAACGAAAACAAATAACATAGTTTTCCGCGAAATAATCTGCGCAGCATATGTGCGGCCGCCACCAGTCGCCTCAATCAGACGCTGTTCAAAAGTATTCCTCGATTGGATTTCCAAAGCAAGTACCACGTCTGCGATGGCACGTAATAAACTTGAAATCGAGACCAATTTTGGCCTGAATTCTCGTTACTGAAATTGCTTTTTAATATCAACCTAAATAACACCGTCCACAGATTTTTTGGATAGGAACCGCATTTCTTACCTAATTAGGAAGCAGAAATACCCAAAAATCCAATGTACACCAAATATCTGACCGCTACCACACTTCCATACAACTCGATTTTTGACAGGAATTTTGAGTGAATGTACACTTAAATAAAAAATACCAAAGGATTTAAATAGGCGACGACTCCTATCACTTTTAAAGGTGTATCCTTGACACTTGAGGCAAGACGAACTTCGTTTCCGCGCACTTTACTGTAGTCCCTCGCACACAGCCTCCTCGTTTCCAGAGCCGCGAAAATTCACACAAAACCGCGTCAAGAGTTTCCAGAAAACAATGAAAATATTTTTCTTAGCAATTTTCACTTTCAGTTCTCCCACTGTATGGTAAAAGCTTCTCTTGAGAGGTGACGAAAAAGACAAAAAGCGAAAACCAAAATCCACGGCTTATCTCAGTTCAGTGCGAACCATCTTCAAACCGAGGGTTACTATACTACTGAGGATGAATTATTGGAGGAAAGATTTCAGATGCGCGACATATCAAAACCGCCACCCTTCGCGAGAATGCCGTTCGTTTCGGGGTCCCGGCTCGGAATGAGCGTGGAACCCGGGGACTCTTTGTTCCAGGGCATTGTGTGCGGCGCTGGCTGCGACTCGTTCCCTGTCTTGTCTTGTCTTGTCTGACGCCCGCCCCGCGGACGCGAAGAGACAACTCGAGGAGGCGAACAAGAAGAATGCACTTACGGCCTTTGTGCACTCGCTGCACCCGCTGCACACATAGGCCTCAATTTCGGGAACCCGCGCATGGCAGTCGCCGTGGGGCACTTACTGCGCTGAGGTGACTCCCATTAAAGTTACACGCTTTTTTACTCACTTATTTCTTACTTACTTTCTTAGTTCGTTTTTGAGTCGCTGCCTCGGTTGGAGACAGTAACCTTAGATTACATCGAGCGGAAGGAGCTCTCCGGTTGCTTTGCATACTCTCATAAACAGGTATGCCTCGTCGTATCATTCCGAGAACCATTACTTATACCGCTTTTGACGCAGAAGCTACTTTTTCAACTTTATTATCTAATGTACTTCTGACTGGGGTTTTAGAACTTTTCGAGAAATGCATCATTGCTAGTTTCCACGATATCGCCCCAGAGCAGATGTAGATTAAGACAGGCGTCGCAGTAATATAAACTCTCAAAGTCAAAGACGGAATTTTTTTCTTTACTTAAGCAAGATCATCAAATAAGGCATTGAAAATGAGCGCATATGGTACACCGAAAATGTGATGAAATACGTGTCTCAAGGTTTTTGAAAATGAGTCTTATATTGTAAATTTAACACATTTCTCCAAATGAAGCCTGAATATGCTGAATGTTGATAGACACAGCTGAGCAGCCGTAATTTAAGTAGAAAAAATATGGTACAAGTTTGAAACACAGTAATAATAATAAATAATATTCAAGAAATACTTGCGTTAATTCTTTAAAACATTTCTATAGCAACTGAACGAAAAAACTCATTTTGCAATGCAAGTTTTAAAAAATCGCATTAAACCAATAAATCGAAGAAAACCACAGAAATAAAAATCCAAATCCAATTGCAGGTGAAAAGAACGGGAAGACGGCTTCAACCCGCTGAAAGGAATATCCTGCCGTGACCGGAAAAAAATTACACGAGCTCGCTGGAGGTGTTATGGTCCCTACAGGTGCTTTTCAGCAGTCACAAAGAAGAAAACGTCTACAGGTGTTGGAATTGAGATTGCAAATTATGTGATATTTTTTTATTACATTTTCTTTTGGTACGAAAATTATGCAACATTTCTGCATCAATGTATGTAAAAAGCGGACATTAAACTGGATTTTATGCAGGTTTTTAATTTGTATCAAAAAGGTACTATGTATGTTGCCCTCTTATTAACGTTGCAACTACATCAAAATTCTTCAATATTTCTTACAAGATGTTTACACTTTACATACCATTGCAGTATTGTTTATAAATTTATAAGCAATTATTTAATATCTATTATATATGGGAAAATAGCCAGCATACTTTGTAAAAGAAGAATGTAAGAGCATTAAGAATTGTCAGGTTAGTGCAACATAAGTATAATTTGATATTTTTCAAGAACCCACACTTCGCAGCTGAGCAGGCCAATACACTCTTTTGAAGTGCAATCTATCACACTTGATGTAATTTACGATGCGCTCATCTCTGAGGCGGTCATAATTGAAATAATTGATTCTGTATGCCGTTCGGGCAATCTCCAACAAAGAATTCATTAGAGCGGGATAAGGTTTTTTATCATAATCAAAAAGGAAGCCAGTTACAATGAACCCGTACAATATCACTTCTTTTTTAGGGAAAGATTATGAGCTCATGGGAGTGTTTTGCTAAAGAAGCATTCCATAGAAAATTTACATGCCAGTGCGGGTATACTACCATTTTTCAAAGTTTTATATAAAAGAAAAGTCGAAGAACTCCTCATCCTTCCTAAGTGCATACAACGCGCAGAAGCGTTGATACCAATTTCAATTTTTCTACACGCACTGCATTTGAAAAGAACTCGCAACTTGCACTAGTTGCGACTTTATGATGCTTGAAAAAATAAAAAGGTTTCCGCATGTTTCTTTCTTTTTTTCTGGGCGGCATTCTCCGACCATGTTACAATCTTGGTAGGTTGTAAAGTGACCCATATTTTGCGGAGCAAAAGAGTGGCAAGGTAAAAACCCTGGCAGCATAAGATGCATTCCGGTTGCATATTTTTCTTCCTTGAAACAGAACATATCTTGCAAATGGGTCATTGAGGGAAATTCCTAACCTCCTCTTCCAGGGTTCATTCTTGGCGTGTGTGTTCGCAGCTCCGAGTCCGCGACCCCTCTTCAGTGTACACTTAATAAAGTCAGTCAATATTGACATTTTCTTAAAATTATTCAGCCTATTCCATTAAAAACGGGGATAATCCGGGCATGTGCCCTGTCCCTACGATATGGGTCTCGTTTGGTCGGTGCAATGCCAGCTCATATTAGCTGCTGTGCAAGCAACCATAGTGTGCCCTTTTCATGGAAATTTCATCCTCGGAAAATTAAGCTTGCTGCCAGTCCACGAGGAAAGGGTGAAAGTTTTGTAGATGACTCATTCGAAATATTTCCTTTTATGTACACAAAAGTTAAACGAAGACTGTAGAGAGCGGTTTTAACAGCCAAGCACGGGAAGGGGACTCTCGAAAATTCGACCTATCTTTATCGGAAAAGTGGCAATCTTAAAGACTTTCTATGCTTGGTCGGTTCGTACCTGAAAATTTTCGTCCAGAGTACAGCAACTACTCAACGGCTAGAAATTACGCGAAACCAGTTTCAGACGTGAACGACGAGTACTACGAAGATCAAGTGGTGGGTAAAGGTAGGCCGGGAAAGGTAAGGCGACGCAAACCTGTGGGCTGGCGAGCGACAATCCAGGCACAGACACTAGCCTAGCTAGCTGCAGCCGTGCAGATGCGGCCAAGGCTCAGGTTCGTGTCAGTAATACTATATCTTTCTCATGCTAAATACCGGTAAGATTACATGCCTGGGTCCGCACTCAAACGAAAACGAAAAATAAAGGTAGAAAACGAGCAATTACTCTTGGGTTTTATTCGGTTCGCTCAACAAACACACTGCTCCATTAAGACGATCCGAAGTGTATGAGGAGCCTCCGCCCCGCGCCCCACGAGCGTCTTCGAAGAGGCTCAAACTGAATCGCCCCATCTCTGACCGTGTCCGTCCTCGAACTTTATTAAGTACCCAGACTAAGTCTGTCAGTTTGAAAATTTAAGTGCAAGAAGACAACGATCGCCCGTCGTCGTCGGTTTTCAGTGCACAATTTATTTATCGTTGGGAGATTTTCGCTTCTACGCTGATTGCTTCGTTCGACGAACACCAGGAAATTTTTATTGGTGGCGCTGGTGTATTGTGGTCCCGAGGGGTACCCTTTCCGCGTCCCCGTCGGCCGCGTGCTCCCGCCAACTGAGCCGCTCATGTGTAAAATTTCTGTTCTTTGCGTATTTGATTCCTCCTCCAGCAGCTCCTTGAGATATTAATTCTTGAGGTACCCCGCCCCGAGGGGCACGGTCTTGAAAACGTTCTAGTTCTTGAGCGGCCAGCGTATGTGTGATGTGTGGTAATTCTTGCACTAAGTTCAAGGGGATCGCTAAGTATTATAAATTGCGCTGAGTGTAGGAATTATGGGCTATATGCTCTCCTTGCTGTTTCTAAAACCAGTTTCTTTTACAGGCCATATAACTGCCCAGGATTATAACCGAGCTTAGAAGTATTTAGCATTTTAAATGCTCTGTCTTATCTCATTTAACTTGTAAATGAGGAACAAAATTCAAAGAAATTTTATTTTTTGCTCATTTAATTTTGGAAAGGTGTGACTTGTCTTGTTGGACAAATAGCCTGCTGCCTTTTATCATCATCACGTTGTAAGGTAATTCATGAGCATGGGTAATAATTAAAGACGAAATTTTTTGAAATTATGCAGTTGACTAAGAAAACTGAACCACTGAACACGGTCTATTAAGAAACCTTTTTAAAGTGCTCTTATTGACACTCATATATCAATCTAATAATAAACAAATGCGTGCTTGTCTTTTTATACAACAACACAAATAAGTTTTTTCTAAATTTTGTTCAATTGTACATTACATGCTATACCTAAAAATAATTCATACCAATTTAATTTTATAATTTTAGAAGAATTCATGCGCATATACAACTTTGTGCAAGAATTCTTTTAAACTGAAATTATTTTATAAACCGGATCATAGTTCTTAAATTACATAAACTCATTACGAGCCGGTTACCTTTAGGATCTTATCAAAAACCATCAAACCCATGAAACTTAATAGCATCGCAATACAATTTGTTTTCCAATATTTTTTACCTTGAATTTATCGCAAAATGCAAAGAATATGTAAGTGTTCCTTGAATCGGCGCGATGACCTAGCTTTTGATCACTCGCGAACATTTCCCTCCTCTTTAAAGCGCGAAGAGAAAACCACACACTGGCCGCGGAGACGCGGGGGAGTGGGACTTTTGCTCTGTGCACAATTCAATAATAAAGTCTGGCGGTGTTTTATTTTCATTCTTGTTGAATAAAACTTTCCTTTGTTTACAGCACCAATAAATTATCGACAGAAAACCCTCCGCCGCCGGTTATCTCTCCCGCGTGCCGCCAGCGGGACGAAGGCGGTAACCGTCTTTCTAATGAATAATGGAATGCAAATTATTGAAACAAGAGCACAAGAAGCTCTGGCTCATTGATACGGCTCTTGAGCTTTCGTATCACGTAGTGCACTTGAAAAAATCTGAGAAGTCTCAAGACGAAACCTCGGATGAGAGGGCGCGGATTCTAAGAACTATGCCGACAGACGGAAAGAAGTGCTGCAGAAGTCGCCAGGTTGGACACAGAGTTCAGAAGCGAATTCGCCAACCTCTACGCAGTTGGTAGCGAGTAGGGGGAGGCGGTTGCGTGTACGCACCAACTACTGCCCATAAATTCGCCTCACATAAAATTCGTGCGGCTTGGTTTTTATGCAGGGGTAAGTGGCAACCGTGAATCGATGTTTCACAATTAAATGGATACCGGAGGGTGAACTTCTTCACGGTTCTGGCACCGGTGGAAGTTTCACATACGACACATGGTGAGTGTATGAGTCACTGGTTAACTACTTCCGGTCTGGGCAGGTTGGCACTGGTGCTGCCTCTGCTGGGATCCGCACTAACCAGCGCACACCTAGGCGGCCACTTATCTGTAAAACCTCCTTAGATTATCGGTTCGTAGTACGTGACTCAATTTAGAATTTTAATTGAGAGGCCGACCGGGCAACGAACAGCGAGCACCGCACCGCGCTCACGTGGGCAACAAACATCGCAAGCAACCCGACTCCAGGACACACATCATTCCTGTTCCCGTCTTATGCTCTTATGCTCGGGCACGATATGCTGCTTGTGGCGTGCCGCCGCGGGCTTCCAGGCACAGGGCAAATGGCTCGTTTAACAAGGGAAGGCGCACAAACTGCTCCTCATGCAGTCGTGAACAATCTTGTTTTATGCTGCTAGAAAGCAGGCTTGGCCAAAAGCAAAAAGCAGCAATAAATAAATAAATAAATCAAAAACAAAGTAAATCGAAACATTTTCCATTCGAGCGGAGAAATTTTATAGGGCGATTATATTTCTACAAGAAATAATAAAATTCATCTGCTCACTTAGCAGTTAAAGATGCTATGTGTATATTCTTAAATTGAGTTTTTATCAGCTCGCAATGACAAGATAATTAAAAATAGCAAAGTAAACAATCGGGAAGAAGACCTCTGCTAGGTCCGGGATAACGCCTGGAGCCACATGGCGGGCGATAAGTGCGCTCCCCGCCGCGGGCTGTTGCTGGCTCCTGACGAAACAGCAAATATTTAAAGAATTTCGGTCACGTAGGCGACACTGCGGAACAAATTACATCTTAAGACCAAGACAGATAATAATATTTGGAAAGCCGGGAAAACAAGTCCAGTGTACAAATGAGCGACTAACATGCCGATCGACGTCCCGCGGGAACCCAGGGGTCTGTACAGTGCGACTAACTCAGCGCTAATCAGTTGCAAATAAACGCATTTGAATAATGCCATGCGGCAATTATGCGAAAGGGGCCCAAACGGGTCGGGCTCCGGTGGCCGCAGCAGCCCCGGAACCGGTGCGGTCTTATGTACTGCCAGCGGACACCATCAGTTGTTCTCTCGGTTCCGTTCACCGCCGACTTGCTCTGCTTCTTGGATCAACTTTATTACAGATGGAAATTGTTGTCTAAGAAGTTTCGAATTGATGCCTTTAAGAAGTTGTTCGTCTTGGGGGATTCTAATGCGCGTCTCGTTAAACGCTTGATTAAAGCTTCAATTACAATCTACTACTCTTGGATGGATCCTTATGAGAAACGATAAATTACTCAGACTTTTTAAAAAAATTCCGAACCGGCTAAGAAAATGCAAATGCTTGATTAGACTCCATTGCGCAATTTTTAATCTTGTTTTCTTACACATACCTTTGTTTAACCTGGCGAAATCCTTTAATTCTCTGCAGGTAAGCAACAGATAAAAATAGCGCTGCACAAACATGAATGGGCTACAAAGTGAGTCTGCAAAATTAGTCAAGAGATCCGAACAATTTAAAATTGTTTTAATAAGAAGTTTTAAGCATGGCTATCATTATTATGATTATGCACCGTAAGCAAACTGGGAACTCAATTTCTGCAAGTACTTTTCCAATTCAGCTTGATAAGACCAATTGCTGAATTAGCGGTGGACTTTAATGATAATCGCAATAAACGATTACTTTGAAAAAGAGAACTCTCATAAATATTCCAGATTTATTTTCGGTTCAAAATTAGACCAACAGAGATAAACTCTAAATTATTAAAAGAAAAAAAAGTAAGCTAATGACAGTATCCAACATAAAGTTAATGATGGAGTCACAACCATAAATGATGCACGATTTCGACATCGATTTGCATCTTTCCTTTATTCATAACATTCATAAAAAGTGTTTACCTTCGAGCTTACCTGCTGATTATCATGCTAAAAAAATGATGCTACTCACTTTCGTGCCAATTCTCATCATTTCAGCGAACAATTTAGGAGTTATTAATCATGTACTCGAAACGCAACACACCCTCGAATTTTTATATAAGCTAGTAACAGCCGAACCCAGAAAGTACGACGATTGGTTATTTCTATGTCAAAAATTGAAATGATTTCTTTGATTTATTAAAAAAATGCGCTACTCTCGAAGATTGGATGACACGCAAGTGCCTAAAGTCAGTGAACTTTTCCTGACAAAAGAGCCCAATAGCTCGTTCATTTTTTATTGTAATTGTATTAGACTCCAAATCTGATGAGAAAGGTTTTTTACTCGCTTTGTTCCTAGCCAAGAAGACTGACAGGTAATGATCTCGGGTGTAGCGCACTTGATCGCCGCTGGACCACTCCGAGCAGGAGAGGACCAGCAGCGGATTGCGATGGCAACTGACTCTATGAATTATTAGAAAAATATTGAGCAGCCTCACTGGACCTCAATTGTTGAGGCCGCGAAGCCGAAAGTAATTTACGATTATTCTCCAGATTAAAGAAGTACTAAGGAAAAAAATGTGCGGCATAAAAAATACGAAGCAGCCTATTGCCCGCGTACGGTTCTAAGAAAAATTCAATGAAGAGAAAAATTTGTCGGAAGATCTTCAGTTAGTTGTAAGATCCACGGCTTCACCAGCCTCCGGTTGCTACACAGGTACAAGCCGTGCGCGCATGGCTCAACCAGGTAACGAAGATACGAAGCATACAAATTGAACTTTTCAAAGGTCATCCCGACCAACTTCGCGCTAGGCCTCCCAACAGGCGACGAGGAACAAACGTGGAAAGTTTTATTGAGGGAAAAAATCGATGTCCCACTTTCCGACAATTTAAACATTTGAACAAGATAACAATTGTATCGTTGCACAGCACTTGCTATTTTTATTTATTTTTTCGCCATGGGTACAGCAACCGTGACAAATACTCAATTGATTCGTTGTCAAAAACTGGGAATGGATACAAAAACTTTTCTAGGTTTCCCAAAAATTGTTTGCAATGCTTAAAATAAAATATTGCCCTGTCTGTGGATATAGAATCAACAAAAAAGGAAATGTCGGGCTGAATTCGATTATTTGCCTTTTTCATGAATCATTGCTATCAAAAATGAAACATTCCGCTGGACAGTTACAGCAAGATTTAATTGGGTGCAGCGAATCGATTTTCGACAGATTTCGAGAAAAGAAATGTTGAAATGAGTGTTGTGAACGGAAATTGCATTTAGCCCGGTGCATTCGAGGAGTGCTGATTCACTCATTGAGGCTGAAGAAGTTATGTTGCTTTATAAAAAAAAAAGGCATTATCACCGTTGAAACAAAATATCAAGAGGTCATCCACCTACTAACATTTATAAAGATTACAACAGTTTGGAGCATAAAACCTATTTTTAAAGGGCGAAGGAACAAGTACTGGGTTTAAATATGTAAGTGATGAACTCATTTACACTTCAATAAATTATTATATGTAAAATGAAGAAATTAGAACCAAAGAAAAAATTAATATAAACTGCACTGAAAAAATAAATAAATTTTGTATTTCGGCGATTGCTCACATCGTTAGTAATACTTACAAAAACTTTTCCAAAACAAATCCTATTTTTATATCGTTTTACCTTTTTTTCCTGCAATGAAAATAGAAAATAAAAGTTAATTCTCCTTCTAAATACTTCAATTGTAATGTACTTAATAAATAAAAATACCACAGAACGATCTCGTAGAAAATTATTAAAATTCTTTTAATAAATATTCTCTAACCAACATGATGAGATATGATAGATTTATGGCTTTAGTGAATTACCATTTGGGCTATAATAATTCCACAACTCACAATCAATCATTCAGCAGATTTGATTGAACTGTTTAGATTACTTCTCAAATATTTGATTTTTGGAACTACATTGAAAAAATACAGAACTAAAATGAAATGATTCCGCACAAACTGATTGAGATAAGCAAAAGTCCACTCAGCACTACCATAATTTAAATAGAAACGTATAGATCGCTCGATTTCAATCGACTATCTCAAACTATACGAGGGTCGCTAAAGTAAATATTTAGAAGGCAGTGAGCGTCGCATGCTCGGTGTATAGTACATAACTCAGATATAAACTTATATCATAGCTACTGTTTGCAGAAATCCAAGGTTCACTGATGCGGAATTTAAATCAAAGTCGGTTTATCTTTTAAATATTTATATTTTGGCAATATCAACACAAACTAATCTCAACTATGTTCCAAACTTATGCCAACTTCTAAAGAAAATATTAACTGCCTTGTTCTCAACAGAAAATAATTCAAGTTAGAGCCCATATCAGCAAAATTTAATGATCGCAATTTTTCTGAATGGTTTTTTTTCATAACAATTTTTACAAGCAATTCCTTGCAGCGGAGTCAAATCGATTTTATAGCAAAGTAATAAAAATTAAATTTTAATAATTCCTTATATTTATTACTACTTCTTGAAATAGCTATTAACGTGCGCATACTGCAAAATCATTGTTGTGGCCATCGTTAGTGTACAAAATCACGGAAATTATCACCTCTTAAGAGTCGTACAACGAGTGGGATGGCAAAACTTCTACATAACAAATTTTATATGCAGTCTTGAGTAGCATCATCGACAGCAGCAACTGCCAGCAGGAGCAAGAATCAAAGGTTAAATTAGCCAGCCAATGAACTAAAAGAACCCGCCACACTTTCGAGAAAACCAGTGAGGCTTCTTAGCGAAAGGGCTCCTCCGCAAGACATGATACCTGTTTCCCTACGAATACTGTCTTCTAAGAAACGTGGGAGGCACCAATAGAATTACAACGGATTTAAGGAGAGAAACTTCAAGAGGTGCTGATGTCTGCATGGGTGTGCACACCGGAGTTTAGTTTAATTGAAATTCATCGCAGGCTTTGATTAGTTTATGACTTTAATAAGTTGCCATTCAAAAGCATCACCCAAAAGCCAGGAGAGTCACTTTTCATTCCATTCAATTTGCGTTAACTAGCCTGCTTCTGGAGATACTTTACCACTGGCAGAAGGAGGTATGAAGTCCCAAAGACTCAAACAGGAAATTACTTCCTCAGTCATTATCCACTTACGTCCCACAATGCACTTATGACTTACGCCGATGATATCGTCTCGAATTCCAAAAATGCTGAGCAACAAGCTCTAATGATTGAAATTTCCCTTCCTGGCCTTCGTCTATCACAAGAGGACCCGTCGTATCGCTTTACCAAATGTTTGTCTATGCGCTTGATACGCTTCTCAAGCCTTTTCCAAATCTCTCCCGAATGTTTATTTTCGTTTGGTTTCCTCGTTCAGTAAGTGCGAGGAATTTTATCGGGAGGCTTTTTGTGTTACTCAGTTTTTTCGTATCATTTATTTTTTCGTTTTAAATTTTATCCACAGAAGCTTCCGATCGTGATAAAACCGGAGAAAGAGTCGAGGTGAATCATTCATCTTAAACGTCCCTCTGAATGATGTTATCTAGAAGAGATCTTGATTCATTACAAGTGCTAATCAAAATGATGCTTATGCTTGCCGGGTGACTAGATTTCTTTACCAAGACGGAAATTGATGAGTTGTGGGAACAATAAAAGGCGGATCAAGTTAATTTAAAATGATCCCAGTTGGGTAAACCGTTGGCATTATACCTTCGGTGTTTGACCATTCAATTTTTGTAGATTTACGATTCCACTTTTGGTCTCATGGCATTTTTAAGATTAAGGCGCCGTGAAATTTCTTTTCCAAGTGGACAAAGTTAGTAGATAATCAGAAATTTTTGATGCCTGACATGATTATCTTTTAGAATCAAATTACATCGAATTTAAGGATGTTACAAATATTGATGATGTATCTCGAGGTATCCATCTTTTACTGTATGACCATATTTGAAAAAAAGGGCCTTCATAAAATAAGTTTTCTGTGTATATTCAGCTATTAGTACAAATTGCTATATTGTTTATTTGATTACTGAAACGATGTGGCGTGAAAAATTATTTATATTTTTGTTTATCATTTCCAACTGACTCAAGTTAATTTGTTCATCTAATTTCGACTCATTAAAACTAGTTTTATATGCCGAACAAGTTAACTCCAATTTAAATTGCTCATAAATATATAACACAAATAAACTGGAATTATTTGCCGCAGGACGTTATTTGAATCGTCGTTGTAAAAAAACCCAATCGCATGTTCGTGATTGCTTTAAATTACTCATTCTAAAGCTTTGATAAGCAAAAAACATTTATAAACACAAAATGTTTCACCTCAATTTTCCACTATCTGCTTTCAGCAATTACTGCAATTTTTAATTTTGTACAAACACTTGGAACTGGGACAGATAAAATATCGATTTCCATTATCCAAATGCCAAGACATATTTTATTGAAATTCCGCGACATTCAAAAAAAAAAATTAAGTAAATTAAAAATTTCGTCCGTAAACGATAGCAACCTGAGTCATCTCTAGACAGGTAATGATTCCAAACTCACCATACGCCAAGTAGCACGTCGTGCACGTTTTACGTTACTAACATAAGCTCCCTTCGTATTTCTCTGTTACGGACTACTTTGGATCATTTAGTGCAGAAAGCACGTTCTGCTAATAACCATTTTTGAGCAAGGTTAAACCACCTCAATTACTTTACTACGGAGCTTGATTCCCTCGTCCAACTGGCAATTTTCAGATCATTTCCCAAATAATATTTCGAGATATGTAAGCCGGTTGGATTTGTGGGTCAATTCTGTCTTTCTTCGGAATTGGGTGGCACCGGCAATTTCCTTTCCTTTTGTTTGGTCTTCTGCGCAATCAATGTTTGGTGTTTTTGTCAAAGGTCTTGGCTTCTTTCTTTGTTGCGAAGTTAATCGGTCTTAAAATAATTGCAGCAAATAGTAAGGAGTGTCGCCTTCTTTGTGAAGAGTGAATCACCGAATTAGAACGAACAACAAAGACCGTTTTGAAACAAATTAAAGTATAATAAAATGAACAATTAGCAAAACTAGAGCAGGACAGTGTCAAATAATTGTCCTACTTAACGAACAAAATTGCAAACTCGTAAATCTTGTAAATGTGGCAAATCCTGTAAGTTATAGCCCGCAGCCGCAGCAATATTTTTAAACTTATTAAACTAAAATTAGTGTGCAGCTAATGTTTCCCAGCAGCAGTAGCTATCAACGTATTTTTTTTCGTTTGGTCTTCTCAGTTATATCAGCTTTAACTGCTCGAAAAGAACCCATAAACTCACTATGCTCACCTGTTGGCAGCACGTTTCTTGATGCGGTTTTGAAAGGTATAAAAATGTAATAAAAAACCTCCAAGACGCGATTAATGATGAAAAACATCAAAGTGGTTTTTACTTCATCGCCGGTATGATTAAATAATGACGTTTATTGAGCAACTCGTAATTTAGAACTCAGTCAACCAAGAGTGAGGGATTCAAGTAACCTAATTGCCCCTGAAGTATCTTTTGATCTCAATTATGTTTTTTTTATCTTAATTCATAGTTTAAAATTTAAATCTGTTAGTATTTTGGGATTTTTCAGTATGTTATTTAGACTAAATTTTGACTCTAGGTTTTCCAAGTAAACCAAAACAAAAATTCAACAAAAAATAATTGCTTTGTTATGTAAAATAACTGCAAGCAATTCGTCAAAGCAAAGTTGAAATATAACATTATCACCCTATTTTTTAGAGTCGAACCCATAAATCCTAAACTTCATAAATTTCCTAATCCGAAATTCGAACATTTGTCGATCAAATGGCAGGCATTCATCGTTGATCCCAATCGCTTAAAGGAACTGCCACTCTTCCTTGATTTCCCAACCGTTTTCACCCTCCTTTCGGGTAATTATCACGTCCTTCCCACTTTATCTTTTCCGTTTATTTCCATGATAAAGGCCAAATCGTGCCCCAGATTTGTTTCCCTGCCCAAGAAGACATGAAGGACGAGAAAGATAAAAAACTGGAACGCATGGGAGCACGGGAACATGGAAAAAGAGATGGACGACGACATTCCTGAAAATTGGCAAATATTTGAGAATTTTTTGAATCGAAAGATGATTTTTTTATGGCCTGCGATACAGCACGAGTTATGAGAGCTTATCGTGATTGAATAAATTCGTCCATAAAAACGTCTCTTACACGTCCATTTAGCCGATCAAAGGAGGTGCTGTTTGTTGTACTTATTTATTTATCGGAAACGACGCCACCAATTCAGCCCGTGGTACAGAGGAGCCAATTCCGCGGGGGATCAAATCGATTTTATTACATCTCTGATTGCGGCGCGTAATGGGCGAACTGTTCGCGCCATCTCGAAATTCCATCTCGCCGGTGCAATTGAACTTTTCGATTGGTTGCAGGTAGGAGGAGCTTTGAACTAGTTAGCGGGGGAGTGGCGGCGGAATTGAGTCCGCTGGAGTTCGTTCACTATCTGAAACCGCCGCGGGTCCAGAGCCCCCCTCCCCCCCCCAGCTTGTTGCATAATTAATTGAAGTGTGCACGGTTACTGACTCTATTACGCCGCCGTCACTTACCTAGGGCAATTAAAAACTGGGTAAACTGTTGGGAAACAAAAAATTCCCAACACTGTTTCAGGAATGTCCAAAAATAGATTCGCTTTCGCGGCAATTCTCCAACATAACCGAGAGCAGCGCGTGGGTGGGGCATTGAAAGCCCTCTTGCGCATTTTTATGCGTTCAATCGCACTTGCATTTCTGCTATCATCAGCTTAGCACTGACCTTGATAGTTTTAATTATGCGCTGCGCAATGCTTGATTAAGGCTTGTGCGATTTCGTGAGTGAGTCACTGAGATTTTTCTTGGCAAGCCGAGTGAATAGACTCGATATGATTCAGATTTATGTTTTTGAAACCGATTAGGCTTGCAAATTTGCCCCGGACAAAGCGTTTTGTTAAGGTGATTGTAGCCTCTTTTAACTGGCCAGTGTTGCTGGCATCGTTCTAGCCGCAGTGACAATGAAATTAAAATTAATCTAGCAGCGCCAACAGGTAGCAGACAAAGGCTCTCCACTGGTTTCTTTATGCATAATTGTAATGGATGTGCACTTGCCTCCTTGATGATTATTAATTGCACAAAGCGCAGTGGAACGAATTATTTGAAAAAGCTGAGAATAGAAGTAAAATTGCAATTTTCTTAATTTTTCCCGGAATTACCGAGTTTCTCTGTGTTCCAGAAAGTCTGCAGCTCCCACAGAGAAATTTAAAATTAAACTTGGGTAACTAACCAGTTTTAGGGGGGCGGTGAATGAATTCCCTTGAAATGTGTGAATTCGCCTTTAATTATTCCCAGTCCCTGAAAGCACGTAAGCGGTGCTATGGTGCTATATTGGCCCCTTGAGGTTTCGCCGTAGCCGAGCAACTGCTGAAAATAACTTTTTAATGAGGTGAAATTAAAGCTGATAGAGAACCATGTCGAGCAATGCTGTCCACCAGGGACGAAATATATAAACCTAAGTAGTTAGTTTAGTTGTTATCGTTTGGAACTGCCCAAAAAGGGTTAATTGCACGTTAAGCACACCTTAGTGGGCAAAGGCTCGTGATGGATTATGTAACTATATGGAAAACGTTTGCTTATCGCCGTAATCTCGCCCCGGTATCACAGCTCAATCTGAGAGGAAAGGTATGCTCCGAATTAAGGTCTGAAAGTAGGTTAGTTGGGCTCACCGGCGGCGCCAGCTAATGCACATGTGGACACGTTAGCACGCATTGTTATATCCGAGGAGCACGGAATGAATTAAACATGCAACGGAAAGAGAATTTCATTTAATTAATAGAATTAACTAAGATATGGTGCTTTTTTTTACTAGAGAGCTCGGCTTGGTTACAAATGCAATTTGTTTCGTGCACTCAAATGCACAAAGGTAATTTGCAATATGTTAAAAACAATAAACTCCTTTATTCTTTTTTTCCATAGACTGAAGAGAAATTTTAAAATGATAAATTATGCAACCTGGTTGTGAAAATGAAACGGAGACATTAAAGTTCTTGAACATATTTTCCAGGGATAATAGCAGCTTTAAAAAATGTTTTAAATTAACTTTATCCCATCAAATTTTATCTTGCTTATATAAGATTTTATGTTTTCTAAATATTTCTGACTGAGATGAGGGTAAGTTTTATTGATTTTCATCCATATTCTTAACTGCTACATTGCTAATTTCATAACCATTCATATGCCACATTCATTTACTCTATAAGCAGAACATCTAGAAGACTGGTGACACACACGGTCGATTTACAAAAAATTCAGTTGAATTTTACTTTCATGTAAAATTAAGATATCTCCAGATATTGCCAAAAAATATTATATAGGTGCTTTAATATTACTTTAAAATCATTTTCAGAAGCAAAATTAATCGAAAGGTTCATACAACCTTTATCTTTCCCTTTTCTAGGACATTAACTTTCCCATCCTAGTGCCATTTAGATTTATAGTGTATTTAGGTTATCTAAGGATTAATAACATGGAACTAATTAACCCATAATATTCATTATCATTATCATCTTTTAGGTTGTCACACGAATCGTCTATATACCTAAACTCTTTAAAAACGCCACAAAATATATTAGAACATACATACGAACTTACCAAAGATAATAAATTATAAACTATTGGTGATCCAAATAAATCTTGGAGGAAAGATTAATTGATCAATTTTTAAGAGGCTTTAAAAAATAAATATACAAAATATATATGTATGTACTCGTTTTATTTTTCCTCGGAACAAATATTTGAAAGCTGTATTATATTTGGGTTTTTCAAAACTGTTGATACTCGAAGTTTGGCTATTCATTTAAATAGTAAGAAAATAAATAAAAAGAGGCAATCGGAAAAAGTGATAATAATGCATAATGAAGGTGTGATTTTTTCAATAAGTTTCCAATAAGAGAATAAAATTGCTTTATATAAGATATATAAGATCTGATATCGCAAAAATCAAATAAGACCTCTCTAAGTAGAAAAAAGGCCAGAAATTCAAATGAGACCCGGACCCAAACGGAAACCCGGCTAATTGGAATTAACTCGCAAAAGCATAATTCGCCGGGGAAATAGCAAAATTGGTGTGTACAATTGCAAAAGAGTCGCGATAGTGCCGCCGCCGAAGGTCCCAGGGTCTTTGCACCCAAATTGCTTTGAAATTGCGGAAAATTACCACAACCGCTGGATCTGCACTGACCCAGAATAACTCCTGATGGAACTAAGAGGGAATTAAAAAAAACCCAGTTCCAGCAGAAGTGAAAACTGAAATGCTGCGGCGAGGACCGGTGGAGCACCGCAATTTTCTAGACTACACGAAAATCCTGTCAGAAGCATTGAAACGGATTCGCCTCCGGGACTCCGGGAGAAGTTGCCGAGTCGCCCGCTATCGACCGACCCGCCGCCCACCGGAGCACCCGGCGACCGGCTGCGGGCCGCGCTGACACATGTTTCCCATTTCTCTGAATTGCTCCAATTAAGTGAGTCACCAAATTTTACATTTGTCACATTTCGGGGTACACACCCGCTGACGGACGGGCTGTGGGTGGGAGGGTCGGCGCGCTCCCTCAGGATGGGCGCCCACCGCCGCGACGCGGGACCCGAGCGAATTTTCCCGGACAATACCACGGCACGGCTCCGCCGCCAGCAGGCGCACTCACGGGGGGCTGGCAAGACTTTCGAAAAGAAAACGGTTTTCTCGCCGCCTCGCTGGTGCATGCAACTGTTCATGCGGAGCCGGATGTCGCCTGGCTCCAGCTCGGAACTTTATTTTTCGCATCTTTCCGACGTCCAGAGAGCGATCGCCGCTTGTGCGGGAATCGGCCAGAGGAGGCCCGGGCTCCGGGCGGCGTTGGCCCCGTCCCGAGCAGGAAATGCAATCGATACACATGACAAGGGCTGGGTCAAGTCAATCCTGATTGAACGCGCCCGCGGGGACCGGGCGGGGCGGCCGATTGCTCCCGGCATTGTCTGGGGCCATCGATCAGCCCCGCGGCCCCTCGGCGGTAATTGCAATCGACGGCGCGGTCAGGAAGCACCCGAAAGGCAGGGAGTTCCCGGCGAGAAAGAGCTGCGGAAGGACTTTCGGCGCGGGGCGAAGGAGCGCGGACGGGGCTCGGCCCACTCCCTTCCGCACCGAAAACCAGCAGCGTTCGGGCGATATGGTGAAATCCTGCTCGGCCCCATTTTGCCTCGGAGATCGTTAGAAATTCGATCGCTTTTTCGACTAATTTCAGATCCCAGACATGCCCAGGCGGCTCCTCCTCGCCTCAGTCGCATTTTTCGCCAACTTTTCGAGCCGGCACCGTGCGAAATGTTTCTTTGTTTCATGTCTGGGCCCAGGCACACGCTCCTTTTTTTTCTCGCAGCACAAATTTCGGGGGCTTACCTTTTGCACGGGCGCCTAAACCAGTTACTTAGAAATCCGCTCGCTGGGCGATCAACTTGAATACACAAAACACTTAAAAACACGATTCTGCTGAATTAATTCGAAAAATTTTTCTGTTTTTCAAAAAATCAAACACGTTCACGGTTCACCTCTTGGACATGCTAACGGCAACAGAAAACTACCAATGCACAAACACAAATGAATAATCAGAAGTTCCAATTCCAACGTGAAGGGAATCGCCGCGCTCAGTTGACAAAGCCGGAGAAAATCGCATTCGCACGCACACCACGACGCGCTCCCGGCTGAGTTGAATAGGAATGGAATGTGCATGGATGGGGAGGGCATTGCCAGACTCGCGGCTGGAAGATGCTCGGCTCGTCACTGCCGTGGTGGGAATGGGTTTAAATCGTTCCCCGAAACAGAACAGCACCGTTGAAAATATTTGAACGAGTTCTTTCGCTCGAAAAGTTGTTTGCAAAAATAAATTGATAGTGATTCATTAATTAATAATTTACCACCTTTAATCGGCAGATAACTGGATTAACGAGATTCGGACCTCACATTTTAGTTACCCGTCGAAAGTTCTCGTCCACCTCAATCAAAATCGCCAGTTAAAAGTCGGCGCGGCGTCCATCTGGCAGCGCCCCTTCTTCCTTTAACGTACTTTTCGCAATGGACTCGGGTGGTGAATTTTGGAGAAGGAGAACGACAGGAACAAAATGGCTGAAGCGGGAGGAAAGGGAGTCTCGCTCCAGCCTCACGCACACACCGGCAGCGAGTTGTAGCGAACGTCTCTCCCGTTCCAGAGCGAAATGATTCACGCAGCAGCCGCACGCACACCACCAGACACTCCGCCGGGAACCTATGGGCCACGGGTCGCTGTCCCGCGGGAGAGGCGAGGTGGCGGGGCACGGCAAAACGGCTTTCGCACCAGATCCGGAGCGGGGGCGCGGCGAAAGGCAGATCCGGGAGCAACCGCACCCTGCCCTGCTGGAAGGCTCCGGAGGGAGCGAGCGGGACGGAGCAGTGCATTGACTCAACCCGGTCCCGCGGGGCGCGGTGGGGCGTCGGCAGCCGGTGGAGCAGGCTCCCGTCGGTGTGTGCGTGCGCCGGACCAGAGCCGCTGTGCGATTGACTGCGAATTGCGTCTCTCCGGCGCTGGGAAAGACGCTTCAGTGTGACCAACTTCGGGGCTTTGTGGCGAATCGGGCTGGGATTTTTCTGGCGGGAAAGTTTAAAATGGCTTTTGGTTCTTTTTCTTGAACTTTATTTATTTAATACCATTTTAATAGGTTTATTTCGAATTTATTTGCAAGAATACAGCATAAAAATAGCAAAAGGTTGAATACAATCCAGAGAGTAATTTTTTTTACCTGAAATACAAAAATTAAAGAATATTCTTAGTAAAGGCTTTGTATGAAATTCGCCGCCCGGATTTAAAACATTCAACTATTTCGCATGTTTCTTTATGAAAAACCCATTTATTTTAAAATGTTGCTCTTTAATATTCACAAAACCGAAAAATGTGTTTTAAATTATTTAACTAAACTAGAATATTTTGTCATTAAGCCCAGAGAGGCAAGGTCTCCCCGATTAAATCAAGGTAATCATTCAAGAACTAAGAGAGATTTTAAACGCGTTTTCACAAAAAAAAAACTCTTTAATAAGATAGTTAACGTAAAACGGGTACAACTGCTGTGAAAGTTGCTTATATTGTAACTGTGATCAAGGGACCGGCAAATTTGCGTTGTTACATATGCATGCATACCCGATTCTTTTTTTGTGAAAAGGGGATGAAAAGCAATTTGGGGAATACATTTTAATATTTACTTGTCTTATGTATGTTAAAAAATAAATTATTTACATAGTTAAAAACAAAAAACTTATTAAAAACCAGCTGATGTAAGTATATAAAAATGTAAAATATATCCATAATTAAGGTAAGGTAGTTAAGTAATTTATAGGCATAATACTGCGTAACGTGGGCTACCTACATAAATATTGTCTTTGCAAATATAAGATCATCTATTCCAGTTTTGTCAGAAATATTCGATGCTTAAATTAAATCTACCACACTCTACAGCTCACAAAACGTTTTTATTTTTTAATTCTCAAAATTAATGTTTTTGTACAATGCATCAAATTCGTTTTGGGTTTTTCAAAACGTAGATACGTTATTAATAATACTATGCCTAAAATTTTAAAATGGAAGCAATGTATTTTTATTATTTACCCAAATAGGCGCACACCGTGAGCAGTTCACAATTTATTATTTGAGCTAGTTCGAACAGCACCGATCCAGTACAGGATCAGTTGCATTTTAAAAATATTATTGTTGCAATTTCCCTAATTCTGGGAAACAGTGAAGTAAAACGTAAATTAATTAAAAACTGCGCCGTGCATCCTCTCTTTGTTTTATTGCAAAAAGTCGTTTAAGCTTCTCGAAAACATGTATATAAAAAATAGGAAGTGGTGGAAGAATTTAATAAAAGGTATTGGTTGAGTTCGAAGCAGCATGTAATAAAATAAAATGCTAATACTTGTTTAATTAAAATAGTAACTTTATTCAAGATAGAAAAAAACGAATTTACAACGAAGGCCCCGGCGAGATTCGAACTCACGATCTCCTGTTTACTAGACAGGCGCTTTAACCAACTAAGCCACGGCGCCCACATGTGAAGAGCTTCAAAACTTTAATTCAAGGCATGTATTTCGCAAGTTAGGGAAAGCTTCCTCCATAAAACGTCAAGTTGAACCAAAGCTCTTGGCAATTTTTCAAATAATTGTTGTAGTTGACAAAGTTTCGACCATAAATTGTCTACAAACATCCTACATTGTTATCCTGTTGATCGATCGATTCTTAATAAGTTTAATTAATGGCTCGTCTCAAAACACCCTAAAGGAATTTCGGCGAATTACAACACGGAGTTTCGAAACTGACACTGACAATTCTCGCAGCTGTCCTCCATCGTCCGTCAAAAGTCCAGACAGAAGTGACTGCGGTTTCTGTTGTGCGGGCGGTCGTGCTCGGAATCGTCTCAAATTTCCCCAAGTAAAATGCTTTAAATTGCAACAACCGGCCCGAAGAAAAATCCCCTCTGTAATGAATGACGTGATTGAATACCTGAAGAGTCCCGAGTTAGTCATAAAAGTCCAGGAATACTTCGGCATAGAATATCTGCCGGAGAAGAAGCGGGCAGCCAGCGCGTCTCGGGATTCAGCCAACTCCTCCAGAAAGCAGCGGGAAGACTTCAGCAGCCCGGAATGGTCCCAGCGAAAAAATGGAAGCGCCTCTGGACAGAAGTCGCCGAAGCAACTCAACTGCGCCACGCCTGAGGAAGCAGCCCCGTCATACGTCGTGCGGAACCAATTCTGGTATTATTTATTTTTACTAGGCACCGAACTCGGGGACGAGATCTTCTATGCCACCTTCATCCCCTTCTGGTTCTGGAACGTGGACAGCGCAGTGGGCAGGAGGGTGGTGTTCCTCTGGTCGACGGTCATGTACATAGGTGAGCACACCGTCCACGGAATTCGTGTCACCTGATTTTCTAACCGCGATAACCATCTTTTCAGGCCAGAGCTTCAAAGACATCATTCGGTGGCCGCGACCGGGACTCCCTGTCGCCAGGCTGCAGGACAAATGGGCGCAGGAATACGGGATGCCCTCGACGCACGCCATGGTCGGCTTGTCCATCCCCTTCTCAATTTTTATCTTCACGATCCAAAGGTTCGTTAAATCAGTTCCTAATCATTCACGAAGTCTTATATATTTTCGGTTATCTCGTAGGTACCAGTATCCGGTTTATTCTGGATTTTTGATTGCAACCATGTGGTGCTCTTTGATATGTTGTAGTCGCGTTTATCTGGGAATGCATAGCGTGTTGGTAAGATCTACATATCTTATCTTATAATTTTAAAGTAAGAACCGGAAAACGTGCCACAATGAGGCCCTACAAATAATTTAAATTATTTTTGATTAGACTCTCTGAAAAATTAAACACTTGACGTTCTTTAAAAAAAAATAAAGATTTGCTCTTAAAGGTTCCTACAATTTTAGTACTGAGAATATCCCCACACTAAATTTCATAAATTCCAAGTTTAAACATATTTCCCCTTGAAGATTGAAAATAGGAAAAAAAAAATACTTTGTTTTGCCTAAGTTTGTATTTGTAAAGAGCTCCATAAAATATCAGAATACTTAGGTCTTAATCAATTATTCTTAAACAAGATGACCTGGAAATTTATTCAACAAACAAAAATGATAAGAAACTTCAATCGAAAGATTTCCTAGATAGCTTAAAAATAAAATGTAATAACTAGAGCCACATTATTTATATAGTTACATATATCAAATGGCTGAACAAAAAATAATTCTTTTTTTCCAGGATGTTGTAGCTGGTCTACTGCTAACATTCGTTTTGATGATATTTCTTGTCCCGTTGGTCGACTACCTGGATATTTTTATTTTATCAAGCTCTTATTCGCCAATAATAATATTAATACTATCGATTATGTTAATCGTTTATTACCCCAAATCAGATAAATGGACCCCAACTAGGTAACGTTCTTTAATTTCAAAAATTTAATAAATAGAGTAATATTTCTCTCATTTGTTAGAGGTGACACCACAATGACCGTGTCAGTTTGTGCTGGAATACAAATTGGAGCCTGGCTAAATTATCAACTTGGGGACATGCAACCGTCTTTTCAATCACCGCCATACAAAATAATATGGCCAAACTACCAAATGGTGGGACTATTGCTCTTCAGAACCGTCCTAGGTTTATGTTGTGTAATAGCCACTCGTGCAACAGCGAAATCAATTTCGTACGCTTTATTTTCTGCCCTGCTGGGGAAGGACACGAACGAGCTTCAAAATTCAGAAAGTACCCTGGATAATAAACACAAAACAATAGCCGAGCTTAGCTACAAATATTTCACGTATGGAATGATCGGGTTAAATACGCAGTATCTTTTACCTAATGTCTTTAAACTGCTTGGAATTGGACGACCCGATTTCTATACGGAAGTCTAGTGGAATTGCATGCTTTCTATCATTCCACAATTTAAATATTTAACGAGAAAATAAGTGTTTTCAATGTACTACTCTTTCGCCTCTAACTTATAGCAGTAAAATTTCCAGTGAATTTAAAATAAAATCCAATTGTTCACAGATTAAATTTGGGCCTTTTATTTCGCATGAGTTTTTATTTCTCTATGGTATTTTATTAATTTAAATAAAACCACATATTCCGTGTTTTTTAAAGACTGCATACGTTTAGCAACGTTCGAATCATCGGACTTTAAAAGCACTAAGCAAGAGTGTGACTTAAGTTAAATTTATTTCCTTAAAAATAATAAAAGTTATTATTTTGTTAATTTAAGCATTGATTAAAATAAGTTACTTGTTCATCTCGCCTATATAAAGTCTACATATAAATTACGTTTTCTAAATTTTCGACAAATGATTTTGATGGATCCAATATAAAAGGAAATGTGAGCTCTGCAAAGGAAGCTCCCCCTCAGAAAATTCAAAGGATGTAATATTAACGTATAATTCTTGAACACCTCATTAGAAGGTAATGAAATCAGACCCCTCGGTTGCTTCTGAAACTTAATGAACAATCTCCGGCTGGATAGACTCGTTCCAATGAACATTAAACGCCCGAGATGACAAATCGATTTTATTCGTAGGCAGAAAAGTGATTAATTAATTAGTTTCTGCAAGTGATCCAGCTACCAGGAAAATTTTGTAATAAAGACGTAGACATTTTCCGTCTATTCGGAACCAATTAGTTTTACTGCCATTCGAAGCTAAGAAAATTAAATGCGGAGCAAATGAAACACACGGACTCATTGTTCTTGCAAAATAATGTACATTTTGCGGTTGGCACGCTGAATACGAAAACCCGATGGCAACATTTGTCAAGGGTAGAGTCCTGGAAATGGTGGAGCCGCCAGGAAACGGGGGATGACGCCGTGAGTGAAGCTGCAGGAGAAAAGGAGTACTATTCCAAAATTTTCTAATTAAATTCGAGAAGAACGTTTCTGACTGCAAACTGAACAAGTTGTTTCAGCGCTAATTGCGGCTGAGATGGTCTTAATCTTATTTTAACGATGTTTTTTCGTCGTTTCGAATGCTTAAAACATACACTCTTGAATTGGAATAAATTACGTCTATTACGTCCGCTATTTTTTAATGCTGCTTTATTCATTACTTAGGGGGTGTGCCTGATTTGTTTTAAAACCTAATTCGATTTATCAGCATTTATAAGTACGTAAACTTTAAATTAAATAAAGATGGTAAAAAACTTAATGAGTAATAAGCTTCGGATTATTAATAATTTATTAGTTTCAATTTATATCAAAAGTTTATAAAATATTAAGTTTAAATCCAACCGATTGCACTAGCCCAGGATGTGGGGAAGTCCTTTCTTATGGATTTATTTTGTTTTTTTTAATGCTTTCAACCAAATTTGAGCCCGTCTCGCAAAAGACTTTTAAACGTATCTTCGAGCTTCTGTCGTAAGATTAATTTATTTTTAACAGCGATCAAAAGTTATAGGTGGTTAAAGTGTTAACAAATCAATTTTTTTTTTAATCATGTCAAGTGAGTGTTGTTCACAAGTATTACGTTCAAAATGTGTATTTAAGTGTTGTTGATTTAAATGCATATTTACTCAATAAAAACATAAGCTTATGACGAGTTTAGACTTAAGCTCACTGCTATGAAATCATAAAAAACTCGGGCAAAATGAAAGTGATATAATCAAAATACAAAAAAATCAAAATCAGTCCCTGACAAGCATAACGACAACAATAATCCAAATCACGACAAACGCGTTACGGTCGCTATATCATTTTATTACGCTGGTGAATCTCTTTTTGATTGCACTTATCACTCCACCTACGCCACAAGCCCCAAGTTATGTGGCTCATCCCCAAGACTTTGGGTGTTAATCCAATTTTCGTACTTAGATTCCACGCAATGGTTTTGCGAATCGTCTTGTTTATTGTTGTCCCCGAAATTGTGTTTACATGCAAATTGCTTACCTTGTTGGTTTGCGGAAAAAACAAAAATATTTTTTTTGCATTACTCTTTTTCCTGGTGGTTTACGGCCGCCAAAAAGTTCTCTCGTGAACACGTGGTGCTCCAGAGGGACTCGTGCTGGAGCAGCCTGGATCCCATAAATAATGAAGTAGTCACGCACACTTGGATTTGGTACTTAAAGTCGTTTTACGGGCATCGGGCCTGGTTTTACTACTGCCTTAAAACAATTACCAATCGTGACAATGTCTGGAGCTCTTCCGCCGAGATCCTGGATAGTGATTGCGACGGCGAGTGGCGGTTAATGCCTATTGTGTTTTCAGTTTCCACAGTCCCGGAGCCCGTGGCCAATAAATTTATGGTCAAGGGTAAGGTCGAAAATGTGTCAACGTCCGGAGTGGGGCAATAAAGGATTTTCCACATGATAAATGTATGAGGGAAAAAAGTTTATCTTTTATTTTTTTCATTTTTAGGGATTCTATCCCATTCCGCTGGTTTTCGGTGAGGCTATTGAAAAAGTTTTGGGGACATCATTCGAACAGACATGAGTTTTTCGAGAAAACTAAACTGAGCCGAGTTGGGGATATGCCGGCTGTAAAAGATGTAGTTTATGTTGGTACTTACGAAGAAAAGGCATAATTTACCACAAAATCCGAATTTGAGCAACGGATCCAAACAGTTGCTTTAGCAAGATGACGACATTTGTAATTTATGAACCATACAATCATTTTGTAGACTCATTTATCGGAACCATATGAATTTAGAAGAAAGATTCAATGAATAAAGTCCAACGTGTTTTTCTGCCTTCTGTATGTTGTTGGTTTTAGCTCACTCTATCTTACGAATGAGAGTATTTTTTTTCAAAATTGAATATAAATTACAACATAATAAATTATAAAATTGGACTTAAATTATAAAATAACAATTATGACACAAATAAAAGTAACAATATGTAAAGGCGAAGCACATTGTTAATTTCCAATTCTCTTTAGATCGTTTGAAGATTCTCTGAATGGAAAGTGCGATAATTAACTATAACTGGTTGACACTTGTAGCCACTTATTCCACCACTATCAGACACTTCCCAAAAAAAACCGATAAAATCAAAAACGCAAAAGATGATTTGAAGTAGTTAATAAAAATCTACTTTTTCGGCCTGCATGAAATGTAGGCCGAATAAGAGCAAAAGACTATAAGTAAACAGGTTAGTCAAATGTGTCGCATTTACCCTAAACGCAAAATTCGAAATATGATAAGGACTGAATTGACGTAATTTGGATATTGATATCGAACCTCTTTGTAAACTCCTAGGACTTGTGCGACGCCGAAGGCATCGTTCAATTGTGCAAATATTATCTCAATTGTTTTGCTTATACCCACACCTTGGACTACCCAGTTTACATCACAACAAAAGCACTTACTTAATCAAATGAAAATGTGTTTATAATTGCATCCATATCAAGTGTAAATTGAACTTGAAGATATGTAATTCATTGCAATTTCCATTGCGAATTTTATATACAGATACAGCAATTCCACCAGGCACATTTTTGTGCTGCAGAAAGCATTAGTTTTTGTTTTACTTTCTCTAGAGATAAATTTATTAAGCAAGTTAAAAGCTATCGTTTCCGGCAATTGATATTTCGTAACATGTAAATCTTTCAGTGTATAAGCCACGTTAAATAATATACCCACACATAGATTGTTAATCATTTAACTTTTAAGAGGAGTTAAGCCCAAATATGCTAAGCAATCCGGGAGAGTTATGGCAGCGATTATTATGCTGTAAAAGTAAGTCCGGAATGTTTCGTGCTAATTGCTTAATTGAACGAATTTAGTTTTCTCACCAAATACTGAAACATGCTATTTAATTTTCCCCTCGAATACTATTAATTGCTGGTCGAAACTTTCGTGCCACTTTAAAAATATTTCGATTTCTGTATTTGATACAAAAATAGTATCAAGTTAGATGAAAGGCGATAATTTATTTCTTCGTTTGAAAGAAAATTTTATCGTAGGTATAATACTTAAATAAAACGAGATAAACATTTAATGCCAAAATTGACACCGTATATCGCGGGGTAATGAAAGCAGCACTCAACGCAGTACTTTCCCACTTTTATTTTATTATATTTGCGCATCTTAGATGAAGTTGAATCTAATTTTTATGAATTGGAGATATGATAAGGGTAACCTTCTTCTTTTGCTCCACTCCCCTCTTTAAAAATAAATTTGTTTTGACTGCATGCAGAGCGTTCGGTTACTGACTTTTATTTTGTGCCGAAAGTATTAGTAATATGTTTTTAAACTGATTATGAATTTATGGAATAATTATGGAAATAATAATTTCGGTCCAATCATACACTCACCTCTTAACTACAATAGAAACAAAAAGTAATGCTGTAATATTAATTATTGTTATTAATTAATGTATCCCCTTAGATATAATCAAAAACGTGATAAGAAAACTATCGTAATTTTATTTAATTTAAAAGTACCTGATAGGGCTGATAGTTGACGACTATAAATATGAGGTACTTGGCTCAACATCGTCCTAAGAGGTCGGTTAAATTTCAAATATGAAACTCGCGATCGCGATTTTTGTAGTTTTCAGTGCTACCCTCTGTTTCGGTTATCCTACGGGGGAGGATTTTCTGAAATACGAAAGCATCTGGGATAGCGATTTTGTTAATGAGGGCCTCGAAGGTTTCGACAGATCAAAATATGAAAAACTCTTAGAAAACGATGAGTGGTCATTAGTTCCTTTGATAAATGGCACGTTTCGGCTAGTTAACGTAAAAGAAACTGAAGAAGAATACAGGAGGATACCACAACCTAGATCTGGTATGCTTGTGTACTTCCAACTGCACACAAGAAAAAATCCTGAAGAGCCGCAGTTCGTGAGAAAAAATAATATAACCAAATCGAATTTTGATCCCAAAAAACCCACCAAGTAGGATATTTCAATATAATTTGGAGTGTTGTTTCAACTAACGCATTTATGCAGGTTCATCACTCACGGATGGATGAATCACGCTGGATCGAAGCTGAACCTGATCCTCCGTAAAGCAATCTTGGACAATTGCGACTGTAACGTATTTGTCGTTGATTGGGGAGCAGGTGCCAGGACTTTCAACTACCTTTCTGCTCGTTACAAGGTTCCCGATGTGGCTATTCAACTATCTGAATTCCTTGACGCCTTGAACTTGTACGGGAGAATGAACTACAAAGATTTAACTCTCATTGGCCATAGTTTGGGTGCCCATGCAACTGGGCTGGCTGCAAAAAAAATTCAACGAGGAAAGGTCCATATAATTATTGGATTAGATCCAGCGCTGCCACTGTTCTCCTACAACGTTACCGCCGACAGACTGACTCCTGAGGATGCTGAATATGTTCAAACCATTCATACAAACGCTGGATATCTCGGATTTATGGAACCCCTGGGTAAAGCCTCCTTCTACCCGAATTGGGGCACAAGCCAGCCAGGATGTGGTTTCGACGCTATGGGCAAATGTGCCCATAGGCGATCATACGAATATTTTGGCGAATCTTTGTATTTGAACAACTCGTTTATTCCCTACGATTGCTTTGATTACTTTGGAATATTGCAACATTCGTGCGTGATTATGGAAAAATCGATTAGAATGGGAGGAGAACCTTCTAAGTTCAATTATCCAAAGGGTATCTACTACGTCCCAACGAATTCTAAGCCACCTTATGGTAAAGGAGGAGCATAAAACAATTTTTGTGCCTTATTATGTTTCTGATCTCATGAAAATAAATTCTGACGAAGAAGCTGAAATTTTTTAACACACTATAAGATATTTTGTATACGAAAATATGTAAAAAAAATATAAATTTTGAATATCCCCAAATTGTAAATAGATGTTTATCATAATACATGTTTTACTACAATTAGGTAGCTTATCTAAGTTTTGTAATATTTGTGGTCGTGTAAAAAAGTAATTACTTTATAAACATAAAATAAAATAGTTATTAGTAACATTTAAAACAAGCTGCCTTGCTTGAAAATGTTTCTTTTGAGCGTTTACACTGAAGATTGTCGCAAGGATATCTATTGAAAATTATACATATGTATGTAGGTATTTCCGAATGTTTCATTTATCTCCTAAATGCAAGCACGACCCATGTTATAGCAACAATAATTACTCCAGTTGTCTTTGATTCTATCAGAAAAAAATGATAAGAAACCTATCGCGTATTCATTATTTTGTGAAGAGTACCTGATAAAGAAAAAAACTGACTATAAATATAAGAGGATTAAGTGAAAATTGTCCCAAGTAGTCTGCAAAATTTTAAGAAATGAGACTCGCTTTCGCGGTTTTCGCAGTGGTCGGCGTTACTTTCTGCTTTGGCTACCCTACCAAAGAGGATTTATTAAATTATGAAAATATCTGGGATGAATTGTCAAATGACGCAAATCCAGATATTGAAGATCTCGAACGGTTAAAACACTTGAATCTGATTGACAACGATGAATGGTCGCTGGTTCCGCTGGTAAATGGCTCCTTCCGGTTAGTTAATGTGAAAGAAGCCGAGGAAGAATTCAGGAATATGCCGCAACCAAGATCGGATATGATTGTGACCTTTCAACTTCACACTAGGAAAAACTTCGACAAACCCCAGTTTATTAGTGTAAATACTGAAAGTTCGTTAAAAAATTCGAATTTCGACCATAAAAAGCCCACAAAGTAGGATAATTGTGAAATCATTTTGGTGATGTTTGCCAACTAATTGTCTCCTCTACGCAGGTTCATCACACATGGATGGCTTAATCACGCTGCATCAAAGGTTAACGTAATCCTTCGGAAAGCAATTTTGGAAAACTGTGACTGTAACTTATTTGTCGTCGATTGGAGTGAAGGTGCAAATACATTCGACTACATTTCCGCGCGGTATAAGGTCCCAGATGCAGGCTCCCAAATAGCAGATTTCATAGATTTCTTGAATCTATCTGGAAAAATGGAATTCAAAGACGTAACTCTTATTGGTCACAGCCTAGGTGCTCATGCATCCGGATTAGCCGCTAAGAAGGTTAAGCGCGGAAATGTTCAAATTGTTATTGGACTAGACGCAGCATCTCCACTATTCTCCTACCAAAATCCCGATGATAGATTGGCTCCAGAAGATGCAGAGTACGTTCAGACTATTCATACTAGCGGCGGATCTCTTTCATTTTTGGAACCCCTAGGACAAGCCTCTTTCTATCCGAACTATGGAGAAGTTCAGCCAGGCTGTGGAATTGATGCGTTCAGTAGATGTGCCCACAGGAGATCGTATGAATACTATGGAGAATCTCTTTACCCGAATAATTCATTTGTGCCCTTCGACTGTTTGGACTACGAAGGACTTTTACAACGTAGCTGCACATTGAAGCAAGATAATATTAGGATGGGAGGAGACCCTGCTGAGCAGAAATATCCTAAGGGAATCTTCTACGTTCCAACCCATTCCGAATCACCTTTTGGTTTGGGAGAAGTTTGATTACCGATTTCGTGACAAATATATTGATTAACTCAAGTGTGCAATTAGAATACATACAATTTCTAAAAAATAAAGGGAATTGATGTGAATTTTAGCTGCAAGTTTGATACTAGCACTATTTTTGCCCACATTATTTTTTAATGAGAAAATTATAAGTTTTCATTTTTTACTATTTATTTGTTCGAAGTTTTCCTTTTATATTTTGTACTGAAGTCGTATAAAACACTCAAAGATTATCGAAAAATGCATGAAGTTGAAGATGTGGGCGCGTGCGCAATTTCCCACAAAACGGCCTTGAACTTGCTAAAGTTTATCATTTATTAAAACAAAGAAGAAGAAATAAACAATTTCCACTCCAGAGAACATGAGTAAATATTTGCTTAGATAACATTTACTTAGAATTTGAATTTAAAATTAATTACATATTTGATATTTCACGGCGCGGGTCTAGATTCAAATTGGCATGAGAGCAATTAAAGCAAACCATTTCCATTTCGCGATCTCCTTCCCAGGTGATATAATTGGATACTTCTGGTTTGTGCTTTAGTCACATAAAACGTAAGGACGGTTTGTGTCTAGCCTCGAATGGTTTCTCTATTTAAAGATAAATTTTTGCGTCGAGCTCAACATGAGTCCATATTTGCCAAAGCGTTTTAGGTCTTCCGCCAAAAAATTCTGTCCCCAGGGTCGTTGTTAAATTGCAGGCGTATCTGAACTACGTCAAAGTGAGGTGTCTTATCGCACGTGGAAACTCATTATATTATAAGGGAAATGCGATTTATCTGACCATTCCTCCCACTTGTGGTATTTTGCTGCTCTTAATTATCATTCCTTAAAAAACGCGACCCATGTTATGACAATAATTAATTTCAATTTACCCTCTTGTCTTTTGATATAATCAGCGAGCATGATAAGAAACCTATCGCGAATTTTTTCCTTTGTGAAAAAAAATTACCTGATAGTGGTGCTTGCTCGTGACTATAAATATAAGGTGCTGAGATGAAGATCAAATGAAACATTTCGAAATATGAAACTCGCGCTCGCGGTTTTTGCAGTTGTTGGTGTTACTTTCTGCTTCGGTGACCCAACCGAAGAAGATTTGTTAAGATTCGGAAGGATTTGGGACGGCGATGAACTATTAGATAACGTGAATTCGGGTCTTGAAGGTTTCGAACGGTTAAGGTACGGAAACCTTGTTGACAACGATGAGTGGTCATTAGTTCCGCTGATAAATGGCTCCTTCCGGCTAGTTAACGTGAGGCAAGCAGAATGGGAATACAAACATATGCCGCAATCAAGATCAGGTTTGGTGGTTACCTTCCAACTTCACACCAGACAGAATATCGATGAGCCACAATTCGTTAGGGATAATAGCACAATTTCGCTGACGGAATCAAATTTTAGTCCCAAAAAACCCACAAAGTAGGATATTTATACACCTTTGGGAGTGTAGCTCCAACTAATTGCTAACTCTACACAGGTTCATTACTCATGGATGGCTCAATCACGCTGGATCGAAGCTCAACACAATTCTTCGTAAAGCTATTTTGGATAACTGCGATTGCAATGTGTTTGTTGTGGACTGGAGTGCAGGTGCTAATAGCTACAACTACCTTTCTGCGCGTTATAAGGTTCCAGAAGTCGCGTCTCGCATAGCGGAATTCATCGACTTCTTGCACTTGTTTGGAGAAATGAAGTTTGAGGATTTAACTCTTATTGGCCACAGTTTAGGTGCTCATGCATCTGGATTGGCTGCAAAACAGGTTCGACGTGGAAAGGTTCATATAATTATGGGATTAGATCCGGCTCTTCCTCTATTCTCCTACAAAGTTGAAGAGGATAGACTAGCTCCAGAAGATGCTGATTACGTTCAAACGATTCACACGAACGGTGGGTACCTTGCGTTCTTGGAACCCCTCGGTCAAGCCTCTTTCTACCCGAATTGGGGCACAAGTCAGCCAGGATGCGGTTTCGACGCAATGGGAACTTGTGCTCATACCCGATCATATGAATATTACGGGGAGTCTTTGTACCCCAACAATTCATTTGTTCCCTTTAACTGCTTTGACTACGACAGATTTTTAAAACACAATTGCCTAAAAATGGAAAGACATATTAGAATGGGAGGCGATCCTGCTCAACATAAATATCCCAAAGGCATTTATATGCTTCCGACAAATGAAGCACCACCATTTGCTCTAGGAGAAGCTTGAACATGGATCTTGTGACTGACTATAGTATGTGTTTTTTGGATTTCATGACATAAGAGCAATAAAATCTGGTGAAGAATGAGAGAGATTTTTAACAGACCATGAGATATCAAGGAACCAGTTAAATAGCTGGAGTAAATCTTGATATAATTAGAATGTAAATAAATCTTTTTTATAATGTTTACTATTAGGTAATTTATTTTCCTAAATTTTAAATGAGGCTAAGTTTCATGTGACTCATAGTAAAAAGAGACATCTTTTCTAAGAGATTTTGGTATTAAATACCTGTTGATAGCAGCCGAATAAAAAGTTTTTATAAAGCTTAAAACTGTTTGCAACAAATTAAGAAAAACAAATATTTATTTATCTTCTACAGATACCCATCAGCAAAAAGAGAAAAACAAAACCTGAATATCTTTGGTGTCCTTTATACAAATTATTAAAGGGGAACCAACCTTTCTTGCTATAAATCATCAAAACTTTGTCATTTCACAAAACCTGGAATTAGCATAAATCTAATCCAATTTCGAGGGATTACCGTGGATTATCAATCAAATTGATAAAATTAATTTTATCTCCCGCACTTGGGACGCATAAAAGGATTTTCAGGAGTATTTCTAAGGCGAGCACATTTGCCCCAGCAATCCACACATTGTACCAATTTCGGCAAAAACCTCACCCATCGAACTTTAGCCAGACAAATTAATCTTCCTTCATGCAGTTGAAATGGCCTAAAACTGGCCTTTGGGACTGTCACATCCTCGCCGAATTGACTTGGCAAATGTCTTTGAGCGAAGATTTGTGGCCAAATCCAGGTCTGAGCGGTGCTGAGGCGGGGGTGGTGGTTTATTTCGGTAAATTACTCACCCACTGAGGCGTGCATTTACACTCGCAGCTGCGATTTATTGCTGGATAGAAGCGAAAGGGCGGCATTGGGGTGGAAAAGCTTTCAAATTTGTCAACTTAATTCAGCTAATTTAAAATGTTCCAGCAATTCGTCAGCCCTTAGCGACTAAACAAATACGTTCCATTCCTACAAGGGAACTTACGAATGCAAAGAGGCAGTAATGTAATATTTTTTTACGTCCTTAAAAAAATAAGTCTCTTCATACCCCTGGTTCAGGAAGCCCTCGAATTTCAATTGACCCCCAAAGGTGCCTTTATGATCTCACCACAAAACAATTATTTAGATGGTCCTGGAGAATCCCAGAATCGCAGAGACGAATACCAATGATATAGATACTCGTTAAGATTCAGGAAAGCTAACATTTTCCTTCGATCCGGCAAAAAAGAAATCAATTCGGATTTCACATCGAAATTGTTTCAGTGCCGGAGCATTGCGTGGCTTACATCCCACACCCGTCCGTAGGGCTCCCGAGGGAGCATGTGAATTAATAGAACAACGAACGGGTTTGTTGCCCAAATCAAATCACCCGAATAATATTTTCCCGCATATAGGATGACAGGGGATGCAAATAATAGGGGCGCTCGAGCAATCATATCATTCGAATGAGGACGCTCTTTCGATTCCCTGGCCTGCATATAGAAGAGTTGGAGTTCTTCGGGACCTGGATGAAATTGGGAAGAACGCTGAACATATGCGCCACATTCATATGCATTCGACTTTTACGATCTCATTTGTACAGAGAAAAGAGAATTATCTTCGGTGTTATGTTTGAATATAATCAAGAAATTTTCGATTTGGGTTCGTATTGAAACTATACCTTAGATTTTAGGGGATAAAGTAAGAAATAATATTGCAATGTCTACAGATTATGCAATTCAATAACTGGTTTTGATTACTTTCAGTTGAATAAAACCAAATACTAAATTACCCAGTCGGGCTTGCGAAAATTTAATTCTCGAACACTAACATTTTTGAATAAAATAACAAAACTAATTAACAATATTTTTATTATACAGCACGAATCTGAAAAATCGATTCAAGATCACAAAATAAATATTATCATGGTTACGGAATTAATTTGCCTACTAAACCTCTGGCAGGTCCTCCTACTAAATCTTGTGTTGTTCCTAAAACATCAGGAACAAGTCCCAAAACATCTCCTCCGGTGTGTCCCACGCCTTCCAGAATTGTATCAACTGTGCCGTTCTCACTCAATGTATTTTTCGATAGCAACTTAGATAGATAACTGGTTGTTTTATTTAATACACCCCCTATATTCACTGGTATTAGATTGGAAATTAATCCTTCTATGGATGGTACGGAGCCCAATCCTAAAAATCCTCCACTGGTCTCTTGCGGCATTGATGTAAAAATTGCAACGAAAAAGCCCAAAATCACGACAGCGTTCCTCATTTTCTACGTTACTTAATTCCTCTCGGTTTGAAAGATTCAACTTATGTTTTTTGTACGCTAAGAACCTCTTACTTAAATACTCTTAAAAATATGTCAACATTTTGCATTGTGATTGAATTTTATAATTGTTTTATTCCGGTACGGTTGCGAATTACGATTTTACTTATTGTTAAAAAAGTAGGTATAAGGTTATTTTTAATTTTTTGTATAGGTCACAGGTAAACGAACTTCAGTTAAAAAGGAAATATGATGAAATTTTATATAATTGTTGTAAGCCATTTAATTAAAGTACTAAAATTATATAATTTTGTGGATAGTTCTGGATTTGACTTGGTCTACTTATAATAAAAATATATTTTTAATAAAAGTGCAAACCCCTTTACCTTTATAAAAATGTACATACTGATTATGGAATTGTGCTAAAAATGCTGCATCTCGTACAAACATCCTTTGAAACTTTCCTTGGGCTAAATTGTCTAAATATTTACAAAACTTCACTCAGCGATGTTTATATGCGAAAAACAGGAAAAACTCCTATACGCTGCGCTGCTCTAAGCGTGACCTCGCCAAGGTCATCCGAAGCTAAAATATAAGCAGACCGCGGAAAAACTCCTGCAAAAGTGCCTTCGTAGTCAAATCAATGCTGCAAGACTGTAAAATTTCGGGAAGGGGGCTTAACCAGGCGGAAATCGGAAATGGTAACTTTTCCCGAAGGAGCGTTTGGTGTCGTCACTCAAATTACGGATACGGAGGCACTCGAACGTGCCGTCACGTACTTTGAGCATAATTTAAATTCATAGAACGACATTATGGCAAATATTGTGCTCTGTTTATGTAATTTTCTTCAACCCCCGTGTCGAATGGAGGTCTGGGTGCACTTTTTTAACTGGGGAAGTTCAACATCGAGGCAGTGGCAGTTCTTTGTTTTCCCTTTTTCCATTGTCCCGACAGCGAATAGGATTTTCTATTCACATATTTTTGCCGGGAAGTACAAGAGTAGGGTATCGATTGATTTTATGGTATCGATGTCGATGTCAGCTGTCTCTGGATAACTCCCGTGAGATGAGCACTTCAAAGACGCCGATAGCCGCTTGAATCCGTTGCTAGATCGAAATCGGTTAACAAAGTGTACGGAAATGGGCGATAGATAAAATGGGGATTATCATTCAGTTACCTCAAATCGGTGGGTTCTATTTTAATGGAACACTTTTCATGACCAGATAAGAGTACAACGTAAATCGACTAACTTATCGCACTTTTCCTACCAAAGAAGTCTTCTTTATTCACTAAGACGATTTACTTAGACCACTTAAAAAAATTATCTAAGAAAGATTATGTAATATTTCGAAGATGGAAATTCCGGTTTTCTGCTTGTCTGTATCATTAATTTTAAGTTGAAAATTGCTTAGATAATACGATTTTATTATAATTAATTTTATAATTCTTCGATTTGGTAATTCCCCGTTTAATACTATTTTAATTTGAGCTTGTACACCAAAAATATTTCATCAAGGTTGAAATTTTACACATAGAAGGTTTCCCAAATAACTTTGATTTTTAGGAATTTTAGATTTTCCGATACGTTCAGTTTACTATGAATCACCCTGCTGCACCAATGTGTAAAATCTTCCTTATTTATTTTATTCGCCAGTTAAATAAGAATTAAACTGTAAACAGACGTTAAAACAACCCACTTATTTTTTAAATGAATAATGATACAATTGCACAATGCTTATTTTTGAGATCACTCTTGTATAAATTTTTTAGGAACATATAAAAGCTTTGAGTTTAATTTTTGAGATCACCAGAAATCAAGTAAACGCGAAAGATGAAGTTTGTTTGTGGGCTTTTGTGGACTTTCGTCACTTTAATTTCCTTACTACCGCTAAGGAGTGAAGCAGGAGTTCTTGATTTTGCTCTCAGTTTACCTCTTGCCGCAGGAAACCCGTCTTCAATACTTCCCCCGAACATAGGAAGTATCCTGGATAAGCCTGGCGAATATCTTTCAAAGTTTGCGAAAAAAGAAAAATCATTGTTGGGAAAAGTAGGAGGAACTGTACCAGGTTTATTAGGAGGAGGTTTTAGCTAAGAAGCTGGTGGCACAAAAATTTGTATGATTTCATTGTTTGGCAGAACATAATAAACGTAAAGATTTAAATATTTTTTGTTGCATTTTGAAACGACAGCTTGTCAAAGATGTTAAAATAAATAAGGTATGTATAGAAACTATCGTGTCTGCTCCAAAATGTCGAGTGAGTAGTATTTAGTGTAAAGTGTTAAAGAATCTCAAAATTTTGTCAAATAAATAAAATACTTAGCTTTACTTAGATATATGTATTTAAATTTTGAAAATAAATTTGTGCACGAAATTTCGTAGTATTTAAATATATTGGACAGAAATGTGAGGTGTTTTATTGGTCTTACTCAATTTGATTTGGCCCGTTTTGATAGTTGAGTTATTTGTGACTAGAAATTGGCCTTTTTTTTCAGAAAAAGTACGGAAAATTTGAAATATAGTCACAAAATAATAATTTTATTTAATTTGCAAGTGCAACAAGCCCCAGAGCATAAGGGGAGTTAGTTCCAACAGGTACAACGTACACCCCAGTGTTATTAGTTTGAGCCGTAAGCCCTCCCATGAGTCCAGGATTCCTCCTATCCCGTCTGCAAGACCTCGCACCAGTGATCTCAAAAACGCTTCTACAAGGTTGTCCGTAGAATCCTCTTTTTGTAGAAATTGACTCCGCAAAATAAATATAAGCCCTTTTATGAGAACAGTTTCTTACACTTCCAAAGCATCCTGGTTGCGACATACCAAAATTAGGGTAAAAGTCGGCCTGCCCCATAGCTCGTCGGATAAACGAGTTAGCAACGTTGGTGTGCATAACTTCTACGTAATTAGCATCAGTTCTTGCGAGGATATTATCCGTGTTGGTAACTACTGGTGATAAATTGATTGGGTCTAAACCGTAGATGACGCCAACCCTCCCAGAAGTTACTTTTTTGCCAGCGATACCGGCCATATGAGCTCCCATACCATGGCCTATTAAGTAAACCTCAGAGAGGTCTTGTCCGTTTTCAGCCAAGAAATCGAGGAATTGGGCAATAACTTTAGCTACCTGGATTGAACGACGTCTCACCGTGATGTAGGCTCCAAACGCTCCTAGATCCCAATCGACGACGAAGACGTTGTGATCACCCGAGGACAGATAGGCGTCTTTCAGTAAGTAAGTCATCTCAGAGTGAGCAGCAGTGTTCCAGTCATGAATTAGGAATCTATATTATTAAAAATATTAAGGTTAAAATCCAAGCTACTGAATAGAGGAGTAGTTTTTAAATACCTCGTCGGTTTTGAGGAATCAAAACCAGCGTTTTTAAGAGCTTCTTTATTGCCATACTTGACGATGGTGCCTTTTCTTTTATTGCTAGATTTAGTATTTAACCAGAAAACAGTATATTCGTTTGGATCATAATGGTTTATGGGTTTTTCTGAGTCTTCTCCCGATCCAGCTCCACCATTGCCATCCCGGGTTGCATCTAGATCCATGTCTTCATTTTGGTCGTAGAAGACTTCATCTTGATATTCTGAGTTTACTTGACCTTGAGAAAATGCTAAAATTTAAATATAAAAATGTAGCAATGTAAAACAAATATTAAGTAATAGATAAACTAAAAATTGGAAAATTCACTAATTTGATTAAATAGATTAGAAAGAAAAATAACGAACCCAATACGGCAACAATAAACAGAGCAAAACTAGTAATCGGACGCATCTTAACTTCAGTAACTTAAAAATCCAAGATGCGACTATGCGCTCTAACCACCGAGCAAGCCCTTTTAAATATAAAACCCTCTGCCGCTGAAAAAGGGCTGTTGAATGCGATTGGCCTTAAGGCGATAACATTAAAAAAGGTCGGTAGAATGTTTGTTTCTCCAACCGAAAACATTTTGAGGTAGCCATGTGCTGGGTAAATAGGTCATATTTGCATCTTACACCGCGACTTTTATTATGTTTGCGTTTCTGGCGTCAATTGGAAGAAGTTTCAAGGCGAATCGTAAGTTTCCCCGTAGTTTTACTGGTAACAATGTAAAAAATTTCAACATTGTAGGCTGAGTATTTGCTGGGGACTTGGCTAAGAACTTTAATATTGCGGAAACCTCACTGGTGGCTGGAGTGAAGTTTTGTAATTCAGAACTGGAGCGAAAATGTTTTGGGTTTGTGAGAAAAGGGCAGATTTTTGATTTGCTACTTTTTAGAAAGTGGAGGCACTTGATGTAATTTGAATAATAAACAAAATATTTCGGATTTTCAAATTTTATAATTTATGAACCGAATAGAAAATTATTTTCCTTAATTTATCGTTTTAAATAGTAAATTTTTGAATTAATTCAAATCACTGAATTTAAAGTTAAATATTTAAGGTTTATACATACTATTAATAAAATTAAATATCCAGAAAGAAGTCCCTAGTATAAAATTAAAAACCCTAAATTACTTTATCTTAATATAGAACACTTTAAATAATATTTTAAGAGTACTTTTAAGACACATTGTTTTTTTATGGCCAATTGTGCTTGCAGCGAAATTTGGTTCGAAATAACTTTAATTCCCTTAATCTTCCTGGTTGCAACTCGTCTACTCCATGAAACTTCATTCCCGAGCGAAGGACGTTGTTCAATTTCGCGGAGTTTTATTTTAATAACTCTTAAGGGCTAGTAAATTTTATAGCTCATCTCCTCATTCCCCCTCCATCTGCTATCCTACTTTTTTATTTGCAAATTTCAACTGGAACGAGGACACTTGGATCTAATCCCCGGCTTGGAGTGCAATTCATACTAAAAAAGTCTTAAAACGTTTTTGTCGTTAAGTGAATAATTTTTAAAACTCAGATCCTTATTCTCCTTACTGACAACTATTAATTCGGAATAGGGCTTTTCCTAGCTAAAATGCCAAAGTACTAATTTATCTAAGTTGTCACGTATGTTCCTGTGGAAGCTATCTTCTAATTTGCTTCCTGCTCCAAAGGACTAGAGGTCCACCTCTGTCCGACAGCTATCCTGTCGTGATTTATTTCGTCCGCTGTCAGCTTGATAGAGGACTTCATTCCGTAAACGTAATGCGGCGTATGCGCCTTTGCAGGTAATTACATCGCCATAAAAAGGGCAATTTCTTGGGTAGTGAATTATTTCTGAAACAAGTTCATTCGAACCTAAATGGAGATATTTATTGTAGATATGGAATTTTTTTTAAACGTATGTTTCTTAAAGAGGGTCACTACAGCTGCAACTTTTTCTAAAGACCAAATGATCTTAACTTTTACTAGTTTTACAGGTAATATTTATTTGGTAGTGGAAACTTTTGTCTCATGAGAAGTTCATTTGAATATTATGGGTGAAAAAATACCCTGGTTTTAATAAAAATGTCCAAACATACCCTAACTTTTACAGGATGACTTAAATACCCTGAATTTTCCCAATTTCCAGACTTACTGACTTATGTCTATAGAATACGATTGGTTGAGTCCAAGTTTCTTCCTTTTGCCTGGCTACCTAATTACAGCTCTAGGACCTGCAGTTATTTATGACCACCGAAGTTGTAGTCTACCTTTTTCTTAAGGGATCCCACTGCATTAAGTTTAAGACATAATGGCGCGCAATTTTGAGACTTCATATACTTGGCCACTCCTAGGGAGCATGTTACACTTAAGTGGGTCCTATTTCGCCTGTGGGATTATGTTTAATGGCGTAAATTACCTTGACATTGTACGTTTCCCGAAAAGGGACTGGTTTCTATTTACCTTTGGCTTTCTGTTTTCTCCGGCTCCAGGGCTGTTCATACAAATGAAATATTTGCTAGATGACGAGGTGTGCAAAGTAAATGAGGCTGTTTTCATGCGTTCTTTTGTCTTTTGGAACTTGTTAGTAGGGTTTCTTTGGAAAACCCCAGAAAAAGAAATTTTTATTTAAAAGCCAAATTGCTACTAAAAGAATGTATTTAAGTAATTCTTTATACTCAAGTGCTTTACTTGAAAAATGGTTCAAATTTACTCACCCTTGCGTTATATTATTCAAAATTTATGTGGTGTTCTTTAAATTATCTTGGTAAAATATAGTATAGAAGTTAAAGCGTACAATATGAAGGTACCTTTTGGTGACTTTTCAGTCAGAAGGGAATCGATTTATTACTCTTACTTGGACTGTTTTTTACAGATATTCTTCCCTTAAATTGAATTTTAGGGTTATGTTGTTTTAAAGATAGGTTTTATATTAATTGAAATGGAAAAATCTCATTCAAAAGCTTTTTCTTCCAAGTGCTTTTAAAATAGTCTTACTTAGAAATCTTAGAACGAGGTCCAAAATCAACAACCCCAATTCACTCCAAAATAAACAAACAGATTCGCGACCTAAAAAATCAAAAGTGTGTCACCGCACCGAGAATAAATAAAGTAAAAATTGAGATGTCTGCAAGGTTAATCTGTCACAGGTCACAACGGGGAGAGGGAGGATGCGGGGGCGTAAATATGGTTCGACAGAAGAGCAGAAAGTCCGAACATTTGATATTAATGAGGCAATTTATATTCCCTTAGAGGAGCCCGTGCAGAGCCCTACATCAAGGAGCTCTCTGTTGCTTAATCTTGTTCATGGAACATTTCCTTTTTAAAACTATCTTGGCGGAAGCTATTACATCCTTTCGCTCGAGATCCAGCCGGTGAGGTATGCATCGCAGATTCCGGGGAAAAAGGCAAATTCTCAAAGATACTCGATGCTGCGGGGGAGGCTGGAGACTTATGTTTTGGAAATTGAGGGCTTTTATGTTGTCATTGTTCGGCTTTTCCTTTTCTCGTTCTCAATCTGCCGACTAATCGGGTGATATATCCTCTTTTTAGCTTTATCAGGGGCGGAAAATTCCTCAAGAGAAATAAAATAAAGATACCTACGCATTTTTGGTAAAGGCGATCTAGAAAAATGACTACAGGTAAGGATGAAAATATTTTAAACGGCTTATTTACTCTCTTCAGTCAGCCACTATAACGATTTTTCATATTCCAATCTGAACGCTGATTTTGAAGACAGGCAGCGGCGCAGCATGCTTATTTTTTAAGAACATGCACCAATTATATGAAATATTTGTTTACATTTATTAGAGTGTGCACGTCACTTTATCGCGATTAATTTAATATTATAATATAGCACAAGTATTCACATTTATCTCAAAATTGTGAAAAATACCAGATAACACTCAACAGGACACTGGCGCGTGCAACAAATCCATCCAGTGTCAGCTAATTGAAACGAGTATCGTTAATTCAGCAAAAAGTACTAGAATAAAATAAATAACGTACAAAAGCGGATTTGCTTCAAGTTCGTTATCAATTTTAAATGGCAGCCATATGTAGAGAAAAGTGCATAATTCATGGAACGAATATTTAAGCGCCGGAAAATATGCAAATCCACTTAAAACTTCCAGAATTCGAGAATCGCAGATCAATTTGGTCATTACGTGGATGGCGGGAATTTTCCAGCGTGGGGTTGACGCCATATTTTTTGCAGTGAGTTTGTCCTAAGAAAGTTGAAGAGGCTCTAAAATTTGTTTTAATTTAACTAAACAAAGTGAATGTGTTTACTCCGTTCTAGAAACTAAGTTAATGACTTCTTGGCTTGCTTTAAAGTATTTTCGTAACTCTGTGGTGGCTGAAGTGCTCATGTTGCAATTGCCCCAAAACCAGATGAAACGTAAGCACAGAGGAGCGCATTTGCGGAGACAATTTCCTGCGGGCGACACTTAGCTCATTTTCCACCACAGATTATTTGGTAAATATGCCCACATCTCGTCTGGCTGCATCTTGTGGGTGTTTGGCCGCACACACGAACAAATTGCAGGAAGCTGCGACTGCTGCACCGGAGCCCCACTTCGGGTAGTTGGCCCAAGTTCTGCATTTTCCGGATTCTCCGCAGAGGAAATTACCAGCCGTGGGATCGACAAGAAGCCTGGAGGGTAACTTGACATGCATTTTTCACGGCCGAACTCCGCCGTGATGTTTTGCACCGTAGTTACAAATTTGAGGCGCTGGCGGATTTCCCAGGGTTTCCTCTCCACTTGTAGGTGAGCATCCCACTCGTATATTTATTTATTTATTTATTTTGAGAACAAACACTCCTTGGACGTCTGCTTGATTCCTGCTGCATAAGCCAGATCAACCATAAATTTCTCGGATGTCGTTTGAACGGTTTAGAAAAAGTAAAGTCCTCAAAGTCCGCAAAATTCGCTGTTTTTTGCGAGCACAATTTTTTTAATAAGCCTTGAAAATTCCTAGAAAGAGCGAAGTCTTGTCCTTGAGGGATTGATGGGGCTTTACTGTGACTCAAAGGAAGTCCTCAACGACTTGGAGTCTCTTTGGGATTTTCTTTTGGCGTAAAAGGTAGTGACGGAATTTGCGAAGTCGAAGTCGTCTTATCTCAATGTTGCCTTTTTGAAAGTTCTCATGCTTCTATTTATTTTCCTAATTTACTTTTTAAGGTTCAAAGCGGACGCACACTGAAAGAAGAGTGTAGTCTATTAAAGAAGAAGATTACGAATTCTCTTTTATGAATTAAGAATCAAATTAATGTAATACCAAAAATAAAGAAATGCGAGTACGTTTATCGCAGAAATAAGAGATTTGTTAAAGCTAATCCTTATAGACGGGAGCTATTCTTAAAAATCCATTTCTGCTTATTAATTGCAAATTTTTTTCTAACAACCAGCAATTTAAGCATGAATTTGAAATTTCTTGAAGCGAATTAATTTGTCTTAATCTGAATGTGATGTTGAACAGGTGGTTGAGTGTGTTTGTCGCTAAAAATGCAGATTAGCGTACATTCTCAAAATTTATTCTACCAAAACTGAAAAAATTTTACTTCGATCAAATTCGATTCGAGAAATTGATTTCTTTATTTACTCGACCTTCTGTTTGCGCTTATGCTTCCTCGGTTAAGCATAAAATTCAGCTTTGGCTTGGGATAACATCCACAGAATTATCCAAAGTTAGCAAACAAGCCCCGAGGGATGACTTATTCCAAGTTTTTTTTCTCCCCGAAAATTTTAAAGTCTGGCGAGACGTATACAGATCTGAAAATATTTTGACATAATTTTCATCCTTCGTCTCCGCTGTGACTTAAGTCTTGGTCTTTCCTCGTCTTTTCCTTCACAGGAAAAACAAACAGAGTCACCGATCCGTACATAGAACCCCCCTTTTCGCAAGGACTCGGAAGACGGGTTTTGTTTCGTCTTTCACTTCGTCCAAAAAGATTTTTCAATTCCTTGCAGCGTGGACGAGGGGCTTCTTAAAGCTTAATCGTGCCCCAGAAGGAGAGCAGCTCTTCACGTTAGAAGGACACATTTTTCCGTATAAACGGATTAAAGTCCCCGGAGCAAATTTACAATTGAAAATATTTTCCGACGAATGCCTTTCCATGTCCTTTTCCGCCTGTGGGTCCACTTGTTCCTCGGCGTGCAAAATGAGATTTTCCTCGCACCGTGGTATCTGCGGTTTAAAGATGCAGTTTCCTCTGAAAGTGGAGATTTGCGTGCTCTAGAACTGCAGAAATGCATTAAAAAGGACTCGAATGGATTCGGTGAATTATTTGGGGAGAATTTCTCACATGGGCTCTGTAACTGTCCTTACTTCTTAGAGATAAGTGGGTCCGGCCATCTGAGCCTTTCTTTATTTGGGGCTGTAGTTTAGCCCTAAGTCGCCTGGAACGGATGGCTGGCCAGACGGCATTTAAGGACCATCGTGCGAGGGGCCTCCTCGACGAATCCTGCGAATGCTTTATGATGGCGCGATAAAAGAATCTCAACTGGAACTAGACAGCCCCGGGTAGAAGATCCCCATTTAAACGATTCTTCCCTTTTCCCCGTGCTTTTCTTAAAGCTCGGGGTGGCTCTCAATGGCGCGGTTGATGGGAAAAAAGTGAAAGCCGTGAGGAAAAGAAGTGAAAACTGTCGCGGAGCTCCTCCCCCGCGTTTGTTCGCCGTAGCCTCACCTAAAACCGGGCAAAATACACCTCAGGCCAGTCGGTCGGCCGGGGAGCCCGGGTCCCGGGACCGACCCTTGCGTCTAGAGGAAAAGCGTGCCGTAGGTTCACATTAGCATAAAATTGACAATCTTCAAGTGGATCCTTCAGTCATGTACCGAGTGTCCTTTAAATCACATCGAGAGGTTCGTCCTCGTCAGTGCGGAAGTATCCTTGCGAAGTGCTTTCCTTAACTTTTCGTCCCGTATCTCTCCTCGGTGGTCTTTTCGGCTTTTATTTGGACCTTTTATACGTTTAATGAGGTCGTGGCTTGTGTTGGTGGAGTTTTAATTGAGTCTTCTACGGTCAGTGAAACTCCTAACGAGGAGGCTGCCAAAGGAACCTTAAGAGGTATTTTAATATTTTCTAAAATTATTCATGAATTTTGAGGCTCGTGTTTTTGTGGGGACAGTCGCGGTAATGTTTTAATGTGGGTCCTCTGACTACTTTAATAGATTTAATGGATTATTAGACCAACCTGAATAATTTCGTAGTAATTGCCGATGGAGCCGCAAATTAGAGAACTTATCTAGGACCATCTAAATTTCTTAGAGTTAAGATTAAACTTTTGCTTTTACTGAATTTGTCTTAGGACGCAATTCAAAGGAGAAAGTGCGATGTCACAAGGGTGATTAGGGTTTTATCTTTATGTCTGGTAGAAGGAAAGAAATGCAGCAATATCGTTTCTAGATATGCGATATTTTTCTCCTTAGTTTATACTTTTCGTAACCCATAAAAAGTTTCCTGAACTCCGAAATCAAAATAAGGCTGAGACAGTTCTGATGTCTACAAAGTTTTTTGAACCTAATGAAGTTTTTATATAGCTTATATTTAGGTGGCAATCAGTTTTAAGGACAAGGGCCTTTTATGGCAATGTAAATTCTACAATTATTTACTCAACCGCTAAAGTTGGCGTATCATTGTGAAATGTATTCGTTTCAAATTCGTTCTTTATTATATTTTTATATTTTTTCTCTCAAAGTTTTAAACTTAGAATATTTTTTGTCATCATGGGAGGGATAATGTTGATCAATTAAGATACTAGCCTTTTTTCTCTAAAAGTCCAAAAAGTGACATTTTCGGGTTCATTTATACAGCCAAAATACATATGTATGAACCTTTGAATATTGATTTCAATAAATTTATTGTTCTCATAGGTTAGGTTTACTAACTGGCATTGTGTTGACGGATTGACAAAACTACATTTTTCGTTTTCACTACAATATTTATTCATTTTAATCATAAACATAACGTGTTATCAGCCATCAATCTTTAACCATAACCATGCTAATCATAGTTTACTACAACTTTTATCCAAAGTTCATTGCGACCCATTACTTAAATGTTTCCATGCATTATTTTTTCCCACCTGATTTTCCCCCCAAAAGTCCATTCTGCCGTCGCTCCACGGCTCCTTTGAGGTTTGGCTTCAATCACCTGGGGATCAATAATTGCACCGAAAGCAGTTTTTGACCGAAGTCGACCATTAGTATCTATTATTTGACATTATCTAGAGCCAGTGGTCAGCGGATTTTATCCATCGTCCGCCGCCTTTGTCGGCTGAGCCTTTGTTGGGGGAAGTTTGGAAGAAAAGCTAGCCCTACAGAAGTACGGCAGGGCGTCTAATGTCCTTTCTCACGAGGACACTCGACACATGGAATGTCCACACATGGCCCCTTAATGGAAAATATGCTTGGCAGCTACCTGATGGACTTTCATCAGACAAAATTGCTTTGTGACGTGCAATGGAGTTATGAATTAATTCGATTTTCCGGCAGGTAGCTCCTTGCTACGGTTGGGAGTGTTGTTTAATTTAATAAGTCATAGGTGGTACTTAAACAAAGCTTATTTATAAAGCGGAAATATCTCGTATGTTTGAGTTTTATTTAGAATTAATTATTATGGTAAGGTAGCTGCCCGGAAGTAATATTTAAACCCTTTCAACAGAAATCGATTTTAAATTTGAAAATAAGGAAGCACATTATGCTAGCGATGGAGTTTTTCTTTTAACATCCTCCAATTTTATTGCACATACGTTATACGTGACGATTATTGGAACTTTATTGTGGTACTAAATTTCAAGAAATCGATTTTATTTACCTTGCTGTGGTAGTATGTTGAGCAAAATCATACGATTGGAAAATTGCTTTTGAAGCAGTGAAAGCACCCACTAGAGACAAATTCAGATAGGGTGGACCACTTTTCCCTATCACACGTATATTCCCATTGTTTTGATCATTTTTATCTCGAAGAACTGAGTCTCATGGTCCACGAAACATTTGCGAAAATCTATCAAATATGTTACATTTCAGTCGCTAGGGAGATGTTACAGAATTGTGTGAATGCGAAGATCTCGTTGATAACTTCGATCGAATTTATTGTCAACCTAAGATTGCGTCTTCTGATGTACATATATGTAGGGTTGAATATGTTTAAATTTATTTGCTCAGTTGCGTGCGAAAAAGATTTTTCAAACAATCGGACCACATATTCCAAAAAGGACTATTGGTATAAAAATAATTTTCGGTTTCTGGTTATTCAATCATTCGGTTTAACGTGGTTTTCATATTTAAATTTTAGATAAAATTCAATCAAAATATGCATCAATTTTGTTTTAGCATAAATTATTAAAGTAAATATTTAAAATTTTAAGACTATTGCTTATAGTTTTCATATATGATTGTGTACTGCAATGAAGCTTCTTATGTTTGTTTGGTAAAGTTATTAGAGGTTTTAAACATTTTTGATTTTGTTTTATGATAATTTTTTAATTTTATAAAATATTTTTAAATGAGATTATATCACGGGTCTAATGATTTTTGTAACAGCTTAATACCTTACTTCCCGGGGCAAACACAACGAATCCTCCGTCCAAGTGAAAACTACCAACGACCAGCCAACATGAAAAGTTATTTAACTTTAATTGTTGTCACCCAATAACGATGCCATCAGAGCCGTCAGAGGAGTGATAATCTCTGAAATTGTTCACTTTAGAGTTCTGCAATTAAATGCGGTCGATATGCGGCCAGGACGCTCAGGGTCAGGCTGGCGTGATTAAAATTTAATTAATTTGTCATAGACCGCCGTCCACAGAAGAGCTGAGTTAATCTCGGATATTATCAAAATGAGAACAGTGCCAATCCCCCCGCCCTGCTGGTGTGTTAATGGTCGTCGACATTTGGCATAATGTAAATAGGGGCTCGAGGGATATGTTCACGGCCATTCTAAATGTTGGTAATTGACTTCCACTGAGGAGCCCTGTTGTCCTTCGTGGAACCCTTCGACCCATGAAAACGCGGGCCGCTTGTACTTTCTCTGGAACTCTCGTGAAAAGAGTTCTCATTATGGTGGAAATGTTTAGATAAAAAGGCGAGGTTGCGGGATGGTGCAAGTACCCGATGGTCTTTTCCTCCTATCTTCCAAATCCATCCTAGTGTTTTTTCCTGGTGTAATGCAGAAAGGGCGGGTCAGCCCCACACCCATTTGGCCTGACAATCTTTTCATTTTGCCATTTAATCGTGGGTGCCCCCCGGGGACAATAAACATACAGCTCTAGAACAAGTGTTCGGAAATAATTGAAATCGAGCTGCTCCCGCCGGGGGGGATGTGGAAAACAGAGGAGAAAAAAATATATATTCCCTGTCTGAGGAAGATTTTCCGCTTGGGGTTCCTCGCCCGGGGGGCAGTAGGGCAGACCGCCGAGGTGCAAACTAGCTTTAAATGTGACCTTTCTTCTTCTCGACAGGCGTGACCGGATGGAGGAGAGGTCGTCCTTTGGGAGCCGCTCGAGGATGGGCCGGCTGTCGCTAGCCCTCGACCGCACCATCTCCCGCAGGAGCAGCTCGATAGGATGCCACTCGCTCGTGGGTCACCGAATGTCCATCTACGTCCCCTCGGTGATAGCGGTCAGCGATCCCCACCGGGTAAGTCCACCCTCAACCTTAATAGGGGCGAATCACGATATTGCTTTAAACTAATTACCGAATTGGCTGAGCATTGATTAGCAATAAAAGGTCCAATTTACTATAAAACGCAAGGAAACCTACTGCAGCGGCCCTTTCGGGCAGTTCGCCAAAAGCGCCATTAGTGCTTATATTTAATTTTTGGCTGCCACGACCCCGGTGGTCGAGCTCATTAAACGACTGAAATTTGCCCAACTTATTTACTATCTGATTTAATCGCCCAGATTCGGGGCACTCGATTTTGAAACTAATTACTTCAGTTCATTTTCCAATCCTCGACCAGAGCTATTTGCGTTTTCCAGTTGTATCGTTTTATAATTTGGAAATTTATCATCTTACAGGAAACCTCCAATTTTTGGAAAATGCAATCTGAGTTTATTGCGGCCATAAGTACAAATAGCCAATTAGTAGTGGAAAATTAATTCCAACCTTGTAAAATATGCATACTTGCATCCGGCAATTTTGGAACAATGTTTGTTTATTAGAGCACAAACTAAAATGTTGGGCAAACATCCAATCAAATAAAACACTATATTTGCAATGAAAACATGCTTTAAATAATATCAACATCAAAAATTTAGCAACACATAGCCAAATAAATGGGAACTGCGGATGAAATATTACTCAGTGTTTCACAATATTCAAATAAGTCGATCTGCTCTTTATTTTCTAAATTAGGGCGAAAAAGGGAAGTATCCCAAAAAGTAGCCTCTTAAATTAAAGTAGGTATCCTTACCTTATTTTCGCGAAACGTAGTCGTGACCTTAAGACACCATCCCTCATTATTCTTTAGTAAAGCACTTCCCATTACGTTGCCAAAATTGTCCCGGTGCTAAATTTTGAAGAAGATGTACACGCTGCAGATAGCCACTTGTCACCCTCAAGTACCCGGGAGGAAGCTTAACAAGGGAACCCTCAAAATAAATTGCTCAACGAATTGCAAGGGTATTTAGGGATGCACAGCACGGAACGGCTGCACATAACTTTAGACGCCTTCTTTGTATTTGACGTACTTACACAGAATGAGAGGGTTCCGAAAACCCATCCGAATGTCTCTGTAGAGAGCTTTTTCTGTAGAAGCTGCAATTACTGCCGAAGAAACGGGGGAATTGGACATAATCATAAAATGCAAGCACAGCCTCTTGAATATTCAAATCACAAATAAAACTTGATTTATTGCGGACGATGCGAGAACTGCACTCCAAGGACAAAAGGTGTATTCCATTTGCGTGGCCCTAATTACATCCAGCCGAGGATATGTTTTAATTTGTGTCAAGGAACTTGGTTTAAAGGAAAGCACCCTTAGATTGTTTTGTTATCGCCTTAGAGCTGCAGGAAATAATAAAATGCTAAGTAGAGGGGACCCTAACCGGATTTTGTGCTAAAATAATATACGACAGAAAAATTTCATGACAAAGTACTCGTAAATGGTCAGAAATTTTATTATAATAATGCACGCGCCACTTGTCGCCAAAAATTTAGACTACTAAATTTCACGGTCTTATATATTTTTAATACGATGAATACGACAGATATTTTAAATAATTTGTTTTCGTAGTTCTAATTAAAACCTTAAAAATTATAAAATAAAGTTTACATGCACGGTTATGTGGATTGCGCTTATTTAAAAGATTACTGTCTCATCATTTTTATGAAGTATGACTTAACAATTTTTACTTATTGCTTCTAAAAGTAAGAATTTTTTAAAAATTATATTTTTTGGCTCCCTTATAGTAGTGACCTCCCTTATCGTCTGATATGAATTTTACATAAATCTATTCAATTTCTCTTCTGATAGCTCCATTGATACATGCTTTTCTAAAAGAAAATATTTGTGTTAGTAAAATTCATGATATGTCAAGGGTTAGGATCAAATCTGAATAGATTTTTCCTCCTGGACATTTCTGGCGCCAACGTCCTGTTCACATTTTTTATGTGCAACCTTATAATCGTTTAGCGATGTCTAAAGAAAATAATTTTTTTTTTCAAATTAAATCTAATGTGTTTGCGAGTAGCAGTTCTATTCAGAAGCTGTATCCAAAAGGAAGATACACTCAGGGTAATCCACTCAAAACAGGACTCCACCTCAAAACTCCACGTCTCTTTACATTGCATCCAATTCCTAAGGGTTTGTTTGCAGGGATACTCAGGACGTTGTATGCCACGTCTCAAAAATTTTAGTCCGCACGAAATGCCCAATCCATCAAAAGTCCTGACAGGACCTCGGTATTCAATTTCAGGGAATTTCCGGCGGTGGTGCCATAATGCAGGTCATTCAAATATTCGTTGATTGACGGCGCATTACTACATCCTGGTGCTAGTTGTGGCAGTTGCGGGAGCTAGTGGGCTAATTGTTCAATTATACAGGCTGGCGGACATCTGGGCAAACACGCTCCCGTCCTGCCGCAGTGGATTCCCTGCCGCCACTGTTCGGGATGGGAAGGTTGCTCCTGGGCGTTTTGGCAGGGAATGAATTCCACGGCAACGTGGCGAGGAAAATATTCGGAATATGGTCCTTGGAGCCATTGCGCCTGTCCTGCAGAGGGATCAAAACAAATAGCGGAGGAGAGTCTGGGAGAGGACTTTCTGGGGCTCCGGAGGGAAGCGCGCAGCAAAAAGGGACTCCATGGACCATACGCCATGTGGGTTTTTGGTCTGCGCCGCTACTGTCCCTGCGGCCGGGAATTGGTGCGGGCTGGGAACCCTGCAGAAGCAGCTCCTGCTCCAGACACTCGCCGGGAGTTTGAATGGAGAAAGGATACTAACAATGTTAGAGTTTTGTGTATATGCGGAAAGCCGAATCAGTTTCTTGAAACTTTATTGAGACATTTCTCAGTTTCTCGTCTGATATGTAACCGTCGACATCTCTCGGCCCACACCCGCGGATCAGATAAAAACGCATGGACCACTCAGTTTCCGAAATTATTTCGTCGGTGAAGAAAGACAAAAGTGTCCTCGTCGTTATCGTCCGGCTGGAGGAATACGCGACTCTTCCAATTTAGAGTGCGTGAGAGAGTGCCGACTTTTGTCGAACTATTCTTTATCAAAAGGGCTGGCTACGACGATTTTGGGGTACCTTAAAGTGAAGGTTTCCATTAATGAGTTTCCTGTTTGGAGCGAACTTTTAATGAGGATCACAGGAAGACCGAGTTCCTGGCGCAAATTACGTCTTCTGTGTGAAGTGCGGCTTCTTCTCTAATGAGTTCAGGAAATTCGAATCCATATCGACGAGGCATTTGGATGCCGGGATTCGTTACGAATGCTATTTGAAAATATCTCGACCGTTTCGGATGACATAGGCAAACTAGAAAGGGGTATTTCTAAACATTAAAATTTTAACCTCAGCTTCCTTCAAAGACCTGCGGGGGTAGAAACACTTCGCACGTGGACACACCAAATCCCGTCAATCAGCTAAGAAAACACTTTTTTACCCACCAACCTCGAAGGCGGCGTAAATGGTACCCCAGAGGAGCCAGAAATTGGCTTAATAAAGCATTTGCCGTCATTAAAGAAAAAATTGGGGATTTCCAGATTTTGATCTTCCGCTCGGGTTCCGTTTTCGCTAACGAGACTCCGCTGGGGGTACCTGGTCTTTAAGCAGCCAATTCTCGACGTACAGAAAATAAAGGCTCCGGGAAATCTTCCTGTCGCCTTATTATTATACTTTTTTTTATTTATTTTATTTTGCTCCTTCTGAAGCCAGACTATTCTTATTTTTTCCTCCAGAAGGTGTTACATTTTCTGCGTGATTTTGCGTAACGTGCCAGACAACGAACAATTCTTTTGTACTACTTCTGCTGGTATGTGTCTTGCGGCAAACGTAGCGAATTTCTTTAAATATAAAAATAAAACACCTTTAAGCACCCAAGAAAAGGAAGGAAGTCTTCCAGATACACGTGTGGAGGAGGCATTACTTTTATCGAATTTTGAGAAATGGATGCGATGAATTGACTCTGCATGGAATGTGTGAATAAATCATGTGAAAACCGATCGGGACGAAAATGCCGTCTTAAGAAGTTACAACTTGACGACAGATCGACGGGTCTCATAACCTCTAGACGACACTAAAATATTTAAATTTCGTGCAAGGATATAAAACTTTTTTTTAGTGATTCGAGTGTCTATCAAAAGTATCCCATGGTGTACACAATTCTAGGCCATAGTCAAACTGCTGGGGACAATATGCTGAGCACTCATCATCATGGTAGTACCGCGCTGGAATTGGATAAAGTCACTAATTTGAGCACGGTTAGTATCTAACTTCGAAAACATCTAGCTGAGGAATGCAAGTTATGATGACCAGGTTTAACTGGCGCATTATTGTCGAAAACGATCCCATTAAAGTACGGCTTTACACAGAGGAACAGACCAATTTTCCACTAAACAACATACACTTCCAAATGATTTCCTTTCTAATGGTTTACCTTCCTCCCATAGACGCGAAACTTCCGAGAAAAGAATCCTGAAGTAGACGTACATATGTCTACTAGAGGTTTTAGTGGATTTCCAGAGTACTCAGCAGCTGCTCTTTCGAGGATTCACTCTTTAACTTTTCACCGCTAAGGACGAACTTTGCTAATTCCATGAAGTCTCCTCTCGTCTATCACTTCCTGGTAAAAACTTTTCCAAGTTTCGTCCTGGGTTAATGCGACAGAACGGATAAGATTTTTCAATTTTTAACTTCAGTTCCAAAGTTTTTCCAAGGTCTCTAATGCTCCTCTGATCCTCATCGTCCTCGTCCAGAGTACGCGGCACGAAAATCAGAGATTTTTCGGTGTAAAACTTTCATTTTTATTTTTCTCACCCACAAAACCTGAAGCTGTGAATAGGTCACGACTGCACCCGCGAAGACGGCCACCGCGCGGGGGTGAAAAGATTCGCACGCTGTAATGAGTTCTTCTTGCGAATATTTCATTTCTTTTGTTTGCGCAAATTACGGCGATTGCGATGCCCTGGAGTGGACTTTTATAGAATTATAAAAAAGAAGAGGGAATAACTTCCTCTGTTTAATTTGCTTTTGAATGAGCAAAAATTACAATTTTTGGGTGAGAAATTTTCTGTAAAGTTCTTTAATCACTGAGGCACAGTGCTTGTTTGAATTAGAATTAAATATGCACGTGATTTTTGATATTAAACATGTCAGTTATAATCTTTATATTTTCTACAATCGTATATTCCACATACGACTTAAATATGCCCTTACACGTTAATTGTATTTATGTAGTACGTAGACTCGGTTTTAGATATTAACATAACTTTTGTTATGTAAAAAGTTATTACTTATATGTAATTCGTAATTTCTTTTGTTTTACGGTTTTTAAGGCGATAACTCTAACAAACTCAAAAAAGCAAAGAGCAAGGATAGTGAAAAATTCTAGTACTTATATATAATAGTATTATTAGAGTCTAAAAATTACTCTAAATAAAACAGGAAATAACATTTTATAAGAACGGAATTAAAACCATATGACCTTAATAAGAGGTTCAACTATTCACAATTTTGTGATTAAAAACAACTTAATCCAATAGTCGCTTAGCAATACATAGCATTTTATATTAGCATGCCTTCCAATTTTTGACTTACCTATGCAAAGGATCAATAAAATAGGGGTAATGTAATGAAAGAACTATTTCGACATTGCCCCAAATTGTTTCTGACTAACGAATTATTCAGTCATATGTACATTCAAACAGGATCAAATTTATTTAGTGTAAGGAAAGCCATTCCATTAGGCAACAGATCCTAAATATATTAATACAAAACAAGCAATTTCACAATTACTATTTGTATAAATCCAAATATTAAGAAAAAATGCGTTAAATAAAACATATTTTCATGAAACAGCAATTACCTTTTAAATAAATAAAGCTTACATATTATTGTTTTAGCGTAATGAATCTTTCTACGCCGCCATTTGCGATGCACGCAACAATCCCGCTTCTGGTTCACGTTCAAAATAATTGAACCAATCGGGTTAATTGGAATTATTCCGAGAAGGTTCCCTGGGAACGGAGTTTGTATCCGTGCGGTTGCGAACATCGCCCGAGAAGGGATTTGACTAGTAATTATCGAAAGCCCTCGAAACATTAACGCTCATAATTACAAAATAGAGGAAAACTAAAATCCCGAGTTTAAATAATGAGGCGGGAGAATATTCAACGAGGTTCGCTCAACTTAAAATTCTGTGTACTTTAAGGTGCTTAAGTCTTAAGTCCCCGCATCAAGGCGAGCTGGTCGGTTGAGGGGTCGAAGCGAAAATTAAATATCTTACTCTCGCTTTATTACCAGCAGTAGTAAAACGTAATTGTTAAAGCAAACGACTTGGAATTGCTTTAGAAACGTATTACGATCTATTGTCTTTGAAATTCCTATCATTTAGTAATTGCCTATAAAAAAGGACTCTGTACAAATGTCGGCTAAAATTGTTTCTACATATAAAATTTATGCGCATATTTCGTACAGCAATAAAACAGGATGCAACAACTCTATTCGATTTGTCAGACTTTCGTTTTCCCCGTGGACAGGGATGTGCCGAGGAGTAAAAAAACAGACAAAAAAGGAGTCAATAAATTTAACTTCTCGAAAACAGGACTAAACGAATTAAAATTTATTTCGAGTTTCCTGCAGGGCACAGCAGTGAATTTTTTGTCTAAACATTTTTATTTGTGTCGAACATTCGCAGGGGTTGTCTTCATTTTGTGTGGTATTGTTCCATGAGTTTCACAGGCAGCAGTTGTTGAACGCTTAGACCAATATTCGAAGATTGACGTTGTTGAAAAGTGCATTTCTGAGAACGTACAATAAACAATGCTTTATGTCTATAATTGGAGTTTTTGCTAAAAAGTAAACCGAGTAGAAAAGCTGTCGATTAAGTATAACAAAAAAAACTATTGAATTTTATAAAAACCTGTTTGGACTATAAACTGAAAACCTTTTACTTTTTAAATTATCAACAGACGTTTCGCTCTGTGTCAAAATTTTTATAGATAATGAATATAATTTATAGTATTAGATAATTAAGCGATTCGAATTTCAATATGCATATTGTAGGATATTTGAATCTAGTATACTTTTAATGGTTACCTCCATTCTAAACGAATAAAAAGCCTGAAAATAATATCCACTTTAGGGCAAAAATGATATGCTGGATAGTTCTTATGATGCGTCTTTTAAGGAAAACAAAACATGGTTTTCCGCAACTATTAATTTTCTTACTATGTAACTCTATTCGTTACTTTACCACTGTCTATAAAACTCATTTGTCTTTTCCACACAATAAGCAAACAGCTAATAAATTAGTTACGCACAAAAGTAAATCTACTTGGAGCATAAACAACGAGACGTTGATGTTTCTATGGCGAAATTATAGAGATTCCTCTGCGCAGTTCATTCATTTCGGTTTTTATTGTCCCCACGTGCTTCGATAATTTGCGTATAAAAAAGGGAAAGGAGATCGATGTCTAATTCAGAAACTGTAGCACTAATATGTTCAATTCACTCGACGGATGTAGCATAAAATGCTTCTCAGTATTCAGTTTCGGCCTGAATAAAACATAAAGCTCCATCCCCAGGTCCTTGGCAGCAGCCAGCGTCCCTCTTCTCGTCGGAAATAAAAATCAGGAACCTTTCAATCTAGCACCCTTGAGAAAGTAGCAGGACCCTTATATTTCTTATTAAGTGAATCGTTTAGGGAAATTTCATATAAACGTCAGCATCCGACTTTTCATCTTTTCAAGGAATCTGCATAAATATTCACCCCGAATATTTCCGCGCGGGCCTTGGAGGAGCCACAGCCACCTGGTTCCAGTCGAAGGATCCGCGTGGCCCCTTTTCTGGTCCACTGCAAATGAATGATATCTGCGCTGCGAGGGCGGGGGAGGGCCTCCGAATAATTTTTTCTCTGTTATTATTTCTTTGTTCTGTTTTATTAACGACAACTTTCAGGACTCCGCGATGCTTCGATCTCGCCTCTTATATTCTTATATCTTGTTCCTGCCCTTTGAGCGCTTCTCCTTCGGGACCCCTGTAAAAGGATAATGCTCCAGCAATTGTTCTGTTTTAGTGCTGCGTCAATCATTCGACGGTGCCTTTTTACCTGTACGAGCGAAAGACACTTAAATAAATCACCACCCGCCTCAGGCAGCCATTTGTCGAAAATAAATCAACGACAAACACGTCAACCATTCGGAGACTCCTTTTGAAGAAAATTGTTGACACTAAACTTCCCCTGAGATTTACGTCGAGTTGTAAAAAAGTAGAAAAGTAGTAAAAAACATAAAGTGTTAAAAAACAAAAATCAATACTTGCGGACGTGTGCAGTGGCTTTAGAATTTCAACTTAGAAGAACTGCAACCACATCCTGTGGGAAGCGAATCATAAAAGTAGTCCAACCAACTTTAATTGTACCGTGGTGACACATTGTCGTTCTTAAAAACTTAAAGGAATTTTTACGCCTTTGATGCATTTTTAAAGATTCAACTAAATCGCGAAAATGTGTCTTTTAAGCAACTGTCTGGCAATTTTTATAGCTTTCTCTGAACTCTATAGGAATACATATGAAAAGTCTTCGACTTTGTACCTTGGTTTATTTTTAGTAAAATATTTTAATGTTTTTATTTCAATACTGTTTTTGTTTCAAGGTTTACTCAAACCAACAAAGGATAAATATTTCCCAACGGATACCGAACTTTGTATTTGCAGTAGTTAAAACTAACAAGCATCCAGTTGTCCTCTAATTCTAATTAAACCTGAAAACTTTCGAAAGCCTTTCCCCTGGAGGTTACTGAACACGAGCCATTTCATAATTGAAATTTACCTCTCAACTGCAGAAATTGTCCGCATCCAGCTCTATTAATTTATTAGGGTTACATGAATCCTTATGCAGTTGCTCATGCATTTGTCTGTCTGTGTCATTTGTTTTTCTATAGGACTCTTTACTGTAGACAGTAGTTAAAACTAAAAAAAAAATATGCTTGGGACTACACCTATAAATTAATTTCCCAACGCTATTGAAATTTCCATCGAGGATGACACTCTTCAAATACGCCCATAGGTGAAATTGAAATATAGTTCCCGCAGGAAATCGAAAGTCCGAGAAATCAATTTTAGTTTTGACAGGAATAATCGGGAGCAATTCTGCTTTAACCTTTTGAATATTTAAAACTAAACTTGTCGAGATGCGGGATTGACAGGGACCAAAAGCCACTCGCAGGACAGAAATAAATTTATTCTCCAATTAATAAGTTATCTCGGGCGACAGCCGGATCAGTTTTTGAAATCGTATTTGCTTTTGTTTCCGAGGTCTACCTGCATGAAAATTGCGTAGTTTTGTTAGGAATGGAAGGATATGTTAGTCTCGTTAATATGCTCAACTCTTTATCTATAAATAAATATGGTCTATTTATTAATATTAAAGATGTCAGGTTTATTAATACTAGATACTACAAACGTAATATCGTCTTAATCGATGATAAATGACTTGGACCCTTGAACAATCAAATTATCATCATAATTTCTAGAGTTGCCGTCTAATGACGGCTATTGGGTTAGGGGTTTATCAAGACGAAAAAGAATGAAAAACCCACCGAGACACGAGTGTTTCCTTGTTTAATTGGAAGTGCGCGAGAAGTCGAATAATCCTGGAACAAGATGGATGACTTGGCGGAAGTTCTGCTTGTATGTATGTACACCCGAGAAAGCCTCAGGAAAGAAATCAATCAGACCTCAGATGATGATAAAATCTCTCTGGATAGGGTGATGCGGGTAAACAGAACGGTCTGAGGTTGATTACTACGACAGGAATTAATTCAATTTACCCGGAAAACTTTTAAGTAAATATCTACTAAAGTAGTTTATCCATATGACTGCTGAAAATTATGTTCAACATTTTTGGCGTCCTTTCGAGTCAAAATGCCCCACGAATAGGAATATTTTCGAAAAGCTGAAAATGAGTTTTCCAATAAATGCCAACTATATTGTGACTGAACCACTCGGAGCGGGGTTCAAGATTTCCACATCAAAGAGTTGAATTAGACTTCCAGCGAGTAAATTCGTTTAATTCACCCGGCGGCAGTGGGTCGTAATCGGAGGAGCAGCGCTTAAAAATCCCCTCGAGTCCCCGCAAAACTTGAACTGAAAAGCCTCGAGGGCACTTAAACCCACTGTTGTCGAAGTTCACAGCACCCACATATCGAGTACTTGGGGCTCTGCCCTCATCCGCGTGAGATGTTTAAGCCGACCCGGCACCTTCCGCACATTGTCTACCCCCGGGAGCGACAATAGATCTTCTTCAGGGTGAAGTGTGACGATGTGTAAGACGGTGCCCCCGGTACCTCCGGCACCCGCCAGTAGCACATAACTTCACGTTACCTGCAAATATGTGTTACATTGAACTGTTTTACATATTATTCACCCCCAGGATTTAATAAAGCTCCTTTGAGGATGTGCGGCATCGACTTAAATGCCGGAGGGTCGACTCTCAAAAGATTTTAATGCTGTGGGCAGGACTCCGCTTCTGCTGGGTACTCCTGAAATCAAAACAAATACAGGAAAACCTCAGAGGATAAGATGAGTCCCGATTTGCAAAATTGAAATTTTAGAAGGAAGTTGGGGAGTCAACGGACTTTGCTAGGGTTTCATTTAACGCTGAAACGCAATTAGATATCCTTTGTGTATAAGCAATCTAAATGAGCGGTTGGTGTATCACAAAAGTCCTGACACCAAACGAAATTTAACAAAGTTATTCGGAATATTTTTGGAAAAGTATTCCAACATAAAGCAAATGTTTCTTTGGTGTCCTTATCCTTTTCAGAAAACAACTATTTTTAGTAATGTAACACAATATTCCTTAAACTAACTCTCATTCATTAAATTTAAGGGTTACATTTACAGAATGAAATTTAAAATACATATAAAAATAGATTTCCCAAGAATATACGTCATGCTTACTAGAATCGTGGTTCTTGCTTTTCTTAAACAAAATGACTAAAACGGTCTTTGCTAAAACTGAGACAAGAGCTTGCAAATCTGTTAGTGTACCAAGTTTTTTTATAGTCTAAACTTCAAATCTGCAGGACTCTGGAAGATTTATATTTTTTTCTCAAATTCGCATTACCAAAATTATGCGAACATATTTCCTCAAAACAATTTGTAAATGAAAACTCCCATCCTTTCATCTGGGGTTGGAGCCATCCCGCAGGATGAATTATCTACTTCACGAGCTCCAAGCTCTTCTGTTTGTTTGCTGGATTCAGAGATACTTTAGGGGATTTTCGGGAAGCAATTGAATTTTTGCATTTCGCAGAGACAATTGTTCGGAGTACGTCAAACTTTTTTATTTCCAAAAAAACCCTTTTAATTTTGTAAACAAAGTTTTATATTAGAAAAGCACTTTTAATTAATTTAATTAACTAAGGATAAATAGAAGAAGAAACAGAGAAAGTTCGTCCAGCTTTTTAAACAGAATACTTAAGAAGAACGTTGAAGTACCAAATTTCTTAAGGACAATATTTGGGAAAGTATTAATCTGAATAGGTTTATCGTATCAGGCTGGGATGCATGTGCCTGCAAAATGTAATCTTGTTAATTAGCTCAGAGAGCTGGGGAATTATTGTCGCTGATTAATTTAATTTTACGATCCATAAGCCCATTATTATTAATCGCCTTACACAGCATTAACAGAGGTTTAAATTGATCTGCCGTGCATTTGAAATCATAAATTAATATTAAAATTAATTGCAGTTCATTATTCCAATTATGTCTAGAATTATTATAAATTTGGCATAGTACCTATATGCACTTTAAGTGTTAAATATGAAATTAGGAAATTAATATCTCATCGGTAATTTGAAGGTTTGTGGAAAACAAATTGTTCGTTAAAGCAATAACAATAATAAAAATTTTATAGTGCAGATACCTCCAACAGAATAGGTTAAAAATGTATAGTTAGAAAATGACATTCTCAAAGAAAAATCAAACTTTTTATGAGTGCATAAAATGACAATAATTCCCTTCTCTAGAATAGAAAATTTAATGGTCCTTTGTTAGAAGTTTCATTTAGGTCGTTAAAAGGAGCAATTGCCCAATAAATAACAAATGAAGGATCGGCACAAACGATTTACGTTTATATGCGCCTTCAAACCAATTCGCTTACGTTCCCATGCATAAGAAATGGCTTCGCTGGCAAAGTAGCTCCATGAGCCTGCATCCAGCATCCTTGCAAGAAGCGACTATCGTGAACTTCTGCACTTTTAAACTCTCCTCGTTCGTCGATGCCATTTCAAAGCCATGTCTGATGCTCTGTCAATAGGAGCGGTCTACTTTTGCTACACACACATATCAACATTCAACCACCAGAAATCGGGGTATATGATGGTTAAGTCGCGGTATAATGGTTTTCTGTAAAGAAGAGTGTAATTCCTCTTGGCCGGTGGTCTTACAAAGAACGGAGCAGAAAATTTCAATTATTGATGAGGTCTTGACAAGGGAAAGAGATTTTCCGAGTCAACTTTAATTTTGTCGTCAGACCCCTTTGTGGCTTCTTTCTCGGTTTTTGTAAGCTTTTGCAATTGTTGCAGTTTCAGTTTTTTATTGCGTAGAACGTGAATGAAATGTTAGTCTCTTAAAGCAGATTTTACTATTAAGCGGTCTATTGGACCCTTTAAACCTTCTTTTAATAACATATACCTCAAAAACAAAAAAAAGGTTTTTTCAACCCTTTCAAATATTTTTGCCTCCTAATTAATTTTTTAAATCAAAGTTAATTCCCATTATATTATCTACAGTCTACACTTACGTATACAATTTGTCTAGACCTTGCTTTTGCTTAAAGTCGAAGCAAGAAAAATTTTAATTTGTAATTTAATATCTATATATTTATATAAAAATGAATGTTTATCTGTATGTCCTTTATAGAATCGTAAACTATGCATTTGATCATGTGATGATCTTTAGCAAAGTTCTTGTGCATGAGCCCACGAAGGTTTCTAAGTTGGTACGACCAATTTTCAACTGAAAATTTTCAACAGAAAACTCGTATACTATATATTTAAACGCTTTTAATCAGGCTAGAAAGAAAAAAAAATCAAAGCAATCACAGTGATTGCTGAATGTCAAAATAAGTAGTAGATTTAATAGCTTTAATTTAAAATTAATAAGAATAAACACAAATTATTTAATAAGTTATTAAGAATCTGACATGCGAAGGCGCTAGGTGCAGAAGAACCGGGAAAAATAAATCCATGAACAGGATCAGTGCGAAAAACAAGCAGAGAGATGGCCGCCGCGTAAGATTTAAACAAACCGGGACTAGGACTCCTGCACCCAGAGGTACCTCTCCTCACCTCATCCTGTGCTGGGCAGCTCTCCCCTGGGAGCAGGGCGACAGTACAGCACCCGTTCGTCTCTACCCCTCGGGAGATTTGAATTTGCTCCCCACGGATCGAGACTCTTTCCTGGCTCCGAGCGGTCCGCTTATAAATAGAGGAGCAGCCAGCTTCTGCATTCATTCTTTTCAGGGACTCGGTCGGGGAAGGTTGGGTTGGCTGGGCTCCCCGCGGGCAGCAGTTGAACCGAGCCTGGACAGGGGGAGTCGGATGCCGCATTGGATTCCGCATCGGCAGTGGCAAGCATCAGCTGCAAGCGGTAAGCGGCATCGGCAAGCTTTAGCTGCAAGGGTCAGCGGCAAACTTAATCTGCAAGCGTCAGCAGTAAGCTTCAGCTGCAATCTTTAGCGGCAAGCTTCAACTGCAAGCTTCAGCTGCAAGCGTCAGCAGCAAGCGTCAGCAGCAAGCGTCAGCAGCAAGCGTCAGCGGCAAGCTTCAGCTGCAAGCGTCAGCAGCAAACGAGAGTGGCTAGCTTCAACTGCAAGCTTCAGCTGCAAGCATCAGCGGCAAGCGGCATCGGATGCTGCATCGAATGCCCGTATCGGCATCGGCATTCAGAATGTCTGTACTCCGGCTGAAACCCGGTAGCCCATTATACCTAAACGCTGGATCCGATCTCATTCATGTTTTGGGTGAAGATACTAGATATTCTGGCCCAACATAAAAAACTACTTTTTACGAATCCATGTTTGAAATTTACAATGATTTTCGAACTTAAACGAATTTAAATTAAAATTAGTACTATGGATATTTTGAGGTAGTTTCGATTTTACTATAAAATGTTGGAACTTCATAATGACGGTCCCAATACAGCGGCCAAAATATTTGTTCACCGGTTGAAACCGGGCAACCCCGCTAGTTATATTATAAAATTAAAAGGGTTGTAATACTTAAGCGACATTTATTTTAATTCCATTCTTCCATGCTGTGGGATTTGTTGAAATGAGTTGTAAATAATTTTTGTTTTGTACAATTTCGAGAACTTTCAAGTCATTTTGAATTGTTTTTAAACCGGATTTCCCCCAAAATAAATTTATTTCCCAAAAGTTATTTTTAATGATGAACTGGAGGGCAGAAAAACAAATAATTTCATTTAGGATTCGGAAAGAACAGCTGCTGAAAGACTATTGATTGGAAATCAAGCATCAATTCGAAGAAAAAATATGGTCGACAATGTAAACAATGTTCTTTTTGGCATTCTTTTCAATTTTAACAAATTTCTTTTTATGGAAATAATTATGACATTCATGTGAAGAGTTGTTGAGATATGTACGAAAAAATACAGATAATGTCAAAAAGTAACAACATACTTTAGAAAATTTATAAAAACTCGCATTTAATTATATGTTCCTGGAACAGAATTTAAAAAGAGTAAAAGTAATAAAATTGTGTGAAGTCTCCGTAACGCCGCGAATTTATGTAAATTTCCCCAGCCGAGAAGAGAAGCGAAACTGAGTACTCAAAGAAAAATGTGCCTGCTTTGCATATGAATAAATTAAATTATTACGCCGTGAGACTTTCCACATAACTTGCTAGCTGAAAACTGCTTGCAGCCTGTCGCGGAGTCCTTCTACGTCACCAGTGGAAAGTTTCAGGTTTGGCTGTGGAATCCAACATACATTAAAAATAAAAAGTGCCGCCGAGCACAAGGACAGAATAAGGACGACAACCAAGTTAATCACTTTTTCGAAAATTGTTACAAAGCGAGGGGCATGGCTGACGCAAACATTTGAACGTTAATTGAACAAGATGATGATGTTTGCTTGTTTCCTGGATCCGCCTCCGGGGCGAATTCAGCTTAAGGAGTTTATCTTGTTTTGTTTGTGCTGAGGAACGCGTAATCTCTCTGATGATTGTAAGCCGATATTGATACTCATCGAATTCAGAGAATTTCAATTCCCCCTGAGAAAAGAAAAATCGAGGGATGCTCAAATATCATAACAACAGCGAAAGCAATAAAATTTCACTTAAGCTCTTATCTGGCTTTTTGCTGAATTATTAGATCTTGCTTGACTTCAAATGAAAGTTTTAAGATACTTATGTATTGATTTTAAAGATGCAGTAAAACATAATTAAAATCGTAAAATCGTAAAAAGTAGGTAGTAATGATTATTATTGGGCCGAACCACATTAATGCGTCCGCACTCACTATTGATTCTGTAAACACAAATCAAGGTGTTGACGAAACACTTTTACAAACAATTGTCCCAGACATATTCTGTATCGAATTAATGTAAGTCGACTTTAATTGAAAACGACGCATCAAGTGTCGCTTTAATTGACAAAAATGGTTTTCGTTCGACAAAACGATAACAATGCGTCGAACGACATTTTAATTCACAAAATTGGAGGGCATTCTCGCTCGACATCGGCTTGCAATAAAGAACTGCAACTCCATCAGAGTTAAAATTTAATGCAATTTGTCATCAAAGGTACAATTAAAGCCAGTAGACCATGCAACTGAAATTTGAGTCCTGTCGTCGCTTTCAACCTGAGCAGACAACCAACAAAAGACTTTTGACCCTTTCATTTTGAAGTGCGAAAATGTTTTTGATCTAACGAAATTTGAATAGAACCCCCCTGGACCAGTTTTGCGCCTTGATCCTTCACCGGATTACATATGTGAGAAACCGACCGCATGATTGGATTTTCTGGTGATCAAAGTTTTACTGATTTTTAATTAACTCCGAAGACAGCTTCGTAACAAAAAATGCGTTTCATGGGTATTTCTTCTCATTTTGTTCTTTTTTCCAACTTTCCAGCTCATCGTCGAAATTAACAGTCAGGTAGCGCTTTTCCGTGATATGCTAATTCACGTCGGCCAGTCAAGGGATTGCCCCGAGCTGCGAGAGAAAATCCGAAAGTTACGTAGATCCTGCGTGGAAGCATGCAAGCACACAGCACAACTTATCCTGCCACAGGTCAGAAGGTGAGTCCTTTTATAGCTGCTGCTAAATGTACGTAAGCAGATCCTCGGTGAGCCCTTTATTTCCGCCTTTCATTTTACGGGTGCATACGTGCCGACTTTTATTGCCCTAGTGAGTGCAGAGTACGAACGTAGTCCGACGGGAGGATTATTGATTTATTCAACTGACAATGCGATTTACACCGGCTTTAAATCTGACTTTAAGGACTTTTTCCACCTTTTGTTCAGATTCATAGTGTATGATACATCATTTCATCTCCTTAAGCAAAGCTTCCTCGGGATATAATCTTTATTTGGATAGTAAGTGATTTTCGTGATTCCGTTTAATATTATAAACATCCGAAAATGCAGATTTGGACGGTATTCTTATATATATCTAAATGAACAAATTTTGGGGAGGTTTTAGGGATCAATATTAAAAACAATTAATATTTTTGCCATCTTTTTATTGATATTTAAAAAAGTTTAAATCAATTTTCTTAAAAAATATAAAATTCAATGTGTTATAAAGCTACATAATAACGTTATGAAAAAAAAGTTGTGCCGGGGTTAACATCATCATAACAAGAATTAATAAAATTATACAATTCACAACATGACAACTGCTTGGACAACAAAAACCAGTTGATGCTTTTTTTTCATTTTTCGTATGTTTAAAAATAGTTAGAATAATAATTTAGCAAGTTTTCAAATTTGTAGATTTAAGCCCGCAAACTCTTTCAACCCCCGTCAGAATACAAATCCGATAAAAACCTCAACAAACAATAATTCGAAAAGGTCAAATCCTAAAAGACGGTGCTATTGTTTTTAGGAAAATAAAATTTATTTTTCAGTATTAGCTTCTTCTATTGCTTCAAACTTATTACTCGTCTAAAATAAATATTAAAATTTGTTAATTTTGTCATTGGAAAGATAGACTCAAATAACTTTAAAAACTGCTTCTCATTATCACCCTTAAAATGAATAAAACAATATTTAGATCAATATTTTATTGAAATGCAATATTATAAGGTGTGCGTAATATAATTTGTTATGTATTTTATGTGCGCTTGTTCATTTTCTACGAATACAGGTGTTTACAAAATCAAATCAGTGATGGCTTGCATTATTTCCTCAATGTTTCTTATACTTTGGTGGAACTTTTTCATCAATGAACCCTTTAACTTGTCCTAACCTTTTTTCGTTATTAACAACAGTCCTCGTTGTTTTAACTATGCATCCAGGCGGAACGGTGCCTCCGTGGCTTCTGTATTTATAGAGTGCCTTTGCACAGTCGATGGATGACACCCCATCATCCGGTGGTCCAGCGAAAATTGCCCCGACCGCCAAAACTAGGAATATGAAAAAAACGATCTTCATCTTGCGGGTTTGAACTATATTCTGATGATTTCGGTTCTCAAATTTAAGTTTTTATACTTTTTCTGGAAAATATAATTTAGTTAATTATTTAATGGCAAAGAAAGTATTTCATGAAACAGGAAAAAAATAAAAGAAATTAATTTCTTTCATTATATTGTGAGGAAATGAATGAATGACTGAAATTGTTTAAAATAATGTCAGGTTATTTATTTCAGTTTTATGTACCCATACAACAGCTTTTTAAATTAAAGTGATATAATGTCAACTATCAAAACGAACCATAAAATAAAAAAAAGCAATAAAGAGGGCAATAACAAAAACAGATATCAAGACAAATGCATTTAATTTTTAATTTCTCTGTTTTCTTGTTGAAAAAGTAGGTCATGCAGAAGGAGGAACTCAAATTTTGAATTATGGTGATTTAAGAGTTATACAGACAAATTAAGTGGCATACAGATTTTATAATTTCGAGACTTTAGTTCATTTTAATAATTACTCTATTTTGTGTTTTTAATGGATAGAAACTATTGAACTGCTTTGCTCTTAAAACTAAATAATATTGTAATATGAAAAGTCCACGAGTTTTAAAAACAGTTATAGCCCTCGCGGCTATTTAAAATTGCAGTGAAATGACGGATCGTAATACTTTTGCAGGGTGCAAGTTTACTATTATTAGACTTTATTAAAAACAAAAAGTCTATAAAATATTTAACATTTCGATTTGCAAATAACACGGAGCACCTAATCGCAATTTGTTGAAATAACACACATCCCATATGTGTTAGTACTACTTTCAATATTTCTAAAATTGCTTTCCATCATGCCCTAAGGTAGAGTCTCATTTTTCATACTCTTTTCTATTCTTTTTCCTGATAAGGACAACTGAACTACGCTTCTGCTTTAAACACATTATTATTTGATTAATGATGATGTCCACCAAAGTTCAATACTAGGACCGCTTTTATTTAGAGCTTTTGTTACCAATCGTTAGCGAAGTGAAAACTCCTATTAATGATAAATGGTTCTTCATTTTCAAGATGTGGTGCTCTTCCAACAGAATTTTTTCTTGCGACAAATATCATTGCTTTTTAAATTAAACGAAATATTGATTATAATATTTTCAATGTTTCAATCTTGGTAAAGTAAAACATCGAATGGGTTTTATGAAAAATGTTCTTTATTTTATCTTAATGCAGTGCTAAAACAAAATAGAAAAAACAGAAACTTTTAAGAAACATTCGAGCATTTTGAATATAGGGCTTCAATAGCTTCAAGTGGAAAAGGAGCATAAGTTAAAGTAAAGTTCCCTTTCAATTTGGAGAACAATAGTAAAACTTGTGCTCAGAACGAAGCGATAAATAAAGTGTTGGCCTATTTATTTTGCACCGGGCACAATGTTCCCAACAACTTTGTACCGCACTTTCTCATTTGACGCCGACGACTTTGTTCTTACGAACGGTGCCAAAAGTTTCTCGTCGACCTCCTCGGGCCCACTAGTTGCTATGCTAACAAAGTACGATACTACGCCGAGGACTGTTGCTCCAATCAATGAATAATACATAAAACTTATTCGAAACGGCCAGGGAACCTGCTCGTATGTGTGCTTATCCTGGAGCCACACTTCGGTGCCGTTCCTGCAGCGAAGAAAGGAGCCTGTGAATCCTTTGACTACGGCTTGATAATGCAAATGAACCTCACCTGAACGCTATAGGACCCGTGCACTCATCCGTGCGAAATGGAAGATGGGGTGGTTTCGGATAGAGCTGGGCACCTATCAAAATCGTACTCACAATACCTAGGGAAAGGAATGCACCACTAATAATGCCCTTGGGGAGAAGATACGAGTACATGAAATACCTTAAAAAACGAGCGTTTTGTATCTTACCTTCGTATTAAATTTCGGCGATAGCATTCCGAAGGTGAACAGCCCTATTAAGGTGCCTGCTGTGAGTCCGTGCAGGGAGTAGGCCAGATGCATGATAGCCTTCGCCCTTTCGACTACAAACACCAAGCAAAGGACTATGACGCCCGTAACCACAACGATGGCCTTAAAACAAATTCATTTTACCAAAATTATATTTCTCGACCTTGAAGTCCTGGCAGCAGGACTCGTACCTTCATTACGTTGCTTGTGGCTCTTTGACTTAAATTTGGAGCGCGAGGTCTGACCATATCCTCGTAAATGGTCCCTGCCAATGCATTTAGGACTGATGACAACGTCGACAGTCCTGCAGCAAATATCCCGGATATAAAAAGTCCTGTAAGGCCGGGCAAATTCTGGAGTAAGTTCATGGCATAATGCAGAAGGACTTGATCCAATTTTTTTATTTTTCCAGATGCAATTGGATCACATTTCTCATAATGTGCAAAAAGAAGCAGTCCGACGTAGGACGATCCAAGTTTTATGAGGATGACTCCTGCACAAAATATCCAAATGCATCTGTTGGGGGAAAATTGAAGGTGTATGAAATATTTTATTGGAATTTCGAAAAAAAACGTATGCGGAATAATTTATTGCAGGCATGCGAAATGGAATTGAGGTCACAGCATGCAGGGGATTTTCTTTATTGTGCAAAAATTGTGCCGACTAGGTCGTTTTAATATTTTTTATAAATAAATCTGATTGAATTTTAGTATTTTACCCTAATTGACAAGCTGAGTAATTTTTTACAGTAATAAAATTTTAAAATACTCTGATATTTAATTGCGCGAAAGTTTCACAGATGAATAAATCGAAATATTCACTCAATCCTAAAAAGGGATTTTAATCAGTTTATATTCACGTTCAATCATGAATATAGTGACAAGGACAGTTTGACGAAAACATTTTGAAGGGGTGTTTCCCTTTCAAAATGCAGCTATTGACCTACAGCAGGTGACCTAAATGTTTTAATTGCTTTATTGGATCAAATAAAGCTTCATTCTGAATATTGAAACTGCAAACATAGTAACTAGGAACCATGTTGTCGTGCAACCGAGAGTTAATTACCTGTAGGCGTGCTTCTTTGAAGGGAGGGATATGCATCTTTGAATAGTTCCTTGGTTTGCACATTTCTGACTTAACCACATCGTCGTAATGCCTAAGGTAACTGTCCAAAATGTTGATTTTTCTAATGGATTTGGATCCAAACTGAAAAAAGAACGAGTAAAATTATTTAATAAATTTTGGATATACATTAGTATTGTTACGAATGTTTTTCTTTTGGCCCGGTAATAATTCTTGATAAATACATTTTGATTTTGCTAAAATAAGTTATTGTAGGTTGCCGTTTAAAGACATTAAATTAACTTCCGAAGGCTTTCTAAAGATACAAATAATATATAATTCGTTTTCGTACTTTTCTAACCGGTACAAGTATATTTCTTATAAGGTCCTAATTTGTATAATAAATCATCATTTCCTTACTTACTTGAAAAAAATTAGCCTTCCTCCGCGTTCATTCGCTTCAAGGACCTTTGTAATGCCACCTTCACTCGCAGTTCCAAAGAAGATTACGATGAGAACCCCTCCAATAACAGTCCCAAATTGAATAGCATCGGTCCATACGACACCTCTGTAAAGTGGAAATAATTGCAATTGCATAATGACGTAAATATCCGCGATCTTACCTCAGCCCGCCCAAGGTTGTGTAGAAGACGCAAAGGACACAGGTCGACACGGTGATGAGATGGACGTTGTATCCGCTAACTAGGGAGGAGGAATAAAATAGATTGCAACTGAAATGGGTTTCCGCGCTGTATACAAACCAGGATAACCCACCTTGATTAAATGCTAATGCGGGTACATATATAAGAATTGGGGACATAAGCAAGCAGTCCAAGGTGAAAACCAAGCTGGCAACTACTCGAACCGACTTGTCGAACCGCTCCTCCAAGTACGTGAAGCACGAAGTGTACCCGAGGTCGTAAAAGACGGGGATGTACAAGAAGACCAGGGCGCCTCCAACCTTGAAAGGAAGTCATCTTAAAGACGCTCACTCTGCATGAACATGTATCTGGGATCTTACAATGAGGATGGAAATGAAGCTCATTATGAACTGAGACCCATTCGCATAGATATCTGCGGGCAGCGCCAACATGGTGACCCCGGCGACGTGGCTGAAAAGAGAAGCAGAGCCCGGGTTCAACGAATCCCCTCGAAGGGTTCAGCTCGCGGGTTTAGGGAACGTACCTCACAATCAGGGAAGCAGCAACGGGAAGGACGCTCATCTCCTTGTTGCCCAGAATGTACTCCTCGGGGTTGTCCTGCTTCCGCTTCGAGATGAATCCGTAGTAAATTCCAATGAACCCCGAAACAGCGAGCATACTCAGGAAAAAGCCATAGTCGAGGATGGTGAAGGAAGCCGTTGCGACCTCCAGCTTGGAGGTTTCGTTGGTACCACCGCTAGCCACGTCCATTTCGCGAAAACTAAAATATTGAAACTACCCTGATCTGCAGCTTCCGACCCACACGTTTCCGAGATAAAAGTTGGATAGCAACGAATAAAATTAACCAAGTTAATCAACTGAACGCGAACTGCGGGATTTCACACAACGGTGAGGATAAAATTCTTATTTAATTTGGAAGTAAACTTTGTTCTCTCGTAAAACGCGCTAGAAATGAGTCACTCCACCACGGGGCCTTTCTTTCTGAGTACCTCGAAAGGAGTTCGAAAGGGAACTAGTGCGATATGCACATCTTAGGAGAAGATGCTCCTCAGAAATGAAAGAAAGATGAAGTACTCACTTCAACACCCCAGCGGGCAAGATTAGGGATGCACAAGCTTAGCGATTTGATAAATTTCATCCGATGTATTTTATATTTTTCAAAACTCCAGAAAAGACAAACAACCGATTAGAGATGAAAGCTATATCGCGATAAAAACGGATTAGAACGTCTTGGACGTCAGTTTTCCAGACGTCCAAGGTCAGACATGCGAAAATGCCAGTTAGAGATAAAATATTGCATATAAATCAAAAACTCCACGAACAACAAATAAAAATTACAGAAAGAACACGGGAAGGGAAAATACATCGCCATTCTATGTAGTCCAAAATATATTTTCGCAAAGTTATCGATAGTTTCTCTGCTTGATTTAGTTGGAAGTTTTATAATAGCATCTAAGTAATAGAAAAGTTTAGTTTAGTTTTACTCTGATCACATGAAGGTTGCCACGTGCGCATCATGTGAGCATAAATTTCATTAGTGGCTAATCGAAACCCTAAATAATTGCTGGTTTTGAATTCGAAGAATGTTTACTTGTCTTATTCAAAAATTCACTTAGTCACAGATCACATACTTTTCACTTTATTTATGCGATTGTCACCTACATACTTAAGATTGCAAATAAAGAACCATGAACTCATCTCCTTTTCTTAAGATGGGGTGAAAGACCGCAAATAAAAGGCCATTGAATGGAAAATTCTGACTATGTAGGTCGTGTGAAATGATTATAACAATTTCGTCACTTGTTGCGTCGTGCAGTTCACATTTGCGGGCATTCACATAATCAGATTAATTGAAGAACGTTATCACGCAGAAAGTATTTGCGTACTACACCAAATAATTAATTGTGGAGTGTGAAAGATAGTATCTAAACAGTAAAAATGTTTTAAAATTGAATTAAAGTGAGTAAGGAATTATATAGTATTTTTGTTCTTTTCAAATAATTTTATGTTTATTTAAGACCTATAGTTTGTAGTTTACAAATACAAATTTTTTATATTGTTTAATTCGAATTAGTTTAATGTTAACCTCTTTTAAAAGCTAAACTGAAATGATCTGAGTTATATTTCTGGTATCTTATTGAAAGCTTTCGTGATTTTGAGTTCAATAATTTTAAATAACCTTATTAAATTGTTATTGATCCAAATTTTTGAAATCATGATAGAAATACAGAAATTTACTTATCAAGCAATAGATATATAACTAAGCCTGCTAATCCTACCTTGAAACCGATCAATTATCCAATCAAATAGATAAAAAGGGAAATACGATACTCTGTGGGGGCTTGATTTTTTTCATAGAATGGCAGACATATCACGTTTTTACCAGATGATACCAAAATTAAGCAGTCTTTACAAAAATAGCCAAAAGTGATTTGCAATGTTACAGATTAAATTAAAGCAAACACTTTCAGAATGTAATCAAAATTGTCTGTTAAATTTATTCCTTGTTAGCCTTAGTCTATTATAGAGTTTGCGAAAGAGATTCGAGATAAATAACATGAATTTGGAAATCATGCTACATACTAATTTTGAAAATACATTCTAAAGTCTAAATGTATTAGAAATAGTATTGAAAAAGCTCAGAGTTTTTAGAGAGAATAATTTATATTGGCAAAAACAATTATCTTAGCTATAAAATCTTTTTATAGAAAAAAAATTCTCAGAGTATGTATAAAAAGAAAATCTAAGTATTTTTAAGATTTAATTTTTTCCGCATCCTCTGGAGCAGCGTTGGGCACCTTCACGAAAGTCATTTCTTTGGCGTCATAACTTTTCTCCCGCATGAAGGGCGCTAGAAGTCTTTCATCCACCGACGTCTCGTTTGTGCTTGTCATTATGCTCACAGGGTAGGCAACAATCAGCATAACAACGACCCCCACAAGGGCGTAATACATGAAGCTAATCCTGAACATCCAGGGAACGTCTTCGTAGGCCTCGCTCTGCTGAACCCACTTCCTCCACGAGTCCCTGTAAAACAAATGAAATATTAATTCGTATTCTTTTCGGGGAATTGCTCCTTGAACGAACTCTCCATTGTGGGGCAATTCGCACCGCTCCGTACTGAAGGGCAGACTCGGAGGCTTCGTGGACACCTGCGCCCCGACGAGAATAATCCCGGTACAAATAAGGGACGCGATGGCACCGGCAATGATTCCCTGTAACGTACGTAATAAAACTTTCAACATTCAATGGGCTTTCCCTGTTCCCTACCTTCGTGTTGACTCGCCTCGAGAGCATTCCAATCGTAAAAATGCCGAGGGAGGTGCCGGCAGTCCAGCCGTTCACCGAAAAGGCGAGGTGTAGCACTGCGCCCAGTTTATCCACCAGGAACGCCATCGACAGCACCAGGACCCCCAGACACAATACAATCGCCTTTAAATTAAAGTCGAGTCCTTTAGACGAGACAAGGAACAAGGAAATGCTCCAGAAAATCAACTTTACCTTCATAATGTTACTCGAGGTCTTCTCGTTGATGCCTTTGAACTTGGGCTTTATGAAATCCTCGAAAATGGAGCCAGCTAAGGTATTTAAATTGGAGGACATGGTTGACAGTGCTGCAGAAAAAATCCCAGCAATAAAAATTCCTGTTAAGCCCGGCAAGTTTTTAGATATGCTTAGGGCGTAGTAGGGAAGAATTTGATCGATCTTTTTTATGTAGCCCGCCGACAGGGGGTCGCACTCTTCGTATGCGGAAAAGAGGAGGATTCCCAGGTAAATTGTCGCCTGTTTTATTATACCCACACCTGCACAAAATATCAGGACACATCTGGAAAAGATAAAAAGGATTTAGTTAAGCAAATTTGTTCTCAGTACTTTTAGGGAGATAAAAGTGAAAACAATGAGAACGAAGAAAGTATTCGTAAAGTAGATGTATTCCCATATGTACTAACATTTCCCACACAGCATGATCTCATTAACAGAAACTTTAATAAGCAGCTAATTTCCGACACTAAAAAGTTAGCCTGTAATTTTTAACAACATAATCGACGCCTAAGATAATGTTGACCCAGAACAAAATAGGGGCAGTAACTTTCCGTGAAGATTAATGGATTTAGCCAAATTACCGAATTATTAATGAAGACATAAAAGTGAAGAACGAACTGCTTTATTTACTGCACGTAATCCATTAAACCAAACGTCCATCGTCTTTACTTTTAGGTACATTGTGGGATGTGTAACCTATTAAAATTTGGCCGCGGAAAACTTTCCAAAATTGATGTGAGTTCACAAGTTCGTCTTTTTCTGCCGGAAATTTTCTCATAAAGAAATTTTACGTCATAAGATTTCTCCCATAAAACTTTTCATGCTGAAATATTCATGTACATATATAATACATATAGATAAACATTGCTTGGAACGCTTCCGGGTATGAAATGTAGCTATGGAGTGCATTTTGGTGCATCTAAATTTTAATAACTTGTAGGATGTTGAAAATGCCGAGGAAAAAATCTATTGTGTAAGGCTAAAATTCAAGAGATAAAACCATTCTTAGAATTCTCCTTGTGAGGTGCTCTCACAATGTCTGCATTATTAATTATGGAATGTAGCAGGTGGTGACTGCAAATTTGATTAAATCTTGATCTTTTCTCATTTTTCTTTCCTAGTTGTCTTTTCAACATTATGCTACAAAGCCGAGTTTTATCTACTCTTGCTTTTTTGCGCAGTGCATTTGTTTAATTTAATTAGATTGTGCTATATTTAAGTAAATATACTTTGTTGCAAATAGGATTCCTTATCTGCACAACACGCAAACGTAACTAAAATTCATTCGAAAAACGTAGTTATTGCATTCATAAAAAAGAAGCTTAAAGTAAATGAATTAGTTTTGTTGTTTTTCGAATTATTTTGATTCTCTATTATTTTAAGTATATATATTAATTTTTAGTTACCATTTGGCGAAATCTTTCCCTCTTTTTAATTGAATTAAAATGTTGCATCCTCATAATTTATTTTAGTCCGCGGATAAAGATAACTCGTTTTAAAAATATGAAAGACACGTGAATAAATAATATATAATAAAATTCAAATTTATGGACTTGCAAATTCAGCAACGTTTGTTGATACTACGATACGAGGTAAGGCTTAAAATAAAATAGATAATCGTGAAGAACGCGATACGTTTTTGAGATCACATTTGATGATGCTCAAATCCACTTTTAAACTTCATTTCACTGCGAGTTATAGATAAATTTTGTAGTTCCATAAAGATTAAAATATTTACAATAGTAAAATTGAGGAGATAAGCCGTATATAAAAAAATCAAAAAACTTACTTTATTCCTTCTCTTTTGCTGGGCAAACACAAAAATCTCTGAACAGTTCCTTGATTTGCACCCATCATAGACACCCACAGTACAGAGAGGCCGACAGTTACGGTCCAAAAGGATGACTTTACTAGAGGATCAGGCGTCATACTGAAAATTCGGTTTCCATAAAACATGTCCTTCCTAAATCCTATCTTCCATAATTTACTCAAACATAATCAGTCTTCCGCCACGATCTGCCGCTTCCAGGACATTTCGAACACCCCCTTGTTGGTAAGTTCCTACGACGATAACTGCGGTCATAGCTCCCATGATGGACACATACTGGATAGTGTCCGTCCAGACAACAGCCCTGCAGAGAAAAGTCAGTTATTTTCCTTAAGCCATGTAGGGGAACATAAAACCACCTTAATCCTCCCAGCGTGGTGTAAAAAATGCAGAGAATGCAGATTACGATGATGATGTAGTGAAGGTTTATTCCGCTCACTATAAAAACCAGAGAAGGACGATAAAAGGTGGATTTTTCGTCTATTCCAGCGCTTCAGTACGTACCTTGATTAAATGCCAGTGCAGGAACGTAAACAACAATCGGCATAAAAAGGATGCTGTTCATTGTGTAAACCAAACTGGCAGTAATTCTTATGCTCCTGTCGAATCGCATCTCGAGGTATTTGAAGATGGACGGGCAGTTTAGATCATAAAACACCGGGATGAATATGTAAATTAAGGAGAGACCCACCTGAATTGGGGAAACGTGACTATTATGCTAACGAGGTGTATACTTTCTCCCGCCAGGAGACTCACCATGAATAAGCAAACGAAAGTCATCACGTACTGGGTGCCATTCGAGTAGATGTCCGCGGGCACCGCCAGCATCGATATCCCGGAGACATGGCTGAAAAATTTCAATTATTATAGACCCTGTCCGAACTACTCGTTTCCAACCCCGGCCTCCTACCTGACAATCAGAGAGGCTGCAATCGGGATAATTGACATCTCCTGGTTGCCCAGGATGTACTCGGCCGGGTTGTTTTGCTTCCTCTTCGAGATGAACCCGTAGTAGAGGCCAATAAGTGCGGAGACCGCAAGCATCGCCACGAACACCACATAGTCCAGAACCGTGAAAAAATTCTCTGGACTCTCGAATCCAGGGTCCGACCTGGTTGCAGTGGTGCCTCCTGCGTCCATAATGTCGAACTGAATGAACTTTCCCCAGCAGTTGTTCTTACGAATGGAGTCGGACCGAGTTGGGATTTATGCGTCCAGGAGATAACTTTCTACGTATCTAACAAGATACACAATGGTTTTGGCTTTCAGCTATTTGTTTGCTTTAATCGAGATACACGTTCTACATCTCGCTGCAGCATCACAGCCGGGAGCTGGATGAGCTATGAAAAGTTAATTCCATCAAGTGCGGGTCTTTGTCGTCTGCTGTAGTCTCTTCAACTACCTTTACATGGAATTATGCAAAAGAGACTCGATTTCGTCGGCTTGCTTTAGTAATCGTCTTAGAATCTGCAACCTTGCAAATTTAGATAATAGCAAAGCTCGTAAATTAAACCAAATTAGCGGTTGCATTTGCGTAAGGTTTAGTTATGATACCCTCTCTGATAAAACGCACCTCAGGAGGCAACTTTATGAACACGCGAATTAAATTAACAATGTTTACGGCACCTCCACACTTAGTGTGTTATATTTTAAGATAGTATTTTTTTGTGTCTAGTGATGTTATTTATTTCAGATTTTATCTGCACCGGAACGTACGTAGTATCTTATTAACTTTAGTAAAGTTGGGGTAAATTTCCATTCAAGTAAGAATTTAAAGTTTTTTATTTTTAAGTACATGTGTATGTACATACGTATCCCCAACATAGTTTTTTATTCTGCAAGTGACGCAATCAACAGATATCTTAATACATAGGAGTTTGGGGAAAAAACTGATTAACTTTGGTAATCTATTATTCAATCATGCATCTCAAAAATGTACAAAACAATAATTGAATTATCAAGATTTGTCCCAAGTAGGTAAATATGTAGATTTATACTTTGATATAAAAAATAAAGAAAATTTAGAAGTTATCGGCGAACAAATGCCAAAATAAAATCTCGGAAGACACAATTTTCGTATTCCATAAAATTAAGTACTCAAAGTACTCATAAAATTTAATAATCTAATTAATACTTATCCGTTATCCCCAAAATTCAATTATTAACAACAAATTTACACCCGTTCCGTCTTGTTACTGTAAGCTCGTCAAGACTAAAGTCCTTTAAGAAGGGAAATTACAGAGCCTATGTTACACGCCCAATTAGTATAATTACATTTTAAGCGCACAAAGGGTAGCAGCCAAGGTTACGCATGAGGATTTGAATAATTAGCTTTAATGCCGCTGCGAAATCTTACACGCCTGCATGGCCGAGGGGAGGGGTTGCTGAGGAGAACTCTCATAATTCGCATATCGCGTTACGGCGGCTTATAACTTTGCTGTTAATCAGCAGGACCCCCTCTGTTTGCGCAAGGTGTCACCTGTCACCTGTCTCCTGGGATCAACTTAAACCGCTCCTTGACTGAGGCGGCGTCTAATGAGTGCGAGGCAATCTCTTGGAAACAATGGGAGCAAGCGGAAAATAATTAATTAGTCCCAAAATTTAATAAGTCGAGGAAGGAAAATAAAAGGCTAACAAAAATACAAACTTCCTGGTTCTCCTCTATAACTTCAATAGCGTCCTATACGCACACAGTGGAAGGTTTTGTTTGCGCTAAAATCCCATCTCCTCGTCTCCGTCCTCTTCGGGAATCGGGGTCTAGAATGCACGTGAACAGGTCCTTCTTCGTCCTCCGTTTGATAGAATCCTGGAACCTACCACCATCCTCCCAAAACCATTCCCTGTGTCCATTGTCGCCGTTATTGTGTCCCCCAAAAATAAAAGTTTCCCCCGTAAGAAATGCAAACTGATTAGAGGGATACAATCTGGCATCTTGGAAGCAATGATAGCCGATTTAGGGCGAGGGAAAAGTGAAATGAAGCGAAAAGTTTATCTTTGGGCCGAGCCCGACTCCCATTTTTCGAGGGAAGTTATGGCCAAGACGATCATCCGGCTGCCTCTCTATTAAGGGATGTAATGCCTTCCCTAATGTCGGCAAGTTTGGGCAAGGCCACTCCCCAGTGGGATGGGATCCAGCGATTCGGTGCTTCGACCCACCCCCTTTCCGATTTTGTACACTTTGCGGTTAGTTAAACAGGTTGGATACACTCGTCGTATCGTTAAGTTAAGAACCTACTTGGGACCTCCGTGGACCCCCACCCGAGCCATTAAACCTCCAGGAAAGATTGAAACACGAGGCAGCGAAGGTGTTTCGGCATTTTAAGGAGTAGCTCCCATTAAAAGTTCACGGCGAAATTATTACACTTGGGACAAGTGGTGGACGTAAAATTAAGTGAATTAGCCAAATTTTCGTCAAAGAGCGGTGATAAATTCGCGCCGGTTACACTGTTGTGTTCATGTATTTTAAACGGCGAGCCACCGTCGTTACCTCGAACTTTAAACGAGTTCATCCTCGTAATTGCTTAATTAGTTGCAATTCAGCCTCCCGTGTCCGTAGAATTTCAAGCAAAACAAATGGAGCTGGCTTCTTTGGGGAGAAGAAATTGTTTGCGGGTTGGCAAACCTTAGGGCTTTCAATGCTTTCCTTACAATGAAAAAAATTCTCATTAGTCCTTTTTTGTTTCACGCGCAGGTAAAAAGTTCTTTTACGTTTCATCAAGGTTAAGGTCTAGGTCTATGGATTATAATTCTAAAAAACTCAGTACTTTTAACGCATTTATATACCTAAGATACCTGAATGATTTTAATCAAATTTCAAGAACTTAGAAGCTGTGGTGGGACTTTAAAGAATTTGGCTCATTAATACTACAGACTACAAAACAAAATTAAGCGCTTAAATAGAAAAGAGAATTATGAAAAACTTTCCCTTTTATGACTTTCGAAATAAAATTGTTTAAGGTGTTAATCGTGTTTTACTTAAAAGTCCCATAACCCCTAAGGAAGAAATTCTTCCAACTTTCTTTTAGGTCCATTTAGTTCATCTTCGAGTGAGCATCATTAGCGGCACGTGTACCGTGCCGAAATGCTTTGCATTAATGAAGAAGTTGTGTATTACATTTCGGAAAAGGCGATAAAAGTTGTTGATCGAACGTTGGACAAACGCACCCGTGTAACCTTAATTGAAACACATCTCAAAAACATTGATGATAGAGGGGAGATTTTGAGAACCGAAATAGTATTATAACTTTAGTTTAAAAAAATGCAAGAATTTTATATTTTGTGCTAATGAAAGAAAAGATCTGTATGTATCCTTATCCTTCAAAATTTATTTAATTTTTTTTTCCACAAAGTGCCACTCTTTATTTACTCAGCTGCATATAACATATTGCATTTAAAATTAAGAACATGCCCTCAAGAATGTCTTTTAGAAATGTTTATGAGTAAAGCCGAAAAGAACATCCCCAACATTGTAAGCCATAAATTTTATGTTGATGTTCTCTTTACGGAAACAACGTCTTTGAAATTCTAATTGTGAGAACGAATTGCCATTAACATTCTCCTGGCGTGTTAGGCTCAAAACAAAGGTGGCCAAATTATACAGTGCCACAAAATTAACATAATTCACATCTTCACGTAAATGGTTTTAATTAAGTTCAGATCCATGACTCCGGTTGTGTGTGAAATGTGTTAAAAAGGCAGGTAGTTGGGGTGGGAGTCGCCGAATTATAAACGAGTGGCAATAAACGCCCGATTAACGCCGCCAAAATTGCTCAAAATTTCTACATACGAAAAGCAAGAAATTTGAATAATTCATGACGTAAAGAGTGCTTTTGTCTGAGGCATTACCTTTTCATGCATGAAGTGCTTCCATTCAATTTTCTTTATTGCGACAAGTACTTATATAGTGCTAACCCACTCCTGCCATCATAGGGCCACTGTGCTTGAGGACTTTACTTTGGCAGCCACTCGGATCCAATGCGTCACCAGGACGAACGGCAGTAAATAAACAAACATCTCAAGGATCTTAATGGCGCAAACAAAACATAGCCCTTCGTCCCGGCGGCGTACGTGAGATGGTGATATCCATGTACGCCTTCGACAGCCCCGCTCCCCGCTGGAATCATTTTGCGCCCGACTTTATCGTGTCGCAGGACCCCGGTAAACCGGGCGTAGTGAGCTTCCTCACGTGTCCCTAAAATGATAGCTATTAACATACAAAATCAGTTGATGTGCAACGTTCTTCCGCTTTTCCAAATGTGTGAACAGACCCAGGTATGTGCGTGGTTCCCGAAATGTACTACTTTTGCTTTACTCTCCCTCGGAGGGAAACTTTTCTACGGTGACATCCTGTTCGAAAGAGCTCCCGATTACGCCAATTTCTGTCCATCGCCAGCATCAAGGAGTTCAAACCTTCGCCAACGTGCCTCCTGTAAACGAGCCAGCAATAAAAATTTATAGAAGGGTTAAGTATGATGGAAGAACTGTGTCGGAGGTTAACGATTCAGCAAAAAATTTGAGACAGAGAATTTTGGCCGAGATTTTCCGGTGCTGCAGGTTTATGCTATCATTAAGCAAATTTTATTAAAGTTAACCCGCATTATTTCACCCTATCGTGTCTGCAACAAAATTGTAGTTCAGCACATACTAACTTTGTAACTTTTAGGCTTTAATATATTAAGGTCTTTAAGTAAATGTGAAATAGAAATTTAATAAAATATTCGTAACGCCGTTGAAAATAACCCCTTTTTGGTGTCAAGGGTGCTTAACGAGGCACGCTCGTCGCATTAAAAGCTATTTTCGAATCAAATCAAATTGAGAGGGACGTGACGAGCCTATAACTAAACGTGCCGCCCTTTAACGTATTCAATTTGTATGTTTGGATACTACAAAGAGGCCTTACCCGATTTTCATTGTTATTCGAAACATATTGGTAATTTAATAGCCATTTGTAAACTTTGCCAATAGAAAACACTCTGAGTGGTAAATAGGTGTTTTACGGGAACGTTTACAATTCGTCTGTTAGATTTAGAATCAATTCAGATATAGGATATTTTCTTTTACTTTTGGATTTTGAATGCCTTGTTACTTTAGAAACACAACCAGACATAAACAGATTATTAAAACAACACAATAATTGTAAATTATTGGTGCGATCTAAAAATATAAGTTACATCTAATATTATCAGCGTAAATTTCAATAACTCTGGTTTGAATCAATCGCATGAAAACGAGTTTCAATCCTGGTGGGCTTTTTATGAATTGCTCTTAGTTTACAAAATTGATTCAGTAAATCCACTGTATGTGCAAAATATCAAGATAACTAAATATTCGCTGATTTGACTGGGGAAGCAAATATTTTATCAAAAATTCTTTTAATAATGCCCAAACACTTTTATGTTTGCTGTCAATTCAAAATTTTCAATTAAGGCTTAATTGCTATAGCCCAGCTGGGCGTGGTTTATTTTCGTCGAGTACTCTTTGAAAGCAACAAGCACACATTATACATGAATCCATTTTAGGCTAAATTTAATTTTCAATATAACTAAATGAATTTGAATTAACGCAAAAGAGTTCGCGTGCAATATTCTTTTCTCTCGCTGCACCTATTTAACATAAAGTCCTTTTGGCATTCTCGTACATTCATGCACGCTGTATTAAAGTTATTCCTTTTTGGTGGGTTGAAAATGCCATAACACATTTTAAATCGACCACAATTAAATCAGTCGGCGGTGGAAAGGTAGAATTGCGAAAATCCATGTAAAAGCAGCACATTGGCACTGTACGGATGCAGAGCCCGCAACCGCGCAACATCATTCCCATATATACCCCAATTAAATTTATGCCAAAAGAGTAAATAAAATCGGTTAAAAACGCGGTAGAGACGCACACCCGCACTCATTTGTTGTGCTTTCCCTTGAATTCAATCGCGGTCGGAATGAATTATTCATATAAAGCCCTCTCTGTCGATTTGTGAATATTCCAGAAATCCCCGGTTAATTAACACTCAAATGGAAAACCATTCCACCTCTTTATCTTCAATTGTATACCAGATTACGGCGGATGTAGTGAATGGGGCCCTGGTGCAGTCCCAAGTCTCATTTTCTCCCCGAACCGCCATCACTTATTAAAAATCCTGGGTGGCTGCCCTTAAGCTACAACATTTCCCCGACTGTTGGGAGTTGGGAATTACGCCAACCCGCACCTCGATAGGAGCCAGGAGCTCCTGGATCTAGATTACCCATATTTCAGGGACTAAGCGCCACCACTCAGATGATGACTGACTATCAGCGCAATAATAGCCTAGAATTATTCGGATCAGCCATCTCACCAGCAGCTGACTCGCTCGTCAGTTGCAAAGGCGGTGGATGTTTAATCGAAACCATCCGAGAAAATTGCACCGAGTTTGCAGATAGACGGAGGCGAAAATGAAAGTGAAAAATTTAACAGGTGTAATTGAACGGAGGAATAAGGCCATAGTGCTGTTCCGAAGATGCTGGACTCACCCCCGCGGAGCTGCGGTTAGCAGGAACAGGAAAGTGCTTCATGTTTTCCAGGAAAAACTGGCCGAGGGGAAAAGTTTACTACTCATGTGTATGTAATCTGAATTGTGAAAAATGTAGCTCTTTCGAAATATATGAGTTATGCAGAACCTTCGAGGGTTCGAGCACAATGCAACCAAGCTTCTGGCAGAGCAACTTTCTATATCACTCGTCGTGTAAATTATTAAAAAGCAATTTATCGGGAGCATAAGTTATGCAACATCAAACAGAAGCATTCTGAACTCTAGGAGAGTTGCGCGATTTTAGGGTTTCATGGCAATTATTGCGTTTTTTTAACCTTAACAGGCCCAGAATTTATTGCATACCCAGAGACTTTGTAGAACCTCTCCCAGAGGAAGCATTTTGAATAAAATTTCATTCGTTTCAAGGTGTAACGTAGCTTTTGTTGCGAATATTGTTTCATCTACAATTTAATTTTGAAACGCAAATTTGATATTTATGCAAACTCTTTTTTAGTTGAAAACTATGGCATACAGATGGTTCAGAAACACCAGTTCTTTTGCTTTTTATAAATATAAAGTGTAAAACGATTTTGAAAAATATATAATCGTACTGTTATAAAAATGTTGAAATTCTGTGACTAATATTCAAATTACTATATTGGTTCTACAGAAAACCTTTTTACAAAAACGCAACCCCAAATGAGCCCGTTATCTTTCTTAGTTTTTCAAGTATTTGAAATGCCTGGAAGGTAAAGTTAGAGATGTAATATATTATACTTTCCCTGAAACATATAAAGATTTTTTTGCTCATCCTTCAGGGCAGTGCCATCAATCCTTTCTCAAATAAATTTTAAAGTAAACTCACTCCCTAGACCCTTTTACCTTGGCAACAGGGCTAGAACTCTCAAACGGAATGCGTAGAGTCATCAGTTTTCTATAAATAAGTGAAGAAGGCTTTCCTGGCTTAGCTCAGTGTGTACGCTGTACGTTGACTTTGTGATTAAATAATCCACGGACGCAACCTGTCAAAATATTTGCATTTTGCACAAATTCTATCCATCTGCCTCTTATGTAAATGTAGATGAAGTTGATTATTTTATATATCACAGTGCGTGACATGGCAATTATACAGCACTTTTCCCGCCAGATGTATACGACTGACAACGAGATTAGTCGGGGACTTATCTTATATGCTAAAACGAAACTTTCATGGCATGTTTTGTGGTGATGATGTTCTTTACCTATGTTTCGCGGGCGACATATGAAAATATGTTTTATGGGACAACAGACAATCCGATATAATCCCTGAGATGGAAAATTTATGAGGAATATAAGTAGATGGCAATTTCCATCCATCCCAGCCCTTGAAACCTATCATCATCAACTTATCCCCTAACCGAAGGAAGCAGGGGTAATTTCTTTTTTGGGACTCCCCGAAACTCTTCATGAGGTTATAATCGCTGGAATAGGGCTTTTTTTGCAAAAATAATTGGATTTTGCCAGATGGTGGAACAAGAAACCAAATATCGGACGAAATTATTCAAACTTCGTCGAATGGTTACTGTGGCGGCTAGACTTAGGCCGGCTTGCGAGATTACTTTTTTCGCTCATAAACTTTTGGCTGAGTTTGTTGATGAAAATGGATAAATATTTCTCTGTTATATTAATGAACTGCTGCCGTAACTTGTGGAATTGGTTACACGATTAATCGGAAAGAATGTCTTTCAGATAAACAACACGTTTCTGTAAGTGTGACAAAGTGGGAAACAAAACTGGGGTATAGACCTTGTGATGTCTTTTAAGTTAGTCTTGAAATCAAATCAACTATCAATTTTAAAGCCCTTGAGTAATCTTTAAAGCAAAACAAAAATATATATTATTAAATTAAAATTGAGATCTGATCCTTTGGCATTTAGAATCATGGCTTCACTTATATTGCACCCTCACGAAACTGAAGTTCGGAAGGTCATGGGTTCATGTTCATGGTCGTCTAGTCAACTCCATAATATATTAATATCTTGAGAATAATACGGTCGTGAAAAATAATCCCTACTCCGAAGAAATAACATCGAAATTCTATCTATGCATGTATGTATAGAACATACATATCTCTGCTGAAAACGATCGAAATCACCAAAATCCACAGCTTGCAGAAACTTTGGGCGAGAGGCCCTAAATGTATACTGTGCAAGAAAATTGAAATGGAAATTGGAAATTCATCTAATTTCAGCAATTTCAAAGTAAATTTTCCGTGCAATTTTCGTGAATCTCATAACCGAATTTCAAGAAATTTTAAATTTCATTGACCTCTCGTTCTCGTAGTCTTAAGTCGAAGAAATCCTCCATTAAACGAAATTAGGCGCTGGTACATGTTTACCCAATGAGCAGCAGTTAACGATGCGGGGGTGAAGAAACCCGAAACGGCCCTTTACCAAGAGGAGGGTGCAAAAGCTGAAGAGCAGTCAGATGAATTACGGCCGGCTGCAGGGGAGGACCTTCAAAATCTCCAGACATCTGGGGAACTAAAAAGAAATTTTAATGCAAATTTTCTAGGGATACTAACAGTTTTTATATCCTTATTTATGGCTCTCCTCGTCTGTTAGACATGGGTTAAGCAGTGCCCTGTTCCCGGGGTCTATGAGAAGGCATACGTTTCATAATGTTTCTACTTTCTATATCTGTGAAGCATTTATCTACGGAGTCCCAGTCAGGGGGGATGCTGGTGACGGGGGGAAATCCCATCTTATAACAGCGTCTTTTGGTCCTCTCGAGGGACTTGATTTCACTTTAAAGGCTCCTTAACTATTTAAACGATTCCACTAGACCGAAGTTTTCGGATAAAATCTACACCAATCATTCATTGATTCTGGCAAATTTTCCTGCTTTTGTGATATTCATAGACAGAAACCCTTTTTGCTGCTGGTCCAGAAAGCGTCCCTTATCCTTAAGAATATAAAGTTCGCCTGGAAGATTTTCAAATAAAATATGCAACATAAGGATTTTTCTTTTTCTCTTTTTTTTATGTTCGCAGTGTTCCGGTTTATTTTGATTATTCCACGCGATTTCTCGAGTGAGTTTCCTTAAAGTGGAACATTTATCCTACCTGAAAATGTTTTTGGGATGAGGATTCGTGTAGCTGCGGGGGAGATTTTCTCATGTATTCAAATTTAATTGGGTCTCTGGATACCCGGATATTGGATAATAAGCTTTGTTAGACGTCAGCGAGATATGAAAAGGATTTTAGCATCGCTAATTAGGGTGAGAAATTTCCGAAATAATTTATTAGTGACGTTGTAAACTTGAGAGAGCTGTTCTTGTACGTGTCAGTTAACAATTTGATTGCCTTGTCATTAAGGTTATAGATGACACAACATTACTGAATACATGGCTCAGTTAAATCTGTACTCAAGGTGATAGGATAAATGTTTGACAGAAACAACGAAAATAGATAAATTTACAAGAATTTTATAAAGATGTTATAAAAAATATCCCAAACATGTTTTGAATTTTGCTAAACCTCTTTAAATGTTTTGAATTTTATTACGTATACAATGAGTATTTTCTAGAACATGACAATGCGCATTTGTTTAACTTGCTGTCTGGAGGCGTAACTTGTTTTATGAGAAGGCTGAAGGGCCTAGCCGTCCAATTTAAGCAATTGTAAAACTACACATAACTTCCACTCAGCAAATTAGAACCCAAACCCACATACCTACATAGTTTAGAAGTAGTATCTCAAAATAGGCTCAAATAACATGAAAACTTAAAGTGCCCATGGGCACTGCATCATGCGTCGTCACAGGAGAATAGTTCAACGCGTGATGTACGATATGCCTCCAGGAAGGCGAAGGTTTCTCATCAAGGAACAATAAACCACGATGTTTTGTTTCCATTAAAACTAAGTGCTCGCTAAGTACTGGGAGTCTGCAACCAGCCCTACGCTCTATTCCCGACGGGCGTATTCCTATTTTTTTTTTTTTTTTTAAATTTAACCTTATCCTCATTTTTATTTCTAATTTTAATCGTCGGCATCCTCGCAAATGCCGGCACTTCTCCTGGGCGAGTAGATCTATTCTTAGAATAATTTCCATCAGGCATTCATAGCGTCGTAGAAGTGCAGGGCAGGAGGAGGCAGAGGCTTCTGCTGTTTGACCCAATTTGTCTTCTATGACTTCCACCAACCACGGGGAGGCCTACCGCCTTAACCGTCCGCCAACATCTTGAGGGATGAAATATAACTGACGTGGCAATGATAATTTCATCCACGTGCCCTCAAAGGATATAACACAATCCGCCAGAACCCTGACTTGGGATCCGGGAAAACACATTTTATCCTCCGGGAAATGTAAAGCATGTTGCGAAAGGGCTCAATTCACATGCTGCAGACATTTGTGCCTTCGACACAACCGTCTTATCGCGGAGTGAAAATTTATGTTCGCAGCCGTACCCTTTTTCCAGGCTCATCTCCTTAACACCCAGAACCCCTATTTTTATCATCATCCGGACGGTCTGTTTGGCGTAAATCCTTGAACTCAATCTTACACTGTCCCCAACTTTTTTTATATAATGTATTATATATAAATATATTTATGTATTTTGGTGATGTTGATGTTTTAATTTTCCCTGGACGGGCTTACACGTCGCAAAATTTGCTGTGCAGCTGTCTGAGCGCCGTTTGTGTTTTTTTAATCAGGACTCCCCCCGGCTGGAACAGCCATCGTCGTTGTTCCACTTCATCCGGGCAGCCCCAGGACTCCGGCATGGGCTTATTGAGCTCGTCACGAGCAAATGCGGAAAGTCACGTCCTGCAAAAGCCAACTGATGCTCGAGAGAGGACGCTGTCGCGTTGGCAATTATTTACCCTTGGCCTTGGTCCTTCCACGCTGCGTCGACCTGAAATTGGACATTTCGCTGTTTTAGTCGCCACCACCCCCGCAGCCGCTACCGCTCCACGTCCGTGTTCCTGACAAGTTTAGACACTTCGGCGCCCCAATCGTGATGGCGGTGCGGCGCTTTCGCTGATCTAATTCAGTTGTTTCAGGGTCCACAAGCTGGGGGCAATTCCCGTCCTTCCCTTAACCCAAGAAAAAACCTTCGTTTTCAATTTAAGACGAAAATTTATGAGCCTTTTTGAGCACTTCAAAAAAGCTAGAGGGGCCGGCTTAAGATAAGGGCACAGCTGATTGCATTATTTTTTGGGAACAAAATTTTATAGGCATAAAATCCAACATAAGCTTGTTCGACGAAGACATATATTGAGAAAGGAATTCCGGTCTGCGTTCGTCCTTCGCTGATTAGTAGGTTTCTTATCGAAGCCAATTGGCAGCTAATAATGTGAACAAGCTGATTAATTGAACCCCTAAATAACTCCTTACTAGAAATTTTTGGGTAAGTTTATTTTAAGGCCTCTACACTGTTTCCGTCTGCTTTTGGGAAATTAATTAAAAGTTCATGAAACTCCGGAATTTATGGTTTCGCTTAAAAGGCCGTTTTTCATTCTTCGACAGAGTTTACTTTGTTTCATGAGCTCCCCTCCCTCCTCCCCTATCTAATTACATGCCATCAAAGTTTTAGACTACAGGTAAATATTTATAGATGCGAAATTTCCTCGAAATGTAAGATGAATGAAATACTTGTACTAGTGAAAAGTTACATTCTTTGCATTATTATGCTTTTCATTGATTTTGAAGAACCTACTTGATGTTATACAAGAAGGCGGTAGTAACATCCAAAAATATTTAAAAACGTTTTCGTAATACTCAGTATTAAAAGTTTCTAAGTATTAATAAATGGCATGGAACCTAGTAGATTTTGCGTATTTTTCTAATAGCGTATCCTGAACAACTGACTACGAAATGGAAAGAGGACGACGATATTTACCAAATATAGTTTACATATTTAGTGAGAAGAAAGGATACATATTTCAAAATGCTTCCCAGCGCTATTTATAGGTGTACGCAAATTTTGTAAGTAACCACATTTTCCCCTAAATTGCAACATAATTAGAAGTTGCATTATGCAAGGTGTAATTACATTTCCGGTGGAATTTTTTCACGTATACGAGTCGAGTTCTCTAATTAGCGCATGCAAACCCCACACCTGGCTTATTCGGATGCAAATTCTCAAAATATCCGCTCATCAGCTTGTATGCCCGAAGCTTCCCACAGGAAGAAACACCCTGAACAATATGAATCACAAGGCGCAATACATGAAATGGAGTTTTCTGGAAAATTTCAAATAAATTCACGGAACGATTGCACCATCCCCATTAGCGAGTGTGATGCAAGTAAACAAAAACTTCCTCGTTCCTCTGCCACGAGGAGGACGAAGTTGGAGCTGGAGCTAAAATAAGTAATTATCTTGGGGGATCCTGAAGTACAGCTCCCGGGGGCGGAGCAATAAATCCACTTTTCAAATTTTGATTTAATCTGTCCTCAACACAGATTGCATTTATATTTTATTAGGCTAGTTAAACTGGACGTTTTTGGTTGCTGACCACGCTGCTCGCCGAATGGATCTGCAATTCAGAGCCGAAGGGCTACTGAAACTCCTTCAAACTTTAACATGGAGAGAGATTCAATTGTGTTGCAGCTTCCAAGCTCCTTCTGGTCCTCGAAATCTCGAGTTCTGGGAAATTTTATGCCCGTAGGCCCTCTACCGGGACGCTCAAAGTGCAGTGTGGGGGGGCACTTTGCAGTTCAAGCGAAAAATCTGTAAAATAAGAAAAACTTCAGTCCTGCACTTCGACCCCGAAATTTATATACCACCAATTCCTGCAGGAAAGTCGTGCCAATAATTCATATCGAAAAGGCCGTGGGCCTCAAACGAATATCGAAAAATAAGTGCAAAAATAAATTCGAGATTTTGCTGCTGGGGTTGGGGCTGACCTTTATCAAGCCCAGGACCGCCCACAGGACGAGTTCCTGCTCTGGAGCCAATCCTTCCTCTGGCCCGGGGGTAAAGGGGGTGTTGGTAAACAGAATAGAATGTTCTACAATTTGGCACTTTGAGATAATCGCATCGTCTAAATCAAACATCCCCCCAGGAGCAGTCATCATTGGGGCGACGGAGTCTGCACCCAGTGGAGCGTCCTTTCGGAACAGGAGCCTGCCGTTGATAAGTACCAACCACACAGCCTCCAGCCTCCGCGTTTTCCCCCTCGCAGAGCTATCTCTAGAAGGTAATTCAGGATGTCAGGAGCATACAAATTTTGATACATGGACGACTGGTCCAGGTCTCCCTCTGAGATGCTGGGAGAAGCCACCACCACCGAAGCTGCGGTCGACGTCCGATTTTGGTGACTGGCGACCATCTGGCCGGGATCCTTTTGCATGATGGATCAGCAGCATCTCCCCTGGACCGGAATAAATTATAAGACGAGGAGGAATTAAAGATTGAACCGAAGCGGATGTCAGCGTTGCGTGATGAATAGCCCCGGAGCCCGTCTGAATCGTGAAACAAAATCGGCGAGCAAAAGTACGCGGGAGGGTTCTTCGAACGTCCTTGTGAAAGGATGTTTAATAAAAGTCGATTGCTTTCTTTTCGGTCTGGTACTTGGTTACTTAACTGGCACCGTACACACCCACCGACTCAGCAAATCTCAATCCCCTGGGAGTAGTTGTGGATTTCGTCTCCGCGATGTTGCAGATGAAATTCATTTAAGTGTGCCTCAGCGAAGAAAGTAAAATAATCTTGAAAGTTGAAGACCGACACCTTCATGCCCAAGAATTTATAGTATGCTTCTTGTTTGACTGAGAAAATTTGTCTTAATTAGATCCGCAGCATAAAGGAGGTGCTCCCCCTGACTCCGGTGAGGAGATTCAAGAGTTGGTAAAAGGAAAACAAGGTAAATGGAAAAGGTGAAAAGTTGTTTTATCAGGAGGTTGGCTTTAAATCTTTTCGCAACTGTTCCACGGAAAACTTTATAAATTTCACGGCAGTTACTCACGGTTCACGTTCACTCCACAAAGTCTTCGTCGTTACATCTGCTTTATGAGCAAATAAAATTATTTTAACTATACTGATATGTGATATGAAGGAAATATTACTTTTTAACATTTATTGCGGGCTTATATTTACAGGACAGATAATATTATATACATAGTATTGTTTATAGCCTTGTTATGATTTCCCTTTCTTCCTAAATAAGGGAGACAACAATTCACTGATTTTTTTTCTTCTTAGGAAAATTAATAAAGTTGCATGTCGAGAATTAAATTTTGCACTCTTACCACAGAGCAAATAGAATTCGTTGAATTTTGCTTCATGCTTTTAAGCTGTGGAAGTTTATTATAAGTATGTAAGTATGAGTTCTAAATACAAAATATGCATGCTAACAAAATGCTAAAAGAGACGTGATTTTGAATAGCTACCTAATCCTGGATTTGCACATGCTCAAACTTTCTTTTGAGGGGAATTCTTGATTATTCAACTCTTTTAAAATATCCTTTTTAAATGCAAGTGCCACCAACCATTAAGAACATTTCTAAGTTTTGCAACAAACCCAACTGAGATATTTTCTTTCACAGTTTCATCAAAAGTCCGTAGTAGAGGACTGAGGTCGAGTCTTCGCATGAAGACAACAAGAATACCAAGAAATATCATGAATATATTTTCTGAAAACTATCCCCAAAACCTTTAGCACGGCTTTTAAAAATAAACCAGTCCAATGATATGATGGTTTCATTCATGAAATACTTTCCTTAAATGAATTATTCAAATCTTTCTGAATTATGGCATTCAGCATCCGTTTTCTCAACATCAGTCTGCATTCTCTATTTTAAAGCGAAAATAATTCCAAAAAAATATCTCATTATGAGATAATTTTCAGAATTTCATAAAATTTGCATTAACCATATCACGTCTCCTACCTAAATTTATCACACCCGCGACGTTAACCTCAGCGGCGAACCTGGTAAGTCCTACTATCACTAAGTCGTAATATCACAAATGGTAGTTATGTCCACTTAATTCAATATTTAGTTAAATCACCAAGCTGAAGTTGCAATTTGGGCAAAGTATGTAGGGATTGTAAGTAATTAATGGGTTAGTCGTTGGGAGGTGCAAATTTTCAGTAATTGTGCTAGATGTCTTATAATTTATTTACTAATGTTCTCCTGACAGAAATTGAGTGCTTAGATGGACTCGTTCGAATTTACTCCAAAAGTTTCAAAATTGATTGAGAGGCTTTTACAGCTTAAATTTAAATTGCTCGAAAAGTGAACGAATTAAGTAAATTAATTTCTTCTTCGTTTTATTTTTTAATTACAGTGCCGTTGCGGATGGCATCCTGACAGATAACCCGCACCTAGTCTTGCTTTTTTATCTCTCGCAACTATTTTTAAGGGAATTAATTAAGAGCTATCGTCTGATTCAAGTAGTGCCCATGGATATGTCTGGATATTACGGTAAGGATAATATTTTTAATATGCATGGAATATTCATTGACATGAGAAAATAATGCAAATTTTATTTAATTGCTCATTAATATCGAAATTGCGGTGTATCTTTTTGTAGCGAGGTGCATCACGAATTTATTTTGGTTTAAATTAATTGTGGAAATTTATGTGGCTTTATTGGCTCGCCAATAAGTAAGTAATATATTTATGGAACAACTGAAAAAATACTCTGGAAGAAAATAGATGTATCAACCTGCCAAAACAACATTTAATTTAATCTGCGGGTGAACTAACATTTATTAAAATGTATGTTAGTATAACTTACGAAATCCAGAATAGATGTATAACTATCGAGTACGCCATTTACTCCCAAATATAGATAGGAGAAATCTCAGTTTTATGGGATTCAAATGAACTTTTTATTTGATGTCGGTATATTACACGGCATTTTGCTCATAATGGCATCGTTTATTGCCCCATTAAAAAATCATCAAAAGCATATTTTCAGGTACATTTTAGAAGGTATGATATTTGTTCAGACCATTTTTATTTGGGCCATTAAATACACGATGTATCCGGTATTTTGCACTTTTCAGTGTTAATAGATTGGAGGCATTCAAAGAGACCATTTCAAATTCATAAATGGAATAATGGATCGTTTTACTGAAATTGTTCTAGATACGACTTAGTTAATTTTAAATATTACATGTTAAATTAAACTCCTTCCACTCCATGTTTAATAACATTTATGTTTATAATGTAAATTTTACGCTACATTCGCAGTATGAACTACAAGGAGTCGTTGGTTGGTTACATACAATATATAAATTGTTACAAAATTAAAGCTTTAAAAAAATTCAAAGTGAATTTATTTTGTAGAATGAATTGAAAATGAAATAAAACGAATCGTGGCGTTTTTTCACTATCTAGCCTTCACTTTAATTTATGTATGTATGCATGTGTGTTTGGAGTATGTTAGCCGTAAAACGAGAAAATAAAATTGGTCCTTCTATTGATCTGTTTTGTTCGAACTTTGTCAACATGATGCAGAACACCGAAACAAAGTGGTAAAAGGTTTTTGTAACAATCAATGCATACGAATGCCCTTTTTATGCATGCTACTGAAGGACAATCTCGACGATATTCTTTTTGTGAAGCGTTACTGTGTAATTTGTATCTGTGCATTTGGAGTGATTTGTGCAAATATGCTTTATGGTTCAACAATTACCTGCGGTAAAAGCGTCTAACCTTTTAGCGAATTGTCTGCCGATGTTTACTCTGCTTTATTGTTAAGGGTTAAAGATGAACTGCGAAAGCACGTTACTTAACAACAGGATACTTTACGATGACCTTGATACTTTGGTACTTTCGCAACATCATGCACTCATTAGGCAGTTCTGCTTTTGAGTGGCGCCGATCGATAATGAAAAATGAGAGCAGTTTTATCATTTAACATTACTCGCCTTATCTGCACAAATAAAATAGAAATGCTTTTGAGATGTTTTAATGAAGAGATAAATTTTCTCATTAGTTATGCCAATGATATGTAAGTAGAGTGTGTGGAATAATTGCTCTTATGTTAGTACCACTAAACCATCACAGTTAAGTGTCCTTTATACAGCAAAATTTTGCTCATTAATAGTACATTGTGCATCAAGGGCGCAAAATTGCTGATTCCCGACGAGTGTGAGTTTTAGCCCCGAGCGAAGCGAGGGAGCTAAATTCACACGAGTCGGGAATCAGCAATTGCTGCCCGAGATGCACATACTATTTTTTAATGCTAAGGGCGTTAAATCTAAATTAAAATTATAAAAATAAATCATTAAAGTAATACTATATTTTAGTAATACTATATTTTAGCCGTAGAGGGGAGTCTAACGATTGATTAGCGACACAGTGGGAAATAGTCTTACGCATTTTTTGAAAAAAAAAAATAAGTATAACCGCGAAGGGGGTGCAGGGGGCGAAGCCCCCGCTGGGGTTGCAAGGGGCGAAGCCCCTGCCGGGGGGTACGGGGGGCGGAGCCCCCTGTAATGAAAAAAAAACTAAGTCACGATCACGGTCACTGTAAAAGTTGCCTTTCGACTGACTGAAAATTGTAGCAAGTTTTCTTTCCCTACTATTTTCTCTACAATAAATAAAAGAAGGTTTGTAATATGCAGGCCTTTTCTGATGAGGAATTTTTATGATAAACAAAATTCTCTAAGTACAGGACTCGAAAGTAATAAAAATTGTCATTTGTTTAGGATTAAGGTAGGATTACTTCAGTTTTATGATCACTTCAAGACGAAGTGCTGAGTTTTGAATATAAAATAAACAATTCTGTATGTAAAGAGAAAAGCAGCCTAGGTCAAGAAAGAATCATTTTGCGCCCAGTATGCTGGCACGGAAAATAGTCATTTTGCGCCCTGTGCATTGAAAAAACTATTGTGTGTTCTGTGAAGTAAAGGCTAAAGATTAATTAAACTTGCTAGTAGTAGTGAAACTTCACTAAAACCGAAGGTCTAAAGTAGTAAAGCGCAGACATTTTCTAAAAGCTGTTTCTCTGGAAATTTCATGTACATAAACGATAAGACGTTTTTGTAATTTCTTTCCGCATTTCATAATTAGAAAAGTGAATTATCTGAAAAGCTTACTTCCAAGAGCACACAGTTGTTTTTAAAAGAGGCGGAAAGGAAAGCGCGTTTGGCGGTAGCTCCACGATTAGCAAAATTAAAGAGGTAACTTATAAACAGAAGTTGAGTGAATAAGAAGTCCACTGTTAATACTAGAGAGCTCAAAATTTCAGAAGGAGTTAATAAAGATGCTTTACAAAGGAAGCAAAAACATAATCTTGCTATTAACATGAATACAAAATTTGAATCCGAAGTAGCAAATTATTTTGTAAATACGCAAAAGCAGATCTAGCATTTGTTAGTTTGAAAAGAATCTAGTTTCAGCTAAAATAGAAAACAGAAATTATTTGCTTCACTGGTTTTAAATTAATGCTGGAAATATATTTTGCAAATTAGAAATAGAAGGTGTTACCTACTCCAAATATTTTCAGCACACATTTCTAACTCACGTAACAATGTTTTCGTCGGCCAAATGTATGTACATTCTGCTTGATTTCATAAATAAAGTGCAAACATTTACCTACCCGAAACTGGAAAGACCTTGCCATAAGTTTCTCAACAAATATTACAACGAAATCAGTCCAACGTTCATGCTGCCAGGAGCTCCTTTAGGGGTTCCTAGCCCTAATAGAGCAATACAAATTTCCTTTGCTTTCTAAATATGCTATAATACCGCCTGTGGGAAAATTCCCTCTATCTTTTCTCTTTTTTTGCAGAAAATAGGGCCGGACCGTCCAATATAGGGAACGTTATTAGTCAAATCCTCTTGTGTAAACAAATTACACCGGACTTTAATCAAGAGGAGCTGTGTAGTATAACAAAGGACTCCCAGGAAATTGCGAGGATACTGGGCGATATGCAGGAGTACATGCCCCGACATGAAACATATCTCGGTAAGTGTTCCTTCCTTCATCCATCATCAAAATTGATCCACTTACATTTTAATTCACAATCTGGATTTTGTTTACAACTTTACGAGAATTCCAATAGCCCAAACGTGATTATGTTTCGTATTGTTCTATTTATTCTGACTTTACGCCAACACAAAATTCCATCGGTAAAGCGTCTAAATTGCTTTTAGCTGTAGAAGAGAGAAATTTAAAAAATTGCTATAATAAAGTAGAAAGGAATTTCTGGGAAGACTGTAATTTGCAGATAATTGGGAAATATTTTATGCGAAATTTAAAGAATAGATACAAGAATTTTAACACAACCTGATTAAGTGACAATAAAAATGTCCAAGTTTTTCAGACAAACAATTCTCCGCCATGAAAATTTAACCACAAAAAATGTACTTCTTATTTTGACTATTTGTCTAATTTGGAAATGTCCTCTTTTTCCTCGTTAGTTTTTAACAGAATCTTTGCGAAAAAGTCGACATTTCTTTTTTGCTGGTTTAGCACAAATTTCGCAACTAATCACAAAAGATTAAAGGATTAGGTGCTGCAAAAGCATCAGGGTCCAAAAATGAATCCAGCCTTTTCCTTACAACCAATTTTTTCCCCTCAAAGCGAGTTAAATGTTGTGTTTGTCTCCTGCTTGGATAATTTTCAATTAATCTTAATAGGCAATGTCACGTCAGAGATCTTCACGACCATTAGCACACAACGGAAACGCTTTTCGGTTATGTTAGTTGTTTCCCAATGTAATTAGGTGCCAAGACCCCACATAAAGAGCAGCATGTGTCCTTTCTGCAAAGAAAAGAATAAGAAAATAAGTGTACGAGTTTTCTCTCCGGGAATCCTTTTTCGTCTCGTTATCACGCAACACCAGGACCAATTAATCATTGTAACAAATAACGACAGTAGTTATCATGATAACCGGTTAATAGCTCAATTAACCTTTTTAATTTTTTATTTATTTTTAGAGAAAAACTCAGCCCTGACTGACGAGGCGAATGGACCGTGGCCAGCGAAAAGAAGACGAAACTCCATCTACAAAAATATGGGACTTCTTTGTTGTGTCTCCAGGCCGAACTATCTCTGAAACGAAAAGTAATCGGGTTTCCATCTCCTGCATCACTGACCTTCTATATTTTTTCTTTTGTTGTAACGACCTTGGTTTGGTTCTTGAAACTAAGTAGTTAGCACTTAAGGCAAACCAGTAGGCGATTAACGATCATGCCACACATCAAGTCCTCCAAATGAAAAAATAGAACATAGAAAGACAAGCTCCGGAGGCAGGCACTTAGCAAATTCACGGATGATTTATACAAAGCAATACTTCATAAGATGTAGCCATAATGAAAAAAAGCAAAAACCAAAAAAAAAATACCTGGTACACCTATGTAGCTCCTGCGTAATCTTGTGCAAAATTTAGGAAATTTAAAAAAGTTTGTATTTCAAGCAAACAAAAAGTCGTTACTCAAACTTCGATGTATTCTTGTACTCAAGTAGACAGCAATAAACGATAAATTTCGTCAATTTTAAAGTCAAAAAATTTAATTAATTTCGGTAAATCTTGTAAATGTTTTTACGTAAAACTTATGCTGAAATAAGGTGAGAGTAGCAGTTACTAACTAAAACTGTTGAATATGGGATACTGTGATAATGAACGTTTCTAATATGCAGCCCTATGTTCCATTTTTTCTTTATTTTTTCTGTCACTAAAATGTATAGTGAAATCTTAATGAAATATTATTGTAGAAAAATGGACAAAAGGTTTCTGTATTTTAAACTAACGAAAAAAACGACTATAGTGAAGCGATAAAAACTAGTTGAGGGTAGTAGCGTTTGATGTTATTGATATAATTATATAAAATTTTAATTTATAACAACTACGAAATTGATTCAAATCCTCGGAAATAAATTATATAATTAGGGTGCACGCATGGAGCCAATTTTACCTTTAATTCACTTCACGGTGTCAAGACTATGCTAGGATATTGTGAATTTTATTTTAAAACCTCGAATTTGGATTTGAATTTATTTGCCCAATATTTTATACTCGTACTTTTCCGAATTAAACTTAGCGTCAATTTTAGGCACTGCCTATAAAAATATTTATTTTGGACTAAAATCCCACTTTTTATCCGCTTAGCTAGCGCGTCAGTTTTAATTTTTGGAGAACAAGAGGGAGATTTAAGTTACCACGAATTTTAGAATCAACAAAGACTGAAACATAAAAATTCAAACATTTTCCCACATAAATTACCGCGACTAACTTGATCTTTTAAAATATTCAGTCCCAGGAGGTGTCCTATGCTATATAAACTTTGTAAACTGGGAGATGAAAGAATACCCAATAAGTGGGATCCCCAAAAATGAGTTCGTTTGGCGCTTCTAATTAGGGTCTTCCGCGATTTATAAATAATTAACGTTTTCCTCCACACACAGGCACACGTACAGCGGGTGGCAAAAGAAGGAAAGTAACACTCATGATAATTGAGTCCCCAGGATGTCTGATGAACACTTTACGAGGATGCCTCGGGGATTAGTTGCGGTGAAGGTACAAAAATATATGCGATCCCTTCCGCGTGTTAAAATCATGCGTGTATCCCTGGGCAAAACCAATAAGACCACATTTAGCAAAAAAGGGATTCGGGTACACCTCAACTTTTGCGCTTTATCATTTAATTTTATGCGATGGGGAATTGTTACTAACCTACAGAAAAGTTTATTTATTTATTAAAGTTCTATAACAGGATGTACATAAATGCATAATTCGATAAAAGTTTTAATTATACGCCGCCAACAAAGCGTACGATTCTCATCGCGTGGTGAGTGTAAAATAAAAAATTGGATCGGTATGTGTAGTCTAACGAAGTGAACTTTTCCAATTTGAAGCTAAGCCCACGGGAGGAGTGCAGAATTAAATGAAATTCAAATGAAGTCAATTCCTTTGTTTGGAACAATTCAATTATTTCCGTGATAAACTCGTGTATTCCTAAAATAAAAAGCTGAAAATTGTTAGATAACACAAGGCAAAGTACTTGGGGGGAATTCAACAACTAGCGTAAGGGTAGTGATCGATTGTTTTAAACGTGGTATATAGTGGACCAAAATTAGTAACAAAAAGAACCTTAGAAGCAATTATCATGGTGTGGACGAAGTTAGAGCACTGTTTACTCCTTAAGGCACGTACTCTTGATTAGTGTTGTAGATTGTCCACATGAATATTTTTATAGCGAACAAACAAAAGGTGTGAAGAATCGTTGGGTAATCAACAACCAGGCGTTTATGCGGATCTATTCAAAGCAAAGACCAAGAAATCTATGTACGCAAAACTCCAAACTACTAAGATGTATATTCAGAAGAAAAGGTGTGATAAAAAATAAAACACTTCAGCTGTTTTCCTTCCGATCATCTAATTAAAATTTAAAAAAATGATGATAATAAGAAATGTCAATTAAGTACATTAAAAAATTGTAACAAGTCGATGTGTTTTAGTAATGGTGAGCATTTAGTAGTAATAATATAACAAATTAATTTCAATTTATGTGTACATTTGCCTTAAGGGATAAGCATAAGCTGTTTTAATTAATTTAAGACTTTAACTGATAAAAAAAGAGGAGAAACATCAATTTTTGCAAGTAAAAGTAGTTTTTAACTTAAAATTTAAGTAAAGTAGCACTTAGCGCACTTCAGTATGTTGAAAAATTGTATATTTATCGTTCTCACGTGATTTTTTCTGTATTATTAAATTAAAATTGTTATTTAATCAACCTAATGTATTCCTGAAGCGATTGCTAACTACCCAACTCCTAAACTATGGGACAAAAGTACATTGAAAGTCAAATATGATGAACAAATCAAAGTCACTAGCTGTTTACACATGTCGTTTGTATATTGTATTATTTGTATGTTTTATTTTAATACAAAAAGTTCAATAAAGTTATGTGAGAATAGTTGAACCGTTTTGTGTTTTATTTAAATTGAGTTATTTTCTTCAAATAACTTTTATAATTATTAATCCAGCGCAATATTAAAAAATATATTTAATTACGGTTATTAATATGCAAAACGAGTATGAATTTCCTATTCATTAAAGACTGAAGGAGATTAATGTCAATCCAATAAAAGCTTATTTGATAAAATTATTTATCGCTTGTTAAATTGCGCTCAGATATCTTGAATGAGAATAAAAAGTCTATTTTCCTTTTCAATTTTAGGCAAGTTTAGTTAAGTAACAGAAAAATTGAAATTTTTTCTTTACCTTTTCCGCTCATTTTTGAATTTTTTCTCCCCACAGCTGCTTGGAATGACTTTTCCTCTAGTACTTAATACCAGAAATTTTCTTCCTAACTGTAATTCCACGGTTTTGTGACATTTCTATCTGAAGTTTTCAGCTGTAAGTCAAGGACAGTAGTTTAGTTTCTTACAAGTGGGTGCACCTTCCGAGAGAAACACGAAAGAAACAGAAATTTAAGATACATTTTACTGGCGAATACGGTTTATAAATTGGAATAAATTAAATAGACGGTAAGGAATAAAGATTTGTTCAAATAAAGGTAGCTTTCAGTCAGGTGAAGATAAAGATAGCCAATCTGACCTCCAATATTCGTTATCGGAATTTTCGTATGCCACAAAACCGGTCGTTAACCCCGGCCAAGTGGCAAAGAAATTCAGTGCAATGTCGCTGCTTCCCGGCTGCATTTACCCAGAATTTATGAATTCCCGAGAACCTGAGAGGAGTGGGACATCTTTGGAAGCGAGGGCGCCGCTGGGTTCCCGTGGGGTACTGACCGGCCGAATTCTGTGGTCTTAACCTTTCGCGGTTGGTGTTGGTGCCCCAAATCGACTCCGATCTGCTTGACTACGCCAGTCGAATAAATTCGATAAAGATTCGCCTGACTACGAAGCCTTATCATTTTTTCGTGCTTCTGCCTCTCAAGAGAGATTATCGTAGAGGGTATTGGGTGATAGCGTGTTTTTTTGGAAATATTCTTACCAATAAATTCCTTACTTCTCGATTACATTCAGTTCACGTTTTGAATTTCGCAGATAAACAGTCAAAATGCGTTTAATAATCCTCGACACATGTGATTCAGTGGGAGAATGGTCCGCGAAGTATGTGATGAAGCGGATTAATGATTTTAAGCCCGGCCCAAACAGGTATTTATAATTTATTAATTAAGGTGAGGAGCGGTTAAATGAGTTACGATTTCAGGTATTTTGTCCTCGGTCTTCCAACAGGGAGTACACCACTGGGAATGTACAAGAAACTTATCGAATATCACAATGCCGGCAAAATCTCTTTTAAGTATGTGAAGACGTTCAACATGGATGAATATGTTGGTAAGTTCCCGATATTTATTTTAAAAATAAGTTAGGAATATAACGTAATACAGAAAGCAACGTCTGATAGGTCTGCATCTTAAATTCAAAATTTTGAAATGGCAACCGAAAATGTTAAGCTAAAGAGACATCCATAAAAATTGGTATCTAAGGTTTTCTTAAATCGTTGATTAGGATCAGAAGCAGTTCTAAATAAAATATAATTGTTTAGACCTTCCAAGAGACCACCCGGAGAGCTACCACTACTTCATGTGGAATAATTTCTTCAAGCACATCGACATCGCACCAGAAAATGTCCACATCCTCGACGGAAACGCATGCGATCTTGCAGCTGAGTGCAGTTCCTTTGAGCAGAAGATTAAAGACGCCGGTGGAGTAGAGCTCTTCATTGGAGGAATTGGTCCCGATGGGCATATTGCGTTCAACGAACCAGGATCCTCCTTGGTGTCCAGAACTCGTGTCAAGACCCTAGCTCAGGACACCCTCGAAGCGAATGCCCGATTCTTTGGGAACGACATGTCGAAAGTCCCTAAGCAGGCTCTCACCGTCGGCGTAGGAACTGTAATGGACTCTAAAGAGGTCATGATCCTTATCACTGGTGCACATAAAGCATTTGCCCTTTATAAGGCGATTGAGGAGGGCGTCAATCACATGTGGACTGTGAGCGCATTCCAGCAGCATCCAAGCACACTGATGATTTGTGACGAAGACGCTACTTTGGAACTTAGGGTTAAAACTGTGAAATACTTCAAGGTAAGTGAAGAGAAAAGTAAAATTCTTATGCGAACAAATTTGCTTCACTTTGGTGACGGGGTTTAGGTATTATTCGATTATAAGACCTGGAGCGCAGAATAGATTTTATATTTTAAAGTAAGATTCTACAATATCTATCAAAGACCTGGTATCCATCTACTACAAATATTTATTCTAAAATTAAAAGCCTTGTAGTAGGCGGTCGCGGTGTTAAGATACCTAGCATATGAAACCTCATTAAAAATCTTTAGTTGGTAATACAAGACTACTTTTCCCAGCATCCCTAGCCCTATACATAATATTGCTGCTCTTCATTAACTCTCAGAAAACAAAACATTCTTGTAATGCAAAAATTCGTTCGATAAGTAAATTTTGTTTATTCAAATCTGCCCCCCTATTTTATTCTCACGCTAACAAATGCATGATTGCTCTTCTATAAATAATTAGTAAACAAAAAGTTCCTGTACATAGACTCATTTGGTGTAGGGTACATATTCGAAAAATTAATAATATAACAATAATTCACCTGATGGAATTATCTCGATGTTCCCCTAACTAGGCCCTTAGTGCGGTTCACCACAAGATGATCGAATGTGATCCCAACCGGAGACTCTCAGAATTCCCACATTAAAAATAAAGCAAAACGGCACGCAATTTTTCAGCTACACAAGTAAACCACTTTTACGCTAACTACATTCATTCAAGCTCCAGCGGTGCAATAAAAATTATCTTACTTTTCAGGGACTCATGAACGTGCATTCAAAACTCATCGAAGGAATGTGAAATTAAATTAAACTAGCTTTGGTTCATTTTGTAAAAGGTAAAATTTTTAATAAAAAAAAAAAGTTAAAATGTTTTTATGAGATAATTATTAACAGCCTCATACTTATGTTTCCTTTGTTTTTTACGTAAATTTAGGCGGCTCACAATTTGTTGAACCATTTTATGAGTAGCTGCGATTAACAATGCAAGAACAACCAGAACATAAATAGTCATCACTGTACTTTCCTGTGGCATGTAGCAGACAGAGACCGCGTAATTATCAGGCGTAAATACAGCCTGTAAAAATATAGTATAATAATAATTAATATAATAGATAAAACCCAGCAATCAAATCATTTCAAATATCCAGCAAGCAATATTCTTACCAGCACAAAACTTGGATTATTTTTGTTCCTCCAATTAAAAGATGATAATGTGTATTCTTCAATTCCCATGCGATTTCTTAATTTACAAAAATGATGAGAGTGTCCGCTGAACACGAGTCGCGGTTCAAGCATTTTTGCTGAACCAATAACGATTAAAACAGATAATCAGACACAGCATGGTATTTAAAAAATTAAAACTCACCCAGAAAATCAGTCGATTTTTTAGATAGAACCTCCCAATTCTCCCGGTATCTTTCAATATTAGGTGCATCATGTTGTTTACACACAGCATCTGATACGCGATATGTTGGAAAATGCTTCAAATACAAAGGTTTAGAAAAAAACTAAGATGCTGAAATATGGGCATATACCTGCAAAATAATTGGTTTACTATAAACGATATCATCATAATAATTTTTGCACATCACGGTGGCAGGATCTTTACTGCACTTTAGGTTAACTGCGAAATTAAAAGTTATTAATTTAATTTATAATTTGCAAAAGCTAGCTCACGAGAAATCTTCGAAATTTCCTTTTGCACCCTATCGCAAAAATCACATCCATCATCTTCCATAGCCATCGAATTTATAGTGATAAAGTGAACATTTTTTATGGTGTGCAACTCCGCACCGGTGTTGGAAAATTCTTTTTCAAAACGATCCATAAAATATGGATTCATTCTGGAAATTTAATTTTATTTAGATACATAAAAATTGATTTCGTCATCCCTGACCTGTAATGAAAACCAACATCGTGATTCCCAACCAGACCAATCAGCCGAGTATCTTTAGGCATATGGAAAATTTTGTGAAACCTTAAAACATATTCCTTGTACTGCTCTTTATTCACAAAGTCTCCTTCATCGAATATATCTCCTGGAGGCGAAAGTAAAAGTTTCTTTGATCAATTTCTAAATTAGCTTAATTATATTTTTTGTACCCAACATAAAAACCACTTCTGGTTGAAAGATAGTTAAAGCAGTTTGAAATGCACGGTGCATTTGCCACTCCCGCTTCAATTTGTCTAGCCAGTGTCCACGAATTGGTCCAAGCATGTGGGTGTCGGACAAAATCATGGCCCAAACCTTTTCTTGGGAGCCGGACGCTTCGGAATTATTCAATTTGGGCCATCTGCACTGGAAGAGAAGAACGCTGCACTTAAACACGTATTGAGAATTCAACTGCAACTCACGCTGATTATTGTGATGTAGTAAATGAGGAATTCGCAGAAGAAAATTGTCGCAGCTGAGACTGCAATTAATATCAGAAGTGGTCTACATTTCCGAATCCTCATATTGCAACTCCCAGAAGAGTCTCCCATGAAATACCTTTGGATGGTGTTGAAGGTGAACGAGTTGGCGGTGGTTAGATAAAAGCATCGAAGGTAATTAATAAATAAAATACGAACGATCGCCCCTGGGCTACTTTAAATTCTTTTTGCTATAAAACTTTTAAATTGCAACGAAAAACCAAAATAAGAAATAGTATAAATATAAGCAAAAGCAAGTCTTGTAAAAGTATTTTTTTTGGTTTTTAATTCTTGCGGAGTGTAAGCTTTATTTGAGGATTTTTTCAAGAGTAATTACAGGAGCTTTTATGTATATTTATAATTCTACAACCGCTCGAAAGTTTTCCTGCGTCGTTTTATATTTCACAGAGTTTTATTAGAAATAGGTAATGGATGCTGAACTCAAATCAGTGGAGTGAAATAATCCAAAATAAATTACTACTTACACAACTTAAATTGCATGTAACAGAGTATCTTAGAACGTACGCCCTACTTCTATCATTTGAGATTTTTAAGAATATTTAAATCTAACACATTTTTTATTAGAATTTCCGGCACTTAAGACCAGCTTATTTCAATTATTTGTATATATGTACATATGTCAAATAAATTCAATCGACTTAGTAATGTTCAGGATCGAGAGAATATCAAATACACACCTAATTGTAATTTAATTTAAAAAACTAATTAAAAAATGCACTATTTTGTAAACAAAACAGAAACTTGCAAAGAGATTCACCTTTCGTAAACATCCGATGACAGAAACACCCAAATTGAAAGCAGCTGTTAAAGTACAGTTATGTGTGAAATTATTCCACCACTAATTACAGTTCAGTGGCTGTGGCTTGTTTGGAACTCTGGAGTGGAATGAAATGTCAGTTCCAGAAAAAAGAACAGCTGTTCCCGGATCAGTTGTGTCTTTGCTCTCCTTTGTTTATTGTTTTATTTCGTAATCTGTAATTTCATAAAAACAGTTTGAATCGTAGTCAAATTGAAGAAAACGGACTGTTTCCTTTTGTTGTCTTCGTCTTGACGCGAAACTCTGAAGAAGCCCTTCGGTCTTCCAACAAATCCGTCAGAAAGCTCAGCTTTTTCAGTTCAAAGCTCTTCCGCTGTGCGGATTCGGCGAGGTGTGGAACGCTGCCGTCGTCTTCCGTCCGCTCACTCAGCTTTTTGCTCCGAACCAGCGCGGGTCAGGGAAAACGGTCGTGCGGTATAATCCTTGAGTGGAGGCGCGGGTTGCGCATTTTGGAAAAGTGTTTTAATTTTTTCATGTGCCTTGTGTTGCCGGACGTTACGTCGCTCCGATAAAATCGTTGATTGAACCAGCCGTCGTGGTAAATTAGCGGATTCGATTTAAAACAGAGCTCGGCTTGCCCACACTTGAGGAGAATTTCAAACGACACAGTGCAAGTGGATAATTCGGCAAGATGAAGATCTGGACGTCAGAGCACACATTCAAGTGAGTGGACAATTTCGAGGATTCCCCGAGATTAATTTCAAGGGCGAACCGAATTTACAGAGGAATTTCACACATTTCACCCATAACCTCACTTAATCCCCCGAAGAAATCACCTGTGACGTAACAATTGGCTAATTTCATTCACGCTGTCATGTGGCTATTCGTAGGAAAATTTCCGCATTCGGGGCGGTGGATGGTGGGAAAAACCTGCGTAGGGGTCGTAAGCGATTTGTTGCTATTTTGTGAAAACAAGCGAACTCCCAAGCCCAGGGGGCAAATACCTGGCTCAGCTGCAGCGCCTTGGCAACAGCGTGAGCGAGAACTTTCCCCCGAAGTTGCGATAGGGTCCATTCAAATTCTGCATAGCGCTCTGAATCTTTTCCGTCATTGTCTTATCTTTAAATTTAATACGACTCGCAGCGCACTTTGTACTCTCGCCGTGACGACGACGACAAAGTTCGTTTTGTTAGGAGCACTTGGATCCAGTCTACGGAGCCCCGAGATTGCCCCAGGAGCGCCGTTTGTTATGATGATGTTTTCTTAAAAGTTAAGTCATTCGCTGCAAATTCGCAGTTCGCTACAGCTGAATCAGAGCCGGGACGGGGTTTTAAATGAGACGACAATCGAACAGAGCTAGACTTAATTCAGCCTTGAAATTCTAAAGAAAGTTTGCGCACTGTTTTGGGGCTGCTTTAATTTCGCAAAGATACGAAAGAAGCACTCAAAATCACGACCGTGATAATTTTTGTACGGGGCGTTGGCTATTTAATCTACTCCAGCGTGAGGAAAGTAGTTAAGCATAAATCACGTTTTTGAAATTTTGATTAATCTGCTTTACAAATCAGACAATCTAAAAGCCAAGGTGAAATGTTAATTTCATGCAGTTGTTGGAAAGGTAAATGACATTGTAAACCGTTTTCAAGAGTAATCTTTATTGCTTCCTAAATAAATAGGAGCTTTCGTAGTTAAATAATAATTTCGCGCTTAATTTTACTTAATTTTTATTAGGGTATTCATCTCAGGTACTAACTAAACCAAAATATACATTAAATGTATAACTTATCATTTACATTCGTTTCTGTAATTAAATTCGCTTAAAAAGGAGCTTTGAATAATTGAGAAACATAATCCTTTATTTTATAGGGCTTATTTTAGAACCTCCCGTAGTTTGGCTTAAATCCCTTAGATATTTTGATTTTAATCTTACTTATTTTTAAGGTGGATTCAATTACTCCACCAACTTTTTGGTATTGAGCTAGAAAATTTTCCGTAGTAGTTATCATTAACCTTGAAAAAGTTGGGTAGTAATAATTAACTCCCTCAGAGGAATTGTTTACCTAAAGCGTAGTGAACCGCGTACAAAAAATTGTTTTCGTCAGCGTTTGCTATAAATAGTTGGGGCTCGCAATTTTAATTTATTTCACGCTTTCTTTAAATTCTTAGAAAGTTTTAATAAAACAAAAGTTGCCTCGAATTGTCTCCGTGAAAAGTCGTAGACGAGTTATGCAATGTTTTTCTTTGTCGTGCCATTTTAATGGTTTCTTTTGGAGGAAATTTGTGCTGACAAAGCGTCAGCAACTGCGGATCATTTTGATTGCACAATATCTACCATCAATAAAGTTGGTTTCTTAACACGTTATTATTTTTGTTAATGTGTATGTAGATATGAAAAGATATAGAAGCTAAAATTTAACAACAGGAAATAAATATTAATGGTAACTCATTTTTCATGTTTTTCTTTTTCGTCTTTAAAAGAAGCGCCTTCATGGTCCCATTGGATCCTTCTAGTCGCCATCTGCATGCAAACGAACTGCATGAGTTTGTTTCCTCTTGGCCCCGTATTATAAATAATTTTTTGAACCTCCGCCAAAAAAGGAGAACACTTAGCCAAAAATGCCCAATTTATTTATTCCTTTAAAGAAAATATCAGCGCTCAAAAGCCATGACGAACAAAAATCAGTTTGGACTAGGAGATTATGCCATCAATCAGCTTTTGCCTCGATGTGGGATGAATTAATAAAATCCTATTTGTGCTTGCAATTACTCATTCATCACAAAAGACACACACTCGGCTTGTTTTATACATATAGGAGCTTATAAGAGAATTGTTTATTTACAGCCACCCGTGGGAGACAGTGGCCCAGGCCGCCTGGAGGAAGTATCCAAATCCCATGAACCCGGCCGTCATAGGGACAGATGTCGTGGAGAGGAAAGTTGTGGGCGGGGTGCTGCACACGCATCGGCTAGTCAGCTCAAAGTGGTACTTCCCGAAATGGGCGCAAGCGGTAAGTACCCCAGATCTGATCCTGGATTTCCTGTTAATCCCCCGTCCCTCGGTCGACGCCGCCCTAACCCACGGTAGGAATTTTTGGGATGTTAGAATCTCCTTCCGGCGCTCGTGCGTCCTTGAACTTGAGCTCTGCTTAAATCGATTTGTTTGCAATTGACGTCAGCGAAGGTCGGCCAGCAAATGGCTTACATAACGAGATATTCAAATAATACATTTTTAAAGTTTTACATTTTCTGGTGGCTATTTTTATTATTTGTGCCGAGATGGTGGTAACCGGCTCTAAATTAAGACTCTTCTAATTTTTCCGGGTAAATGAGCGAAATAAACGTTTTTAGGCTTTCTCGTCTCTTCAAAAAGTCGGGGGTGGCTGATTCAGCTTAAGACTAGTTATGTCACGAAAAGGGCAGTTCGTTGACTCCTTGTGGGTTACGCGCTGCGCCTCGGGAGATATTTTTAGGCAATTTTGGGCAGCTGTTGTAAGACGAAACAGGGGACATAAGCCGCGAAGCTGTAGAAGTGGGTGTTAAGTTATAAAAGCTACTTTAAGCGCAAATAAACATTTTCTCAAATTCGCACCATCCACGCGCTCCGGCAATGCATAATAGAAGATTACATTACCGAGTTGGAAAGACATTGCTTGTTGCAATTGTTATGTCACTAAAACCTACCAGCTTAAAATATTATGAGGGCGGCACAAATGTTGCTTGTTAAAAGGCTTTAGTCATGCCTATTCAGGATTTTATTTTCTGGAGTTGTGAGCTTAGAGTTATGCTTGGTTGAGGATTACATTCAGCGAAATGAAATATGCAGCGGATGCATGAATCATCGAAGTAATCAAATTAATTAATTCAGAAATTGATTCCCTTAAGCTGATGAAGTATAGAAATTAAACAAAAAAAAATATATGTATAACATTTGTGATGTTAAAATATTGAAATAACATCAATTATATGCATTTTGTGCGAAAATTTATGGTTTATTATGTACGAATTTATACGTATATTGTTGCAGATTACGTCTAGTTATTGAAACGATATAAAAGGTATTGTTACATTAGTTTAAATAGGTCGACCTCAATGGCCAATCAACGAGGAGAAGCCGATACACGTCGTCGTTGATTTATTCATTCATTCATGTGAACTGAACCAGTGTACTGCTGAACCTCTCAATCATGCTGCATAAAGAATTCTGCAGATAGTTTGCATTTTGAGCGTGTAACTCATATTATTTATTTAACCTCGGATACTCATAGGACATATAAATAATTTAGTATTAAAAACAACTATTGGTAAATCTGCAAGTGCATTTTTTATTCCTCAAATTTTCTATTCCCATACTTGAACAGTATTAAAGCTGATTATTATTGGCAAAATATTGTATCTAGTAGTATCTAGATATATAAATTAAATCGAAAAAATGGAATTGAGTTAAGGTTTAAATTCATATCCGGACATCAGGTGCATTTCTGCACATTTTCCCCTGAATGGCTAGACGGAAAAAGTTTGTTTAAATTATTCAGACGACTGCAGTCGTCGGCAGGTTTCCACTTAAAAATAAAAGCATCCAATGACTGATTTATATTTACCTTTATTGTGTTCGCAAAATGCGATCAATATGGCGTTTTGTTTTATTATTTATTGTTCTAAGCCAGAGCTGCCGTTCAATGGGACAGAAAATAGCAAACTGCTATTATAACTCAAAAAAGAGGCGGGTCCTGAAATGCTCAATTGTGCAATTTTATTGAAACTAATGAAAAATCGATTTTCGTTTATAAATACAAAGTTTGTACCCTGTTAAACTAATTTGTGTTGTTGCTTTAATGCTTCTGGTGATTTGGAGAATTACACTTATTAAATTCCTTCGTTATAAAGAAATCATATTTCAGTGTCACATCTTTGTTTACGACAATTTTTACGTCGCGTGCTATCAGAAAGTACGGGGTCATTGGAAAATAAAACACAACAAGGAATTGAAGAAAAATAAAATAATACATGGGAAATTTGGGGAGAAATCAATAATGCGCATTAATGACGTTGCCAAGAGTTTGTAAATAAAATGTTTGCTTTATACACAAAATGAATTTTTAATTAAGCCGCCGATTTAATTCGTATTTGTAGAATAATGGGAAATTTTTGTGTGTTTACCAATTCCCGAGTTCATTAATGAAGGATGTTTACGCCCATTAGTAAATAAAGCGAAGAATAATTTTCGCTCCAATAATAGTGGTTTCGGTGGTATAAAACCGAATTGAAGTATTTGTTCATGGAATTTATTCTTTTCTTGAATGAAAAAGTTTTAATGAACCATCCTAAAATCACAATCTGTTGATAAGAATTTATTTTCGCGCAGTAAGGTTGAGGTGGCAACTACTTGTATATCATTATTTCGAACTTTTTGCTAGGTAGAATTCTTACTATCTTACTCGATTTGCGCTTCTCAAGGTTATTGATCTTTTGATTGCTTACGAAAAGGTGATAACAACTTCAAATGCTTCAATCAACCGTAGAGCTCATGAAAATTATCTGCGGTTTAATTTTTCGAAATGATGCGGTGAAAGGTTAAGAGTTAAAAGATTAAAGGTTGCAATTTCATCGAACAATGTAATAGACTACATGGTAGTTAAGAAATAAAACGCCGCCGCAACTGTTACGAAAAATAATTGGCAACAATTGGAAATTTAATTTTTAGCTTTAAAGGAATTTGGTTCATGGGTGATAAAGAGGGCTACTGTGAAAAGTAATTGCAATGAATGACACGGGGTCATTAACACATTAAAAACGATCGCTACTCAGTAATACTATATAACGACTATAGCTGGATAATATTTTTTATTATATGATTGAAGAAAGCAGTTTGGACTTTTATAAAATAGGAGTTTTATTTTGCAGCTCATCGGATCAGCGAAAGTATGTTACGCAAGTGAAAAATCCACCGTAGACCCCGTAGGAAAGGAAATGGTCTTAAAAACAAATAATTTAACATTCTGTAGACACATATCTGTGGATGAGGTCCTGCACTATTCCCCGCATCCTACAGATCCAAGTAAGACGCTGCTGAAACAAGAAGCAACAGTCAACGTTCAGGGAGTTCCATTAAGTCACTACATGGAGGATCTTCTGACAACAAAAATTAGTTTAAATGCCGGAAAGGGACGTCAAGGACTTGAGTGGGTGATAGCCAAAATAAATATGGAGGTATGCACTGTGATTGAAGTTTTATTTTAAGGGGGTGCTAAACAAATTCCGAATTCTTTGAACAGGTTATGGGCATTGCAGAAACAGCGGCAAAGAGCACCGATGATCTCCTGTCGCACACCAAGAAGTCCCTCGACGATATGACGGAAAGTGCGCGGAAGAGCATGGATGAGTTGAGCGCATCGGCGACGAAGCGCATTCACATCTAGCATCCGGAACTGCAGCATGGACCGCTTACATAAAATTCCCGAAAACAAATAATTTTTGTTGAACAGAAAGAGCCTAAACGTTGCTGAGCAGTGAATGCAGGAGACCACTACCACCGCGTCTCGATACACAAAAATGCATTGAATGAAAAGAACAAAAACAATTCCACGGTGCCGAAAAGAGGCATGAGTCGCGATTTAACTACGACTTCAACATGTGATTTTTTAGATTAAATTCTTCTTGTATATCACCGGTTAGTCCTACGTCGGATCAATTGTTGTGCAAGTTTTTTAAGTAATACCCCATCAGGTAGCAGTTTTGCAATAAAGCGAATATTGGTTTGAACATTCAGAACGAATGATGAGCAACTGACCGTTTCGTTAATTTGTTTGTGTTATGTTTTGTTTCGCGGTAAGCTTATTATGAGTTTTTGTCAGTATTTGTTAAAAGGAGAGAAAAATCTCCTACTTTGTCTTATAGTGAAATAGCCAGGACTTCGCTCTATTGCAAAACTTCTAATCTAAATGACAATAAAGCACCAAAAATAGTTTAATCAATGGAAAATAATCAGTCGCTGTATCGTTTGCTTTACACAATAATAAACCTTTGGCTCATTTCTAATTGGGATTTCGTATTGTGTTCAAAAAGAAAAGAAAAATAGAATAAGTGTTTAGACTTATCAAAAATCAAGATGCTTTCGCGTAACTAATGTAGTTTAAGTGCTTTCCTACTTAGCTAGTCTTGTTACCGCAAAACTTTCAAAAAGAAAACTATCATCTTGTGATATTCCGTTTGCTGTACAGGAGCTTGATTTAAGAGGTCGTAAGTTTTAGGTTTTATAACTATTTATTTATTGTTCATCTCGATGGTAATAAAAATTTTGTAAAAATCGGAATTCATTGTTCCAAGACCATACCGAAAGACATCTGATATTGAAGAGGATTAAGAGTGATGATGTGAATTTTTAATTTTAATAAGATTGGACATAGCGCACTCAGTTGTTTTATTTCGTATAAATTCCCAACTTTAGAGTTTTATTAATTACAGGTGTTTTGTTTCTCTATAAAGAACGATGTATTTTCTAGCAGCAGTAGTTCTACGTAGCTTTTGGAATTGTGGGTGTATAATTTTTATTTCAAATTCAAATTGGATTGCTGTAGTAAAAGGGAAGAAATTTTGGAAATTATGAATTAAACTAGTTCAAATATAAAACGACTAAATAGGGAGTTAGTTTACTTGGCATCAAAAATACTAAAAGTTGGTTGCAAATTGAAGAAATAATTAATTCTGGCGGTATACAGACGACATCGATTTGCTCATATATGTAAGTAAAAACAAATTCAAGGAATTTAGGGGTAGGACGCATGGTTGGGGAAATTACAGATTGTCAAAAGCCGTCAGATAAAAAGAAATCTATTACATTTATGTTGTGCGTAAACAGTTGAATCCCCTGCAATAATTCTAGGAATCATGCAAACGAGTATCGCAATTCAGGGACTAGTACAACGCTGGAAGAAAACGTCGCAACTAAAAGGAGGGCCAAAATAATTCGTTATCGCGTTTTAAAAAATTAATCATTATTTAAAATGCCAAAATATAAGACAGCAGCAATAAAATAAGGAATACTTAATTTATGGAAGTGTACAGCCCCCAATGATATGCCAAATGGGCTGACTATTCCTAAAAAATGTGCATCTATTCTTTTGTTGCATTTGTCAAAACTAGAAAAATATGTGGGACGCGCAACTTAGATTGCGAATTTTGATTGGCTGGCGAAATCGAAGACATAACATGGTGGGACGGTACGCGAAGTGAAAGTGAGTTTACTTTCCTTGAGTGTTTTTCTAATTTAAATTGTGAGTGCATTAGTTTTCTTAATTTAAGTGCGTCCTTTGCAGTTGTTGCTACTCGCTGGAAGTGGAAATTAAAAAGGTAACTTGTACTGTGCCGTAGTTTTGGGGTCGCTCCAAAAACTTTTTGTGAAAAGAACCCCAGCGGAGCGCCGCCATGATGCCCTGAAGGGTTTAGAAATTAAGGAGCACCCCAAAAACAATTAAGGTTATGTTTGCAAAAGGAATATAGCATTGTTTCTTTCGTGGATAATAAGCATTGTATTTACTATTCGAAATAATTGAATAAAAGTTCAAATTCGTGTCATCCTATAAATGGCCCCATTCTAGCTTTTCATCTTTAGCCATCGAGGCTTCGAAATTAAAGGGGAACAATAGTCTGCCATTTTGCTTTTGATTTTCATAAAAAATGTGTGCAATTCTTTGTTTCACTGTTTTAAAAATCGACTACTTTCAAATCCAATCCTCGGATATGAAAAAAAGTGCCGACATTTCTGAAAAAGGTAAATGTTCCCCCTAGCGTGTTTAGTTGAACTGTAAAAGAATTGAGTACTGATAATTTTCATTCAAAAAGGTTCTTTATTAAAATAACAAGCCAAGGTCTATTATGAATTGAAAATTTTTATTTGTAAAATATTCAACGGCGAACTAAGCGCGAAACGATCAAAGATCAAACAAGGAAAACAGAAACAACAGGACACTTAATAATAGTAAATTTATCGGCAAAGTTCTAAGCAATAATCTTTTTTAATAATTAATTAATATTTCGTATAATAAAAATTGGTCGTATTAAATAATTACAAGTAAACCACAATCGCTTTTTTTCGGTTTGAACAAAAGTAACACAATCGCATATGTTTTTTTCTTCGGAAAGGAAACGCACTAATTAAAAAATGGATTTTTTGTTTTGTCTTTATGAGTTTTTAACAGCAAAATGTTGTCTTTAGCTCCTTAGTAAGTTTTGTATTCATTTTTTTTACTTTAGTTTTGTCTTTGTTTGGATATTAAAAAAGATGATTATTATTAAAAAGTATTTTATTTGTATATTTAGCTAATAATTTATTTGATTCTTATCGTTAAAACTAAAATTAAAACGTTTTTTTATTTTACAGATAGTCCTACGTAGCCAGTGCTTTACGACAAAATAAACGTTTAATTTATATGTAAATGAATTTCTTTTATGAACAACACTTTGCAAATTTTATAGCAGCTTTTCTTGTTCAATGTACACAATACGCGCGCGTACGTTTTCACCCGTACTTGGTAGTTTTTTCTTCTCATTTATTATTATTTATTTTTTTTACAATCAACGGCAGAAATCCTTTCGATTATTTCTTATGATTGTTTGTTTTTGTCATTTTGCTTGTTAAGTATCAATAGGTTTAACAATTTTTTCATGCTATTCATAATTAAAGCTTCAAAAAGCAATGAATCCACTTCTGGTCTTAACATTTGCACGTTACAGTTCCAAGGATGCACACCATTTCGCTTTTCTTACACTCCTTAAGATTGCCTCCTTAGCAAGGCGTGGTTTTTGTTTGTATTGTAAATCTTATTTAGTTTTATTGTTAACAACTATTGGAGCTCTCTGGTTTTTTCGGAAATAAATTGATTAAAATCTATGAAACGAAGCATGTTTCTTCCTGCCTAAACTAACAATATTTGCTGCTGATTTGCGACAGTGGTTATAATTTACAACTGCTTCATCTATTTTTACAATTTTAATGAAGAAAATTTGTTTAGTGTTCATATTAAATTGAAAAAGTTTAGATATTTGCACAAGTAATAGTTCTGTAAAAAATCTAACAAATTCGCCAAATATTTTGTTGTTTTTTCGTAATCGGTAATTAAAACCTAATTAGTTTAGATTAATCGTAGTAAAAAACAATGAGAAATTGTTTTAAATATCAAGGGTTTATTTACAATTTGCTAATGCCTTTTTTAAATTTTCTTTACTAATAAGTATTGGTTTTGTTTCCTTTTATAAATTTTGTTTTTATTTATTATCTATCTATCTACATTTATCAAATGTTTTCAGCGGTAACGACGAATTTCAGTTAAAAAGATATAAATATTTTTGTATTTTTACCTAATTGAGATTTAAAATAAATTATATCTTGTTTTTCTTATATTTGGCGATAAAATTAATAAATGTACTATTTTTGATTTCAACACTAAAAATTATAATATTTCAAAATTACCTGTTCATGTTCTAAATTCATATCACGATATTTAGATTCTATAGTTCCTTGATATTATTATTAATTTGTATTTTTACCTTCAAAAAAGATATTTCCAGAATATTGAGCCGTGAGATTTAGGTTTTGTACAACAATACAAAGTTTCGTTTGCATGACACAAACATTTCTTTAAATATATTTTCGAATATCGAAAGTTTTTTAAAATTGCTACATTTGCAGCTTAATTCAAAAAACCAAATCTAATCAATCAATCAAAAATATTCAAGAGCTACTGAAACCGTTCGATAAAATAAAGGAGATTTGCAAAAATGTGTGAAGTGGAAGAAAAACTAGCAACTGATGCAAATTAGCTCTTTATTATGTGAACGAATTTAAATTGTACTTATGAAGTAAATTTAATTCTAAACAAGGAACAAAACGAATCAGTTTTAACACTACGCCAGTTACGTTTAAGGCAAAGATACGTATCTGAGATAATTTAGCAGTAAAACTACAAAAATTCTTGACTAAAAGCAAGGAAGTCTAGGGAAACGAAGTGAATAAGTAGTTGAAAAAAGTAATGGAGTAATATTTTGATTTGCGGGAACGCTACTCATTCGAAATAACCTACATCCTTGCAACTGCAAAATTACAACTAATAAATAACTTTAAATTTAAATATGTAACAAATATCAAAAGTTAATGTATATTTTATTTGATTTAAATAACTATGATGCGACGGTTGGAAACATACAGAGAGCACTTAGGGGTGGGTCAGATCAAATGTAGAGATTCTCAGTAACCCTAGTCAATGTACAATTAAATTTATTAATAGTCGCCTTCGAATGTCCGTAGAATCTAATGAACGTTTCTCTTTGGCAAATGAAATAATTTTACATAAATTCTCTTTAAAAACTATTTTGAAATGCTATTTTGTGCCACGTTTTAAATTTACACATGATCAGCGTCGTCGCTGTCTTTGGAACCAACAAACAAAATTGAAAATTTCTTCAAGGAGACGTAGAAGTACTGCTGAAGTGCTGGCTGTGGGCATTTTCTGCCTCTTCTTACTTGTTTTTTACATGTTAATTAATTACTTTAATATATTTACAAAATAGTTATACTTTTTCGAAAATTTAAAGCTGATACTGGAGCGAACAGGTCAAAAGCACCCGGACGCCAGCACTTCGAACATAAAAGGAATCATTGTACCTTGCGTGTTGAAAAGTTACTTTAAAAATATTCTTATAATCACAAGTGCATTTGTGCTTCTATTTTTTATTTTTAAAATATGTAAACCCGGAGTCAGCGCGTAAAGGCTGTTTGTTGCGTCAGAAGTAGAGACAAAGTGGAAAGTAAAGAATTTACGAAGTCGTAACAAATGTTTAGTCGGCGAAAAATGCAACAAGCATTCGTTTAGAATATGCCTTTCTATTAAAAGAAACATTTAAACTATATTTGGCACTTATATTGTATTTTGAGTGAAAATTGATATTACGTAGGCCACCCCTTTCTAGTTGGGGCGCATGAAAATACAGCGAACATTCAGAAATCTTTTGAGACTGATTTTCGAAGTACAGAAATGATAGAAGTAAGGCGAAAAGAATTCTCCTTAGAAGAAATCTCCAATCGATCTAACATTGTAATCATCGTCGTCCAATTCTTGATCACTATCGAAACTATAATCGAACTGATCCCACCCCTATATCCACGATTCCTACATGGCATTAAGCACTCTTCTACTGCTTCCACCGCCCCGATGAGGGCTGTACTCGTCGCGGTCACGTCGACTAGACGGCGGGGGTGGTCCTTGACTTGATGAGGGCGGATAGCGTCCGTCGCGATCGTGCATCAAATCGATATCGTCTCGGCGATGAGAAGATGGTATATGACCACGTGTATAATCAGCACCATAGTTACGTTCATCTAATAGATCATCACTATTTAAATCATAATGCATTAAATCACGTTCACGAGCGTGCAGTCGTTCTCGTTCGCGGTCACGTTCTCTTTCACGTTCACGTTCACGATCCCTTTCACGCTCCATACGCTCGAGACGCTCACGTTCTCTGTCGCGATCCCGGTCACGGTCTCTTTCATGTCTGCCTGTTGCCCTGCGATTGTGATGATAAGATGCTCCTGAATTTAAGAAAAGGAAAAGTGATTTCTTTATTTAGTTGCTTAGAAAAAATAAATATCTTTGAAGAAGAGTCATTCTATCAAAGCAAATTCAAAAGTACTCATAAATCGCTTTATTAGTTTATAAAAAAAACTCAAAACCATGCGAAAATATAATAAATAGTTTAAAAGCTGAAACTAATAAAAATCTTGAAATACTAAAAATCACTCGTTCAAGGAAAACTAAAATTCATTCATCACATAAACTCAAATCGAGGTGAAGTGAAGTGTCCCCAAAACGACTTACGAAGAAAAAGTATTAAGGAGTTCTTACCCTTTTTTGGATTTTTTCTTATAATTATTAGGCATTACAGAAAAATTGTAAAAATAAGTAATATATAATTTGAGTATGTGCTACAACGACTTCTTAAATTTTATGTTCAAAGATAAGAGTATTTTATAGTACAATAAGTTGTAACCAACGAAAATTCGTTTATAGATTTTAGAATAGCCCTGAGTACAATTTGTCGAAGTAGCACTATTTAATAAACTGTTGGATTAAAATGAATTCATGAGTTCTTATTTTTAAACTTATGTACATTTTTTCATTATTTACATCTTACTGAATATAAATGTAAACATGTTTGCTTTATTTTTAAGCAATAATTCAATAGTGCTTTCTCAGTCCCATTGCAAGCGTTAAAAATGTCTCTTAGTTTCTTAGTTTTAAAGCAAAATCCCCTTTTTCATCTCTTAAAGCGCGTGTATTTTTTAAGCAGTTTTAGCGAAATCCCTCATGCACGAATCTACTTACAGAAATATTTAACTTTAGAGAGGTGCACTACCAATTTTCTGTCTTTTATAAAATCTTTTCTTTTAACTATAAAGATGTTATGGAAGATTTTTTTTTATTGTCAGTTAAGAAATCAGGGACAGCGACATTTGTACGGCGACAGCTCCTGTACCCCGAACAATTCCAGGAGTCACTATTTAAAAGTAATCAAGTTAAAATTGCTTTTATTTAATGTTTACTTTATGGTTTATTTAAATTTCATTTTTGTGTTGGTTACTTTGACCTAGAGAAATAATTTTTGTGTTACTCTTAATGATTTTGTTTTTGTGTGGAATGAATGCTGCTGTTTTTTATACCATTTATAAAAGTTAAAGATTGGGGATCAACTTGGACTAAATCTCTACGACAACAATTCACCACTCTATATAATTTTTGAGAGGAAGAATTGTCGCTGATTTATGTTTTAGACACTACGGAATTTAGTAAGAAAATAAATCACCTGTTAACAATATTCATGTATCTACTACTCAAAAACGTGTAAATAAGTCAGTTTTTATATTTTGAGCTCATACTTTATCACGTTAAGTCACTTCTAAAAAAAACTAGGAATATGTTAAAATCACGATGCAATGTGAATAGTCAATGTTAGAGTCAATTCAATTCAATATTAATAAAAATTATATAGAAATTACCATGAGACGTTACTTAAAAGATTTTAATTTTAATTTTTGAATTGTTTGTTTCGTTTGTTTTGTTTTCTTTTTGTCTATATGGAATATATCGAATTTTTTATTCTCTCAGTAAATAAAAAAATGAGGTGAGAATTTAGAAATAAGCTCCAGGAATATCGTCTTCAGTAAAAGCTGAAAGGAAAAATTACCTTTTGTAGTTCTGTTCAAATTTTTTAAATTGAAAGACAAAAACAAGAAATGCACCTGTTTTTAGTAAGAAAAGTTAAATTATATATTTTTTTAATTAACCTCAATTTATTAGAACTACTTTAGTACATAGAACAAATAATTTTTAGTTGTTAAATTTCTACGGTGGTATAAATTCGTAATTATTTTTAGGGACAGTTTTGGATAATCGGCCATGATTTCCATTTTTCGCGTTTGCTTGTTTGTTCACTCATAAATAGACTTTTCGTGCAAATTTAGTTTATCTGTTCAAGATACGAAACAATTTTGAAGACAAAATTAATCTAAAAGTCTTTGAGTAAAACTCGGGCAGCTCAAAATAATGAAAACAGTTAACGAATTTTAGAGTTTCGACATTTATAAATGAAATAATTTTATAGTATTATTGTCAGTCAAGAGAAGAACAAGTACGAATTTACAATATTATTTTTTTTAGGTCCATCCTTACGCCTTTCATCAGAAAGAATAGAAAAATAAGCAAAAATATAAGAAGCATTGGACATTTACAACATGTTCTAATTTGCTTGGACTTTTTTCTGGAGATTTGAAATTTTAGCGATTCCCAGTTACGGAACTTTACTAAGGACAATACCTCTGCGCGTTTCTACAGTAAGTATTAATTTGATCTACAAATACACACTTATTTACTGGTTAAATAATTTTTAGTTACTCAAAATAATTATCCAAACAAATTTAGAGTAGCTAAAGAAACATCTACGAAACGAACATTTTTTTCTACACAAGAAAAAACTACGAAATTATAAATTGAAAGCTAATCAAATACTAAGTTACAATAAATTACTTAAAATCTATGCAACCTAAGCATGAGCGAAATATTGCCAGTTGTGTCATAAATTACGTTTTCAAATATTTTACACAACAAGCAACAAATTGGCGCCAAAATTTCTACGAAACCAAAGAGCTTGGAGATATACCAAAATCCCTTTTTACCTCTTTCCCTATCCCTTTCGTTTTTGTACAAGTACGCGTCCCTATCAGCTTTGAAATTTTAAAATAATTGTTTTGTTTATAAGTAGAAGTGATACATTTTATGATGGTATATGGGGAAGAATTTAAACTTAAAAGACGTGAAAAACATAATGATAATATAACGAGGAGAGTTTAAGAGAAAAGTAGCTACCTGGCGGGGTTGGACCCATTCTTTGAGGCTGTTGCTCTGCCGACGGTGATGCTTCCTGAGATGGTAGAGGCCGTTGAACATTCGCCTTCGGAGTTGGAGGATGCGTCGCCCTCCAATACGTCTAGAATTTTGGAAAGTAAAATTAGTTTCATCTGAATGAATTGTAAAAAAAAGATAGCAATGGTAGAAGCTTTTGTGTTAATTGCCAGAAATTGTTCAGCCACGTACTCAGCTGTAGGCCTCTTTCCGGAAGCTTTTTTATTTTACAGATAAAATACTGCAGACTTACCTCTAGATATTCGGCTATGTGTTCACAGGCATCTTCTAATTGATTCTCGTCTAAAATAACGTCGAACATTTCTGGCGGACATTGGGCTAATTTTTCCGCGGCTACCATTTGTACGGATAAGTTTTTTGCTTGCGCTTTACCCCGTGATTTGATTAATCGCTGTAAAACCTGAAATGCAATAGAAACAAATTATAGTATTAAAAATATATTAGAGAAAAATGGACCCCTTACCTTACTACTACTTATTTTTAAATAGACTATAGTTGGCGCTAGTGAAGTTTTCGCTAATTGTGACGGATGATTGATTGTATCACAATCGAGTACGACTAATTGCAACGTCCTCGCTAATTCAAATATCCTCTCAATTTCTGCTTGAACTTCAGCTAAGCAGGACGATCGACTGTTGGATCGTTCCATAATGGCACGTTTCGATGGATTATTCATAAGTGAACGTTTCGCTAACGATATATCCGCCATAACACGAGTAATTATAATTCGACCTTCGAAACGATGTTTAAGGAAGTCAAAGAGCGCCTTTTGCATCATGTCTGTGACCTCGTATCCTTTGAGACTTGGACCCACTAGAACAACAGGACGCATCGATGGTACAACATCGTATGGTGATGATGTTTCCTGTTTCTTGAAAAATGGTTTTCTTTTCTCTTTTGTTGGTGGTGTTGCTAAAGGTGTTTTCCCGTGTCGTGATGGTCCCATGGAATCTGATTCGTCGCCTAATATTAGTATCAAGAATATTTTGGATGATGAAAACAAAATCTACTCACTACTGCGCCTTTCAGAGAATGATTGGTATTTTTTTTGTTTTGTAATGATTTTCTAGACTGTAAAATTGCACTGGCGGTTTTTGGGTGAATTCAATTATTTTCTTAAGAAAAAATAAAGTTCTACTGAATACAAAACGACTGAGAAAAAAGTGAATAAAATTATAAGTAGAAAAACGCTACTGTAGCAACTGAGGCGTTGCAAATGATTAAGTGAAGCTACTTATGAATGTTAAAGCACTAGAGAAGCATGCAGCTAAAATGCTCTTTAGCATAACTACTCAGCTAATTAATTACTAATTCATGCAGGGTTCAAATGAGCTTAGAGCTCGTGGGGACTGTGAACGAAATGGAGGTGAATCAAAAGTAAAAAAGGAAAATAATAAAGAAAGGAATACTTCTCGAAAATAATTTTTACCAAGAAAATTTGTTCAAAGAACTTTATATTTATATTGCACTACCCACTTCCATTTTCTATTATTTAGTTGTATCTGGAAGAGTTTGATACGATTTATTTAATTTTAAAACTTGTTGATTTTGAATGCAAGGTTAATTTTTCTTTCTTACTCATTCGTAGTACAGTATAAATTCAAGGCAGGAAAGAATAAATAATTGATTACCAACTTAAAACTCGACTAGTCATATTTAAATATTCAAATTTTTACTGATTAAATTGCATTAAACCAAAAATGTTAAGCAGCCAATCTAAAATATATTTAAGGGTAAAATATACTTTTACGTTTTACTTCCAAACAAGTTTGAAAATGATTAGTCGAGTTACAAATAACAATAAAAGAAATTTTCAAAGATAAAACAACTTTTAAAAAACCAACGTAATTTACTCATTTCTCAAAAAACACGCTAGGCATTTGATGTTTCTTTTTACTTTATTATTAAGAAAGTACAAAAGATGTTGAGCAATAAACTCGTGATGGTTTCAAAATGTTTATAATAATTCCTGCTGATAAAAGGATGCAGAAGAAAAAATAAAGTATAAAATAAATTCTGACGAGATGAAACATCAAACCTGCATATTATTATTTTTTCTAAATTTTTTTATGGTACACACTTAAAGGGATCGCCTTAGTAAAGTACTGACTGTATCATAAAATTGTCGTCTCTCAAAAACAATTTACTCAAACATATCTCAAAATTGAATAACTGGCTTCATCTTGTAAAAAAGGGGGAAGAATAATATTGTCTTACTTAGAAATTTACTTATCGCTTTAGAAAAATATTTAGACACCAATAGTACCAAAAGTATAAAATAAAATAAAAAGAAATTAGGTAAAAAATAGTTTTGTAATTAAATAAAGGAACATAAGTTAATAGAGGACATGAAAAGTGTGTCATACCAGGTGTAGGGGGTGTGCTACCTCGTGAAGGCTCCGCACCTGAGACTCCTGAACCACCTAAATTCCCACTGGATGATCCTTTTGTTGCATATAACCTAGAGGATCTAGCAGCGGATGCCTGAGGTGTAAATTGTATTTTATAAACGCGATAATTTTGGTGGTTTCTCTTAATTTACCTGCATTCTAATATGTTCTAGCTTAACGGGGCTAGGTATGAAGCCCACATCACAGCCTTCTTTGACCAATCTTCCAATCCACCAGTTATTGTCATATTTCTCCTTAATGTGAAGAAATTCCCTAACATCAAAAGAAACAGCACTACCATGCACGGGTGAATCGTCGTCGATTGACCCATCATATGAAACGTTTGTCCGCACGGCGAAAGCAACTGGTTTATTCTAAAAAATTTAAATATTGCATGTAATAGGAGTCCTTAACTTAAAAGAAGGTTTTCGTACCCTAGCTTTATCCAACTGGCTTAAGGCCTGGCGCTCCTTCTCTCGCCGAAGCGATTCTTTTTCCTCGTCTAGCGACAGATCGGATGACGGTTGTGAGTAATTCGAGTCGGCAGAACCCTAAAGAATAAAAAATTTTAAATTATTTTGAGGTATTGGAAAGGAGTTTATTAAAAAATTTTTTTTTACAATTTCAATAATTGCATTCACTTTTGTGTTTGACGCCAGATAAACGATTAGAGAAAAATCCTAAAAGTATAAAAAGTAGCATAACTCTGAAAGTGTAAAAAGTATCAGTAACCTAAAACGTTTGCTTTCAAAAGATTCTTATAAATTGTGTTTGTAAACAATTGGTTATTATTTACGTAACCTCTTCACCTTTAGTTAGCATAAGTTATAACCTCTCAAATAGTCGGTACGTTAATGAAAATTGTTCGAAGAGAAGTTCTATATTTAACCGCGACTTCAATTTTAAATCCATTAAGGATGGCAGTTATAGGCCACTGGCATTAATGAATTGCTTCTAATTGGAAGTGCTTCTCTACGGCGGTCTATTAAAAGCTCCGTTTTGGACGTAAGCAAAAGGTGAATTGCCTTCTTACGCGCTCAGACGTAACACCAATTTTCGGGGAAGAGCTCCGCCTGTGCAGGAAGAGTGTTCCTCCTAAATTCAGTGGAATTCCCGAAATTTAGTGGCTCGTTGCACCCACCTTCGCCTATAAATTAATGCGATTAATGCCTGCAATTCCTGCAATTCCTGCAAACCCCCGGTAACCTTCTTGGGAGGCTGCCTGACCCATTACCCTAGCGAAATTTCACGACTGGCGCTCGTCATGCAGTTTGTTGTATTACGACTTTGCAGCTGGACAGTCGCCAACTGTTGGTGGTGAGGTCTTTGAAATCCTAATTTAAGTTGCCAAAGTAGTTTTACGAGTCAGGGCTGCAGAGGAGAAGAACTCCATCTCGCATTTTTAGTTTGTGCATTTTTCATTTTACACCCGGAAGAAAGACCTTAGTGGGTTCCGGACTCGGCTGGGAGATCCTGGGACTCTTTCAGCACGTCTCAATTGACTGGCTTGCTCTACTCTATTTTAAGACTTTTGTTTATTGCGCTGAGGCTTTCAGCTGATATGCTAACAGCAGCCGTGGAGCTTCTCTGTTAAATTTAAAGCAGCCCCAGAACACATTTCCTTGGCAGCTTGCTTGCAAAAACATTGATTTTGTAAACATGATTCTTTTTTGCTATACCGCAAATTTTACCTCATTGAACTAAAACATTTCTCGCTGTTACTTTGCATACTATTTTAATTTTATGAGTCTTTGCAGCTTGTTTTAGCTCTAGTCTTTATCAGAGATTACACAGTAGATATGAATCAAGTTTTATTAAAATCACAATAATCATTTAAAATATATCCACTTTTTAATACTGCAATTACATACCTAGAAAAAAATATATCCCAAAATTATTGCAATGTATTAAAAAATTGTCCTTCTTTTTTATGAAAAATTAGAAAATGCATTTTGGCATTGAATTCAGAGCACCTTTAAAATAAAAGTTTCCAATGTGTTCGCATAAAATTTCAAGTATTATATAAAGTGCAATTGGGTCATCCAGTGCCATCGCCGAATTCAGGAACTAAGAGCAAATCTGGTAATAAATTTTAAATAGCGAATAAGTCACGAGTGTGACATTATTGGGGAAAAATGTGGCCCAACATAACGTAAAAATTTAGGACAAGTTATAATAAAAATCCTTGGAGATGAAAAAAAAATGTGATCCTTTTGTATCTCGCCAAACCAAAACCTCCCAAGAGTGACTCATACTATGACTTATTTGCTAGAGATTTAAAAGATTTATGCGATTTTTGAGGTGACCTAAGCAATTAACGAATTAGTTTTATGATACGTTATTATGGGAACTTTTCAAAAATACGTAAATTAATTTAGACTCATTTTTAACATTATGTAGACTATCGTAACGTAAAAGAATTGGATTTATTTCAAATTATTACTAATAGTAAGGTAGAACAATTTTAAATAATGTTGATTATGTTGATAAGAAAAAATAACAATTTCATATTTTGCATTATGGTGTCTAAGAATAGGTAATGCTTTTAGTTATAGGTTTTAGATCTATAAGTCGGGTGATTTTTTTTTCTTTTCATTGATTTTAAACATATTTTATGCCCTATAATGCATAGTGAATTTTCGTGTAAGTTCACCAACCTGTGTAAACAATTTGTTATAACCGCTCTGGTAGGCAGCATAGCCGAGTCCTAGTCCAATTCGGGATTCGCGATGTCCCCCCGAAACGGACGGGGCATCCGACGAGGAGGCCCTTTGCACCATGGGCCGATCAGCCCTGCAGTCTTCTTCTAGAGAGGATATTTTGAATCAATTTACGCAAAATGTTCACTACGAAATTTCTTGTGCGCACTCCGAGTTACGTACTCAGGGAGCTACTTAAAAATTATTTTATGAAAAACGAAACACATTTTCCTTCGAATTTCGGACCAGTCTACCCCGCAGAAAAAAATTCCTGTCCAGGTGCACTAACCCGCCGAGCAGTGGTCTGGTCCTGTTTTTCTTTTCCTGCACCCAGACCTAGTCAAATCTTCCGAGATGAACGTCAGAAAACATAAGAAAAACAACATAAAACGCGCCTCGCCAATGCAATTGCTATTCACATCTCCACTGAATGGGGGAGTTCGTCTTCGTCACTGGTCGTTAAGGAGCCGCTTTAGATACGTCTTGAGAGTGTTTTTTGAGATTTTGCGATATCCCATTACACTATTTATCAGAATTGGATCTATAGATAGTCGTACATAAACACGTCACGCACACAAGGGTCGCCAGCATGAGCAACGAGTTTTAGGGATTGGAAAACTTCTCATTTGTGTACGACACGGGTCCTGGAAGTACTGCGGGAATGAAACCTCAAATTTCACAACCGAAATTATGCTAAAATTTCTAACTTTTCGACTACCGTGCGCCTAGTTCACGGACCCCCTGTCCGTCTTACACAACATCGCCACCACTGTCCGATATGGTGACTTAGGAACTCGTAGAAACTTTGGTTAGCACTGGTCACTTTCGGAAAACCCTAGTTATGCAGGGCCTCACCGCAACGTCCGTTTTTTAGTATTTCTCACTAAACCGAAGCTGGGGTTTCGTCGAGGACATCGCGTCACATTTTAAACGGCCCCGAGCCTCTGCGAACAACTCCCTTATGTAAAATCACGCAGCGGATTGGAAGGAAGCTCCCACCAAGGATTTCCTGCAGAGTTCCCACATTTCGGCCTATCCCGAAGCCAATTTGCATTTATTCCTATTTCTCACATCGAGCTGCACCCGAAGCGCTCGCTTGGTGAAATCCTCGAAGCGTTGCGACTGCAAAAAATCACTTTCTACACCACGAGCCTCGATATTAAAAGAGTTTCAGCTCCCCCGACTTTGGTTGGAAAATTGTTTTTGGAAATTCTCAGCGACTGAGACCAGCACCCCGCAAATGTTGGTCGACACGGGCACACTCTCAGACTGGTTGTTGTTTTTGGGAAAAACCTACTCTATACGAAAAGTTTAGGAGATCCGCACGAACACCACTGGACCGAGTGAAAATCTTGAATGAAATTTTATCGTATGGCAGTTACGTGTTTTTCACACACAAAAAGTAAGCACGGTGTGCGAGTGGAAAACATCAAGAAAACAGGGAAAACATTATTCCGGGGAGGTCGGAAAATGGGTGGGCTGGAATGGAAATATGCGTGTCTTTCCACAGTACACTGAGCAGGAAAAATTTTTCATTTCGGGAACTCGTACATTGGCCTTTGCACTCATTTCCTTGAATATTATTCATCTTTTGAAAATTTTCTTTGTCGAAAATCTTGTCACTGAAATTTTTTTTTTTTTTTTACATCTGGTTGCACTTTAGCACACTTTATTTCAAAAAGTTTAAACCAATGTGTTAAAAATATTTCCTGAGAATCAAACAAAGAATTTTTGAAAATTTCCGGGATCAGTGTAAATTAATCGGAATAAATTTCCTTAACAAAAAAATGACTATTTGAAATACCAGAGAAATAATTTCTTTTTTAACTTAATTCTGAGAAAACGATTTATGCGTGTATATAAAAAATGTTAAACTCAATTATCAAGATTTAAAATAAAATTAAACGATCTCTCTAACCAATTATTTTTTAGGTAAACATCCTAACGAAAACTGTGTATTCCAAAAATAAAAAGTGAACTTCGAGATAAGGACAACATTTACAAATTGCAACGATCTTTGGGAGGTAAGAAATGTTTTTCGTTAGTTTTATAGTAATAAAAATGTTTATTTATTTATACAATATTCCAAAGCAAATTAATGCAATAGCGATTTTAATATAAACGTGATTTGAAAGTTCAGAAATGAATTAAATATTTTATGAAAGTCAACATAAAGCATCGCGTCCTTAGTATCGAATATTTGTATTTCGTAGCTCGACTTCGAGACCTTTAAAAGTTTTATTATACCAAGTGAATGAAATTTCACCCACTGTAGAAATAAATTTGAGGAAGTAGTGGGAAAAGATCAATTTCAATTTGAAGTCTAAACTAACAGCGGTTTCGTGTAATTTGAATGTTTTACCAATTTAACGAGAGCTCCTTTTCTGCCGGGAATGTACGTGGCGCAGTGAAAATGTAGAAAATAGGGACATGCGCGTATCGATCGACGTCATTTTAATATTTTCGAACCGCCTCACAGTCACGGCCAGAGCCAGGGGCTGAGGGAAAACCGATGGAAGAGCTTTTCCAACAATTCCCCACAATTACATTGAAAAAGGTCGTCGCGCTGCACGACTACGAGATTTTGTGTGACGACGTCGGTGGCGGCGAAAGATTTACGGGCTTCGAAAACCGAGGGCTGGGGGATGCCGCCGCGACGCCACATAAAAACAGCTGATAGTTGTGTGGGTGGCGGAGCCCGCGGAGTCGGAGGGACCAGGCTCCAAAGGGTAGGCGCTGATAATTATGCACGTGCATAGCGATGCTTATCGGGGAATTTGAGGAGCGCGACAGTCTGGTCGTGAACGCACCCACATCGCAGCTACGGACGGCCACCGTCGACGGTCCGCCGCGGCGCGCGCCCACCTCGACAGCGCCTCAGACGAGGAGTTGTTGAACCTTTTCCTGGGGCCTCTGCGACACCGATTTGACCTCAGCCTCGCTGCATCTCGGGAGAATCGTGCACCGGGGGTCTGCAGTAAATTTTCACTGACTCCCAATAAATTATGTTGGTCCTAGACATCGTCCTAGGTCCGGACGGCTTTTTTTTGGTATCTGGGAAAACATATTTTAACCCGCAGGGGGAGTTCGAAAAGTTTCCCTGGTTAGATGGTAATTTAGCACTTTCTTCATCCACTAGTTGGTAGGGGTACACATTTTTATTGATGCCTAACTTGTTCCAATATCCCTAGAAAATTGGTATTGATCAAGAAGTCATTGATTGTTCCACGTGTTTTTACATCCAAACGGATATTTCGGGAGAAACTAATTAAATATGTATTATCTAGAAAATTGAACTACGTAAGTTTTCTATGTAATTTATCTTATAATAAAAATCCATATTAAATTGAAATAATATTTTAATTGAAAAATTAAAATAATACTCCTAACGACTATCAAATAAGTATGCATGGATTATGAATTCACTTTCTTTACCTTAAAAACAAAAACCAAAAACATTTCACTGTAGTCGCCACCACAGTTGAAATTAAAATCCGTTGCAGACGCATTTCACAAATCCAAATCAGATCGGCTCTAATTATTTTTGTAATTTTACGACCAAAATAAACTCTTTCGGTCTAACGTCTTCGCAGTAAAGAATGACATTTTAAAATTGTTTCTTGTATAAAACATGCAATTGGTTTCTTTACTATAGTTAAAATGTCAAGTCCAAACGAAATTAAAAATCACATATGTGCGTTTAAAAAGTGACAATGCTTTTAAAGTTATTGCCTATTTTTATTTTAGGCGAGAGAGATAAAATTTAGCCCGCAGTTAACGCATTTTTCTACTGAAAAGAAAACCAAGTTTCCAAGCAAATAGGCTATTTTCCCAAAGGTTGCATCCGTAGAAAAAAGATCAAGTGGCGAAAGCATGGCAAGATCGTTTTTTCACAAAGATTCTGGCGGCTTTTCTTCGCCGTCGTCGAGACGTTATTCTTGGCTCCCCCTGATTCAGCTGCATGCATATTTTCATGCTTACCCGTCGATTCCGCATGAATGGGGGTTTGTACGTGGACCGATGGTGCTTGTGGTGGTGATCTTTATTTTTCGTCAGATGAAGCTTCTTCATTGTGGCTCTGATTTATTTGTGCAACAAAAACTGGTTAATCGCAATCCTCTGCTGATCGGTTTCCACTATAAACTCAATAATAAACTCCGAACCACAACACCTCACGAACTCATCAGCGATAAGATTCTGATCTTCACCTCTACAGAAACATATCACCTCATTTCACTTTCTATAGAACACAATGCTCATCTTGCCCCCTACTTTTTCCACAAGAATTTCCACTGATTTAATCGACGATCAGCAAGTGATCCCCATCATCAAATTATTGGTTTAAGTGAAAATTATATAAACACACAAAGATCCGAAATCGACGGGATGCTGCGATCCTCGGATGAGATCTGTACCGCACCGCTACCGCTGGGTGTAGAGTGAAATTTTAGAACGTTTACGGCTATCTTCAGTTTTATAGGAGGCGAGAAATTGACACTAAGATGAAATTATGAAAAAGAAAATTCACGCACAGATACGACTTTAAGGTGATCTCCTCGGGACTAGCTGTAGCTGAGAAAATTTATTTAAATTTTCGGGAAAAAAGCGACAAATAAAAATGCTCTAAAGTGGACCATTAGTGGGGTTGCCATTATTCTAGCATTTTTATGCACATGGTTTTTTAGTTTGCAATTTTCCAATATTTTTGTAATTTTTTTTGCTATAAAAAGTTAAATCTTTAACTTTTGAAAGTGGGGTAATTATAGGAAAGAACGAGTTCCTTATAGGAAATAGAACTTCGAGAATTTTAAAGTTCACCATTATACTAGAGTTTTACGTACCATAAATTAGAAAATAAAATAAAGGAAAGTTTTGATATAAAATATTTATTTTAAAAAAATTTAATGCTCTCGGGAAAATACCTATAATTTCGTTCACTTCACTGTTTTGAAATTTGGTTTTGGACATTCTCAAATGAGCAAAAGTTTTAGAAATAGAATTAGCGACAAAACTATATGCAAACATTTTGATTTTTGTTTTAAAGTTTTAAACAGTGATAATCTAATCATTGTTATGATTAAAAACAAAACTTTAATTTGTTTTTTATTACGGCTCATTGTGTGGAAAGTGTGGGATAAATTAAATTAGAAAATCGCCTTAATACCTTTTTCTAAAAGTGGAATGGGGTTTTGTCTTGAATAAGGAAATTTTAAAAAGGGTTGCTTTCCAATTTTTCTATCCAAAACACACACCATTCTGTTTAAATGTCCCAAATAGTAAAAAGCTTTTCACAGCCAAGCTTTGGTGGCTGCAACTCGAATTTTTCTTTTTCAGAAGATATTCCATAGTGAATTTTTTATGTTCATTTACATGTCTACATATTTTTTAAATAACGCCAAAATAAATTATTATATTAAGTTAATGTGTGAAATTAAAAATATCAGAGGAATTCTTCTTAAAGACTTTTGAAAGATGATATTTATGGAGAAGTTTTGAGTTTTCATCGTAGAATTGAATGTTTTTAATTCAGAACATATCTGAATTATTAAAATGCGTCACCGACATTTTTGAGGAGAAAAATTCAGTTTTTATGACTCAAGCTCTTTAAAATATTATTTTTATGAAAAATGCCATACAATTTATAAGACGAAGTCGCACTTGTAAAAATAAAAAACACATTAAAATGTGATTTACGCTGATGATAGTTAAATATATTAAATATTCAAAACAAGATTATTAAAAATAATACGAATTTTGGAGGAAAATAAAAGTTTTAGTCCCATAATCTGTTTATTGGCTCTGAGAGTAGTGCTTATATTATTGAATATATGAAATTTTTATTTTGGAAAGCTTTCTTTAAACAAATTATCTCACAGCCACCAAGTGAATTACCGTAAGTTTATTGACTTCATTTTAACATTTTACATCCAAGAAAATGAGATGAGTAAAAATAACTTGAAAAATCGTTAATAATTGCGCCATAAACGCTTGACGAATGTCATAAACGCCCAGTGGGCATAATTGAACATAAATTCCGGGCGTTTTGACGATAATGGACCGCAACGCAAGCGCGTTTATTCCACGGCTTAGGTATGCATCGCCGCCCCGCGGTCCGCGCCGTTGATCTTTCCTCGTGCTTCCCAAATGCCATCTTCATGGTACTTAAGACGAAATTGTTCTTGTTGTTCTAAATTCAGTTGCACACGCGCTTTTCCCAGCGCGACATTTACATCTTTCATTGCAATAAATTTTCCGGAGTGGATGCAATTAGACTCCAAAAATACCCGGCTCGGAAAATCACCCGGCGTTTGGGGACACTTTGGGCGGACCCGGGACCCCACTTCTGATCTTCGGAATAGTGGAAAAGTCGGTCGGGCCGGAAGGGGACTACCTGGACCTGGATGCACCCGCTCCTCCAAGAATAGTAAATCGAGCTTAATAAATATCCGCGCGGTGGAAGTATCTATTTATCTCCCACGCACGGAATCGGGAATGGGAATGGCTCCGCGGTGCGCTTACGCGTGCAGCTTTGAATGACGCGAACAGCCGGCGACGACGCAACTCGCGATGCACTTTCTGAATGCAACTGGCGGCGATTGCGTTGCGATCGCGACGTGGGCGGTGTTTTGAATTTCATTCACGAGTTAAGCGCTATAAATGTGCAATTTCCCGATATTGGAGGTATCTGGCGTCGATTTATGTTGCATACTTCATTTAGATTTTACTGCGGGTGAGAACATTTCCCACATATGTTGCGCTTTTTTATTTGCATCGTCGGGCGGAGACGTGCAGACGATGAGTGATGACAAATTTGCCTCTGGGGACATTTATGCAACTTCTAGCTCGTCTTGAAAAATTGCGCACTGAAAGCGTAACGGATGCCTTTCGCTAAGTGCTCATAATTTTTGTGCAAGACACATTGAGATGTTGAAAGAAATCCTTTTCCTTTTAGATATTTTTACGAATGAGACAAGAAGCTTGTTGAAACGAACTGTGCTCTTTGTTATTCGTAAAATTTAATTTTAAAAGTATTTTTCATTTTCTAGGAATCTTAAAAATCCGTCCCTACCATAGTTTTGAAGAATTCTAACTAGTTATGCATTGCGTCACTTTGGATTAAACTTAGAATTTTTCGAGAGTTCAGAAGCAATATTTCCCTTGCTCCTCTAGTTTTCATTTTACGAAGTCATTATTCTTACTTTTTATGGCTTCACTTTTACTTTACATATTTTCTCCCGATAGTAATCCAAAATAAATTCGAACAGGTTTCAAGTAGGAATCCGCAAAACAAAGCAATTTAAAATCAATATGCAAGAAGACCACCAAATGCTTTTTCAAATAAGTTTTGTACATTGGTTTCTTTCCTTTTGTGCACAGATGCAATTTTGTATCTAAGCAGCAGTTGCCCGTCTAAATTTAATGTCTAGGTCGGACCTTTTTCGACTTCACCTTGAGGGGAATATGCAGGGAAAGGAAACAAGCAACATTCGTTCCCTGCTAAATGAACATATGCTTCCGCAAAATTTATGCTGAGAGGTGCTCAAAAGGAAGAAAAAAAAAAATGTGAATTTAGTCGAGACAAAACCGCGAAATATCGTAAATTTGTCTTCTTTAAAAATGAAAGAAATAATTTTTGGAGAAGGAACCCGACCCTTTATTCGCTGCTTTGGTGGGCAAAGTCGTTGTTTTTTTCAATTGATTGAAATTAAAGAAGGTTATGTTTGTAGTTTAAATTGGTATTTTATTTTGAATTTAATTAGTGGAAATCGTTAGGTGTAGCAATTACTACGCGATTGGTTTAAGATTGATCTTAAAATATTTCCTTAAGTAGGTTTCTTCAACTTCTTTCGATGGTACATTTGCAGTAGTTTTAAAATAAAACTCCCCTTTGGTGGGTACTATCAAGGTAATTTTCTGCTGGAGGCAATTTCGAATCAAAATAATTTTTGAGTTAACGAATTTTGAATAGGGCAATTTCTTAGAAATCTAAACCTAATCAAAATTTGAATATGTTGTTATCCGGTAATTATCGGGATATCGTATCAATCTTTATAACTAAGTCTTTTCGAAGATACCGTTATTCGCTAAAGGTAAAGTCGGTAAGCATAAAGTTTAATCTTTGTAGTCTGATGACGGTACCCTTTTTTTAAAATTAGGGATTTAACTGGCGAATTCGCTTGAAACTGTTCTTTCGCATCGAACCCTGCAATTAAGGCGCTTTAAGGTTCCCATTGAGAACCCCGCCACCAGAAGCCGACAACTAGGCCAGGGGGGAGGGGAGGGGCTAAATCGATAATGTGCAAAAGGGAGAAAACGTCCAATAATTGTTCGATCACCCAAGATCAAGACGAAGGTTGTAGGCTGTTACATGCAATCCAACGGGATCATGGCGATGTCTACAAAATAATTGAGATATGCTTCGGCTCCACCATTGCGCCTTCCCTCGGGATGGGACGAAGTGCCCTCTGGCGGAGGAATTATAGAGCGGCCCTGCTATTTTCTGGGGTTGGTGCCAGCCGGTCCTTAAGTTGTCTTTTAAAAGTAGCAATGAACATAAAAATTCAACGTCTGAGGGGAGTGAATTTCTGGTGTAACTCTTCGGTTTCGGACTAATTGCATTTTTAGTTTTTATATCTCTTATATATATTTTTTGCGGCATGAATTTATTCAGGCTACCAAGGTTACCGCATACAAGCGTATTTTTCCTGTTTGTGTCCTTCAAGTCCAAAAATTATTTATTGCACCTACATGCGATACGTCATAATTGTCTCATCGAATTGATTTAGATATACCTTATACCAATACGATTTCAGGCAAGAAGACATAAGTTAATTTAATGCTTAACTTCCGAACGAGCTGTTTTTGTGAAATTCACACAAATAAGAAATGAAAAAGTATCTCGGCAGCAGGTGTTGTGATGAGATGCGTTAAGAAATTCCAGGTATTCCGCGGAAACAAGATAGGGCAAGAAGAGCATCATTAAGGGCACAAGACAAAGTAGCTCGTGTGTTTTCGCTCAAGTATTTTTTGCCCTTTTGTGCTTTATAATCGTGATCAGTGAAGATCACCGGCTAATGCAATCAAGGTGAAGGAGCCTGGAGATAAGGCGGAAGGAGACAAAGGAAGGTATCGCTTGCAAAATAAATAGTACAAATTTTTTAATTTTTAGAAGCAATTAAATATATATATTTTTAGTAAAATGCTACGAATAAATCAATTAGCATACTTCCCACTTCCTGTTTTTAAAAATAATTTTATGAACTAAATTTCGTCATTAATCACAGAAATGCAGTTGTCACTCAGGAGGAACACGACAAGAAGTCAAATTGGCTTCTATGAAAAATGGTATAAAGAACTGCGTCAAAGAACACAGATACCTTACAGGCTAAATTAATTTATGAAAGATATTCGCCTCGACTTGTGGAGGTGGATAAAATGCATCGCTAACGAATTTAACCGAATTGACTTTCTTTAAATTAATTTCGTTGGAGTGCAATCCAATTTGAGTCCAACATAATTTTTTTTACAAAACATTTTTCTAAAGGGCACTGTTAATTAGTTGCTCCCACAGGCGGACTAATTTAAGCTGGCTACTTTATACTTATTTTTAAAATTTCAAGCGGTCCAGCCTCTTTTTTTAATTATTTAAAGCACATTGTGAAGGAGATCTAAAAGATTTATTCTCCTTTAAAATAAACTAGCCCGTCTTACTTCAACTGCATCCATCGCAACCACATTCAGCGGAGGAAAGTAGGTTATCCTGGAAAAATTCAGCTGAAAAAACTGGGGGGACTAATTAAAAATAAGCATAATATAACGGCCAAGTGAAATTCCCTTAAGCTGCCTCCTTGCAAGGAAAGGGAGATGTAGTCCTCAGGTAATGCAAAAATACCGCGTATTCCTGGAACCTTTTTTTTCCGTACCCAAAAGCTTAGAGAGCTTTTCCTGGTGGTTGAGGTTTTGCCCTATACAAAGAATATCCACCCCCACTTCCGAAGAAAGGAAGTCTTTTCTACAGTGGAGAAATTTTTGGTTCACGGAAAACAATAGTCGACTTCATTTGAATTCGCTTATATTTCCGACTTCCGATTTCTTTCGTATTTTACTTTTGTTAATAAAAGAAAATGTTTCACATTTTCACGGTGTACCGTCCATTGTGCTCTGGAGTTTCCTTGGATAAATTCGATATATGTATATATGTATATAATTAAGCCGTGTCGCATTTATGGCCGGAAGCCTGGTGATAAGTAGCTCAGCGGTGTAAGAACACTTACAAGGAACGGAATCATGTCAAAAACTATTTTTAGAGTGAAATTAATTTCAATTAGGCGCGTGGTGCACACGCTAAGATGCATAGAAAATTCCCAAGTCGTGTCGTCGTTTGTCAAATGACACAAAGGGCAATGAACTCCACCTGGCTGGGAGCCCGATGGCTTTCAATTGCAGCTTGAATTAGGCTTATTCTTATATTGTTCTAAAAGATATTAAAGAATATTTAGTAGGCGTTATCAGCAATACTTTAAACACAAAGTTCTTTTAGTTGTTAATTTTCCCACACCTGACACCAAACTTTTAGATATTGCTATTGGACTGAGATTTGCTTGATTAAATAATTATTTTACTCATTCAGTACTCACAATAAGAATTGGTTACAGAATAGAGTAAATTTTTAAAAGAAATAAAGCTTTAAATATTTCATCACGTCTCTAAAAATGTTGGAATAAATGTTTTCACTTACCTATCAATTTGCCTAAAAATTGTTAAAAAATGTTTACTGGACCAAAAATTTAAACAAAATCTTACAATCCTGCAAATTAAAAATATACGACACATATTTAAACTAGCTAAAATAAAAACTTTGTGAAAAATTTTTTTGATTTTTCAATCAAACAACAATTCAACAAAATTCTACCTCAATTGCTAATTATCTCAATTTCTAAACTATTTCAATGAGATTTACTAGTATGAGGTACGTTTAAGAAATGTTTTTTATTGCAACAGTAAATGCTTGTCTCCTGATTTACTGGAAAGCGATATAAAGAAAGGTGAACAGAATGAGAAAAGATAGTTATAGACACAATCAACTATAGCTAGGCTGCTAAGTAGCCTCACAGTTGGAAAACAATATTTTTCTGATTACACCTAAAGCCATTTAAAAATTGGGAAAGGAGTCGAAAGCACGCTAGAGCTGAATTTTATCCTTTCCGACTGAACACCGACGACATATCCAACTGATATAAATTCGAAAATTAAAGCGAGCATGCTACAAACGTCCATGGGACTTCTATTTTTATGCAATGAAACGCAATGTCGTAGCAATCACAGTTAATTACATGGGCTTCTAAAAACGACTACTTTCTAAATGGTCATGTAACATATACGAAACTATGTTAAATCTCTTTTAGGCTTATGGGCAACAGAGATTTTGTTGGATATTTTTAAACCTTTTATTTGTACCTGATGGTTCCGCAAAACTGTCACAGTTGTTTAATTTTGCTTTATAATTGGAGAAGGCCGGTTAAATCTGAAAAGGAAAAAAATTTTGTAAATAGCCGTTTAATTGCTGGAATTATTTTTTGATTGTGTTGGGTTTAGAAGTAAAAGGGTGGTGGTGGTACACTCTTTAATTTATTTTGAAATGTACTGCGTCCTTTATTTACTTTATGAACTACAAACATGTCGGTGGCAATTAAGTCTACATGCTTTGTTTTCATTTTTGAATATTTCTGATAATGTCTGTGATTGTTGTATAATGTTTCCTAGGAAGGAAATTAACTACTTTTTTCATATGCTCAGCTCATACTTGGATTACAAAACTGAGTTAAAATATGTGAAATACATACAAATGTATGAGGAATGGGTTGAAATGTATTTAAATCAATATTTTATTATGGTTTCAATTAAATCTACATTTAATGAAATTTGATTTAATATTTTCAACACTCCTCATACAAATTTCACTAAAAAATCAAATCTACAAAATTTTAGGTTTGTCTAGCCAACATCATAGAAATGTGGTTAATATTAGGTACCTATTACATTATGTATATATGTAAATCGACGACAAATTTGTGAGTGAAGACGAATAAAAAATATTTCGCTTTATATAATAAAGTTGCAAAAAATAAGTACATCTATGCAACTTTAACGTGCAGAAGAGGTGCAAGATTTCCAACTTTTTTCTACTTTTCAAATAAAATTGAATTTTATATTAAAAAAGTTGTTTCTAACTAGTGCCTGATCGTTTTTATTTAATCCATGTGTTTTTAGTATTACTAACTATTTTGCTTTTACACTGGCTTATTTTTACAGAAGATAGAAATAGAAAGAAGAAAATCACATTCCAAATAAGTGGGAAATGTGTTATTAATTTTAAGTTAAATTGAAATTAATATTTTTTGATAGTTTCATGCATTTTTCATTTACGAGTAATAGGGCTTCCATTTTCACAAATTTGTTTAAGCTGTTCACCCCAAAAGTTCCCGAAATCGTAACTATATATATTTTTGCTATATGTTAGCATTTTGATGATTTCGATGTTTACTAAGAATATAGCAAAATAAAAGTTTTAAAAATAATAAAAGTCGGCAAATCTAATATTAAAATGTAGAGAATTTTAATATTTTCAAGTTAAGACATCGAGGATAGTATGTGATTACTTTAAGGAAAAATAGCTCTTAAGACGACTTGTCATAACAATACAAAATGTACCTTTTTTCTTTTTGGATCTATTGCTTTTAAATGAAAAAGTTCTAATAGTGATCTTTTCGTTATTAGTGTTGTGTATTATGTACATATAAATTATGGGAATTTTTAAGAATGGTCTTAATTATGATGCCATAAAAACGCGAAAAAACCATCGCGCGGTTTTATTTGAAATTAAGTATTTATAAAATTTGCATTGAATAGATCGCCAAAATAAAGGCAGAGAAAAGGTATGCATACCAATATTTAGATATAATTTATATCCAAGATGAATTTTGATTACTACAATATTTACACCAATTGAATTGGAACTATTTTTGATCGCGAACGCCGCAAATAGTCCCAGTTTTGAGTTAATAATGGCAACTGAGTCTGAGATCATACCCGGGGTGGACTCATAACCGGATACCGAGCGTTGTCAATTGAAATTAATCAGTTTACGTCTCTCCGCGGCTAATGCTATTTTTCGCGACCGTCTCAGCGGCCGCGCACACACTTCCTAGAATTTCAATGCTACTTAGCCGGGCACTTAGAAATGCAAAATCGCTCATCTGCGCAGCAAGAAATTTCCATTACATTTCAGTTCATGTCTCCGTTGTTGTCAATTACCCGGTTCGCCCCATTCGATCCGTCTTCTGGACGTCTTTGGGGCCCCGGGCCGCGCGGAGCCTCGCGCAGCACCCAGCAGAGACAATGGACGAAAATTATCATTCAATTAGAGTTCCATTTAGTCAAAAATTGATGGTCATTTTGCTTAGGTATTTAAATTTTCGTTAAACATCTCTGACAAGTTATGCATAAAAATGTAACTCCGTCTCGACGGCGGATGGATGGATGGATGGCCCGGCCGCGCTTCTGCTGGCCAAATCAAAAATTTATCTCCGCTGTTTATAAATCAATAGCCCTCCGTGCGCAGTCTGCGAACATGGCGAAAATTTCGCGGGCGCGTGTGTCCATGTCGTCGCCTCGGGGCGTTTCCGCGGCCACCCCCGGGGCAGTCTCCCCGCTGCATCCGATGACATCACCGCGACACGGAAGATTGCACCGGAAGAGTCCCGATCGCGGCGGCGAGGAAAATGCACGGCAATCCGTCTGAATTACGACCACAGGTATTAATAACCCTCGATCGGACGCCGCTGCCAAAGTCGGCCAATTCGCCGCGTCCGCCGTACGTGCCCCATAAAAGTGAAAAGAAAAGTCGCGGCCGACGCACGGGCGGGGCTCGGGACGCGACTTTCGATTTCATTTCTTCGGCCCCAAGGAAGTGCGTTTCGCGACAACTATCGACTCAGAATCGATACCACCAGGTATTCGCCCCGATTCGTCGACGTGCGTGCGGCGAGTTACATAATTGCGTTCGTTGGGCCGCGGAAGGGCTCCGCGGTCGGGCTTCCTCCTTCTGGTCGCGATCGCGCGGTTTCTGCGGGGCACCCCGCGGACGGGAAAAGACGCGAGCCAAGGAAGAGGAGCTCCGGGAAGCGAAGTTGCGGCCAAAAAAGATCCATAAATTGTGCCGGAATGCGCAATAAATGCAACAAGAATATTCGCCAAGAGGATTTTCAAAGTCAAGGTTACGTGCGGCTGCGATCGGCGCGGTGTGGGTAGTCAAGATGTTGAAAATGTGTCCGGCTGTTGTTGCCAGACCAGAAAATTGGTACTTGAGGGTCACGGACGAGGATGATAGTTAGGATGTTCATTTTATGGTATTTTTACGCTTTTGATACAGCATATTTGCTAATTTTGGAGTTCTTAACTAAATTTCTTTTTTTGTCCACAATAGTCCAACAAACACGTGGAATTGCAACATATTCGACCCTTAAATGATAACATTTTTAATTTCTAATAAAACACTGCCCCACAAGGTGACAATTTATTAATTCTGCGAGAATTAAGTACCCTTTTAAATTATTTTTGGAAGTAAGAAAACTGAAACACATTTTTTAAATGAAATTCTGAAATTTGATTTCAATTTTAGTCTCTTGATTTTAATCCAATTATTCTGGTCCAGAATTTACGATTCCCTGTATTTTGTTTTACAGGCATTCTACTTTTGCTCTAACTAATCTAAAAAATTTAATTTGGAAAATGTTTTCATTTTCTGGAATTATAGATAAACATTTTCATGAGTTTGTATGCTCTTTCAAACTAAAAGTGTTTAAAGGTTTTTACATCTCATGATTGGAAAAGGTCCTTCTGAATAAAGCAAGTAATTTACATATGGAGGGAGTTCAATTTATCATTCCTTCAATATTCAATGCTAAAAGTTCGAAAATAAACATAGAAAAGTTTCCAGCTCCGACTGGTGCATACCGACAAGCAGCAAATTTACTCGTCGAAGGGATGCATAAATTCGAAAGCAATTTATTATCATTTATTATATTACGAGAATAATCAATAACCGTGCGCCGGGCGTAGGACGCCGTCAAAGGGAGCCGTCGGATTCGGCAAAATGCGAAGTTGCCGGCCCTAAGCCTTTCCGGAGGACCACCTTTCTAATGTTAATATTTTAATTTGATTAATGCACCTTGCCGGCGAGCCCACCGGCGGCAGAAGCGCGGCGAAAACCGCGAGGCGCCCGCGTACCCCGCGAAAGCGTAACCAGAAGCAGCCGCGGCGAGGGTACTCGAGGAGGACTCGGGCTGCACCAAAGCCCGGCCTCGCGGGCCCGCCGCGGCACGGCAAGTACCGAACCCGAAAACAGTTTGCAGTTTTCGCAAAGAGTACCTCTTTCTTTTCTTATTTCGCCCCTTGACTGTTGCATTTTTTGCGAGCAAAAAGGTTTTTTATGTCTTGCCAAAATTTTTAAATTCGCGACCGCAATTCTTGGAATTAGGGAGGGTAACATGTCTTGTCTTTGCTAGACACATAAGTGGGCGCGCCATTTTGGTCTTGTTGGATGTATCGCGGCGGGTATGTTGCCTGGTGCCTTGCACAACTTTTTCGCGACTTGAAACCCCAGCTTCAACTCGCGCATTGTGTGCAGTGCGCGCGGGTACAGACTCAAAAATAATAGAAAAAGGACCTCGAAATTTTATTGCCCTGCAGAAAATAGACATGTGCGATCACCTTTTTCTTACGCGATGGCGGGCGGCTCCGGCGAAGGGAATGATTCGAATCGGACAAAGTGGATGCGGCCGGCGGCGGAAGGAAAAATGTTTCCTCCTTGCCGCAATTTTTAGATCAAAAGGATTCGCGAAATTAGTCGGGCGAGCGATTGGATTTCGCTACAGGATATTGTTTTGTTTTTCTTATTAAAAAAGTACTTATATACATAATTTGAAAAAAAAACCGAAATTGAAAACATGGCATTAAAAATTCGTATCTTACTGAAGTCCAACAATAATATTTGTCTGGCTTCTAAATAACTACTCTTAATCTTTTAAACTATTTAACTATTGCCAGTTTCCGTCTTTAACAAATGCTTATAGATAATAATACTCCAGGCTGAAAAGAGAAATGCTCCAATTTTTCTAGTAATCGCACAAGAAGCAATTTTATGAACTTCGATAGTATTTAATATGCGAATGATTGATGGTATGGTTAATTCAGTTTTGAAAGTACTAAAATATTCGCATTTAAAGAATAAAAAACAGACTGAGTGATGTCTTGATTTTCAAGGAATAGCCCTTACCTATACAGCAAAAACAAAGGGGCGTTTCCCCTAACCTAAAGTTGATTAAAAACTTTATCTTATATATTTCTTATATTTTCCGCCTTGGCGGTCCATTTATCTTCATTCAACTGTAGAACATTTCTCAAAATTCGGATTATAACCTCTCATAGATTAAAAGGCATCAGCTTTTAAACCTTCGCGAGATTGCTCCTTCCGAGAGCAGTAACTGCACCAGTGCATCACCGGCCGGGCATCTTTATTATTAAACACCTTCGTGTGGCTCTGCAATTAGTCTCATTCATAATAAAGGCGATATCCTCTGCTCAAAATTGATGATGCAAGCATTGTTCCGCTGGAAGCAATTTTTAGTTCATCGTCCTCCAGAAGCAGGCTGGACCAAGCTTTTCCTTCGCCCGGTGGAGCACAATAGCACCATACAATTTGAAATTGCATCCGAGCGATACTCAATACAGAACATAACAAAACCATTAAACGTTTAATGCAATTTCAAAGTGAATAAGTCTGTCAGTTGCCAAAGTAACCGAAATCGAGAAAAAAGTCTAGAAATGTGGCCCGGCTGGACAGAGGAGGACGTACCTGAGCTGGACACCGGCAAGCTTTTACCTGGACAGGCCGCGGCGAAGAGATGCTGCGCAGCATCATTAACGGCGACGAATAAAAAATCGCCGAGGCGAAACAAAAATTGAAGATTAATGCAGTTCTCGGTAAGGAGGAATACTGCGGCAGATAGTGCGGTCCCGGGCCCCAGAGCACTTACAGCTGAGACGGCGGGTCCAGGGATGCTGTGGGGGGCTGCCTGCTCGGATTTGCGCCCGCCGATGACGCTATGACGGCCGCCACCTCGCCCGGCAGCGGGGGTGGCGGGGGAGTTCGCGGCCGCGCCTCTCCGCCGTGGATTTTACCTGCAATCGAACATTACACCCCAGATATAAGTTGAAATAATTAATGAACCACCGTGCAGCGAGTGTTTGGCTCCCCGCCATATGTATTTCGTTTTGTCCCCCTCGAAGGCCGGTCAAGCGGGGGGCGATCTTCTACCTGCAATAGCCGCGGTCTGCAATTTTGGCGCTGGACCTGTCTCACCGCGCTAAGTAAAGTTTCTGTTGCATGATGTGAATTGGAATTTATTTCTTACGGCCGAGTGCTAAATATTTCTTCTTTTAATTTGATGTTGCTTTTGAAAATTTCGGCGGTGGGCATTTGCGTTCGGGCTAAGGACACTCCAAGTTCAAGGACTGCTTTTAAGACGGACCGCGGTTGTTTTGCTCGCTGCTGCCCGCTGGGGATATGCTCCAAGATTTTTGGCTAATGCGCCTTTGGCGACGTTCCTGCGGGCTGAGTCACTCCCCGGCGTAGTTGCAATCCATTGCAATTTAATCGTCTGAATGAGCTTGCAATGCCTGGACAGACTGCCCAGACTAATTGATTGCCTTCGATGGTTTCGGTGGATTTCTGCCGTTGATAGCCTAAAGTCTTTCACGGGAATTTTGGGAAGGTCTTAATGGTGACTGTAGCCCATTACTCGGAATATGAACCTGTTTATGAAGTCGGAACTGAGAAGGATTTTGAAACATTTTTGAATATGCACCTTAATTCTGTTCTAAAAGTTGACGCTAAAATGGAAAGTTTTGCCGAATATATTTTAAATATTTTTAGAAGTAATTATGCTTTACCAAAACTTTTAGGCATCAGAACAGTGCAAAAATTTCTTAAATTAACACTTTGATTTCCAGTTCTTATTTAGCCACATATTCTGTTATTACATTGTTACGTACCATATATGAGTATGGGTGACATTGCTTAGCATAGTGTTAAAGAAAGCATTTTTATGAAATATATTTAAATTCAAGCTAAACTGCACTATACAAAATCGAAATCTTTTAGTTCTCGTGTTTATCTAATACAAGGACGCCTTTAGATCGTATAAACTTTTAGATTTGATTTAAAAAGTAACCAAAAGTGCGATTACATTGAAGACAGTATTCTTTAACTTTGGGCATTAGATATACAGTGCATACCAAAATGTTGCCACTGTAAACAAATAAGCATAAAAGTAAGTCTAATCATCGAGCTCATTCTAAACATTTACTTTAGCCCGGTAACAAATTACAATTGACTGGAAGAAGAAATAACACTTCAGAAATGGTACCCTCCTCTTCTAACTACCTTTCGCTTGTGTTTGCAGTTCAAGGTTTATATTAGACCGACGAAATAAAAAACTGCGCCAAAAGTTATCACAAAAGAACCACACCAGCTTAATTCATTGCAATCGCAAAGTCGCCAATGATCCCCAATGCGTAAAAAAATAAAAAGCCCCGAGGGATCATTTCGGCAAAAAAACAACCTTTTTTTGTCGTAAATAAGCGGGCATGTTTGCCACCTACATTCGCCGAAAATTGCACCATTTGCCGAATGTAATAAATGGGCCATGGTATAGCATATGGCGATAACTCTGGTTTGGGCCCTCTCGCACTGGTTCCCGGGGGGAGACGCGGGAATATGCGCATATCCCGCGGGACCATGCGAAGAGTATTGTTAACACAGAAACCGACTTATCGGGCAGACTGCTGACCAAACAAGAACTTGCTCTTCGGGCTGCTGCGGTCCTGAAGAAAGGGAAATGAAGAAGCAGTCAAGTTCAAGGAAAAGAAGCAAAACGCGACGAGGATCGCGAGGAACTTTTCAAGGGCAAGTTTTTGCTGCTCGAATGTTTATTGCATTCGCACAGGTCAAACATTTGCAGACAAATCGTAATCGCGACTTTGTTGCTTCAAGATATAGGGGAGTACCTGGATGTGGGGCTGCCAGCTCTAAGCGAACTGTAACGTATAATCAAAGTTAAGTTCTTATTTATTTAGAAAATTTATTGGCCAACAATTTTATATGTGCTTAGCTATAGTAAAATAAAGGATCGTTTTAAAAACATTTGAGGAGATCGAAATGTTGCATGCGGCAACCCACTTTTTCGGCAGTGTTACAGGCATTTTCGGCAAAAAGATAAGGTGGATAAGTGCTATCCAAATTTTATTTTGCACTTAGTTCTTTGTCCTGGTTGCCCTTCACTGCCACGACTCGTTCATTAATTAATGACGGCAATTGATGGCCGAAATACAAATAAACTTCTCGTGCTGCGCTTTGAATATCAAAATTAGTTTTGAGGTTTCCATGTGGAAACCTAATGGCTGGACCGTGAAGAAGTGGTTTTCGCAGACCAATTATATTGCGTTTATGCTTGAAAAAATAAAAAACTAAAAATATTTAAGCAATGGGCGGTGGCGAGAATGTTTCAAAATGAATTTATTCAAAGATTAGACTGGTCCAACTTACTTGCATCGAAGGCTTTTTTATTGAAGCAAATATCCCATATGTGGCTTGAAAATGATCCATAATTTTTTGGTATATTACAATGTTATGTATTTCCTTAAAAGGTTTGTGCATTTTTCGTCATAAGAATTTTTATGTTATGTTTTTGTTCTAAAAAAGAGAGAGTGCACATATTTCTGATGTCTTGGTTAATATTAATTTTCAGGGCACCCTGTAGTTTGTAGTTTTAGTTCATGGGGAAATAACTTCATTGTGGAAGAACTCATTTCTATTAATTGAGAAATCTACATATGTACATTCTTTCTAATAAAAATAGATATCTATACTCTGTGAGCGGTTCGTTGTATGGTCCCGGCAAGTCCCGGAGCGATCGTTTACAACTTTTAGAAGGCATAAAAAGGTGAAAAGCTCCTATAAATTTACTTAGAGCGCATTGACTCTTACTGGCTTCTATTTTCGTATTTTCGGTCGAAAGTCCCCAAAGATCACAATAAGCCATAATGAGATAGATTGGATTCGTATGTAAATCCACATACCTGAAGCGAACAGAATGCGTCTTCGAATCCGACATGCATCGCGCTTGTCTTCAAAAGCGCGTTAGAACACGCGTGACTTATAAATAACGCCAATCGACTGTAAGAGCGACATTTTCTCCACCAATTATCTTCATAACACGACGCATGCATTTATTTTCGAATTCTTTGCATATACCCCGCGAGTAACTTTTTATTCAACTCTATTCCTCATAATCCATAAATAAGCTGACAACAATTAGTGACTAAAGGGGGCAGTGAAACCCCTCACCGGAGCTCCGCCCGCACAGGGCTCCTCTTCCTGGTAGCTTTCCTACACCACCGCCAAAGAGTTGTGATTTCGATCTCCTCGCCGAAGCTGAAAGTAATTGTACTTTTATATTATTTATAGCATCCTCCATATGTCGTACATAAATATCAAGGAATTTACTTGCGTTTGCTTTCAAGTCCCAAACAACAAATAATGCCAACATCCGCAGCAACACCGTCTTTTGTCACGGTGCTCTTCTCTTCTGCTTGTTTTCCACGTCTCCATTTGTTCTAATTATTTTTTTCCACACATCGCGGGATTTTTATTAAGTCACATTTAAAATTGTTAAATATGAGGAATTTTATTTTCAGCATTACTTTGAATCAAGTAACACGCAAAACACTCAAGGACACGTTTATTTTCGTTTTTAATTTTTAAGTAAAAAGCATTTTTGCCAGGCGATATATTTCGAATTAATTTTTTTATTGCGAATGTGTACTTCTTTATCTCATGTATTGAGGTTGATGTTCTACAAATAATATTTTTAATTTTGGAAATTTATTAAATCACTTTAATCACATTATTTAAGTTGAATTCTACAGAACGCTGACAAAACAGATTCGAATTTTGAAAAGAATGAATATTTAGAACTAGAAAAGTGTACTTGGACTTTATCTTGTTTTTTGGAAGACTAAAATAAATTAGCCGAAAGAATGCTTCCTAAATATAATGCTATGGGAAATTAAGCTTTACGTTCAGGACCACTGATTTGTGTGTATCCAAATTTATTATTTGGACATTTTTAAACTAGGTCAATTGCTACATTACATATATCAAGTGACGGATTGAGCAATTGGATTGAGTTTTAGTTCGGCGTATTTAACTTGCGATTAAGGGATCGAATCGAAGCTTAATCCAATGCAGATTAAAATGAGATTTTGCTCTGGCATTATGTTAATCTCTCAATCATCAGATATTTTTATTCATCGAATAAAATTTCCCCAATAATCAATTTGGCTTTGATTTAAAATAGCTATCAGATGAATAAACTTATTCATTCCTTAGAGCGACAGGAGGAATTTTTATTCATCAGTTCATTTTGACAAATAGCATGAAAAATCGATAGTTTTTCTCACAGCCGATTTACGAATCGGGCGTTAATCAGTAAAAAAAATTGAAAAAATGGAAGCTGCAAGACCCAAAAACTAAAGTAAAGACAAATCGACTGATTTGCTTTAAATAATTTCAGCCGCGGAATAATCCCCGTCAAGGCCATAAGATACATGTTTAGTCAAAAAGAAAATTAAGATCCCACTGAGAGTTAAACAAAATGCCATCTAATGAAGCATTTCGCACGGCATACATCATACCCATGTTGGGTCGCAGTTTTTTATCGCCATCGTTCAATTATAGGTACCACTCAATGTCAGCAGAATTACCGCTTACCCTTTTTTTAAATAACGATAATCCCGCAGAAAAGTCAATGCGGTTCCAGTGAAATTCGTTTCAAATTAAAGTCGAACTGTTGCGATTTATGGGTTTCTGGTGGTCCCCCCAGCCCCAAAAAGAGTTTAAAGTTGGGTACCCAACCAAAAATTAGCTTTCCCCCTGGGTCAATTCACGGACCACGTCTCCGGAGGCAGATAATCCTTGATAATATCTAAACCGGTGCCAATAGAGCACCCAAATCGACGCAACTAATAATTTAAACCTATTTCAATTCGGATCTGCATTAGTGCGATCGAGCGGCGACCACTTCGACTCGTCCTCCGAAGTGGTCGCCATAAAGTTTGTAGTGGCAGTGGTCCGCACAAAGGTTGTCTGCTCTGACCAACACTTATTAATTTGTATCCGAAACGTTAAGAATTTCGGATTTATGTATTTTCGGGAGAATAATGATATTACATTACAGCGACCATTGGGTCCTACGGGGAAAAAACACTCCCAGCCAAAACATGCGATCGGCTTAGCCGCTGACTGGACTTAGGCTTGGTCCAGCTTTTCGGATATTTATTACCTCGAGTCATACACACTTGCAGGTAAACAAGGTTTCGTTTTTTATTATTAATTTCCGATTATTTTTTTTTATCTTCGTTTCATTTTTCGATATTCGGCGTTTGGTGGTTTTTTTATAGAACCGGTCAGGCATTGTACCCTTTCGGGTTGGAGGGGGATGGGGAAGAAAAAACTTGGGTTTAATAGTTGTAATAATTTCGTTTACTTTTTAGGTGTTCCTCTTTTTGTGGGGACGCGACGTACGTGAACGCAAAGTAGTTGTCACGAGATATTTGGCTGGTCATTGTCCGAACTTGAATCGCGGTTATAACGACCACACGGCTATTTAATTTATCATTCAGAAAATATTTATTGGAAGCAATTAAATTGGAGATGAAATACCTACTTCAATTATAACAGAAAACACTGGAGTTGGGTATAATAAAACGATAGTGCTAGGTGGGATTACGTACGTACGTAGATACGTTAAAATGAAGTCATTGCATCTTAAAAAAATTAAAAGGGTAAAATTCCGAGTTAATTAAATTTAATTCATAGAACCATGTTATGATGCCAATTTAGTCGTTACTTAAAGATAATGAAGTGTTTTCCTCAGACGATAGAATACTCTCTCTGTTCAAAAAGTTTTCGTTAAAGTCATTACTTTGCAAGATTTAAATGTAAAAACTTATGTAAACGTTAATTTCTTGTTTTCGCAATTGTTTTTGGACAATTAAAGAAACATTTCCTCATGACATCCAGAGCTCTTCTAAAAAGCGATTGAACAAAGTACGTTTAACTGATGAATTTGGGGAGCCCCACAAAATTGCCGTAAATTCGAGTTTTCGGTTAATTGAGGAACAAGTAGTGATTACCGAACGATTGAAGACGCCACAAGAAAAACAAGCTTCTTCAATTAACCCGATGGAAGAGAACAATAAACTGCGCGTTCACTTTGTTACTTACAATCTCAGCAATTTCATGTTTATTTCCAGTAAATTGAAGACTGTGGGAATCTCGCTCAGGAATCTTGTGCGCTTAACGATCGTTGGTTTTCTGGATTTTTTTCTACCTTCCCGCAGTTTACCTCAAACCACCGCCCGCTTTTTCGAATTCCATCCCGGGAACTATATCGCCGTCTTAAACGGAATCAATTTCAAAGTAATTACTCATTTTTCCAACCGCTCCCGACTCCAGAGTTAGGAAAGTTCAAGCATAAACAAGTGCTCCTGGGCGCTTCGGGAGACGCGAATCAATTTGCTGGACGCGCGGCGAGTACGCCGGGGCACCCTCGCATAAAACTGGATCACTTACATACTCGGGATTTAATTCACCCATTCCTTGGCCGGCTTAGCGCTCAATGGCGGTTTTTTAATATTGTTTTGATCGTTCTCACGAGCGCGGTTTATTTGAACGCCTTGTGATGGTAGTCAGCACTTCTTTTGATGTTGATCTTGAGGTTTGCTTGTTCAGTAAATAGGCGTCGTGTGCGGTTATTAGACTGTCGCGATCGTTTTATTTTTTTATCAAGGTTCCCGAAGGCGCAATTGCTCGGGGTCCGGGAACTTCATTTAATGTCTTACTCGAAGACGTGCAGAACAAAAAGGAACAGAACTTCGCGGTGCTTCGAATTCTTGCGAAAGGAAACCGATCATTCGTGGTTTCTCTATCCTTAAAAATTTCTGAGTCACTAGGGCGGAAATGCCGCGATCATCATGCCCTTTTCTGAGAAATGTGTGCCAAACGATAAAAACCCTTCTTCTGATTTTCGTATACTAAAATTTTATTTACAATTTTATGATAAATGAATTCATAAATTTTATGTACATGTTCCGAGCTAGATCAACTTCTAATGGATGAAGAGAGCATTTTTGAAAGACGTCAAAAATGCCATCACGCGGATGAGTCTTTAAATGTTTTTATCTTCTAGCAGAACTGTAAAAATTCTAAATTTCTGACACTCTAAAAATAAAACATAAATATATTCTAGAAACGACTATCCATAAATTCACAATAATAGCCACACAGATGAGATGAATGAAGCGAAATTATACCATGCACTCGGACTGTTTAAAAGATTTTTACGAAATAAAATGAACACACAAGATAGCGACTTACTTGAATTAAACAGAATAAAATAATAAATAAAATGAAAAAGAGATAGATGTAGTGATGTGGTTTTTTGGCAAAATTAAAATTTCAAATAATCCAATTAAAAAAAATGTTACTTACTTTTGACGAAATTAGGGTCAGTGTTGGGGAAGATTCCTGCAAATGTCGAAATGAAAAATGAAGTTATTTTCGTAAATGAGTGATACACCTAAGAACTATTAAGTTTATCTATGTCTTTTATCTAATTAAAGCCGAGGCGGAGAGGCTAATTTCTCACGACTACACTTACTGTGAGGAATTTTATCTTAAAGAATTATGTTTTTATGTAAATTATAATGTAAACACTTTTGTCGTCTAGTGAAGAGCTTTTCTTTTTTCCTTCGGAAGATATTCTTCTGGGATGCGATGTATTTTGTGTCATATTGCGTGGCTATGTGTACGCGTCTTAGAGGCAAGATAATCGGGGGGACATTTACAAAAATTCAAATGAAAAGAAAACATGGAAATAATAATGAAAGGTTATAAATTTTCAGGTGGTTTTCCAGTGGGTTTAGAGCCCTCTGTGTACCCAGTCTGTACCGATCTAAAGGCGCTTAACTTGATACTCAGCACTTTTTGATAGGATGAAATTCTTCTGTTGAGTTATTGTGTAGCCAGAAACCTTTTTCTTAAGTCATTTTAAAAAATTATTCGGAAAGTTCAACGTACAGATTTTTATGTCAAGTGGTTTATCGGGTTATTTGACTTTATTGCAGTTGTTCTTTTTACCTTTAGAGTCAAAATGAAAGTTTGACGTTAGACTAAGGTATCGTATCACATTTTTTGCTTTCAACAATTTTGGAAAAGTAAATGAGCCATGGTAGCTAAACAATATTATAAAAAGTTTAGGTATATTCGACTTACATATAGGTATACATTTTTTTCTACAATAAGTTTTTCATTTCATCATGTATTTATTTTAGACATGTCTTTCTTATTTATTTTTTAGAACCATAATTTAATGTTTTGAGAAAATTTTTTATTAGGAGGTGAAGTCGTTGGGTTTCCAGGAAATTAAACAAAGTTGGGTTTATCCTGTAAATCAATAGATTTTTTAATTATCCTTTCTCTTCGTATTCATTTGCCTTACGAAAATATTAAAGAGATATATTACAAATATTGAAGATAACAATATATTACGTCTGCGAAAAACCTTTTATTATCATAGACGGAAATCATAAATTCTTTTTGGAACCTTTCACGAATAATTAGTGAAATAAAAATGATAAATTTGTTGCAAGGTCCATAAATACTCATAAATCCCCGCAAAGATGAAACTTATATGATCGGAACGATGTCATGCTGTGTGCTATCGAAAATTAAGCAAAACATTTTTAGTGTAAACATATAAACTATTTTTTGAGTAATACGACCATTTCGGCTGCTCAATGTTTCGAATAAATTAAAAAGTATGAATATAGTATAACTAAAGCCATAAAGCTGTAAAGTAAAATGTCAGTAGCGCAGTTGGGCGATTGACCCGCGGATTAGTTTGTCAAGCTAATTCGTTAAGCTATCAACCGTACAAAACCAAAGTTCCAACCGTTTATGAACTTCGAAATCTGAGTCTTGTTTGAATGCACTTTTTCCAGGCCTTTCACCTGTCACATAATAAATTAATGGGCGTCCGATATTTTGCGAAACTTGCCGTAAATATCTACAAAACATTCAATAGTGGAATTGAAGCGATAACTACGACTAAAAAGCAGAGGTCTGGGAGCGAGCAGGAGAGAGATAGATTGATTGGGGTCGGCAGCAAAAACGTCGTGATGATTTGCAACAAGATGAATGATTAAAAAAAGAAATTGTTGCAACGCAAAAAGCGAGCTCCAAAAATCATCAGTGACACATCAACAGGTTAACACTTGAAATTTTCTAATTTGCCAATGAAATGTTCAAATTAAAGCCAAAAACATAAACGAGAAAGCCCCGTGGGGGTCTTGCGATCAGCGACACTAAGGTCCATTTACCTCGACAACTATGCAGCATCGCTCGAAAGGTATACAAAAAGGTATTTCGTCTATAATCTGATTTTGGGGCCCCCGTTATGACTGTACACAGCCCGGGCTGCTCCGGCGGGTATTGGCCACTAGATTCGATAATGGTCCAGCGGAGGTCGTAAAGAAGACACAGTTCTCCGTGAATAAATTAATTTCTCGGATTTAACATCTTTCACTTCGCGTCGGGACAATCAAACCGCGGAAGAAAAAAGCCGATTAAAAACAACGAAACTATCATTGGCCGGGGCCTAACTAGCGCTCTTTGTTTCTGTCGATTCTACTAATGGCGACGGACCTGGATGACGTCGTCTGCGTCGCGTACAAACGTTTACCAGTTTTATTATTTAAAAATTTTCTAATGAAGTAATTTGAATATTGGGCTATCGATCGACCCGGCGCTGTGCTCCGGAGGCCCGGGTTCAACGGACTCCGGAGCTCCCAATTTTAGAATTTCAGTTGAGGGGATATACGTATACCTGAATATGCCGTAAATTTGGAATATGAGACTTTGCGAATTTTTAGCGGAGAAAAACTATGTTAATCGCTTTAATATTTCACCGGCCGTAACATACTTTCAATCCACTTTATGTTGATGGAAAAAGTTGTTTTCCAGCCAACGCTTGCTTGTTTTGAGTAAAAACATACATAAAATAACATAAAAGCAAGATAATTAATTCGCATTCCGGTCAGTTTTAAAATTCGTACGTGCACCTTACAATGCAACTGCAACATAACTACCATATAGCACAAATTTTTTTGAATTAGAGCACATGCTGTCTGAGGTGGTGCTTTGAGCATCACGTCCAAAAATTTCCTTTTGTTGGAAGTCTTGAGACTGTGAGGAGTGAGAGGATCAGCTGCCGATAAAGATCCCTCGCATGGGCGTCGATCCACGTAAAAAGTGAAAATCATTTTTAGCGCGAACAATTGCAGCATTTATCCTTTTTAGTTCTGGTTCAACTGAACTGTTTTTAAACGCACGTTCTGCATTGCCGAAATGATTCCTTTGTCAGGTAGAGGATGCAACAAAGGGATTCCTGGGAATAATCTGCCGCTTTGACTGGTCCAAACCCAAGCACGCCTCATCGTCCACATGAGTTGTCGAATTTATTGGGCATCAACTCGGCTGTGGGTTTCTTAAAGGTTCTTTGCAATTTATATTTAGCGGATTTATGAATTCTAGTTAAAAAGATGAGATATCACTGATAATCCTTTCTGCAGATAGGCTTAAAGTTAGGATTGACAGACTGCTCTCTTTTGTACTATCAAAATTTTGAAAATGTGACTGATTGAATCTTCGATTAGAAATAGGAGTACAAAATAGTTAATATAATGGGATGAATGTAGATATTCAGAGAACTGTTGTAGTTACTTCTGTCACACTTAGAGCATTCTGATTTATAAGGGTATCTTCTGATTGAAGGAAAAACTACCTACAATAAAAATTTGAGGTAAAAGTTTTCAGAAAATGTGTTCAAAATTGGAGCTATAAGTTTTCGGAAAATGTGTTATTATTTTATTAATCGGACGTGCACTAATGTAATAGAAAAGTATGGTTAGCTCTTCAATCAATTTCGTCTTTTTATAATTTTTACTAATTTTGTAATCTTCCTGTAGATTGTTATTTGTAATGAGGTTGTGGGTATTTGAAGACATTATCAACCTGTTTTGAAACTCTTTCTGATTTCTTTAAACAGAAGTTCATTTACTCCCACGGAGATTCTACTAATTTCAGAGTAAAGTATATAACGATATTGCCTTAATCGTCTTTGAATCATAGTTATTGCGTGTAAGAGATATCGAAGTAAAGCTACAAAATTCGAAATAAATTTTTATTGCCCGGCAGTTTTAAGTCCGTCATATCATTTACAAAGTTTGTAAAGCCCCAGCCAATCGATGGCGGCTTAATGCCCCTTGTTTACAGATTGTCTGCTTCCCACCTCCCGACAGGCCTAGGCCAGAGGAAGGACGTATAAATCCAGTAATTTCCCATAATCATTGCTCAAAATAAAAGTTTTATAGCTAGGCGGCTCAATTTAAAAAAAAAGAAAAAATTCAAAAACAATTTCTAATGAGCTCAAATAGACGCCCATAAATTACCCAAACCCTGGACGAAGACGCATTCGATACCTTCTTTTATCGATTTAATGTTAATTTGCTTTCTTCACAATTTCCATTTCTTTCTCCGACGACTGTGAGTAATTTCACGAAAATGGACCCACAGTACCTCGGAAATGCGTTCTCTAAGTGACCGATCGAAGGGTTATCGGGACAATTAAGAAGACGGGAATGAAAATTTCAAGACGTCTTCGGTAATCGCCGGAGAAATCTCGTGCCCTTCACGTGCATCAGTCCAGCAATAAACGCTCGGAAAGGTCTTAAAGATTTGAGAGAACTTGTTTTATAAATTTTAACCCGTAGAAGAAAGTAAGCGGTGTCACTTGCGCCGCTGTCTTTCGTGAGGTGCAATCTTTATCGATTTTCCTCCTCTTTCTCCAGGATTTTATATGTTATTGTCCCGGCAACAGACACCCTCGACCACGACAGTGGAGCCCTGCGATGACTCGGCCGAAAGAAAGGCCCAAATTTCTTTCCGAGGACCTCTTTCAGGACGAAAATGGAATCATGAATTGAAGTGTCCTGTGTCCTCCTCCATTACGCTAATGACCCGCTCGTAATCGAATTTCAAATTTAAATTTCCGCTCATTAATGGGACGGAGGACGCTGGCTGGCAGCGCGCTTAATTTCACCTAAAAGCTCGCCGGAGTCCTCCACTGAATTGGATCAATCAAACCTCGGCCCCGGCGTGACGTAATTCGTCAGCGGAGCGCCGGACAGGCGTTTCGTGGCCAGAAATAGGCATATTTCATTTCTGGAGTTTTTGCTCGTCATGCTTAGGTCGGCGCGGGGCCCCCGCCCCAGTGACCGCCGCGAGGCCCGCGAACACCGGGGGCATTAGCGACGACATCCCGCCATCGGGCGCGGGGCGCTCTAATTTCCATCGACTGTATCTGAGGCGGGGGTCCCGTGACGCGGCACTCGCCCGGTAATGGAGACATCAGCGTCACCGCAACTAGTCGCGCTCGGGGGGCTCAATCAAAATTGATGCCCCCGTCCCACTGGAGCGCCCCGCTTTGGACGCTAGAAAAGAAGGCCGCGGTTCTCGGCGCAGCGGCCGCCGCGCGCCGCCTTCAGAAACTGAGCGCCAGCCGCAAAAAAGAAGAGAAATGGAAAAATAATTAATCAATCACGTAACATAAAAGTTTGACAGTAGTTGACACGGAGTGTCACCCGATGACACGATAACTAATCATACGTGTCAGATTGCCGGCCGACGCAGCGTTTTTCTCGCGGTCCCGGGACTCCGCGGGCCCGGGGCTGGGGGCCCCGAAGTGGTCCTCGATTACGAGAGCGCGTCGGACCGGAATGCCCGAGATGAGTTCATCTAGAAAATTTATTTCTTTAGATCCAGATATCGCGGAGGAGGCGCACTATCGGAAATCGGGCGCCCCAACCTCGTCGCTGGTGACACTATATTTAGCGGGTGGCTGCTGCAGGCGTCACGCATTTCCCGAGATGGGGGGCGCTATGTCGCTGGCGACTGATTTATGCTCTGCGCCGAGTCATGTTGCCTTCTTCGAGATGAGTCCTTTCCTTTGATTTCCTCGAGATGTTTACGGGTGTATAAAAGCTTAATCGCAATTCCGTTTCATTCGCTCGATTTGAGCGCGATGAAAATTGGTGCACGAATGGTGTTTTACATTTAACGAGGTCACTAACAATTTCCGTGCTAATGATCAAGGGAGTAGTTATAAAATGAAACGGACGTAGAGCTCAGATGGAACGTTTTAGAATATTATATCCATTCAGTCAACAGGGCAGTATTTAATATAATCATCTTTAATAACCCTTCTATCTTACTATAACTATCAAAACTTACATAAGTACATCAGATTAAAAATATAAATCGAATCATAACACTATTATACCGATGTTGTAGTTACTTTCTAATATTTAAATTACGGTTACTCAACTACAAGCTATGTATATGTAGCGGAATAGTCACATTTTAATTTATAACACAAAATTCCCATGGTGTCGTGCAAATCGTCGTTATTCTTGCTGAATTGAGCATGATACTACAGCAGAAATTGAATTTTCGAATATATAGTATTTTGAAGGATATACAGAATGATTTGAAAAATACATAGACTAAGTTGAAGTTAATTTTTGGGAATCAACTGCTTAATTCCGCGATTTCTTTTCTTATCCTGAATTATGCTATCGACAAAAATTTAACTTATAAAAATTATATAAAACGAAAGAGGTTTTCCCTTATTTCTACAACAAATCAAATTAGCTCCTTATTATAATATATATGCAAACAAACAAAGAAATAATTATTTGGCGCCCTATTCATTTCAAGCCTCTTTAATTTTCCTCGTTTTCCCTAGATTTATAAATAAAAATAAAACTACCCACAAAAAATTCATTGTTTTGTACTCATCTCTTGGGCAGGCGGAACTCCACATCTCATGCATGAACTTTTCGACGCGTAAGCGTTTTTATTACGTTTTTCCATTACACGCGGTTGTAGGTAATTATATTACTTCCGGCTGGTTTCACCTCGCACCGCATAAATTGAGATGTTTTTCGGTAAATTGTTTCATTGTTAAGTGCTTTTAATTACGGCGAGTGCCCGCCTGGCTGAGGTCTCAAGCGGGCCAGTGAGCTCCGCCCGAGGAAATATGGCAAAAGAAGTCACACCAGACCAGTGACACCGAAAAATGGCCCGTCCGATTATGGATCATAAGCAGGCTATAAATAATTTCCCCGAAATCTTAAGGAGCATCACCGTGAAGAAAGTCGGTAAACTCCATAAGCGGGGAAGCTCGAAATTTGGTAATAATCGCCATTGTTCCGCTGGACGTATCTGCGTGAAAATCTTCCCCGCACTGTGGTCAATATCCAGCAAGATGCGCACCTTGTGTTAATTTGCCCGCCTCGGACCACTTCTTTTCCGGGGGAAGGTTCATCTGGACCTTTGTCCAATTTAAGACGATTTCCGCGGACGCGATACTTTGTATCTTTTAATTGCTGAATAGTCGGGGATTGCTTCAGGTACTCACGTATTTCATACAGATGGGCCGATAAGCGGCCGTTTATTAGAACATTTCTCATAATTGATGTCTCAGAGGCCAATTTACAGTGGACGGAATAGCGCAAAATGAGGGAAAGCGGACAAAGAAAATTGTTTATTTCGTCAAGTAGGAGGAAGTTTTAATTTTTTGACGTGTAACAATATTTACATAATTCCATAATAAGATCTCATTAATATTAAAACGTTTAAAACTGCTTTACGACACACTGTAAACAGTACCCTCTTAAGATTTTACTTTATTTGGGTATACTCTGGTCATAAAATCGAGATGAAGACAAAGATGTGTTTTCTTTACCCAGTTCATAATTTTTGTTTTAATTTGCAAACTTTTGTATATTTGTTTTTAGCTCAGTAACGAAATATATCTGAGACAATTTACGAGGACCCAAAGGTCCCAAACGCGGCGAGTTCCCACATTCCATGCGCAGAGGACGGCTATCTAATAACTTTAATTCACTGCACGTTTTCTAAGAATTAACGCTAATTAATGACACCAGCGAGAGCCCAAAACAATTCATTTTGGTCCAAGCGAGGGAAGAAGGTAGAAATTACTCCGAGCTCAACTTACTTCGCCAGTCCGCTGAGTACAGCAGCGGACAAAGGGCAGGTAAGCCGCACCATTTCGGCGGTCAATCTGTGTAATCGGTTTGTTACATCGCATTGCGACCAAGACCCTTCCCCGGAGTAACAGCCCCCATATTTGAGTAATGATAAAATGTATCGGCTGTCAGGACTTTCTAGGACCATTTTCTTATGTTTTTTTAAAAATATATCTTGTTTTTTCGGGATCCAATGGCCTGCACTCAAGAGGTAAGAAAGGAATTTCTTCGCGTACCCCTGTCAATAATTTAAGTGAATAAAACCATCTGAAAAAAGGACTGGTTCAGATCGACTGCTGTCGGCAAACATCCTGGAGAAAGAGCTCGAGATGAGATGGACGCGGGAGATATGTCTTGCGGGAGGTGAATTCGTCTGTACTTGATGATCACTTCTTTTTTTATTCCTGAAGGAATTGACGGTAAGAAAAGGTACGAGGTGGTTAGAGTCAGAGTACCCCGAGAGCAAGTGTACGATGAAATAAAAGGAATATATAGGGTGCAGACGACTTTCGTATTTTCATCCATAAATTTTAATGTTTGATGCAAGTCTATAAAAAATGGCAGTAAAGTGGATTCGCCCCTTTGAGACAAGAGAGACAGTGGACAGGTGCAAATAGTAGAAATATAAATAACTAAGGTAGGGGTTTAAAGAGTGCCATTGTACCTTAATTAGTGAGGGTACTATTTTATCTATATTATGTTACCTTGAAAATAATCTAAGGTAGACTTCTAAATATATACGATGAAGAAAAGGGCTATTTTATAAATATAATTACTAATTTTATGAAAATAGCAATTTCCTTAAGGATATTCTTAAAATTTGTTGGTATATTTCAAATATTGAAACTTATACATAAATAATAAAAAACAAAATCAGCATTTTTCTACAGCTTACGAACTCAAATTCTGTAGTGACATTTTTGTTTGCAAACAATCGAATGTGATAAATTACCCGTAAACAAGTTTAAGAACATTTTCATTGTAACCACACATTTGGTTATTATTTCCTGGACATTTAAATATTATTTTCCGAAAAACAATATTCATAAACATTGCAAAACAGAGGACGGCAAACGAAAATTTTAAGCAATTATCGATTTTGTTTGGCGCTGAAATACCACTTCCGGGCTAGAAATCCAATTAGACGGACTGGCTTCGAGCAGAACAAGCGCTTCGAATTTGCATAATATGCTGAGTGCGTCATCAAATGCCGAAGGTGGTCAGACGGGCGCAGAAAACGCTCAGTTTTAAAGCGCTCCAAGGAATTTACAGTCCTCCAGGACAATTCGTATGTTGCGCACAGTGGGTTGGTCCTGAATTATGCTGGGGAGCGCTCCGATGCCAACGTTTACTCTGCAGCAGCGGAGTCTGTGAATCTCAGCCTTGTGGGCCGAATAGTAAATGACAAAATAAGCGGTCCAACGCCTTCCTAAAACCAGTCGCGTTTCCTCTATTACCAATCGATTTACGAGCATTATCGCGCGGGCAGCACCTGTACCCAGCCTCCAATTAGAGATATCTTTCGCGGGGTCAAGTCGAGACCGCGGTTTTAATCTTGCGCCTCCCGGGCCGTGTAGCATCTTCGCGGCACGGGGGCTTGGGCAGCGCTCTTTTTGGGGCATCGTAATGGATTTTTGTCGTTTAGTTAACTATTTCGTTGGTGTCATCGAAATCGCGGTTCTCTTGTCGCTGCTGGACCTATGTCGTGGCCTCCTCGCGGTTCGTAGATAATGTGGTCATGTCTCCGATTTGAGAAAGAAACATGGCCGCTCCTCCGAAAATAATTGGTAATTTATTCAGATTTGAATGTTTTACCTGTTTCCGAGTATGTAAAACGGAGACACGGAATATTTTCTCATTTTTCTGATTTTTCTGGTTTTAATGGTTGGTATACACGAATTATTTGGATATTGAGAGGGACCTGGGGCCCCATTATGTCGCCGACTGCTTTATCTTACTCTTTTCCGCTTCAATTTCAAATTCCAGTTGAATTAATAACGATGGACTTGTCGAAAGCATCTTTGAATTTAAGAGACGCCTACGATTTGTATGATTTTTCTCGTAATCTCCCCGGATAGCGATTGAAAATGTTTTTTTTTTATCTTTGAATCACCTTTAAATTAGAATTTCGACATACTTTTTTTTACGACGATTTATGACCCGATCACAGTTGTATGCTAATATTCATGGACTGCGACAATGTCTAGGTAACATGCCCTGACCGGGCGAAAGCTATCTTACATAGAAGATAAAAAAATATTTGCTAAATTAATCAAATCTACCATTTAATGGGTAGATGATGTGCATTTTCGAATATTTTATGGCCGGAGAGAATTTGAATTTATCACCATGAAGATAAAGGTGTATGTTGAGCGAACGCTACAACAATTTAACTTCTTTTTAAACATCATCAAAAATATTTGTAGTGGAATTGGCATAGAAATTACGCATTCTAGCTACTGCTTCCAAGGAATTTGTGTCAAATAATACAGTGAAACAACAAAACATGAGAAAATTCGCAATGTTAAGACGGTTATTTTTAGTTCAAGGGGTCACTTATAATAAATTAAAAAAGAACCTTAATTTTTATTGATTTATAGTAGAAATAACTGTATTGTTTCATTGCTACTTACATTGTTATATAATTTACTACTGGTCAATTTCAGTGCATATTTGACTTCTTGTTTAAAATCATGATCGCGAAGCAGAAGTTAGTGATAGAAATAGTAACATATAAAATTTAAGGAGGGGCGGCCGAAACTTTTAAAAAAGAAGAACACAGGCTTTTTAAAAATCTAAAAACCTGTATTAGAAGTGGACAAGTTGTTTTTTATTTTAGTAAAATTTCATTCAGTTACTTGTGCATTTAAACCAGCGGTCAATTAACTATCTCTTTTTAATCTGGTAATTTAGAAGGGGTATTGCGTCAGTCCGCAAAATATTTTTGGGAGGCAATTAAATTGCTGGCAACATTCACGAATATTAAACATAAATTTAAACTGACAATAATTTGCATATATACCCGAAATCTTTCCCAGAACGTCGGTCACATCCTCAAGACTGAATTAATCCCGGGCACTCAAAAAAATAAATCCACAATAAGTCGCGCAATTATGCCATTCCACTCATTGCATGAAATTATTCACGCAAAGGTCGTCCAGTGGTGAATTCCCCGAATTTTGTCTGGAAAAGTGTTTTAGACCTACGCCGACCAAGCATAAGTGCGAAACTTTCTGGGATTGATCCGTCTCAAACTCCGGGAGCAGCTGGCGCAACCGGCCGCCAAACGAACAAGTCCAGGCGGGACTTCTCCAAGTTCTGCCTCAGCGGTCCTTCGATTTCTTATTTTGCGGCTAAGAAATGCCCGAATGGAGAAGATCTAAGAAACGCATATGACCTGCCCAGAACTGGAGCCGCCGCCAGCGAAGGAGTATTCCCAAAAATAGAAAAACTCCCGCAACCACCACCAGTGTCGGTTCTACCCGGTTTGCGCTTTGGGAAATAGGAGTCCCCTTTCTGGAAGCGGAGCCCGATGGAGTATTTTAATTATTTCCGGACCAGAAGCCGCCAAATCGGTGGTTACTTTGCCTGGGAGTGGATGGAGGCGATAGGCATGCACAGATATAGGCCGACATGAGCGCGATTGCGCGAGTATCCGTGGTGAAATTTTTTAATAATTGGTTACTTGGACGAATTTCCTGGAAGCCTGCGATGATATCACGCCCATGCAAGGTATTCATGTATCGGGTACCGAATATTTGGTGGGGCTTTTAAAGATGTATCGATCAAGTTTGGATATTTTGTAGGGTGCTTTTCTGTCCTAATTTTCTTTTTGGTAGAAGAATTCATTGCTATTTTTTTTATAGCCCAGTAAGTTTGCTGAAGTCATTAAAAACACGGATTTTTACTTAATTGAATTCAGAATGGGAAAATACGAACGTTGCACTATATTGTTAAATTCTATATTTCCATGAAAATTAGTATACCCACGGTACAGGTTCAACTTGGACTTCTTCAAGCATTAAAGTGTATTATATATTTAATCCGGAATCCGAAGGTCGACGTTTCCTAGTCAAACTCCAAGCTCCAATATTCCTTAAAAAATCAGTATACCTGTTTTTTTTAAAGGAAGCATTTATTTTGAAGAAAAAGGCAATAACTTTTGGGTATATACTTCAATTTTAGCGCCGTGACCTTTTGTTAGATCGGGTGGTGCCTTCGACAATTTCTCATCATACGAAGTTTTATTGAACGTAAAATGTAGCCTTGTTCGGTCGATCGGGCAGGCGCTCCCACGCAGGTAATGTCCACTCAATTTTTCCATTAGAATAATAAAGCAGGTCTTTACCTTTGGTTCATTGAACATTCACACACGTATAATTTTGGATGCTATACCCGAAAATTTACTGTTAAAATCGTCTCAAATTTATATTCCTTCCTCCATTTTTTTATTTCTCCGCGAGCATTAACATACGGAGCAATCGGGGAGGGGAGGATGGACCAGCATCCAGCGGAATATCTAAAGGCAATAAATTCTTGAGCTCTACCTAATCTCGGATTCATCCAAATGAGTGCTGAGGAGACAAGTAATAGTTAAGTCCATGGCGGAGCCAAGAAGCCTAACAAAAAGTTTTTTAACCGACAAAATACAAAAATAAGAGGCGAAACAAGCTGGCGATAGTCGCATATGTGGATGCTGGGGGACGGTCAACGATTTATGGTCAATTTTTGTGAAAGTACGTGAAATTGATTCCATTTGATTCTAAAGATCCGAGCGGGTTCGGTGTACGTGTCTGGATCTCCTCCAGTATTGAGAAATGTGATAAATCAATCTCAATTTTTATACGTTTAAAGCGAACTGAAGGTGGTGCTTTTGGCCCTATAACATTTTGTCTTGATGTATAGATAGAGAGTTTGTATTCAAATTGTTAAAAGTCATGACCTCGAAAATTTTGCTGAGAAAAGATGAAATTGTCACCTACGATCCTTATAAAATGGGATATTGCCTCTACTTCGCTCTTTATTCATTCCTTTCTCAAAAATTTAAATTCAAGTGTTCCATAAAATTTGAATAAGCATTTATCTTTGCCAGCATGCTGCACTTGGAGTTCGTTGTGCAAATGGTTTCGTTTTATTTACCACCAAAGTTGATTTACTCAAGGACAAACAGAGTGCTGCATATTCTTACCTGTCTCTTATTGAATTGCATTTATACTTTTCTGAGTGCACCCCATAAAAGTAAAATGGATATGATTGTACCTTCTCGGCATGGTGAGGAAAATATTTATTTAGGATCAACATTTTCAATATTTTACGTACGTAAAATTGAGTTGAGCTGATAAAATGTTGGGCGATTGTTTGCTATTTTTGCAGTTTAAACATTCCAGGAATATTGTGCTGTCTAGTTTAGGAGGTCAAATAATAAGATCTTTGAGTTTGAATTGAAAAATATAATTTGATACACTACATTTATAAAAATGTTGTTTATATATGTATGTTGTTAAATGCTGCAAAAAATAGATCAACATTTATGAAGCATAGGTACCTCTGTAAGATGAAGTTCAGTCTAAAGTTTTTGAATAAAAATAGCTTGAATGGCTGAATTCGTTGTTGAATAAAATCTGGTAATTAAAGTGCTAAAGAACCTGTGTTTATCCTCCGAGTGGCCCGCAAGCACCTGTTCCATTAACAAATGGCCCATATTTAGATCAGTCCCATTTTCTATGTCATTCCACTTAGTAAACAATTCAATTTTTCTAATTGAAAGAGATTTTTCCACGAAGCATACAAAGAACATCTTCAATAATTATTTGGTGGAAAAAAATGGTCTTGGAGCTCTTTTTTACTGGATGAGCACATGCACGCTCGTAATCCCAGCAGGGTTTTATATTGTGGAAAATCAAAAACAATCAACTGCCACATTTCTCCTCCGCTGATCGCCAAGGAATCACGGAGAAGAATGTAGCATCGCTCTGGCGAACGAAACGTTCTTACTGTGCAATGGCACGACATAAATGAAAGTGATGGACACTTGAAATTGTGTTGAACATTTCTTTTCCACATGCAATGTATAAATGCTGACATTTTGTGGCCTTGCTTCGTCTGTCCTGGTGGAGCTGAGATAATCACAATTATTGTTATTATTATTACTATTATTTCGCCTATTCTCGGTATCATCTCGAATCAGACGCAGCTGCCGTCTTCGACGTCGCGGTCGTCGTCGCAATCGTCTTCGCCGACGACGAGACAAAATTATTTGCGCAATGACAGGCAAATTGTGATTACTCCCCCAATTGTTGTGTACTAGACATGTGCGCACGCACGCAAGCCTTGTCCGGCAGTTAGTTCCAAGACGTTTTTTTATTGTCCCGCATAATTGAAGAAAACGAGATAATTGCTCGTAATTGTTGAGCAGCAAATCTTGATGATGCGCCGCTGCTTTGGTTCGGAGAATGAAGACATTTTTTGACCAGTCTAGTCTATGCTAATTTATTAATAAGAAGTTCTAAAACGGGGCACTGCATGCAGTCATTCTTTAAAAAAGTGGTTATAATAAAATAAAATATATCTTATGAAACTTTTCTACGACAGTTTTCTACAGGACAATGCCCTCGACCACACAGTCCATTACAATAAAATAAAATGTTGAAATAATTTTTGAGACCGATAAAATTTAACTTATAGAGTTATAAACTAAGTAGATCCTAAGCAAAAACCAATGTTTTACAAAATTTATGTTGATTTTACTTAGAGCGCTTTTCATGGTTCGGTTACGAAACAATTAACCACCCACAAATTCTGCGCAGAATTGGTTTAAAATTTCCGTAGATTATTGCTAGAAGTGGTTATCACCATGTAGATTGAAAAAAAACAGCAAACGGGTTTTGTTAAAAGCAATGAACTATGATTGGGGCATTTCTTTGCCACCGAATTCGATTCGAATATTTTCAGTCGCGTCGCATGTAAATTAATTATTTCATAGAAGCCTTTCATTAGTTTTTATCTTAAGACTTAATAATTATAATGGCTGTTTGCCAAATATCGATGAAGCATTAACCGATGGCAAAATTCGCAGGGAATGATTGAATGTATAATTCCGCGCCACCAGATCAAGGCTGAAACGTAGTATTAGAAATTCAAATGAAATTTTTATGAATACCAGTTGGTGATCATCCGCTTACTTGAAGCTAAACACAAAATTGTTCACCTTTTTTAGGGGAAACGAGCAATTTGAATATCAGTTTTTATTATAATTATACTTGAATGAAACTTAGAGGACAGGAATGTGTATGTATGAATGTGTCTGTTTCCTAAGACGTTCAACCAATCGCGGTGTTAACATATTTCAGGTAACCAGGTCGTTGGCTGTTTGGGCACTACTCGTCCAGATGAATGTTTCGTAATGGTGTTAAAGTGAGCTCTGACGTAACAACGTGTATTTATTGGTATCCGCATAGCTACCACTAATTTTACTTTTTTAAATATTCTTTTTATTTTCTCCAAAATAAAATTTTTATTGAAAGTTTTGCATTAACTAGCGAGGCTAACTGCTTCGGTTAAATTTAGAGACAATGGAAGTTTTGTCGGTTTTACTGGTATGTACCTACATGTTCTAAAGATTTTTGGAATTTGTTTGAACGACTAGTTTTAAACTAGAAACTGTTTCTTTTTAAATATTTATTTATTAATATTCGGTATTATGCCAAATTTGCTGGATTGTAAATTAACAAAGCTCATTAATGCTTTGTGATCGAATGGCAGATGTGAATATATTTGATCGCTGCATGTTATTTGCACGGAGTGCTACACCTACGTGTCCTCGCTTTACCTTTAATCTTTTGGAAATATATGAAAGAAACCTTGAATTCAATTATTTTGAAAAATTTTTTAACAAGTTTTTTTCGAAGTGAAATTCGAATTCATTATTTTCGTATTTTTGAATGATTTATTAATGTTTTTTGAAATGTTCTTTTAATTATCTGCAAAATTAAATTTTTAAATTGAAATACTGGTTTTTCGTTATATTTGTCGTACGTATCGTATGAATTCAGGAAACGTTCAATTTGCGAAATTCGTTTTGAATAGAATGCATATTGTATGTATGTCATTTCACTGAAACAACTACTAAAATAAATGTTAAATCAGCTTCAATATTTTTCTTTACATCAGTGACAGGTGTGCGTTCCATAAATCAAAGGAAATTGTTTGCTATTTTTCCATTGTCAACTAGTTCAAAGGAAAATAATATATCTTACAATATTTATTCGTGTTGTTGACCGCAGTGTCCAAAGGTTTTAAAAGCATAAACGAAATGAAAAACGTCTTTTTACATATCTACAAGACTTTGTTTCTAAGGAATTTTTAATAAAATTGTTATTAGAATGATTTCAACTCTTTCGGCTTTGGTCAGGCTGACCATAACCAGTCATAATGCCATAAAAACTGAACAAAATAATTAAAAAGATCGGAAATTATTGCTGGTATCGCTCTTTGAGGGCCGATTGCCGTAAATCAAGACATAGCTATAAATAAAGCAAGAGTATCGAACGCTCCCAAAAGGAGTTACGAAATGCGTGAGCGGTTTCATCGATTGAACCACAGCCTCCAAACTAAAATTTCAATTTCCACCAAAAGGCCCAAAATATGTTGTTGGAGGGGCGTACCTATTGCAGGTAAACCCTATAATCGTAAAAAGAAGTCTGAATGGCAGGAAATAAGTTTTAATTAGCATTTTCTTTTGTATCGGTAATTACGAGAAAAGTTGAACCGATCTGTGCCACAATCATAGAAAAGGTCAGAGCCGCAGAAGCCGCGTCCTCCAGCCTCGAAAACGATATTTATTGCCGCGCTGACGGCTGTTAAATCCATAGGCATCTACAGGTTCCCACCGCGGCGACGTCTGCGTCGATCGTCCGCGTCCAAGACGCTCAGACGCGATGCAGCATCCGACTAGACAGACTGCGCATGCCCGGCCGGCTCCTCGTATTTTATCTTGCGCCCTTGGAGGAGGAATTACCTTAGATTTTCCTCTTCCACTTGGGATCGGTCGTTTTCATGATCATTTACATAAAATTAAAATTTTATTGATTTAACTTTATACCTGCTGGACATGCGCAGTGGTCGGGAGTCATTGCCCGACAGATGCCCGGCCGCAATCCTCGACAATCCACGGAGCAACAGAGTCGCATTAATAACTATAAGAAAACGACGACCGGTGTGGGTTCTGTCAATGTTGTTTGTGATCAAATGTACTTTGTTATGAAGGCTGGGAGTAGGTAAGAGCTACAGAAGAAACCCTTTTACGGAGTTGTCGAGCCATGAAAACAGCGAAAAATCGCCACTTACCTGTAATTGCAGGCTCTCTTCGAAACCGTTGGGAAAATCTGTGCAGCTTGTATCCAATTGGGATAGCGATGTTGCTAGATGTCGGGCATTCATCCCAGTTTGCCCGCAGCCGATCCACACTACGTTATTTGTGGACTCAGCACATTCAGATGATTATCCCAATTTTTTATTTTGTTTTCTAGATGATATTCACTTTTATTTTTTAATTTATATTTTACACTTTTACTTAATTTTATTCGAATCGTCTCAAGACGCAAAACACACGTAGAAGTCACACAGCATTTACGCGGTCACACGATAACGACATTTAGATATTTTGATTCAAGATTAAGGTGAAGAATTAATTGCCTGCAAAATATTTTAGTGGGATTGTGGATTCTTGAGTAGGCTATTCAGTTTTATTTTCTATATTCCAATACTTAAAAAATGAACTTAAAATGATATTTTTAAGTTTAAAGTCGGAAATCAAATAAGGAGTTTACATAATACCAGTTAAAATCTACGATATTTTGCATCTTTAAATTTTTTATACAAATCCTTGGTTAGAATAATTTAAATATATGCTACAAAGAGTACTTTTGAGACTTCTGAGTATCACATAACGTAACGAAAATGTTAATTAAAATCATGGCCAAACCCTCGGAGCAGAAATGAGAAGAGAAAAAGTGAATCTGCACCAATTTACCAAAACTTCATAAAAGTTGGCGAAATCAACTTTTCGCCGCGAGCAGTGGCTCGTTTTTAGCGAAATAAAAAAATATGCTCAAACTTTGCTTAGCTTTCAGAACGTACAAGGGCGCATCCAGCTTATTGTGTGTAGATTGCCTTGAGTCGGGGGATTTCTGGGGGCCAGGCCACTCCAGAGGGTTCCCCAAGGCGAGCACAGTCAACAGATTTCAGGGCCCCTTGTTGACCAGACCGAATACCAGTGGCAGCGGTCGTGTGCTTGTCGACGAGGGGGTGGAACGCATTTTATGCCACCGATGGCCATTTCGAATCAGATCAAAACGAAAGCGACCTTTTCAAGGCCCCGTATTAGCGCGGCGAATCTATGTCACGGCGAAGTTGGAGAAGATCAAGCGAATTAGTCAGGCGGTGGTCTCGGCAACAGCGCGGGGCCAATAAAGGAGCAAGGAATTGTCAAGGGTATGATCAATTACACTTAACCCACATTAGCGCGGTGGTGGTGGCCACGTGTGACACAATGCTGCTTTTTTCGCCTATTGTTACGTACACAGCGGGCCCCCCACCACCGGAGCAGCCATGACGGGGTCCCCGAGTGGAGCAGTTTCGACCTTAAAAACCGCTCAACATAAACTAGGGCAAGCACACAACCCCGGAAAGTGGCTTTAATCGCTTTAACGAAAAAGGGATGTTACACCGAGGGGTGCTGCGGTGCATTAATGGGGCTCGCCCGGAGGCAGGAAGTCCTTCTCAATGACGGGTAATGGGCGGGAGGTGCCTGAAAGCCTGCGATATCAAAAATTAACAGGGAAGAAAATATGAAAAAGAAAATTGTCCCATAGACGGGGATGGACGAAACGAGCGACGAAAATTCCCGAACAGCAATGCAGTAAAACGCCTGTTGAATGGCAACAGCATACATCTGCAGTGGCCTATTCACACACACCGCCCCGCCTCCGTCGTATGTGCACAGTATTGATCTAGGTTATGTTTATCCATCGGGCAACATTTATTCGATTGTCACTGACATGAACCACCTCTTCGTACAGCCGCACCAATTACTATTTGATTATATTTGCCAATTTTTCAATTTCAGCAATTTCCTCGAAATCGGGAAAGGTGGGAGACTCCTCCAGGTTGAGGTTATGTCGTGCTCTAGCTCAGATGGGTCACTCCTGAGTTGACGGTGCACGCAAGTGTTGCCACTAAATTGCTGATTAAATTAATTACTCAATGTTTATCACTGTGCTCGGGGTGTTACGAAACAGCAGTCACTTGAAGCCCACCAGCATAAACACTTATTGTACAGCGAAAAAAAATCGATAAGGGTCATGCAAAAATCCAAAAAACTAGCACGCCCTACTTTCGCCCGAACAACATACACGCTCAATGCAAATTCACTTGAATTATATTTTTTTTATTAAGCGAGAAAAAATATCCTCTTCTCAATTATAACTCCTCTTTACTATACTCCAGCAGTTGTGGCAATTCGAACTTTTTGGACAATGTTCCAAAAATCTCAGACAGTCCGGTTACCGACCGCACATGGCCATATAGAGCATAGATCCGATTCTCTGGGAACATAAGAATAAATCGGAAGCCGAGGACAACTCACTTTATGTTTCCTAGATTAATTTAACATAAAAAAATTTCACTGGTATTGGTGGAAATCGACCATCAATCGGGAAAAGAAAACTGCCCCCTTCTTAACACACCCGAATTTTTGCGTGAAACGACCTCTAAATGAAGAGCGATCTTGGCCCTAGCTCCTTGCGGCACTCGTCTTCAGTTTTGTTTTTAAACTTAGAATGCACCCAGCTCGGATTTTTTCATATTGCAACAGCAGCAGCAATTAAACGACAAGAGCAAAACCAACCGAGGCAACAGCAACAATGAATACGATACACTGAGGGGGCGCACACTGCAAAGCGGAGGACCCACACAAGCCAACGAGGGCTTCCTGGGGGGAGCCCCATTGTGCCCCATCGCACCCCATTTCGTCGAGCTTTCGCCCTCCTCTCCCTGGCGGAGGTTGTGCCATTTGTTTCGTTAAGTTCGAGCCGGAATGTTAGATCCCATAAATATAGCACATACGTCCGGGAAAAGTGCATCCCACCTTCCGGTGAATTCCTCCGGAGAACAATTTTAATAAGATTTAGTCCGTGTAAAGCACAAATTCCTGGCGCCAAATTGTCCTCGTGAGGGATGGACTTTCCCATTAAGACGTTTTGGGGAATTTAAGGACACGTTCTTGGTCGAAAGAGTTCGCCAGCCTGCATTTCGAGCCCGAAGCATTCCGATGACCTAAAAACACTTCATTAGGCTAAGTGGAGGAAGAGCTTAAAAAAAGGAATTCAATGGGATAAGAGGACTTTTTAATACCGGGCCTCATTATTCGCGCTGCCCTCGTGGGGATGCAGCTTTACTAGGGAGACCTCTTGCATAATTAACGCTATTCAGCTTAATTTTTTTTTATTTCCCTTTTTGTCTTCAGATGCTCATTTACCTGCAGAGCATTATTAATGAATACTATGGAAAAATTCAAAGCGGCTTTAGACATTTTAGCAGGAGTACATCGTAATCCAAAAAATAAAAGCTGTTGAAACAATAGATATAGCTCTATTCTTTTAGGCTTTATGTTTTTTTTTTGGGCTCGTCGGTGTCAAGGACTTATTATTTCAGAATAAAAATTTGTTCAAAATACAAAAATAAAATTCTGAGAAAGAAACCTTTGGAAATTTAAGATGAACCCCTACAGTAAATTTTTTTATGAGTTTTATTTATTGCCTTTAGGTAACGACAACTGACGCTAATTTTAATATATTACATACTTTTAATTTCCCAAATTCCTTTAAAAAAAGGACAAACGAAACGGTTTAAAATGCCTCAACTTTTTATTTTTAGATGTATTTCCTTATTTTCAATATAGTATTTTAAAAAGTGTTGGTTAATTTACTAGGACACTGTACTATTGAAAAGAGGGAAAAACGAACTGAACGAAGAAAGCTTGCCCTAATGAAGCTTCCACCTGAGCCTAATTGGAATTTCCACCTCAGAGCTTCAGGGGGAAGATTCTGCGCAAAGAACCAAAGATCGATTTCACTTGAATCTTTCTTTTGGCCGCTATCTACATCACGGGCAACACGTCACTCCGGCCCGTCAGAGGGAAACGTGCGCTGACGGGATAGGGCCAGGAAGCGGGCTGGAGGCGCGGGGGAATAAATCCAAATTTGATTATACCCGAGATGAACCAACACCACCGCGGTATCGTTTAGTAGGTTACCGGAGCACATCTGACTTACAACTACAGACGTCCTCCGTGGTGTAAATAGTCCTGCTGAAGGGCGAACGGCGTCTCAGGCGGCGTTCTCGCAGCTTTCGCCCACGTTGACATAATGCGATGACATAATTAATGGGTAAAAAACGGTTCGGCGTTTGCCGGTGTTGGTGCGGCACTGGCTTAACCGAGCGCTGATAACCCGTGACCACAGAGTCGACGTTGATTCCGCATGGTGGGTTCCCGGGGGTGGGTACGGGAGGTATTAATTTATTTTGCAATTCGCGCCTTCACCTTTTCTGAATATAACTTTCGCCCTCCTTTCCGCCGCGGATTCCGCCTTGCGGTGCGGGAAAGTGCTCCAGAAGGTCCTTCGTTTTCCCAATTGCATTTTACGATTTTGAGAGGTTGAAGGGGAATTTTGGTATCCTTGCCATTTCCACTTTGGCTGTCCCCACAGCGAAAGTTCCATGAAATAACTCAAGTCGACAATATTCCCTTCGAGTGCTTTAGGAGCACTGCACCATGTTTTTATTGCAAAGCTCGGCATTTTGCAACCCTCAATGCGGCACTTAGACGATTTCGAATATTTTACACGGGATATCTCCTCTGAAGGATGTTTTCTTAGAGAACTTTTGGCGCTACGTTTTTATTTTGACGTATTATATACATAAGCTGTACAAGTTTGGTTTGGACATTTCGGAGAAGTTTTTGTACCTTGTTGGAATATTGCCGAATTCGCTATTATCTTAAGGAGACAAATGAGATTTGGCTTTAAATCCGAACATTTTAAGTCATCACAAAAAACGTTGTGACCCAACTTTTCGCGACATTTTACTTAAATCCATTTTAAAATGATTTAAATTTCGTTTATTGTTAAAAACCGTCCTGTAGTTATTTTTTATTATACTCCTTAAAATTATTCATCAAAATATTTTCTACACTTTTCAGTCTTTAAATCCCGAGAATGGGTAAAAATAATTAATGATCGTTTTCAGGTGAACCTATACATACTACATATTTGAATGATATTGTGTCATTGTAGCAAACGCAAATTTGTTTTAAATAAATACAATATTTTTGCCAAGTTTTATTTAAAAACAGATTCAGAAATGAGTAAACAAGACTCAATTGAAGTAGTAATAAACAAATTGTATTGCCGACTATCTGCAAACAAATCAATATTAATACTTCCAGATTTTATTACTAGTTGACATTACGTCTGTTTCAATAAAAACACCTACAAGAAAAAAAAACATGATTCGCGGAAAAATACAATAACATATTTAAAATTGCATCAACTACGCCAAAAAATCTAAATATAAAACCCGAAAGTGTTGCTCGCTTTGTTCTTTTTCGCGATCGAAGAGCGAAAAATTAATTTTAATAACCCCAAGATGTGTACGCTGAAAGATGACTCCCCTGAGATATTCTCAAGACGCTTCGCGTTCAAAAAATAAAAATGGCGAAATCTATTCATTCAGCAGCCGCCCAAAACGCGAATAAGGGGAGCGCGAAAGGAAAGCTAGTCGCGAGTCGGAACCGAGTTTGAGTCGAATCCGCCGAATCCAACAGGTGCTCCCCGCGATCAGGGGTGCGCAGACGGCTAGATCTGGACCGATCCGCGCACCTAGACAAGCCAGATCGCGGGCTCTCTTCGGGCGGCTAAGAGAGCGCCCGAAGACGTCGGCGGGCAGGTGCCGAGCTTTCTCGGGCTGGGGACTAGTGGACGTGGGCTTCATGACGGTAATCTAACGCGGGCAATGTGTTTATGACCGGCCGCGGCGGTCCAACCAGCAAGGTACGGCGTCTGTGTGGTGCCCGCGGCCAGGTAAATAAGGTACCCGCCGCGGCGTGATTGTCCAATCTGCGGTACCCATTAAGAGCACCTCCCATTTTTCGTCGTTTTTTTAACGAGCCGCACATGACGATTAGTAACGACGATAATGAGATCCAATGGTAATTAGTGGGAGGTACATTTGGACACGGGTCAGGTGACCGCGTTGCTAGATAAAAATGCAGATCTTGTTGTGTGCGATGCCGCCGCCGCCGCGCCGATGCTCTGCTGCGTTGGTTTTATCATTAAAATTTTCAATCAGAAATTTATCGCCGTCGATTTGCATTTTATTAAGCGGTGAAACAATGTGGGATTTCGGACAAAATTATTGTCTGCCAAATGTCGCCGGAGATTAATATCCCATTTGCATAGATGCTGATCGAGACTTGTGCTGATGCACCAAAAGATCCAGAAGATAGCCAGCTTTTGAATTTTCGCATATGTGATAAATATCGATACATAACAGCGATCGGTTTTCTATCATCTTAGATGGCTCGCTACTTTGCTATTTACAGTGGCTTATGTGGATTTGGAAAACTACAAGCTACCTAGGTCATTAACTTCTTTAAATTTGTGTTAATAGCAATGTGAAATATTTGCAAAATGTTTGGATGTGAACTTTTGAAGTGGTTTCATCTTGCTTCAACATTTTAGAAAGTAACTTCGGAAAAACAATGAGTTTTATTTTTGGCGAGGCAGCTTCAAAGTTTCATCACTGATTGTATTAATAAAAATAAACAAAACACTGACCCCTTAGTATGTATTGGCTTTAAAATTTACTCGGTTCTTTAATATTTTCTCAAGCTTAGTTTAAAAACAATTTTTCTATTATTCACCAGTAAAAGAAAAAATTTTTCTTCTTCACGGCGTTGGCGTTCTAAATATGAGCGTTACATTTTATTATATGTATTTTAAAAAAAACAAATATCTTCCAATTGAAAATGTATCTTACAGAAACAGTTTACACAGAGTGCAAAAACCCAAAGTAGCCTTTTATCCAAGCTATAAATAGGTTTCTATGTCTAAAAGTTGTAAACATCTGTCGTGATAAAGGGGTAGGGAAATTAATTCCAAGAAGGTGTTTTGAATAGCTTTGTAATCATAATAATAATCCTACGGCCTCTCAAATGCTTTCAGAAAGCACAACGCAAATATCAGCTTCTAACTTCCAGAAATGTAAGAATGCTGGACTAAGCGAGCATTGCTTCTTAAGTTTCTCAAATATCAAAATAGTAGGCTTCCAAAATTCTCGAAATAATTGGACGTAAACGGATTTGAATAGGCACGTTTTGTCGCAGTTTGGAGCTCTATTCACGACCACAAAGCAATTGATGCCAACCGAACTCACGTGTAGAATTGGATTGTTTGATGTCGCGTACAAAATCTGCTAATTGGTCGCATAAACCCCAAAATTGCGATGTGTTCCCATCACCCCCGAGTACCAGAAATAGTTTGATTAACAATTATCCGCCCACATAGACTATTCATAATTTTTACACGAAAGTTATGTGATATCTCTGCACAGGAATTGAAGATGTCTTTCATTATATTTTCCCTATTTCTTCCCGTGACACGGTGTTTTCAGATTTAATTTCACGACAGTGTTTCAGCACCTGCCATAAAACACAGCGGAGGGCTCGGAGGATTTATTTTTATTTTTATAATTTCAAAAAATAAACTGCAGGACGCGCATGCATGATGCTTTTATATCATTTTCGCGGTGGCGCTCTGGAGAAATATTTAAATTAGACCGGATGGGAACTTTTTGAATCGTAAATTCAGAGAGACATCCATTGCTTCTGGACTTAACACTTTTAATGCTCCTTCAACTGACATTTTTATGCGGGGAACTCAGAAAATTTGAACCGAGGGAAAAAGATATTAATCCATTGTATGTCGCGGGCAAACATTTTATGGCTAGTAAAAATTAAGCGAAGCGAAAGATAAAGCCTCCTTTCTTTTTTTCTAACGCCTTTCAATTTGCAGTTTCCCCGATTTATTTATAATTTTTAAGTGAAATCCTTTTCAGGTAGCATTAAGGGCTAGTTGACATAGGGATAAAGTTTTCTAACTTTTTGCTTTCCAATATTATTTGCTAAGTGCTCAGTGGTGTAGCCGAGTTGCGACCGTTTTCAAAAGGGTAATGTGGTCTAAAAGTGTTTACTAAAACTTCGTGATCTATCTGTCGGGTGTGGTAAAAATAACATATCACATCACGTATCAAAATCAAGGGGTCCTTTATTTATAATCTTATCCTCGGTCTTGTCTCTTACCTCAAAATTTTACTTATAAGCCTTTCTATCTATTTGCTTTATAAAATCAGAACAATATTAAATTCCAACTACGACAGTAGACAAATATAATTCTGAAAATTGAATAGTTACATTTTATTTCAGTTAATAATTTTTTTACATTTGGAAAAAATAACCGAAGTCTTTTTGTCCCATCATTCTTTTGTGCAACATGAAGATTTAAATATTCTGTCCAATATTTCTTGATTTGAAGTCGATGATGATAGTTTTTGAACGTTTCTACCACAAGTCGCAATTATCCAAAAATGTATTAGAATTAGATCCTATGGGAACCCAAAAGTTAACCAATATTAAATTATAAATTATTATTATTATTTTTAAGACCTATTTATTGAGACCAAAAACAGTTGATTAAGTTATCCGATTTTCGTGGAACTACCAATATTCGAATATTTGAAAATTTAGAATTGAAATTAATTAATTATAAATGTAGAGTGGGGCTAGTTTTTGACCGAATTTTATAAGTCGCTAAAGTATGTTAATGAATGGTTAAAAGTGACTAAACAGTCAAATTCCCCAGTTCCCAAAGACGATTCATTTGCAGCAATCGCTTTCTCAATTTTTCGATTAGTCATGATGTAATAACTCGACAATGAGCAATTTGCGTATGTTCCGGCCGGTTGACTAATAGCCTTACATTACGCGCCGAACCCGCAGAAATACCTCGTCATCCGCATAAAAAGTGATGTTCTTCATGCCCACTTATCCCCGATGCAAGTGGATTAATTTAATTTGGTGCAACAATTTCTCCAAAGTGCAGGGGATGCGACTGATTCACGGTCCAGTCCAGCATCCACGCACCGCGACGCATGGGGCGGCCGCAACAAAAAAGCGAAAAGCGATTCGCTTGCGAAGATTGCACCTTCGCCAAAGATCTCATCACGTCACATCATCCGGGCATCAAGAAGCCAACGAGCGTCTTGGCGCTTCGGAGACGCGTGCGAAGGGGCCACAAGGCAGCATAACAATAATAATAGAGCGGAGTTGGAGGCGCGGTGTGCGAGTGGTCGGCGCGCGGTAAGAGAACGGGTCCGGGCTAAGAGCTGAGAGCATAGCCGAGCATAGTTCGTGCGCTGCGGGACGGGACGGGGCTATGTACCGCCGCTGGGAGCGCGCTGTATATGCTCCTCCGGCGGCGGTACATAGCCCGCACCGAGCACCCGTCCGCTGTCCGGTCTGTTGCGATGGCCATGCTTCTGTCTTCTGTCTTCTGTCTTCTGTCTTTGTGTCTTTGTGTCTTCTGTCGTGCCAGTGCCAGGCGAAGTCTTGTCTCAGTGCTCCGAGTCGAAGTTGGAGTCCGGTGCGTCTTGCTGGGTACATGCGGTTTTGCTTCCGCGCCCCGTCCCGCCGCCGCCGCACCCGTGCCGCATCCCTCGCCGCACCGCACCGCACCGTGCCGCTCCGGCAGCCGTCGCCAGAGACGTGTGAGTGCCGTCGTTGTCGTCTCTAGGCCCAGTGCTCCTCCGCTCAAAGAAGCAAAAGAAGAAAACATGTTCGAAGGAAAAGTGAAGATGCGCGCAGTGTTTTATGCGCAGGTTTTACATTGCTCTGTATAACAACTACTTTCAGTACATTTTTAGCAATCAGGCGGGCAGCAAGTGCGCTCTCTCTCTCCGGCCGTAATATCGTTCCAAGTTTTGTTTGAGACAGTTCTCCTCAAAAGAAGCATAAACAGGTCCACTGCGGCCCCGCAATTTGTAGCGAACCGACTGTGCACCATAAGAAAGCATAATTCTAATTCTGTTGTAAAACGTTTCCCGGACGGTGTGATTGATCAGAGAGCTCCGCGTGAGGTGTTTGCGATTTTCCACTCGCTTGTAAGACCCGAACTGGACCTGCAGTAGATATTCTTTATAGTATTCTCGTATAAAAAATAAACACCCCTGTGCGGATAGATTACCTCAAAGGCACCGACCGATTCCGTCTGGCTGGCTGCAATGTCCTGTAGGACTGGCGAAGGGTTGTAGGGAGCGCCGTCGTGTGGAGCAGCGAACCCTCCGGAGGTACGTCTGTGTAGTGCGGAATCAGTGCTCGGTGCATTATGTGAAGTGGGTGGAATCCGAAGAACAAGTGCAAAGAAACGTGCTATAGAGTGCTCTAGATAAGTGTACGATTGTACTTTTGGGGGGCCCAGTGACATGTAAACTATCCCCCTCGAGGAGGCGACTTGTATCTCTAGCCTGGACCACTGCGGTGCCACAGTTCCGAGACAGTACCTGTGCGAGAACTTGCCCTTAGTTGTTCTGTTTTATGTGAATTATTTCGTAACTCAGTTTCATCCCCCTGCAAAATCCTCGTTTATCTGTTCTTTTATCTCCTCTAAAAACATCTTGTGAAAAAGAAAAAAATAAATAAAACCTCCCCAGCTGGGTGCACGTGCTTCGCGTGAAAGTCAAACTGGAAATTTTCGCAACATCCCTAAAAAGTAAGTGCTGCTCCTGTTTGTGTCCGGTGTCTACTCTTCCAACGTGGCTTATTTCCTGTAAATGCTAATTTTGGTGAGAATTTGAATTATTAATTTTTAATAGAGAATTCCGGCTACGTTGACAATGACTTCATTAATAGAAATTTAGCAACAGTAACGAATGAATTCAAACTTATTTTGAGAACTAAACAAACCGCCAAAAAGTTTGGAAAAGTAGAAAATGTAAACATTGCGTAAATCAAATATTGTAACAGATCCATTTATAATAGTACTGTAGTGAAACATTAAACACTTTCCTTTTCATGCACTCGTCCTGCTTAAAATTGTGTTAATCTTTTCAAAGTACCGATTTTATCGTTAGTTTCATTCTTCCTTTATGCACTTTTAAAATAATCCCGTCGTATTGCTTTTATCGCCAATTTTAAATAAAACTTTTTAGTATTAACTTCTTTATGTACTTACCCATTTTTGGTATTATCAAAAAACTTTCGAAATACTGGCTGCACTTTTCAGATTTCTAAAATCTTATCAGTAGCAGTCTTACTTAGGCATTCTTCTAATTAGTAAATATAATTTTCATTCAAGTTAAAATTTTCGTTTTCGGATAAATGAAAAAAACACAAAGAATGCTAAAATGATCTCGGAATTAAACCTTGATTTGGTCAAATTACTTTCCTTCTAAAACAACATACATGAAACAATTAATCCAAAAAATGATTTCCTTACTAAAAATCTTAGCAATATTCGTTGTCTGTTTTATTTATGAAAATTGCTAAGATTAGTATTTGCTTGGTTTTCAGTATAATTGTCTATTTATAGTATTAACACAACCGCCCTTTTGTATTAAAGCATTATTTGACCCAAAATCAAAGCATAAATTCGAATTATCAGTAATTCCGCATTTTATTGAGACATACTGCAATATGTTACCGGCTTCGATGCGAGAGTTACGGTGATTGCAGATTATTAGTTGATATATTTAAGCCCCGGTAGAAGTCCAAAGCAGTGAAGGTACTAGGAGCCGATAAATTCCATCAGTTTGGCCCTTTGGGCTCGAATTGAATAACGCAGAGTCCCTAAATGCAATAACGCCCTCTCTGAGGAATTAATCCAGTGCGTCATTATTTCTGATATATTTATCGCTTTAAAATTACGGCACAATGGCCAGTGGGTCCGACGTTAGAGAGGATTGTTAATCTTCCGCTCGGTTATTAAAAGGATATTTAAAATTATGTTATTGTCGTTCCTAGAATTTAATAGTTGCCTCTTTGTGAGGGATGCGCTAATGCTTCCCCGCTGAATAGCAAACTAAATCAAATATTAATATTTTATGATCAAGTAAGCTGCTGAACGACACACCTAAAATTTTGTTTTATTATTACAGCAATTGGTATGATGTATAAATTGAATATTGTAAAAGTTGTGAATAGTTTTTAATTAATACGATTTAACAATAAATGTAGAATTGTCGAAAGATATGCAGGTACATACATATATTATTAACAATTTATGATTCTATTAATCCTGAAAGGTTTTATAATTTGCAATTATATTTTTGCCGATAACATCAAATTAAAGATTTTTTTTTATTCTCAATATTGAGATTACGTACTTTTACCTCTGCAGTTCAAAACTTATAAGACCAAAGTCGTTACAAGGTTATAAACAACCATATTTAATCGATAGTATACCTTTTAGATCTAATATTATCGAGTCTCTATAAAATTGACTGGATTTCATCGAATGAAAATCAATAGGTTACAGATGAAACCCTTTTCAGAAGTTATACGCGCTAGAACGCTATTACATACACGCTGTTCTTCATTAAACTTTTCTTAAAGTTCTAGTGAAGTGTAGAAGGGTTTTTTGCGAAAATAAAACAGCGATTTTACTGTTGTGTAATCATCACGAGAAACATTAGCGCAAATTGCATAGCACACTTTTTGTAAAGCTTAAACCGCAGAAAAGAGGTGAGGAAAAGTACTAAACTCTAGTAACTACTGAGCTGAGCTAGTGACACATGGGAAAACCACATCGAATGAAGGAAACCCTTGTGTTTTGCAGCAGTAATTTAATTTTTTTTCCATCAAGTGCGCCGACGGAATCGCACTCCGAAGCCCACATACGTGCAATATTTTGCATGATTTGCTTTCATCATGTGCCCACCTTCTAAGTGGCTGCCTCCGCGTGTGTTGCATTCCAATTTGGGTTCTCTTCAAACACAGCCTCCCGGTCCAAAATAATGGTTACCATTTTTCATCACACGCTGTCGGAGCACTTCCATCGCCCTGTAATTAAGAACTAAAAACAGCGTCAAAATTTTGTTGTGTTTCATCAGTTCGTTTCGGGAAACATTCCGGCCGGAGTTTTTTGCTCTTTACCGGGCTTGCTGCCCGGGGGTACGAGTAAATGATTAAAAGGTGTTCGGTGCTGTTTTGTAAAAATCCCCATTTCGAGTGTGCCTTGTTATCCGCCACTGTGATGCATTTCGAACGCAATAGCGTACCTTTCCGTTTGTTACATGTAATTTCACGAATCAGGTGAAGGGTGATAAAAACCTTTCTCTGAACGTCATCCGGGCTTGCCGAAAAATGTTATTACTTTATTTTCGCTGTCTTAAATTTCTGCAGCCTCTAGTAATTTAGCCCTCGAGGTTTAATTTCGTGTCATTCTTTGATTTGGTCCGTTTTCAATTCAAATTTCATTCACCAATTAAAAAAGTAGGACCTTGCATTGATCCTTGAGGTATTCCAGCAGTTCCATTAAAAGTCTAAAAGTTGTTCTATTTTAAACGATCTATACATAATTTAATTGGCTAAATAATCTATACGTAAAGTATTTCATTTGGTTTTGTATAAAAAGCAATAACATAACTTTTAATGCATTTTTACTAGAACATGATTCTGTTTCCTTGCTATATATTTTGCCTGCTGGTCAGAAGAAAAGATAAAAATATATTTCAACATTCTCCAAATAATCGGAGGTGTTATTTGGATTTTTATGCTCTCATTCTAGACCTGATTTTCTAAATCAAACACAATATATTCTCACAACTGAGCATTTGGCGGCAAACCGAGTTGAATGAGCATCAACTTTTATATAGTATTTTTTTCCTGAAAATATTTTGACACTCGTGACCATGGAAAGTTGTTATGATCTCATAAAGCGAGTGCTCCTTCCTTGAGGTGAAAAATGCGACATCGAGCAAGTATGCATGTAGCACGTTCATCTGAGGTTCTTAAGTCCAAGTAAATCTCGCGTCTTAGACCCTAACAGTCGCCTCTGGGTCATGAATCAAATGCGTAAGAGAATTATTTCGTGAGCTGTAAAACTGGAACCTCTCGAAGAAAAATAAAATAATAAAAAGAACTAGTGACCAGGCACTTCCCACTGGCTTGAGGAGCGATAAAATTAAAAGCAGCCACTTTGGTTCAATAGGCACATGGATGTGGCCCCGAGCAGTTTTACTTCATTAATGCGCACTGTTACATTGCAATAAATTTTATCTTCAAAGATGCGCGGATTTGGGCAGTTTCTTAAGACTTTATTACTGTACAACGGCGGGCTGGTTGTTTCTTAATTCCCAAAAGTGTTGGCCGAAGCGACATTCAAAACAGACTCGAACCATCCGAGTATGTCGCAATAATTTGGCGCTTTTTACAAAATTGTTCGTTTCATTACATCGCGAGCAATAAATGTGCCCGGAGAAGAGTCGTAAACATTTCATTAGACACCTACACCGCGTCCATAAGACGCTGCGGATGTCTTGAGGTGGTTCTAGACTCGGACTCTAGATTTCGTCGAAACCTTCAGATGAACGAGCAAAAAATTATTTTGAGATTGTAGCAATCCCAACGACTAATTAAGGTTGTGCATAAATTTTTATTTTCGCAGTTAAGCAGTTAACGGATTCCGTTTATTTTTCTAGTAGTACTACGCGATTTGACCTTAATTAAAAGTCGGTAGCTCACGGATCTTTTGTTTTTTAACAATACCCCATGAGAACCCAAAAAATGGCAATCGAATTTAGCGGATAGTTGCGATAGGAAAAGATTTATAGCCCTAAACCGGGGATAAACTCGATCCAGGACTATTTGAAATTCTAATAAATTGTATATGAGTGTTCTGCGGGAACTTCGAACAAATGCGACGTAGTGTTTTTATTTTTTTGTTTATTAAATATTTCAATTTCCGGCTGGTTTTTGCCATTGCTACATTTTAGAAATCTCTAAACCCCGGAAACTGTAGGGCTTATCTGAAGTGACCACTCTTTGATATTTTATTGCACTGGTGCATTGAATCAGAACTACGGCCACTAACGTTGGCCACAGGATTTATTTGAATTTATTGCGGGCACCGTAGTGATTTTATATCGCGAGTTTCACTTTGAAATGTTGAAAAAAGTAGACGAAAGCATCTACCAAATAAATAACGAGTTTGCTATGAATTTAGAAGAGACCTCTCAAATATTTAGAAAGTTTTTTTATTTTGGGTTGCTTTTTGGATATAAAGTGCATCATGTCCGTGTTGATTTAAAGTTATACATATTTTATTGTACCATTAAAAATGAAATTTAGAAAATATCCATCCAAATTGCCATCTTGATTGTGCACTAAATTTGATTTATTTATGCATGCAGCTGATGTTGTGTGCAGTAAGCGAGTTTTAATAATTTAGTTTAATCGTTAATGTCTTAGTAGGTATTTATATAATCGATTTTAAAACAAAATCACTGTCTGTGAAAAACATCAAAAACGCCTTGATAGTAATGCGGAGTCAGTTTCTGTAACAAGGCGAATGTATTTTGGAAACCCTCAAAACTTTTCGATAAAATTCGATTTTAATAGATAATGCACCTAATTTTATTCGTTGACATTCTATTTTAGAAATATTCAGAAGAACTAATAATTTTCTTTTACTTTCAGATGACACACTTCAGCTGCTGAATTGGTGAGTAGGAGTGCTAATAGCTGAATACTTCCTAGTCCCCCAGCGCTTATTTGTAATTATTCACGAAGATTGGTCCGAGCAGTTTGGTCCAACCAAGTTTTTAAATTAAAAGTAAAAAAGCGTAAGGGCAACACCATCTCGCGTTACAATTACACTCACAAACATTTGCCGAATAAATCAGCGAAGAGCACCCTAAAAGTTATGGTAACAACAGGTTCATCTTCCCTTTAATTAAATTATGCCTTACTCCTTTTGCGCGGCTGAAATTTGAGAGGCATTCTTCTTTTCCTCCTCCGTGTTATTTTCGAAAACATTCAATAAAGAATTTAATTGTCCTTTTGTCCCCAGCACCACCATTTCTGACTGGTGGTGCTCCGCTGCCACCAGGGCCGCCCTCAACAGACACCCTTTTCCTTGCCCTGTCGGCGGTGGTCGGTGGCCCCCTGGTCGAAAAAAGGTCGTCCTAAAAAATTTTTAACCCACTTTGTCAACAGCAAAGAAAAAAATTAAAATTGCGCGCTGGTCGAGAAACGCAAAAAATAAAAAAAAAACGCGGATTGATGAATACTTCAAATGAAAAATCAATAAATATGAGAAAAATTAAAATAAATACAATCGGGACGTCTCAGTGCTGGGGCCGCCTATTAATATTCCTCGCTTATTATTTTTTCGGGTAATGAAATCACGGCGAGAGGCGTATTGAATTCATTAATTCATCGGTGCTCGGGTATTTGCACTGAAAATAGGTGGTGCTGGCTCCTTCAAACCCCGGAAAAACATATTTTTCGTTTTTTCGAAACTAATTATTAATCTGCGCCCAGAGAAGCAGAAAAGAACAACAGCGGGACGTCCTCGCAAAAAGATAAAGAATGAGAAAAAATAATTTTCGTCAAATGAAGAAGGCGGTACCGCGGGTAATAATAATTGGGTCCAGAGCGCTAAGACATTTGTAAGTCGTACTCATGCGATGTGGTTAAAAATAAATAATGAAAAATATTCAAAATAAAGTAATTCGAAATGAGTGAAATATTGTGAGCTGGGGGCAACTTGTTAGCCCACAGTATTTATCGTAAGTTTTATTTTTACTTGCGTTCCGCTATTATCACTGTGGTCCGGCGATAAATTTGTTTATCGCAGAATAAATGCAAATTCAGCGTATTTTTGTGTGAATTTTGCGCGCGCCCGCCACCCTCACACAGAGCCCCCCACGAGGGGGTGGGCGCCCCATTCACCTGGCAATGCCGGAAGTCGCGCAAATTCACGCAATCGCATTTCCGACTGCACAGAACTGACGACGAGAAAAAGATGCACTTGAGAGCACGTGCCACGCTTTACGTCGTCGCCGCTGCGTATGGAGATGATGTTCCTCAGCCGGGGAGCCCGAGGGTGGCGGGGAGGCGCCCGTGGCTGGCAGAAGGCGCCCGGTCGGATGCGTGCCTCCTGCCAGCCCCGGCGAGGAGGCCCCCCTTCGGGGCCTGGTCGGAGGAGCGCTCGGGCTGCTCTGGGGCTGCAACCTCGCCTACTATCAGTCAATCATAATCCCCCAGCAGCCGGGGGGGCGCCCGACCCGGCGGAGCACCCGAGAGCACGTGAAAAAGCCACCAACACAGAAGGCCGTCATGTAAACATGACGACGACGATGATGATGATGATGACGACGGCGATAATGCGCTGCCACAGTGCGCGATATATAGCCCGGCGCGTACTCTTATGTACAGGGAGGAACCGGGCGTCGGTAAGGCAGGGTAGTCTGAAGCGCTTGGGGCTCCTCTCGAGGTGGAGTGGGCTCGCGGTCGCCGCCGCCGCCGCCGTCTTCGCCGACATCTTCGCCGTCTTCCGCCGTCTTCGCCTCGGTCTCCGTCGTCTTCGACGGTGCAGAGCTTTTTGCCGGAAAAGAAAAATCCGTTCAGAGAGATTTCCTGACTCACATTGGATTCTCAGAATTTTCAGATTTTCTTCTATTTTTTTTTCCTCCCCCCTTGTTTCCCTTAGCTCCGCAAAGTGTGGGTGGAGAAGGCACTTTGAACACATTTTTGATGTTTTATTATCGTTGAAGGGTTGTGGCGGGCGGCGGCCTTCGTGCGAGAGTTTGAGATTAATTGCGTTCACTGGTCGTTGGGATGAACGTTTTCATTTTTGCCATAGAATTAATCACGTCTAATTGGCCAGCCATCTTCATATGTAGTTCTTCGGAATATGTATGTAGAGGAAGATTTTCTGGCCTACTCTAATAAAACAATCCTTCAAGTCGCCACAAAAGATGTTTTTGTTTTCGAAAAAATACTTGCAGGATAGTAATTCATTACCATCAATTAGCAAGTCTTAATATAGAGAATTGGTTTAATTGTAAATAATGCATAACTTGGTACTCAATCAAATGTTTATTAAACTACAATCTGATAATGATAAATTTCGTCAAAATGCGTAGCTCTAACATATTCATTAAAAATAATTTTATTTTATATTGAAGTCCAAACCTTAAAATTCGAACAAAGAAGTATGGTACAGTCGAATATGCTTAAATCGTGATCGAATTGAACTCTCAAACTATCCTTTATAAATGTGATAGAGGTCTTAACATTTCCTTCAAAACCTGAGAAAATACTTGACTTTCTTCCACAAAGTTGAAAACACCAAAATTGCAATACAATGCCCTTTTTAAAAAATCAATGATAACCCACAGCGTGAAGAAAATAACTACCTTTTTTCCACCGACGACAGCTCGACTATTAAAAATTAATCACATTAAAACGGCGCTTAAACCAAAAGGGATTTCCTAATGGAGCTCTGAGATCCCTTCTGAGCAATCTTCTTTTTAAAAGTGCTCTGAAAGACGACCACAAAAAATATATAGTATATATTGAATACCGAGGGAAAGAAGGAAATATAATCCCACAAGTAAATAGGTCTCTCCAAAAAGTCACGGTCGGGGTGTGCAGTCCGAAATGCAATTTAACACGCACTTGTGCATTTCGTTGCACCCCCTCAGTCCTGGAAAGCGGGATACCTCACGTACTTGAAGTCGTTAGAGGACAGGTATAAAATGTTTTCTAATGCTACGCAGGGGTCGCGGGAACAGGTAACCGGTGGATAGAAGTCGGTGGACGTGTTGACTTCAAGATTTGAAAAAATCGCCTTTTGTTATCCTCTAAGGATAATCGAAAAAACTGTACAGGGAATAAAAGGGAATCCTGCAAGGAAATGATTTGTTGTCTGAAAGTTGCGCAGCCTGTGATGACCACTCACAGCTTGAGTTGCTATTTTTTCTTTTCAAATGTGCCGTGCGTCCTTTTTTCCCTCGGCTCCTTCGTACACCACTTCGTAATTTATGACTCGTGATTTGTTCAGCTGTCGGAATGCACTTTGCCTAGCCGCACACATGGCACTCATTTTTCGACATATGATGCTTATTGCAATTTCTGTATTTTCTCGAGTTTCAAATTCAATAATTTTGCAGGCAAACAGGACATGCAGTATGTGTTTTTGTTTTTGGGTGCGATGCTTCGACGCCAGTGTACCGAGTCGAAAATTGATTTTAAGTGCACTTCAAACATTTTGAGAATATATTTATGGAGAAAAAGGAAATTAAAATGAAATGTTTTCTTTGGAAAATAAACATGGTGACAAAATGTCAATGTTGAGATAAAGTTAATTATGCACAGTTCTTGTATTTTGAAAATTGTTAGTTGAAGGAACAAGTATTCCTCATAAATAAGTTTCACAACTAGCTACAAACTTTTTCAACAAAAGTAAATTTAGAAAGATAGATAATTCTTCTTAATTATTAACTATTATTTAGCTTCAAAAAAAAAGTGTGTATTTGCGAAACTTCTACATCAATGGCACCATTCAGAAGATGGTTTTACAGATCTGAATGGAATATAAATTGGAATTGAGACATTACCTTCCTTAAAAAAAACTGATTTATCGCGTTATCGAAAATGATGACTTGTCAGCTACATATACATATTTATAGCTGAATACCAGTTTTTTCGTTTTTCTATTTTGATGAAAAGCAAAGTGGTAGAATAGGATGCAAGAAAGTAGGAAACCGGAGCCATGCGAGAACAGTTTGCCTAATGTGCATGACTTCTAATCTTGTTAAAACTTTAAAGTTGGGCCGAGTGCATTTTCGCGGAGCATGTATGGCTTGTGCCCCATTTTTCCGCGGAACAGTCCCTATGCACACCTGGACAAATATTTACCGGGAGCTGGGATCTGCCGCAAACCCATCTGGTCCAAATCCAAAACAAGAATCTCCTCCCCCAGTGCCCGCTGCGACACAGACGTAGAGGTGAGCGTATTTTTAACAAGATTTTGCAAATAGGACGGCAGCCCCGGAGCGCACACACGTTTGCGGCACGCCGGAGGTTTTTCACCTGTCTCTAGTTTAGCACAACATCGCGAAATTGATGATTCAAGCTCCGGCCGGCGCTTCGCGGGGGTGCGGGGCCGGCTTTAATATCTGTGTCTGGAGTCAAGGTCATGCGAGAGATCTGTTGTGACTCAAGTCAAATGAAGCCATCATATCTCACGACTCCTCAGATTTATCTTGATAAAAATCAATAACTTGTCCCTTGGATTGGGGCGGGCGGGAAACCAGGAGCTCACAAAACACGGGATTAGGACGGGGTGTTTGTGTTTTGATGGGTTCTGCCGACGGGGAGAGATTTAGATGACAGGAAATTACGTGAGGAATTTAAGTGTTTAAAAAATTCATAAAATTCGCGGATTTATCCCGAGAGATACTTGAGGGTGTACTGTAGGATGCTTGTCTTAATACTGGTAAATCTTGAATAAATCAAATTTTGTTCTACTTTTTGCGGTGTTTCTTTTTTAGTGTTCAAGAAAAGAAATATTCCTTGCCGGAAGTTTGCGTACATTACTCCGAACTGCGACAGCTCAGGGCCACCCACGGCGGAGCCCGGCTCAAGCGGAAGGGGAACCGCCTCGCCTCCTCTTAGGCGATTTTGAAATTGAAAAACGAACGAAATCAAACCGAGGCCCGATTCAAACAGCACAATAAAAAATCTAATTATAAAAGCAGAGCACTTACCACCGTTGCGTGCCAAGTGGACATAATTGCGGCGGTCTACATTCCCGCTGTATTTTTAGAGCCTTATATAAGCGGTCAGAGTTTATCCAGCAAATTGGTTACTGCCTGGAACAATTCATTCCCCGGGACCCCGGCGTTATCGGACGAGCAATTAGCAGCCTGAGCCCCACAGCCTCGGCCAGGAAGAGGGCGAAGCTATAAACGGCAATAAAAGTTAAGGTTAAGTCCGTTTTGTACTGAGACTAGGTGTGTACGCGGTAATTAATGGTTACCGATTACCATTTTTTATTTTTCCCTGCTTCGAGCTGTCCCCCGCCGCCCGCCGACGGACCGCCTCCATCGGCTCCACCGGCCGCAAATTAATTTCTCAGAACGTCCGACTAGACAGAGAATCAGAAACTGGTCAAAGGCGTGATTCATGACCATCGCACTCTTTAACAACTATTTTGAGGGGTCGTGTAATGGTAATTGACATGGTTTATTACACGACCCGGCCGGTGAGCGATGCCCAGCCATTTTGGTCCATCAATCTTCGGATTCAATCACGCGTCTCGTCTGCGCGAATCGTGAATTGTTTTGGGTACAAGAACCGCGCGAATATCGCCGCGTAATCGGTGGTACACTTTAATCCCAGCTTCAAACAAACTGTAGGCCTTAATCCGCAATTATAAGGGATTCCCGGCAGTTTTGCCCTCTCACCAGAAGACAAAGTAAAAAGCAAAATATTTATGCGGCAGTCACGAAAAGTGTATTAAAACACTGTCGCATCGCGAGAGTCGTCCAGACCGGTGGGCCAGTTTTTTATTTTTCCCCGGGCCTTGTTTTGGGAAATATTTTTTAAGGTGTTAACCCAGATGACCAAAGTCACTGCCCAAGAGCGGCTGCCTTCGGCCTGGAATTTGATTAATATCGTGTTTATTTTTACACGCCCGAACCAAACAGCACCGGGTCCGGCGCGCTTCTTATCATAATAATGCAGGAAAAGTTTATCGAACTTTTTCTGGTTGACTCTTAGCTGGATATATTCGCTGATTTGAGTAATTTGCCATTTGCCCTGGGTGATTTCCAACTTGCGATAGTAACGTACATATCTTACGTAGCAATAGAGTTATTGCAGTGAGAAAACCGCATTGTGGCCTTTTCTTATCGCATTTTGTTTCTTATTTTAAAGTTTTTGATACATTGTGTGTTTCGCGTCCTAATTTTATTTATAAGTTAAATTATGTAATCCGATACTCGATTCAGCTAAACAAAAGCAATTGCTGAATTGTTTAGTAGGATGCTGAATTGTTCCAAAATTCATCTTTTGAATTTGAATACACAGTTCAGTTACTAAGACCTAAAAGCTGAATTTTGAAAAATGGTTTCTTGAAGTAAAATTCTTTTACTTATACCAATTAATAATAAGCTTTTTAGGAACGTATTAAGTTTTAATGTGCGAAAAAATGTAAAAATCCCATTCAACGAAAAAATTTTACGAAATATCGTAAAGATGTATACCAATTGGGTTTAAAATCCCATTCGACGAAAAATTCTATGAAATATCGTTAAGATGTACTAAATTTGGTTTGAGTTGCAATAAGCGATTCAAATTTATCAAAAGGTGGTCAGTATAAAATTATTACGAGATTTTGGTTGTTGACTGGAATAGCGTTTCCACATTATGTGGCCTACATTTTTCCCACCCCCTATTTTAATGTTCAAAAAATGATTCATTTTCGACCCGCACATACCTCAGGAGAGCCATGTACACCTGAGTTAGACGAGGAGGCCTTGGAATAATTTTACACTTTTGCACCTGACCCTCATAAATCGCCTGAGAAAACTCGAATGTAGCGCGCCTCCCCATTCACAGGTCCGGCATATAAAACAATTTTCTACGTTTTTTCGCATTTTGAATTATCGACGTTATAAAAACAATGAAACTGCGAAAATTATTTGGACAATTTTCTCACTGTGCTGCGCGGCGGCCGGCCGCCGTGGACCCGGTGATAGGTCCATTCCGCGACACAATGAATCTTGGCGTCTGAGGCATAAACCGCGGATTTTTGCGCGGCCAGCATCTGCGAGTCGCGCGGAATCGCGGCCGTTCCAGAGGAGGCCGTTTGCGCGTCTCATTGCATTTCATTTTCATATTCTCCTCCAGCTGGCCGCTTGCCCGCCCGCCTGTGAATTATTCACTCATCTCGAGACGGGTCTTCCATTTGCTTAGGATGTACTCAAATTAGGAAGCTTAATTACGGCCATTGCTGTAATTGCATTCTTTAATTGGGAATTGTTTTGCGTTTTTTATGGCTCTTTGTTTGTGCGCTCTCTTGTCGCTGGAAGTATTTTTCCAGTTTTTTTGTTTTTCGGCGGGTGCGTGTATTTTTCCTTTATTGCGCCTTTAATCCACCCTTCTCAGCCCAAACGCCCCCGCACTTCCAACTCAGTATGATTTCAGCCAATTTTTTTGTTTTTTCAAATAACATAAAAAACGGGGGAAAATTAAAAGTAAAATGTGCTACTTTTGATGAAGGTACGTGAGAAAATGCTCGCTTAAATTACTTCTTAAAGGGTCGACCTGAGGAGTAAGTCGAGTGCGGAGGAAAATTACGTTTGAAGAAAATGAAATTCTAGTTTTTTTAATAATGACTCCCAGATTAAAATTTATATTCATTTCCAAAGTCTCAAGCAACGATTTATATTATCAAAATTAAATTTTTGATGTCATTAATTTGTGTTAAAAGCTAGTATCGTTAAAAGTTTTTAAAAAGTAATAAATTTTTCTGTTTCAAGATAAAATTCTATTTTGTCATTCTAGAGGAAAAGCATGATTGACAACGAATACTTTCGTAAATGTTGTATACACTTTTGTCTAATTCTTTCTAAAATTCGAAAAATAGTTTTAATTAAATGCATTTTGTCGAAAATGTTAACATGAGAAAAGCCAGTTACCTTCGTTGACCTCAGCGAAGAAAGTAGCGAATAAACTGTCCATAAAATGCCAATGACTTGTGTGAAATGATAGCCGTAAAGACCTTGTCTCTTGTCACAGTCTCGGCCCATTAAAATCTTAAGAAACCAGTGACCCTTACCTAGTTCTGGCACACATTTAAAAATTAATGCGACTGCATCCGTTAGCCTAAGAAAACAGTATGAAGTCCGTCTTAACGAACCGCAAGACCGCAACGTATCATGTTACCTACATGTACCATGTTAACCATGTTAATTTTAATGACGAACGCATACGTCATTTATTTGGCAAAAAATAAAAACTACGAGTTTTCTGAGCGTATTTCACAAGAGGAAATAAATTTAACCATATTTCACTCCCGCTAGTTCGGGGGCTCAATGAACTTTTTTAAAAGAGATTGGCGCATATTTCGAAAAAAATCCATTCGAAACGCTTCAACTGTATGCCCAAAAGAGCGCAATTCTAATTTCCGTTACGGCCATTATAAAATATTTGATAAATATCGCGGTTTCTCCGGGAATAATGCCGCGGTAATCAGATTAGTCGGGTCCACTTGAAGCTACCAATATTGAAATTATGTTAAGCCCACAAAAACGATTTAGCCAGGACAAAAAAACCTAGGCTTTTTTCTAGACCCCGGGACCCGCATCTTCTTAAATACCGTAAAATGCAAAATTTTTAAAAATTGTCGTCTGGCCATTTAATTTTTTTTAGAGGCTTCTCAAACTGGGATCCATTAGTAAAGTATTTTGTACGAAGTTTTTGGTGCTAAAAATGCAAATGGGTCAAGTAGCATCGTTTGGTGCTTGGAGAGAGACAGAGAATCGCTGGTTCATAAAGAGTGAGCAGGGAGGACGAATTTGGCGACTTTAAGGCATTGAATAAAATATGTAAGAAGTTAGAGGAGAGGAAACGCAAATAATAAACACCAACACCGCGACCGACTCGAGAGTCAAAAATTGAACTTTTTGGAAAGTTTACGTGCTTACCTCATCCTAAACGAATGTCGTACACACTCGCATACGTACATATAAAGCGGTTGTTATAACTCGCGATAAAAATGTCGCTGCTTTTGCTATTTTAATGCTATCCCCACTTTTATTGAACTACTCTGGCCCGGTAGAGACTCAATTAATTTTGGATTAAAAAAAATGCGAAAACGACGAAATCTCAGAAATTTACTGTCCCCGAGTGGTGTTCCTCCACTTTTATCTCACACTGTATCGCATCTGACAATTGAATTTATGATACGCGATTAATTAATAGCCCCCAGGAAATTTTTATATTTTTGCTCATTTGACGACAAAGGCGATAAACGCGGACAAATATGTGCGACGGTGGGATTATGCTCTTTGCAGGCAACGGGCACCTGTTCAATAAAATGTAAATCATCGGTGGAAAAAAATAAATACATCGGAATTAGAATGGCAAATGTGGTCTATTGGTCAGCTCTTCAATTTATGCCGGACATAAAGAAGCGACCAACAAATTGTAGAATAGGAATGCTCCGGTGAAACGAGAAATCTTAGTGGAAGATGGAAGGTGGAAGGTGCCATGACCTCTCCGCGATTGGGCACTGCTTTTTTCTCTTACCTTGTGCGACATCCTCGCCATGGACCGCGGCCTCATCTCGCAGTCAGATTTATTCGTAGGAAAAATTTATTACTTGCAATTAAACCTAATCATTTTATCTGAGCTTACACGACACGCTGGTGTACGTAATTTATTTTCTTCTGACTCTGGTACATCGGAATTTGATGATTCGATTTCGAGTATGATCCACTACCGGACTAAGTTTGTTTTTTCGAATCGTGTATATTTTGTTTTGTCAAATTAACGAACATCCATGAGAGCACCACTAAGACAAAAAATTGTCTAATGATATTTTCTGATAGGCTCGAAGTGCCATGCGTTTCACAATCAATTTGTGGTTGTTCGATTGATTAAAATCTGACGACAATTCGGTCTATTGGTGTAGTAGCAGTGAGCTCATACAGTTAAAATTAATTTTCTCACGAAAAATATTCCGTAACATTAAATGTAGAAAATTTACATGTTTTTAATTCTACTTTTTATTGTTTATTGAAGGTTAGACAGCTCGTAACATAAGAGATGTCGTTTATTATCTCAAAGAAACTAGGTACTGGTTGGCAGTTATAAATTAATCAAGTTTGTAATGTATTTCTATCGGAAATAAACTAAACCTTGCTCATAATAAACACTGTGTCTGCTACATTTATTTTGTCACATTTTGTTTTTATCTCTGACGAGTTATGCATGCCTAAACAAAAAAGAATTTATAACAAACAACCCTCTTGGATGATTGGAAATTTTATAGGGAATGATTAAAAAATGGTGTTGTTGTTTTAAAAATTCATGGTGCTTTCAACCGATCTTTCAAATTCTTGAATTTTATTTCGTTAAAAAAAAATTAATACGTAAAAAAATAACGTATTCTTCGTAGTTATTGACAAAATTCTACCAGATTATGAACTGAGAGAGTTGGATATTTTGAAAACTAGACTATAATACCACTTCTAAAATTAGAGTTAATATGTTTTTATTAATAGAGAATATTATACCCTAATTATACTTATTTTAGTTTTGTTGAAGGTAGTAAAGAGGTAAATGTGGCTAAAAAAGGGTAAGAATTAAGATGTAGTAGTAAACAAATTGTAACAAACAAGCCAGTTCAAGTAACAATTAGATTTTATGAAAAGTGTGTCCTAGAGATACGCCCAGTCCAAAAGAGCGCATATGTACAAAAGGAGTACTATCCCATAACTCTCCGTGCATGCCATAATAAATTTTATACCGTCCGAAGGAGGAAATTTTCAAAATAAAATCCTCCGCAAATGGCCTTATGACGTAAGTCCGCAGGGAGAGGGACTATCACGAAAAAGGTCCTCTCATGGTCACACTATAGAAGGACAATTAAGTTATTCCCCGGGATTAACATATTGCGATGAAAGAGGGAAAGACTGACAAATAATAGCATCGGATCCACATGACGCCTCAAATCTTTGTTTTTCCCTTTTGTCTGACGATATTTTTTTCCCTTCATCCTGGCTCGTGTGAGTGGAGGAAACATCCTGGCTCCTGCTACCATCCCGCCGCCGCACCCAATTTTTCATTCTTCCACAAAAGGAAAAGGAAGACTCCGGAGCTTTCAACAAGGCACACATAACTCACGGCGGGGGGATCCTTATCAAACTCTTACGATGGTATTGTCCGTCCAGTCCGGCTCGAAGGGCTCGAAGGGAACGGGGGCGCCGGGACCCACATGGGAAAGCTCCGATACCCGAACTTTCCGATGGGTCAATGCGTGGCACACTTCTCACCCCCGCAGGATTGGACAGCGAGGAGATTGGTTGCCGAGCGTTTCGCTCCTTCGTCCTGCAGCATCTATGCCATCTACCGGGGATGTGTGTGCTCCGGGCTCTACGTCTAGGGCTAGGGCTAAGACGTAGGGTGCCCCCGCCGCAGGCCACCACCACCCACCGGGTGGGGCACGGATTCGCCTTCTTCGGTGTCCAGCTCCTGAGCAATACCAAAACCGATTTTAGACTGTATGCACGAGTGTGTGCCGTTGTTAGCATTGCAAAATTATGAGGCTTTGTGAGCCCGACTTCGAAGGGATAAACGCTTATATCACTTCCCATAAGTCGTCGGTGTGCGGCTCCTATGCTCATACAGACGTAATAGAGTGTAGGTGGAGGATAAAACTCCCGTCCAACCGAGCGTGCAGCGCAAATGGACACAAGGAAGCGATTCCGATCGATAGCTGATCTGTTTTAAGGACTTTTATGTAAGAGAATGGGGCGTTTGTGCGGCTCCTCCGCACAAAACTTATTGTGCTTGAGTCATCGCCTGGTGTTGGGGTTATCACAAGAGCCGAATAAGGGACCCTACTCCGAGCCGTAGCATTGCCAAATCGATGAAATCACATATTTCAAGTGGACGTGGATTTATAAAAAGGGGCTAATTACACATAGTTGGGGTGGCGGGCGGCCCCTTAGTCCGTCTCGCGTCGCTTTTGGGTAATTGGACCTTAAACAATATAAATTTTGTAAGGGACTTCCACATGAATTTCATATTTTGGGTTAAGGAACAGCCGTACCTTCCTTGGAGTGGGGCTATTTGAAAATTTCATTAATTTAATAATAACGCCTGGGATTTATTACTTAGTTATAAGGAGTCGGTACGGCTAGTTGTTTCGATATAATAGAAGGTAATAGTAGCCATAGATTTACTTATCTGAATGGGTTCTGTCCTAACAGCTGCTTAAAATAGATTTTACTATTGATGGTAAATTGTTTAGGATGTCCTTTCTCACTTATTTCGTTAGTTTGAGGTTCCGCAGGGTTCATATTCATAGCACATTTGCTATTTGACGACGTAGTAAACAATACAATATACGATTGACATGCGCCCTACATAACTCTTTCAGGCAGTTTTTATAAATATTTAGGTACAAATGAAATAATATTTGAGGCCAATTCATAGCCTTCTCTTTCAAAGAAATACTTTGTTTTTGAAGAAGTCTTTAATATTTCTCCCATTATGTATTTTAATCTTTGTGAAAAGAAAGAAAGTTTTTCCAAGAATATTATAAATGGTTAATCAAATGATAAACAAATATAGCTCATCAGATTTGGCACAAATTTCTTAGAACACTAGAGCTCCATTAAATCGAGACAAATCAGAAACCAATATGAACCCACATATTGTATTTCAATTTAATGCTTTTAGTATTTACCCAACGACATCTCACGCGTATTATGTACATACGTTTCAGACAAAACAACCAAAAAAAGATATTTTGTCAAAGTAATTCTCCGAATTTAGCAAGAAAGCAAAGTGCCACGACACGACCTAATGAATGGCAATTCCGAAACAAAATCCTTTGCGTCAATTATGATCAGAATTAAATGTTCTTGATTTAATTTAATATCGGCAGCAAAGGCACGTATGAAGTCCTTGAATTGCCTGCGGGGTATTTTCATGTTTAACCTCAATGCAGGACGGGTTTTGCAGGGTGTTTTGCGTGCTACATTAAATTTGAATTGCACTTGATTGGCTCTGTATTGATTAATAACCTCTCTGATTTTGGATAAAGTGTTAGCAGTTATTCTGTTATAGTAAATCCACTATACGAAAACTATTCATTGTGTTGATGAGATTAAATCTAGAAGCAGCTATTTTGATTTAGAAATTAAGTGTATTAATTTTTTGCACACATTATTAATTACTCAATCGCATAATAATTGTTGAGCTGATTTTATTCATTGATTTTCAGTCTGTTGACTATGATATTTTTATGTAAATTAGAAGAAGATTCTCTACTTATTAAGAAAATCGTCATAATAATTGGTTTTCCTAGGAATCTGTTCTATCTGAAATGATATTCTTCTAAAAATGGGCTAAATACAAATATCCTTTAACTTCTACAATTGTCTGCTGAATAGAAAAGTGCGAAGAAAGATTTGTCGACAATGCTACAAAGACGGTAAATATAGACGTACTAATTACTCTTGCCCTGCTTGTGTCGGTAACCCTGGATTATGTTTGGGAGATTGTTTCAAGTTTTATCATTATGCACAACAAAAGTAATTGTCGCCCTTCCAGGAAAATTTCTTACCGTGTACTGCTTCTTAAAAATTTATTTTTATTTAGGCATTTGAATTATATTCGTTTATTCATTACTGAACCTAAATTAACGATTTCATGTCACCTTTCATGTCATCTGACTACTTTAGGAATAAACGTTATTCAATTTAATAATGTGTTTTTATTTTATTTTGCATTGCACACCTGGTGTTCAATCCGTTCCTCGTAATAAAAATATTCAGAGGAGCTACCTGCACACACGGTGTGCAATCATCTTATTTGTACGAAGGGAGTTACAAAGCGACTAATTTCTATTGCAAACATGTTTTTTTTTATGAAAAATGGTCAATATAAAGCAAAAAAAAATTTTGGATTCTGGGGATGCTCTCCAAAAATATGGGCTGTCTCGAATGGGTTAACTTCTACTTTTGTCTGTTGAAAAGTAAGCTTGTAATGAACTTCTTTTTTAAAAAATTAGTTTAAAATTCCAAGAGCGTACATTGTATTATAAAAATTGGCCAAGCCTTTACATAAGTGCTTACGTTAAATAGTAGATGAATTTATAAAAGAGAATTTTGTTTAATTGGATAAGAAATTTCATTCTTTTCAGGTTTTTCAACAGCGTTGATTTCAGTTCGGAAGTTTTTTTTTCGAATGAGCTTTTACTAGAAGATTTAAAGGACATTCACTCTAAATATGAAATTTTTGGCAGACGGTATTGCTTCTTAATGTGGTTTTCCTAAAATTACGAAGGATTCCCCTTTTTAAGAAAGGATCTAGACAAGAGCCGAATTTTTCATCTTTGTTCATTCGGTTCGTAGTTGGCAAAATTACAAATCCCTTTCCATCCCAGCATTCTCTTTTGGGCAGTAATTTAATAAAACCACAAGAGTCTGAATGGAGTGACAATTTGAAATGGTGCAAAACTTTTAATCAAAAGCAGAGCAAATACACGAAAGGGAACAATTCACAATTACTCGCACTAATTGCGTTAATCATTTACGTAAATAATTTCCTTTCCCGAGCGATAAATATTGCGTAAGCGCAGAAGAAGTGTGCTCGACGGGGGCATGCCGCCCGCAAGAAAAGACAAGACAAGACCAAGAAGTGCTTTTCCTCCTTGCCAGCGACTTTCAATTTACGAAAATAATATTTCCATTCCCTCAATGCATCGCCATCATCGCCATCATCGCCACGGCCAACCGTCGTCGTCGGCGTCCTCCTCCGACTATGGTTGTTCGGATGTAGTCACAATCGCAAAATAAACTGGCAAGAAGAGTAAACAGTAGACAATTATAACTGCCGAGATGTATCTTTTTTCGTATCTGCTTTGTCCCTGTCGGGCCGGCGCTTAATTTCCATTCTCTGTTTCGTGAAATTATTGTCGTCAAAGTTGTGTGCCACAATCAACGGGAGTGAAGTGATGAATTATCGAAGGAACGAAAATAAAAATTCACGATAATTGAACTAATTGAGTAATTTCATTTGAAAATCGTGTTCAATTAAATTCGCGTCCCCCCAACACCCGGAATGGACCAGCGCAAGCTCCACTGCGTCTGTATCTTTAAATAACTATTAAATTTTTTCGTGCGAAATTCAGACCTAATGGAAAAATACCTCTGCTGAGGTCGTTGGTTCGGAGCGCATAGTGCATGCCCAAGAGCGTTGAATTGTTTCAACCTGAACAATCAGCCTAAAATCCACCCACCAAACGTCTTCCTTATAAAGGAATAATTTCCTCAAGACAACTACCCCAAGTACATGTCCTCATTTGCACAATTTGCAATTTAATTACATGAAATTCAGCATAAACGGGAAATCTTATGTAACTCCAGGATATGCCCAATCAATTCATAACCCAAAAACAGTGCTTCATTTTCTCCAGGCAGCTGTTTTAATTGAACATCTTATACCGGGATGCGGTCGAATGATAACAAATTATTTTCAAGTAAAACGAAATGATCACAATTTTCGCTGCGCTGTATACAATCTACAATTATGATGAGGGAGGCAACAATTAATGATTGGCAGTAATTGGAGGCAGAAAATAGAATTTTGGATCAATTGATGGAGTAAAGTGCATGCATACCCCCCATGGGTTGTTTGGTTAATTGATTGAACCATGGCTACATGATGAGCTTGTTAGCGATTTTATTATTGATAATTTTTGGCAAAGATATTTCAATTGAATTGTGCGGCTTGTTTTTCGTCAGGGCAGGGGGGCATCACAATTGAACTGTGAGTTGAGAGACAGGGAATTTCAGAGAATCGAAGTTAAATTTCATTTAAAGGTTGCTTTCATTCGGCAGATTTATTTGAGAACTTCGTTTTTTATGATGCACTTTCGTAGGCAATGACAAGAAAAAGCAACAATTGATTTTATCGGCTGGTAACAATTTGAACTCGAGTTGGATGGGTTAAAGGTTAAATCTACAGAATCGATAAAATGTTAGCGTGGATTAAAAACAAATAACTCACGAAATGTACATTCATGCCAATGTGTCTTTACTAAAAAATAAAATGACATTTTTTAGACCTTGTAAGATATTATTTATTTGATGATTTTTTGTTTGTTTTTAATAATGTTATAATAGTAATTAGTAATCTTTTCGAAGAATACTTAAATCGTAGTATTCAAAGGCGGGATATGTAATTAAGCCTTTAAACTCCCAAAAACGAAGTAAGAAATAAGGGAAAATAAAGTAGTTTTTGAAGGTAAATTGATCTGAACCCAATACGAGATAACCTCATTTTGCTTTTCATACAAAGTAGTGAATAAAGGCACTCTGTACCGACAATAAACACTTCCTGTTTTTCCCCAGTGAGCCAGGGCAGTTTCAGAAATCCACATAGCGTAAGAGCAATCAATAAAAATAAAATGAAATGTGAAGTTACTCAAGCCCATTCAAACAGGATTTCATAGAAGCTCGAATGGAGCACTTTTCCGCAATTTCCCCCCATAACGACTGAAGCAACTATCCAGGGCAATTCGCATCCCTAGTGCCAGAGTGGTACCTACCCCCGTCCGCGGCCTCCCGAAGACGAAGACAGTTTGAAGACGCAGAATAGTGCCTAATGAGAGGACCGAAAATACACCAAGTAAAAACAACCCATTGACTACAGTCGGCCTCGACACTGTCTACCATCGTCGGCACATTTTACGCAATGAAGTTATAGTTTGAAAGGGCTGAATACATTAGGGGATGAAAAGAAGCTGAGCTGCCGGGGGCTGCAGGGGGGTGGGCAACCGCTTTGGCAAAACTACTTCTCGCCGCTGGTGTCCGACAAACTACACAGCTCGACGGAGCGTTCATTACGAGGAGAAGAAGTGGGAAATTGTTGCCTAGCTGCCGCCGCTCTGTTTGGCCAATATCTAAATATCTAAACATCTAAATATCCGAATATCCGAATATCAGTAATATTCCGGTCTCAGTGCGGCGCTCCAATGTACCGAGTACTTGGCTTGTTTGTCAAGCGATTTTTTGAGCCCTTCGCCCCGCCGAATCCGGCCGCCCTTTTGCGGACTGAATCTATTCAGTGTTATTGTTATCTCCGGGATGTTTGGGGCACCCTCCGGGACCCCCTCGAATGTGTGCTTGTCCCGTCTTGGCAAACGGGTAGCAAAAATAGGATATACATGGCGCCTCCGAGGGTGGATTGGGGCCCATGAGATCGACCAGCGACTCCGGTGGGCGGCAGCGGAATGGGCCAGTTTAAATGTGTTGTCGATTATTTTTTATTATCCATCGCTCTATTTCCTTTTAACTTGAAAGCTTTGTTTCATTGCTGATAATGTGCCCTTCAAGAGGCCACGACCGGCCGAAGGTGGAACAAAGACGACCATCGTCGCCGTTGTTGTCCTACACGTCTTTGGGGGTTTGTTTTTAGTTTTTATTAACGAAGCGGAATAATGATTAGGGGTGGTAATAGTTTGAGGATATGGCTTATTTCCACATGATGATGTTTTTCAGGCTTTCACTCAATTTATTTTGTCTGCATGTAGGCCCATTTTCGGTGGCAATTCACTTCAACCATAAAACTAAGGATGGGTGTTAATTTGCCATCCAGACAATAGAAAAGGATACCGAATAAATTCAAAACACGATTATTCCGGGACTAGAACGGATGTAGGGATTTGATATATGTTCTGTAAAAATGGTATTGCATTCCTTAAATGATGTGCTAACTTTTATTACGAATTACTTATATCACACCATTATATAACATTTGTATTAGTTATTACATCAACATTTGCATATAACGGTAGCCTTTCATTCAGCTCTTGTTTTTCGAAAAGTAATTTCATATAGTATTATTTACAAATTCTAAAAGATTGATTCTAAAAGCATCCAGGAGCTATTTTTCATTCGACAAATTAACATTATTACAATAAATTTTAAAAATCCACCTTATTTCATCTGTTAGAGTAGTAAAGAATTTATTTTCTGGAAAAACTTTACCGAGAATTAAACTAAGATAAAATTGTTTGTAATGTGAAGGGAAATAGACTAAGAACCAAATTTATAGCCTGTATCGTGTTTACTAGTAAATTGAGTTGTCAGTATATTATTCCTCAGTTCATTAAATTTAAAGTAGTGGATAAAACTAATTTATATTCATATTTATGCCACATCACACTAGGCGTGTAATATTATGCTTAAATCAAGGACAATAGTGTACTTTGTCGAATATTAGAATAAAGCACCTAAAGAACTGATTATGGCATACGTCAATTGCATTCAATTGTTTATAATTCGCGGAAATTTCGTGAATTTCCCCATCATGTGAGTCGAGATTGGAAAATCCCTCGGCAGGCATCAAACAATAACTCCCACCATCACCGGGACCCATCAATAATTTATCGAGCGAGCCCACTATTGAATTAATTCCTCAATATTGTGGAAGTCAACACGGTACCAAATTTTCCGCAAAACAAACCAAATCTTCCCTGGGCTGTACCCGCTGCATGTGGGGGGGTCCCGTCCCGTCCTGAAATATGGCGGGCGATTTAAATCAGGCGCTCGTGTCTGATTAAAATGATCCCAAATATGTGCACATTGACGCCTAACACGGCCGGGCGGCTACGGTCGCGGTCAAGTGTCATTAATTACAGAACGGATACGATGTAAATCAATTAAGAAATGAAACAAAGTAATTTAGTAATCATTAGCGTGGTCGGGGGCCCGGCGCACAAGCCCCACGGACGGGTCCAGCAGCAGGGACCAGGCAGCTGGGGCGGCCCGGAAGGGAGCCCGGATTATTTATAGTCGACTCATCTCGAGTCTTGCAAGACTCCTCTCATTAGAATGGACGAGTAATAGAGAAAATCAATTATACCGCCGGAGCACCACCTCTGGCGGGTGCTCCGCTGCCGAGGGGGCCAATAATAACTACTCGTATGAGTGGCCACCGTAATTTCCAAGTACTCGATTCTCCCCCGGGACGGGTCGATCGCCCAGTGCTCGGCCTCGAGCATTAAAAATCAATTACCGGATTTGATTGATTGCAATAATTTCACAGATGGTAAATTACTTGAAACAAATTTTTTAAAAAACCAACAACAACGACGACGACCACGGTGCGGGGCTCGAGGAAGCGGAGCGCCAGACAGAAACAGGGCCTCCGCTGGATCGAAGTGTGGTTTTGGTTAGCCCCACGGATCTCGGCGCTCGGCTTTAAATGTCCGAAATTGATATAATGACGCACGGAGCTTACTTGGGACTCGCTGTGCCGTCGACGGGATTCCCAGGGGATGCAGGGGGAGTTTCGCTGGTTCGCCACCAAGAGCTTTCCAGGGAACGTGAAATTGCGTCTGGAGTTCGCCCGAGCTCTTAAGAGTAATTGATTAATGGCGCTGCAGTGGCGTGCACTTTTGGCATGAGACTGCCAAATTTAGCGCGCCCCCAGTGATCCCCTTATTACGTGACCAACGTTAACTAATGGTCAAAGCAACTGCCATTGCACTCACCTGCAGTTACCATAATTCACTTCGAAATTATGAGTACTTCTCGGATTACGAGGGTTAATGTCGGTTTGCACAAATGGTTTAGGAACCCTATTAAATAAACTTATGCATACTATATACATAGAACAACACGAAAGCATGTTTTGTAATACAGAACTATTTCCATTGCCCACTATTTGGTTGCATATCCTTATGTTACCTCAAACTAAAAAATTACATAGTGCATAATTATGTATATGCGTAATTTTTAGTGAATTTCATATGGACTTTTCTAAATTTTCGACGTGAATTTCTCTCTTTTTTCTATTAGTTAAATCGTTTTCTAAGACAAATTTACCCATATTTAATAAAGAAAAAAATATTTTAAAAGTTATATTAGCAATTCTGCTAAAAAGCCAAATTTGGAATTTGGGACTAACTAGTCTAAACTATAGATTAGCTAATTTTTGTCGAGACGTTATAGGATATGTAGATGTTCATTTTATTTAACTTGTGTGAATATTACAGTTTCAATTTATTAACCTGAGGGTAGTAAATATCATAGGTCTAAAATTTTCGAAACTTTAATTTTTATTACTGTAATTAAAGTTGTTCATGTAGGTATTTAACAAATAATAACTTCAAAAGTTTTATGAAAAAATCTTACTAAAAACATCGCCTTTTTGCTCTCCGCCACTGGTAAATTTCTGGATATTAATCGAATCATTATTTTAATGCCCCATCATAATGAGCACTATACATAACCACGCTCCGGGCCGCAGCACGGTTATAGGTTTCTACATAGCCTAGGGGAGCTCCGTGCTTATATCTGGTGGCGCACTCCCCTCGGGACGCGCCCGCCGCTCCAGGTCTAAAAAATCTATTGACTTGTACTTGGGCATCCAATCTATTCTCGGCTGCGGCAACTGAAATTGACTGGGACGAGTACTTTTAATTATATGTATGTACGCGGCGAGGGTTACGAAACGACGCCGAGTGCAATCGGAGGCAACTCTCGAGAGTGCTCACGTTTATTATTATTAATTTTTGTTAGATGTGGAGATTTTGTAATTTCAAACTTTGCTGGATATGGTTAGCGTAAAAACACGAATTAACTGAAAAGGAGTGGAATGAAAAATGTTCATCACCTGCTTGAGTGGACCTATTTCCCGTCGAGTCTCGCACAGAGACAATAAATTTAAGACGAGATCTGCTCGCCAGCAGGTTTTTTGAATAAAGCTCATAAAACCGCCGTATACGGGAAGGTGAATCGATTCAATTGGGCGTCGAAATCACCGCAGTAATCTGCTTTATCTTCTTCTCAAACAAATTTCTTGTAATAAAAACAAAATTGTGAAAATGCTCTTTTTGTCCAGCAAAGTTGTGTCAATTAATGAAAGCAACGAACGCGGCTTTACCTGTTTTTGATCTAAGATCAATTGGGCTTTGACCTTTCAGCTGAAGTAACGCTCGGCTCAGATTCATTTGAGAGAAAGCCGCGCTTTATGGGAAACTTATGCAAATGGGTCCAGCGACACTTTGCTGCGAGCTTGGCCAGTAAAGAAGACACATCTCCAGAAACTACGATGGTCTAAAAGTCTGAGCCACATTAGGCCCGTCTTTGACCGCAAGTTTCACCAAAGTAGGGAGTCTGCTTAATTAGGGAATTTTTAAGGTGTGTACCAGACAGTGACATTAAAGAAGCAACATCAAAGTGGAACAATTATTGGGAGTTTTGTTGAAATTCAATTTTATGTGCGTGCGCTCCGTTCTGGCTGAAGCGGGATCCGCCAATTCGGAGGAGCAACTTTTTCGATAATAAAATGCAAAACGAGCCAAAAACCCACCCGATTGTGCCACGAGCCAGTCCCGCGGATTCGAAGTAAAATTATAACTTGAAATACAACCCCCTCTGGAATGGCAATATTTCAGCCCCTCGTGCTTCCCTTATTTTGATTTTTTCTGTCTCGCTAGCGAAAAGCGCTAATACAACGAATCATAAATTTTTATTGCTTAGAATTACTACTTGGAGCTGCCTGGTAGGGCTCTATACTTCTTCAGTTCGGGCAATAAACACGAAAACTTTCTCATTTTCTTTTAAAGAAAACTCCTGTAATTGTAAGGGATGATAATTGTTGCACGGAAGCATAATGTACACCCTGTGCCTTGTTTTCGGCGAAGGTATGTTGCCTCTATGGTTACAATTCGTTTGCCCCCTGAAGAGCTGCACGGGTATATTGCTCCTCTAAAATGAAACCTTACTCAGGTGATGAGCTACAAAAATCACGTAAAACTTTGTTATAGTTCTCAGACGGTTTTAACTCTTTTCTTTCAGATCTGTGTATACCCCCATTGAAGTCGGTATGAGCCACATAAAACACGTTACAGTTTTGTTATATTCTTGCGACCGTACTTAGACTGTCTTTTGGTCTAAATATGTCTTCCTTTAAAATGATATAATTTAGGAGAAACCCCATTACGTAAGAAAGTTGTACTTTTAATCGGAAGTTTTGTTTTTGGGTATAAAGCCAATTGCTAAATTGCACAACTGTCTGCAGAAGCTATAAATACTTAAAAATACATACATATTATATTTCTTTTATGTTTTCAATCAAATTACATTTTTATGTTTTCTAACAAGACATTATTTTTTCTTTTCCAGGAGCCATAAAACGTCCGTCCGAGAGTATAAATAAAATAAAGTTACGATAATACTGGCTGTGGACAAATTATCGCATGCAACACGGAGTTGAGTCCTATATTTATTTTTGACGAGTCTTCCCTGTTTATCCCGAGTAGTGTAATAAACAGAATATTGTCTAAAAGATGATAAATTCGAGAAAGTGCACCTGCACACCGTGTTTGAATGTATGGAACTCGTAAGGACGAAGAGAAAGGCGCGCAAATAAAAAGTGTCTCAAGAAGGAGAAAAGAATGAAGAGATAGCCACAAGGAGAATATGGCATATTCATGAAAATTGGCGATTTTAATTTATTTATTTTTATTTAAAGTCCGATTAGTGTAAAAGATATTAACATTGATAAACGAAAAATAAGAAGAGAAGGGACATTTTATAAGAAAAGAGCCAAGGAGAGACTATCTCGCTGCGTTGTCGATAAGGAGACACTATACCACCTAAATGACTGAATCAACACAAGTCCAACAGACGACAGAGAATAACAATACGGGGGTGACCAAGATGGATCCACCGCCGGTTTCGCCCTCCCCCTCAGAGCAGCAATACGCCCTCAAATGGAATGACTTCCAGAGCTCGATACTATCGTCGTTCCGACATCTCAGGGATGAGGAAGATTTCGTCGATGTTACCTTAGCCTGTGATCAGAGATCATTTACAGCACACAAAGTAGTCCTAAGTGCTTGTAGTCCATATTTTAGGAAATTACTTAAGGCGAACCCATGCGAGCATCCGATTGTCATATTGCGTGATGTTCGGGCGGAGGACGTCGAGAGTTTATTAAGGTAAGGGCCACCCAATTGACTCGTCCGTGCCGGAGCTCAGGGTAGAGATTTTCCTCTTTTTTCGTCTATTTCCACAGGTTTATGTACAATGGGGAGGTGAACGTGGGTCATGAGCAGTTGAGCGACTTCCTGAAAACCGCCCAACTTCTTCAAGTCCGGGGACTAGCCGACGTGAATAGCACCACATCGAAATCATCATCATCTGGACCCGCTGTGAACACAACACTTTCATCATCGACTCCTGCCGTACAAGAGTTAAAGGCGTCGCCGGTAAGACGGATTAAAGTAACGTGGCAGTTCCAAATCGAATTGTTCCACGGCATTTTTGAATTATTCTAATTAAATGTAAATGATTGCAGACATCAACGTCGTTGCCATGGGATGTGTCCGACGATCGGTCAAATCACTTAACTCCCCCGCCCCAGAAACGAATTAAGAGTGCCGACCTGTATCGGGCCCAGCACGGTATTAGTCCTGAACGGTTGTTGCTAGATAGGGAACTGCCTTTAGGTCAACATCCCTTGCATCGGGAGCGTGATAGAAATCGGGATCGCGACCATAGTAGGGAGACATCCCGGGATCGGGACAGAAGTTTAGAATTAAGGGATTCGCTGCTAAGTCAAGCTCTAGAAAGTGGACAACAGTTGCCACAAGGCCAGGTATGTTGATTTCACTGCTATTGATTACTTTATGCTTGTTTTCCTTAATCCTCGAGTTCTGTTAGTAGTAGTAATTGGCCGGGAAAATTTGTACTAATTTCATATTTTCATACTTGAACCGAAAATGGTTTTATAGCATACATTCGCAAAATTAGTAGTATCGAGACGGTTTTACCTAATTTCGCTCAATTACGTCCTAAATCTATCTGACAAAATTTCTGAAATTTTCTTTCTTAATACTGTTCAGGACTACCATTTTTTCGCCGTAAAATGCTGGGAATGCTAAAATGGGATTTTAAGAAATTCCCTCAAACAATTTCTAAAGGCATAAACTTAGTGCCTCGTTTTGGATTATTAATAACAAACCTTCAAAAATCCTAAATATTCTATTACAAAAATATGAAATAAAATAAAATATTTTTGAAATCAGTTGAAAGTTGACATCATAAGCTTTTCAGCGCATTAACTCTTTCCCAATATAAACACAGAAATCTGAAGATGATATGTTTATTGTAGAGAAATCATTCATGCTACATTCTTAGATGTAAGAAAGTGGTTCTCAACTTTGGAAAAATGTTATACTTGCTCTGAATGAACCATAGAGCATGGGATAATATGGGGTCAGACAAAGTTGCTAGGTATCTCTCCTCCTTAGATTTGAAGAATTTCATAACTCTGAAATAAGTATCTCATGTCTCCCTTATACGTTCCGCTGAACCAGTTCCCTAAATCCTAGCTATTTTCACAAAATTGGAAATATCACTTTCCGGAGAATCACCCCCATTACCTCAGTTTCCAGCTCTTGAACGAGATACATCATAAAGCTGCTAAGAACATTAGGGTTGAAATTTATATTCAATCCCACCCACTTTCTTCCTCTATTGCAGAAACATCCGGATTTGGCATCATTACAGGCCCAGAGCACGGGCGAAGATTCAAACAGCAGTGATACAGAGCCATCGGACCGAGGTGATGGTCAAATGGACGGAACAATGGACAGCGTGAATGGCTCCATGGACAACCAGCGATCTCATTCGTTTCCAAGTGCATTTCTAGGGCTCCAAGGTATCCCTGGACTCCTGCCCGGTCCTTCTGGCATTCATGGTGCTGATAACTTCGGTAAGTGGCAAATTCCTATTTTCATTCGAATATATACAAAACCAGTACTTCTGCTTGATTTCGATTAGTTTCCCAAAGTAGTTTTCATTTAGCCACTCAAGTTATAGTGTTCACTTAGATTATTTATAATTTCATCCTTTTTGCGTAAAATACACATTTTGTATACTATCGACATACAAAATCGTCCTTGATTTGTTAGATGGTTTGGTCCTTGTGGATGAGAGCGCCCGAACATGGACACGGACACACGCGCGCGCCCTCCGATTCGAATTCAATTCGAGTTCAACTAGTCCAGCTATGAAGACATATCGCATTAAAATGATAATGACCATCATTCGACTCTAATCATTTCTGACCATTTGGCTTTCCTCCCTTTATGCAGCCGTGGCACGGACGAATATTATTCCGCACACATACATCAAAGATGAGGGAAAAACGGGAGCAAAATCGAATTTAATATCATAAACATTCAATAAGGAGACATCATAAAGGCCAGAAAGTAGAAATATCGGAAGAAAATGGCAGAACATATTAAATCGAATGGACATTTGTATGTACAAGAGCCCACTGGAGATGGCCCCCGTCCGGCCGGGACGGGCCAGGGGAAGGGGCAAAAAAACGGAAACTTTTACATTAAATTCCTTTCTTTTACGTTTTATCTTTTTCTATTTTTTAATACGTATATCTGTGTGTTCGACCGCTCGTAAGTACTTCCTCCCTGGGGAGGCTCCGAAGGGCGAAAGGATGTGTTCCGCCTCCTTCGGAACCGAGGATAAAAATTGAAAGTTTTCAATACACAATGCTTCGGACCGATTTCCTTTTCTAAAAGGCAAAGAGAACAAGATAAAAAGTGTGAAAGATATCACTCACACACAAGGTAATGTGGGCGGCGTAAGCAGAGCTCGGGTTTACTTTACTTTGTTGCCTTGTATAGGGTTTGCATTAATAGTTGAAAACAGCTTGCGAAGGTGGACGTTGTGGGCACAGTTGGCACATATGTGGTTCTTCTAACTGAACTCTTATCCCCTAAATTGAGCATTCATGTCCTCTTTAAATTGCGTCCATCCCTTGGAAGGCTTCATTAAGTTTTTAAATTGATTTACAAACTACTGCAAAATTTGTTTTAGCTTTACCTCTTATTTCGTAATTGGGTTTTCAACTTCGAAATTTATTTGCTGTTTACACTCCAATTCATTTTTCATTACCTTTTCATACCCGCTGACTGACAAACGTATATCTGTTTTTAGAAGATTTTACGATACTCGTATATCCTTTTGGTGAAAGGGCAGTAATAATTAGTTCTAATATTTAGTTTTCATATAACAAAAAATTTAACTTTATTATAAGAAGAATTAGGTTTTGAGGATGTGACGAAAATTAAGCAAAAGTTTGACTATTTAACAATTTTGGCTCGATCCAAGAACGCTGTAAACAAATTTAAATCGGTGTTGTTACGCGAAAAGCGATTTTGTGATGCATAATCTTTCACTTCTTATTCATTTAAATCATTTTGATTTGTTTTTATGCTTTTGTACTCTGTTACGGTCAGTGGAAAGACGCCACACTATATCATAAAAAGGCTGATCAAGATACAACAAGACACTCTTGGATAAGTCCATAATTTTGAACTTCACGCCAACTCTCATATATCATAACTAAAGACAAAATAGTAATTGGTCTAATGCTTCTAGTGGAATGTGAAAAACCCCATCAAACAAACTTGATCATTCTCGGACGTCCTCGGGGCCGCAACAAACAAGCTACGAAGCAATTTGTTCGCCATACCCTCCATAAATTCGGTCATGCCTCAATTTTCAAAAATCATACGTCCAGCAATACATCAAAACGGACGGTGACAGGAAAAAGGCCATAAAGGGGGGAGAGAAGAGGCCAAGGAGCGAAAAACTCGATTTCACTACTTTTCTCGAAGATTTTAATTAATTAAACAACCCCACGCTGAGCATAAACAGAATATTCACCCCTTTTAAGTATCTTTCACCCTGAGCGCATTAGCAGAAGTGCGGAGCCAATACAGCAGGAGCCGGACAAGGGCCAGGGGAGGGGTAAAAAAACTGTGCCTAGCCCTAGCCCTAGTCCTAGTCCTACACCACCGGCCCGACTATACCCACTAAATCTCAGCTTTCGTGCACACAGTCCGTCCGTCCAATCTTAACAAAAGATGGACGTTCGGAGCAAACATCCTCCTGCGAGGCTCCCAGCACAATATATGCGTGTTATATCTACATTAATGTACAAAATACCTATCGAGGCCCCGAACCAGCCCGCCCCCACCCCCACCCCCAACCCCCCCGGGCCGGACAAATATCTATATGAAAAACTACGCAGAGCGGTAGGGCCTATATCTGTAGCTGCCCATCTATCTGTCCCTGCACGCACGTATCAAATACATTGAACGTGTATAAGACGGATGTGCAGATAAGAAATAGATTGCGTGGTTGGAAGGAAAGGCTGAAGGGATGTGGACTTAGTATTCCGCACAACTTGTTATTCTTCTTTTGTATCTGTCCAACTTTGACTAGACCATTTCTCTGAAAAGGAAAAACTTTCTAAGTTTCGTGCCGATGCGGGGGCGTATTGGTAAAAAACAGGCGAACACACGCAAGATGATGAAAGTGGCAGCAGCAGCAGCATCAGCAGCAGTGGTGGCAACAACAACAGCACCACCACTGCCCCTAGGAAAAAAGAAAAATATATACATATATATTTTTTTAAGTTCAGGGCTCCAAGCTGACGTAGATAGACCCACGGTGCCGACCGACCAACCGAACGAAAAGGGTTAATTTTTCCCATTTGAAGGAACGAGTGTGTTGCCACATCTTTTCCCAAAGAGGAGCTACTCAATGGACGGACATCTTTGAAATTGAAATTCTTCCTTCCAGGTAGATGGCTTCAATTGCTAGGCCATATCTAAGAAGGAGAGCTCCACATCCTTATCATCGGGGCATCGTAATGAAAGTGAGCTCCTCTCCTATGTGAATAATTCAACGACCCCAAAGAAGGGGTGGTTCGGTCATCCGAACGGTGTGCTATCTAATGCAATACAAGGTTAATAAAGTACTTACCCCAGAGCCGAAGAGGGTGATTTTACGTCGCTTAACCCTTTACGTGCCGCCTCTTTACAAAATCACTTTGAATGGTCTTCCGCCTTTTAAAGTATAATGCCAAAGAGCCACCCCCACCCTCGTCCTCGCAGCCAACGAACCTCTCAGCAAAGGGCGGGTAGAAGAACTTGACTGCTGGGCTTGGTTGAATTTTCATAAGTGCCCGTTTGTTTAAGGATTTCATTTTATCAAAAACGAAGAAGAAGAAGAAAAAAATTGAGAAAAGAAGAAAACTTAAAACGGAAAGGACGGCCGGATCCCAGGTCAGATGGATATCTCGATATCAACCTGGAATTATAAAATATCATGAAATAGCATTTCGGACGTCTTCGAATTTGTAAGAGCAACAAATGTTCAGCGCTCTCCGGCTGTAGTAAGCGTTTTCAATTTAATTGTTTTCGTTTTAATGCTTTCCTCTGGCATATTGCATTCTCGGAAATTAATAATATACCAAGGGAACTCCCCCACTTTTGGGTTCAATGAGTTACTTTTTTATGGGGACATGCTATTTACTGGGTTTTCTAAAGAAATCGAAATCAGACTGTTAAAAGGAGGTACCGAGTCTACGGAAAAATTAAAAGGGCATTGATATTTTAACAAACTCGCCTATTCATGCTGATAACATAATTACGCGATTTTCATTATTCAGGTATATAAAGGCAAAATTAGAATTAGATTTACTTAGTACATGTAGGCCATTATCAGACCTAACAACAACAAAATTTAATCTGAAATGAAAACATTCTAATTTACCGAGAATACTTTTATTGTGATGCTATATCCTTCATAAATCACTATTCATTTCGACTTCGAAGGATAAAAAAGGAGCTTAAAATTTGAAATAAATAGGATGGAAAACACCGAAAATAAAAATAAATATACATACAAATAAGTTAAAAATACATAATCTACTTTTATCAAAATAAAAATTAGAAATTTTACACATACACGAAAGGCGTAAAAGCGAGAAAACGTCTATTACTGTTTTGTCTGCCTCTACTAATTTTTGTCGGCTTACATTTTTTTTTTTTTTTTTTAATTATTTTAAAATTTTATACAGAACTTGTTTTGACAAAACACTTTAGATTTTTTTCTTGAAGTTGTACTGCGGGAATCTTCGTTATTATCAAATTAATTTGAAAATGTATAGAAGTTATTTTTAGAATTCTGTTTCGTACTTTTAAAGAATGAAAGTTATACCATTTTCTTTCCATGAGATGTTCCTCTTACAGAAATTCAATGAAAAATTTCTGCAGTCTACATAGTTACTAATCTTTTATTAGTTCTATTTTTTTTTTTATATTGTACGTTTTGGATATTTGTTTCCTAAATCAAGTTATGTTTGTTTATCCCGAAAAATATGTTTGCATCAGGCTGAAAACATGTTATCTCTCCATCATTTGGGAATATTAAGAAATAAGCAGTTCATTGGGATGTTAAGTTTGTCCTTTAATGGCATCGTATTCGTCAATTTATTGCACAACTGGATAGATGGACCTCTCCCGCCAATGTCTTTGACTAAAGTCGCAACCGACCAAACGACCGGATGAGATTCGGTTTAGTTTTGAAATGATTTCAGCTAATATGTAGTTCAACCGTCAAGATCTTGCTTATCTCGTTAAAAGTTTCGCCGTAAATCTGGGCATCCATAAAAACAGTTCGAAATGATCAAAAAGAAATTGTAAGTAGGAAAGCAGAGAACATTTAATGTCCCATCCCCCGGCGAAAGCCGTTTAATTTATCAACTTTGGCAATACTGGCAGTAAAAATGTACTTTTACACACCGGATGAAGGGCATCTATTAAGAGCCGGTTCGATGAGCACAGTGGCGCTGGTCCAATGGGTCGACAGTTGCCCTGAAAAACGAGCAATGATACCGTCGGTGACCACTGCCCCTTAATTTATGCACCCTCACCTCGGGGTGGTGGTAATTCTGATTAATTCGAATAATGGTGTCCGGTTATATTTGGTACGAATAGTGCATCCGTCATTGCTTCGACTTTGGACACTATCTGGACCTCGGAGGACCGGATCCTTGGTGCAAGTGGGGAAAGTTATAGGAGTCCCGGGACCGATATTCCTCCTCCGCCACCGAAGCTTTTATTGGTTCGGGAAGAGATAAAAATTTGTGTATCATAGTCCGCGAGAAGAGGTGTGGAAACATACGTGGGAAAGAAGAAGAAGCGATATAGTAGAGTGCGCCGATAGATTTTGTGTACAGAGCACTATAGAACACATATACAAAACTTTTTATATCCCCCCCGCTCCCCCGCAGTCACTCGGACTTTAAGCATCCGGGGGGAGGTGGTGGTTGGCTCTGATGTGTGGCCTAGCCCTACATCAAACCAGGGACTATGTACGAAAAGAAAAGCACAAAATAGATATCCCTTTTCGGACGAATGGGTGGGGGCCGGGGGTGTGTGTAGGGCGTCCGACATGCGAGAATGTACACACGTTACGTACATTTAATGCGAAACTAGAAACAGAGAAACTCAAAAGCAATAAATCAATACGGATGGTCCGCAAAGGCAGAGATCCCTATATAAACGTTAGAGAAGTACAAGAGCAAACCGCCCAAATAGGCCAGCCAGCGCCAGCCCTTTGCCTCCCTTCGTCGGTGGGTTTTTTGGACAATCGTACACACATACGCCCGAGGAGTACGGAGTGTGTACTGAAAGTTTTGCAACTATGCATGGATATAGGGCTGGGATTTGGACGAGAGATATGGAGTGCCTGTGTGTACCGAGTGGCGCTCCGCTCCACATATCCTCGCCTCTTTGTGTATGAATGGTGTGTCCCGAATATCCTAGCTGGGGGTGGGTCGGGATGGGACCCGACGAGCCCGACTGCCCATACACAACTTATGCCCCGAATCCCCGAAATTCCCGAATTGTATATTCCGGCGTTTTTCCCGTTTTGTAAGCACAGACGTGTGTGCAGTGCTTGTGCGTAATGTCTGTATTTTGTCGATTTTCCAGTTTTCTAATATCTAATGTTCTGGACCCGTTCTGTCACTACCTGATATTGTAAAGAGGAAGAAGTGTGGACACCCCGCACTTCCATCTCCACCTCCACCCTTTCGGATCCTTTTCTAGTATGGGTCCGAGGGATCCGACAACCGGGTCCATGGGTCCAGCATCCCTTCTGGAGGATGTGCGTCAGAGTGTTGATCCTAGGCGGCCTACTTGAAGGAGCCGGGAATCCCCGTTCGGGTTCTGTTTCTGTTGTTCGCCCGCTCCTATCTTATGCTTTTAAGAAGTGGAGATTGTGGTGTTGGACAGCTTGGATTGGTGATACGGTGGTGTCAGATGAATGGTGGGAAAAACTCTGGGATTCCTGCAATTGTATTTGTACTTTTCTCTCATGCCTGAACAAAAAGAAAAAAAAGAAAAACTTTTTTATTGTATACGAAGAAATACATAATACAACATTTTATAGGCAAAGAGCTTAAAGAATAATTGAACTTTTTGAATTTAGATGGGATCCATATCTCTTGTGCATGTCACTTTTAAGGACATGTGACGGGCCCCAAAATCGAGGGATCACCACCGCCCGTATCGTGGGTAATCCTTGCAGGCATTCCACTGCTCCTCTTCTCTGTCCCGAAGGTCGTAATCCATCCTTTCGATTTCTATCCATTTACTTTTGTGTAATATTTTTGCTTCCATTTATTGTTCGCTATTATTACTTTCATAGGAGATTTGTGTACAGGAAATGGGGCTAAAGTGAGAACTGCTGTAGTTCACAGAGTTTCAAAGTGAGCTGCCTCACCGTGCGGCGGGGTGCGGGGGCGGTGGATATTGGATGAAGGGTATAAGGAGCATTGGAATGGTCACATGTACATGGTACGTGTTATTTTTGGAAATTGTTTGTACAATGAGGGCACAATGATGTGAAAGAAAGGAAATTCGCCAAGAAGGCGCTCCGAGGCTTTTTACTTGTAATACCCACTAAAAGGGGACCATTCACCGAGTGCCAGCACCCAGGGTATAGTGTGCGGGTGAGGGAAAACTTTCTTTTTATCTTTGGGGCTTATATGCGAAAACTGCCAGTTTGATACTTTCTATAATATTTTCGTTCTTCAGACCGACGACGAGAGTAAATTATTGATTCTAAGGATTCTGATGTAATAGTTTCCCCTAAAATTTGTCAGGTCCAATTAGTCGAACTTAACGGAAAGTGTCAGTCATTTTGATGAAGAGTTATTGCCTTTTAAATATTTGTTTGTGCACTGATTTAGAAAAGGATGAATATGACGAGGAAAACTCTTGGGGAGCGGGAAAGGACGGTTTGCGTTATTTCGTAAATATAGTTTTAGCGCTGAAGAGTGCTGAGGAAAGGATTTGACCTCAAAATTTAAACAAGTATTTACATACTTATTAACAATTTGGTTCTTTAAGATTTAAAAATCTCATTTGTATTTATTTTGGTTTAAACTAATAAAATAGAAAATTTGTCATGAATAATTGAAGGTAAACGAAATTAAAATTGGTACAAGTATTCGTATTCTAAAATGTTTCTTTGTAAAAGAAGAAGTTTCAAGTACTATTTATCAGGTTAAATAAAATCAATAAGTACCTGAATCTAAAAATAAGTATTTTTTATTCAAAGCAGTAAGAATTATTGTATTTATATAGTAGTGCAATATTGTTTATAGTGATACCTATATACATAGATGGTATTACGCGAGCCTTATATCAACTGAATACCATCATTGTTACAAAACATTATTATTATATTTTTCTCTTTATTTCCTTGCAAATAACACGGAACTTACTGAATATTTATAAAGCAAAAGTCTTGGTACTTTGTTAGCCAGATTAGATTGACAACAAGACTTATGGCCCTATCGATTTGCCCCCTATTTAATTAATCTCAATTTCTCGCATGGAACAGATCAATCCATCCGTTTTACTTTCACCAACTCTTTCCAATTATCGACATATACACATATATTTTTTTCCTGCCGGAGTCTTATCAACTTACATCCGAGCAAATTACGCATCATAGCACGCATTATCAAAGAAAAGCAATTTTGCCAAGCCCACAATTTCAATCCATCAAAACTAATTTACCTAAAAACACACAAACAACAGGGCACCAGCAGCCCGAGCGCCGATTCGGTGGGGGCGTGGGGCGCAGCCCAAAAAACTTTTCTCGGCCAAAAGAAGTTAACCGGCGTAGAAAGCCCTCGTAATGCTCTGGACGGCCCCAAAGTCAGTCGGGGGTGGGGCCGGGGCCGGGGAGCACCCCACCCCCGATGCGGAGTAATGCCGAAATCAAAACTTAGGACGGACAATTTGCTGCCTTTCCACAAATTTTAACGGCCATGAATCACGTATATTGTCGATTTATTTCCTTCCGACAGAAATAGCAGAGAAACATAAAATTTTTTTTTTTTTAAGAAGGATGTCCAGAAAGGAAACAATCGCGCTAAAAAGGAGCAGCGCCCGGGCGAACAATGCGGCGGGAGGGGAGGAAACAAAACAGGTCCTTCCTGCATTAATGCGTAAAACGGTTAAAATCCATCAAGCAAATGTACGTTCAGCTGGGGGGGCCCCCCGACGCCGAGGTTTCCTCGAAGAAACTAGCGGCGGAGAGGCCAGCACTAATCCTAATCCGGTCCCTTTGTCTTGTCGTGTCTTTTTGTCCGGGGGGCTGCACGCTCCGGAGGACATCGCCGAGCAGCTTTATAGCGCCATATAACGTGTCACCTACTTTTGGGGCCGCCACCCCGCCCCCCGGGCAGCACTCCCACTCGATTGTCTGCAGGACATGCCATTCCTTACTAAAACTCTATTAAACGTCTTTTTATTACTTAAATATTATTCTTGCCCGGAATCGAACCCAAATGTGGAAATGTGAAATAAAATATCCCCGTACGTATCGAATGTGAATTGGGGGTGGTTCTGAGCTAAGGGCGCGAGGTTTGGGGCGTCTCGGGTTGCTCAACGCCCAACGAGCGGCTGGCGCGAGGTCGAGGGATGCGATTTTTGGAACATTCAAGGGAAGCTGGAGGAGGGAGATGTCTCCAGTGGAAAAACACTCGGAGCGTGTGATAGCTGTCGACGGGAGGCTGTAGGGCCGGTTCGGCACACTATCTATAATTGCACGGAACGCATTTCAAATATCAAAATAAATGATCTGTGATTTATAAATATTTGTTTGGGATTTTCGGGCTGGTCGACGCGCGTTCGGCCCATTTATGCTGGGGATGTAGTGTAATGAACATAATCAAGGAAGCTATAAAACTCTAACGGACGATATTATTTGGAGCGCCTTTTCTGTGAATAATGTTTTCGTAGGGCGAAATTGAAGAATAATAAAGGCGAATGGCTCTTTTCGGTTCCATTATTTTACAAAAGTCTCGAGGACAGCAATTTCGGAACATAGCAAAAACACAATATTTTTTTTTATTTTTATAGCCATTCGTGAATCAAAATAGCCGCAAAAATCGAATAAAATTACACAATGTGTTGCGAATATGCTACCAGCATAAACCATTCATTTTATATATTTTTAAAATGTGGGTTATGTTTTGGTTCACAGAGTGGCCAAACTAAATGTAATTTCGAACAAAGTAGAGCACTTCTGTGTTTCTAAACACAAGGTCGTTTTATTACACTATCGAAACTCCATTGATTTTATTGCAAAAACTTGTTTCTGATATTTGTTCTACAAATAAATGCTCGTACAAAAATAAGATACTAAAAACGAGAGATAAATTGCAACTGAAAATAAAATTACTATATTTTTTTCAAAGTAACTCTGCTTAGACTACAGTATTTTATAACCCCATTAACTTTCGACATTTTTTAATTAACATTCTTGATTCTTCAAGAAAAGAGCAATTTCTACTCTAAAGCAAGTTTTGAGTATTGTCTATATAAAAATTATGCAGCTCATTGAGTTGACTAATGTATCATTCTCTCTTTTATACATTTTCTCTATTTATGCGCATTATATTGACTAAATATTCAGCTTCCTTTTCCCATAATGTATTTATTGCCTATCACCTACTAGACTCATTATTCATTTTAATACCCCGCTCACCCCCGCCGCGGAGGTGTTTTCTGCGTCCAATAAAGAGGCTCCCAATTAATACGCATCACTTATCAAAACTGAGGTCGAGCATTAAAATTATAATTCTGCAATTTTGAATGTCCAATCTAAAGAGAATGCAAATCAGAGGAAATATGAGAGACTTGAGGGGGGGGGCAATTTCAAAGGAATAAAAATGCTAAACAAAAAATACGTTCATCGGCGAGGTCGTTTAATTTTTACTTCCCCCATTGATCAAACAGCCCGCGCGACGGAACGAGGATAAATTTCGTTATAAATTGCTTCGAGTCAGAATCTCGTCATTGCAATATTCCTCACATTTATGCTGCTATGCTGCTATGCTACTATGCTGCCGCCAGACAATTGGATAGAGCAATATCGATGGCACCGCTATAAATATTAATTGAGACGCAAGGTGGAACGCGACGAGCCCGCCCTTTGTCTTTTATTAATATTGCGCCGCGGTGGGTTTCTTCGTCTCGGGCGACATCATGAGAAACTTTTTATGTAGACCAAACCGGAAGGACGGGGACGATTCACCCTCAATAAAGTGTCCATCCATAAACTTACTCTACCGGACTGTGAAGGAATAATTCTTGCAGAAGGTGGGGTACGGTCCATGCACCGGATTCTGCAGCTTCCAGTTTTAGATGCAGAATACCACCGTTGAGCCCCGGCTCTTTGGGTCCTCCATCAGAGCCATTCGTGCATAAGGAAACATTAGCAAATTTCCTCCCCACAACAATAGGGCTCTGCGGGGGATGGTTCCGACTGGCTCTCCGATTGATGTGGCTTAGGAAATAATAGGACGGACCTTTTTCAATTTAGGTGTGTCTCGTCCGATCGTCCAAATGAGTGCAAGAACGATGGAGCTCCCTTGCACATGGACGAGCTCGGAAACCCAACCGATAAAGGAGTCTTCCATGCACCGCAGTAATATTTTAAAGTTTTCACCAGGATGCATATGGTTGGTTTCGTTAATGCACTAAAAGGAGCTTTGAAACTTCCTCTGCTCCTGTTGGGGGAGAGCATTCAATCGGTACGTGGAGATCACTTAATGCAAGCCATCCATTAATAATTTCATCAGCTCCAGATGGCAATTGCTAAGTATATTTTTGGACGATAAAATCCCTTTGGAAAGTTTCTGTCTGTCGGTTTTGGTATGTGAATTGAGTGAATGGGAAGTAGAGGAGAGGTCTTCCTTTGTTTGGAATTTTATTTGAAGATATTTTTGCTTCTCTAAGGGTACTTACTGGATTAACCAACTAAAAATGAGATTAGAGGTGTATAGAGGTCTAACAAATGAATACCATATGCCTGAAGGTTTAGCTGAGATCTATTTAATTTTCGTAAGCTCTGTAGAATTTTCTGGTTGTTTAATTCTCATTGGTAAGAAGTAAAAATATATGTGATCAAAAATACTATAACCACCAGATCGAAGATTTCCTAAAGGACTTGTAATATTCAATTAAATGAAGAGTAAATTTTAAATAGGTTGGGGGTTGCGAATAAGTGGGAATGGCAGTTTTTTAAATTTAAACTTGAAGCTTTCGAATATTTAACTTTAAAAATTTAAAAATTCCTTAAAAACCATATTTCAAAATGGGAAAAATCCCTTTCTGAAACGAATTAACTGTTTAATCACGTGCATTCGAAGGATTAAATCAAAAAATCGCGGAAGGGTTACCCTGTACATGTGTCATAAGAAATTAACATTTTAATCTGATCCCATATATCATCTCACACCTAGAATTCAAAATAGAAGTTGGCCACATAATTTTCGTCCGGGCCAATCCCATAATTTTGTTTTTTCTGATTCCCCACCCTTATAAATATGCATTTACCTCCTCAAATGGACTGACTACGGCCACGGCGAGTCCATCACCGTGAAAGCAGCGCAGCACAGGACCGTCCTTCACAACAACGAACTAATTAAATCCAGCTAATCAATTCATTCATATTCACCCGGCCCAAAAACTAGGATAGTGGGATAGTTATTATTTCGATCATGTCATTATAATTCTTCCCACCTTTTGATATTTCCGAAGGTTTTTCTTTTGGCTGGTCGTAAAATGTGCTGCGTGCTCATATTTTGGCCCCTTTCTACCGGGCAGGGGGTTTCGCTGTCTATAACCACAATTTTCGTCCGAGGGTGTGTACATATTTGTTATTGTTCCTCCTTTGCCATTATTATTATTATTTTCGAAGACCTTGCCAAAAACGCGAATGGAGAGAAAAATAAAAGCAACAACAAGAGCCGAACTCGGCAACCAACCAGCGAAATTGCCTCGGTAGACAAACCCTTGGAAGGGCCTCCCCCGCCCAAAGTGTAGGACTAGGGGGTTGAGGGGTTGAGGGGTTGCGGCAGGGAAGGAATTATTGCCGTATACCGAAACAACTATTAGCGGTAATACGCTCCCCGGGTCTGTTTGCCCCAGACCAATAATTTAGATAGTCAATTCAATACACGGTTACATCGAGTTATTCTCTGCCGGTACACACCTTAAATATTCCATACGTCTCTACGTCTCTGCTGAAATGGCATGTACGGGTAATTTCAGGTATTTCAGGTGGTTAACGGATTTTCGACATGCGATAGTTTATTTAGTTAGTTTTCTTCTCTGCCCTGTTCCACATCACTGATCAGGATTCCTTGCTTTTATATTAACTTATGGCACACATTTTATTCTGTCCCAACCCTTCTCGGAGGGTGGGACCGTCCTGGATAATAACTTCCATTCAACTTTTAGGGTGGAGTTGTGAAGTAATAACTCCACCGCTCCGTAAATAGCCCTAATAACTTTCGGTTATTGTCATCAGTGTCTGTCCTCGTCCCATAAATCGAAGCTTTGCCAAATAGTTGTAATTTACACAAAAATATGTGAATGCGTAATTGAATTGAACTGGAAAAGGATCGGAATCGGAAGCGAATCAAAGTGAGTGGCCTCGCCTTCCAATCCAAGCCCCATTCGTGCGCTTCGCCCCGATTTTGCGGCCCTCTTTCAGGTTTCCCAATAAATGCCAATAGAGTTTTGATTTTGCTTTATGATTTCGTGAGCTGATATCCTTGTGTTGCATGAGTAAAACTTGTACACTTATTTTTCGTTTTATAATGTAAAAAAAAAACAAAAAATCTTTAAATGGGGGCACACTGTTTCTTAGCCGCCTCTGTTTAATTGCAGGGGCGGCTAAGAGAAGGGAGTCACCATCCTCATCGCAAGCGGACGTCCAGCACGAGAGAACTGATGAAGATTTCGAAGATGTTAAGCCTCAGCTCTACCACCAGCATCCGTCTCCGCAATCACTAGCCGTGTTCCGGATGCTGGGCGCTCACTTGCAATCCTCATCGTCACCTGGAGGTGGATCAATCTTGCGATCGTCCCCGCATTCGCCACTGTCGAACCAATTGAACAATCCTTCGCACGATCACCACCACCACCACCTCGGTCCGAAGTGTCCTCACTGCGGAAAAATTTACTCGAACACAAGCAATCTACGTCAGCATGTTCGCAATGTCCACGTCACCGTTGACAAATCCCTGTGGCACACCTGTCCCACTTGCGGCAAAAAATTGAAGACCAAACATTACCTGATCAATCACCAACTCCAGGCCCACGGGATTCACCAACGCGTCTCTGGGCAGAGTGGTGTCAACGTCGGACACGATCAAACCATCTAACAAAACTCTGTAGATAGTCCTGCATTTTGTGAATTTTTATATATAACGAAAAAGAAAATTTAGCGTAATGCCCTAAGCGTTTTGTGTATATAAAAACAGCAGCTTTAAGTTTCATTACTTGCCGCGAGTTTTGGTTATTTCAAGGAAGGAATGAATTTTTACTCAAATTGCGGACTTTAAAAAACTCAAACTGAGACCCAATTTGATGACCCTGTCGTTGCAATTTTTCCCTTTTGTGTTGTGTAACCTTTGCTGTGAAATAAAAGTATTTATTTAGTGGAATCAACACGACTGTTGTTCATTTTTGGCCCTTAAAATCCTGCTGTAGTTAGTTATAATAAACCCATAATGCTTGTTTGGTCCAAAACGTTCAATTCTGTTTTATATAAGTTAAGGAAAAAATCGTCGTTACTAATAAGTTACACAAATTATATTAAACTTAACACCATTCAGGGACAACTAATTAAACATGGACACCAGTTAAAAAATTTACGAAATACGTATTATATAATTCAAAATTTCAAATTTAGCGAAATTAAAATTTATGAAATAGAACAAGAATAGAAAATAAACTCGTTATTTTTACTATTAGGCAAAGTAAACTTAAGTACGAAATTTACAAAATTGTTTAAATATGTAATTAATTAAAAACAAGCAATCGCATATGAAGCGCAAACTGGACGTTATTTAAATAGGTGCAATATTGGTTCTGCTTTTATATCTCAATCTGTTTACCTACAGAGATTACAGAAAAGCTTTCAGTAAGCTAGAAAAGAGTTTGGGACAAATTAAAGCAATAAATTGGCTTAATCATATCATAATCCTTAAAATTATTTTAGCTATTTATTTGATATTACAATGTTTTCTTAAAGTTATTTATTTCAATTTAGAATTAGGTCATCAATTTTAATTTGCTCAACTCCTGGTTCGTCCAGTAGAAGTAAATGAGAAAAATCTCGTCATCAATTATTTTATTGTTTTAAGACATGTAAATATTATTTATTCCCTTGCTTGTTTTTTCTTATTTCAAATTAGTGTGTAATGTAGTTTATGGAACTTTTCCAAAACCGTCATTATAGTTACGAATACGAAATAAAGCTATCCGACTAAAAATAACAAAATTCTTAATAAATTCGTAAATATTATGGACTTTGGAATCGTTCAATCTTTCGGCGTTTTAAATAAAAAATGTTATAAGGAGGCTTTCGGAACTTTTTATATATCTATCCAATAGTGGCTTCTATTTCTGCTTTAAACTATAACTAATTTATAGCTTACTTCATGACTGGGATCTAGATAGTGGAATTTTTAGAAATCTAGTAACGCTTATATTTCAAAACTTTCCATTCAAATTTCAGGCACATGTACTATTTAAAATATATTTCTTTCCACAAAATCGTAAATCTCTCCTTAATTATCCTCGTTATGAAGAAATCAATTATTTTCCATAGAACTAATGCTGGTAACTGGCCTTGAAATAACCAAAACTTTTCAGCCTCATCAATTCTTCACTTAGGACCACTTTTGTATGATTTTGAATGTGTTCCTTGTTTGCTTAAAAAAAAATTTCATAGCGATTGCATTGGTTTCTTTTCCTTTTATTTCATACATAAAACAATGTGAACCTATTTTGATACGACCGTGATCTAACAACCGCATTTATCTTTTTTCCAAAAAAAATATTTTTTCAAAATTCTCTTTGTGCAAAATTATGTTATTATTATTGAAAGAGTGAAACAAAATCAAATTCCAAAAATAATTGTAATGATTAGAACTGAACTGAATAAGAAAAATTGGCACCAAATATGCGACCAAATTAACCGCGTCCCTCCACCTAGATCGAGGGACCACAGACTATTTTGCAAACCGGCGGGAAATGTTAAAATGATAAAAACGGCCTATCCGCGGGCACGAAACTGTAGCCCGAGAAAAATTAGTGACAAAATTGGACATTACAAAAATAAATTAATTCAGTTCTGTTGTTGAAGTTTGTTGATCTTGTTGATGCTTGATCAGATCAGGGTCGGACAAGTGCTCGTGCTACGAACCGCGAATGCAAAATAAATAGACAAAAATCATACACGGTATGTCAAGATACGTATCTTTATGCAAAATCAAACATTTTATCTAACACTGCAATCCTATGCCGGTTGCAGATGTTCAGAGCGACTTCGGGCTGGTGAGCATCAAGAAGGAGGAAGAGGACGAGGGAAGTCCGACGTCAACGCCGACGCCGCGGTGCCCGTCGTCAACAGTCCTCGACGAGAAGAAGGCGATCTTAAAGTCGTCAGCGAGCGCAACGCCCCCGCCGCCGCCGCCGCCGCCCGCCCCATCGCCAACCCTTTCGACGGGCTCCTCGAACGACTCGATTAATTCGGGCGCAATGTCCCTGACGGTGAAAAATGATAGCACTGATCCGACTGCTGGCACTCTGGGGCATCAACAAGACCACGAGCCCCAACAGCAGCAGCTCCAGCACCAGCCCCACCAGCCGCAGCATCCCCAATTCCTGCGGCGGCACCCGACCCCCGACGAGGAGGAGAAGCAGCGGAGTCTGGCGCGAAAGCAACTGGACGAGCTGCACAACCACCGCCAAATGACGGCGAACTTGTTCATGGCCAGGACCATGGCCCTGAGCACCTCCCGGGACCTCCCTGAGATGCTGCACGCGGCCGCCTCCGCGGGCGGGAACTACCTGCTCCCGTGCCCGCTCTGCGAGACCCCACTGGAGCCCCGCATCTTCCGGCAGCACCTGGACCGCCACTACCCCCGCGACAGTCCCGTTTGCCCGGTGATGCAGTGCGGCCGGCGGTTCGCCCACCCGAACTCGGTCCGGAACCACATGCGAATAAAGCACACCCTCCAGTGGGCGAAGATGAAGGCGATGCGCTCCTCGGGGGGCCCCTTCACCGGCATCTCCGACTACAAATGAAAGGGCGGACGGGGGCTGACGGATTGAGGGGGTCCGCGCCGCCACTCCAGCCCACTCTCGTATTAGGCTGAGCTAATTCGGGGAGCCTCCTCGGTGCCTGCAGTTCCCGGATTTTCGATGATAAATCCTGGTCCTCCCAGCCGCATCCATGCACCGGTTTTTGTTGCAGGCGCCCCCATTGGACGCATTCCAATAAGCCAGGAGGACTTTATGCAAAAAAACCAAAATTGATTCGCTAGCAGATTTTATGCGGAAAATCTATTAAGATATGCCCCCCTCCCGGCCGAAGCACTGCAGCCTTTATCGGGAGCCCCCCCTGGAGTATTCTTATCAAATATGCACACTTCTGCGACTGTGTGCCCAATGCCAGAGTCGGGCCTGGCTGGCGCCACATCGCACTATTTTCGCCGGGAGCCCCAACTACTCGTTGGCTCCTTCCCTGAATAAGCAGTATTTACACAACCAAATTTTCTATTTATTTTACACCGTTTGTTTCCTGTCTCCACGCCGAAACCTGCTCATTGTTACCTACCAAAGTTGGGCGATGCCGCCTCCGCCCCGCGTATGGGGCCCCACTCGAGGGCTTTATCGATGGGAACTCTTTTCAGTTTAGTCTTTTGTGATAAATATTAAACAGGCATTGTATTATAGTTGGACTAGGTAGAGTAATAAATAAAGAAACTATGTATAAAATAAAGTAGCGCCAATCTTCCTGGCGGGATGATAATGTACTATATAACTGCACAAACTACTGCTAAGCATTATTTACTGTAGATAGTTAGCTTTAGTTTATGCGGAGAGGCAGCAACGAACAGTATTGCTAATCGACCCCGCTCCAGGATAAGTTTCGGGTGAGTCATTCGAACTGAGATAAGATTAAGTCGGGATGACCTACTTCACTTCGCACACAAGAAATAAGCATTAACCTGCCGGACATTGGCACCAATCCCTTTGAAAACGCTCTTTGCATTCAAATAGCCACCTATTCGGAAATTGGGGAAGAACAAATCCCTTGTTTATGGATCGGACAAATAAACCACTTTTCAATACAACCCTAGTTTTGAACTGCTTGCGAGTATTACTTTTTTCATCAGAATAAAAGCACTTTTTACAAGACTAATTTAAATAGATCAAAAATTCGATTGCAATTAAACTTAAGAAATTATGGAAATTAAAGCAGGGGCGAGCTGCAATACTGTTCCCTAGCGTTAAAAAAAATAAAAGGTTCCTAACGAAGTTGTAATTTAGAGACAACCCACTAAAACTGCATATACTGTAATTGTTACTATATATATTTAAATAAATTGTATAAAGGCAACGAAGAAAACTAAAATACCACTGTACTGGAGTACATGCATATAAAACACATGTATGTATGTATGTATAAGCGCGACCGAAATTATGCTCAAGACGATATTGAATTGTTATAACAATTATTAATTAAACAAGTTATTTGAAAACTGGCTTTAACTGAATTTGTAGTTTTTGATAGAAATTCATTATTTGGTTTGATACTAATAAAAATTATAAAGAATAAAAAAAACGCCATAAAATGAGATGAAATATATTTTAAATTCAAATGAAAAACGAAATTGTTTTTAATTCAAAAGTAATTAAGGTGTAAATTTTAAGTAAGAAAGAGATTTTTCGTTAATTACCAATTTGATTATTTCTTACAGTTTCCCGACGATCCCTTGAGATGAGAGTCCGTGCAACCGATCCCCGTCCATGCCCCAAATGTGGCAAAATCTACCGATCAGCGCACACTTTACGCACTCACCTGGAGGACAAGCACACCGTTTGTCCTGGGTACCGCTGCGTCCTCTGCGGCACGGTCGCCAAGTCCCGGAATTCCCTTCACTCGCACATGTCCCGCCAGCACCGCGGCATATCGACGAAAGATCTTCCCGTGCTCCCGATGCCGAGTCCCTTCGATCCAGAACTAGCCTCGCGGTTGCTCGCCAAAGCGGGCGTCAAAATCTCCCCGGCCGAGCTGAGGGCCAGGGCTTCTCCGACCAGCGGAACACGACGCGGCGATTCAAAATTGGACTTGAGGGGCGCTGACGAGGACATGGACGACCCGGAGGACTTAACTACTGGTGGTAGTTGTGCTCGAAGCAACCAATTTTTTGGGTAACTTACTTTGATCGTCTTCCAGGCTACGGACATCCGAACACGACTATTACGAGGATCCGGCATGACGCTATGACACCAAAGAGCTTGGAGGCAATGTCTAAGGACCATCAGAACACACCTCTTCCACCTTCCGCTGGTGCTACTGGCCAATCCTTGCTCGACACGTATTTGCAGTTCATAACTGAAAATACATTTGGTAAGTTAACTATCAACGTAATTCAAAAAAAAGTATTTATCTAAAATGATGTACCCAGTAGAAAAATCCTATTCCAAACAACTCACGATAATTTCTAATTTTATTGATTAACAAGGATTTTATTATTAGTTAAGAATTTATTTTTGATAGACTTAAAATTATATTGATCTGCTTTATGAAAAATTAGTTATATTTAATATCAAAACAGCGATTTAGGGGGTAGTATTTTATGCTTTCTTATTTGTTTGTTTTTTCTTCCTTACGATCTCAGGCATGGGAATGTCCCAAGAGCACGCAGCCGCTGCAATCCACGCTGCAAAAATGGCACAACTGAACGCAATGGGTCATGGATTGGACAAAATTTCATCAGGACTCCTACCACCGCACCTGGACCTCTCGAAGATCTCCTCGCACAACAATTCGGACCTCTCCAGGTTGTCCCAATGTGCGAATAGCATCGGCAGCGGCATAAACTCCGACTCCCACCGCCAGGAATTGTCGCCGAACCGCCAAACCAGCGGCACCCCACTGTCCAACAACGGCCCAGACATCCGGAGGGACTCCTCCGAGCCCATGGACCTGGGCCTGGACAACAATCAATCAGGAAGCAATAACGACGGCGGAAACTCCGACGGCGACGACGGCAACTACTCAGAAGACGAGGGCGTCCACAACACGTGAACTATGTAAGAAAGTGGCGCAGAAGCAAGCTTTGTTGTTGTTTAGGATTACGAGAAAATGATAAAAATTACTTAAAGCCAGATAGACGGCGTTTAGGAGTTATATAACTTTATTATTTAAAAACTGCAGATGCGTTTTTTGAATGTTGAAAATGTTTTTTACGTTTAATCACTTGAACCCGAAAGCCTTATTTGTATACCGAAAATATTTACATAGCACGTAAATACATATTGACTTAAAATTAAGAAGGACAAGAAGCAAAAATTGAGAAGCAAATAAAGGTGGACAGGAGTAGAAAGAATCCTATTATATCTTGACGAAATCCGTTGTATACGCAACTTTATACGATTTTTAAATGCAAAATGCAACAAAATGCAAATTTATATGTATATGAAAAAAAATATTATGAAAAATTAATACTGAAGCAAAGTAAAAATTTTCGACAGGGACAAGTCCCGGATATACTTGATCGCTATCCGGAAGTGAAGCGATTTATTTTTGTTGGGAAAGAAAGTGTTAGTTCTATACTTAAAATAGCTGAAGCTATAGAGTTACGGTTACGTCGTAATTAAAAACAAGAGACAAGACGATCATAATGTACAAAAAAGAGCATACTAATTCAACAGTGCCATTTTTGGGTTAAAGTCAACCGCCACAAAACTCTTCCAAGACTATCACGGAGCGCCGTCTTAAGGTGCTCCGGGAAAAAAACTTTAAAGAATAAATAAAACCAATCAGCTGTTGCTGTCGTCTTCAACTGCATTTTTCAGCAATTATTCGTCTCCCAAGACAACATTCCATAAAAATCCGCCACCAGTGAGCCAATATTTTTTTTCCATTCCTTGTATCATGCTAGAGAAAAACCAGTGAAAGCAGCCGAGGCGAATCGCCACAAGTACTTAAATAAAGCTAAAAGTTAAAATACAAAATAGAAATACAGAAGCAGCTGATCGGGACCTCAGTGAATCTACCTCAAGGGCTTCCTCCCCCGCGCGAGCGACAGCCCAGCAACACTTAGATTAAGACCTTTATTTATATATATAAAAATATTTGCATTGTTTTTCACGTTGATTTGTGTACCTCTGCGAAGCGACACAGACACAGTGTGATATAAGACACGATTAACGGGTCAGAAACACATAAAACCTCTCGTATTTGTAACAAAACATAAAATAAATAAATAACATAAAATTAATAATAATGATCCAAGAAATAAAAACAAATGCCTTTGTGACTTCCAGTTCTTGCCAATAAATCGTAATTAGATGAAAACAATTTGTAATCGTAGAATTCCACGACCGGTGGAACTAAAACTACACATGTAAAAAGGATAGCAGTTAAACCTGAAGACGCAGGTAGCTCGCTAAGACGTTAGTTAAGACGCAATATGGACGAGATAGACGAGAGCAACAAAGTAGATTTAGCGTAATATTTAAAGCCGTACTTGTACTTCCAACTAAAGCTAAGATAGTACACGATGACGTAAAATACCTCAAATTCTCAGTTTCGTAGGCTAAGGATATATATATTTTTTTTGTTTACCTTTTTTTATATATGTATACATCGTAGCTCTACTAAGATGACCTTATGTTTTTGTGTCACCTGCTCGAGACGAAGCAGTGTTGTATTTAAGAGTTACTTTATGTTCACAAGTCTACCTCAGGATACACTCAGCATTTAATTTTATTGCATTTTTATTATTTTTTTATTTTATACTCTACGTTGTTGAATAAGATCCTCCAGTTTCATGAAGTTTTTGTTGTTTTATTTTGTGTTCCAATTTTTATGTTAAAAAAGAAAAAGAGTTATAAAGTGTAATTCGAATTTAAAAAATCATTTATATTTATTTTCATCCTTTCAGCTGCATTGATATTAATTTAAACAAAAACAAAATTAAAAGAGGTAATGTATCACAGAAATCTTCTTTTATTTTCAAAAAATTGTTTATTCTCAGCCTGCGAAAAATAATCTAAAGAAATATGTTAAGGATTAAAAAATTCACAATGTGTATACTAAATTAAAAAAAAAAAAAAACATTTAACATAGGTAGAAAGAAACATCACCAGTACAAAATTGCATATAATGTAGACTGTTTTCTAATAGTATACGATTAAAGAAACCAAACAATTTGAGAAATGAAAATTAATACAAAAAACCAAAATGTAGAGGTGGGAAAAAAACAAATCATAACATTTATAACCCAAAATTATGTTAAACAAAATTGGTTCGGGTGCCTTTATTTTGAATAATATTTCAAAATTTGTTAGTAAGCATTAATGTTATATAAATAGAGAAAAAGAAGCATACCACTTATTTGTAATGAGAGAGGAAAAGAATACCACAAAGTTCCTATTGTTAAACATAAATAAAAGATAATGCTAAGGGCAGGTAATAAGTAACTTCTAGCGATTATTTGTAAGAATGAGTAGCACTGGCAAAAAATAATTATTGTAAAGAAGCACAGCAAAACTCATTTGTAGTACTGGAAAACCATTTTCGGATTTAATTTAATTACAACCAAGGGCTAACTTTTTTTGTTAACAAACGGTGGTATAAAAATTAAATAGTTTAATTTATTTTCAATTTTGGACTCTTTTCTAACGAAGGCACTACAAACCGATTCGTAAAATAAAAACGGAATTATTTTCAATCCGTCTGTTAGTTAATAAAACGGATATAGGAATTTGATAAAAATAAATACTTAATGCGGGAATAGTATATTTATTTTTTAAAAATTTTAATGAGATACTTCCAATTGATTTCTTCCAATTATTCTTGGCATTGTACGAAGCCCTTGCAATAAATGCATTTACTTACCCAGAAAAAAAGACAATAACCGTGTTATATAAAAGGAGGAATTTGATTCACCAGTACAAAACGGAATTATTAGATATTGTTTATTTTGACTAAGAGAGGAAATGAATTCCATATTGAGTTTAAATGCAATTTTCACCATAAAACGCTAATTTACATGTTGAGCATTTTTAGGAAAGTTAGTTCGTAGTAAAGAAAATAAAAATAAAAAATTTAGCTAAATGTTGTCCCGGCACGCAAAAAAGAGATGTATACTGATTAAATTTAGCCAAGTGTATAGTAGTTAAAATAATAAAAACAAAAAAATAATAAGGCAGTCCGGCAAAGTGAGGAGGATGTCTTTTGATGATTTGATAGTCAGTATCGTAGCAAAGTACCTACTTACCTGATAGTTGATTTGCTAAGATGTTGCTTTGTACCATAATTTCTTTTTGATATGTACTATATATTCGTTTTTAAAATGACGTAGTGGTAAGGCATCTATCATAAGTACCTATGGAGACAAAAACAGATCTTAACTGTATGTACTGCTTAATATTATTTACATGAATAAATTTTAAAATTATGTCTATTTCGCAGTCTGTTTTCTCTTTAGTGGATTTCATGCCATTAAATCTCCCAATTTTAGACTCACTTTTTGTTGTGGGATTTTTCGTTTTTAAAAATAATTTTAACGTTGAGAATTCTGTCTGACGAGCAGTAGGAGCAGAACGAAAGTAAAATTAAAAAATATGGATAAAGTTCCTTTTTAAAAATTCCCGCCAACTAAAAGTCACTTTTTGAGTAAATGCGCATGCAGCGCCAAAATGTCCAAAAATGGAAACCTCCTCATGGTTCCGGTAAAAGCTGGAGTGAATCATCGAGTCAGCTGCTAACAGTCACTTTGCATTTCTTGAAGTATTTACATAATTCCAGAGTTTTCGTTAAATAAAACACAAAATGAGTTTCGGAAGAGGGCGAATATGTGCCCGTTTGCTTCATTCCCTTCGAAAGAACTGCAAGGTAAATTCCCAGTACCAAACAAGGCACCTGACTTCAAAAAGTTTACAAATTATTGCGCACCCAATTCGAGAAGAGTCTCAGAATTTCATCACAGTGGCAGTCCTCTCGGCGGGAGTCTTTTCATTCTTTAAAAAGGACGAGGAAAAGCCTGAGGATAAGTTGGTCATGACAATCAAGCGCTCGATCCTCTGCATCCAGCGACAGGAGTACAACAAAGCCGAGCAGATGCTGCACCTAGCGCTCCGCATGGCGCAGGACCTCCAGAGCAAGGACGGGATCACCTACGTCTACGACGTGATGGCCAACCTCGCGATGGAGCGGGAGCAGTTCAAAAAGGCCGAGAAGCTGTTCGCCGATGTCATGAAGCGGCTTTTCGCGGAGGGTCACAGCGAGGACAGCACCAAAGTAAGTTCCGCGGTTTGCTCTCCTTCGAGGTGATTTCTAGCCAAATTCCTCCAGGTTTTACACATAAGTTCCAAGTTAGCGCACATGGCACAATTGGAGGGCGATTTGGAGAAGTCTCTGCAGGGCTTCCAGTGGACTTTGCAGAGAATAGAACAGAAAATGAAGTCCCTCCACGACGACCAGGACCTGAGGGAGTTGTGGGGCCTCACCAAAAATTGGTAAGAGTTGCGAGGCCCACTTTCACTTCTGTTGCATGGTAAATTTCATTCATTCATTTCGCAGGTTCGGAGAACTTTTAATGGAGCAAGGAAAATTCGAGGAGGCGAAGAAGTGTTTCCTAGAGGCCTACGATGTTTTCATTGCTATTTACGGAAAGCTGAACCAGGAGGCTGTGACCATTCTAAATAATTTAAGCGTCGCCTGCACTAAGGTACTTCATGAAAATGAGTCGGAAACACTGCAGGAGAGCGTACAATTTTTTTAGTTAGACGATTATCCAGGGGCTAAGAAATTTTTAGAGGAAGCTGTTGAGGTGGTCGAGCAGTTACCCGAATTAGCCGAAATTGGAGTCCTGAAAGCGAACTTGGGACTGATTTACCTCCGAGAGGGAATGATTGAACAAGCCAAACAAGTTTGCTCCTTCGCTTGGCGGATGGGCAAGAAGTTCAACAACGAGGGGGCGGTGCAACAAGCGGACTACTGCCTAAAAGCGATCGAAGAGGTGATGCAGAATAAGAAATGATACGAGCGAGGTTCTTAAAAAATATCGGTAAATCTTTTATTCTGTCGATAAAAGGTACAAAATAAATCTCTACGTGCAACTAACAGAGTTTAACAACTACTCAAAATTAGCTATAATGACCATAAGGCCGACGCCCGCTAGAAGGGCGGAGATCTCCTTAAGTGATTGGCCTAGTTTTGTGGATCCCTCGAGGAGCTCGGGCAGCACGCTCACTGTGGCAATGTAAATAAATCCCCCCGCGGTGAAGGGAAGCACCCACGAGGCTGCGGCATCGCCTCCTGATCCGAGAAGAGCTAGCGCTGTTCCGGCGAGGGCACCCAGAGCGGTCACCAGTTGGAGCAGCATCGCTTTCCTTCTCGAGCAGCCAGACTTGATCAAAATTGCGAAGTCCCCAATCTCATGCGGGACTTCATGGAGGAGTATTGTGATCGTTGTTACAATTCCAATGCTACTCCCGGCTAAGTACGAGGCCCCAATGGCAAGGCCGTCGGTGAAATTGTGGGCGAAATCAGCGGCTAAGTTAAGGTAACCAGAAATTTCTACTTCCTCGGCAGCGGAAGATTTCTTCTCCTTCTGAGGAACTGATTTATTTTTTCCCTGCTTGTCTTTGGTGTCGTTCTTCTTGGTGTTCTCCTTCTTTTTGCTGGGTTCTCCGTGACTGTGGCCATGTCCCGATTCGCCCTTCAAAAGGCGGACGCTCTTCTCAACGGCCAAGAACGCGATAATCCCCGAGAGGACCCAGAGTCCCACGGTCATGTCGTGTCCGTGGTCGCCTCCTCCACCATGCGAGTGTCCGTGCCCGTGATGACCGTCGCCACTGGGAGCCACGGATGCGTGGGGGATCAAGTGAAGGAATGCATCACCCAGGAGTCCGCCGGATGCGAAAGCCAGGAGCACCTTGAGACGGGGCCTCATCCTGTCGGTGTTATCCAGCGGGATTGCGTACAAGATCAGGTAAGGGGCTGCGCTGATGAGCAGCGTCGAGCCCATTGAGTGCACCCAAACGTTGAACATGTCTGCAAGCAGATGATAAATGATAAGAGCTATTGTTTTCGAGAACAAAATCCCAACGAGCGCACTTTAGTCACTGACGTGGCCCCTTCAAATTTCGAATTTTAGCTAAAAACACCACTCCTTGGGAGTTGTTTGATAGGAATTTTGGATAATAGACAACTAGGTCCTTACCTAGGGGCTTTTTAACAGGCGGCTCCCCGTGTCCGTGGCTGTGACCACTCCCGGGAGCATGGTCATGTCCATGGTCGTGACCATGACCCTCATGAAGACCGTGTGCGTGGTGGTCTCGGTGGTCATCGACGGGCTTCTGGAACTTCTCGTTCGCCTTTCGCGTGTACTTGAAGCTCGGGGGCTCACTGTCGTCGTGTCCGTGGGAAGCGCAAAGCTCCGGCAGGCTGAGGAAGACGATCAAGGCGATCAGGGCAATTGCGACATTTCGCTTCCAGGAGCTGCCGTCTTCTAAATTCACTTCACCCTCCGTGGTCCGCCCCATGACCGGTTAATATGTGATAAAATACAAAAAATTCACACCGGATCCCTAGTACACGTCACAATATGAAATACAAGTCAGCTTGACAGGTTTTAAAGTTTGAGGTTATGTAGAAATGTCAAATATTCCACCGATTTTGAAGGTGTTTACATTAGGACGCGTCCGTTAAATAGTTCGGGAGCTAATGTTATTTTCTAAACAAACTACTCATTAAATCTACTATTTCTCTTTTTATAAATGGTAAACAGATAAATTTAATACAAAACATTACATTTATTAATTACTTAAATTAATTTTTATTAAGTGACCTGCATTACCCTCTTCCTCGAAACTAAGACACAAACCGGTTTTCCGCTGTCAGATATTTAAAAAAACTCGCAACGGCTTGTGTGTTTACATTTTTATATCATGAGACGCTTTTGCGATTATTTTACGTGGAAATAAGTGCCTGAATATTGTGGAAACATTATTTTTGTTCCTAACGATGTCCGTGAAGAACACTCCGTTGAATGAGCGCTACCATTTCCAGGGAAACTCGAAGGACTCGACCCCAAGCTCAGTGAGGAAGCGCTTCGTCAGTAAAACTCCGAATAAATCCAATAAAATCCTGCAGGACCGAAGCGAGAAGGTGGGAAATGACAACGTCCTCAATACGGCCTTCTCCCTCAGCTCCTCGAGCTCGAAATCCAAAACCCCGTCGTCGGGCAAGTTCAAGCAGGCCCCAACGATTATCAACGCCTGCTACACGCCCTCCTCCCTGTACAGGTCCACTGTAAGTACCCCAGCCAGTGTGAAACTAAAGAGCAGCACCCCGAGCCACATAGGGCGGAGGCTGGGCTGCACCGCAGACCAGAGAACGCCGGAATGCTTCTCAAAAGTTTCCCTGGAGACTCCCAGGCGGTCGGCGAAGTCGACGGGGCCCGAATCCCACAGCAAGGACTCTGGGGAAGCGAGCAACTTAACTGTGGTTGTCAGAGTGCGTCCCCTGAACGTCCAGGAGTGCCTCAACAGCACTGTGACCAACATAGTCCAAGTGGACGAGAATGAGGTAACAGTCCTCGTCGGGACCTCGGCGGACAGCTCAGCAGGCGTCACCCACAGTTTCCAGTACGACCAGGCGTTCTGGTCAGCGAATTCCGACGACCCGCACTTTGCTGACCAGGAAACCGTCTTCGAGGGCACCGGACTGCCTCTGGTTGAAAAAGCCTTCGAGGGATACAACGCCTGCCTCTTCGCGTACGGTCAAACGGGCTCCGGGAAAAGCTACAGCATGATGGGAATGGAGCTGGAGGACACCGAGGAAATCAGTGGCCAGTCAGAGGCGGGAATAATTCCCAGATTCTGCCACGAGCTCTTTAAAAGAATCGACGACTTAAAAGAGGGCACTCAGGCTGAAATCGAGGTGAGCTACTTCGAGATTTACAACGAAAAAATACACGATCTGCTCTGCGTGTCTCAGTCAGACGGAGGTCTTAATAGTCAAGGAAAGAAGAACGCCCTAAAAGTGCGGGAGCACCCAATTTGGGGGCCTTATGTGGTAGACCTGAGCACACATCCTGTGGACTCGTACAGCTCCCTTCGGAATTGGCTGGCTGTGGGCAACAGCCAGAGGGCAACGGCTGCCACGGGGATGAACGACAAGAGCTCAAGGTCGCATTCGATTTTTAATATCGTCTTAAATTTGTCTGAGTTCGAGCCTGACGATGGGTCTGGTGAGCAGAAAATTAAACAAGTCCGGCGCAGCAAGGTGAGCCTAGTGGATTTGGCTGGGAGCGAAAGAATAAGCCACGCTAGCGCTTCTGGGGAAAGGATCAGGGAAGGCGTAAGCATCAACAAGAGTCTGCTAACTCTGGGAAAGGTGATAGCTGCTCTGGCTGAATCGAAGAAGGGCGCAAATTTCATTCCCTACAGGGAATCGGTTCTTACTTGGCTTTTAAGGGTAAGTCGATTTTTGTTTGTCTCTACCTTTATTTAAATCCCCTATTGTAATTTTCCCAATTTGTATAAAATCATAACATGACGCATAAAAATACAAATATGTAATAGCAAATAAATAACATGATTACGCAAATTGAAGCGAAAACTCCATTTCAAGAGTAACTTGATAACAGCACCAGTACGCCCAGAAAGAAAATAATTTTAAGAAAAACTCATATCTCTTCATGCTCTCAAATCTGCACTTTTCCATCAAGTTCAGTTCATATAAATAAACAAAATAATAATACTAATGATAGAGCTTTACAGACAACGCTGAATACAAGATTATAAATTAATGATATTTCTTCGATTTAAAATGTAGGAAAATAAATTTCAGTTTTATTTCCTCACAAGCCATTGGTGGCTTAATATCTTTTGAATATTTCATGTTTACATATGATAGCCAGTTTCGGTTATCGGTGGGCCTGGATTTTTTTGAAAGACTTGTTTTTCTCAATTTTTAGCAAATCTTGTAATGATCTCATCAAAACATTCACCCTTTGATTCTTCTACCTCCAAAGTAATGAATACGACGATAACCTTTCCCCTGCAGCATTTGTGAATTCATAGAAACAACAAATGATAAATTAAAAGTAAATTTACACAATTTAACATTTTCCATTACTTCATCGACTGAGGAGGTATCTCTTCAGAAATCAATTAACAAAACGCACCTTTATTACATGCACATTTTCTTTATTATCACGAAAACAATAACTCAGGAAGATTAATAAGGAAGCAAAAATTGCTCTAGGCTAATAAAGAATATCTGACCCGGAAGCCATTCGCTTCAACTGACTCGCGACCGCCTTAATTCGCTTGCACTTGCACTGCCTCGGGACGCATTTGCAATTAGCTGACCTCTTTGATATTCCTGCTTTGCCTGAAATTAAAGATAAGAACGTTTTGTAGAACAGATTCGCCTGGATTACTTTGTTTTGCTCAGAAATTTTCTCAATTCCTCAATATTAATATAAGGACGAAAATGTTAAATATTTTATTGCTATTTTATCACTACGGACGTCAGCCTGCAGATAAAATCTAGTGGTTTTAGAAACAGGTCAGAGTGTATTTTTAAATTTTGGCTGATAACCTAAACTGGGAGTTTCTAATGCAGCACACTTAGATACGAGTAGTTGTAGCCTATAAATTGATACTAAATGCGTTTTTAATTAAAACGCTTCATTGGTCAGAGATGTGGTCTGATCTAAGCCGGAAATTGTGATAAAGTGAGTCACTGTTCCAGAAAACTGAAACTTTGTCAATTTAATAATAATAACTTTTCTAGATTAGGTCAGTCCGCGAATGTCACATTTCACAAACTTTTATATTTTTTGCTAACACCTATCGCGAGGCGTTACGTTCTCCACCTTTAATTTACCTTTAGAGTCAGATGACTCTGAACGGCTATTGATTTTCCTTATGAGTTTTTTCAACATTGTGGCTTTCGCGAAATTGATCCTGTTTTTACGGTGTACTTTGTTTAATACCGACTTGATCGTTTTTCGAATTACGAGTGAATTCACCTGAAGAGTGCACTATTCGTTTACTTAAGATCTTCACATAGAGTTGCCTGCACGATGGATGAGTGAATATGAAATGCGAGTCACTAAAAAGTGTATAAAACTAAGTAGACTTTTTATCATACTTTCCGACAATCTGAGGTTTGTGGTCTAGATAAAAAGGGGATTTCATTATCGCACCGGGAAGGTTTATCGAGTTTCTTGAATTTTCTACTGGCGTAACAGTTTTTGAAGAAAAAACATTTGATTTAGATTTCCGTCTAAAACGAATCTTACCTTCTAGAAGTGTAGTTGTGATTAGACTTTTCTTCTTTATGCGCGATAATGGGTAATCGTAATAATTTCAACATTCACAAATGATTTCTGTTTTAATAGCAGTAATAATAAGATAATGAACGTATATCAATTTAAGGAGTTCAAAATGATCTGATCGAAAACTTGGTAGGAAATTTTATATTACTTTTTCAGTTGTTTTTGATATTAAAACGTAACATAATGATCCACTATAAAACAAGAGAGAAATTATCAAAACAATTATTATTTCTTCATAGAAAATCGCATCTTTATTTTTTATAATCTGTTTTGAGAATCCCAAGTAAGAAAACATTTTGTTTTATATTGTCCTATTTTCTGGTTGCAAAAGAGCCCCCAATCTTACTGCCACATTCCCCTGTTAATTAAAATTCCTTTACCAATGCAATTGGCCATTTAAACTCTTCTCGTTCCTTTCAAGATCTTTCTTAAACTTAGGTTCTTCAGCAAGACGGCCTCATTCTTGTATCACGTCACCGTTTAAATGTGAGTAGTGAATAAAGCCAGTAGCACGGGATTACGGGTGATATCAGCTTTACGAAATTAAATTCGTTATTCTGGAATAAAGTCTGGAACTCAATGTGCAATTTGCTCTTTCATAGCTCAATACAATTTATGTTAGAGCCGAAACCACTGCGACTCATGCTAGTCTTATATTTTCATTTAACACTCCTAGTTTAGAAGTTTCTGTACAAATCCATAGGGTGGAAAGGGAAGACGAATTTTGTTTAGAGGTTGTAGAAAAGAAACGAATGCCATTATAATAATTGTATAAAGTATATATTTCTCTTATAATAAACATACATAAAGTATATAATTAGCGCATAAATGTTTTATTATACAAAATAGTTGTCTGAAACTGGGATAATAGACTACGCAAAGCGTCCCAACATTATGCAGAAAATCAAGAAATTATTTGAACAACATCAAAAACATGCATTGTAGAAATATATCGATGGTCGTTTCAATATTGCACAACGTCTAAACATCAGCTGCATCGGGGTTTGCTGATAAGGCGTTTTATTAGTAAGTATTCGATATAAATGTGTAACAAATATCATTTAGTTGCTTGTAAATATCTTTTTATCTGTTTTTCATATATAAATTTCGGTCATTTCAACAGTTATGTTTTCGACATAAATTGTTTATTGAGCTTGAAACCTACCATCAATGCAACGCTAATTTATAATTTCTTCACTTTTTACTTGCGTCTAATATAGACAAAAGTGGGGCAATACACGGTGATGCCGTTGTATAGTTTGTATAATGAGAATGAGAAAATATTGCAGGATATTACAAAAGCATAAATAAATCAGTCTTAAAGTACAACTCCTAAGGTAAATGCTACGACAGATATCCTTTTAGGTTAAGCCTGCTTAACTCTAAGGCTTCATATACATATAAAGTAAAAAACGAAAAGGGAAATGAAATTATTTCTTTGCAGCATCCTCTGCTGGTTTTTCTTGCTGGGGTTGTGCGCACGCTTCAGTTTCTTCAGTGCTTTCTTCGCTTAGCAAAATCTCCTCAGAATCCGAGCATTCGTGTTCCTCCTCGCAGATTTTCTCGTTGCTTTTCTTAATCTCGCGCTTCCTCATGTAGCTGCCAAGAGGCCTCTTCTTCTGCTCCTTGCAGAACGGGCACTCATCTTTAGCTTCCTTCTTCTCCTTCATTTGCTGGCATTTTTCTGGAATAAAAATAATTTTTTGTTAATTGCATTTCTTACTTAGTTCACTATTTTCTACTTTTCTCGTTTTATTGTATAAAGTGGCCGGCTATGTTTTAATCTGTCGATTAAGACCGACGGGGTAATTCAGGCAGTCGTGCATGAATTGCCCAGACCTAAATTGATCTTAATTTGACCTTGCGACATGCGAGTTTTGCTTCGTGGCCCCAAACCTACGCGGAGGCTGCTTTTGAGAGTGTCGCAAGTTCAATTAATTAATTCATGTGGTCAATAATGTCGTCCGGGTTATTGTCGCTCATCAGAAGACGTAATAAAGTTGATTTTTTAGGTAAGGAGAACCTTCCATCCTAACTCTTACTGAAAAATCAGCTTTATCTCATTGAAAACTGGTTTTGCAACGAACGCAAATGAATGCAAAAGTCGCTCGCCCGGTTACAATTTATTGGACAACAAAATTAAGAGAACTCTGATAGCTGTTATTAAGTAGTTTATGAACAAATTATAAAAAGGTTTTACGTCTTAATGGTTTTATAAAATTATAAAAATATTTTTCAGAGACCTACTATCAAAACAATATGTAAAGTTCATTTTTAATCCCGAAAATATCTAAACTTGATATGGTAATTGTTTAATTTATTTTATTTTAAAAATCTTAATCAGTTTCAGATTTCCTATTTAAATTTTTTATTCATTTTACTTTCTCTACTAAATAAGATTGTTTTTCTCATTAAATAACCTGTTCTACGTTATAAACATATCGGTTAAGACGACCTTTTAGCAACATGGAAATTTTGAGCTTTTGAAAAATATATGAGAGGAAACACGAGATAACTAGGTTTTTTGCAATTATTAAGATCGGTATCAATTAGATGAGAAGTACAACTAAATCGAAATCAAATTTCTTTTGTAACTTTTATTGTTTGTTTAATTTTGTTAACTGAAAAGCCAGGAAGTCCAAACAAAACTTGTAATTGGTAGTTTACTTTAGAGTAACAAAGTAAACACTCTTTTCATAAATACCCTTAATTACAGTGTGCCAATGAAGTCGCCATGCGATTGCATGCAACACTCTTTGAGCAAGCTCTAACTAGGTCGAGTAAACTTGAGCATGACAAAAATAGTAGCAAGGTTTTATCTACTTTATTTTTTATTGCAGCGCTATGGAATTGAAAAGTGCACCAAGTAAAATAGGAGGCGCACGCTTAACGTTTTTTCACTGCCAAGTAGCACAGGCGCACACAATAATTCAAGACAATTGCGCATTCCCTAGGAAGTGCACGGCGCACTCGGCGAATGGCTGAAAAAGATATTCAGCCACTTCATACGTATATTTGCATATTAACTGCATATTATTGTTTTTAAATAAAACAAAAAAAGAGATGTTTTAGTCAGCGCTGTGCGTCATAGCACACACCGACGCACTCCAGCTTTTTAAGACGCAATTAAGCCCGCAAGCATTCAAAAAATGAGAGCCACACCCGAAGTACTAAAAGTTAATTCAATAAGGCGGCATGGCGCAATTAGCACCTCAGGTGCGATAATTGCTCTGAAGACGATATGAGAGTGGAGCCAAGACTCAAGAGAACTGTTTATTGTTATGCAGGTAAAGCGCACCTTGAATGGGTTATGCTTCTTTATTTTTATACCGGTGAAACTTTCTAATCAAAGATAGTATACATCGGATTTTTTATGGTATGCGGCGTGAAATTAGAGGCGACTTGAAGCGAATTTGTTTATCAATTTAAGACGATTTCAGGCAACGAAGCTATTTTACAATCGCGCTTAAAATAGATACTGGATAAGGCGTGGGACTCGTGATAAATGTCTTAATATTTAATATTATACGGATGAGATAACCTATCTGAAGAGATATGTATTCGTCTTTATAAGTTATAAATATAAAACGCACGACTGTACTAACATATATGATTCAGGTGAGGGTTGCTAATTAGGAAGACAGGTGACAGAGGCTCATGTTTTATTCATCAGGCGGACGTTTTATTATAATTTCGCAGAGTGGAAATTTGAGGTATTTATTTTTTTTGTTATTTAGCATAGGGGTTATAATGCGGCAGGTAGGTATTCGTGAGGAAGTTGGAGGAGTGATATATATTTCTCTGTAATCTGATCTGTGCTGTCAAAGGTGATCAAAAACGGGTTTTATCTTGGGATGTAAAAGACGGTTTTCTTTAGATAAACCGTTTTTTAGATTAGATAGTTTTTTACAACCCGAGAGCATTGAACTATCAGAATAGGTCAGGGTTAGAAATGTATTTTACTTTCTAATATCATCACAAATACGCGAGCGAAAAATGACTTCCAAATTATAAAGCTTTAAATATTAAAAACCCTCACTAAAACATAAATACAACTCACGAAGGTACGGGCATCCACAGACATCTTTCTAAAAACGTGAAGATACATATATCAAAATCGGACCCATTACAATAATTTCTAAAAGTGAAGTTAATTAATATAGTGTTAAAAATATTTAATTCTGGCTTGCTAACGAAACTTTTCATTTCCCAAAATTCTTCTTTTAACAAAAACTTTAAAATGTGTACACATCTCTGTCTGCCCTTCAAGTTCTATTAATATTTAGTTTTCGTTTATTTTTAGGCCGGTCCGAACCTTACAGTGAATAAACAAATCATTTTACAAAATCAGATTGCAAAGCAAATAGAATTAAAACCGAGAACTAGTCTAATTAATTTCGAAAAGGATATATTGCAGTGTATATTTTTTGAACTGAATAGTTTATTTTTAACATTTTAGCCCTAGTCAAATTTAAAGTGCTTTGACCTGAATTGCGTTGCAATATACAATTTAGTCATTTACTGCATATTTTCTGATCTTTTTTTAGCACGCTTTAATTTGCGCATTGTTCTATTTTAAATTTAAGAAAACGCTAAACGCGTGTATTCTTTTATTAGCAAGAAGTTCTCCATTTTAAATTTCTTGTGTAAACTTGTATATAATGAAACTTGGACATGTTTTTTGGTCTTGTTCAAAATGGAGAAGACCTTGATATGAATTACAACAAGTTTCGTCCGAAACAACTTTGCCGGTGTTAAATAATTCCATTTAGTTTTCTTATGTTTATTCTTAGAGCACTTAAAACCGTAGCTTTATCAAATCTTTTAGTGAGTCCATCTGTACGAATATTAAGCGAGTTGGTATCACGTCAGCTCCCAGAGCTCCAAGTACTCTCACTCAGGAAGCTAAATTTTATTCTGCGCAATAATCCCAGTTTTTCCTCAAGGCTAATCTTTTCCATGTCTCTCTCACGGAGTTACTTACATCATCTTTGACGATATGAAATAACGGACGGGTCGCCAACCTCTTTACAATCATGTAACGCTCAAAAAATTAATCATTTGATTTAAAACGTCTTTCGGATTGATATAACGAAAAAAAGTTTCAATTTCGAAAATGGTTGCCACTGGAGGAATTACTAAGTAGGCGATAACCTTCGACGAAAAATGTTATCCGTCGAGATTTCACAGTGTGGCTGCTCGTAAACGACGCGGTCTTCCTCCAATTTTGCTTTTATTCGAGCCGGCCGAAATGTGATCCGGGGCGAAAAAATCAGTTCGAAGGGCACGCAGCATGGATGCTCTTATAAACAATAAAAAGGCCTGGCCAAAACAAAAAACTCAATCAAATCGGATGTAATTAAAAGCTGGCCAGAAAATAAATAAAAACCAACGCAATGAGAGTGCGAACGATGACGACGACGTGTCACTCTGTAACACTTGGGGCTCACCAGCACAGATGGCGACTGGGTCTATTTTTAGCTTCCTATACTTTCGAAGTAAACAAGTGTTTGGATTTGACTCCGCCATGCATTCAGCGTAAACATACACCACGCCTCCTTGTTGTTGTTTACACTCGCGACCACTCATATTGTAAAACTAGATGCATTCGCACTTTGTAACACCAACTGTACGGAGAATTATTTGGATGCCAAAAATTACGGGCAGGACATTTACCTTGGACCTTACTGTAGTAGTCCTTCATGGCTGGACTTTTGGTGTCCTCCAGTGTGCCGTATGGGAACTTTTCGTAGTCCCTGTAGACAGGACTCCTCATCGTGCCGTACGACAAAGCTGTGTCCCCAATGTACAGTCCGCACACATCCATCTTTAACAAGCTCGTTTTGGACCACCCTTGGACTGATTTATAATTGAATAATTCCGGTTCAGGAAATATTCAGCACTCGCTTGACCGTTCGTTGACTCTACAGATCAATGTTCTAGTGACTATGGTCACGTAAACCGCGAAAATGAAAAATGCAAGAAGTACAAACTGAACACATGAATAGGTCTAGCGCCAAAAGTTTAGGAAAGAAAGTGCTCAAAACCTCTATCGATTGTTTCTTCTGGTATTAAACACGCACAACTTGTTTTGCTCAAGAGAGCCAATTTACGCTTTCTTTTGAAAAGACTGCGAACCAAAATAAATGTTTTCCACTCGGAGTCTCTGGCGAAACTGAACCCCCAAGAAGTTGATTCCTACAATAAATTCCCGCGTTTTATCTGTTCACTGTAAGCTCAGCTTCTGCGCTTCGGTTCGCTGTCGACATTGCGAAGTTTCTTTCCATGTGTCCGCCAAAACGCGTTTGTGGTTGTGAGGGAAGCCATGGAAAACGTGCTGCGTGGCTCATGATAGTAAGATGCATCTTTATCAGCCAACCAACCGTTTTTTTATTGTCAGGATTAATAAAGTTGCGACTATTTATCGATATTCGATTAGGTCGCTGTTGACTTATTTTTACACATTTTAGAGGTTTAGCAGTGGCACCTAGTTTATTTATTGTTTGATGCGTTTGTGGGCATTTTTGTTGGCTCAATTTCAAGCATTTGTTTATTTCTTTCGTTCCAATGAAAATGGGGAGAAAAGCAGGTCTACAACCTGAAATAGGAAATAAGCAAAAATTTTAGCGCATCTTTTCAACTAATTAACTTCAAATTTCGAATGATGTAGTTTATTTTCATAATTACTAGTATATGCACGTTAATAAGGTCTGTTAGAAATAGTACTGTTTTGTTAAATATTGAAAGTAGCACTATCTAGGTCAATATATATTAGTATTATTAATTAAAGGATAAGAGACTTATAAGGAGTTTGAGGAAATTCTTTTTAAAATTTTTGTCATAAGAGACTGCTCAGCGGAATTAGTGTATGTATGTACAATGAAAAAATAAAGAAAAAACTGATTACCTATACTCGCAATAAGTATGCAAACCGCACTTTTCAATTATATCCGCTTTAATTAAACAAAAAAGTAATCATACAGAAAAAGTTTTATCGTGTAGCAACGCACGTCTACAACATTATGTAATTTTTGAAATGATGGATGTCATTGGATTTGTTTAAATTTAGAAGCATTTCTATGTAAACTTAAATAACAAATTTTGCTTTAATGATAATGTTCATGATAAAATTGTATTCGTTCTACTAAGAAATCTTTATTTTATCTTTCGCTTTATTTAGGTACTCAATAGCTGATACCATTTATCAGAAGTTAGACACTTTAAAATTTTACAACGTGCAATCAATTTCTAAACATTCATATCCTCTTTACTGTTAATTTGATAGTAGTGCATCAAGAAATTATTTGTACCAACATAAGTGCATCTTCATAACAAAAGTCAGCAATTAAATAAAATTCCATTTGAAACTTTTATTAAACCAAGAATGGAGCCCATAGATAAGCAAACAAAATCGCCAGTTGCTTATATTTTCTGAGATATTTATGTAGCTTATTCTGTAAATTAATGATGCTTCCACCTAATTTCTGTGAATAATTAGAGACGAGTGAAAATGTGGAAATGTCTTTCTTTATAATACAATTTGTAACGATATTTTTGATTCCAAATAAACATTCCTGCAAAGTTTTATCAAAATCCGTGTATAGAGACCTCAATTTCAATCTTCTCCAATTTTCGAATTTTGGAGCTCTTCGTCTGGGATTAATTTCCACATAAAATTCTTCAAAGTATATAATTAGAAATTCACGACAGTTAGAAAAAAATAATTGACGAATGCGATTATTTAGTCACTTGGTTGTTACAGCAGCAATGATTTTTGGTCACTTCACGAGTAGCTCTTTTTGAAATTAGGGCCCAATATTAACTATTAAAAAAGTGAATTATTCCAATGGCAATGGTATGAAATTTAAATGCTGCACGTGTCCCTTGATGTTTTTGGACTTAATCACGTTTTTATGTTAACCAAGTCGGTTATCAAATCATATGATATTAGCGAAAGTTTAAATATAATTTTTTATGTTTTAGTCGCCGTTTATCGCTAAATTAATGCGTACTTGCGCTAATCAAGATAATGGCGTCTGGTGAATACTGACTCAGTAGCATTATTAAATCGGAAATAGTGCCATTTGAGATGACTAGTTTGATCCCTACATAAATCGTTGGTACAGTCATTTCTGATTCATTCCTTGAATAAACCAAAAAAGTCTGTTGTCTTATCTTCTTCCGATGATTAATAAAGTATCCGGGCTGGTGTTTTGGTGACTTCGTTTTTTATTTCACCAAAATGTGTGGCAGGGAACCTAGAGTCCATTAATTTTACTTATCAGGTGAATTCAGAAATCAGTCATTCGCAGAAACAGTTACTGATTTTTAAAATTCTGAGTATTTTGCTATATTAATTTTGTGATATCTACAATGCAGTTGAAATTTTTGTTACAGTCGAATATTTTCGAGTACACCTATAAAGTTTTTTTCATACTATGCAAGAGAATTCGAACCGAATTTTTCAATTGGTCCTTGCTAACACAGGCTGCTGCAGTTCCTACTGATCTTATTTTTGATTGATTTCCGAAATCTTATTTCGACAAAAAAATTCGTCCAAAAGATTTGGTCGTCACGAGATTTAACGTAATATTTAAAAATAACTTTTGGTTGAGCTTGACTTTTTTGCTCTCCGGGAGGATGAAAAGAATGGTAATTATTAATTATACCAACTGGACATTGATTATACTTATCACTTTTCAATAAACAGTTTTTAAATGGTCACATAAATTAACGAATGACCTTGTTATCGGAGAAGCTCTCCAAGTTAGATGACATCGAGGACCGGGAAATGGTGGACAGGATCATCGGAGAAATTATCAGAAACATATTTTTAATTGCTTTGTTCGCGAGCGTGCTGATTTTATTATTGATAAATGAGAAATAAAGTAAAAAATCGTTCGCATTTAACTATTTTTGAAACCTTTGACATTTTCAAGGAATTGAGAGATGTTGCTTTTTGACGCCTCTTAAATGATTGGATTATTATTATCTAAAGTCTCGTGCCAGTCCCTTGTTTTTATGCTCTTTTCAGCATATTTTGAACCACAGACGTGTCAAAGGTTTTTGGCTATAAGGCAGATGCGAAGAAAGGCGTATCTCCTTAATTTTTTTGATATATAGCTTGATTCAAATATTTTAACAAGTCTGGGTTGATTTGAGTAGGAACTTCTTGTTTATTGCATACAAGCATGTTACGTCTGTGAGAAATGCTTTAATTATTGAAATACGCACTTCGTACTTTGTTATAGACAAGGAGAAATGTAAAGATAATGATGTTTTCAAACAAAGGAAAGATAAACGTTCTTTTTTTAGACAAACTGTCTAGCTAAATTTCCAAAATGTTTTAAATATTGATAACACTGTATAAATCTTCTTTGACATTAATTGGCGGTAAAAATATTGGAATTTTGCAAACCAACCCAGGGTCATAATATAAGCAGTCATGTGTAACTGCAGATTAGAATTTGAACTAATTTTTTAATGACTTCCTTTGTACTTGTGCATATTTTGCAAATAATTTATTTAATTTGAACCTTACTTTCCTCCAAATAATTGAGTTAAAAGTTTAATGCCCCCTTTAAATTTATATATTTTATTTGATATCATAAAAGATTCAAACAGCATTTATTTTGCCAATTTAAATATTTTTTTTGTAAAACAAAACTAATCAAAATTGTTTCAATTAGAAACGGCGCTAGCTGCAATTACAGATTAATTTTTTTTGTTGTTATTATTACGTATTTTGATTTGCAAAAAGTTATTTGCCTCATGCCATATAAAAAAACGAATGGATCTGGTGATTTAGATTGCTAAAAAAATTATGAACACAAGATTCGTTGCCGAGCGATAACCGCCAATTTTTACCCATCTATCTCTTCAAGGACACATGGACAGAGTTCAGATGTGAAGTACCTTTAGAATGCACGTGGTTTCTATTTAATCTTTTAATTTTTGAGAAAAAATCAGTTTGCAACTTTTTAAAATGTTGCAAGCACCAAATATAGGAAATAAAGATTGGAATATATTAATAAGAAAAATTATAATTAAAAAATTAAATATCGGTTAAACATAACATTCAAAAGTATGTAAAATAGTTATTAGGATTATTTTTGAAACGAGATGTGGATAAAATCCAAACTAAGTTTTCCAAATCGATTAAAAACCAACAAATGGAATTACGTAGTATAGTTCCGTATAATTTACAAATTTCGTTATATGTTTTTATGACATTAAAATGGATTCAAGGATAAAATATGCACATTATTCGTATTAAAGCCATTGTCTATTAAGATGTTTAATTATTATATTTAATATCCGTTAGGCATGCGATGTAGTTGATTTTGTTAACTGCTAATTACACAATCTATAGGTAAAAGAAAAAGCAAATATTGATTGCTTCTATAGAAACGCGAGACAAAACGTCGACGTCAATCTTACCTTCACTAACTATTCGTATGACGAAGTTTTCACGTCTTTTGTCTGTTCTTCTCGGGCGAATTTTAATTATTTCTGAAAAATGCGCTCAGGTGTGAAAGGGATTTCTGTTTTTTTTATCAATAGTTCCGCATGGCTTTGCATAATTAACATTATAATTGACTTGGGCAAGGAAGAATGAATGATAAAATTACGTTGATAAGTGTTAAATATTTGTTTAAATTCGATGAAAACTTTAACAATACTTCTAAATGAAACTGTTATTGTTTGTTAAAAGAAAACCTTTTTGTATGAACTTTATAACTCCAAATAAAATCTTATCACAAAATCTGAGAATTTATCGTTTTAACAGTCGACAGGTGGGGAAGAGATTAAAATTGAAAATTGTTAGATTGTTCTAAACTCTTTTGTCTAAAAATATATTTTTGGATTTAGTAACATGACTGTTTTTGCAGTATTCCTACTCGTGCTAAAAAAGAAAATCTTTAGCTTTTTACAATATTTAACTCAGATTGTTGTTGTTGACTTGATTTACGCAACAATAAAAATTAAAAGATAACATTTACTGCGGCGCAATTTTACAGTCAGTCGGGTGAAATCCCAAAGTTTATTCTGCACTTTCATCTTAACTGGGATCCCTATTAAGGGTATGACGTTCCAAGAGTAAACCCAGCTGAAGTTATCTTACAATAATAGTGTGTCTAGGACACTTCCGCGTCGGGAATCAACAACCAACACCTTTATTTACGATGTTACTAAATATTTATTGTTTTTATTACTGGTACTATCTAAGTGTCTAGAATTTACCTTGCCTCTTTTGAAACAACCTTTCTTTTTAAATTGAGTGACTCAAAGTAAGCAAACGAAATTATAAATTATCTTCGGTAGCCTTTTTCAAGCACTTTCAAGAGTTGTTTTTATTTTGCGTGTGTTATCTTTGTCAGGAAAGCCTCGGTGGAAATTCCCGAACTGTAATGCTAGCCACGATATCCCCGGCCAGCATTCATTTGGACGAAACCTTAGCAACCCTTCGCTATGCTTGCCAAGCTCGGACTATCGTAAATAGGGTAAAAGTGAATGAAGACCCTCATGACCGCGTAATTCGAGAACTTCGAGCTGAAGTCGAACGACTTCAAGCATTGCGGCAGGACTATGAAAGGCAAAAGAAGGTCTCTGCCAGTGGAGCCCCGCGGAAAATCATCATTGAGACTTCGGTGGATGACAGTGAAGTCGACGCCTTAAGAGTGCAACTCGCTGAAACTGAAAGGGAATTGGCCAAAGCACAAAAGTCCTGGATGGAAAGGCTCAAAGAAGCGGAAGACCAAAGAAAGTCTGAAATGAGGCTCCTCAGGCGAAAGGGTCTAGCGTTAGAATTATCGGCAGAGCAAAAGCAAGCATGTCTGGTAAATCTAGCGGCAGACCCTATTTTATCGGGGATACTTTTTTACATCCTCCCGCCTGGTATTGTACGAATCGGACGAAATAGACCGTCTGCTTTTTCTCAGCCTGATATTATTCTTGAAGGACCTTTAGTTGCTTTTAACCATTGGTAAGTTCGTTTGGATGATATTCCGATTTTTCTTATCAAACTACAATTTTTTTATAGCTGCATAGAAAATGCGAATGGAAAGTTGTATATAATTCCAGAAAATAGTGAATTCGAAACATATTTAAATGGAGAATTGATAAACGAGAAGCGACAAATGTTTCACGGCGATCGCCTAGTTATTGGAGGATCTCACTACTTCCGAATATCAAATCCGCTTTGTCCGAAGAGACATCAACAAAATGATGTATGAAACGTGCCTTTATTTGTCCTGACCCTCATTTGAAATATTATATTTATAAAATGTATTTTTTCAGTTGGTTGACTACCAATTAGCCCATCAAGAAATACTTCACAAGCAGGAAGACCAATTGCGGCGAGAATTAGACGAGGAGAAACGTGCCGCACTGTCGCAAATTGAACTAGAACGTGCCGAAAATGAGCGCAAATTTAAAGAGCGGGTGGAGATGCTCGAATTGGAAAAATTTAAATTTCAATGCTCAAAAGAATTGCTTGAGACGGAAAAGGAAGCAATGAAAGATCATTCTAATGAGCCCAAGTTTGAGTACACCCCATTTAAATCAACACTTCTAGATGATATCAAGCGGATTATGCAACATCCATCTGAGGAGAGCTTGCATCATATACAACTAAAGGTAATTATGGGTAATTTAAAAGTACTGGAGTATAAATTAAGTCCATCAGGAAATTTTTTATTTTTTATTTTAAATTTATCCCAGAAACTCGACCTCTAAACAGAGTTTGCCTTGGTGTTGCTCACAATTTTTCCCACGCACTACAGATTAAATAAAATTCAGATTACACGACCAACGAATCTATCACTTCGGCGCTACTTTTACAGCATTCTAAAAATCCCTACAAATAAGCAAATATTTGCAATATGATTCCCAAGCTGTTGAAAAATATTGCAGTTTTTTCTCCACAGTTTTGTTTATATCAGTCAATGTCACCAGTTGTTAAGCATGTGATAAAGATAAAACCATAAGCCTCAGAGGCTTATCTGCAAAATAAAGATCACAAAAAATTGCGTTAAACATTTTTTCTTTATTATCTTTTCAGGTAAAAGAAGCCACGCAGCGGTGCCGGGATTTGGGGGCTAGACTCGAGTTTAAGCAATCACAAGTTCTTGATGAATTTGGAATCTTTCGAGCAGTCGTTGTGATTCTTGATAAGGAAAACAAAAGACGCGCCGAGTGGCCGACGGCTCGGCTAGACGTTTGGCTGGAATTAATGAGGAGCAACGATGTGAAAAAGGAAGATTTATTTAAATGCGTTGATGTTGAATGGACTTGCGCTGATGGTTTGGACGATACCTTGAACGATTCGCTCAATTCCAGCCGAATTTCACTAGATGTAAGCGCGGTTAAAGATGCTATTTTGAAGCAAAAGCCCCTTAGTGGATTTCAAAAGTTAAGGAATGTTTTCAGCTCCAAAGACAATGATTTGAGTAAATCCGCTATTTTAAATTCAACTTCTCGAAATATTGAAAACACGAAGAAAATGTTAACTTATGAAGATGAAGAAAAACAACAGCAAAATTCTCCGAATCCTTCGGGCAAGAATTTCAGCAGTGCGGCATATGTGTACTTAAAAGATATGCAAAAATCTGCCCTAAAACTTAAAAAATTGTGCGATCGCTGCATTGACGATGAAAATACAAAAGGAATTTGGCCACCAGTCGAACATTTTAAGAAGTCCCTAGAGCAGATAGAGACAGTGATTTTTGATCTCAAAGCAACACTTACAGAGCAAAAACTTGCCAAATCTCCGAAGTCTCCAAAAACTGTAAGGTTTCTTATTGACTAAGGTAATGATAAATGTACGATTATATTATTTTTGTATAAATGTATTTATGTTGATTTTTATCCAACGTTGTATCCAGCGTCAAACCCAAAAAATGAGTCTTTAAATTTTAAAAACCTAGATTACATTCACACGAATAAATGGATCAAGTAATAAGACTTGCACCTTTAGGGATTACTGCTGTAAGCACCCATATTAAGTAATTACCGATTTATTTGTGCGTTGCGATGATAAAGTTTATAAAACAAAATTTAGATAAGACCGGTTATATCAGCGTCTGGTATTAAGGTTTTATTTTAAGTCTTATTGTACTTATTTAAGCTACTAATGTTTGGGTAATGCTAGGTAATTATCATACTAACTTTAAAAAACGTTTGTATTTTTTCCCAAATTTTATTGAATCGTCTTACATTTGAATAATATTCAGTCTTGGCCCGGCTTCCTTCCCAAATCTACGAAAACTTAAACTTTTTTTTAATTTGTCATTTAATTTTAGCCTCACTCCCTATAAAAAGTTAATTTTAGTCGAAAGAATCTCTTAATATTTGACAAATTCACTTACCAACATATTTGATTTCATCGAACGCCTTTCGCGCCTTCTTGAGTTCCTCGTTCATGGTGAGGAGGTCCTTCACGCGGGCGTACTTCCTCGGATCCTTCCGCACCAGGAAGACGATGTCCTCCACTTGGACCCTTCCGGTGCGCCCGATTTCCATGGCCCTGTGCGTAGTCTCCGTGATGAACTCGATGACCAGGTCCTCGAGGAGGTCCACGCTCTCGGTGTAGGGGTTCTTGTCGTCCCCAAACCCGTACATCATGCAGCGGAGCTCCTTGCTGAAGAGGCGCTTGCGTCCCGCAGACGTTGAGCCCAGCTGGACCTCTCCTAAATCGTCCTCATCAAACTAAACAAGAATTGGTTTTGTTTACAAAAACGTTATCCGTGCAAATAAACGAAAAAACTTACGTCGTTCGCCTCGAACGTCTCGTCAGTCGGGGGTGGTGCACTCATTTTTAAAATTAAAAATGCAGCACTACGACTTTATTAAATCGAGCGTTTTAAAGAAAATAAAAACCACAATAAAAGCGAAATGTTGCTTCTCTGAATTCAGCGAACTGTCAGTTGTCAGAATTTGAAACAAGCGGAATTTGGAATGAAATATTTGTGGTTATGGAATAAAATGTTTCTGAAGATAATTGAGTTCAGTGAAGTGGACGAATATTGAAATCCGTGGTTCTATTACAAATGTTAACAATTAAACTTAAGTTCTAATAACAATTAAGGACGAGTGCTGCATTTGAACCTAGAATCGATTTTTCAAGCACTATATTTAAAAGATTATTTGCGTAAAATTTTTATTTTTCATTAAATAGGAATTAGTTTACAGTGCTAATAGTGCAAAATGCCTTTCTTCTACCAACAAAACGTATTTAAAAATCTGGACTATCGCCGGAAAATGATACTTCCGAAGTTGAATCATTTATTACGATAACATCACTTCCGCTTGTAACGGTAGCATCGCCGTTTTCGAAGGAAACATTTCCGTTGCCGCTCACAGAACTCTGCAGCCAATCCTCACTCAATGCAGAAAACCTTGTGCGATTCAAATTTGTAACCATAACGTTTCCTTTTTCGTTTTTAAGAAATTTAGGGCTTCCCGACCAAGGGATGGTTTCGCAGTATGATCTAAAATAAAATATTCGTTTTAAAATATTTTAATAGTAATAAATTAATACTGTATACTAACGTTTTTAGGCTCTCCAAGTCGCTGTAGATCAGCTTCTTCTCTTCTATTTTATTACTTAAACAATTTGTTTCAAGCAAGAGCCCGTAGTTCTTCGAGGCGATGGTGGAGGTGTGGTCGAACTGCAGACGATTACCGTCTTTAAATTCAATCCCATTATTGCAGAAATTAATAATGCACGCTTTCATCTCCAGCGTCGCATTGTCGTTGAGAGCAATTCCAGTTGCAAAACATTTAATTTCACAGTTTTCGAGGACCAATTTTGCATCTCCCCCGGCGACGATTGCTTGGTTTGTGCTCGAAGTCCCTAAAGAGCTCAACGAGCACTTTTTAAGACGGAGAGTTCCTTTCTTCGCTAAAATTCCAGTTCTTATATTTCTGCAGTCAAAGTCTACATTTTCTATTTCGCAATCGCCGTCGACTATCAGAAGAGTGGTGTCTTCGTCCTGAGACGTTACAATCACTTTTCCTATTTCTGTTTCATTAAATCTGGGTAGACCCAGCAATTTTCCATTGTTGAGGCATTCAAGGAATTTTATGCTGTGAACACCCGGGGTAAGGAGAATTTCGTCAGTCGGACTGCTCAGATTTAAGGCTTCCTGTGGGAATAAAAATGCTGTTCTAATAAAGATAATTATAGAACTTATTTCTCTAGATTTTTCACCATACAATTCTATTATCTACTAACTCTTACCTGGAGTGCAGGGCACATCATCACGGTTTTCTCTTCGCCGATGATTTTCTTGGCGGCTTCCATGAATTCGATTTGCTGCTTCAAATTGTGGGGTTTAGTGACAATGTAAACCTTAACATCGTCATTTCGCTCGCAGGCGTCTTTTCCACAGGAGTTATATCCGTAGTTTTCGTCATCGTAAATTTTCCGCATCGCAGGAATTTCTAGGAGCTCAATCTCGCTCTTGATTATCGAGAGGCGCAAGTGCATTCGCATCAAATCCGTGATCTGCGATTTGTCCAGCGCATCCTCCTCGCAATCGCTCAGTCCCAGCTCCAGGTATGCCCTCCGGCTCTGGATGTACCTGGCTTCGGTTAGAAGGGATTTTATGTGCGCTGCGAGGCCCCTCGACATCTCCTTTTTATTTAAATCGTAATAAAACTGGATTCTTGACTCCAGATACTTGTTCGCCCAGTCTAAGTCGTCGTCATTGTCGTTGTCCCACGGCATCCAGATGTTGTTGTAGAAAAACCTTTAAAAGGATGGGCTCTTTAACTCAATTTTCAGTCCACGGAAACGGCTAATTTTTACCTCAATTGGTCGATACAGTCCGCGGTGCGTTCAACGTTAAGCTCGGGAATTTCTTGCACTTTTGTTGGCCAGAGGTCCTCGAGGTTCACCTCTTGCTGCTCCGGGAGGTGGATGTCGTCGTTTTCCACCGCGACGATATTAAAAATCGCCTTCAGCTCCTTGAACTGAACCGCCTCGACTACGCCCAAAACAATTGTCGGGTACTTGATCTGGAACTCTTCGCATAAAACGCGTGGGATTTTCCAGAGTGCCTGCCAGCCTATTTTTAATAAAAACATTTCTGTTGTATAGGAAATTCCGAAATTAGCAATATTTAAAATATACCTGTTGGCTCGATTTGCACCTCGACGTAGTAAGACCACTCCGCTCGGACCCTGGACGCTGGCACAGGATCTTCTTTGTAGGAAAGTACACTGCGACTCTCCTCCAAGCGGTTTAAAAGTGATTTTTCAAATTTAAATACCTCCATTTGTCTCAGGAAAAATAAATTACAAACTCCAGCCTTCTTCAGCAAAACTCAAACCGTGTAACAGAATTCCACTAAAACGTCAAATTCAAAACCGGTCCATCAACCGTTCGTTCTATGGATTTGTGGTAGGAACGTTCTCTTTCCGTCTTGTTCCCGATGCTCCTCTGAGAGGAAAACGCTTTAAATCTACTCTGTTTTTTTGTTTGGGTGGTAAATTACTCTGACAATTGACATCAGCTGGAAATTTTGGCTGATGAAGTTTTGTCGGAAATAACAAAAATTACTCATTTTCGACATAAAAATTCTCAGTTGTAGTGCTAACACCATTTTTCCTAATTTATTACCAAGACGAAAATTATGTTTAAAACTGCTGTCGATGAAAATGTTCCCAAAAAAATGTCCGAAATTGTTGAGGAATACGAAAATTGGATGGGCCAGCTCCCTGAAAAGGTTAGAAATAAACCTGTGATACACTTAGCCATTCCAGGTAACTCTTGAAAATAAAATCTAGACAAGTGGAGGGACCGTAAAATCACTTTCTTTTCAGGCTCGCACAACTCGATGTCGTACGGAATCACGCGAAAGTCCCGCCTTGCCCCAGACGCTGAGAAAGTCGTGAGGAGAATCAATAAAATTTGTCCTTGCATTGTCCGGCGGTGGGCCATCACCCAGAACAAGGACGTCTTAGAGCAGCTGCAAATGGGCGTAAGGTAAAAACTAAACTATGTTGGGGCACGCCCCTATAAAAAACGAAATTTGCGCACCACCCGCAGATTCTTCGACTTGAGAATCGTCGCCAAGGAATCTCAGTTTTATTTCGCCCATGGGCTCTACTCGTTCGAAATAAACGAAGTCCTCTGGAACATCCGAATATTTTTAGACCTGCACCCGAAAGAGGTTGTGATTTTAGACTTCCAGCACTTTTACAACTTCCAGGACAAGGACCACCTCGCCCTGCAGCGCATTTTGCGCAGCATATTCCAGCCGAAGATTTACACAAAAACCGACGGCCCTTTGGTGCACTGGACACTTTCTCGAGCGGAGGGCACCAGCAAGCAGGTCGTCATCATTTACAGAAAATTTGAACCGCCTGAAGAGTTCTGGCCTAACTTTTTGTGGCCAACGCCCTGGCCGAACACCGCGTCCACGCAAAAACTAAGGGAGTTTCTAACTGCAACCCTCTACGAAAGAAATCCTCAAACTGGATTCGTTTCTCAGTGCATCCTGACACCTTCCCCGACGTACATAGTTTTGAGGTAAGGATAAAATTAAAATTAGCTCAACAACTTCACTACCAAAGCCGGTCTTTAAAAGTCTAAAATTTCGAGACTACTGAAGAATTTCGTTTAGGGTTTTTTTCTCGCTAAAAAGAACTGCGAAAACGGTCAATAAAAAACTCTCGGACTGGATCGACGAACAGCGTCCAGGCTCATTTAAAATCGGAGAGAATCCCAAAGTGAATGTAATTTTAGGGGATTTCGTTAACTTGAACGACAGGGAGTTCTGTAAAAGAGTCATAACGCTGAACCAGTTCCTGGAGGAAGAATAAATTGCTCTTCCTCCTTCCTTCAGCGAACTTCGTCCGATTTTTATGTCTTCGTGCAAATTTAGGTACGTACAATGTTTTTGTTTTCTAATTTTAGTTAATGTAAGAATGTATTTTAATTTATTAAGAAACGAAAAAAGCTTTTGCTTTTTAATGAGGTGTATGTTCAACTAATAAAATCTTTTCAAGGCTATACAATTTTAAAATAATTGTCCAAATAGAAAATCAAGTTTGAAAGGACTTTGGGAGTTGCAAACCAAAATGAGAGAAACAATAATAAATTGCATAAATATATTAAAGCCAAAATAACAAAGTTAGTCAAAATAATCCTCGATATCGATGTTTGGATTCAGAATATCCTCCCCGTACGGAGTGAGGTCGAGCTGATTCAGGATCAAATTCTCGCTTGTCTCCTCCAGTCCTGTCTCCCCGATGAGAATAGCTCCCTGGAGTTTTCCCTCCTGCAGTACAAATTTTATATACTCCTGATCGGGAGTAATCCTGAGTAAAATCTCGTAATCAGTGCCAAGTCCTTGTCCATTGTATTTCCCCAGCAAGACCACTTGGCACCCAAAAAGTGAAGTCACATGTCCGAATAGTTCGAAGCAAAAATCCTGGTAGACTTGTTCGTCGTTGAATTTCGCAGCCATGCTCCGCCCAGCCATGTTCCCCATCTGGCGCGCTTGAGTCCAGAGCCTCATTTGGAACCAGTGCTTAGCGCACTCCCACCCAGCGAAGCAAACATCTCCGGCGGCGTAAATTCCAGGAATACTCGTTTCCATCATCTCGTTCACGAAGATGCCGCCGTCTGGACCTCGTTTGAATTCCGAGTCAGCCGTGTAGTTGATTTCAGGTACGACTCCAGTGGCCGAGACCAGGAAGTCACAGAACAGGACTTCTCCATTTGTTAGGGTTACTCTTACTGGAAATTCGCTTTCTTCCTTGGGAGTTCTCTGCATCTCTTTAACTTCATTTTTGTAATGAATTTTAACTGACTGGGGAATGTTCGTCGTTGTCCCATTAATATCAAGCAATCTGTGCCAATCAGGGCCTAAGGCAGCTCCTTTTTTGTTTGCAGGGGCATTTTCATCAAGGTATCGCATCCTCTTAATTGTTGTAGATGCCTTGGAGGCAGTTTCCTTCTTTTGGAGCTTACTCTGGAAAAATTTCGCAGCCGCTGCATCGACAAAAGTTGAGGTGATGTGCTCATCTTTAATAATCCAATCAATTTGCACTCCTTTTACCTCAAAGGCTATTTCTGAGGCGATACCCCCGTTCCCCACTAAAATTATTCTTTTAGCTGATTTTATACGCTTCTGAAACTCTAAAACAGTCTCAGTGTCCCGAATTCCAATAACGTACTCGCTGTCTGGGTTTATCAACTTTGGTCGGGCTCCAGTGCATAAACAGAGGAACTTGTACTTAATCTTTTTGCCTTCTTGCGTAGTTATTTCCTTGCTCTTTGAATTTATATGCGCCAATATTCCGACGACGATATTTATAGTCTCCTTGAGAGTGTCTGAATCTCGTTCTTCTACATCGAATCTTGAAAGGGTTTTGCCCAGGGGACACAAGTTGGCTACTGTCTTAATCAGGGAGGATTCTGTTAATAGTATTATCGTTTCCGTAGGGCAGAGGAAGGCGAGGGTTTCAGCGCACGACACTCCAGCAATTCCTCCTCCTACGATAACGAATGTGGCTTCCATTTCACTTACTAACTAAATCTAACCTAATCGTTTTACGAGGATTAGTTCTTCTTCGATTGGCTATAGTAGTCGGAATAGTCGTACTCCCTGAAGGGCACGTCGAAAGTGAGGAGCCCCAAGTCCCTGGCACGCTCCACGGCAACGAGCAGCTCCTGGTGCTTTTTCTGACAGAGTCCAGTCTTCGAATAACTCAGCACTTCTCCGGAGTGTGGAGAAATAAATTGCTTAATTAGGTCGATATTTTGGTGATGGAGCACTAGATATTCGTCCCGGCAAATTGGGCAGGGATTTCCGGTCGATATCACTCCCTTTCGCACGCAGGTTTTCCTTGTTTTGGGAGGCGCGAAAGCCCCTTTGTAGTTCCGCCTAAAATCAATTGATTAAAACTAAATTTTCATTAAAAAGCCTAAAAGGATTACCTATACTGCTCCCACACAAAATAATCCCCGTAAGTCTGTTCATAAGCCGAACTTTTAAGGTATTTTATGCTCGTTTCCACCGGGATCACTTTGGTCCTGTCTTTATCGTCTTTCTTCGCGTCTACCTCCTTTTCTGGGTTCTCTTTAACAGCCGCGTTTTGGGAGCACTGCCGCAGCAAGTTCGCTGGCAGATTTCGAGAATAATTCAACGGTGTTACCCTCAGCACGCATAATGATCTAACAAATCCAGAAAATCTCCCGAGTGACTGCATTGTGAAATATGTTGACAGAAATTATGTTGAGGTTATGCTCGTTTTTCGAGGTGCGTGACAATCCGCAAAACTCAAAAGCTATTTGTGTACAGATGGAGCTTGGTGCATTTATTTAAAAAAATGTTGGTTGCAATTCGAACATTTCGTGCGTGGATCAGTTTTGGTTAAAAAATTGAAAGTTTTGTTGATTTAAATAAAAATTGACTAAAGGAGCTTTGAAATATATAAATATGGTAAACAAAGAAAATAAGCGATTCAGAAAATTATGGTAACTAAATTATTAGAATTTAGTTCAATAAAAATGCTTTAAGTACATACTATCGTTTGCAAATCGAAAAATATTATTTATCGAATTTTTTATTTCATTTGAGTTAAACCACTATGAGCTAGCGTAAATTTCTCTTATTACCTTACTCGACTGGAAGATTATCGCTGAAAAATCATTTAAAGTAATAAAAACGATTTCTTGAAAATGCTTGTAAATAGAAAGGTTTTTCAGACTTCAAAAATTGAATTCCGCTTTAATCTAATTGCGAATTGTATTATGACTAAAACTCTTCATCCTTAGCACTTTCCAAAAAGTATTTCATTACGAGCTTGCTCATCTTGATTAATTTGTGTAAGGACTTTATTTAGTCCTCAAAATATCAAATGCTGTAGTTAGTATTTCAAGTGTTTTTTCTGAAAATAGATGATTCGATTATCAAAATTGAATTAGTGTGCAATAAAACAATCGTACTCCCGCAGGAAACTCATTTATTGAACAAAAATCATTCAAGTTAAAGGAGCAAAGTAACCAGACTTCAGTAAAATAATACTTCTTAAAAAATCAGTGCGTAAAATTCAAGTTTGAATACAGAATTAAAGTCTGTAACAATTTTTAGCTTAAAAACTAAAATATTTAATCCAAATGCATAGAGAACTGCAGTTAGAAATCAGGTAACTTGACCGTGATGCAGCGCCCGAAACGTGACGTTACGATTTTTGTGAGATGTTCAGAGAGTTGCTTCACCTGAGCCCCGGCGCCCGCTTTCTTGAGGCGACTTTTGGGAGAAACGGGAATCCTCTTAACTTTGTGTGCTGCGTACAACTCCCGCGCCGCTATCATGCAGGTAGCGTCCGCTTCCTCCGTTTCCGCGGCCAATACGTTTTTGTAGTAGGTGTATTTTCTGTGATCGCGAAACATATGGAACTCCTGAAAAATCAAAGTTTTACTGAAGCTAAAAGGCGATTTTGAACTTTTTTACCATCTGGGATTTTGTGGCTGTGTACCCCATGCAGAGCACGCAGAAGGGCTTCACGTGGATTTTCGAGTGAGTCAAAATACTGAGCCGCGAGGGGAAGAGGGCCCCGCACTCCCTGCAGACGAATTTGTCACCCCGCGGCTCGTGGATGTTCTGCGTAATCGCGAAGTAATTCTAGGAAAATTACGATTATAATTATAAGCAGTACCAAAAACTAAATTGTCGTCTCACCTCCTTCCACCTGAGCTCCCATTTTTCGAGTGGTTCGAACGGAGTGAAACGCGCCTGTTCTTGGGTGGGAGGATCCTCGCCCGCACGCGATTCCTCCTCCTGCGCAATATTTTCATTTTTTATGATGTTCACGATCACGGGCACCTTATTTGAAGCTAAACTCATTTCACCAGTAGTGTTCACTCTTTTCATAAATTGCAAATGACGTTTCGCGTCGCTCCTCCAAGAAACACGAGCACGCACTATCTAATAACGGTTAATGTCAGATATTTTGAATTCCGAGAATTTTCTGCAACTAGCAAAGGAGATTTGACATTTGTTAATACCGGGTGAGACAGAAATGAGATGTCGATTTATTGATTTTTAAGTCTTGTGAATTTAAATGAAGTTTTAGAATTAAATCCGTCTTTCCTTTGAAACTTAAGATATTGGCTATCCTTCGTGCTCAATATAATCTTATTTTATGTGAAATTCCTAGTAGATTACTTATTTTCTTTGTTTTCGGATTTTTTTTGTATATAATTATTAAATATCTACAAATATCAAATTCATTTTTAAGGGTTTAATAGCTTTAGGTCAGCCTTTCTGTCGTTTTATCCAAGACGTCTGAACAAATTTGTGAATATGTGCATGTTCGTTTCGCGAAAATACAATTTCCTGGATTTATATCCACTTTGCATCAAAAACTTAACCTGAAAATTTATTTGGCAATTTAACGAGAATTTCGCAAGTACGTGACGGTTTTTAAAACTTAAATTCTGTGTAGAATTTCTTGCAAAGCCTAGACCCAAATCCGGTGTGAAAAGAACGTAATTAACGTGACATTGGAGATGGAGGTTCTTGGCTGCTCTAACTGTGACGTCACATCATTTACAGGTAAGTTCTGGCAGAATTTTCAGTTTAGAACTACTGCCGAAATTATTTGTCAATTTAAATTTATTACAATGTCCTATTAATATAAAATGTGAAAGTTTTGTATGTTTGGATATTTGTGGCTCAATCACGCCTAAATGCTGGATTCGATTATTTCCATTTTTTGGGTGAAGGTTCTTCATATTCCGGCCCAACATATAGGCTATTTTTATTTACGGGTTTTAAAATGGCGGATCCAAAATGGGGACCAACAGTTTTGAAAATTTGTATTTGGGGGTTTTTGGAAAAATAAACAGATCTCGAGAATTCAAAACATTACAAATTCGAGTTTTCTTTTTATAAAAAGAAGTATACTTTTCCAGTTCTTTTCTTCCTTGCAATTTGTTTTTATAACAAATAAAATCTTGTGTTTTCGTAGGATTAAAAATATAAATTTAACGACGACTTCCCCGTGTGCCCTTTCTATCCTTGCATATTTTCAGGTATGCTAAAAATCTTAAAAGCGAAACAAAGCACCTCTTAAAAGTTGTAAAGTTTATTTTAAGGAGTAATTGAGATCATTTGTGGGGTAGATAACAGTTCAAATGGAGAAAATTAAATCATGCCTTCCAGTTTAATCATAAAAAACACGCTCTGGCGGTTGAAAGTAGCTTGCATTTCGCTGAAAGGGCCTCCCTGATGGGACCTCATTAAGTATGAAGCTAATTAAAATAATTTGGAAATTCTAAGAGGAGCACTTTTGTTTTCCTCTTTCCGGCAATAGAAAAGGGCTCATTGGCGAAAAATCCGCAGAGCTGGGCTCGTTTGTTTACTCACTCCCAGGCATTGAGGGCTTTGGATTTAATTTGCAAGTGGCTCACACACCGGAAGCCAGCAGCTGTACATGCTCGAAATCCTCTTCCACTTTTCTAATCTTTTTCGGGGAATAAATTATGTAAAGACAACATAATTAAAAGGGGTCTCTCCGGCTGTGTGTGGTGGAGTCGCTAAAGCAGCGGCTGGGCAAGTTTACCTCGCTAACGAAACTCTATTCAGTTTGCAGTCCTGTCTGAAGGAAATTTTCAGCAATTCGAAAAAGCACTATTTAAATAGGAATAATGCTCGGACTGGGGCTCCTGAATCCCTCAAGTACTCCCCGGTGTAAGCTGGCGGAACAAACGAGGCCGTGAAAGCCCCAAAAAGGGCTCGCTGTAAATATTCACTTCAAATTAAACGATTCCTGGTCACTTCCATGGCTCGGCTCCAGCGAATCGCCGGAAGACATTCAGAGCTCTGAATGACTTACTAAAGAACGACTCATTTCCTTACCACCCGAAAAATTTGGTGCTTTCGTTTTTAATCGAAAATTTTTATAAATGCCCGTACAGCTCTAGCACGAATCGAGCTGGGGCTGGTGGAGCACCCTCGTGCTCCTGGATGAAAGGAGAGCGTGGAAAGTTTTGAAAACGCTTTTTAAGGAAGGCCACCACAGCGGCCTCGCTGCCCCCCACTTAATTCTTGATGAATTAGAATCTAAAACCCCTTTTGTTCCATTTCGCAGGAGCCTGCAGGTATCCACACATTGCTGCAATTTCTGCAAATCCCAGTCAAGTAGGGCTTCAAGGAGCACTCCGCGCGCCCTTCGCCTGCCTTTCGACATGTAACTCATTCAAGGCAGAGCGGCCCCAATCCTTTTCACCGGAGTGGTTCCGGTGCTCGATATCTTCCTAAGGGCAGGTAGTGGTCGAGTCCATTATGATTCCGAATTTATAGAAACTCCAAAATTTGTGTAGTGCTAAAAATGAAACGAAACCCAGCTGCCGGCGGCCGTCGGGGGCGGTGCGGGGAGACCTAAATCGCTTTTCCACGGGATTAATTTTCCGGTGGGGCTTATGAAGTCGAAACTGGCTCGCAGCCTCCTCGCAGGGCTGCAGTCTCAATAGTATTGAAATCATAAATCCTCGTTTAACAATCAACAATTCACGGTAACGTGCACTTGTGCAGGGGTGGTCAAGTGTTATTGCCTCGCAACCTGCATGTGCTCCGCATCGGAATCACGGCAACTAGCCGCAGACCCCCGGCCCCGGGGCCCCCCACTTCAGATACCTTCGTAATCGCCAAATTGTTGAAAAATTTTGTTCCAACAATCAGAAAGCCCTCGACTTCGGTGTACTTCCGACGATTATGCAGTTGTAGGGCTGCACCCTGCAGCGGAAAGGGCACCCATCATCGGGGCAAAATTATGAAAATAATCCGAGGACATGGGGGCGGGGAGTCGAGTCACATCCGTTTTGCGATTGTTGGTAAGCCGTAATCTCCGTTTTATTTCCCTGCTAAGCAGGCGTTCCGCTCGAGGTACCTTCTTTGGTCCTCGAACCAGCCGAAGGACGACGATGACGACAACGGAGCTGTTGCCGTCGTCCTCGCTTTATGCTCTCCTCAAAAGCCGGCGTGGCTCGAAAATTTAATTAACGCCACTTAACAAAATCATATTAGCGCGGACTCGCTGCTCAGCGCTAAGCAGATTACGCTTAAGCCAGATCATCTGCGGGAATTATAACCGCAGTTCTGTTTATGACTTTTGAATATTTTCAATTTTTGTCTTTCGCCCATCGCATGTTCATTACGTGGAATTATGAAAGCGGTTACGTAGCGATCCCACGTACGAATATTTATGTGTCCTTTATTATTAATTTATGAGGTAAAACTGAAATCTGGAATTAAAGGTTAAGAGTTCAGTAAATTTCGCACTTTACGTAAATTTTGTTTTAGATTTCGAAATATTATCTAGGTTTTTATATATACTTTGATAAAAAAATAAATAAATAAAGTAACGCGGAAAGCAATGTTATAATTTCCCAAGTACACATTTTTTGAAAAGTATCCTGCAAAAGTCCTATTTTAGAACAACTTTCTATCTAAAACCCTGAGAGAGATGAGATAATAAAAATATAAAAAAATAATGGAAAATCAAGTATTCAAGTATTCAACACGATTTATTAATAATGCTATGCCTAATATGTAAATTACTCTTTCTGGTGTAAACTGTCTCATAGTCTAATATACATATTATAAAGTTTTTGACTCAAAATTACGTATCAGTTAGAAAATTTATACAGTTGGCAATCTTATAATTTAAATATTAACATGGGCCCACAATTTGGAAAAGTTTATATTAGGGTTTTATGCGTTTGTTCTCAATATAAGATAAATATTATTCTTAAATTAAATAGAAAATATAACTGATGCTTTTAAATCTCTTGGTTAATAAATGGAGCATTTTTTCCTCTGGAATTTGAAAACATAAAAGACATCACCCTTCGTGAGAAGTGCTCATAACGTCTTGAAGATGCCTTCGAATGGACCCCTCCTTACTCATCGGCAGATAAGTGTACTTTTGGCGAATTGTACGAAGACCGCTGGAATGAACCACCTCGTACCTGGTGAATTAGTGTCCTTATACATATTTGATTTCTATTAAAGCCACCGAGAACCAGTTGAGGTAGCGGCGAAGTCGTGCCAAGGCGCTGGTGGCTTCCTGCAGCTCATCCATTATTTAGGAGGGCGTCTGGATACGTCAGCCTTTATGACTGGCTCTACTTTATTCAAGGTACAGAGTAAACAGGTAGTTGACATGTTCGTGTCATTTCCTCCGAAAAGAGCAATTCCCGTGGTCGAGTTTTTCGAGCAAAATAGACATTTGCTCCTTTTGCCATGTGTCCAAAAAAGTTTTAATCCCAAAAGAAAGAAGCAAAAGACATGCAGTGGGAGATGCCTTGTCGAGTATATCCCTGCAGTGTTTTATTTAAGACTAGGAAGAGCGAGTTAGGACCCTCTCCCTCGCGTCCCTGTCCTTACACCTGTCTATCTGTTGCCGTACTGAAATTACTGGAGCCGCAAACTCCCAGAAGAAACAATAATATGTCCTGTCAAATGATTACCACCGGCTGGGGAGCATCCTGGATAGACGTCTTTATTCAAGTTGCATGTTAATGTCCTTTAATAATTTATTGCGTCGTGGCGCTGCAGAAATCGACCTCGTGAATTGAAATCAGCCAGTGGCCGTATAAAATATAGCCACGTTTCTACGTGCGAATACGCAAGAAGTGTTTAGCTTTCAAGAAACTCTCTTTATAGCTCGGTTTTGAGACTCTAAATAAGAACGTTATTTTATTGATGCATTGGGAGGTTCTCTGTTTAAAACTTTTGGCTGACCTTTAACAGGTTGCCCTTTAATAGTGGGTCTACAAAAGTACTATTTGATAAGATATTTTTTAGATCTTAAACATAATTTAATTATTCTTTTTATATTCATCGAAAAAATGTGGTTTTTTCCCAGAAATAAGACCTAAGTAGATAAAATTATTATTCGCCGCCGAAATTTGATCGAAATCATTAGAGCCAAAAAAACATAAATATTTTTGGTCTTACAAACATATATAGGATTTTATTATTTTTTGTATATTTTTTTAAAATTGCAATTATCTACTCCGAAGAAGCCTACTTATGATTACAAATTAAAAAAAACATAATACTTTCGTAGAAGGTTTAAAATGAAATATTTCTATTAATCTTTCAGTTTTTGTTGTCTGCTTACTTTGTAATCTTCTTTCGTTAACATTAATCTTTGTTTTATATTAGATAAATGTAGAAAATCTGGAGATTAAACCTGCGATCCTTTTTCTTTCACAAATGGATTTTCACAGCCCAAAGAGGCCCTTGAGGTCGAAATGTCTCATTAATGCTCAATTATATGTACACATTAGTTGGAGGCAGTAAAGATTCATTCTGTCGTAAATATTTGAAAATTTTCCGGTTCGGTTTTTTGTGTAGTGAAGGTCTAATTAATCTGGGTAGTCTTTTAAAGGGTATACACAAACACGAAGCGAAGGCCCGCTGCTCCTAATTAATATTATATGAAAGTATAAAAAAGCATTAGCTGTGGCAATGAACCTTTCGCAGACCGGGTGCACACATATTTATTTACCTTTCACATAAAAGACTCCCGGAAAAGGTTTGATAGGTGGGTTTGTCGGGCCACACTCGAATCGGCAGAGGTGCAGAGAATAAGCGGAGGAGGTTCTCCTCGTCATTATACGGACCTTGCTCTGCTGCCGTACACCAGATTGTGTGCAAATGAATTTCAAAGCTCGACCACATCGTCAGCTCAAATAGAACCCCGAAAAATGAGTGCTCTACTGCGCCTTTGGTGTATACTATCCATTTTCGGTGGCTCTGACGAAGCGGAGCGTCTCTACTCCTTTTCCCGTAGACATGAGGAAGGTATCCTTTCATTAGCAAATCAGGGAATGTGTCTGCAAATGGTTTTTACGTCAAATGAAATTGAGGACTTGTTCCTACGTTTGCTTTCGAAGAAAAGACGAAATGCGGCCTTGCTTTTTCGTATTTGCATTAGTTTTCACTTCAACAAATTTACGAATTAAACATTTCACATTAGTTGGGCAAAGGAGCTCCAGGGAGCTGTTGCAAGGTATAGGTACCATTGGTGAATTCCAAATGACGAATGAAGCGAAAATGCTCCACTTCTTTGTGGTGGGTTCCGCTGAAAGCTCAGGATAATGCTTAAATTGACATGAAAAGGGGTTCAAATTTAAAATGCATTCGTTTGCCGATGTGTGTACCATCCCTTAGTCAAAATTCGGCTTAAGTACGTTGAGAACAAGAATTTCAAATGCATCTGACTATAGCATAGAAAATCCTCATACGTTTCGTTAGATAAGTGGTATTTGGATTTTGGTTAATGAGGTTTAAATTGACTTTGTGTGGTACGATTGAAGAACGATTTCTTTTGCTTTACGTAGTTTCGAAACTTTTGGGGACACATGTACTAACAAGAAATATATAATTTTCGACACATTGTTTAAATCTGCCTAAAATAATAGTTACAAATCAATCGAAAAGTGAAGACTACAATAGAAACAGCTTGAATTGAGTATGATCGAAAATCATAACTCACCACAGCAAACACTGATAAAGTGATTTCTTGCAATGTAATCATCATCCGTAACTAGAACATTTTAAATAATTTTTTATAGATTGTTGTTTATTTTTTATCAACCATAATTCCATTAATTGAGAAAAATATCTTGCAATTTTATATTAGCGCTTCAAGAGCTAAATTTTAGAGTGATCTCTATTTTATCTCTTAAAAGATATGAACTTGAATTACTTCATAAATGAAAAATTTGCAATCTTCATTACGTTATGCTGCTTTGAGAGGTAATTAGAGCGGAAGAATGTTGTTTACAGCATAAAGCACATTTTGAACATCCTTTTTGCTCCTTTGCAGAGCGCGGCTCGTCGTTTTATTGCCCACGCTGAATGCACTCTTCCGCTGTATGGGGCGCGCTTATCATCATAATTGCATCTTATGATAATTTAATTCGCTCACAGCCATATTTAAATCAGGCCGCGATGGAGAGCAGAACGCGTTACCTTTAATCGCGCAACACCAAGAGCACATTTTGCTTTAGTCATTAGCCCCGGAAGGGAACTTCTTCGAGTGCACGGCGTGGGGCTCACTCGCCGGAGCCCCAAACCGTGGTCTGCGGAGGGCGCTCCGAAGTGTGGTGCATTCGGAGTCTGCCTGTTTAAGCATAGTCCCGACCTCATGCGGTTTTCCAGCATCAGTTTATTTTCATTTATGTTGTTGTTTTATTCTTTTTATTTTGCTTGTGTTTTAACATTTTTTGACTTTTTACTCCTTTGTGGTGTGTTTTATCTGAAATCGGTTTAAGCACAATTTGCATGCCACATACCACCCTTGGTGAAGCCAAAGGCAAATGAAGGCGGAGTTTTTCGACGGGCATAATCGCGTTTACGTTTTTCTGCGGTAGAGTATTTAGCGGAAGCATGAAAACGTGGAAAATTCTTTTGGATCTCTTTCACATTTCACAAGACTTTCCCCAAAATAATGTGTGGGATTCCAGTTTTTGCGGTTTGTCGTATTTTCGAAATGCCAACAGTTTTGGAATTACAAACATTTGATAGAATATCCGGTTGCAGTAGGCTGCTGCATTGGAAAGAGCAATGGGATAATAAATTTATGTTCTATGAGGGGATAGGAGTTGAATTAATCGCAGAATGAGCACAAAATCGAATAATACTCTCTTCTAAAACCAATGGCATTCTTGTGCAATTAATCCAAATCGCAAGTATTAGTTGAAGTTTTCTTTCAAAGGAGGGTATAAAAGGCCTTAATTTGCATTCGTCCAGCAGATGTATGTATATACATATAACTAACACCATCTAAATAAGTTCCAAAACTACCAAGGCAATTTTTGACTTTCTAAAAAACAATGTTAAAGATTTGAAAGTTAAATAGTTAACTTTAACAATTAATTCAAAATATTATTCAGAATTATACATATCTGGTTTTTAAAGAAGTATAACTTGTTTTTATATTTTACAGATGAATGGAGTTCAGCTATTAATTTAGAGTCTCAGTTGGGTGTAAAGTGAAAGTTTCTTCAGATTATACATACATCGATAATCACTACATTCACTAGTCAGTGAAGAAAACAAAAATATGTGGAATCTGCTAAGTTGTTCGTTTCTACGATTTCGTGATCAAATTTCATGATCCAAAGTTATTATGACGAAGTTAATAGGCCTAAACTCAATAACCATTTTTTGATTCTTTGTGCATAATTGACTAACATGAATTTTTCTTGCCAATTACCGATATTGAGGATTGTGATATTTGTGATATATGGTGAAAAGTGTTTATTGGAAAGTACAATGTGGGTGTTCTTTAGCTTTGCGAAGAAAAGGAGAAATTATTATATAACAGAGCATAAAACATTTTGGTTGAAGCCGTCTATTGGAGTATTGGTGAGTATTTTTTACAATTATTATACATATCTAAAGCAACTTTATACTATTGTATAAACTCGTCTTTTGCTTGGTAACTTGGCTGTTTGTGATCAAGTCCTATTTTTTTGATTGTTTGTTTAATATCCTTTATTCTAAAAGCGTTTTTGGGATTTGGTCGTTTTAAAATAATGCGTATAAAAGCAACTTCTTAATTTTAAGTATTCCTTAAAATAAAAATGTTACGAATTTGCCATATTTTTAGGAAAGTTTTTTATTAGGTACTATTAAGTGCGAAAAAGGAGTATTAGTTTTATGCCATATAATACAAATTACTTATATAAATTTTTAAAAAGTTTGCTATAAGTGGAGGTATTTTTGTAAAATTCCCTATAATCTATCTTAATCTAAAAAACCTAATTATTACTATAAGAACAATAATAGCAATATTAAAAAGAGGGACGTCTAACGCCCAATAGAAATTTAGCTAAAAAACTCCAGCTTGTGTGGTTTTTTCGCGCGATGTATGGGGCATCCATGCGAAAAGTTTCCTCCGCCCATTGCTTGATGAATGAAGGCAATTGTCGAACAAATAAAAATTCCCGAGATGCGCAACCGACGTGACTCCTCCCCAAACACGTGTTTCAATGGGATCAGCTGACTTTGTTGTTCGAAAATTATTAAAAAGCACATGGCGTTCCCGGCGATGTTGCTGGAAGGATCATGCGCCGTTCTTTTCGCCGCCGTGAAGCGGCAAGACTTTTCCTGGAAAGTGTGAGGGATAAACAATTTTATGTTTTACTCAGTTTACTCACTCTTTATTTAAATGCGGGTGAAAATATTTCGAAAATTGTTAAAAGTTATGACCTCAAAATTACTTTTTATATATTGGATTTGATTTATTTAAACATTTTATTCTGCGACTTTCACTCGATTTGTTGATTTCATTTTAAAATTGGGTTTTACGACGGCATACAACTCTCGTCCCGAATTTTAATTTTATATCATACCCTTTGAATTTGTTTAAAGTTATTCACTAAGATGAAAATAATTTAATTCGAAATTACGATAATCACAAAATTTACCAGAGAAATTTGAATACCTACCTGCTGTGTATAAGGATAAACGATTTATCTATATGACTTATCAAGTTGAACCAAAAATATTATGTATGAAAAACTGGATGAAAACAAGTAAAAAATTAAATTTGTTTCAACGAACAAAATTCCACAAGCTTTTATTCGTCCATCATCAATTACAAACTGCTGATAAAACGATTCCACCTGAATAAAAAATGAAATATGGTTACCGGTTTTATTAAGAGTATTACAATTTTGTTGAAACTTACCTTTTTCTGTACTTTAATTTCGAATCTGTTGTTTAGGTAGTAAATATCTAGAGTATTTTTTATACTTTTAACAGATTCTCCGATCCAGGTGGCGATGTATAAGAAAAAATACATTTCCATGTAAAGAGCGGAAGATAATAAAAACGCTAGGTAGTAGGTGCCATAAATTGAAGAATTTTCAATTATAATGTGATAATAAGCGAAATAAAACTGACTAGAAATTTGAATAAATAAATTAAGAATACACAACAACATGTGAAATCCGCATAAGTCAGTTAAACCTTTCCTTAAATTAATAATTCTGTAATAAAATTTCTGAAGTTCTGCAAATTTCCGAATTCCTATATTTCTTACTTCGATTGATTTGTTCTCCGATAAAATGTCCATCACATTTATAACACTTTTATCGAGTATTACTAAGCAACTGACGATTATTATCTCTGCTATAAAAATTAAATTCAACACTGTCGTGAACAGTAGATGGCAATAGATCCAGAGACACCAGCCAAAAGCATAAGATACACTCTTCATTCGTGCGTAGGAAATGAACGTTATCCAGTAGTTTCCATATTGGTAGAAAACACCTGCCAGTCGTCCGAGAAGAACAATAGTTAATTTCCGGTTAAAAAACTCATTGGGGTGCAATGATGAGGTGCGTCTGTAAAGCTGAATGAACTCATTTACTAGTTTGACCACTTTCTTATTTTTCCCCAAGCTTGCGAAAAGGGCAAGAATCGTGGTGAGGTAGGTAATTATGATGTTTGTAAAGGACACAACCTGCATAACGTAGTTAAAATTAAGTTTTTGTAATTGGTAGTGGATATCGAGGATATTCAGAGGAGCTGAAACGAATACGATCGCACTAGCAACGCAGGTGAGGTACGACAAAAGTTTGGATACGGAAACCGAATCCGTTCTGGCGTTGTATCTGTACGGAGACAGAACAATCCATTGGCTCAATTTGTGCAGTCCAATGACAACGAAGACGAAAATTATGCGATAAATCCTGTCCATTCTGTGTGAAAGCTATCTGTAAACTGAGAATTAACTTTGTCCTGTTTGATCCACTTCAGGGTAAATATAATGGGTTATGTTCCACTTTACTATTTGATAAATAGATGTGCATTGCTTCACGCAGGCCACTTTCTGTGCAAATGCTTTGTTATCCATTGTTCCATCTTAAGTGGAGCTCTAAATAATTTACGACCAAAATAGCTCCTAATTAGATTGTCTGCTTTGTTTAAGTAATTGCAGTTCATTCAGATCAAGCAGACAAAATGTCATTGATACCACAATACCACAGACATATTGTATAATACATGTAAGCGAATATGATTTACAAGGACGAAGGTAAACATTTCTGCAATCGTGTAAGTTGTAAGAGCAGTGACTTCAGTTTAATCGTCTTATTAGAATAGAATGACAAATTTTGATTCTTTGTAAGTAGTAGTCGTTTTAGTATATCTAATATCTAGTAGCGACTTTATGCAACGCATTTATATTATTAATAAAGAGCTGTTTCCGAATGGGACAATAACTGTTAGTTATCGAGCTTTGAACCGCCGGTTATTCAATTTGGTTTGTTGTAATAATTTGCCTCCGTCAAATTTGGTGTTTCGATTGTATTAATCAATTGACTGGTATCTGCTTGATTATGCATTGTGTATAATTTTCACTCTTTCTTGATTAACTCCCCAGTTAAAATACTAACCATTATTTGAAAAGCTAGACAACCATGTGCAATAACAATTCGTTGAAACAATTTCAGCATACAAAATGCAATTTCTATTGTCTTCTTCCGGGAAAAAAGAGCTTTTAAATGCAGGATGCTGCATATTGCGTAAAGACAAAATAAAATATCTATTCGGCACGAAATCAAATTAGATCGAAAGTATGGGGATTAATGAAACGAAACGAGTTATAAGCTCCGGTTTGACATATTTTGATATAATCCACGACACAGGCACTTCATCGTTATAGTAATTATTATGCTCTTTATCATCGCTGCTTCTCCCCAGATTTGCTGCACAACCGGGGGTGGATTAGCTGCTCGTCGATGCCACCGACCTCCTCCCACCCACCCACGAGCGCAGTGATAAGGAGATGTTTATTCGAGAGCCGTAAATCTGTTTATGTATTTGTCTAACTAGGAGCTAAACCAAACCGATTAAGCCTCACTCATATGATTTCTCTCTTAATCGAACCACCTGTTGCTCCTGTAAGGGCTCCTAATTTGGAATTCTATGCAAAACATTTTGTCCTGCTCCAGCCAAAGGGCGGAGGGCCTCTTCCCTGGCCGGCGCTATATTGGCCCACCTGAGCGCATGTTCAGTGCGCGATTTCCCTGTCGGTCGGATACACAGCGGCCACATATGTTTTCGTGAGATGAATTCATCTCTAACAGTTGCTATAACCCGCAACCGACCAAAAATTATCTCCACATAGGTATAGTGGCTGCTGGAGCCAAGTTACCCCTATAAAAGGCATGTGCTTCCAATAAGCCCCTTCAGTTTCTGACGGAATTTGCATGCAAAAATTTCGAGCAAAAAGGTCCTCGTCGTCGCTTCGTCGAAAAAGTGTCGAAATTCCCAAATTCACCAAAGGACGTAATTTCGTCTGTTGATTTCCTGGTGACATCCTGTGCATACCGGCAACCAGAAAAGGCACGTTTCAGTCAAATACCTTTAGTCGCCCCCGCTACACCTTCGCTTTTAGGGGTCGATTTCACGAAACAGGAAATGTGTGAAAGAAAAACCGCCAATTTTTCTGGCGGGAAATGTGATTAATTCCTGATTTCCTTTGAAGGTGAGATGGTCCAGTGTTGTGAACTGTGCTTGGTTTCTTGTTCGTACACCCTTTGGTACTTCACCCTTTTTGAAGGGAAGTAATCAATTTAAAAATATATATAAAATAAAGTTATCGGTGTGCTCTTGTACTGGTGCATTTTTTAAATGGACTGAGTTCTAACCGAAGTGACGATTTTCTTTCAAAAACTTCTTTGCATCTGGTAAGTTTTGCTATTGTTTTTTTCTCCGATTTTCTTTTAATACTTGGGAAATTTGAAACTTTGAAATAACGAAATTTTATAAGTGATACTATTTTCATATATTGTACTTTTTTTGCGTTCTTGTTGTAGAGAAATTAAATCTCATCTTTTTATAAAAAGTGCAAATTCTCATTATTTTCACAAATATACTCACACTCAACCTTTTATACAGTTCGATTTATATAAATATAAATTTTATATCATAATAATTTTATTTTCCATGTAACGATTTCCGTATTCATTAATAGCTCTCTTAAATAATTATGCATACTATAAAAATTTTATTGATAACTCGACATTAAACAAAAGATACGCTTCATTTCAATTTATATTTTCAAAAATATAGACCTGCTCATTTGATATCATTGTTACGAAAAATTACGTAACGCTATTAATATGATATGGGCGACTATTTATGCCTTAAATGGGTAATTATGCTTTAAAAGGCAACATTTTTTTAAAATAGCTCATATTCCTGAAATCAATACCCCCCAATTAGTAAAACAGGAAGTACTTCAAATAGGCGGATAATATTTACATACAACGACCACATATTCATAAAATATCACTATTGGTTGTCCCCCGCACATGATTCGTTTACATCATATCTTATTTGTTTTTGGATAGATTTTTCTCTGTCAAATAATAATATATATTTATTTATTAAAGTTACATAAACGTGTAGCAATTATGGATGCGTCGATTAAAGCCTACATTGTGCAATAGTTTTTATATAATTTTTAATCTTACCCTACATCATATTGATTTGCATTCTATAGGTTGGCAAGCAATTAAATTAGTTTGAAGACCTCTTTTTTTAAACTAATTTTGTTCGCTGTAAGCAAATGTAGTAGTTATTTACGTTGATTTTTAAAGTGCTAATTATTTATTTCAGGGCTTTTTCTGTCACACCTCCCTAAAAGTAAAATTAAAATAGTTCTTTTCATTTTCGTAAGAATAATCATTAAAAAGCAAATAAATATGTAGATTTGTTTTCTTAAATCCACCGAATGAAAAGTAATAATGCATATATGTAGGTTAAATATATCTACAACTCTCCTTCATAATTATAGTTGTATTTTCTCAAAATTTTATTTTTGCTTGCAGTTGCATCGGCAAGATCAATTTCAGAAATATAATTTCATAGTTCAATTTCTTAATATTTTAGTCCGAAATAGCAAAAATTAACTCATGTAATATAATTTTTCTTGCCTTGATCTGCATGTTTTGTTTATTCATTTCCGTAACATAATATAGTATATTTTCATGGCCGATTGAGGTTTTAGTTTTTATTTAAATATGGGTTTTAAAGGTTTTGTATAAAAAAATTGCATATACATTATATATTCTTTTTGGCCCGAAATTGTTACTAGTTAAAAAAATTTAAAAGAATAATTAATTTAAAGCAAATTACAAATTTTAAATATATGTAAGTATATTCCAGCGATTTATCCCGAAAATTGAAATTTGATTATCTAAAATTATGAAAAGATTGGAAAATAAAGAAACTGGGATTTTAGTTTATAAGTTACTATTTATACAAATTGCAAGATAAATCAGAACACGTGGTTAAACCGAGAGTTAACATAGTTTTTAATATTCCGCACGCGCGCCGTACGAACATAAAATTTGAGAAAAGAAAAACAATGAAAATTTAAACATTTTCTTACAATTTATCAGCATATTACAAAATCTTGTGTTACATTCTACATTCATATGTAAGTAATATATTTAAAAAGTAATTGCGAGAAAAATTGAATCACTATATAGTACAAAACGTAAATCCCCTACCAGTTTTAAAATGACTTAATAATCACGTAATAAATAACAAACTTGTGAAGGAGTTAGATTATTTATGGCTCATTCTGGATTTTTAATCAAGTTACTACCCATGGTGCCGCTTTTATCCTCTGTCAATCTATGGCTCCATACATTTTAATAAACCCCTTTTATATGACTCGAAATTCTATGGAGAACGTTCCTGGTTGTCTAATTGGACAACGAGTTTCGCATATGTCGAAATTCGCTAATTTTAAAATAAGTTGACCTTGATGCGTATCATTAGCGTTGCGCAGCCCATAAAAGGCCCGGCCCCTTCATTTCTCCTGAGGGAGCACTCCCTCCTTTCATAAATAATAAGTTCCCGATTCTGCGAGCGACAGAGACGAAATCGGCGAGTGCTGATATTATTTATAAGTGCTCAATTAGGGAGTGAGTGGCTATGTTAATTTCGCCAGGTTTGAGGCTCACCTTGGCGACGCGGGAAGCGAGCGAACGAGCGGGCCCCAGAGCTTATCGTAATGAGGGACTCGCGTGACTCGGGAGCATTTTTTGAAAAAAGGGTCCCAGGAACAGATTCGGTAGCAGAGCGAGCAACAATCAGATCCGCAGCTCTCATTAGCAGTTGAGGTGGAGTTTCAAAATTCCAGAACATGTGTATACACAGCTCCCGAATTCCCTGGACTCCGAAAAGGGAACATTTACACTCCAGCAGCGCCCTGGTCTTTAATTAGCCGCTGCTGGTGCCTTCCATTTAGGGCCGAGGTGCTGGAGGCAGACAACTTTGACTCATTCAAATTATTTCGTGTCTCCTGGCCTTTGCCACCTAATGCACGGACGCGGCGGTCGGGGTGGGCCGGGATGGGCCGGGAGCGCTCCGGTGCTGCGGTGGCCGGGCCCCGCTGAAAAGTGCAAGATGGGGGAATTTCCCTTATCACGAGCGTCCTCCGCAGCATCCAATTTGGGTAATTAGCTGGCTCTCAACTTGCGGGATATATCTGATCAATTAATTCGCAGCGCTGTTTTTGCTCATTTGCGGTCATTTTAATTGGCCGTGGTCGTCGGCGCTAAAAGGAAAACTGCTACATTTGTGAAAATTGCTTGGAGGTGCTCGCACGGCGAAAGTTTGCGTATTTTATAATAATTAACCGGTAATTCCTCTTGGTCTCGTTTGCATCAAATTAAAGTTCCTGCGCCGGGACTCCTATCCTTGGGCACCCTCCTTCGCCGACGGGAGCCCACTACGTAAATTACCATGCTCCAGAAAATCGAATCTGGGAAATTGAATTTCGCATCCCATACGCTGTTCCTCGGAGCAGCCCGGTCCCTTCTTCCCCGGCACATGTACGGAGTATATTTCGAAGTAAGTCCTTGTCTCAGGTGCACCCAAAAGCAGCCCAGTAGTTAAATTTTCGGGTAAATTTTCTAACAATTGTTATGATTTGTGGAAAATTTATTACGATGGGTGGTATTCAGCGGAGCTCGGTTGAACCCGCAAAAAATTTATTGCACGAGGATTTGATTGGGGCCGATCGAGTTTTCCATCGAGCCAGCGTAAATATTCCCAAAATCAGAAAATCTTTTAAAATCGTGCAATAAATAACAATCAGATATTTGAAGCGCCTCTCTGGGTAACTCGGAACACATATTTTATTTGGCTGAGCTATTCGAGCTGCGAGCGATTCACTGCCGGGTACAGCTGCTGTGGTCCTGCCAGGATTTAGTATCCCTAGGGACAATAGTGAATTAAAACTCTCAGTCTAGCTTCGTCTAATAATTTATATTTTTCAGGAGAAGATCTGCATCACAGGTGCTCAGGAGGAATCATCTGTTTTTGGTTACAGGCGGATGAGTTATAGGTTTTAGTTTGCCAGTTTTCCATTTTTCCATTTTTCAATTGGATCCATTATTTCGATGAGAATTATCGAAAATATTTTATATTTGAAGTGACCTCAAATAAGTCCAAAAACAAATATGACTTGAACTATTTTCAATTAAAGTTATATTGATAAAAAGAAATGTTATTGCAATGCATATGAGGGACAGACAAATACTGACAGTGATATGTATGTATATCATTCAAGAGAAATAGCGAAACAGTTGAATCAATTTCAATGGAATTTAATTTCATCATATTTTTAAAAGTCCAAGTGAATAATGATAAAATCGCATGCCAGTACCACCGTCAACAAATTGCAACTTGTTAAAATGTCTGATTGTCTGACAAGTCCTGTCGGCGACATAGCTGCAAAACGAGCAAAGTAAGAGCAGGATTTTTGATAGGGGAAATATTTTATATTTTTGTTTTAAATTTTATGTTTAAATATGTTCTAAACTCAATTTTCTCCAAACCTTGTTTTGAAAAAATCTGGATTAAGATAGATACACCGAAAGTATAAATAATATATAGTTTGAATCGGAACATTAGGCGAACTAGGATATATCTTTTAATTAATTCTAGCTAAACGTTAGTTACACAAAATGAGCTGGATGAGTGGATTTCTTGACAAAATAGAACGGCTTCGAGCGTTTGTCCATCGACGCCAGCTTCCGCCAGCTCCTCCCTCACTCCAGGTTAGAACAAACGCACCGGACAAGGGCCAATAGTGCAAAATGAAGCCGATAAAGGTCCGAGAGCAACTATCGTAATAAAACAATGCATCCGCAGATGAATACGACCGGGATGTAATAGCTTTATAAATTCCCTGAATAAAGGCGAGTAATTTCCAGTTGTTTGCGGCAATTCATCCAATACGCTGAACACGACTCCAATTTCAGGGAATCATATAATGCTTCCCAGCAGGAGTAGGTAGTAGATTCCGGGATGAGGAGGGGCTGCGGCGGTGTACTCTACCACCAACAGTGAGTCTTTTATAGCCTTGGTGGTCCTGGCAAAAGTTTGCGTTTGGCACACTACTCGCCATCGAGCAGAAAAGGAAGGGTGGGAATGCGGGTGCGGGCAAACGAAACAATAAAACTAATTACAAAATTTTCAGGAAAAATTCATTCTAAAAAGCCCCTAATAGGGCGCATTCAAATTTATGTGCCTTCAAAGGGCGCCCGGCGGTGGTGCCCGATCGCACCCATCCGCGCACCCACACACGACCCACCCGGAGTACAAAAACATCGAGAGCTACAACATCGCATAAGCCAATTAAAAATTTTCGCTGCCTCGAACTATACAACTTCGCACAGAACTGGAAATTAGAGTTGTTCAACTCTTGACTCAATTATCCACTCCACGTGAGGATCCTTGCAAGTGTGCTGTACGTGTGCCCGTACCGCCCCCACCCCCGCCCGGCTAGTCTGCAGTATGTGAAATAAGTGAAAATTGCCGGAGGAATTTTCTTTCCAGGAGATACTCACGGGTACATTTTCCATCTGAGCGAAATTGTTTTATTTAACACGGCTGACGACAGTCAACCGGGTGAAAATGAGGTTGAGGGCAGTGTTTGGCTCTCGTCTATGAATCAATAGGGACCTGGGTCCTGAGGCTCGGGACCCGGGATCCGGGACCCGTGAGCTGGGCGCTGCTGGTGTCTGCGAGTGGGCTAATTTCGCCCCTGAATTAATTGCTGCTTAATTCAATGTCACCAGGGATACGCTGCTTCGGGGTTTGAAGAGATATCCCGCCCCCTAATTAGGTGAGTTTTGCTTGCACCAGCTGCATAAAAAGTCTCGATCAATAAGCGCTAAGAATTGTTTTCTGTCTTGGTCCTTGGTCCTTGCATCTTATTATTCTGATCTATCCAGATCTTGGATACGTTCGACTAACTTATAGCAAAGCCTATTCTAAGCTTAGGTCAAGGAAATTGTATTCATATTAAATATAAAATTAAATAGAACACAGTTTCCATGAGTTGAAATTTAATATTGTTTTAATAATTTAAAATATATATTTTTTTTGAATAAGTACATCACAAAAAACTATTTTTCTCCTAATTGGTGATACTTCTCAAAAATATTGATAAAACCATGATTTTTCTGGTCCCTGGGTTCAGCCATCTTCGTGGATTTTGTTTACCTTCAATTATGTTTTCGCGAGAGCTCCATGTTCTCCAGTGAGTTGGTAGACCGCGCCGGGACGCACTCCAGCCCCACCCCTCCCCGGTAGCCCGGTGTACGAATGCACGTAAAGCGTAACGAAACAAATTAAGGCAACAACAAAACACGACAAGAACCCAGTTGTTTCCTTGCTAATTAATTAACTTCTGCAGATATCACACATCAAAGCGATCCTCGCTGTTCCTGCCAGTCAACTGGATGTGATTTACTTATTAACGAACACCGGCTGGGGTCAAACCTAATTAAAGGAGCCCTCTTCCTAATTAGATGACTCGGCGTTCCTCCGTCGCGGCGGTGTGCTCCAGCGGGACTCCTGTGCAGCGCCCCGCGTTCAACGTGTGCGCCTGGGATGAAGTCCCCCGTGCCTAATTTCATGCTTCCAATTATTATTTTATAAGAACTCGATAGCCCGTTCCCACTGCATTCTTCCAGAGTCCCGGCGCGGCCCGGCGCACACACACTTTGTTTGCAGTGATGTCTCGCATGTTGACACAGAATTCATTAAAATTCCGCGCTTATTAAAATACCGTTCCCAGGTTTTTGCTGAATTAGTCACCGTGCCTTGGGTTCGTTCCAGGGACCACTCGAAGGTGCCTCCGCCCCGCCAACTCAGTCGAAACTCGAAACGAAGGGTACCCGGGAGCATCCCAGCCCAGCCCAAATCCTTTGGTGCAATCGGAGTCCTCGGCGGATTGTCAGGGGTGGAGTGCGCTAATTAATTACAATCGTGAATTTGTCTCGACATGTCCTGTTCGTTATTTAATTCCCAGCTCCTTGCTACTCGCGAACGTTTCAAATTTTCCACTTTGCTAACCAGCATTCTACTCAACTGATCAAAATCGATTGTTCCGCATCTCATATTGTTTGCCAGATTATTATGTACAATATGTACATAAAATATAAAGACTGATTGGACCTAGAAGATAGCTTCCGATGTGCTGAGGTAGAATATTCAGAAATATTCCCGTCCGCTCCGTCTTAGCCTTACACAATTCCTTTACTGTAGCATTTTTTAGTTAAATATAGTTTTAGTTATAATTTTAAAGTAGGTAGTTAAATCGAAATAATATAGATATAACACTTTTTTCCATAAAAAAATTTTCAGAAATAAACTAGTTTGATATAGTAAGTATTTAATTGGTAAACTCATAGTATCAATATTTTTTAAACAGTAACGTCCAGTAAAATCGTTAATCTTTTAGTTTTTACACATTGGCTGTTTAAAATTAACAAAAGCCACGGAACTTTACAAGAGCCCGTTAAACAAGGCTGAATTAAGAACCATCACTGTTCATTTTGCCAGCAATAAATTATTTAAATTTTCTGGAATGTAAAAAGGAAGCAATAAAATTTTTTACTTTTTCCCTTTCAACTTAAAATTTTCCTGTAGGAGTACGGGCTGCAGGTACTGTTGTAGTTGTATTAGTTGAACTCATTTGGTTAACAAGAACAATGTAAATCATTTGCATTAGGGCGGCAGGGCGCACAACCGCAAAGTAATCTAAAGGATGAAAGTTTTGAATAGGGAAAATTGTGAATAGCAACAGTTCAGGAAATGATAAATTTCACTATACTTCCTAAGGATATTTTGTTGCCCAGACATAATTTTTATCTTTTACTCTTCTAGTTAGTATTTCAGGAGGGTCATTCGTAAGAAATGTTTATCTTGAATAAGTAAATATATGTAACTTGTATTCATTTACTTTGATAAATTTATAATTTAATCCTAGAAATATGGGCGACATGCACTAGCTGAATATGAGACTAAATAAAATCTGGCTATATTAACGCGTAAATGCTCTGTCAGGTTAATGAAAACTAATGCTAAATTAATGTGTTATTACATGTTTTATCCATTCTACTGCCCCACATTTTCCTTTATTTGAATGCCCTCGAAAACTTCGGGAATTTCTGCAGAAAAGGAAATAATGAACCCTTTTGTCAGAACCACCCCCAAAATCCACAGAGTAACAAATAATTGTGTGACGTTATCCCCATATGTAACAACTACCGGCAGACCGACCGAATTATGGTGTGTCTGACAAAAAGTTAATTGGATTATGCACCAAAGCATGTTATTAGGCCTTTGTAATTAAATAATTTCCTGCGACTTAATTTAACTGATCTAATGATGTCCATTGGGTGGGACAAAAATTGGGATAGAATTAGTACACGGTAGGTTGGATTCAATTTTTTGTTTTTTTTTCGGTTTTTTGGATTCGGTAAAGGGTTATCCTATTTTTCATGGGTGATAGCCACCTGAGCGGGGCATTCGCTTCCTATTAATTTCACTAAACATAATTAATTCTAAATGGACTCGGTTCAAAAAATCATGTTGTTTTTGGTAGCCGGCTGGATGATGGCCCGTTGTAAAACCGGGAATGGAATAAACAAGCGCGTCACTGGGAATGAAGCGGGTTTGCACGGTTGAATAAACATTCGGGCCCAAAATTGCCAAATGGAAGCTTATTATAAATTTTCACAAATCTGCCCCCGTGTGGCTGCGGGCTTATTTTTAATTGCCCTCACTCCGACGGCAATGAACTCACCATCAAGTGAATAGATTACACGGGAAAGAAAAACAGGCACGACCACACCGACAAGGAGCGGCGCTGGAGCTGGAGCTGGAGCCTCAGGTCCCAGATCCCAGGATCCAGGATCCCGGACGGAAGGGTATTCCTTGGTAAATATATGTCTAGGGGAGCTCTTCCCGCTTGCCTGCGAGGAGCGGGGTAATTTTGGATTTAACTGGCGAGAAATTAAAGTCACAGAAGCCCTTTTAAGCTTTGTACTTTTGTTGGTTGCACCCCATCCTGACACGGTGCCCCCCACGTGAGGTATCGGGTGCAGTCACGCCGAATAATGTCAGGTTAGGTTAGGAGCTGTTTTTGCCGCCGCCGCCGCACCGAAAGGAATTTCGGCCCCATTCAGGCCAGCCCCCCGCGAACCTTCGCTGTTGGGGCTCCTCCGTTTTTGGCGGGAAATAAAACATTTTTCAAGTATAATTAAAACAAAACAAGTGGGCGGTAAAATTTAATGTATATGAATTAATTAATTAAATTAAATTGGATTCGCCGGAGGATGGAGGGTGCTAGACCCGGATCTCGAGCGGTTGCTCGTTGTTCCGGTCTTCGGCGCTCCATCCTAATGAGAGCATTCGAAATTGTTTCGAGCGTAATATGGATATAATTGGGAAAATTTCCCTGAACATTTTTAACATTCACCCAAACACGTATATAAAGCGCGGCAAATTGTCTCAACTAATATAGCAGGGCGGGGGCGGTTCTGTGCGGGGGCGCTCGCTTTGAGCCCCCGTTCCCGGAATACGTTCGGGACGGCGAGGCGCTCCGTGCCTGTGGCCCCGATGCAGAAGGGGCGCCTTGTCAGCAGCGGCGGGAAGTTTCCTAATTGAATTTTCACATAATTGGATACCTTGCCACTATAAAGGCATATGCGAAATCATTTTATTTCCCTTCGGTTGTTTTAAAAGTGGCTAATGGCGCTCAAATGTACTCCAATTGAATCCATGCCCCCTCAGCCGTAATTTGCGAAGCAGTTGCCGCTACTAATTGTTATGGAGATTTACGCAAACTTTTTAATAATTGCGTACCGATTGCGCTCAAGGGGGCGAAGTTTTCGAATATCAGTTTCATTAACTTCATTTTCTAGTATTTAAATGATTTAAGTTTAAACAAGCCGGGCTTAACACTTTAATGACGCTAAAATACATTAGATAATACAAATTAAGTAGGCACTTATTTATTTTCAACATTAATTTCTCTAATTATTTTTGCAGCAAAAGTCTTCAATTGTCAATTGCTAAATTTACTACCTCATAGATATTAAAAGAACAACAGACAAAAATTAGTCACATAATATCTTTTTCTTTCTAGTTCAAGTTAAAAGATCTATAATAAGTTGGTCAATACTTTACAATAGAAATATAAAAAAGTTGAATTTAAAAAAGATTGTATGATAGTTAAAACTTCATTACAATTTTAAATTTTTCAAAGTGATTCCTTAAATTATCAAAAATAACAATATGGATAAAAAAGTGAAGCAATTATAATAAACGCGTTTATCATAATCACATCTTAATTTCCTGACATAAATTTTTGTATCTGGGTCAACTGCTGCTTTTATTTTAACGTAGTTCTTCGCAAGACGTGAAAGGCTGTCTTAAGACCCCCATAATCGCTTTGAGGTAATCCAATCAAAAATTAATTTTTGTTAAAATCGCCGTTACAAGGATATGTTTATCGTAATGTCGCCAGCGGGTAACATTTATTGCGCTAAAATGAAATACACCGGAGCTCTCACCTGCATAACACGAGAGTGAGCCGGGCTAGTTTTTATACAAATGGCCCGCGCAAGAAATTAATGTTGCATTTCGTACCTGCATCAATTATTTTTATAGTTTGTGTGCAGAACACAAGTTTATAAGAATAATGTTTTGCATATGTCAACGAATCGCTTAATTCTCATCGCGGCCGGAAAGTAATGAGTACCTCAAGGGAGGGCATTAGTATCAATTAATGTTTCATGTAACTTTCAGCAGATGTTTTTGCAATTTTTCGCATTTTGCCCGCGTGTAAAAATTGTGATAAGGGAGCAGATGTTGCGGGTTTGGCTGTAGCTGGAGGCCCCGGAGATCGCGACTTTAACGGGGCCTCCGCGGCGCATCTCCTCCTTCCTGCCCCCATGTTATTACGGCGGGGCTCGTGAAAGGGCTTCATTGCCCCGCCGGTAACTAACCGCACCTACTGCATACAAAAGACACTTTAAATGGGCCAATTTATGAATCGACACATGTAGATTCGACGTTCAATAGGTCGCGTCAAATTGCAATTTGTCGATCCGCCAGAATGTTTTTTGGAGCTCGTGTCCGGAGTAGGGCCGGTGCTGGTTGGGCGTATCACGGGCGTACATAAGTTGAGCTCGGTGCACATATGTCGGGAACATAAATCGCAGATACGTCAGCCAACAGCCAACATACGCTAGACTTTGGGGTATGTCTCGTGGTGCGACTGTGTCTTGTTCGTCATACGAGTAGGGATATGTTTTACAAAACACGCACGAAATATACCATCAATTGTCCTCATTACGACCCTATTCATGGCAGATCCAGCCGTTGTGCCAATTGAAGGAACTCCGGCTCTCGTCCTGCCGCCGAGGAGCGCTGCTGCTAGTGGCGCTCATTCTGATCCGTCTGCCCGTACTCCGAGGGCTTGTTCCTTTCTGACGAGCCCGCCATTCCCGAATCACCTTCAGGAACTGCACAGGCACGAAACACATGTACCACCCTGTGCCTGGCGAGGACTAGGACGACTACGAGGACGACAGCGACTGCCTCGGAACGGCAACAGTGATCCCGATCCCAGCACCCCAAAGAAACCTAAAAATCGCTCAAATGGCCCCAAACCAGCGGAAGGGCTCCATGCGGGGCGAGCAGCTCCACCGTCGTCGTCGCAGCCGTCGTAAACGCATTGTCTTGATCTGTTTTTAATCAAATTTCGAGTCTTTCACGAGGACCCAATTAGGCTAAGAGAGCTCCATTCAATTAGTTTATCTCCCCGGCAACACCTTCAGAGGAGGCACGCCTGTGTCTTCGAAAAACGGGTTTCCTTTTTTGCCCCTCTCTTTTCAGCTTTTTTCTATTTTTTATTTTGTCTTTGTATGCTCCTCGTTCATCCCTCCAGGTGAATCAAGTTCGGTTCGTGTTAATTCAGATTAACACGAGCCGAAAGGGACGTTTTTAAAGGAGGGATGCACTATGATTTACACCTCCAGGAAGATATGTGTTTGATTAAACTTCGTCTTTGGCTAGTGGGAGTTCAGGGCTGTGATGCTCTGCCACCGTGAAGGCACATCGATTGCACCCCAGACCTCACAAAGCTTCTATTTCTGTGACTCGGGAACATCTCTCCTCGTTCTCCTTGATTCAGAAGTGAGGCGATAGAGACCTGTTAAGTAATTATACAAAGTAGATACTATGGCAACATTTGTCGTAACTTTGATTTCAACATCCATGGATTTATGGTAGTTTTTTTATTTTAATGTTGAGGTTTCCTTTTCTGTATAGTTTAGTGCTATTTACATATATCCAAAAACTAAAGACAAGTTAAAAATTCTTGTATAAATGCACGTAGAGTCATAAATATCTGTTTTAGGAGTTGAACAATATAAATTAAGAACATCTTATTATTTATTTATTGAAAATTCTTTATGCCTGAATGAAGGCCTTTTTAAAATATCAATTTAATCTCTTCAGAACTCTGGTAGTGGGAGTAGGTAAAAGTTTTATTATAATTTTAGAATATATGTACGTTTTAATTGACAAATTTTCAATTTTCTAAAGTTCAATTAGTTTGGTTTTTTTTTCAAAAACCAAAAACGAGCAACAACAAAAAACTTAATGGGAATTTTTCATAAACTGTTTAAATTTGGCTTAGTTCTACTAATAATTGTAAGGACATTATTCCTTTGAAGTAATAAGTTGTTTTCGATTGATTGATTTTTTAAAATAAATTTTAGTAGGATAAAAAATCGGCATTTTTAAACTGTGTTAATTTTACAGTGCAGTATTCTAACTTATTTTATCTACTACTAAAATCAAATGGTGTTAATTGCATAACAAGATTTGGCATTCAGAATTTTCAAGACATTTTCAAAACTAAATAGAAAAAAATAAGGTGGAATTTTGAGTGCATTATACTTAAATTTGCACAGTGTTTAATTAGTAAATGCAGAAAATATTTCTCTTTTATCTCAGGTTGAGTTAAACCACTTCGCCCTTTGAGAAATAAAGTCCACGGTTTCGCCTGGAAGCAAGTGCAATCTTTTTGGTTCCAGTGAACCCAAAAGAACTAATTAAGTAATTAAAGAAACGCGAAGCGTCTAGGCGTATTTACATAATGAAAGCGTTGCCCCGCGCGAACTTAGTATAGTACATAAGCATGGCATGAAATAGCCCTCCTCGCGCACGTAAAGTGATTATCAGCAGCAGCGCTTGACGCCATTATTTTTAAAGTTTCGCCCATCCATTTCGCGCGCAGTAAAGTACAAGCCTAAAACTTTCAATTAAATCTAGTTAGCGCAATTCAACTGCTTCAAAATAATTTTACAGACATTTTTCCACCATAATTGCGTTCGCCAACATTAGCCATGCTAAGTGCAGAAGAGTGAGGGGGGCGGTCGTCCCTCTAACCAACATACGACGGGCGTCTAATTAAAAATTTCGTCTTACTTCATGGCATCGCCATATCCCTCTGTCTTGTTGGGCAAACCATCCCCCATTTTCTTATTAAATCCCATACCAAGGCCGAGGTCCCCTCGTTCCCTGCCGCTCCCGGGACTCCCGGCGTAGCAGCTACATACACTTCTCAGCTCGGTGCCTCCCAGCACGGAGCTGAGTCAAATCCGTGAATAAATGCAATTAATGTGGGCGAAACTTCTTTTTGCTCGCTCCGATTAATTAGTTGGGAAAGTTTTAATTAATTTCGCCCATTAGCCCTCAACTGTTAACAAACCATGAGCCTGAGTTTATTTTGAAATAAATTGCGAGTGTCCCGAATTTGTACCGCAGATACGTCTATGATTGCGATCATTAATTTAAAGAGTTTCGTTCATTTGTTAGAGGTGACTCGGTGCGCGGCTTCAATTATTCGGGGGGCCCTCGGCTTAAGCCGCGGAAAGTTCCGCCGTTGTCGTCCCCGCGGTCTCAAATGATGGCGACGACGACAACGCCCAGCGAAAGCCATCTTGCTAATGTTGTAATTTCTCATTCAATTAAAGGAGACCTAATAATATCGAATTATTCCCGTCACAAAGCTCCCTGGCTTTGGCTCTTAATAGCACCGGCCCCAAATTTACACAATTGAAGCCAGCGAATTTGAAAATGGGGCTCGATGGCGGCAACTGTTGAGCCCCGAAAATATCATGCCAATAAATATCGCAAGTTCGTAATTAAAATTAATTAGAACGACGGAACGGGAGGCGAAAGTCTCGCAGAATTTTATTTAAAGCCTACCAAAAGTAATTGGCCAGTTACGCTAATAACTAAAAGTCAATTTCGATTTTTCTCTTTCGTATTAATAAGAAATTTAATTCTTATGAAAAACGAGGAGGTATTTTTTTAACTGTCAGAGAAAGTATAACAGTCAAAATAAATTTTAAAAGAGTTAATTAGGGAAATATCTTTGGATGTTAAAGAAGTGAATTAAGAAGGCAGGTAGCCTTCGAAAAATACCAAAGGAGTAATTCCAAGAGTACGTATGCCACTTCATCGACCATTAGTAACTTACCTACAATTAGTCCCATTGGTCTAATTAACAGTGGTGGTTAGAGGAGGACATTAGGAGCACCTGCCTTCTTGTTGCGATCATGATAGCGAACTTACCATGTGCACTTAGGTACTTGCCCAATGGAATATTCGAGGAGAGGATTACATTTGATTCGATGAACTTAAGGGCCATAGAGACTGATGGAAATCATTTACGATAGTATAAGTACCTTGGTAGGCAGCTAAGAGGAAGATAAGAAACACTGAAATTGGCTTAATGGCATTAGAACATGACAAGTACTCAAGAATTTTGTTTTCCCTATAGGGAATTATACTGTTGTTCACATATTTTTATTTTTATTTTACAAAGATTTATAAATTGTGTAATCAAAATACTTGAATAGTCAATTTTGTATAGTACAAATACGTGAAACATGATGTTAATATTTTTATATATTTTTGACTTCATCAAATTATAATACAGTGATATAAACTAATATATTAATATTATTTAAAGTACGAAAAAAATTGATTGCCTTAAATAACTACTCTTTACTATTTAATTTTAGGTCGAACTTAAAACGAAAATAGTTATAAACTGAACTACACCCTTTTTCAATATGATTTCATTTAATCTTATTCTTATCTTAGTCAAGGATTAAAGGAGTCAAATATGAAAATATATACTAAATCCTGTTTCTTTGATAAAATCCATAACTTGATATATCCTCTTAAAGGAATATTAAATACCTCATATTTTTTGACCATCGTTAGGCCTAAAATCTTTACTATGTATGTTTAATTATTATTCGCTCACTACAAAAGCCTTGTTCGCCACACATATACAAAAATTCGAGTTCATTTGCAGTTTGTCGTAATAAATTTCATTTGCAATTAACATTTTCCAGGACAACCTGAATTGATATAGTCCCTGTTCCCAGCCCTAGGAAAAAGTGCCAGCCCTTAAGGCTCCCAGAGGTAAGCAAAAAAGTCCGCCAAATGAAGTATCTGACAAGAAGTTAACTGCTGAAATTATTCCTTTACCTGGACCTCTCCGACGGGAAGGAAGCGAGGAGGAGCCGAGTCGTGCAAAATTGATGAACTCAAATTATTTGGTCAAGTCCTCAATTACACAATCCGAACGACGACTCCTCTATCCGGCATTGTGCTGTCCGCTGACCCTTCCAAGGAGTGCTTGTGGTGCTTTTCATTTCCCCGGCAATGGCGCGCAATATTGCGATATACCTTTTGGGGCCCCTCGGCGTCGGCGGCGGAGCGCCAGTGTGCTGGGGCCTCTGTGTGTGGATGTCGGAGGGGAAAAGGTACGCTGTAAGGTTATCTTTATTTGTTCCAGGGGGTATTCCGTGGTTCTATTTCTTTTTAATCCAGGTATGGTAGTGAAAGTGAAATCAGTGCCTTGGTGGTGGGCTCGCCTGAGATGGCCGAACACCAGCGAACCCATCCAGGTGACAGTCCGTCCATCGAGGCTCGATATCGCAGAAGTTTTGTGCCTGGGCTCAGTAGGTACCAGGTGCCCTACAGAGCGAATGCTTCGAGAAAGCGCTGGAAAAGTTTTGTGATTTGCCATTACAAAAGTTCGATAGAGTTGGCCACTTGAAACTCTATCCTAAAATTCTATCAGAAACTTTTTCACACTATATCTAATGGTGTAATTTATTCATTTCATTTCACTTTATTTATTTATTTTATATTTAAAGTGCAAGGTGAATTGCCTCAAATGTTCTCACGTGAAAGTGACTTATTTGAAAGCGAATTTATTCACCTTCTTTACTGAAACGTAATTTGAAAAGGAACAGAGAGCATTTCAGGTCCCTCTTAAAAGTACTTGGCATATCTTATGAATAAATCCTTTTTGAATGATGCGCTGTGATTTTGTCGAAGGAAATGTGTATACACCTTCGAATACTTGGAAGGAGCTTACGACCATTAGTACTCTCACCTCATGACGCTTAGGCAGATAGCTTAGCTATTGAATACACGTGAAAAGAAGGATGCCATGCCAAATTGAGCGAAATTACATCATGAATCAAATATGATATAAAAATTTTATGGGTGGAGGATTAGGTATTAAAAGCGGACAATATTTTCTCGATGATTAGAACCGTAACGATAAGATAAGTAAAAATTGAATTGCAAGCAGTCTTTGAAACGTAATGTTTTAAACTGGAGCACAATTGTTTTATATCGATACTATAAATGACAAAAAGTAAAAATACAAAACTAAAGAAAATTCAATATTGATGCTATACGTTAATTGCAATATATACAGTACGTAATTGTAATAAGCAATATGCGGGAGAAACTTAATGAAGTTATGCTTCATTGCACCGTAGAAAATATGTATATTAAATTTTGAAATTCGTAGCATTCTTCGCAGAAGTTATTTGAACTCGTTTTTCCTCATGTGTTATTCAATCCTCTTCCACAAAATTCTGTGGGTAATTAGTGCACAAAGCCTCCACACGTGCATCATCCTTGAGTCCTGCATTCGATAGACCTGCACACTCCGCCTCCCATACCCCATTCCCAGCCCCTTTTAACCAAGTACCTTTTTCTACCCTCCCGGGCAACTAACACCAACAAAATATGATAAATTTCTCGACAATAAATTACTTAGTGCCCACAAACTCTAAACCACCTTTTAATTAGAGTGAAATCTTGTCGGAGATAATGAACTTAAATTCTCATGATGAACAATATTCCTTCGGTAAACACACATCTTCGCATTGCTCTATTCAGCCACACAGTTGCAGCAGGAGCAGCACTCGCTCACCTCCAGAGTGCTCCAGAATTGGGACAGGACCGACCCCTATAACCAACCGATGGCAACGGAAGGAAAACTTCCAGCCACCCTCATATTTAGTTTTCACTTAAGATTTTCTCGCCAAACTAAGTGGAGGTGTGTGTCCGTATTTCAAATGGAATAAAACTTTCCGTCCTCCAGAGGAGCACACCCACACATCCGCCACTGGCAGCCGGCGCACTCCCAAACGTGAGCATGACGACGGGATAAAAGGAATTTCAATATTGGAAAAGAGCCTCATTATCTAGTGTTTCATCGATGCTAGTTTAACACGTCGGGATTCTTCGGGCAGGGCATCTTTTTGATAGCGCTGCAGATAAGTTGGGTGTGACCCAGTGGTTGCAGTTTAACTGCTCCAACTTATCTGCGGGCATCAAACTGATGGGAGTTATCCAATAGACTCAAACTTAATTGCGATATGTTGCAATTTTTAAAATTTTTGAAGTTGTTTAAAAAGAAGTTATGCTACATTCTTTACAGCCAAAGCTTTAGAAAAGATGGGTTTTGCAGGATGATTGCATAATAAAAAAAATTGGAGGGTAGTCATGTAAGTCGTGTAATAACTTGAATCTTATGAAAATGATTTCTATAGAAATTTTCTATGCAATCCTCCTCCTATTTAAAGGGTTGGGGCTAGTCAAAGGTGTGCAGCAATTGGTATTTTGTTTTAATAGTTTTAAATGCAAAAGGTAAAAAACCGCTTGTTTATAATTTATAAAAAAAAGTTAATTTTAATTGCATAGAATATAATGTATGTACATATCAAAGCAGTCGTCAGAACGATATTTACATTAAAGCTTGAATCCTGAGCAATAGTTAGAAGTTGTAATTTACAAGTAAACCTTATCCTCATGATTTTGATGATTTTTATTGTTACTAAAGCTTAAATAAAATGGCAACTTATAGTATAATAGCTGCATTACCTAATCTAGCTATTGATTTGGTGTAATGAAATGATTAAACAAAATTCCTGTTTAACTGCTTTAGTTTTGTAAAATACGTAGAAATTAAGTTAATCAAATTAAAAATTATACTCAAATCGTAGAGCTTGCTCTGAAAGCAAAGTCGGTAGTTCCAAAGGCGGGAGTCGTTTCAGTTTTTATTAAAACAGATTAATTCAGCTTCATACGATTTTGGATCCAAACTACAACAAGTATTCGCTTAAGACGTTGAATGCTCAACCTTACAAATAAATGAGGTATTTAAATTTTAATTAGCAGTTTTTTCCAATTTCCGCCGTCCTAAAACGACATTTTAACGACGGGTCTCTAAGCCTCGCAGAGAAATATCAAATAAAGTTTCATATAAATTTATTGCATAATAAAGGTCAAGCCAATTTGCGACCAGCAGCCGTCCATCGAGGGGGACGCAGCTAGTTTTTACACCCGAATAAAGAAGGAGCGAGAACTTTAATATTTTCTCATTATTCAGAGTGAAACGCCAATTGTTAATGTCCGCGCTGACACAGCCCGAGGGCGGCGGGCGGCGGCGGGGTGGCAACGGGACGAACAAATTAATTGTTCGATACGCGTATATAAAATTAGCTCATTTCCCTTCCTCCTTATCGCCGTAATTAGCATAAAGCCTGCACCGCGTCCCCCGAAATGTCCTTTGGCTCCGGCCGTGGGCTGCTCGTTCGTCTATGACAGACAGAAGAAGGGTGGAAGGCAGTCTTTACAGAATGGAACGCAATAAAACATGAAATTAATGGCCGCGATTAAATTTAATTAAAATCTTGTGTTTGCCATTTCTTTTAATTAAGTTCCGAGACAAACGAACGTTTTATTGTGTTTGTGCGGCCCGGGGGAGGTGTGGGTGGTCGCTGACTCCGCCGAGAGCAAGTCAGCGCTTCCCATCGCATTCCCTCTGCGCGTTCTGCGAGTATCTTTAAAGAATTTTTTGGGAGACGACGACGACGACGACGACGGCGACGCCGGATGAAGGGGAGCTCTCCGTCGTGGCGGTGCTCAGTTTCAATTTACAGGAGAATTTTGAAGGGAAGCAAAAACACAAGAGCCAACAACGGCGCAAATTGGGGGTAATAATAATCCGCTTCACGAAATCACTTGTTGCTCGCGACTCCGCCGCCCCGCGGAGCCCCTCCCTGCCGAGGAACTTGTTTATGCTGCTGAGGATCTCGGGAAAGCAAAAACGAATCTCTGGACGCCAAACGAGCACTAGAAAAATTCCAATCTACTCCCGAGCATGGTCTACTTTTTCGAAAGGAAGCTGGGCTCCTCGAAAGTGCGAATTTATTTCGAATCACGACATAGTTGGCGGTGAATACCAAAAACTCTAAATCTTGCCAGGGCGATTGAACGTGGACACCTTTCCCAACCCAGTCCTCAAGTGGCAACGTGCAAACGGCTTCATTTCCGACGTAAGTCGCAATTTCTTGAACTTCTCAATCTTATGAATTCTTCATAAGCTAAGACTGCCGAAGCATTATTTCTTTCAATTTAAATAATTATTCCAAACGGAATTTGTAAAACAGTACGATTGTCGCATTCAGCCGGGAGCCACTATTACTTAAACTTGACCATCCTTGACCAATTCAAATGCCAAATGTGATGTTGTTCCAATTCCGAATATTAAAATATAAACTCAGTCAGCTTAGATTTGAAAACCAAATGGATCCCATGAGTAGATTTGGAATAAAATAAGACCAAAATTGGCAGGGATTTTGGGTATACTCTTTGCTTATATTATTTTCCAAAAATACAATATATAAACACAACTGGAAGTTAAATCATGTTATTAATTTGAATAAGAAATTCAAAGATCCTGTAGTAATTAATAATTTTTATATCACACCCATATTTGTTGATTTTGTCGTTATTAAATTCCTCATTTCGTAATCAAATCTTATAACAAAAGGGAACTATTTATCAGTGGATTACAGAAATTTTCACATTATCACCATCAAAAAGTTCTTCGACGTCTTCATACACAAAACATAAATCAATAATTAGAAAATTATTTATTCACCCATCTCACGTAATATTTCAGTTTAGCTCCCACACCCGCCGATATTTGTTAGTCATCCTGAAATGGCTTATCGAATGGATTTATTGACGTGTCCAACCTCTCTTTTCATAAAACGATTTATGAGCCGCATTAATGGGAGCCTATCACTTGAGATACGACCAAGTGAATGAGCTAATGAGACATTAATTAACGAATTTATCGTGTTCATCTATCGGTGAAGCCATTAAGGGTTATAAAAGAGTAGTTCGAATGGTGTAATTAGTGGAGGTACCCGGCAGTAATTAGTTCACTTACGAGAATAGTCAATTAAAAGGGTGAATACATTACAAGTGTATGTATTTTTTTTACCTGTTTGTATTCTAAAGTGTTTCGTCAAGAAGTGATTTGCATTTAAATGGCCCCTGAGGAATATTCCGCTTTGTCCCAAAATTTCGGAATTGGTGATTAATTGCTTCTTTTCGTGTCAATGCAGTTTACTTAATCGAGATAGATGGTTTAAGGAGACTCGTTATTCCTTGATTGAATTCCATAGATAAGTTTTTATGTTATCTTAGTGTGTTTTCTTTTGTTTAATTGCTAAAGGCTACGATTCATATACCAACATTTTATCTTGATAAAATTTTTAATTAAATTTGATTAAATTTGACCATCTACATAGGTATATACATATGCATGGCAAAATAACTAGATATGTATACATAAGTCTGCAAAAAAAGCTGCTTTAAAATGTGACGAATTCTAGTTTACTATAGGTTATTAGGTTTAGATGTTACAAAACCGTCTTTGTTTGAATTAATTTCAATTTTCATCTTCCGGTTTTTTATAATACTTTCTCAAGTAACAACGACCTCAAAACGCGGGACGAAATCGCTGTACTTACTCATGAATTTGTCTAATCCAATAAGAAAAGATAGTTGAAAAAACACACTCGACGGTTGACACAGATAGTAAATAACGTTAATCCCCGCTCATTACCCGTTCCCCTGGTGCAGTGATAGTCGGCTTATCGTTGGTTTTAAAATTGATGGCCCAACCGGCAAATAGTTGTGCTATTTAATCTGCCAGAGCAAATTGATACAAGTCTTCACTCAGTACACAGGGATTATTGATCCATTTAGGGTGAGCAGAATTTTAGTCAATTAAATCCTTGTCTGCCCGGTTTGATGCACTCTTACATCCCTGGATCACGTAATAGTCGGTGTCCGGGATGTGGGTCGGGATCCGGGAAGAGATGGATTGGGTTGGTGCTCCACTGGCATGCACTGATGCAGCGCTGCCCGGAGTCGCCTCCTGCTTCTTATAGAGCCCAGTTCGAGGAGACGTTAATCGTGATCCAGCGGACACTAAGCGAAGTCAATTAATATTAATCGAGAGGCGACTCCAGGCAGCTGGACTAAGTGGAACAAAGCTGTTTTGCGGAATCTCCAGCCTCCTCCACCTCCGTCTGGAGACTTTATCCCGTTGGAGAAAAACGCGGCCAAATATCGTGTTGTGAAGATCCGCTGCGGATAGTCAACAACATCATTTAGCAAATCTTAATTAAAATTAATGGCGTCATTACAAGTGAATAGCTGATTGGAGCTCCGGACTCGCACTAGCGGAACTCTTCCCGGCGCGCGATTACCATACGTGCTCCAGCCGCTCGAGTCCGTTGATACGCGTTGACAGACCTGGAGACCTGGAGGAAGCGCTCCAGCTCCAGGGTAAACCAGTTCCCGGCACTCCGTCCTTACCGGAGCCACTTGCGGGGGAACAATGCGGGCGACGTCGACGGCGACGGCGAGGAGCTGGAGCTGGAGCTCCACCAGCACACCCCCGCAGCCCCAGCACTCCACTCGGACCTGAATAGCGAGCACTTGACAAGCGCACGTACGGCACGGCTGGGACATCAAAGGCTTAGCAATGTACTCCCTCAATCGATACCAGCAATTATAGGCGATATTTTATTGAACGTCTGATGAATTTTTAACAGTGGGACTCTTCCCGGTTCGCATCCAGGCTCCAGCCCCACCGTGACGACCCATTGAGCTGAGCAGCAGTATTCCTGCTAATTGAATGCCCAAGTGTTCCTTGTTCAATTGGATACCCGCTATTTAGCTCTAAATTAGGGCTATTATTTTTTAATTGCAAAAAATTATGCCCGCTGAATGCGCCATAAATCCCCAGACCATCCGCGAAATAGAGATCGCGAGCGATGCACTTGAATTAGCGACGAGCCGTGCGAAAATATTTCACCCGTCGCACTCCCGAGCCGCCGCGGCGACGGCGACGGAATGGGGCCCAACGCCGGCGCCGCCCCCGCCCCCGCCGCCATGCATCCTACATCCTGCCCAGCCTCCGCGATTAGATTAATATTCTCCCGCAGTGAATTAATGAGCAATTTATTATCAAGGTGCGAACATCACATTACCTGCTAAATGAACTGCAATTCGAGAACAGACGTATCCAGCTCGTGATGGAGCGAATTGAGCTTTTGTTTTCGGTTACGCGTCAAGCCTCGCGTACTCGTGTGCAGGCCCCATTTGTGGGGAAGATTTAAAATTTATTTTTTGTTTTATTATTACTTTTACAGTCCATTTATATCACTTTTTAAATATGCAAATTTTCCATTTTGGTATAAATCCAGAGTTTAATTAAGTAGAGCTCATATTTAAATTCGAATAGGTATTTGGGCGATTTTGGAAAATTTGGAGTGAATGGATTTCATTATAGCAAAAGTATCAGAAGTTAATTTATTTTCAATTTTATAAATATTAAATTTTAAATTTTTAAACCTTTTCACTGACTAAAATCGTTGAAAGAAAATATTCTAAGCTTACTTTAGTTAAGTTTTTGATTTAATATTATTTTTACAAATGCACCATATTTGAAAATTTATACCCAGCATCCATTTACTTATACATTTTTTAAATACTTTTATTTTCTTGAATAATTCCATAATGCTATAACAATGATAGTCTAATATTATGAAATTTTTCACCCTATTAAACAAGGATAATAAATCTGGCAACTTAGGGGCTCATTCCTTAAATTACTTACACGAGAAACGCATCTCTGAGATTAAAATTTTATCACTGAAACATAATCCGGCCGGACCCAATCAATTACTGGAATCGAACCTCCTGATTAACTGTCTTTTTTCGTCTTCCAACAGTGATTCAATCAAAGAACATGTGTAATGGGGCATCCCCGCCGGAGTATAATTGGGTTGGCTACCCCGGTCAGGGATGAATGTAACTACACAGGGCTCCGTCACTCAAAGTCGCCGACGACACGGCCGTGGCGAGCGGGGGATCCCTGTTTTCTGTGTTATAATCCCATTTTGCCGATCAACCCATACAAGGATAAATTAGTTAATGAAACGATGTCAAGCAATAGTGTCTAATTCATTAAGTAAGGCGGTCGGTTATCCTTTTATTTGCGACCGGAGTCCTCCTGTTGAGCTCACTGGCAACGGCGACGTCGGCCATTGCTTTTTGAAGAAATTAGCTTTTCTCGGAGAGCTGCTCCCCGCTTCTATTTACCTAATTAATTTCGTCATTTCACTTTAATATTTTTATTAGATGACATCGCCGTCATTAATGATGAATGGCCTCCTGATTTTTGGTGGGATTTTATTTTTTTGCCTATCTCTGTATTTTTTTTTAGTTAATTAGCATAATTGCTGGGATGGTTCCAATTCTCCACCCCCGCTGAGTGGTCGTTATGTCCGTTTGATGGGCAGATATTAATTACCATGGTCGTTTCAGCTCTAGCCAAATGACAATTAGAGGTGAACGTAATGCCTTTAAGTGTAATTTAATGGCTTCACAAGAATTCAGCGCCAGAAATCATGAGGAATTATGAGGGAATAAAATCGTTTTCACTTAACTTTATTAAATTTTTACTTCTTTAGAAATATAATAAGGTTTTCCCGACTCGGCCATTAATTGCATTTTACTGGGCTTAATTTAAAAATGGGAAAATCTTTTTCATTTTCTTAAAATATATATGTATATATTTTTTTAAAAGCATATTGTAATTATAATTTTTGTAACTATTTCTCATACTTGCTAAGCATTTGTTGAATCTTGAAGATAGTTCTGATAGGTCTACTAATTGAAGTTTTAGTAAAAGGGCGGTTCAATTATGCCTTAAAATCACTGCTGTAGCAAATACCCGAAATCCAATTAACTCCACATTTTAACTCTTGTAGAGGAACAAAAAGAGCCGAAAAAGGACAGAGCAGAAATGCGTCCGCAGCGATCACAGTCCGCATAATAAGCTGCTGCGGCGCACATATCGAGTTAATTCGTTCATTTCCCGGTCGACGCTGATTAATTGTTTTTCCGATCAACAGCTACTTAAATTATGACAACAATAATGTGTCCTGTCGGGAAAGTAATTTCCACAAACGCATGCACGATAATCAAGTAATGATATTGAAATGGAGCATCGCGGTCTGGTTCGCCGTCGCTCCCGTCAGCCCCCGCGGAGCCCCTGCGGAGCCCCGCGGAGCTCCGCGCGCCCCATTCGGACTGGAGCCGCCCGGCATGCCGGCCACAGAGCTAAATGAAATGAATTGTGAATTATATGGTCATACAGTCAATTAGTTGCATGATTAAGCAAAAGTACCTGGCAGGACGGGGGACCTAGGGAGCCCGGGAACCAGGGCCCCACGGCCTGGAATTGGCCGGAGAGCTGTCGGCTCCAGAGACTCATATGCATACAAAGCTCACTCATAATTGCTTGCAGAAAGTTATTTATGACTCATTGATATGACAGCCGTTTATGAGGGCGTAGATTTTAATCAATCAATGGGCACAAAGGGCAGCAGCAGTGTCCGGCGTCCAGGTGGGCAGCCCGGGTCCTTTGCGCCCCACAAGCCCACTTTGTTAGTCCGTTTTCAATTACTTCATACGTAGCAGCGGGAGCGTCAATAACTTTGCCAGAAATTGATTAATTCTTATGAATAAATAATACTAATTGCATTGGCACTTTTTCATATCCTATTGACCCTTTTGACTGGCAAGGAGGCAGTGATTTACTCAAGACAAAAGCTCGCCCTTCACAATATAGTAATGTTGACGAATTTATTATTGAGTCGCGTAACCGAAAAAGGTAGTTTCCCAAAATTAAATAATATTTCTTGTTTTTGTTGATCTTCATTTGTGGTAAAAAAATAATAGCTCTTTTTGAAATGTTCTTGCACAGAGGGTTTTTAAGTTTCCCGCGAAACAGATAAAATATTTTTAAAAAAAATGAAATTAAATTTGCATCAGTATTCATATATAAATGCTATAAAGTATTGCCAATTTTAATCATTGATTGGAAGTTTGTTAAATTTCTAAATTAGTTTTATTAATTCCCATTTAAATTTGAGTTTGATATTTTGGGAGGAAATTGCAAGGGCTAAAAGTATTTGTCGGTAGATATAACTAATTAAAAAGTGAGATTTTTACTTTTAATGGTTAAAACGACAAAATTTGCAAAATAATCGTAAAAATTCCAAGCAAATGACATCTTGGTTTTTAGTACTGTACGAAGGTGTAAAGCAACTTTTATTACTCAAGAAGAATGCGGCACTTAACAGCCAGAGAAATATCTTGATTGAATTGCCTTTTTATAATCAATTATTCCAGCTCATTAAAAAGGCACTGTTCGATTCAGATAATAGCGTCAATTTACTGAAAATTTACGAAGGTCCTTTCGAAAGCGCGACAAAGGTCGCACCAGGTCAAATGCGTTTTGCATAAACAATAATTACGAGTATCTTTCGACTTCACTTTCTCGCATCTGCATCCAAAGACGGTCGCGGTGGCGACGGCATTCCGCCAGCACTTTCTAATTTTCCGATAAGCGGCGCGTAATTCGCGTTAATGCGGGAGTTATTAATTAATTGTGCTAATGCGATTTTCTTGTCGGAGGCTGTGCTGCAGACACGACGGAAGCCGGCCGCCGCCGCACCGCCGCCGCACGTCGTCGCAGACGGAGCTCAGCCCCGCACGTAAATAATCAGCCGAAGATTTCTCTGCTCAAGTGCTGATGTGTTTACATAAGTGTGACAATAATTATATGAGCAAATACATTTCGAAGTGGCTGTAATTAATGATAACAGTAATTAAACACTACGTTGATTAAACATTCATAGCGCTCCGCACCGCTCGCCCCGCCCGGATGCCGGGGCCTCTGGAGCGGCGCAGGGCCCGCGTGTTTGCTCAGCATAAACTATATTTGCATATGAGTGGTCTCTATTACGAGCTCCCATATATTTCCCACCCCCTGCAGCAGTCTCCCAGCTCCCCGAGAAGTCCCCACCCGCTCGGCTGGTTTTTGGCGATAGTGTTTTTGATTTGGCGGCTATGACTAACGAATTGCCGATAAACTAAATTCCGGTCTGAATCGCTGAATTAGCCGCTGAATTAGCGACCTCAACCCCCATCACTCTTGTTGTTTGCGAACCGTGACACCGAAGTAATTTTTCCAAAAACCTCGTTTGTTTTCCCAGGCGATATTTAATTCGCGGAAGTCACAGAAGCAAATTTCTTGAAAGAAAAAGAAGTGTCTTCGGAGCGCGGTGAAGTGGCAAAATCCGCTGAACCACTCGAAACCCAGGCAAAGTCGCGAAGGGATAAATTTAAATTCCAATCGCAAAGTGTACCTAATAAATTACCATATTTGCGGGAATAATTTTCAGCCACTTGGAGCTGCTGATAAAATACAAAAATCCAATGAAGATCTGACATCAGTTAACCACCAGCACCACCCACTCGCAGCCCCCGTCCCAAAGTCCTGTACCTTTGCTCCTCAAGAAACGACAGATGAAAGCGAAAAGGGGACCCCACAGGAGGAGCACAGATTGTTCCCGGTGCTTTAGGGGGAGTTTCTTCATTTGTCGAGTCGTGGGCACGGCACGGCAATGTAATCGTATTTAGGACGAATGATTAGCCACAGAAGGCGTTTAACGAGCCGTGGCATCGTTTTTGTGCACATCTCCTGTGGGACTCTTCGACCGGAGTTGTTCCCCGATTTTAAACTTGTTTTATTAGATTATGGCCGAACTGTTCCCCATTAAAAGAGTATCGAGCAATTTTGAGCTTCTCGAGCACTGGCGGTTTTCTGTAATTCACTTTGCAGTGCAGCCACTCAACTTTCGTTCTATTTAAATTTCAACGTAATTCGCTTATGTCTCTTTAAATGCGGAATTCAATTAATTAAATTTTGTAATGTCGTTATTCAATTAAATTAATACATCAACAGCTGCTATTAACGTCTACTTAATGCGTGAATTTCATCTCATTTATTATAGTTATAAGTGGCTCAACTTTCATTTAACGATTTTTAATTTTATTTATACATACTTGAAACGATCGATATTTGTGTAAAACAAATTAAAGCAAGACTCGAATTTTGGTTTAAGCATTTGGTTTAACATTTTGTTGATTATACTTTTTGGCTTACAGACTGAAAATGTGGTTTTGATGTCATTGATATGTAGCTATATTTCAAACAAGATATGTTTCCGTATGTAGTTATGCTTCTCAAATGAATTTGATCTTATGCATGAATGTCTTTAAGGAACATTTTCAGAAATTCACTCTCTGTATTTAACCGCCAAAAGATTGTATTTCAGCAATGAGATACTCAGATAATATCAAGTCAAAGCGCTTTTTATCGGTGTTCCTATAAAATTCAATTAAGCACCTTTGCACCTGGTTTGCAAATTTTCAGAAAATGTTTTTGTCGCTCAAGCGGAGGGATTATCCTGAAAAGTCGCCTAGCCCCAGTTTGATATCCGATCCCGCTGGATCTCGTCCGCGGCGCAGTAATTACTGGTCCATCCGCGCGCCACGTCTCCTCAACTTGCGCCTTGTTATTTCTTATCGGCGATCGTGCCATCACGAGAATTACAAATCGTGCCCCAGACATTACAGTTAATCCGTGGTGTGCGCGAAAGAAATGGCGGGATAATCCGCCTTCGGGCAAACAGGTGTATGCGCCGCGGCGGTGTGGAAACCGCGAGGTCCGCGTATCACCTCCTCGCATCTCGTTCCACAAGCAACCTCCAGACAAATGGAATCCAAAGTCAGAGGTAAATACTATAATTAGTGGTGGAATGATAGATCGCTCTTAATTCCATACCGCCGCCACGCCGCCGCGGACCGGCCCGGCCCGAGTGTGCCATTGTGCGGCTAGATCGCGCTCTGCATCTTCACCTTCGCGTCGCGGCTCGTAATGATCTTTCTGAGCGCGGATCACTTGTTAAAATAATTTATGTTGCCTGGACAGTTGATTTCAATAATAATAATGCACACTTTCTGATTAGCTGAGACAGGCGCGAGCGGCAATTTGCCGAAGAAGATTCGTTTTAGAGCAAACTCTTTTCCGTGACTCTAACTATCTTTTCTAGAAAAAAAAATCGAAAAAATTGAATGGGGAAATTGGAAATTATTGAAATTTTACATTCACTTCCGCAATCTATGCTGGAAATTGATGGAACAGTCTATAAATCTTTGTAATTGCGATAACTGCCCGTCACAGTTCACACTTGTATTTCAATTCTTCTGTCCATTGCTTTGAAGAGGAAGAGACTTGAAGTTTTTTAAATTATATCAATTACTTGGGGCTAAATTCACCTTCAAGTCTCTGTTATAGTGAAAGAGTGATAAACTCAATTCGAAATTTTAACTTAATCCCTTCCGGGAAAATGACGAGTTTAACTCGTCATTACTTTTTCATACCATACCGTACAATGAGCTCGCTGAACTCATCATGTGGCTAAAGATATTGTTGAATTACAATTTTAATTAAGGATAAGATGAATTATAAAATAAATAAGAGATTGTTTTGCAAATAAAAATTAAATTGATTATTTCATGCTCAATATTCCTTGATTAAATCATATCCAAAGGGGTTAAGGATATTCCCCGGTCATAAAATTTAAATCGGCATTTATTTAAAATATATGTACTTATAACTAGCTTTCCTAAATCACTTCAAATGGGGCAATACGGAGAGCTCAAGTTGTCAACTTTGATCTGTTCACAGAATCGAAATGAAATTTGACTGAGTTTTTAAGTCAGACTTTAGCTATACAATAAATATAATTTCATGTAATTCGCGACCAAACGGGCAAAGGAAGGAAACAATTCTAAATAAAAATAAAAATGGAGATAATTCTAAAAAGTGTTGTTTTGAATTCTACTCTATGCCCAGCAACCTCACAACAGAAATTTTTGAAACAAACATATACATATGTATATTCAATTTACAAATTCAGCCCCGCTTAATAGTTACAAAATTCCTTGTTTACTCTTTTACATGTGGTAAAATCGTTTATGTTGTACTTACAGCATATCAAAATATGATAGTTGGTACATGATGCAAGGTCCTGAGAATAATTTAAACTGTTTAAAATAGAATTAAATCGAGATAAAATAACTTTCTCATAAAAAGCAATACATACGTGTGTACTCAAAAAGCAACCCCGCAACCCCTGCAACCCCCGCAATCGCCGCGCCCGCACCCCCGTCATTAGTCCGCCAGAGTTTTTGGCGCGAGTGTGCCCCGTGCCGTGCGCCTCGGCAACTCGGAAAGTTGAAAGTTTGAGTGGATGTCCCAGTTTTAAACTTCCAGCTCAGCTCGGCTCAGGTCACACTGGCACTAATGAAATGGTGCAAACAATGCCGAAATTTTAATTAAACACACATACTTGACTACATACACGCAATTACAAGTAACTCGAAGCAAACTAATTAAAACACCCCATTCAGCGCACAAACAGCAAACACTTGAGTTTTCGTGCACAGACCGAGGAGCCAGATAGGGACAGATAAACTATTGGTGCGGGGGCGGCGAGGGGGCGGGGGCGCTGCGGGGCCAGAAGGGGGTCGTTTCAATTGCGATGGATGCTGTAGTAACAACCTCAAGCAAGTAAACAAAGGATCCTCGGGGGCACCGAGCGGAGGCTGCAGAAAAGAAAGTCAAACCCCTTTGTTGCCAATTACAGACGTAAACAGAGTGCGCCTAATATGCATGCAAGCGTGCGGGGGAGGCGCCGGGTCTTCGGGTTCTTTGAGCCGGGACAGGGACAGGGACAGGGCAGGGACTGGCAATGGGGCTGGGACCACGACTGGCGGAGACCGGGAGCAATGGTGCTCCACATGTCCGTCCACTTCGCAGGCACCTCCACCAAATCATAAAACAATGAAGGGAGTGAACAAAACGCGCCCCCAATTATTTCTCTTTAAATGCTTTATTTATGCTGAATAATTAATACACAGTAGGAGTGCACGACGGCGGGTAGGGGCGGCAGGGCGAGATGGTGGTCGTGCTCCTTCCGATAAGGGTTGGAAAAAGCCACCACCCTCCTGCAGGACTAGCGCATGTAACCGCGCTGGTACACGTGTATGTTTTTGTCAATACCTAAGGAGCCGGTCTAAACGTTAGTCCTCGATTTTGTGCGGAGCCCCCCGACACAGGGGTCCTTTCCCCCCGCGCTACCCCGCTGGTACGTGTTCCTCGTCTATCTGCAGGTTTTCGGTCAGACAAGGGACATTAACCCCGCCGCCCTTTCTCCAAACAATTAATTTTCTCATTTGACCGTATTCGCCTTAATATTTAGTTTAAATTTTAATTAGGTTTGTAATGAATTTGCTTAAACACACAGCCTGACAGACTCATGCATACACTACACACCCTCGACCTGAGTGTGCATGTATGAATTTAATTATAATCCGGGGGATAAGTCCCGGGAATCAGGGACGACTGAAGACACCCGCCGTCAAGCGGGGCGGTGCGGTTCAGCGGCATTCTTCAGTGTGTTTGCTCTTCTTTAGTCTATTAAAATGACGACTGCACAGGCCCCGGGCGCTGAGCGTGCGGAGCATCGGGATTTCTTCATTTATTTCGAAAAAGGGGAAATTTGTCGGCATCTGTGTCGCCACCCCCGCTCAAATTAATTACAAAGGGAATATTCAGAGTGACCTTGTCAATTTAGGATTAATTGTAATTACCGCTGTTGCGCTGCTTTTTTAGTCTTTCGAAAAAATGCTTTGCTGAGGTTTTACTTTGTAGGTAAGGAATTTTGTCTTGTGGGATGCGCTTCATAAGGGCAAATTATACCCACTGGTCTTTAGCATCGTTTAGGGTATTGCGGACGCAAATCTTCCTCGTTTATGTTAATTGTACAAAGAATCAAAGTGGGGTGTTATAAAACGTTATGCAGGATACCATGAATGCACTCAATAGGACCTTTATAGCGTACTCTAGACGTGGGCAATTTTAACTAACTTAAAAAAGGTGAATGTTAAAATTTAATTTAACGCTAGAACTAGCGCATCAGTCAGACTGGTTTTACAATTACATAGATTTCCTTTGAAATCCTTTTGTAAGTAAACCAAAAAGGATATTTATAAAGAAAACCTACCCGTATCCAGGACGACCAGTGTGTATTGTATTTATTAGCTTTACTATTGGTGAGATTTAGTTTTAATTTATTTAAAGTAATTAAAGTCGGTTAGACTAACCTTTGTTTAAACTATGAAATTCAATAAACTACTTTTCTTCCTAACTCTGCCAGGTTTGCTATACGTATTCAACTAAATTGTATAATTGTATCAAATCATTTGCATGTCACTCCCCAGTGTGAAGAAGATATGTAGAAATATGATTCGAAATGAAGTTTTCAATTTTTGTTAAAAACGTAATTTTCAATTATTTAAAGCAAACTGCCAGTTGAGCTTTTTCTTTGGCATCCGCTACTTTTAATTTTGGAAGAAATTGTAAATTAACCTTAATGAAAGGGCAGAGGTACGAGCGTCCCATAGCCCGGTGATGCACTAAACATTTCAGGAGTTTTCGCCCTGTCCACACACGCTGGGCCTAAAGCTCCTTGCACATTAATCAAAATTCTGTTTGTCATATCCACACAGAGGCTTTTCCCTCGGCAGGCTTTCACACAGAATCCTCCATGTCTACTCCAGCGTTCTGCGATTTTGGGTACTAATGTTTGCAAGGGTTCTGTATGCCCAAAATAAAAGATTTATTTGTGTGCCAGAAATATGCAAATTAGATTAAGGCTGTGTGCGCGGCCCTGGTCCTGGTCCTGGCCACATACCTACCCTTAGTGTGCTACGTGCCGGGCCGCTATCGATTTCATTTTTTCCTTCCTGCAGCAATAAATGGCAACAAAAGTCGTGGCACTCGGGAGCACTTGAAGCGCTGAAAATCCATTCAGTTCCAGACGCCCCCGCCCTCCCCCGCGCGGGCCGGGTACACAACCCGCATTTCGGCTGAACTTGGCGATTTTTGTGCAATAAATTTAAGAGATTTTTAATATAGCCCAGGTTACGATAAGCCCGGCTTGCAGCTCAGGTCTTCATTAGGCAGCTCAGGGCATGTTGCGAAAGTAAAAGTGTTTATGAAACACACCTTAATTCATCATTTGGCGCCTTCTTGCCACACCTGTGGGTCACGATTATTGAGATTTAGGACAGACCTCTAAGCAATTCCCCCTGCTGAATTGAAACTGAACCCGCTTTATTACCCGGACTCGTTTTACACCCCTTCGCGAGAGTAAAAAAGCCCCATATCGTTTTGGGGCAGCACCTATTAAACATGTATTAGCGCAAATTTTAACGTGCGGATGTCGACCTGGGGAAGAGCGTGTTATGCAAAGCAGGGATTATTCGATGTGTGCTGCAGGTAATCTCTTCCAGGGACCGGGACCCGGGACTCATGTGAGAAACGGCCGGTGTTCCCAGTATCAGATCTGGCACTTAATAAATATCCAACCTAGAGAAATAAGTTCTTTATAGCGCCAATTTTTAAGATATGCGTGATAAAGTGTAATTAAGATGAATTTAAGTTTCATGCAAACAAAGTCTTGCCGTACTCCCATACAATTCCTGTGCCCCTCATAATTCCTTTTGGGGGACATTAGCTAGCACGCAAAGTCGGTTAATATTTTTTCTCTAGTGTGAGGAATTATGTCTTGACAATTTTCTATGATTTTTTTGCATATTTTTATTTATTAAAGCATGCTCCTAAATGGTGCTACTTACCTGGTAAAGTAAACGCTGCTTAATAACGCAGTGGCACTCTGTGTGGAACGAAAATATGTAAAAGGAAATTGAATCTGTCTAGTCGATTATAATTTATTACGTTTTTTACTTTCTGACCAGGCACTTTTGTTTTCCATATGACTATTTTTAAGCTGATTTTGTGTATTAACTTACATTTTTCATCTAATATACATATATCTCTTAAGTTTTTATTACGAAAGGAATTGAAATATCAATTTTCGGTGCCTACTTATCTTTTATATAGATATTCTAAAGTCTTACAGTGTAGAAGTTGACTTTTTACTTTAAAATACACATAAATATGTATAATATCACATGTATTCGATCGATATTCGAGTTAATATGCCTAATTGAACCACCCAACTACTCGTAATTTAACCTCGCAATTATTTTATCATGCTCAGCACCGTTTAATGTATTAAGTAGCGCATTCTGATACCCTCAAGGACTTTTAGATTTAATGAGATGAACGCTAAAAAGCCCGTGCCATTCATACAATCTGCGCTCTCCTCCTGTGCCTTCTCATGAAGCAATTAAACCTTTTTTCGCGTTACCAACTGCATAGCATCTCTGTAGAGCGGTGCTCCGGGTAATTTTAATTAATTTCGACTTATGTCAACGGAAATATTTCTATAGGATCGACCGTACACTCCTCTTAGTAGTGGACAAAAAAGGGAATTAAGTACGATTTCCGTATAAAATAGATTAATTAGCTGTCAGAGACCATTCTAAAATACCTTTTCTGGAAAGGTCAATAATTATTTCACAATTTTTCATTTTACCATAATTAAAACTGGCAGCAAAAATTCTCGGCAATTATACCATATCCGCACATAGTAAAGTTATTGTTTTGTCTCCGCGGGTTTGCGGGTCCGCGGGTTCGCCGGTCCGCGGGTCCACGGGTCCGCGGGTTCGTTCTCTTGAGCGCGACTGTCCGCGCTGCCATGTCAACTCGTTGTCGTCTTATCATTCTTAATTAGAAACTAGTCGGATCCGCTCCAGCAGTATTTTACCAATCTCGGCTATAATTCATGCGCACTTTTAATTATTGACGACAAACAATGAAACAGCTCGCGAATATCTTAAAAGGCTCTCTGGGGCTGAAAACATTTCGAGTGTTTTCTGTGAAGAGGGCTCCTTCTGCCGCCGCGGCCGCCGTGCCGCAACGCAGCGACACTGTCTGGCCAGAGAGATTTATTAATTAGTTTGTTAAAACAGCAACTTATAATTCTACTCCTAATTAAGCTCATTATTTATAATTGGACGCGGTTTGCAGTCTTCTTCGGCTTCGGCAGAGAGTCGCGTCTACCGCCTTCCCTCGTTCTGCGTAATTATGCGTTTTGCTTCGTTTACAAAAAGGAACTCGCTTATTAGGAGTGAATTAATGGATTAGGTGCGTTGAGGAGATGGGACGATAAGCGATTTGATTTGGAGCTCGGGTATATGGCCTAGTGTGATTATAGTCAACTGGAACTTGGCTCTCTGTTTAAGTAAACATAAGTGATCCTTAAGCCCGGCCTCATTTGTTCTAATCAGTTGACTGTAGATAAGATCATCCAGGAAATTACCTGGTATCGTTCCATACTTGAATCATGGTAAATTCCATTCCTAAGTCGAGGTGTCCGTGAGTCGACTACCAACTACCAATTACCAACTATACCAACTTATTGGTTCATTTGCTCGCTGGACTTATACAAATGAGTGGAATATTTCCGCAATTCCGTATTTGAAAAATGGAGAGCCTTTAGGCTGAATAAATACAAACACAGTCTGCGCGGGCAAACAGAAATAGTTTGTCATCATTAAAATTGTAAAAAGTTAAACATATTAAAATGTTTCATTAAATCAACAAATAACAAAGTGTCATGCTCCACGACCGAATGTATGCGTATAATGGTTTACATTAGCATTTGCCTCCCAGAGGTGCACAAACAAAATCGGCCGAAGGGGCTTGGCAGTGCATTAAATTAAGCTTAAACACAATGCCGGGTGACATGTTTAATTTAATCAAGGCCCCATTGTTCGAATGCCTAATTACGTCCGTAATTAATTGAATCCATCCTTTGTATCAACAGTGGGCTTGAATATTGCAAAAATATCTTGAGGTTGTAATTAGGTGGCACTGTGCTCATGAGCCGCCAGGTCAGATGCTCATGAGCTGGTTGCTAATAAATAAACAACAATGCTAAATTACCAATCAATTTCCGTTGACTTGATGCGAACGCCGAAGGGCGGCCAGGGATAATTGTGTGTTGACACAGGGCTTCCATCTCGGCTGGCACTGTTTGGGATTTGAAATATGCATAAATTCAATCCATTTCACTTCCAAAGTGGATGCAAATCAATTATACAACTGCCGCCTGCAGTGCAGTCTGTCTTCGAGCCGCCCGGCGGATCGCTGGCGAGGACATTCGGCTCCGATTTGTCGCAACAAGCGATTGCTAATTACGCTGGATGGCTGAAAAGAAATAAAAATCGGGTGGTAAGACCCTGACGCGGAGGTGTCTTGTGCCGCATTAATTTCAATTAAATTTCAGCGGGCAAATTAATCGCTTCCAAATGGAACATAATCCCTTCGTTAAGCCACGATTCTGAACACGAGCGCATCAAATAAAAGAGTTTAAGCTTTAATATCGCGCGTCTGGCGCATTAATTAAATGTAAAAACGCAAATAAATCAGAGGAATTAGTTTCTGGCTCAGTGAGTGTACGATTTTCGAGCCCTTCGCCTGTTAAAAACCAGGAGCATATAAAAAAAAGCCCACTGTTCACTGAATATCTCAAAAAAGTCAACAACAATAATGCGAGCTTCTGTGGAGTACATGTCCTGCAGTAAATGCATTAATTAAATAAATTTTTTAATTAATTTTGCGAGGAGTGATCCACCGGGAACTAATTAAATTCCACATCAGATGTATGAAAGTGCAAATTGGTGTTTTGTGAAGTCATCAATTATTTAAATATGGTTTTTCATACCTTTGTTCCCGTACCGCTTTTGTGCACCGGCCATAGTTGGGATCTTCTGGAGCACGCATTATGCGCCTGGAGAGCTTTCGCCCGGTGCAGAGCATCGCTTTAATAGCAGAAATTAAATATCCTGCGATTACCTGTCGACTCGCCAACCCGTAAAAAAAATCATAGTGAAGGAGCTTGGGTTGACCTACTTTCGATTTATAACCAGCAGTGGTCTTAAAAAAGAAACATTTAGGAACAATTCGTCACAGTGGCGTCAATCTACTGCTTTAATTGTCTGATATGATTTACAACCACTAACTGAAAATTCGATATTTGTATTTGTGCTTTTGGTATGTGGAAGCATATTTATAAGTTTTTTACACTCCCTTTAATTTTCAAACTATTGATGAAAAATATTTGAAATAATTCCTGAATTAGTACTTCCAATGAAAATTGAACTTTGTAACAAAAATAATTGAAAACTTACAAAAACGCAAATTGTTATTAACAATAAATTCAAAGAATTTTTAACATAATATACAATTGATACACAAACGAAATGGTTTTGAATTTGTAATCAAAATATTTTCACTTGAATTTTCGTGCGTTAACAAACTTTGTAGTTTAGATCCAAAACATTTTCTGCTTCGTATCAATTTATTATGACACAAAAGTGTAGTTAAATTACGGAAAAATTAAAGTTGACCTTAAGAGACTTTCAAAATTTATAGAGTATATTTACTATAGTAACACCTACTTTTAGATACAAAATGAAAAAGCCGCAGCGTGTGTATGTCGTCTTAAGTGACTAATTAGCTTCAATATCAACTGCCTTAATACCTATGATTGAATAACCTTTCAGACCTTATACAAATTCCGCGCCAAGTTTAAGCGTTCTTTTCCAAAATAGCCGCGTGTGGAGCTGCTAGCCATCTCTTAAGTTATTCGTTAATTAGTGACAGCTCGCAATTGGTCGTCGAGTTGAAAGAGAGCTATCACTTAAAAATGAAGATACGCTTTAAAAGTGTCAGCGCAGATGCTGCGACCGTTCAATACCGATCCGCCTATCACTGCCATTTAGAAGATGAAATCGCCGTAATTGATAGCAGTTGATTGAAGCAAAGCTGCAGCTCACTCCTATTTTGTCTGACACCCATAAGAAGAGTCGTATTCGACTGAAAATAATATAATTCCAGGAATCAATCGTAACACTGGAAGAAAATTTTCTTCTCATTTCGCGATTACCGAAAGGAGGTTTGCGCTCTCCGCCTCCGGGGCAAAACAGTTTTTCTTTGCAAAATAACGTAAAAGTAAAAAACTGGTTACGTTCAAGGTAAAATTCTTCGGCGAAGTGTGATGCTCTATGGATGGTCAGCGAAATATTTCAGCGTACAATTGGCAGTTTATAGCGATCAATGGAATTCAGCCAGAATCCGTAAGAATGTTAATTAAGAGTTTAATGATTGGAAAATACGTCCTAGTTCAAGTGGTCCACCTTAAGAAGGATAAAAGGATTTTTCCATTAAGAATAGGGATCACATATTTCACTCATTTTCTGTTTTACAAGTTAACGAGATACCTTCTTAGAGCAACAAAATACAGTGAAATTAAAAAAAAGAAATTTAATTCCTGCACAATGGATTTTACATCTCACAATAGAGGTGCATTGTCCACTGCAGAGAATAAAGATCTTAATTAATTTTCACTTAGGTGCGAGTAATTAAGAGCTTAGGAATAAATCCTGGCTACCTGAGATGAGAGGGCTTCTACTAATTAATGGAATCTGCTCGGGGTCGTAATATTTTTTAACAGGCTTTTCGTTAATTGGCTTCAGTTCGGCTGAAAGGAGATAGTTAAAAATGGTGGAACATCCTTTCCCTACCCACATTCCATTCACTGCACGTATGTCGCGAGCAAATTCGCTCACATTCGCACATATTACGCAAAAAGTTAAGCACATGTTGCTGGGGCAACAAATTTAATTTGCATCCAAACAAGGGACTCGCCGCATAATTGACTCGGTGAGGAGCGGGGGCGACGGTGGGCGGTTGGCGGTTATGCGAAAGCAATTAATAATTGCTTTTAATACACTTTACACTTTATCTATTTCACATGTATGCCCGAAAAACGGGTGTAATAATGAAGGCGAATTCCCCCAATTAAATAAATTGCTTCATTATCGAAAATGAAAGGTGTGGCCCCAAACCCCACTTCTGCCACCACCTGGGTGCATTGCATTCGGATTTGGCTGAGGCTCCGGCGCCGCTCCATTAAAAACTTTGAAAAGTACCCGGCGCTTCATTCAGCCAGCAATCGGCCGCCCAAGGAGGGAGTTAATTACAGCCGCATCACACACCAGTTCATTAGCGGCTGATTGGGAATGTGTGAAATCCACTCGCACGGGCGTGTCTGTCTGCGGAGTGTAATAGCAAACCGCGTGATATTAATTACATTACGTGGATTTGGATTAATATTAAAAGGATGTGTGTGCGCCGCTCTCTCCGAGCGGCCTTGGTGCCGCTTGATTAATGGCTTTTTGAAATTTGATGTTTGATTTTGATTTAGAGTTTTTAATTAAGCAGCCCCGCGCGCACCTTCGACACCGCGGGCAAGTGTACGATGCGACGCCCCCTGGGAATGTAGGGCGGCGCCACCATCTTCCCAGTCCTCCCCCGCCACACACAGATCTCATTTATGCTAATTGGCACCTGACTAATTAACTTGATTGTTAGCAACTTACTATCATGTGAGGAGCCACTCATCAGAGCAGAGCACCCCGGCACTAGACGACGACGTTGGAGGAGGCCAGCTCCCATTGGCTGGCTAATCTCAGATCTTTCTTAATTTCTTATCTCGCCCGCTCGTTCCCTCCCCCTGCCGCCCTGGTACGTGATAAATGGCTGCAGATAATTTTCTTAATTATATTTTGTGTTAATCGAAGTCGGTCTCCCAGCTAACTTAATTAATTTCGTTCCCATTGGAGCCGCCATTATAAGCTACGAGGTATTTCCTTAATGGAAGATTGCCCGTTAGGCGATCCGTGGCTCTTCTGCACGAAATAGGGTTTTCTGGGAGGAAGAAAAACTCGGGCTATCTGCTTAAGGAAAATTGCTTTTGAGCGGGAGTACCAGCAGAAGCCGCCGCTGATGCAATTAATATTTCCAAATACTCCCATTCCGCCCCCTCGGAAGAAATCGCGGCCAGGAAGGGGCCCCCGAAGAAATCCCTCCGAGCGGACGATGTGCATAAGTGTTATTAATTCTGTCTGTGGTTTTCTGATCCTGTTTATTTGCAGAAAAATGGCGGCCAGTAAAAGAGTGATTTACTTGAGAAATTTTTCATGCAATCAGCTGCATAAGTTGTTCAAGGTTTGCTGACTGCGTGAGTCGAGGAAAAAGGTAATTTATGGTATTGAATTAATTTGTTTGGATTTGTAACGACTAGACAGACAAAAAGTCTACACGAAAATGTTTTCTTAAGCTAACAAAGAGGAAAAATTATATGATTCAATTCAATTCTACCTTTTGTATTATATCGTAAAAATCATTTGGGGCTTTTGCTGACAAAAAAGACGTTTCCTTTACGGAATAAAAAACACTACAAATAAAAATGTAGATACTTAAACAATTGTTCGATCCCCTCTTCAGACTCCTACAAAAGGTTTCGTCCTAGAAAATTAGTAAATTTATACCAATGGTTTAATTAATATTTCGTATAGTAAATTCACGTAGCATTTGTTAATAGTTATGATTTTTTAAAGTAATATTAAGAGATCGAAACCTCTGAAATTTTTTACGAATTTAAGCATTAAATGGTATTATTTCATTCAATTTTCAAAAATAATAAGAATATAAAACTCATTTGTTATTTTTACTGCTGGCTACAGGTATAAGAACGTTAGTAATATATTACATTTACTATATTTTACTTTACTTTTGTCTATAGTAAACTAAACCATTCTGAAGTATTTCAAAACAATATTTTTTCTGTTTTATAGTAAATTCTATAATATACTAAAATAAACCACTAAAGTTTTCTTTGCCACTGTACGACACGATATCCGCATACATACATACTATACATAAGATGATATCTAAAAAATCAATAGGTAATTTTCTTGTTTTGAAATAAACGTGACAATGTTACAAAACAAAGTTTGTAACCACAAGTCGCATACATCCCCGTCATTGCGAATTAAACAAACAAACGAATAGAAACTCAATAAAGCAAATTGCATGCCGCAGCCCATAAATTGCGTCGTCTCCTTAAAGTCCGTCTTTGTGGTGGCTCATTATGCCAGCCGAGAAGTAATGATTAGGCCGTGCATTTAAACCATCAACGTGGCTAAATTATTTTAGCCAATTGGTCATTATTCCGCGCCGGCCGCCTCGCGACCAAAACGAAAAACGATTTTCTCGCGGCCGGGGACCATCATCCTCGCCGCCGCCGCGCCGTGGTCCAGCTCCGGCGGCTGGGGCTCCGGGCCCCGGAGGAGGAATTTCCCCGGCCGCTCCGGGTGTAAGGAATTTGCACGCGGACCGCGAACAGAGATGTACGCTCAATTTACCGCGTGGCGGGCCCGAGGTGCCGGCCGATTGTGTCCCACGATCGGATCACATACCTCGCGGATAGAAGAAAAGACAAATTGACGCATAGATACGGACCGCGGCGCGGAGCGTTGTTGCTGGCGCGCTAATCAAGTGAAATCAACGAACAATTTATCTTGCGGCCGATGCTATTGAGAACGGTAATGGCGTGTTGATGATGATCAGCTTAATGACATGATCGTCCCCGTAATGATAATCTTTATCTCAGGTGTTGTCTTAAGCAAGGAGGAGGACTGTTTCTTTTTGCCGGGTAACACGTATTAACTAGACCCGGATCCATCTCCCCGATAATTATTTGAAGGAGGACGGTGGAGGAAGGTTCTTGCACCGGTCGGCGCTGCGACTCGGTCCAGCGGAGCTGCTGCATAGATCAGGACGGTTGCAATATTTCATGGGGTTTTCTCGCTGCATGTTCGCGAGGCCGCTCCATGTCCTTATCTGCCGGGCCTAATTAATTTTGAAAAATATTCTGAATGTCTCGTGTGGGGATCCACTAATTGACCAGAAAATAGTTAAAATTCCTGAAATTGTCCATGCATGCGTGAGGCCGAGAAAACGTATAAAACTGAAAACTGAAAAACGGCCTCTGTGCGTGCGCTGAATATGGTGTACACGCCCGATAAATAATTTTTCCTCTCGTTTCAGAAATCCTTAAATACGATTAAAAATCGTTTCGCCGTCGGTCGCTCCGACAATACATTTAATTTAATTTTGGAGCGAGCAAAGGGGCCGGAATAAATTCCCCCGAAAAGCACCGAAAATCGTTATCTTCTACAAGGGATAATACTTCCATATCAAGCTGGCATCGGTTATTGCAATGAATCCACATTTTCAGCCTTATTCAGATTTGTCATCGCCCCACTCGCCCAGCCCGGACAACAATAGCTACACGACGCTCGGGGGTGGCGCGGGGGCGGGGGCGACCAGTAATAGCATGGTTCACCACCAAAATGGCCATGGACAACACATGCCGGTGGACGGCGGACAGCCCAATTTTCATCAGTTAAATAATAATAGTCCAATTAAGCAGTGTGCCGGCTGCGGAGGTATGCTAATGACAATCTGCCTTAATGAGTACATAATGGGATCGACTTAATCTATTTATTCATTTGTTCCCAGGCAAAATAGTCGAGCGGTTCTTCCTGCACGCGTTAGACAGGTATTGGCACAACTCCTGCCTCAAATGCTACTGCTGCGGCGCTATGCTGGCTGACATCGGTTCAAGTTGTTACACCAGGAGCGGAATGATTTTATGTAAATCGGATTACTCAAGGTAAAGTTTACACTTAGGCGGTTCATTCACTTTGCGCACTGCCTCGTGGAGCATGAATAATATTTCCCTTCAAGGCTGCTTATGCCTATGCTTGTGCTTATGCTTTAATTTATCGAGCGCGGTATACTACAAAACAATTGCTCCTGCAGTCCCTTGCTCCTGTTTTGCTCCCCGAAATCCTTATCGGTGGTTAATTTCTGCGCTAAATTAACTCTGAATTATAATGTGTGCGGCGCGGAAGGTCCTTGTAATAATCCATTATCAAAGTGAAGTACATTAATACCGGGGCCAAGTTAACAATTCATTAAAATTAAATTGTGCTAATACAGTAAGGAGAACTTTAAGTGGCAGGTGTGGTTCGCTTAGAGACTCAACGTGTTGATTAGCAGATTTTATTCAGCCACGTATTAAGCTATTGAGTGCCATATCTGGTTCCATGCAGGTACATAATTCGATTCGGATTTTGTAGAAGCGGTTTAATGAAGGATTAAGTCCTTTGACGCCATTCATTGTAAACTCAAAATTGGACTATAGAAAATGTTAACATTTTGTACTTTTTTGTCAAAATTTACAAAAATTAAATAAAGTCATGCATTCGAGTTTAGTCAGTTAAAATGCTTATTGAATGCATTAAAATTATATTTATTTTAAAATATGACGCATTTTAACTTGTATTATTTAAAATTCGATTGCGTTCAAAAGTGAATGTTGTACATAGTGCCCTCCTCATTCCTCAAATTGAGTACAACATGTTTTGCGTTGAGCACTTCCAAGTTACAAAATAAAATAAGTACTATAGACTGCAAACTTTCGAATATTAACTATATACGTTAATTATGGAAAGGAAAATTCAAATAATTAAGAAATCCAATTTAGCAATGCCCCCAATTTACAGTCAGTATAGCCAGTAAGACCCTTTTCTTCGTCATCGGGATTACTTTTTAACAACCTTTTAAGTACATTAAATTGCTTCCCCAAAATTAACTGAGATGTAATAAACCCCTGGGGCCCGAAATGCATGCGCTCCAAAATTTCCGTACACAAATTGAAGGAGTAATGACTGGTGGTCGGTCGTCGACTGAGTGAATTAATAATAAAAGTCAATTTGAGTGCGTCTGAACCGGGCTAACCACAATTTTAATACAAGAAATTTGCCGAGCCACTTTATGTATTTTCTTTTCAACGAAATTTAATTATCACTTTCTCGGCCCGCAGACCGAATAAACTTTAATTTCATCAAATCATTGGCAAGACCCGAGTTCCAGGACGAATCTGGGGCATGTCCGGTCGGAGTCTTAGTAATAGTCGGTTCGTAAAATATAATTACAAGCTGGCCCGACAGTTATCGTGGGATATCAACACCACATTCTTCGATTATCCAACACATAATTAACATCCGAAGTTATCCAATTCTTTTGCCCGGGCTGTAATTACAAGCCTTCGATGTGTACAATGGCCGGTGCCCCGTAATTTGGTTTGGGCGTGCTGGTCAAAAACGAGCAAACAAACAAAGAAGCCAGTGAAATTCGTACACCAGCCAGATAAATGTTTGATTTTCAATTAAAATCCGAAAATCCTGTTTAAGGCAAAGGAACGCACCGGGTCTACCTGTTGGACTGCAGCCGCCGCGCTTCCCCACAAAAAGGCGAACCAGATCGATTGACTGGCGAGAGGGCAAAAAATAAAGGGCTCATTTAAACCCAGTAATTAGCCTATCCACGGTGGTCCCTGTGGAATAATTGCAGACTGCCGACCTGGCCTATTCCTGTCCGGCCCTCCTCGATGTCTCATTCAGATACTCAGGTACTCTCGTTAGTTAGACGCACAAAGGTAGAAATTCCACCTTTGACGAGTAATTTGATATGTTTTTCTTAACCATTTCTTGCAACCGCACAGACCAATATTCGAGGACACTTTTTGTTGACCGCAGTCTGCTCCGGTGCGACGTGTTCCCGACCGACATGTCATTAGAGATTATCTCAAATCCAATTTGCACCAGACAAGAAGCGGATCGACGACGTTCGCTGAGGCTCTGGGAATTGCTTCGGAAATAAAAAAGACATACGTATACATAAATATATAAAATATACATAAATTGATTGCTTCAGCAATTGAGCAGGACAATTGCGAGCCAAGCTACATAATTAAACACCTCAAATTCTAGCCGTTTCTCTGCCTCCTCCTTGGGGGAGTGAAGTTTGTAACCGTGTTTGATTCCTCGGAGCATCGCAGCATCCGAAACAAGTCGCTCATGAATTTTAAATTAGGCAACCATCAGGGCATGGTTTGCGAGGCATTTAATTACATGCACTGATGACTTGTACCCAATCAGTTCGACTCATCCCGAATCCTGGCAATTGCTCAGGCATTCAATTAATAATTCCGCAATTGATTATGTTATTAAATCATGGATTCCCTTTTCGGTTCCCTTAATTCAGCTAATGCTTCTGGTGGAGATTTCTTAGAGATTCTGTTTGGGACCCGCAGGTCTGTTGATTTTAATTAAACCGTTGCGTGTACTTGACCCTTTCCAGTTATTCACAAAATTTTAAGTAAACGCACTTTTCAATTATGTTTTTCTTCAAAGTAAAACAGTTAAATAGAAGTATGGTAACTTTCACCATTTGTGAGTTTAGTACAATAATAATGTTCCACAAAAAAATTGCTTTAAATGTTTTCGTTTTATTCTTGGCGGAATGCCAAAAAAATAGTCTAGATTTTTGTTCTCTAACTGCCTATATTCAAAGTAATTAAATTGAATCAGAACTAAGATGCAGCATAATTTTCTGATAATTTATTAATAGCTCATTATTTTAATATTCATATATTTAAAGTAAACAATTTGCTGATCAGTAGACATTGTGTTCTATTTCTATTTTCCATTATAGTGGTTGTGATTTTTAACAACAGATGAATAATCACGTTGGTAGTAAATATGTAGTTCTCAAATAAGCAGAACAAGCCCCACTGTATCAAGAGTTTTAGCATGCTAAATATGAAAGTTATTCTATGTTAAAACAATTTAAAATCTGAAAATATTTTATGGTTTCATAATATATAAGTAGTTTGGACCTAAACAACAGAGGTCTATCCGAAAATACAAATCCACAAAAGAGTACCGCAGCAGTCCAAGGTCGAACGAATAGCCACCACAATTGGGGTCCAGTAGCATCCAGCTTCAGGGCCCCCCGAACCCTACCCCACGCCCACCGTGCATTTTGAGGATGAATTATTTGGAGCATAAACAGGGTGCCACTCGACGGGGTGTTTCTTTTTGGCTCCGCTCCGCTCATTGTACGATCATGCACCGACAGACACCACGTCGAAACTCGACGTCGTCGTAGCATGTCGAGAACACCTATTAAAAGCATTACTCCTGTATGTCGTAATTTGAGTTGAAAATTAGTTTAAGTATGGAATGTGTAATGAAGTTTATTAATTAAAACTGCTCCGTGCGCCCCGGCGGGCGGATGGTGGGCTGCTGAGCGGGTGGTGGCCGGGCCGGGCCTGGGGGCGGGGCGGCCCTTACGTGCACAGGGCCAGAAAGAAGCCCCACTACGTGCGAGGAGTCGGCTCACCGGCAGCTCAAGGAAAGTGGAAAACAAAACAGCAAAACGAAAACAAAAAGCGGCCCCTGGAATGGGGGCGGAGGCCCTTCACATGGTGGGGGCATGGCCGGAAACAATGGCCCCAACCACTTGGCTTCCACCCGAGTTCACAAAAAAGCTCTGAAGAACTGAAAATCGATGAAGCTAAAGTAATTAACAGGATATTAAGCAGCACACAAACACAGCCGCAGTGCGCACAACGACAGTCAGCGGTGAATGAAGAAGGACCCCATTCCGGGATGGGGGGGTGCGGGGGCCGGGATCGGGGGCGCGTTGACAAGCTCCAGTTTTGTTTTTGTCGTAGCAGGAGCTTTTTATTGAGCGAGCGCCACTTCTTCCGATGATTTATTGAATTGTTCCACCTGCTCGTTAATTGCTTAAGTGGAAACGAGAGCGGGGCAAGGGTTGATGGGAAAATACTTGAGCAGCGTTCAAGTTGGCAGGAAGTGATCCTTGTCGGGATGACATTCAGAAGCTGGAACTGGAGCCGGCGAAGGACCCCCGCCCTCGGGGGAGAGTTAGTTACCTGTTTGCTTGGATTCTGTTTCAGCAGCGCCGTTATTGGTTTCATTAGCGTACCGACGTATCGCAGGGCCGAGCTAAGCATAAACTCCTTTTTGCCATCGAACGCTGAAATGAGCTTTTCGGTGTTGTGTAAACTTTTGTAATTAACGCTACTTTTTATGCTCCCACGTCGAAAAACGATGCACCTTCTGCTTTGGAATTCATTCAGCGACTTTCTGCCTTGGGAAGGTATTTTTTATGGATAATTCGATCTCTACCGTATTCGTGCAGGCTCAAACAAAATACAAAATGTTTTCTTCATCCCACAGGTGACAGGGTGTATTTTATTTATATCCGCATTATGTTACTCAGATATGAGACAAATTCAATCTATAACCAACTATACTTAAAAACTGTTCACGATTTGCTCTTCTTTCAAACCTCAGTAGGGGAATTAGGTGTTGGCATGGGTAAACAAAACGAATACGCAATATTTATAATAACGACTAACTTTATTTATTTCTGCCACATTAGTTATTTCAAATAGTCTTTGATTGGAAAGATACTAAATCACAAAACGGTTTCAATAACATTATTTAATAAAATAGGTAAAAGAACTTGTACTATATTCAAAGCAAAAATTAGATCAAAACTGTGAAAAAAGAGTGGGTTTGGCTACTTGTATAATAAATATACATTCATCATATTTTATTTATTTTTTATCAAAAATCTTAAAACAGAATATAGATTCAATTAGGTTCCAGTATATCACTTGTATATGCTTCCAGTCTATAAATATGTATAATACATAGAATCAAAAGTATGAAGAACTTTGGAGCTGAAAATAACAATTTTTCGAATACGTTTTTAAATTAGTCACTAATTTATGGTATATTATTGAGTAACAAAAACTAGTTTTTCGCATCCCTTCTTACAAAAGGGTCTGTAGTTTCAAATAAGTATCATAGAATTTTTTTCGTTCATTTTTTAGCTGAATATCTTACGGAATGCAATTCAGACAGACAAAACAAGGCGACTCATAACGCCCGGAAAGTGTAAATTAGAAGCAAATTGCAGAAAGCATACCATCATTTAAAAATAATATAATAACCCTTCCATTCTATTGTATGTGGATGCAGAGTAGTTAAGTCGTCCAAAATGGTTCGAAAAAAGTGGCAACCGCATTGCTGCCATTCAAATCTTTGCCAAGAAGCACTTTCTCCTGTCCGCCTCGAACTTCCTGGCACCTCGAGTTGCTCGGCGCAGCCAGGGCCCGTGGCGGCACCGACATTAATACAATTTCGTGCCCCATTTGAATCGAATTGTTTCTTGTTAAATTTAAATTTCTTGCCACAATTTTCCGCCATAATTTGTTCAATTGTCGTGCTGGTGGCCGTCTCCCCGGCTCCTCCTCTGGGGCAGAGTGCCCATTGTTTGAGGAGGGCATGGGTGTCATCCTCAGTCGACATATGCAACCAGCACTTACCCCGGGGGTGGAGGCCAGGGCGTCGCCGGGTCCAAAGATAGAACACCTCGTCTAAACTTCGCCATTATAACTCAATAGGGCGACAAATGGCGACGTAACCACATGCCACCTTACTTTCCATACACACCTACCGCCCGGGCACCCTTTCCCGGCCGCCGTCGGGTGCTGGGACTCGGGACCCAAGACCCGGATCCCTGAAGGGCGCCCCCATCCGTGTGGGAAGAGCCGTGATCTGAAGCACATTTAAAGGACATTTGGATTTTTGTCACGTTTTTCTTTATGTTTTTTGACATTAATTTGATGAACAGAATTTATGCAATTTGCTTATTGAAAAACCAAACAGAAAAAGTTTATATGCATAGCGACCGGGGCCAATTGGCCCCGGGTGGCGGTGTCGGGAACGTTTCCCTTTTCGGGCTGCGGTTTGTTTGAGGACCCCGAATCAGGGACTCTCCTTTCGAAATACAGGAAGACTGTGCGCGGAACGATTGATGTGATTAGAATAAACTCGGCGGCCGTTGTTTCACCCGTTTAAGCAGCAAGCGTACACCTGGGGAATTTAAATTGGTCACGTGCTCGTGTCACCGCAGTTGCCGTGCTGCTCCAGCTTCCAGCTCCCAGCTTCCAGGTTCATTAATTGCCGCAGGGAAAGTATCGGCTTACGAGCAGCATCTCAGCATCCTCGTGAGACCACCAAACCAAGACCACCAGCGCGGCGCAACTCGTCGCTTTGTCCTTTGAATCCCACTGCCCTTTTTCACGAAAGACGATATTCTTCAGCATCATTTTCTGTGATACGTCTGAGTATTCCTTTCTCATTATACCCGATCCCGATTAAAAACAGAAAAAGAATACTTTTCAATTTACTTATTTCTTGCTTTTGAGCTTGACTTAACGAACTTTTCTTCTCTATCATAGACATAAAGACTTATGGTTAGAGCTGAAATCTGAAATCGTTCATCTATGAGGGTTTTCCTAGTCTACCAGAAATATTTTTCAGTTTTTAATATCGAATATTTGGGAAGAATCAGAATATAAAGAGTATTACACTACCTAAATCAGGAACCGAAACGTAAATGTATTTACATATTTCTACTAAAATATACGTATCTACTACAATCCATCACATTGACGAATTTTTAAAAGGAAAGGATTCATACTTCATAGCTACATTTTTCAAAGAAATTGTATACATATTTATTAACTTTCGGGGTGGAGAAGTGTTGGCATAAATTTAAAATTATCTTTAATATTTTGTTCTGCATTTTGCAAACTTTTTATATGACAACGTGGACATTAAAATCATATTGGTTTGGTATATTCCATTATAACAAAAGATTGGGAATGTTAATTTGATCATGGTAAGTTTATTTTCGAAATTGAGAGTTGATCACTTACCAATGAAATGGCAGAATAGTTTCATAAGAGTGTTAGTTTTATTTATTACTATCTGCATATAGTTTGAAATGGTTAAAGTTTCATCAAGCATGATACTTATAGGTATTTTGCTGAAATGGAAACTTACGAAAAACAGTGTATTTTAGTTTTCTTCTAGTATAGAAAACCCAAGAATAGATGACGGCATTATTTGCGACTAAATTATGTTGATATTTCGTCGGCAGCTCCTAAACAGTGCGAATAACTCTGAATTTACCCAAATTTGATCTAAAATACGAAACACCCCTGCGGACTTATAATCTATTCGCGATTTCCCAATTCAAATTAATGGAAGGCTTCAAGGGGGTAATGGGAGCACATTAGTCAAAATCCTCAGCAGTTGCACACTCGGAGCGGATGCAAAGTGGTCGGAATGCGCCTGTAATCGGATAAAGTGGAGCATCCGCATCCGATGTTTTAAAGCCTTAAAGCCGAATAACGAGAGTGCAGCTCGGCTCAAAAATATGCTCAAAATTACGCGGGGAAAAACCCGCGAATTTGCAGGTCCTTTTTCAAACAGAGCCATAATTCCCAGCATAAACACTGGGCCTCGATTGCATTCACCTAGTTAGACGTTTTGAATTATTCAACGCGGGGACAAATCCGATTGAGTCGTATTAAAAGCTCCGCGCGCTTCCGGCACGGCCCCGTGCGTCGCGGACGTGTGTGCGCGCCGCGTACGTTCATTAATAAAAAATAATAGAGGGCCGGAGCGACGCCGCGCTGATCGATACAATTCAATCGGCCGGAGCCGGCAGCGGCGTGATTCATGGCGAATTTCTTTCACCTGGAGCTGGCACCCCCGCGGCCCCACGGCCCCACGGCGAGCCAACTGGTGGCGGAGCGCCCCGCGCCCTGACGGGGCTCCGCCGGCGGATCGCAATTACTTTCCGCACACTTCGAGAGGCGGCCTGACAGCCCCCGTAATAATTGCAGCGCCGTGCAGACAGGCTGCAACACTTAACTTCTGCAAGACGAGGAATAATGGCCGCTATTAAGGCTCTAATGACTGCATTTTCTGTTGATTTTTATTATTTCTGGTGCGAATGTCCCCGAGACATGTGAAATTTGTTTTAATGACGACATTTAATTACACAGGTTCCGTGCAGTGTCCTTCGCGCGGAGGCGATGACGCTGTGTGCGTCGCTAAATTAAATTTAGATCAGATCCTCCCTGGTCCCCCTCCTTGATTTTCATTTTCATTTTTATTTTTATCCCATGTTTTGCGGCACCTAAAGTGACTCTGCATGGCCGCGGCTCACGGGACCGGGACGTGTGAAGGCATTATTCCCACATAATGAGACACGACTGGTGCAAGCCAGGTTTACACATCTGTGAACATCTGACACGCTCCGGATGGGAAGTCTGAGTCGTGACGAATGACCTAAAAGAGTGCCGTCGAGGGGCGCCCACGACGACTCGGGTGCTCCGGGGCCCAGCCCTTTTGGATGATATGCTCTGAATGCCTAAATGGTTGCAGTCTAATCGATAAGGAGGAGTTCGCAGTGCGACCCGCAAATCCACTTCCACTTCCTTTTATGGCAGGTCCCTCTGGACCCTGTAATCGAATATCGAAGGATTCTTTGTCCGGCAATTACAGGACAATTCCACATTCGTTTGCGGACATTCACCCTTCAGAGGAAGAACGATGTCCCATTGCGAAGTTATTTCAAAGGGAAATTGCCAAAAGGTTAATATGCAGATGTCCTCATTTTTGCCATTTCATCCACCTAGAGTTGCAAGTTAATTACACTGGTCCGAAAAATTCTGGTCGGGCTATGATTCTGCTCCAGAATATGAAATTTTTCAAAAACACCAGGTTACCGAACGAAAAAATAACTCAAAGAAAAAATTCGATCTCTCATTTCACTATGTGCATAAAATTTAAGTTTCATGAACCTATGAACGGGGCATGTAGAAAGGATAAACTTGGCGTCTGAACAAAACTTGGGGATCTAAAAATTAACTGATATTGTACATATTGCGTAAGCATAGCTAAACATTTGAGCTTTATTTTGATATACTTTAAAACAATTAGGATATTCCCATATTTTATAACAAATTGTAAAATATATAAATTTTCAACCTGTTTGTTAAAATCCTTATGTAATGGGATGTTGTCACTTTCGGATTACCTACGAAAAAGTTTTATCAAAAGCACGAATCAGCAAGTATTATAATTTGCGATACTTCGAAACTAATCTTTTTTTTGTCGCGAAATAAAGTACGATTATTCTAATTCAGTTTGTATAAGTATAATATAAAATGTTTTAAAATAGCTAGTATCCTAGAAGCAACTCCCTGCTCCAAATTATTATTTTTCCGTTCCTTTATTGCTTATGGGTTTGTGATTTAACGAAATCACTTTAAGTCCTTCCCCGTCCCGCGGGCAATCAATAAATTCCGCTGATTGAGTAAGAAGTGGTAAACATCGACGGCGGCGTACCCGCCATAGGCCGATAAATCCAGGTAACAGAAATTTTCTTATATTTTCAGGATGTTCGGGACGGCACAATGTTCGGCGTGCGGGCAAACAATCGCCGCCAATGAATTCGTGATGAGGACAACATCCCCCGTAAGTAATCAACAGCAACAGCAACAGCAGCAGCAGCAACAGCAGCAGCCGCCGCACCAATCACCGCCGGTCCTCGAAAATCAGAAACATTTCCCCGGCCAAGTCGAGCACCATGTTTTCCATCTGAAATGCTTCGCCTGCTCGAAATGTGCATCACAATTAAGGCCCGGCGACAGGTAAGTTAAATAGAGGACTAATTCTATGTTCGATATGCGGCCGCCTAACGAGCCCTCCCCCGGTCTTCCAGGTACTACATGCTGGCGGGGAGCCTGGTCTGCGAGCAGGACTGGCACAAGCTCCTGAAAAGCACCGCCGCAAACCCGCCCGTTCGAAAAGGCAAAGTCGGCAGACCGAGACGTTCGAGGGACTGAGATGTTGGCATCCGATTGGGCCGGCCGCCCAAGCTCAAAAAGGAAGTCGACGTGGACAGTGGCTCAAAAGTAATCGCCCCGGAAATTCAGACGACTGCGAGCGATGGTTTCAATCCTCCTCCCGAGCATATGAGTTTTTTGCACCCCGTGCAGCCGCCGCCACCCGCCAAGGACCACCTCTTCTACAGCAGTCTCTTCAACAGGGAGATCGAACTTATGAAAAAGATAATCAAGACGAATCCCCATGGTGCTATCCCGTCGTCGTCGAGCCTAGAACCCGATCCTCTGTACATTAACCAGCAAATGGCGTGCGCCGCCATGAAACCAGACCATGACCTCTACTTAGGGCAGCGGGCGTATTCGCCGCACATCGACGGGTTCCGGGGCTTCTGCCCGCCGGATCATCCCCCGTACCTTGGCGCCAAAATGAACCCACCCTGCCGCCTCGAGGACGACTGCGGTCAAGCGAAGCCCGTGAACCTCCTGATGGACAGCGAGGCCCACATCAAACGAACGGCCATCCCGGGGATGCTGAAGGGCCGCCCCCAGGCTCCTTACTACGACATCGGCCCGCCCGTGCCGCCCGAGTGCCACGCTCCGTACGGCGGCCCCAATTACCCGATGTGCAATCCATCGCTCCACGGCGAAGGTGGTTACGACTCAAAGTCGTTTTACAGCGCAAAGCGCGGCTCATCTGCCTCTTCTTACTGCAGCACCCCGGCCGAGGAGGACCTAAGTCCTGCAGGCTCCGATCCAGACGATCCTAATTCACTCAAATGCAGGAAAAACGAACCGGACAAGAGTGAGACTGTGACCGCATGCAATTCTGGGCCGTACCACCAAAAATCCAGCAGTAACCTTGATAACGTTGCTTAGCATGAAGGTAACGTTTTCCCGAATAAAAACCGAAAAACCAGACAACAACAAAAAATTAATTTGCGCTAGTGTAGACTGTTGCCGGCTGGCATAACCCTTCAATTAATTGAAATTTGTGAATATCTCCCTATTCCAGGCAATCTCACAATCAGTAACATCTGTAACTGCAACACTTGTAACATAAATTCAATTATAAATCAATTTTAAAAATTTACCCACTTGTTTCTCTTGCCAGGTCCTGTCCAAACTCCTGTCCCTCGATCCCCCGCAGCACCGTTTAATCGACCTCGATGGAGGAGGACACACCGGCCCAAATTTTGTCGAACAAAACGATTTCGAAATATAAATAAATTGGACAAACACTTGTAGGCTTCTCTTTCCTACAGGAGGTAAGTGGTTCGATTTTTGAGCGATAAAAGGAATTAATTTAATGTTGGTAAAAAAAATGAGTACAACGCATTGATAGCCAAACCGACAATTCGTGTTTAAAAATTGTTTAGAGGATATTTTAGTTGCCTTTTTCAAATATTTAGATCAATAGGATTTTTATTAAATTACAAAAAATTTTTTCATACAAAGTTGAATCTAAATGATTTTTAAAATTGGATACACATTACGTATGTAGATTATTTTTTTATTTTATTTTATTTAATTTTCTTTACAGAGGGAATAACATGACTTGGTTTGTGAAATTAAAACTTATTTTGTGCAGGTAAGTACATATGTATATGTTGCTGAGAGTGTATTGTCCTATTTACAAAGAATTTAAATTGACTCTCAAGTCCCGCCTTAATAATTGATTACTAATTACTAATTAGATTAGAACCAGCCGTTTCGTAAATCAATAATTTTTTTCTTTTCCCAAATGCAAATTGGCATTCAACGATTGAGGGGGATACATTTCGTTTTCGAACCCAAACATCGAAAGTTTGTGATCCCCTTGAAAAGGGAATTTCGCTGTGATATCGTTCGTTTCACAATTTACATCGGTGGATGTAAAAAAAATTTGTTGAAACTCGAGTTATTTTTTTTCTATGAAACTAATCACTTAAGAAGAAATGTAATCTTCTAATTCCTGAATTCCAAACACTTTTCATCCCCCGCATTGGCATTCCGGTGAGTACGTCGAGCCATAATATCATTACAATTGAATAAGAGGCGAAACAGCAAAACACTTAGGCTTATGGGAAGGCCTTCGCCCTTCAATAATACAGCAACAGTGGCGCAGTTTTATCTTGGTCCTGGGCCGTGCACCCCCGCCCCAGCATCCAGCCCCTGGCCGCGACCCGCCCCCGTCGTCTCATCGGCGTACACCACAAATGGATGCGAGAATAGCAGCGACAAGAAAGACAACAATAAAGGGATCCCGGGTGAAGGAGATGAGGATGTCTTACAATGGGGAATGAGTCTGCCACTTATGATGATTGACATTCGTAATCCTGTTAATGGGCTATAAAATATGGCAAATTATGTTAGTCCTTCATCTCAGGCTGAGATCTGGCATCCTGCCTGCTGTTTCGCATGAAATTTATTAACTTAATGGAAAAAAATAATAATAATTGTGCACTTCGTCGAGATGAAACTGATTGTAAAATTCGAGTGAGGGAAGCTGCTTCTTCGAGAGAGAACAAATGAAAAAATAGAAATGATACTTGAGCCCGGATAACGCCGAGATTAATCTTGTCCTTCATCTTTTCAAATAATGTTATCGGCGCTTCGCCTTTGAATTTTTTCCTATTTCTGATCACTCAAGCAATTTGCGATGGGAATTACTTAGCTTAACTAGTTCAAAATGAATATTTCAGGACCTTCACGAATTTTATTTGTATAAATGCATCAATTCTTTACAAAAACTCTAATCTATCATTTGGGTCGTACGCGAATACAGCCAGCCTCCCGTAAGTTCCGTTTGTAGTTTTAGGAAACGCCGGCCACGCATCCCTTCCGCCTTTGTAGATTGTCTCCTCGAGCTTTGTTTTCCGCGGAAATACATCTCCGTTCAGTTTTGAGTTGTAGAATTCATCATCAGGATCATCGATAAATTTCAAATTCTGCTTTATCACTGAATTTATGCAATCTTGCATTTCTCTCGTTTTTTGTACGGACCATGCCCACTGCTCGGGCCAAAGTCTCCTTTTACGATGCTCATTCTCTATGCAACTGCGGTGTGCTCTAAGTAATGAATTAAAGTCGTATGTATTAGCGGAACCAGCCATTTATTCAAAATTTAATTACAAATATATTTTATGAAGGCAAATAGTACTTGACAGTTTTTAAAAAAATTCGAAATATTTTCATTTTTGTGGCTACTGGATTGCGTTTATGAAATGAACACACTTTACCTGCGATTAGCTGAATATGTGGTTGAATCTGGTAGTTAACAAAATTTCTTTTGATAACACTTAACTATTGCTTTGAATGTTTAGCTCGTTCATGTATGGGTATATACCATTTCCTAAGTAAGTATCCTGCCTTCTCCTGCAGGATGTACAAGCATAAAGTCGTGTTCAAAAAACAAAAAAAGTTTTTGTTTTTTGCATGTCAAAAAAACCGAACAGCATTCACTGTCAACTACCGAGATAAATACTCCCCTAATTAGTTTGCAAATTATTTTCATTAAAACCATCCATTCTCGAGCTGAAGGAATATAAAAAATAAAAAAAGTAGGAGCAGAGAACGTAAAAAATGACGCAACTATAAAATTTTATTAATTAATTCTTCGTGCATTATCAAAAAGTTTGTTTCAAACTGAGCTTTTGAGCTTTTTTTTTGCACCCACACCTCTCCCCCTCTACTGTCATCCCACCCATCAGTCTATTTTTTATGGCTCGTGCAAATTTTTTAATTAAAAGTTTTGTGGGAAGAAGGCGCTTCCCGTGTCCTGTTCAATTAAAATTTCCGTCCCAGTAAAGAATGCAAAAAAGAAATTGACTAAAAGGAAGGAAAAAGGAACTCCTTCCGATGATTTCCTTTAAAGCCCCTCAATTTTCCTTCCAAAAGGTCTCATTAATTTACAGTGTGTCTATTTATTTCATGGATCCATTTATTGTCTCGACAACTCCAGCTCCAAATATCAGTGACACTTTTCCAAATTAAGAGCGAATTGTTTCGGGTCACATTTGAAAAATGAACCCGTTCACCGAAACGTTTTGATATTTGATATTTTCAGGACTCTAGCAATTATTTTCTATTTTGATTTAAATCCCGGCGCACAAAAAGTATCGGGTTAAAGGTTGTACTTTACTCGCGGTATTTTGTAAATCAATAATGCATTTGCTTTTAATTGGTTAGTTTAATTTATGTTCTCGTTTAGTGATGATGCTTTTATCTATCCATTTATTGTGGCTCGAGGACGGCAGCACTGTGATGTGTGTGTTTTTTTTGTTTTGGCCCCAATCCTTTCCATAATGAATTTAATGACCACAACGGCCCCAAAAATAGCCGATGCCAACTGGTTCGGATTTCATAAAAATGTTGAGCTGGATAATGTTTGGAATTTAAAATTAAAATTTTAAAAATGTATGTATGCATACCATATACTATACATGCAAACGTATATTTTCTTTTTTATCATACATACAAATTATGAAATTGTATTTGGTTAAAGCAATAAATGCATATGCATTTGCAAAAATAGTGAATCATTAGTGACGATTTTTAAAAAGTTTACTTTTGAAATCGGCTTACAAACATGAGTAGGTGCATTTTTTGGTGTTTCTTGCAGAAATCAAATTCTTGAAAAGCGCTCCTGATTAGGTATTACAAAATGTAATCATCAATAATCAACCGTAACATTAAATTTAAGATAAGCTAAAATAAATTATTTTTAATTAAGTTGCTCGGACTTTAGTAAAGGCCTTCTTTACCAATTCTTGGGAAGGCAATTGAGAAGGGTCTGTTTAAAAGGGCTTATTTCCACCCTAAGCAAACATCTGAAAAACTGAATAAAATTAACAGTGAGTACTACATAGTATTTGCTGGTTTTTTCAATAAGATTATTTATAAAGCGGTATTTGTTTGTACAGTATATTTATTAATAAACAAAGTAATAAACAATTAAACGTAAATAAAAAATGAATTTAATAACACTTGACGAGCACAAATACGTTCAGAAAATTAAACGTTCTTCTGTAAACATATTTATAATAATAAAATAAATATTTATAATTATTCAAAGTCAATAGAAATGCTAAAGAAAACCATTGATCTTTGATGAAAAGTATCAAATCCATGTATTTCAACTGCAAGATTGTAATAAGAAAAATTTAAATAATATTTTTTTAATTTTTCTTATTCAATCTCATTATTTATAATCTCTTCGCTTAATTTTAGTAGTTTTTAACATAGTCCTGGATAACATATCCAACTTCAAAGTGCTTCCTATGTCCTTCCGGCGGAAGGCTTTCGCAATTTCGCCACTTAAATGAGGCAGAGGATAAGATGCATAAAAATGTTAGTGCCATCGTGGCATCGTCTTTTGTGTGACCAATTTGGTAGAGGCGATTAGGTTTTATAGCTGGTGTCTCTGCGGGTTGGGTGGGATGTGGGGGAGCATAGTGGAAACATTTAAATTATCTAATTTTTCCTGGGCCTGGAGTTCCGGGGGAGCTTTCATCGCCGTCAGAAGTGACAACATCCTTCAGGAATAAAAAAGCCACACAAGAGCTGGCGTTTTTCTGTATCTGAGCCCAGTGGCCCACAGATGTGAATGCGGAGCGCAGGAAGCATCCCAAGGAAGGTATTCATTAGCACAAATTGATGGTGCTCGGGCGGGGCGGGGGCGGCGCGCGCTAGTGTGCACCACACTATGGCTGAATATGCTCCCGTGTGTGCACACATCTTCCCGGCAGGAGGAGAGTAGGTCGGCGGCTAGTGTGCGCCGTATTATGGTACGAATGTTTTCCGGTGTAATATGTATCTACATTAGCGTAATTGGACTTCATTTAAAATGAAAATGCTGCCTAATTAGCGAAAGTGGCGTGGCATTCGTCATGTGGATGGCGCGGCCTCAGCCGGGGGTGGCAAGGAGGCAAGCGATGTTAATGGTGGAAAGTTCGCGTTCGCCGAGATTTGCGGCAAGAGAGAAGGCTTTTTACGCTTCTGTTCTTGCCATGCGGCGGGCGGCCGGGATGAGCCGACGAGGATACTTTTATTACATATGTATAAATAATGATTGCGAGGCGGATCCACCCCCGCCGCAACGCCCGTCGAGGTGCCGTAGACCCGGGGACCCGGAGAGCGGCTCGCTTGGGATGGCGCGGGGCGGGCGGGGCGCTTTAAGTGCAGCACACAGGTGAGTCCCGCACGGCACGGCACATGATGCATGCTCCGGTCGGAGGACTGCTGAATGATGCATTGCCTCTGCTCAATGATGGAGGGCTTTTAGGTTAGATAATTAAACACACAATTTCAATCTCAATCCATCAAGAGATTGGAAATGCATGTTTCGACCATTTCATAAGGCCGCAGGGACGGGGGCGGCGATGCGATGCGATGCTCCACGGCAATTGCATACGTGCGGCAAACAAAAGCCGTGAAAGATAGAAAAGAAGTAACGAGAGGACAAGTAAAAGGTCGGCCCTAATTGCTTCGGCTTTTACCTGCTTGTCATCCTCGGCGCAGTGTTTCGCTTTTTCTACCTTTAACCGCTTTTTTTTTTATTATTTCATTTTTATTTCGCTCGCTTTCCGCAGACGCACTACGGCCCATTTTGATGCAATGAGACATGTTTAAGCAATTAGTGAAATTGTAAATGGGAGTAGGAACGTAAACAGTCATGTTCTACGCGCGCATACACGTGTAAACCACCTTCGCATTAGCTCGCAAAAGGTAGCGCTAATGGGAAATGTATCATTAAGAAGGGCGGGGGCCGTGCGCGGGAGGGGCTCATATTATCATAAATAATAGTTCATTAAAATCTGTTTGCGGCCTCGGCTTAGTGCGGGCTCTGCAGACGGCTTAATTAATTCTGCGCTGAAAGGAGGAGGGGTGCGGTGCCACTCTCCTCGGAGATGCAGCGATCTGGAAAATGCGTGACGCGGGAAGGAAGGGAAAGGATTGCACGTAAGTTGAAGACTGTTGTTTATGCTAATTTCCGTATCGATCTTTAATGCGTTAAGTGAAGCTTCTTTTAGTAGACTACTTATACATGTACCAAAACTAACAAAAAACCAACAAGTACTTGTAACTCAAATTTTATTTAAGATAGCAAATAATATATGTATAAAAGTATTAAGTACAGTTGCCGGTAAAAAACTTGGCTCTCTTAGTTGACTCGAAGCCTCCGGCCAAATTCGTCTTAAACCAGAAAGTGAACTATATAAGTATCGCTACCCGTAGATAAGTGCGTTTAAGATGGAAACCAGTGATTGTTCTGTCACAAAAATTTACAAAAATGTGCAATTACTTTTATTTTAATTTATATTTTGTGTTTGTGTAAATTGAAACATAGATCAGCACTTCTGCACAATAATTCAATCACATATCGTCATAAAACATGGATTTAGATAAGGTATTTAATTTATTAATAATGCATTCAAACCTTCCAAACTTTACAGAAAGTAAGAATTTGACAAAATTTCATTACTCAACTTTGTCTTTAGTTCAGAACGGGTATTATTTGCACTTCTAAATTTTAAAAATTTTTGCATGAACAATGCTGGTGGTTTTTAAGCTGATTAGGTATTTGACATCGAAATTAGGCATGTGGAGAAGTTGTGACAGATTCTCAACATAATTACGCTTGAGAAAAATTCCAATGCTTGTCGGAAAAAATTCCAATATTTAAGTGGCAGTCTCATGCAGCCATTATTGGCTGGCGATCAGGTATTTATGTGTCTCATTTAAGCGCACTAACGTGCGCCCGTAAAAAAGATTTTCTACAATAAATTCTCAACTAAATTTAATTAAAATTTTCCGCTTATAAAATACCCCACACGTAGGGAAAGGTACCGCACCTGCACACCCATTACACGGGGCGCAGGGCTCAGGGCTGAGACAGGACTTTGGGGCCCTGTGCACTTCGACGGAGCGGCCTGGAGCAGGGGGCGAAGCGCCACGGCCCAGGAAAAACTGAGGAGACAATGTCTTTTGTATTGCCAGGTAATTGAATGCCGTGTGCTCGGTTAAATTAATTAGCGGAGACGACGTTCACTTCTGCCACAAGGCTGTAAATCATTTTATGAATTGAATGCGGTTAAAACAGCAACCGCCAGGGAGGTTAACAGGGACCAAATTTACTGCAGAATTTCCAGGGTTACGTGTATTGTGCCATGGCTCCTGGGACCTTCGAAGGCTTCTCTCCTTATTAATTTCTGAGATCGTAATTTTTATTTGACGATTTATGTTTATAAGGCCGTCGAACTCATGAGACCGACTTAATGCCCTTACTTGATCGGAGCCTGCAAATTTGTTGTAGTTGGCGCAGCTGAGTTTAGGTCTTAATTGATTCCGGCACATGTATTTTGCTAATATTTATTTAATTATAACTTTTGTAGGTGCACAGTTTTTATTACGCAATTCATGTTTATAGGGCCGATGAACTCATGAGGCCCACATAAAACTTGTTTGTTTCCGATCAGAGTCTTGCAGAAGGTTTTATTAATTTGTATTGTATTACCCTGGTCAACAAGAATTTTGTTAAAATGGGATCACAAATTGGTAAATTAATTATATTGTATACAATAGAAGCAATAATGCAATAATAAATCGCTGCGGATAATGCCGAAATGGTATACAAACAATACATGAGGGCGCTTTCTCGTCCTAATTTAAAACCGATAATCCCACCCGCCCCATAGTGCGGAATTAATTAATAGCATAACGTCGGGAAAATAATTACTGAATCCCAGAAGCAGACGGCTCCTTCCCGGCAACCAGAAAGTTATATGTCATTAGCACCAGGAGCAGTCTGAGGCACGGCCAAAGGACCTGGACGAAAACAGGGCCCTTATGATCCGTGCGTGTCCTGTGCAGGGACAGGGTCCTTCCAAAAGTTCGGCTCAGAGCAGGGGGTACTTTGCGGAACAATTAATTTTATAAACACACAGAGCTCAGGTATTAGGGTCCTTTTGATCTTCTCGCCTTTTGAACCCGTGACGCCGAAAAGTTTAGCCTGGTGTTACTTGTAATTAATAACATGTTTGGAGTTTGTCAGATAAAGAGCGTCCCTTTAAACAACATTTGAACTCTTCTGCCGAATTTAATTAAAAATTCTTCGTTGCTGGTGATTTTTTGGATGCGGCCCTTCTCCCAATAGGGCTCCGCTCTCCCAGAGATATCCCACACTCTGGCGGCCTTCAGTGTTTTGGACATTTTAAAAGGATTTTATGGCATGGGAAGGATATCAGTAGGCAAATACCACTGTGCCATTACAGCCTTCATAGTCGGAAAGCTTTTAATTAATTTTTGTGCTCCTCTCGGCACCGGAGAAGCGAAATTAATGAAATTTTCTTGGAAATTGCGATTATTTTTAACTTCCCTACCTAACTAATAGCTTTCACTCAGGTTGGCCGGCGTGAGGTCTGTTTGCGAATTTCCTCTAATTACTAAATTTCGTTTGGATATGCGCATTTCATCCCAAAGAGCGGAGTTCTTCATTGACTAGTCTCATAACTACCTAAGCTAAGTAATTTTTATCCACGTTATTAAAATAGTCAAATCAAATATGTGCCTTGATTTCCCTCATATGAAGTTTGACCAACTCTGGTAGTTTATAGAAGCGGTTGATTTAATTAGAGGATTATAAATTAATCGTTTGCAGAGGAAGTTTGCACAATAAAAATGTAGAATTTTGGCGGTCATTTTATTCTCACGCTTACATATGCATTTTATCAATCTAGAGCAAGACAAAGTTAGAGTTATCGATTTGAAGAACTTCTTACCTTAAGAGTAACAAAAGCGGTAAAAGATACATAATACATACTACTATTTGGGAAGATAATGGAAGACAAGGAAAGAAATGTCTTAATGTTACAGCAATAACACTAAAAGGATAGATATCCTTTACTAAATAATTCTATCATTAAATTATTGAATCAGTTTCCATTTTGGTGAAAGCGCGCTTAATCGGTTACCCGTTGAGCAATTTCAACTTTTCAGCTCTAGCTCACAGATTTTACCTGGCCTGGAAGCACAGCGAGCGGAGATCCATGATCCCGAAATTTATATATCCGCCCCCGAAGGCACCACACACGGGATAAAAATGAATTCATACCGTTTTAGTTTGCTATTATTAAAACGGCCCACTGCTGTTATTTTATTGAAAAATCTCTCACTTGGCTGGGTACTGATTGCTACAAATGTGTGGCAGATGGCACCTGACAAATTTTCATTTATTCTGAATACATATATATGTATAAAATATAAAAAAGCGAAATACAAAAACGAATAACAAAAACAACAAAAATATCCAGCCAGGGCCGTAGGTCAACGTGTGTTGTGTGCGAATTGATTTTCATCAAAGTGGACACAGACAAAATGTTACACCATAAAGGGGTTTTCCGGGGGTGAGATGAAAATTTTATTAAAAAGAAATTTAGTGGACAAAACGTAAAGCGTGTGAGGGGAGAAAAGTTTTCGTGTGTGCTGTTTTATTCTCTACTTCCAAAAACATGAAAATCATATTCTGCAGATGTTGCAGTATTACCAAAAACTTTTTATCATATTCACAGTTTTCCACCCAGAAGCCAGGAGACTTAAACAAAGTTGAAAATGCAAAGCGATTTTTACCAGGATCTGTTGCGTTCGCATGTTTTCACTTCATTTTGTTAGTAATAGGAAGGTCAGATCAAAGTCATAAAAAGCAGGGATATTGAACATTATTGTTAAATTAATGACGGCGACTTCGATTCGTAACATTTCGCTGAATTGCATATACAATTTTGCCTACAAAGTTTTGCATGCTATGCAGCTATAAGAGACGAGACTAGGGTCTTCAGTTGACACAAGTATTTAATTATGATTTCCCCTCCTACCCAAAATTGTGATTTGAAAATATGAATGGTATAAAATATTGAAATGTTGACAGGGAGACGCATTCTATGGAAAGGTAATAAAAGCGATATTAAACAGTTCATACACACGAACACTCCGCGTCAAACAATCCCCCTATGGATTATTGTTTGATTTCGGATCAAAGGGATTTTTGATTATCAATATTAAAAATCTTCGCCTGGCCGAGGGGCCGGTGTTGCATGTTGCCGGCAAAGGAATTAGCGAGGCGACATCGTGCGCCGACAAACAAAACGCATAGGCCCCCGCACGGGAGCGAAATCGCCCCCGGCGTCTGGCGCAGGGACTCCGAATCCAGAATTGAGATCAGGGGTGATCACCATTTCGCGGCGGCATATAAAAATTCCGTCAATCCAGCGGGGTGAACAAATCAATGGGTATCAACGTCGCGGAATCGACGTGAATGTCTCCAGAGGGCAGGGTGCAGGAGACAGAGCCGGAGTAACAATGCCACACTTCAGGCCGGGACTTATTAAATCAAATTCCTCAAATGCTAACTCGTCCGCCGTCTTCGAGATGAAATAACGAGCTCGGGACTCCGGTGGCGGCGCGGCCGCAATTCAGCCGGGAATGAGCGAAAGTAAAAAGGCTCCGGGCTCGGGGCTCCCGGCTCCGGGTCCCGGCTGCTGGGGGCCACGAGGAGCAGAAATTGGACTGATGTCCAATTATTTGCTCACCTTAGACGAATCGCCTGCCTTTAAGATTACTACGAGCGGCGCACCGGTGGTCATTAAAACGCGTCCCACAACACACAGCGGAAAAGACACAAAAAGTCCCGGGGGTTTATTTAGACTTTGCTTACGTGTCCCAGTTTAATTGACGTTTTGAATTGATGATGCTCTGCTCCAATTAAGAGTCGCATATCCTTTGTGTTTGAGAATTGTTTGCCCCTTATTAATGGCGTGTTTTTCATTTGTCCTTCCCTCCGCCTTTTTTTTATCCCACTACAGAAATCTGTGCGATGCCGCACGGGCTCTTTTTAATTGTGAACAAGTATGGAAATATTTTTGGACCTCATGAAACACACACATTCTCTGATTGGCAATTCAAACAAATTTCGTTATGTTCGTAATTAGTAATTCTTGTACTATTTTTGCCTAATATGTAAAAGCAAACTAATTTTCAATAGGATGCAAAACATAATCCTAAAGAAAATGTCTAATCTATATCCTAAAAATACTTAGTGCTATAATTAAGTAGGTGTAATTCAAAATATTTCTACGACGTACTAAGGGTTAATAAGGGTTAATATTTCTCTTCACTTATTAAATATTTATCACATTCCTCTTTGTAAACTACATAGTTTTCCAATCTCTCCATATATCTATAAATTCTCATTACTTTTTGCATTATAATTTAAAATAATCCTATTCTATTTTATTCTAGGTATAAGAAATGAACCAAACAGAAACGGGGTGAAGCTCATCTTAAAAATAAAATATCATTATTATGTAAATATTTTAATAACGAGCGAAGCTCTTGAGCTGAACCCAATAGAATTACGTGCAGAGGTAACACATTTTGTATTTTCTGGTTTTACTCTAAAAATAACAATTTTTTTTTCAAGATGTTCATTCCTTGACGACAAACCTTTGATGGAGCTACTAAAGGAACATTTCCCCAAGTCATATAACAAGAGGTTTTATTTTCGAAGTTATCGAAATAATCCGACAAGAAATAAAATTGATGCCGGTAAGTACAGTAATAGTCAGTAGGTAGTAAAGGAATATCTCCTTATTTCATAAGTCCCAAATTAGCGCGCCGTTTAGGGTACAAAAGGGCTTACGAAACCTTCATACCCTAAAATTGATGTTTGTCAACAGTTTCCAAAAACGTTCTCTAATTTGAACGCACAAAAGTTTGCTACGGTGTCCTTGCTTGGGTCTAATTGTTTATTCGCGTGACACACACCCCTCCCCCGCCCCGTCTTAATTTTTCTTAAACATTTACGTAAGTGGCCCGTAACTGTAATTTGCCCACAACACCAGGGGAGGGGAGCAGAAAGCGTATTAAGTTTAAGAGGGCCCCCCTCTGAGCGGCGCTGCGATCGACCCGAGGAAGAGGAGGCCGACGACAGGCGCTCCGGATCCGTTGCCCCGCGACACGTTCATTGACGTACGTAGCTCCACACACTCCGGAGCCCTAATTTCCATTATACGTCAATACGGCGGGGGTGGTGGCGCCCCAGGTTCACCCTATCCCAACCGTCTGCAGGTTCGGGGCACAATGCGAACACGGCAAACAGAGCCCCCGTCCTCTAATGCCCCCACCCGGGACTGGGGACCGGGAGGCGCTCCGCACGGGGAGCCAACTTAATTGTTTTAATAATTAACCATAATACTCGACTACAACTATTTGCAATTACCCAAATGATGTTCATTGTCTCTTTGAGAATATTTCGTTATCGTTAATTAATTATTGTTGGCAGCCTGCGTCCGTGTTGGTGCTGCCGATGAGTCGGCTCAAGTAGGAGGATATGTCTGCATTCGAGCCGGTATGTCTTCATCAGACTCATCATATATGCAGTACCAGTAAAAGCCATTTAATTAAGTCTGAATCATGTACAACAGCATCCAATTTGAAATGCCAGGGCTGCCTTCTACTTGCGTTTAAGGCCCGGCTCGGGGCTCCGGGATCCGGGATCCGGGATCCGCTCCCAATCGAGTGGCTGCCGTGCCACCGGAGCCCTCCCCTGCACCAGGAGGAGCATTAACTGCTCCTGTCGATAGCTAGTGATAATTACTTTATTGCAAAATTGGCATCTACCAGTGGCACAAAGAATTTCTAATATTAACTAAGTATGGCAAATTTGAGTTTATGGCAGCGTTCTGACGCAAGAATTTCCCTCGCTGATTGGAGGAGGAACGCGAACGGGAGTGATGCAGAAGGATGCCGGACGTGTTTTGGCGGATTCCGCGCTCTATTTAGAATTGCAGCTATTTTTGATATTTGTAAATTTTAGTAATATGATCAGCTTTCCCGAGGGAACATTGGGCTTACCAGAATTTGGCAGAAAACTATTGCCAGTTATTTCTATTCGGTTTTAAGTGTTCGATTATTGGCATTCACTGAATAATTTGACGCTTTGGATTATGGAACAACGTGTGTCGGAAATACTTTTATAGAATTTTTGGAATTATTGCAAGTCATGAACGAATAATCGCTTAGGAATTTTGTCCTCCACTGTCATTATGTGGAATTTATTGAATTAATTACATATTGTTCGCATATCTGACGGAGAGTAGGAAAACTATAACCGATATATATTTTTTTAAACTACTAAATTTATAAGAAAATAATACGGAAACCACCTTAAAATGTTTTCCTTTACTTGATTTCTAAACTTACATACTTTGCATTATTCGGTTTAATTTGTTAAGCCAAAATTAATATATTATAATATAATGTCTTTTCTGTTGTTTGAAATTTGACTGAATTTTTGGCATGCATTTACAAACGACAATTTCCAAATAACTAAGAAATCATACTACTACATCTGCGATGATAAAAAATGCAAAAATTAAAACAAGAAACAATTTTTTCTAACTATATAAATAGTTGTTGTTAATTTTAATCCACCCTTTTTTAAATTCAATAGATTTCATCTATATTGCTATCTTTCATGTACTCTGAGCAGAAAAAGTTTTCCAATATATTTTGCTGGTAGAAAGCCAGATTTGCGATTCATGTCATACTCCTCCATTTGGGAGCATGGGAAGGTTGCCTCGCTCCCGGATCCACAGTTGAAAATATGTGTCTAATTGTGGCTATCGTTGACTTCAACACCCACCTTTGAAAGACCTGTGAATGCCGTCAATTAAAAGCCCGTCTGGATGGCATTCATTCAGCGTTAGAAGCGCTCGCTAATTTTCGTAAAAATCCTCCTCTATTCAGCGGGCTCCATTTAGGGGCCCCGCGGTCTTCGGTGCGGAGCCCGACGGCGGCGACGGGCTCCGCGCCGCGACTCGCCGCGGTAAAAAGCTGTCCATCGCGACTGAATAAGCCACGTCTGTTCATTATCTCAATATTTCGTGTACATCTCCACTAAATTCCAGCGATGCCGCTGTAAATGAGACGACTAGTTGCGTCGGAATGTTTCACTGATTCCGACACATTGTTTAAGCTAACGAGGCGTTTAGCAAAAAACTAGAAGTCCTTAAAAAATCACCTTGAGTCCTGCTCCGCATCGCCAAGCCAAAGCCAAAAATGGGCTCAATTATTTTGAAATCATTAAAATCGGTTGAGGAGCAATAAAAAAAAGGGCTGCTCCCCGGTGAATGCAGCAGAGCCGAGGCCGGGCTCTTGGTCCCGGACGGCGCGGGGCGGAGCCCGAGGAGACGACCGACCGGAGGAGTCTTATGTATTATCCACCGGCGGCGATGAGGATGCTTTACGCATACTTGCCACTCACTGCACAGGGACCGGGATCCGGGATCCTACTAAATCCTGGCAACGAAAGATGGGAGGAAGTTTGAACTGGAGATCATTAAAACACGTCGCCCCATCAAAAAAGCCCCTGCAACTTAGTGTTTGGATATATGGCTTTGTTATTCCTAATTGACATTTTGCATTAATGGGGAGCTTCCAATTAAGTGGCCCATAATCGCATCCAGCAGTTTGGGGCTCGTTACGATGTGTGTTCGAAATTTTAATGAACCCGAATGCGCCGGCCGGAGCCGGGCCTTCATTAGGACTCTGCAGATTTTCCCTTCGAATTTGTTGCATAGAGCACCCGTGCACTATGTGGCCGATCGGAAGAATTGGTCCCGGCTCCGGCTGGGTGGATGCTGGACGCTGGACCGCTCTTGATAATCGCATTGTTACTGGCCGAGTGGCAGGAATTGCTAATTAGGCTGCCCCTTGATCAGTTTTTGGCCTTCTGCAGTTCTTTCCGGAGGAGGCTGGCTCTCATTTGTACCTTTGTCCGGCTAAAAGTGAAAGGCACCAGTTCCTAACTACTGCACTTCATTAATGCACTAGTGGTGCTCTTTGATTCACCGGCTCTGTTTAGTCGTATCAATTACTATATAGTTAACTGCGATTCACTGCTGAGGTACCACTCTAAAAAGGTACGTATTTTCAACTTTTTTGACTTCATTAGCCATTAAACCGTTCGGAATAAGAAGCCTTTTCTCTCTTAAAAGGTTATAATCATAATTATTTAAGACGTGGGAATTTTAATCATCAAAATTTAAACTTATAATGAGAAATGTTCAATAATATTTTACTTACAATTAGCCAATTTGGGTGATTTTGTATTTTGGGATTACTTATAGCCATATTCAGTAATTTCGTAATGGTTTATTTTTTGTACCTAAGTTTGGTTCACAATATTTTATTTGTCTAGGCATCGAAATAATCGAAAACCTTTAACCTAACTCAAGTTTGTTTCAGTAATTTTGGTAGTAAGAATTGTATTTATTTTCAAAAGTAGAATTTTGAGATGGTATTTTGTCTTTTTCTGAAAATTCGTAGAAAAATGAGGGTTTTTAGAGAAGCATGTAGAGTTGTTCAAATGAATCCATATAAACTCCTCTACACATCTTGCGAACAAATATTTCTTGATTTTCCGCCTATTGTATGAAATAATCGGTTTATAGAAAACAGTCAAATTCACGGCCTTTGTGCACTTCTTTTACCCTATTATTAATGAAAGCGGAAAAAACTTGAGTATTTTATTTTCGAATTCGTAATGTACAGAAAAAATCTACTACTTGTTCAGGCGCAAATCCGGTATTGACCTGTGTAACTTGTTTTCCCAGCAAATTCATTAATCAAGACAGATTGGTCTAGTGTCTTATTAAAATAATAGAAAGATTCTCATACTTAAAAAAACTTCTAATTATATGTTACTTCTCCCAAACTTTGGACTCCAGTGAGTCTTTTAATGACTTAATATTCGACAAGCTAGAGGTACAAATACTTTTGATTTATTTATCCATCCAAACCTATAATTTAGAAAAAAAGAGATATTGACATGAATACCATCTTCTAATCGCCTAATCCCCGAAGAACTTACCTGAATGAAGTTGACTGAAAAAAGGCGAAAATAGAAGACAATAGTTGTTTTTTACGGAATGGCGGAACCCTGAGCAAGAGACAAACAGACAGACAGACATATGCGGTCGTTGAGTTCAATTCACAAAGAAGAAGTAGAAATGCCTGACAAAAAAGCTCCGGCTCGCATGTAAACAAAAACATTCGGCTGGATGCTGGATGCTGGGGGCTGGAAGAATTTCGTTATGAGCTAATTAGGGGAAGAGACCTACTTCGGAGGAAGGAGGCCGACGATAACTTTAATTTTTCAATCAGAGCAAGATGCACGGCGTCTTGGCGGAGGCCCGAACGCCCCCTCGACGACGGGGAACTATGAAAGAAGCGCCCAACAAAGCCCCCATTTTACTTCTAATTCCTCATCCAGTGAAACCGAGTATCTTACCCGACCTTATATAATGGTAATTAGGTAAATCCGGTTAATTAAGTTTTTAATTAAATTCCGCTGAATATTTGCGCGGCACAATGTCGCTCGGTCTCTCATTAGAATGTCCTATTTTAGTTTTAATTGGTATTTGCGCTCCATGAAAAATACATCTCTCGGTATGGGTACGCCGCGCAGTCAGGTGAAAGCGGAGCTTATTAAATTATAAAGCGACTCTTTGCTGCATCATACGAGCGCGGCTGCTGCTCATTGACAAGGAACACGGCGGAGAGGCTTTTAATTATCCACGCCGAGATGATTGGCTGGGGGATCGTCGAATTCACTTTTTCGGTCGTCGCAGTTTCTTTTCGGATTTGCCTGCTAATTCGAGATCCGTTTTGTGATATTAGATGGCTGACAGGGTCCAGGGGGTCCAGGGGGTCCCGGGGGCCAAGAGGGTCCCGGGGGCAAACGTGCCAAGGGGGTCCAGGAGGAGAACTGGGGAGCAGGGGAGCGCCAAGCGGAGCGACATCGATTGTCGGTAAATAATGAGACGTTGTTCATTGCGCCCGTCTGCGCCAAGAAGTACGACGCTTTGTTCCCATGCGGGTGGACATGGAGCACAGCGTTTAATTGTTCTCTAATAAAGTAATTACGAACAACAGTCGACATGTGTCAACCGATTGTTTCTGTTGTTAACCGACAGAGAAAACAAACGTTGCACTATCACTTTCCACGGAACTTGTTTCAAAACGTTGAATTAATGAACCTCCAGTCCATTTTAGACTTATTAGAAAGTAAGCCAATAAAGGAGCCTTGAATAAAACAATAGAAAATCACATTGAATATTGAATTCAGCTAAATTAAAGCAATTGCTGAATATAACTGGATCCCAAAATTACAAAAAGAAAAAAAATAAATGCACATTATATTAATAATAATAGTTAATAATCTTGAATAGTGATAAAAATTTAATAAAAAATTAGTTGTATCTCAAAAAATTGTCATCTACAACTGTCCCGTTTGTATACAAATTTCACTTTCTGCCAAAAAGTTTGCCGTTTGTCTTTAAACATCCAACATCAATTTTGTTCGTTTTCTTAATGTACACATATAACGAAAAAGATGTCCTTTGTAATTCCCATTTAAGCAATTTAGTAAAATTTTAATCATCATAATTTTCTAACACAAAAGGAAGCCCCTAAAAATTAATTGTAGTCCGAAAATTACTCGACGAAAATTTCGAGAAATATTTTCATAATTTCCGACATCACTGGCTCGACTCAAGCGCAAATTACCGGATTCCTTAAATGAACGCTTACAATACCCCTCAACGTTTAAAATTAACCTCCCAAAAATGTGTCTCTGGAAATCCCAGGGACTGGGACACCAGGGGGTGTGCAGCCCCAGAAGAGCCGTCCCATTTTCTCTCAAGCTATTATCAAAAACAATTAATGCTTCTCGAAATGGAAAATTAATTACACAGTTTATTCGGACGTTTCCAAAATGTGTTCTTGTCTGGATTAAGTTTCTCATTTAAAAGTTTCTCCAAATTAAATTTGGTCGGTTGAGGATTTGTGGATTCTCGGAGTAAGGTATGTGATGTACAGCGCTCCAACCCTAGGACTGGCTGAGGTACACACGCCGTCTTACAAACATATTCATATCAGGATTCTCCAGGTCCTAGAATGCAATATGTGAGGTTGTCGGTTGAACACCGGCTAGAGGAAGGGGAAATTGGACTGGTAAGACTCTGAAATAAATCAAAGTTTTCGGGAAATGCGCTTGACGCGGAAGACGTGTGTTAATGCCAGTCAGATGAATCAGTGGAGTTAAATTAAGTTGGACGTTTAGTGCATGTTTAAAATCTAGAGCTACATATAAATGGGATGTGGAAAAAAATTAATCAAAGTAAATTGAAAGGTTTGCTGTCAACGATAAAATTGTTCTATGTCCTTCTTTCTGACATTCCTAACATGTTTTATCGCCTTCAACAAAACTCCATATAAGTACATTCTTTTATTCTGTAAAATTCTGGAAAAACCTTAAATTAAAAATTAGTTACTTATGTCTTCTACCAGAGTTACGCATACCTATTACTTAATTTCCTGTATATTATTAGTTTGATTGAATTTGTCTGTTCAATTCAACTTCCGAAACGTTATTGCTGAATTTAACTAAATAAATTACGTCTATGATACGTTTAAGAAAATTAAATCACATGAAATTAAAACATTTTAGTTATAAATTGCTTTATTTTGCAGGACTGGACACGCACGACGAATGCCGATTTAAACTGAATGTAGATATGAATTAATAAGTCCTTGCAAACGAAAGCTGTCGACCGTTGGTCACGCGACGGGTGGACATTTAAAATGCTTAGGCCGGTGAGTGAGTGGTTAGAAAGATTTGACAAGCATGTCACATTTGGTAAACATAGAAAACGAATTTATTTGCAAATTAGTCTCGATGGTATCATTTGTAGTGACTCAGAAGGAATAGGAATAGTAATGGAGATAATTACTTTTCCATTTCTGTCTTTATATTTTGTCGAATAATGCTGCATTCGAGAACTTAGTTTCCACAAGTTGCAGAAACTTAATTATTTAGAGTAAGTACATTGCCGAACAGTGCAGAAAATTACAAAAGTAAATCTTGTCTGATTTTCAAAAATAATGCAATTGAATCTGAGTACATTTCTTTTAAAGACGAACGAGAAATTTGTCCAATTTGGGCGAATTAGAGGAAAATATCTTCTTTTTTTCTATTCACATTATGTTCGCAGAAGTGATCCCTTCAGGGTATATACTCTCGATAGCCCATTTACAAATTGACTATTGGTCGGTCTTGCCCAAGTATACGGGGGTTAACTCTCTGCAGAATTTGCCTGCGGAGTCTCGTCCGGCACAGCAAGAAAAACAACATCAAGTGTCCTTCTCAATGTTGTTGGCATAAATTTGATACAGGAACAAGGATGAGATAGATTCAAAGAGGTCTGGTACTTGGGAATGTGCTCCTCGTTAGTAAAATGATTTTTGCAAACACGACGACGACATTGCCCTTTAATGTGACCATTGGCTACACTGGCGAACATGGAAATACTTACCTCTTTAAAGAGCATCTTCCCGTGGGCGAGATACTTTCGATATTTTAAAGACGTCCAATTTGCCAATGAACAGCACATCGAAGGGAAATTTTATGCGGGGAGGATCTGCTCCTTTCAGTTAATCTGAGTAGGTTTTCGGGGTGTCAGAGGGAGCGGCATGCATTCGTCAAAAGTATGTCTTATAATTGATTGCAAACGAACTAGAAGTCCTCGCTTGGCTCCCACAGCCAGTGGAATCCATTCCACATGTACTGTGTATTGTTGGATGTCGCCCTCTTATGTGCGGGTCAGTGCCATAAAATAACAACCCGGCAACATGAAGCATTTTTAATGATGTGCACAGTCGAGTTCTTCCGTTTCTTTTGGTCATCCCGTCCGTATTTCTTGCAAAACGAGAAGAGACCAAGACCCTTATTTCTAGCTTCCGTGTAAGAATATGAATGGGAATATTCACGAAAAGATGTTTTAACAACGAGAAAACAATGAGCAGAAATTTTTATCTAAAGTACCCTAAGAGAAAATTATAATAAGGGAAATCGGAATACGGAAGGTAGGACTGACCTGACTATATGGAGTAAATAAAGAAAAATTGCTGTGACTAGAAATGGTCAGTAAACTGCTTAAATATATATTTGAACTTTTACCATTCGATAGTTATTTGTCAAATATTGGTGAAAAAAATCATAGTAGCATTTCAAATACCCATAATTATGGTCTAACTAATGCTATTGTTATAATATTTAAAAACCAACAAAATTTAAGAAAATACTAATTATTTATTAAAAGTTGTGTTTCAGGTAGAGTTCACATACAATTTTTTCAACTAAGGTAGTTGCACTTATATAGATGTAAACCTGATGTACATATCTACAGTATAGGTAATAAATTGAGGAGCACCCTTACTTCCCGTGGTATACTTTATTGAAAAGACAAGTCGCATACAAGTGGACTTTCGAAAGTACACATGCAGACACATCCGTGTCCAAGTATAAGCAGTAACCCAAATCCGTGAGTGGCATTTTATACTGTCCATAGTTTCCTAGTCCTGAGTTCCAAAACTTTTCGAAACCTGCAAAGGGGTGGGGAGAACACTGAACAGTGATATTGGGGGAAAATAAGGGCAGGCTGGTCAGCCACTGCAGAGTGGCAGCATTTCGGGGGTAGCTCGCTAGCATTTTTCAATTAATTAAGAAGTACAATCCTTCGTCCTTAGGTTCATCCAATTTTCTGCGTTTTCCAGGAGAGGAGCCTTTTCTATTCAAATGCAGGGACCATCGCAATTTCAAAAAGCACGAACGGGGCCGAAGCGCACCGCCATTAATTAAAATAAAATTTTAGCAATTAAATTTATTAATGCGAGTGCCCTGTGCAGGTGGACTGAATAGTCCCCATCATTAGTGGCTGAGATATCGCTGGGGCCGTGCTCTCGAGCCGGAGCCCGGGCCGCCGCCGGCCGAGTGGGGCCCAGCTCTGACCTGCTCTGCTCTGTGCGCACTCACACACCGGTGCGGCTAGAAATATTTCATTAATTAGTTCACTAAATCGATGGGCTATAACATAGTTTTAATTAAGTTCATTATTTTTAATTGGATGCGGTTTGTTCTCTTCGTTAAGCGAAAGATAGCAGCAGCAGAATGTTTCGTTGTTGTGCTGAAACTGCTATTGCAGACGAAAATAACAAGCTCGCCGCCTTCCCGGGCCCCTTCCCGGGACCGTCGGCCACCGGGGCCCCCGGCCTCCGCCCTCCTTGCTGCAAAATCTTTCTGCACCGAATTGGAGTGAGGGGCCCCGTCCCGATGGCTTACTGCACAGTGTGCGCGCCCGGGTGCAGGAGCCCCGGCGGAGTCCCGGCCGGCGCTCCTCCTGCTCCCTGGCTGCCTTCTGCTCATCAATTTAATTACCATCTCTGGGGCGAAAGATATTCCAATTGATGTCAATTATACTTTGTCTGCCATTTCCCAGTCCACAACTCCAGTCACCAGCTCCAGCTCCAGCTCCAGCTCCACGCTCACATATCTCTCCCGAGCCCCACTCCCGGGGCCCGATATCTCGGGCTGCGGTTCGGGACTCTTGTGCCTCGAGCCGGGGAGCTTTGGAGCCCTGCTCTGGGTCTTCCCTTCTTCCTCCACTTTTCTTCTTCCTTTTTTTTTATTATATTCCTTTTTTTTCGCTTTCCAGAGCACAAGTCGGGGGGAGTGAATTAGTGTGATTGCTCGAATTATGGCTTAGCAATGATCAGCGTGGGAAAGGAATAATCAGCAGATACATCGTGACCAGAAAACGTTCCTGGTGGGACCCGGGAACTCCAACAGCCGAAGGTAAAATTACACGGGGTGATTGATTAAGGGGTGACAATTTGTCTGATTGTGTCTGGAATGGCAGCAAATGAGATTTTTGCAATTTTCGTTATTGTCGGCAAATTAAGGATTTTTGCCAACTTGATTTTGTGTTGACTGGTTCGATGCGAGCTTGTTAGTCGAAGTGCTTCGTGTCTCCAGTTCATTGAACAGGTTGATCTTGAAGAAGTCTAGAAGTTTCTGCAGAAGATCACAAATAAAGTTTCATGCACTATTACTCTGCTAAAGTGATGGACTTAAAATCAATCCAAGTAGACTGCCAAAATCGAATATTAATAGTTGTAATAATAGCAGATTTTACCTTCGAACTCAAAATGCATATAACAAAAACAAGATGGTTGGTTTTGTATTACATTTATTGAATAGTACTTTTAAACAAAACATATTTCACAAATTTCCACACTATTTCTGTAATAAAGAAAACAATTTCAACGCAAGTAAGAAGGCTGCATCCTAGAAAAAGTGACACAGTTCCGCCGAAGGAAACAAGAAGCTCGTCAGTGCTAAATATGACACGTTTCATGTAAACCAGATTTGGCATATGCACATCCACAAGTATTTGGGGCTTCAACTGCTTCAAACTCTAGTAGGTGAAGTGTTTATTAGGTAAAAAGGGTTATTCCATCCTTCAGGAGGACATACCAGGGCCATGAACGGTCTCGCAGAGTACATAAAATGTTCGCAACTTTCAAGACAATCACACGTCTTCTCACTGAAAGATTGCAGGGTGTCTAGGGCGCAAATCATTCCTGAAATATTGCAAGTAGGACCATCTCCTACCACGTAGAAAAATGGTCTGCACCCACAGCTCTTGAGGCTGGCTTTAATTCGGCATTCAACAAGACAAAGCGATGTCGTGTAAACCTACCGAGAAAATAATTTTATCCAACTGACAGTCTTGCTCTTAAATTTTAACAGATGACTCCAACTCTTAGCCATATTATTTGTTTTTGAATTTTTTCCACAAGCGATCAATACTTATTTTATCCATTACTAACTATAAACAATTAGACTGCTGTCAAAATATTATTTTTTAATCTTAAATCGACGATATATCGTTTTTGTCGATCTACGTAAATTTACCACTTATAACTACTTACCGGAAAATACGAAAGAAATTTTTCATTATGAAAAAGACATTTACGATTTCTTGGCGGAATATTTCTCACAGAGTTCTCCGCTTTTGTGATGTCAACATTAAGAATAAATTTGCCAGCTTCGACGTTCATTTTTATCTCCAAAGAGTCCTTACTTTTTAAAGTCATGATGTTAAACCGGTCATGGAAGTACTTAAAATAGTAATTAGTAGTTAAGGAACAGTTTAAAATATGTATCTACAAATTAAATTCATACAACAGAAACCATTGTATTATCGGGATAAGGAGCTCTAATTTGTGTGACGCATCCGTACATAGCGTAACAATCAATTATACTATCATTTCCTGGAAAACTTTTTTTCAAAAAATTGATTAAATTGACGAATGAAATTTCCAAATTTCGAATTCTTACTTTTCGTTAAAGGGGTTTTGGTATCCATGATAATAAGAATCTGTCATGCAGAGTCCATTTTCAGTAATTGCAGCGAAGTTAGTGATCTTTAAGGTACTATCTAGCTGAGAATTCATATTATTGATTTTGTTCAAGAGTCCACTTTTCAACTAAAAGATATATTCTTTTATTTTTAAATCAGTTAAATAACTCAAAAAGTTACCTCCATGAAAACTTTTAAAAGATCAAATCCTTTAATTATTTTATCGTTCTTAAACTCCTCTAGTTCATTTGATGGCGTAGTGTAATTTAAGTTCGATAAAACTGATAAAAATCGCTTGTAGTACTCTAACTTTTCCTCTTCCGGATTAAAGCTGATGTTACTACAAAATGTTCATTTAAAACTATTGTACCTAATTCCGATTAATACCTACTTTTTAATAAACTCATTTATTCGTTCCTCTTCAACAAAAGGAGCACAAATCGTCGAAGCGACTAAGGGAATTTTTAAATTTTGATACCGTCTATCGACAAGCAAAGCCACTGGACTAGAGATATATCGATTCCATTGGTCCAGGCAAATTTTAACCGAATAATAAATGGCATTTCCGACAATAATCAACCAAAGAAGTTTTTCTAACCACTGAAGATTATTTTTTACAATGTAAGCAAGTCCGTGAACAGACAATTCGTTGAAAAATTTATTTATTAACAGCTTCATTTTTGCGGACTTCGGCAGTCACGACGAATGGCAATTGAAAACTGAAAGTAGACATGAATTTATAAATCCTTACTAAAATCTGTTGATGGTTACTTGTTAGTCACGCGAGGAGTGGACATGTTAAAAAATGCTTAGAATGATAAATGCATTTAATTATAGCAAGGATTTAACAAGCATGTTACATTTTATAAACATGGAAAACGAATTTAGAATCCATTAAACACTTGAGGAGTTCTTTGATTGAAATCGGAATAATAATACAATAATTATTTTTCAAACTACTAAGCAGCAATGATTGTTTAATAATTATTTAATTGTAAATCTGAATTCAAACTTTGTTCTATAAGCTCCTCTTTGGTGACTTCCTCAGTTATTGAGAATTTTGTTTTGTTTTGTTTTTTTTAATCTGAAAGATATTATTAATATTATATCTTACTAAAAGAAAATTTTTAATCTGAAAGAATCATGGTGAGTGTCGACCTAAACTGTATTACCTCATTTGATATTATATCCCAAAAGAGTCATAAGGAGAATAGTTTTAACATCATGTAAGGCTAAAAATCAATTGATAGTAGGTTTTGACTTTAAAAGCATGAAAAATAAAAATTGTATTATAATTTTGTGCAACATTGATTTTCCAGATTTGGTTTAACCTCGGCGTTCTGCGTGAGTGTTCCACATAAATCGCACACTTTGTTCTTTGAGAGTGCAGATTTTTGCAAAACAATAAAACAATGATTCACGACTGCAATGCGCATAAATCTAAGAACAAATTGAGCAACGAGCCACTGAGTGGATATCGTTCAGGAGGAGCCCACACACACAGGGGTGTGGCGCGATGCAGGGGCCCGAAAAGGCCCTAATAGGCTCGCTAATTTACATAAGTTGTAGGCAAAGTTTCTCATTACTGCTCAATATTTAATTAAATTGCTCGAGTGCCGGCCTGACGAACTTTTTAATTGCGAGGCAGTGCAACTTTCGCGAAAATTAATTTTAACTACACACCACCGAAACACATTAACAAGTAACGGGCAGGAGGAGGGCAAAGGGGGTGGGAGGTGGCGAAAAGGTCGGGCAAATGAACGAATCTGATGAGAACTAACACCGAGCACTTGGCCAAGGCATCTAAGGGCGCGGATGTTAGTTTATAACTCCTTTTTGCTATTAATCCCATCTCAAGATGGTGCTGAGCTCATTTTAAACTTTTCAGCAATAAAAAACTGGAAAATAATATAATTAGAAATTTCCAGTGCTCCGCACTTCTGCACAAGCCCCACCCACACACCCCTGCACCCTGTCTGAGCCTTCACGGCCTTCAACCGAAACCGTCTGAGGAGGATCACTGCGCTGCAGGAAAATTAACACTAATTAACTTTAGATACTTGATAAGTACTAAAAAGGGGTTTCTTGCGGATTCTCGATATTTAACCTGCTGCGGATTAACTCACATCAAGAGCTCTCGCGGCGAGGTGGCTGCTGATTGAAGCCGCCAAGCCGAAAGGAACTGAGCCCGGCTTATCCCGGTGTAAGGAGCTGAATGCGTGCAAGGCGAACTGCCGCGGAGCGAATTTAAGGAGCGCCCGCACCCCGCCCTCGTTGTCGTCGTCACCCTGTACTCTGGCAACGACGACGAGGACGACGGCGGGGACGGTGGAATACCTGCCGAGCGGCTCTGATGATTATCCCTGAATCCCTGAATCGGGAACTGGGAAACGATTGTCTAATATAATTCCTCTGTCCCGTGTTGCGTTTGCGGAAGCTGTACTAGAAGGAGGACGATGACGACGACGACGACGATGGCATTTTGATTCGACCGGCGAGGACAAGTGTTTTCGTTTCATCACGGCAGGTAAGGAAAACACCTTTTGTGCATGAAATCTTATGAATTTATTGCTTAATCCTGGAAAATCCACATATTACTTTTCGAACACCGAAACTGAATCCTATTGATTCAGCCCAATGAATGTTTGCATTTCATTTTAGAACTTTTTGATTCAGACTGAACTTTTTTCATAATGCTTGTAGAATCGTCCAAAATTACAGTATCGGTTATAGTATTTTAATATGTGAACCATAATAAAAGTATTAATTTTAATTAGTCCTTCGAGCAATATAAGTAAAGAAAAGGAATAACAAATAAGTGTTAACCGGAGAATCTTCCTCATAATCAAACTATTTCCAATTTATTAAACTCTACAAAGTAGATCGAAAGTAAAGTAAAATCAAATTTTGGATGATACCAATGTAACTTCAGGAATATAGAAATGTAGAATTATTATTATTCTAATCAAGAATATTATGAAAGAAACAAATCAAACTTCCTATTTAAATTTAGACTTTAGAAAAAGGAAAAATAATAATATAGTTACTTAATTTGCTACTTAGTTTTATTTTAGGGACCTTTTTAATTGTGCAGCGGCGTTAATCCAAAAAAAGGACATTCAATTTTCAATTGAAGCTAATTTTCCACACCCGAATGAGCTATAGGATGCCAAGATGAAACGGTCATTTCAGGTAAGCCATTTTGGAAATTAGTTACCCAGTTTCGGGGAATCAAAATTTCATTTAGCAATTGCTTCTCTTTCAAAATTGGAAAAGAGAACCTTTTAGAGACTTAATCGTTTTAACATAAAAAAACAATTTCTAAATTTGGCGGTACGAAGTGCTTTTGGAAAACTCGAAATTATGTATATAACAGGTATTCAGGTATAGCTATATATAGGTGAACAGCGCTATTATGATTCGAATTCTTTTTTACAAAGTAATCCCTTATTAGGGGAGCTGCAGATACATATAATATTTATAATAAAATGATCAATTAGGGGGTACGACTGACAAATTTAAAAGGCGTCTACGACTGCATGGGCGGTTCGTGAATCGTAAATCGTAAGCGAAGTGATGTCGCTTCAAGGGCTTCAATAAATTGCTAAAATATTTGAAGAGCACTCGAACCTTCAAAGGCCGTTGTTGCTCAAAATAAATTTGTTGTGCGATGCAAACACGTTCAGCATGATCCCATTAACGGTTTGAGTGTATTCGTCGGTTGCTTAAAAGAAAAATAAACGGGTCCAGGACAACGTCGTATGTGAGATGTGCCATAAATAAGTAAGACACGTCCGTCTGCAAGATGCTGCAGGAATGACATTTTCGAGCTGCATAAAGCGTTCAATTTCGCCCTCAATAATTGATGAGGTGGACGTATTCAAACGTCCTTGCGATGAGAGAACACTTTACGATAATGCGAATTTCCTTTTCGAACTGGACACTATAAAAATTTCAAATTGGATTCGTCCGCCTTGAGGAGCGGGACTAGCTCCAGAGTTCGCTGAGAGGTCGAGGACGGGAGCGCGGACCCGGCCGGGATCCGGCTGGGCCCCGGCTGGGAGGGCAAAACTTCCAACTTTAAAGTTTGGTAATTACAGCACGTTGAGTGACGCCACAAAACGCCCTTACGAGACTGAAGGAAACAATTATAACTCCGGCTCAACTTCATTAAATGGCGTAAACTTTTGCGTGCCCGTCTTCTCAAACAGAGGGCTCCTGAAAGCGAAGGGGATGATATAACAAAGCCCAAAGGCGGTTTCATGTGTGCCGTGCAATTAAAACATGTGAGCCAGAAACGAGCTTTGTGCTCGGTTATAATCAAAGGATACACCTACAGTGGAGCTAACTGGCGTGTTTCTGAAAAGCCCTGAAATGGGAAGTCTTTGACCAGTACACCCCGGAACTTGTAAGCGGCAAAAGGTTCCTCTCCTTCATGCGCAGACCCTGCGATGGGTGCGGGCAAAATGTACCTTCGTAATTAGCTACTGAACTACCACCGTTAAGGTGGTGTTGGGTTTTTAGCGCCCCGGCATGTTCAGTTTAAGTTGAAAATTAGACGTCTGACCAAATTACCAGGCGAACCTTTGAGCTCTTCAAACTTTGGGTGCACAACATCCCTCGTCGACGCCGACCAACTTTGTTCCAGCCGTACCTGTGCCTGGCTTCTGGCTCGGCTACAGCTCCCGAGTCCTGGAGCTGGGTATTAATTACACAATATCTCCACCCAGGTTAATCAAATAAAAGCAAATCAGCAAAAATCCACTTCGGGCGAGATCAATATGGAGGAAGACGTGTCAGACTTTGCTCTTCCCTGCCCTCGATATCTGGGAACGAAAGGGCGGACTCCCTACTCAAATTAACGAGAAAGGAAATTTGCCCTAAACGCAACTTCTCTTCTTTTTTTAATTTTCATAATGTGAGTATACCTGATTTGGAACTTATTTGCTTTTTCTGAATATTAGAATCATGTTACAATCCTTAATTTATTTAAACCATACTACGATTTTCTATAACCTTAACTATAAATTAATTCATTCGAGCTTTTAGAAAGTCGCAATTTTCTGGCTTCTAGTTAACAATTAGCAATTTGAATTTTTATAGAAACCGAGAATAAAATTAGTGTGGCCCCCAATTTATTCGTTCTCAATGTTGTATACAAATTTTTTGAATTAATTTTTGTGTTTTTCGACTTGAAGTTTGGAATACCTTTTAATAAAGAACTTAAGTATTGAGGTCCAGCTTTGCATTCCTTGTCTAAAGACCTAGATGTTCGAATCTCGTTTAAGGTGCTCAGGGCAGGGCTCGGCTAGATCTTAATTGCGCACAGCTCAAGTCGGCTAAATGAGTGTTTCATAAATTCGAAAGAGTCCAAGTGCTATAAAACTCAAGACCCCGTCCGGGCGGGACTCGTAACGAGCGCGCCACAGTCGGCGCAAGAAGACTGCGCGTTTCCTCTGAGTGATTTCAAAATTTACAACTTAATTAAAGCGCAGGGGGTGCAGTGCGTCTCGTCCTTTAGCATTTCGGACACGCATACATAATTCTCTTTAATTGGCTCCATTTACACGTATTTACTCGCTGGACCCGCTTTACATGCGCCCAATTAGTCCGACCGGTTTGTTACCTTTAATGGAAACACATAGCGAAGCGATTTCGAGTTCACACCGGGGCCCGGCTGCTTTTCTCTGTTTGTTTATAACAAATCCAATTAGGAGCTCATTCAGGTAGGCCTTTAATTTAATTTCTCGCGCCGTTCCTCGCGCCCAGTTAACACCTACGACGCCCGACATCGCGGCCGACAAAAGGAGTGAAAAATTATTGAGGAACGAGAACCGGCTAAGACCAAAAAGACGGAGGGCCGGCGAGGGGCCGCCGCGGCTGCAACTAGAGCCGGCCCTCGCATGCAGAATAAATAAAAATAATTACCTGTCCATATTCATTAGCATAAAGATGAGGTATCGCCTATCGCATCCATCATTTAGCACTAATTGACACCTACCTGTGGAGCATGCTTAGCATACCGGTCGGAGAGGCCGCGATAGGTACGCGGGTCCGCGTGAACCCTTTGGCCCGCGCCCCACCCGAGAAGGATTCCAGATTTTTTACAAGATAACCGGTGCCTCCGGAGCGGTGACAATCGCAATCGTCGCCTGATCAAGACGAGGCGGATAAAAAGGAGGTCCAGGATTATATCACCCCATCCATCGCGTCGCGGTGCCGTCCGGCGTCATCGCGCTAAGTGCCTTCAAATGTTCGCGCCGATAGCGCGCGAAACCGAGTCAATTATTTTTGCACCTCGTCATTACGCGGCCACGGCTCCTTCGGTCATTGTCAAGTGCATAGATTTCCTCTCAATTACGCGCTTATCTGGTGTCGAAATTTAAATTTCAAATTTATCGCCGCCACCGACCGGCCCCAAAACCAAATCGAGTCCGTGGCCAGCGGCCTGCGCCTAGCTTCACTACGTGTGCGATTTTTGGTAATTATTAACAGCCGACCAGAACCGGTGAAGAATTTATGTCAATTAATTCGCCCATGCATAATGAAGTGGGCTCGGCTTTCGATATTTGAAAATCGTCGAACGCGAATTATCACCTGGAGATTACTTCGCGCGTCCGCGGGTCCGGCCGACTGTAATTAACGGCTGACCTCGCGAGCGCGGCCTCTCCGCGCCAACGCTTTCGGATTACGCAACCGACGCCGCGTAATTGTTCTCTGATAAGTAGGATCAGTTTTCGGGAAGACACGGACTACGTGAGACGACCACCTGTGCCCCGGCAGGTGGGCCCAAAATGTTTTTTAAATTTCGATTCGAATGCGTTTTCCCTTTTCCTAGGTATCTCTAAGTGTGTCAGTCGGAGATAAGCGACGGTAGAAAGTTTCTCCACACTCGAACTTAAAATCTTATCTAGAGTCATCTTCTGCTGCACTTAAAACGACTTAATCTCTCCCGGAAGCACGCACCTACATCTTAAAGTTGTATAAGATAAGAGCTCCGGGAAGCGATCAATTGTGTCGAAGAATTCGATAATGTTGTAATCATTTTTATAGTGTATACAACTTTTAAATAAATAACTAAAATATGCAATTCAGCCATAAGTTATCATGCCACGAATCGATGACTATAGTCAAAACAAGATCACTTCTGGTCCAATGATTGTTTATTTCAATTTGGACAAAATTTCAGATCAAAAAAGGCTCCCTTAAAAAACTACAAGCGTATTAAATTTCAGTGAAATTCATTAGTTGGCGATCTTAAAATTTTTTGATTACAAAGACATTGCTTAAATCTTATTAAAGTCAACAATTTTGAATAAAACTCTTGGTTTATCCATCTAGAATTTGTTTATCTGGCGGTCGATTTGAAATATCATTCAATTTCATATGACAAACTGCAGACCAACCACTGTTCAGTGATTTTAATATATCTCCTAATTGCTTTAAGATCAAAATTGCATTTTATTCACGCCGTCTTAACCCCCAGATCCGCAAGTACCTTAAAGAAGGGCGAAGTCGCACGAAAATTCCTCACAGCTGATTGATCCCAGTAAGAGAACACTATGAAGGGTTAAGCCGGGTGCACATAATGAAGAGTTCCCTCCATTGAGAATCCGGCCATTGTAAGAATTTTTTCTTTCGATCGACTTCTTTTTTGTGGGGAACTCGTTACCGTGATTTCAGCCATTCATTTCCATTTCTATCAATCAAATCGAAAGTGATTGTTCATTCAATCACGTTATCACCGGCAGTGCTCAGCCAGGTAGCACTCTTTTATGCGTAGTCCTCGGTTACGTGAAGTAAACTTAATTTAATGAGTTTTCTTTTGGGGCCGCAAGAATAAAAAATTCCAAGAGCCTCGACGGGCCCGAATGAAATGTGCACTTGATTAGCAATTAACGCTTTTCGGTTACTACTGTTGTTAGTTGCTCACATCACGTGGGCAGTTAGTGCTTTAATGATCGTTTCGGATCGCGTTTAATTGCTACATAATGAATTATTAAATTGGCTCTTATTTTCGAGATCGTTAGCGATCGTAATTTATCGGGGTACGGGTTTTGGGCTTTCGATTAATTATTTCCTGAAACAATTATTACATACTATGTATGTATTTATATTAGTATAAATTTTCTGAATTTTTCTCGCGAAAACAAACATTTATTCCGGGTTCTTAACTATCCTAAGAAGATTTGGACTTTTTAAGACGCTGTTATAATGAGTTTTATTTTGTTCCGATTATAATAATTTATATTTCAGTTTAGAACTAACAATTCCAACTAGTAGATGTATGTCTTACAGTTTTAATAACGATCCGTCGTAATTCAAATACAATTTGCAAAAAGCAATAAATTATTGGAAAAATTAACTATAGCCTCAATAGCGTTCGGTCTCTAAAAATAAAAATGTAGGTACGCATATTTGACGTGGACAATAAAACTGGTTTTTCAGACATTGTGGGTGAAAATAATAAAAGCAGTTTTTGTTAAATTTTTTATTAGAAATTCATTATAATTTTTCATTTATATAGCCTAAGCCTCAAGCTGTATAAAAATATAAGTGATAAAAATAGGTGTATGTATGTTCTAATCGTACTGTGTAACGATCAGAAATCTACAGCTTCTTATGCTTAGTAGTGTCCGTTGTGATTGCGTATCCTTTGCTAGGCAGATAGACGGTACATGGCAACTCTGTGGTAAAGCAGTAATTAGTTCATATGTGTGCAAAGAGAGTTTATCTACTAATTTCAGTGTTAAACATAAAAGTTAGTACTTACCTCAATTAATACACATATTTTCTTGTCACTTTATTAATTGCACACTATTCAGTAACGCAGCGCCATATAATGTTCAGTTAGGATGAAGATATCCTGAATTTTATTATTTTTATTTTTATGTATGTGTGCAGTATACGGAACGAATAAATCGCTTTCGTTTAACTCGCTGCATTTTTTGTAGTTCGTTGGTAACTTCCTCCACATTTAACCCTTAAAAAGCGAGTTTTGCTGTGCTGTGCTGGGGTGTGGTGTGGCAACCCCGCCTAAAGGCAATCTGTTAGAATCGTGGAATAACGGTACGCCTGCTACTTACCCGATAAAAGGGAATTACTTCGAGCGGGGCACGTGTAATTTTATTGGCACCAATCCGCACTTCGTCATACTCACCCCCAGCCGCCGGGGCGCGTAAAGTCGGCTCCAGCACTCCGGAGATGCGCCTCCCCCCAATGAAAATCGCGGCCATTAACGATCCGGAGCATCTTTGATTTCAATATTTAAGCACCCGCCGCGGCGGCCGGCCCCCGCAGCGCCGATGATAATTTGTGGGGCACGTAACGAGCGCGCCGGCCGAATAAAATCCACCGAAACTGCAGCAATAATAAAAGAGAAAGTACGAGTCAAACAGGCACCACTTACCTGCTATTAGGAGATTACTTCATCCCGGCCCGACCGACAATCCTCCGGGAAGATAAACAAAATGCGAATGGCGGCGGGGGCGGGCGCCGAAATTACTCCTGTGCCCAATGTGCCATTAGCCTAATCACTCGTCGAATATTAAGAGCAGTTTTCCCCATTTTCCATCCGTTAAATGCATTAAAAGATTCATGATACCGGCAAAACGCTTTTATCATATCAAATTGGCTTTGTTTGGCGCTGGAGATGGAGGCGCACTCACACACGGGCGCGTGCACGCACACCACGCCGCGCCGCCTCTGTACGTGCATGCATCGTGAAGTTCGCTGCGATGTGCAGCCGTCGGCGCGGTTGTCGCTGGCGAGTGAATTCTCCGCTGCTGGCGGAGCTGGTCGCCGGCGGTCGCGGCGGCGTCGTCGGCGTCGTCGGCGTCGTCAGCGGCAGCGGCGTGGAGGGCCTCTCCAGCCTCCGCCAGAGGGTTTTCTGGATTTTGAGGACGCCCGGGAAGAAACAGGGACTGATTAGAGACGGCCGTTCAATTATGGCGAAATACCGTAAACGCTACTCGAGTGTGGGCGCGGGGAGGGGGCTGTGGAGCGCCTCCCCGGCTCGAGTAACTGGATTTCCGCTCGTTCGGATTTGCGCTATTAATTAGGCCCAATTAAGACGGCAAGGGGCCGCCCCTCGCCCCGCACGCCCGCCCAGGCAGCCGCTGCTCGGTTTAATTTCTGTTAATGCACCTTTCGCGAGTCCCGAAGAGCCAAAACAAAACAGGGAAAATGAAAAATGAGCGCGCAAATGAAAGCGTCGTCGGCGGTGGGGTCGTGCACCGCCGCCGCGGTGTGAGCTTGCTCCGGACCAGTGAGTGGGGATCACGGGATCCGCACACACGGAAGCTGCGCGCTGGTATTGAGCCGTTCCACAGCAGAGGGGAAATCCAACCACCACCAGCCGTCCCTTTCTAACCGCTGCAAAAAGTCCGACTCGGCTCCGGCTAGACATCCCCACTCTGCGGCGCCCGGTCGCTGTGTGCATATAAACACAGCCGCGACTACAGCCGCAGTCGGGCCGACGAGCTCGAACCGAATTCTGCTTCGGAATGTTTTCCCGCGACACACACACGAAGTTGGTCATGCTTCTGAGCGTCGCTACAGTATAGCCGTTATTTTACCGGTGCGCCTGTGTTGCCCGAACAGCCGTGTGGTGGAATTAGCGAGAAACACAAGCGCGACGGTGGACGGCGTGATTTCGGTTCATCAGTCTAGTGTTGCCCAATGACTCATCAGGACGTTGGTACTTTGCTGAGTGCTTGAGCCGTACGAACGACAGTGGGACCGACGGTCACTTTTAATTTTTGTGTGTCTCTTGGCCGAAGAAGTTACGCTGAGACGTTTTTGCCCTCGCAGTGCATTTGCGGAAGTTTGTTTTTACTGTCTTGTCTTGTCTTGTTTGAATATACACCTCTTGTCTCGGGCTGCTCGACCGCACCGCGTCCCAGCGCAAAATTTTTCCAGTGCAGAAAATATAGAGTAAAGTGAAGCAAAAATCCCCTCGAGTTCGCCTGTCAGCTTGAGGAACCCGCAGAAAGTTGGTCTTTGAGTGGCGCCCACTGCGGTTCCAAGAATAGTTTGATACTGTGCTTAAGTGAAAATATCCTGAAGAACGTGTCAAGCCAAAACTTGAGAGTTTGTTCCGTGCCGTAGTGGTGTAAGTGCTGCTAGAGCGTTGTTGTTGCCCTTTTACCTGTGCGTTTGTCAAAAAAGTGGGGTTATGACAGCCCAGTCCAGCTTCAAGCGTCCAACCATCCAGCGAGATTAAACGAGGTAAGTGAGCGCGCCGCCCCACGCGTTTGGGCGAAGGCGCTAATTAAAACTACGTACGGTAATTGGTAGCGGTGCCAATTTGGCACCAATCAATCCGCCAATTTGGTGCTCGGGACCCCAAAAACGTTCCCTCATTAAGTTCAGACGCCATCTAGCGAGCAAGCGGCGCTCGGTCGGGTTCGGGTGTAGTGACGGCTGGTTTTCGTACAGGAGATGAATATTCTTCGTTCTGGCAAAAAAAGTACACACTCGGCCCTTCTCCGTCCCCGCCCCATGGGCGAGGAGAGCCCTCCCGGGCGCCGAGCTCCGTCCCGGCCGTCCTGCAAAAGCCAAACAGCTGAATATGTACACAGATGTAGGGCCCCTCCGACACTGTGCAGTCAATTAAAGCGGTGTTCGTGCACTAAATACACCCGTAATAAGGCCGTGTACACACGGACAGCAGCGCGACGACGACTCTGCGTCGGCCGTGTGCCCCGTACCCAAGTATGTATCTATGGCCGTGTATCCGCAGCCGTAGCCTTAGCCATCCGTCCGCCGAGCACAGCAGCAGCATAAAGGCGAGCGAGGGGTTTTATTCTACAACAATAGAATTTTAGTTCATTATCTTGGACAAGGTTTTGCTCTAATTAGAACGTGGTTGTAGGGTAACAATTATTTATAATGGGGATTATATACGTACAGCCGACGCGCCGCAGTGTGCACGCTCTCCCCTATATCGAATTTGTGAATAAGATCATACATATCGGCGGTGGGTCTCCGGAGCGCCCCGCGGCCCCTGTGGCCCTCGCTTTAAACTTTCCAGTGTTGGAGGGAATTTAATTACGGGCGACCGTGTATGGTCGGAAGGGCTCACCGGAGGGGTGGGCGCGCGCCCCCAGCACTGGCAGCGAAGGAGCCCCGTCAATTTTAAGACGTGTTATAATTCGTACTTTTACGTGCCTGGCCCTTGCGTCGGTCAAGGGACGAAGACGGCTGACTCCTGGACGGACGGACAGACAGACAGACAAACAGTCGGACAGAGGTCTTGCGGTAATTACACGAATTGAAGTTGCCACTTGATCCAATTATTCGAAGATGATTGGCCGATTTTTAATAAGCCGCCGAGGAAAGTGTTTTCGGAACGGCCTTTATCGCCGGCTCAGGTATTAATTTAATTTGCGGCTTGAGTGGCTGTTGCCTGTCTTTCCGCTGAGGCGAGGGGCGGGGAAAGGCGGCGAGGGGCTGGCGTCGACAACGACGACGACGACGACGACGCTACTTCGGGCGGGTGATCGGTAAATTCAATTTGAAATTTTACCAGCACGTCCCGGGACCTTCGAATCTTAATTGAATGCAAATTGCTTAAGGTTGACACACGGGTATTTTGTGGCTCAAATTGAGCTTGTGCAGAGCTGAGGGGAGGACGAGGGGTCGCAGCGGCCGTTGGTTCCGATTGTTCGGGACGTGGGGTGGGTTTGTATGGGAATGTGTGGAAGGGTATGTTCGGCGGTTTTGGTATTGTTGCACCCCAATGCGCGGAAATTGCAAAATTCTTTAGATTGCGGTTCAATTGAATTAGGCAAATTTAAACGATTTCAATTTTTGTAGATATAAGGACTTAATTTGTTTTTTTAACTTTTCAGCTGTGCGAATTACTAACAATTAAAAGATGGTTGTTCAAATTGTGGCAATGTCTTCAGAAACATCGGTTACCCTATTAGAATAAAATAATTCTTCTAATTAGCACGGAAAATTGAAGTAGAATAAAGAGAATCAATAATGTATTGATAATTGAACTTACAACATACTTAGATATTCGTTAAGTCAACTAAAAACTTGTATAGCGAAGACTGTAAATGAAACCAATTTAAAGATCTTCAAAAGGAGCTCAAAAGGGAAACTATGTTTACAACTCGAATACATAAAACCCACAAAATGTAATCTACAAATGAGTAGCAAGAATAACGAAAAATAGTAAGGCTAGTAAGAGGAAATTTAAACGACTTCAAAAAAAAGAATTGAGTAATTATATGTTACAGAAGACTAAAATTGTCGCTACATAAAGATTGCTGCAAAATCAAAAGTCTAAAGAAAGACAAGTTCGGAAAAGAATTAGAAACTCAGAGGTAGTGAAAAAGTTCATAATATATAAGTATTTCGAAGTGTATAAAAAGTTTTAGTTAAAATACGTATTAGTGGTTGTGAAATCATAAGGTAAGATAAAACATTTTTATATGGCAACACTGGTTGCAAATCGTATATAGTGTTTTTGTAATCATATAGAGAAATTTTTATGTTTACTAGCAAAAAATTGAAATTGAATGTAAAAACATTGCTGGCAGTTCTAGAGTTTCAGTAAACAGATAAATGTACTTGAAAAATCTTCCAAGAAACAGCTGAACATCTTATCTTCAATCTGGCAAACTATGTATGTACTTAGCTGAAAAATGAAAAGATGTGGAGAACCTTGAAAACGTTAAATAACATGTTGCATAACTCGAAAAATTTGAGGGATCTTAAGGAAAATAATATGTACCTATATTCATATATGTACACGCATACAATTGGAAACTAATAAATTATACTGACCAATTATTGTAAAAGAATAACAAAAGACAGTATTTTGATACATGGAAATGAAATGAATAGATCAAGAAAATATCATATACAAAAGGGAGGAATATCCAAACCCAGATGGGTGTTATGGCGAAAATGTCGCAGTAAAATACACACTTTGATTGGATGATTGAAATTTTCGTCAAATTAACGAAATATAGAAAATTATCAGGGACGATGTTATTCGTTCTAAAAATTATGTACTTGGAATATTCTACAGCAAAAACGATAAGATGAAATTATTCACAAAAATAATGTGAAGTGAAGTACTGTTTTCAAAAACACTTGCCTAAATTGAAAAATTAATTATAAGTACAATAGTTTAATTGTATTCAGTACAATGGGAACATATTCAAACAATTAGCTTTGCAAAAGAATTAAAAATAAAGTGTTTACATATGCGTATTGTGCTGTGCCAAAAGTAGCTAATTGTTAAACAATTGATTTGGTTGCGTATTTTTGCGGGCAATTAGTAAAACCTCGACAACAACGTAAAAGATTTTATTGTCGCATGTACTCGTAAAATGTTATATAAAATCATTAGCTTTATAAAACATCAGTTGAGGATCATTTTGTAAATTTTAGCAACTGCACAAGTCAAAAGTTATTCTTAATGCACTGAATTCAGCTGGCGGCTGAAACGAACTTTGAATAGTGTAATAAATTAGTTCGTAAAATGTTAAAAGAAAATATTTAAATGTTGCTTCAGTAACAAAGTTTTACATTGTCCACAATTTATAATTAAATCGAGTTGTAATTCTAGAAAACGATTTACATCATGTCGAAGTAGCCATCGGGTTAAGCGAAAATCAGGGGTCAATAATTGTGCCCTTTTACTTCAGACGTTATAATTTGCCCTGTTTTCCCGGAAAGCACTCCGGGACCCGTCATTAAACGTTAATTATCTGAATATCATTAAAGCGGCCGATTAGGAAACAGAAATTAATGACGGCGACCATTAAAGGGTCAAAGATTTGTTTCAGCCGATAATTCTTAAATTATATTTCGCCCGCCCCTTGGCCAATAGCTCTAAAACTGTCCAATCGCGGTCCGCTCGTTTCGCCCGTGGATTTCTGTGCAGAAAGGCAAAAGTAATCAGCGAGAGCCTTCACCCTTGCTCCCTGAAATTTCTTTAATCTCCTCGCATGAGTTATCGCTAATGAGTTTTAATTTAATTAAAAAATCGCCACACGTGATTTTGTGGTTTGCTGCCGGAAATTAAAAATTGAGCAAAACTGAGCGCACGGCGAGCGAGTGGGCAAGGTGAGCCCGGCTGGGCCCCGGCACGGGACAGTGGGCAGTGATCCAGCTGCGGAGCGCCGGGGCTGCGGACCCGGTGGGCCGCACTCGGGTGGGTTGCTGCCGTGCGCCGTCACCCGACTTCTAAATACCTATTGGAATTGGACTCGACCAGCGGCCGGCTCAAAAATGAAAAATCCGCGTCGTGAAAGTTGGAGCGAACGTTAGCCGCGTGCCTGGGAAATTCAGCGGGGCTCCGTCAAAAAATCTCGACGACCTTATTTCAGGCATCCGTCGACTTTTATTGCTTTCGAATTAGATAAGAATTAAAATTAGCCCGAAAGGTGGAACTGGAAACGGGAGCAGATTGTCGCAATAAATCTGCGAAACGGCCGCCACCCGGGCTTAAGCCGAGTTCAGGTGAGCGTGGGACTTCGGAAAAATCGCCGTCCGCGAATTCGCTGCATCTGACATTTTTAGATCCGGACACGGCGTGTGTGACCTGATCGCGCTGAATGACGAGGCGGGCGGCCGCGGCGAAATTACGCGGGACGTTATTAATCAGAGATTCACTTCGCCGCTGGGTTTATTTATGGCCGCAGTGGACACGCACACATGCGAGTCCACGCGATTTTGATTGAAAAATTAACTCGCAGCAGAGTCCCAGCGCGACCCGCCACCACCACCACCACCAGCGCCACCACCACCGCCGCAGCGCGTCGTCGCCGTCGTGATGGCGTGCCGTGATTGAGATTTTGTTGTTGCCCTGCGTCGGACTCTTTCTTAAATTTTCTTTTTTCCTCAAAACTGGACCCCGGAGGAGAGAGACATAATTCGAACGTCTTGCATATGTGTCGCCTCAGAAACCCGTTTTCCGACGGGCGTCCCGCGACCGTCGATGAATTACCTTCTTGAAGGAAGGCATCACGAAAATTAATAATTACGACGGTGTCATCTTTTGGCGGAATTTTAATTTTAATTTTAATTTTGCGCCGCCGAAACGCGGGTCGTCGTTGCATCGATCGTTTCGTTAATTATTATTGAATCGTTCCCGAAAAAAGTAAAAACTTCGTTCCCCTCTCCGTTCGCCCGCCGCAGTTTTATTTACATATTTTGGGTATTTGCCACGGATGAATCATGGGATGAAATTCATTCGTTCCTTTGTTGCTGAGGTTCAATCGGAGCCAGCGCGATCAACCTACTTTCTAAGTGAAGGATCGGGTTTCCAGTTTCTAATTTATTCAAAGAAAGACGTAAATTATAGCAACTATCCCACTGCGACAAAGAGATTTATTATTTTGATATATTAGACTCGGCGCATTCCTTTGGGGTCAAGAAAATTAAACATTTACTATAAAATTGATAAATGGTTGGTTATTGGATTTGACAAAATACTAACATGTTTTTACGTTGCGTTTTCTGCCTTTAAATTTAAATTTGGACTATACAAAATTGTCTCGATATTAATATATGAGTATTTAATATTCAGTGCATACAATTGCGAAACACATTCGAACCGAGTGTAAAATAGATTGTATCATTTGCGATTTTCGAAATTCTCTTTTTTATATTTATTTGTACAACTTCTTTTAACCTTTCAACGTCCGCCTTTTCCGGCAGGAAGGATCGCATGAAAGTGTTATGAGGTGGTTACGAACCGCCAGCAAGAATTTCAAAAATTGTCATCCGATACCAAAAGGATACCTAGTATTTAAATTTCATGAATTACTCCTCCTCACTATCCAAAGGCAGAAAACGAGCAAAGCGATTCTGCTGAATACTTAACCCAAAAAACCGAAAAGGAAAAATTTTGTCATTGCCCAAAGCTGACCTCTCCGAAGAAGTTGGGTGTCCCTGCCGACCACCTTAAGAAGCTGCAGCAGCCGAGGACCGCACCAAAAAGACAATTGGAGGTAAACGATTTCACGTTTTGTCGTGTGCACATCACGAAAACCCTTTTCTGAGAAAATTTACAAAATATTCCCAGGAAACAATGATTGCACAATGGCCAGCCGCCACGGGCCTCCCACCCGCCGACTTCGGGCGTCCTCCCGGATAACTAGGGAGTCCCCTGCAAGTTTAATTCGACGTTTTTGCAACGCCGGACTTGAGATATCTTAAAATGTGAAAAAATCTTGATAGAAAATTCAATTTGATGATACCCTCTGAGCCGGCGAGTAGTTCTGGGGAAATTGCACCGAGGCTCCATCCCGGGCGAATTCCCAGGAAGTTCATTCCCATGATTTTTCCATGCTCTGTAAAATCAATAGCAGTCCATCGATGTCCTCAAATATTTATCGCGTGTATCTATCTCATTTAATGCAGTCGGAGTGGTCCGGGATGCGGCCCGGCTGAAAGGGTTTTCGCTGACCGGGCCGCACCCGGCTGGGAGCAAACCTTTCAGCCGTTGGCAGGCCCGGCGCCCCCGAGGAGGAGGTGTTAAGTGAATGTAAATAAATGAGGCGACTGCGTTGCATATTTATCCGCTAATAACCGCGAAATTTAGTGGAAAATCGCTGGGAAAACGTGGCGCGCACCGTAAAGTCCTGAATTCGTGATTTATTCGCGGTGGAGGCGGGCAGGTACCCGGGAAACGGATAGCGCGCAGATGCGTTCTAATCCGGCAGAAGTTACGGCGGCATGCAGAGCACGCAGCTGTGTCTAGCGCGGTGGCCGCCGACTCCGCCCGGGGCCTGCCGAGTGGGGGAGCGGCCTATAAATTATTTTTATTGCCCAAATTTTTGTTTAATATACCGCCCGGGAATCAACCCGCATTAGACGCCCCCCGCCTTTATTGCCTCCGCCAGCCGCGGCGGTCACCGGGCTGCGAGCGTGGGCTTAATCGCCTGAAAAATTAAAATAACAAAAAGAGCGGCCGAGAGGCTGCGCCGCGCAAGGAGCTTTGCCTACTTTGATTGAAAGTTACAGCCGGTGCTATAACTCAGCTCTCTAATCGGTCACGTTGCTTTCAATTTGATTAATTGCCGCGAATGGTTAGCTGGCGGCTAATATTGCAGAAGATGTCATCCCGGGAAATATATGACGGCGGAATTTCTACTAATCGGAAAATGTGGACTTTTTGCTCGGTTAGTCGCGCTGTTGCCGCGTTTTTATTGAATTCTCCGCGCTCCTTGATTCCACGCGAGTCGTCGCCGGCACATATGGGCGCGATCGGCCGCGACGACTGCCGCCGCCGCGCCGCCGCCGCCCCCGTCGCTGAATATGTGTGTCGCAAGCCCCGCGGAATAAAATATGACGCGAATTATCTTTGGCAACATTCAATTTGAGGGGCGGCCACGATAGCGGAAAACCGTGAATTTATTTTATCTGAATAATTCATCAAGATGATGGTGGGAAAAGCCGCATAATCGCCGATAGTATTTTTAGAAAAAGTGCACATAAATATTTCTCGCATGGTCAAAACATAGCTTCCAGAATTTATGTTGGACCCAAAATAAAACCCTTTGAAGAACGGCCCGAATTAGAATATTTAATGAAAATGTTTTGCGAGAGGGTTTATGGCATCATGGATTCAAATAATCCACGAGATTTTGTTGCACTATTAACACAAGCAGGACAATGCTCGCAAATTAACAATTTCGTTTCTAAACATGAAATATGAGAAATGGCATGATTCACTCTCTTTATTACAGCTCATTCGAATTTAATTCGGCTATGAAAATAAAAGAAAACCATTTAGCAATTGCAATTTGCTTTACATAGAAGCGCTATAACATAAAGTCAATTTAATTTTTTTCCCGCCTCCTCAATTCAGCTTAAAGCCAGTAATTGCTGAATTGTGTGGACGGTTTGTAAAAGAAAAGTTTTGATTGGATGGATAATCTTAATTATTCTGATATTCTTATGGAAAAGGAAATCTTTCGCTATGCCTTAGGCTATAACGTAACAAATTATCACTTTTCAATGTTATATCTGCCTTAAAAATAATCAATTCGTTTGGGTTTGAAACATCTGCTGTATCAATTATCTTTTTGTTGTGTTGCTAGCGTTTCCCTTTCCCCTTACGAGAATCTAGAAGAATCCATTACTAATTTAACGCATAATTTCATTGATGTCTATTTCAAGAAAAGAGAATTGTGCGAAGAAAATTTGAAGATGTAATATTAGCAAGACATATATATTTATGTATTTAATCTTGAAGTTCCAAGTAAAATCGTAAGGAAAAATAAATGTTTACTACATAAATCAATTGTAAGTTCGTCTGTTATTCTTATTAGAACGTTTACTGCCAACTACGAATAAACTTACAGCTGAATATGATTTCGACAGCGAATGGTAGTTTGCAGTGAATGTATTAAACCTCACTGAAAAAGCAACATTTTACGATATATTTCAACAAATATTACTTTATAATTAAAACAATTTCATGAATAATACCATCAAATATATTGTGAAAATTCAACAACGACCCAATTTATTTGTTTTCTAACTTTCCCAGCCGTGATTTATGTGGCTAAAGTAACGAGAATAGTTGGAACTGATCTCTTCTTAGACATCATCTTTGCCGCCAGTTAAAGATAACGAGTCGTGATTCTTCAAGGTCTGCTCATTAAGAGGCTGTGATGTAATTTTAAGTGTGCGACAAGCAAACATTTCATGGATAAATCATACTTACCGATTTCGTTCGAAATTTTATTGGTTATTGAAGGGCAGGTGATTGCAGGATTTTGTGCAGCACAACATTTTAAATAAGCAAATTGGGTTACCGATCGCTCAAGTGGGCGAACAAGTAATTTTAATGATTGGATTTTGTAATGGACGTAAATTGGAATTTATTTCTGTTAAGAAAAAAAGAAACATTTGTAGGTAGTTGCTTGTATTGCTAAATGGACTCATAGAAGCAAAACTTTCCTCTTCTATTCACTTATTTTTATGAAAGCTAGTAGAAGATCTGATTTTGATTGCTAGTTTCAGTAATATATCTTCATTTCGAAATAAGTTGTAACTAAAATTAAAGCACGATATTCAGTAAATTATGTTACGAATTGAGGTTCAGTCTCTCTCGGTTTCAAAATTTTAGAATAAATGAAATAAAAGGATGCTGAATACCAAAATACATTTTAGGTTCGAAAAGTACCTAGAAGTCGACATCAAAAGTTATTTTATGCACATTTTTATGATGTTCAAACACAGCTGTTGCAGCGATCATGGCGGGATTTTATTTTTTTATTAGTTTCCAAATTTGACTAACCCATTCCCCTGATTACCCACCCAAGCCCTTTTCTCGAACACTGTTGGAACACTTAACTAAACAAAAATCAGAGTTGGAAACAACTTGTAAACTAAAAGCAAATACAGTCGTCGGCAATTTGACTCGAGTAAAACCTCAAGGACTTGACAATAAAAACAAGAAACCTTTCTGGGGCCCTTCAGGTAAAAGACGTTTGAGCCTTGGGTGCGTTTTTCAATAACTTTAAACAATTTGGACCAGCCTTTTTTCTGCAAATTATACGGCGAGAGCGCTGGGCACAAAGAGGCCAATAAAAGCGGATCGTCTCTTCCAAGAAGCGAGCATTGTGCGCGGCAATGGCTGCCGGGGTAAGCCGAAACGAAACTAATAACCTTCGCAAGACGATCCTTCCAACACTTGAGTTTTTAAGTGATATTAGCGCGGCGCAGTCATAATAATTAAGCGGCCGTTAATGGGCTTTTTACGGCCCATGCCACGCCGGAGCGCGGCTCTTTCCGCGCCCGCGGCAGGACAGAAAAGGAACATTTTGGTGAATCCAGAAAATGTGCTTCGCGGGCCGGTGACACCAATCCAGGGCACTTCAACGGGCGAAATGCGAAAGGCGAAAGGACTATCCCGCGCGACTCCTTCCTAATAGCAATTAGCGGCAACGCAAGGAGTTCGTTCCGCGAACGCAAATCTTAAAGACGAAAAATGGGGAAGATGCACGGACCCAAATTTGATTTGCGTGAAAAATTCGAACCAAGGAGTTCTGCGGGGAAATTGTCGCCCTGTGACGGTGGTAAAAAATGGAGCACAAATTGCGCTGAATTAAAGCCGCCCGGCGGAATCATCGCGCCACAACCCACGCGGCTCACAAAGATCCTCGAGGAATGCCCCAGTGAACGCGCGGATTAAAACATTTATTTCGCCCCGATGAAAGCCCAAATCACATCTCCCGAAAAATAAAGGAAAATAAAATTTGCATTCCGCATCAATCTTTTCTGCTCGGCAGAAGGAAAAAAATCGGTGAACTGGTTGCGACTTATGCTTCGTCCGCATGTTTGTTTGTCTGTCTGTCTGTTTGTGGTTTGTTTGTGGTGCGGCGGCCGCGTCGCGCAGCGCTGCACACGGAGTTCCGGACGACCGAGAAGAAGAAGCCGAACTCGTCCAGTTGGCGAAGATTTCTTGCAGATGGCACAGAGCGAAGAAAGTCTGCAAGCGCGGGTGTGGGCCCTCCGGCGGGGCGGGGCCGGGGCCGCGCGCCCCCAGCCCCGAGCCCGCGTCTGGGGCCCGGTCGCCGGGCGAAGAGATTTACACACTTCATTAAAAGGTGTACGTGACTGATACGAAGTTCATCAGGTGAGAGTTTTAAAGATGGCAGATGTCTCGCGGTCTTGTAATTGCCCAACTCGGTGAAATCAGCGGCGGCGGCGGGCGGGCGGGAGGAGGCGGACCGCGCAAGAAGAAGAGGATGATGGAGGAAAATAAAAATGAAGAAAAGGGAAGAAATTCATTGCCGGCACACATAGAAGAATTGTACACAGCCGTGTAAGATATGCAAGATAATCGCCATACCTTCGGGTAATTTCAGTCCATCCATCATGGATCGTCGTCATTAAGAAGTTCTTCACGAAATTGCTTCGGGTAACACACCTGTAGAAAAACGTGGAAATTCGTCCGCCGTCGCTACTCTGGTTGGCTGAATACACCATTTTTACCGTGAAACACAATTTACATTTATTTTGGCCTTGCCGTACTACTGGCCTTTTGCAACATCGCCAGATACATCTAAATTAACTTCCATTGAACAGTTTTAAATCTTACAAAGCTACCCTCTTATTTTTATATCTTTGCTTTTTTGAGTCCATTTGAATCGAATTTGGAAATTACGTTATGATAATTTTGAAATAATAATGGTATTTCAAAAGTATGTTTTTTACTAACGAAACATTTATTGCTATATAATTCATATTTTGTACTATTTTAAATGTAGGTAAAAATTAATAATAATAGGATGAGATCGAAACACTCCCATTCGTCAGTGACTGCTTTCAAAAAATGTTAAGCTGAATTGCTTATTTCAAGCGAAATTCATACTCAAAAATAATAATTGCTTTTACTGAGAAATAAACAAGAGCTTTTCATTTATTTGCTTTTTCCAAAATTTGAATGAATTTTCCAAAAAGTCGACAAAAAACATATGCATATGTAGTAAGTTACCTTTGCAGAATTCAATTTCTTAAAGTTCTATAAGTATAAGTGCAAAATCCTATACATCGAATTAGTTCAAAACTATGTTTCGAAAACTGTTGGCATTATGTCTTCGTAGCATAAAGCGGAAGGAAATTCAAAAGTTGGGAGATATATTTTTCTATAATAAAAATTATATTAGCGAATTAGCACTCCCATAACGACGAAGGATGCTAGTAGAATTATTACGCGACATTAAGTTTAATACGATTTTAACTTTTAATCACTCGAAGCATACCTTTCCGGAATTCCTTATAACTGCTGTTATTGCCCTGTTTTAACGAGTACGTAAGAGCAATCTGTTTTTCCGGTAAAGGTGCATGAAATGGGAACAAACTGTAATTAAAATTCCAGCACAAAACTAAATCTCTGATTTTCTCGTTTCTTGCAGGTGAGTCACACAAACTTATATGAGCCACACGTACGCACCTGGGGTTCCTTTCTTTCCCCGCCGCCACGAAGACGGCGAAAGCCCGGAGTTGTCTGTTTCGCCAAGACGAGTTCCTTCGTAAATTGCGGCACAACAAAAGGCAGTGGTAAGAATTAACAATTTTTCGATTCTAAATAGAATCGATTAACTCGAAATAGTCGAAATGAAAAGTAGCGCAAAACGAGGAAGGAGAGCCGTGGAGCGCACCAATCAAATCAATTAGATTAACGAGAGAAGAGGAAGCGTAAAAAACGTGAAAAGGGTAAAAAAGTCTTCCAGTGTGAACACTGAAATTGATTGAAATTTAATTAAAAGCCAAAGCGTTTGCTCCCATTCAATTACGCGGCAATTAATTTGTTATTATCCGAAGGTGAATTCTGAGGGGCGTGGTGGGGATTTTCGAAAAAATAACGTACCTCTTCGCCCTGCACTGGCAACAGTGGTGATTGTGTTGCTGCTTTTTTTCCCGCAGCATCCGTGTGCCCGTCAGCACAGCTGGGAAGATCGACCCAGTCCCGGAGCATCCAGCGCCGGCGGGGAGCGAAGATTCCTCCGGAGGAGCGGGGAGCGGAAAGTCGGTGTGCAGCATCCAGCATATTCAGCATCCTCGACTGAGATTGACTCGAATGGCGGTGGAAATTTGAAGCTTCTATCTGACGGGCTAGATCGCTAATCAGATGCATGATTAGGCACAAATAAGGCATCCCTGCTCCCGCCCACCTTTCAGCGGAAGTGTGGAATTTTTTCAGTTTTCGGGGTGTGCAGCTTTGATTGATTCCCGTGTCCCGCGATTCACTTCTAATTAATTGTGAAACGACTTGAAGGGGATATTCATTTTAGTTTTCCTTTCGTTTTTTGCGATAGATTAGTTTTAAGCGAATTTGAGAACTAGTTTGTTCCAACGTTTTGATTAAGTCAAATAATCCTCATTTGAAGAAAACAACAAACAATTCTTCTATCGAGATCAGGAAATAAAAAATGTGGGAAAGATCAAAGCTTTAAGAGGGAAGTTTCTTTTATTTTATTACTATTAATAAAAATGAATGAATGATTGGCAACATTTCTTAGAAGAAAGTTCCCATTTACTCAATTCAGTAAAGCTGAATCGCAGTTAGATTTTCTTCGTAATTTAATTTGGCGAACTGTTCAGGCTTTCTTTGCTATTTACAAGCACACAACTCATATTCCACATAAAAATGATAATAAATGCCGCGGTCAAGAAGCATGGTTTTGTAGTCTAATATGAACTTCAAAACAAAAATTAACTTTTTGATTGCGGTCCATGGCACGGTCTCGATATTATCTTAAAATTGAAAGAAAAACTTCGCAGAGTCCGTTTCAAGAAAACATAAAAATGACAAATGATTTCCATTAATTTCTCTGCCTCGTGCTGCTCATCGGTTATACATGAAACCGAAATTAGATGACCCGGCTGCTCGACCCGGTCTGATCAAAATGTTAGAGGTAAGACCAAATCGTGTTTAGATAAGGCGGACAAGCAAATCTCATTAATTAACAAGGTGTTCTCGAGCGAGACGGAATTGCACACTATAAGCAACTTTTGTCTGCAGCGCCGGCGAAAGAAACTGAGGTGTGCAATTAGGCCGTAAAACTCACCTTTGATGGCTGAAATAAAAATAAAAGTAAAAGCGCGGAATCCCCGGCGACTGTTAAAATGATTGCGATAGCTTTGCACCATCCGTTCGCGCAGTTTCCACCGCATCGCAGGTGAGATCCGCGCGGGCCTTTCTCCCGTCGCAGCAACGCCGCGATTTACCTGCGAGACCCACACTGATCCCATTGATAAACTTCGACTGAGTCGCGGTAATTGTTTTAATTAAAACTTTATTTTTTCGTTCCTAGAGAGAGAGCAGGCGGCCGCAGTTTATCATTGTTGGGAGGAAATTCATTTCTGATTGCGTTTCGTTTCGTTTCGTTTCGTCTCCATTGCCGCTCCAACTCCCTCGGCCAGATTCGATAACATCTCGGGCAGAAGGTAAAGTTGCCATAATTAGGCTTATTTTTCGCTCACTTTGTTTTTCTGCCTCTGCGCCCGAATGGGGTAACAGCGGAGTCACTCCTCCTAGTCATGAACCCGACGCGCCAGCCTCCGCCGCGGCAGCGCACGCTGTTCAACCAGGTCAACCGATCCAAGGAGGAGAAATAAAAGATCAAAGGCTGGCGGGCAGAAAAGGTAAAAAAGAACCTATAATTAGAGAACTTTACCACACGTTAATTTCACCGGGTGAGCCGGGGCCGGGGCTCGGCAGCGCCGCCCGCCCCGTCCCCAGCGTCCCTCGGGGCCTCTGCCGCGGCTTTGTTCGCGGGTTTATCTCGAGCAGTTATCTCCGCCGCGGGGTTAGGCGAAAACTGAGGCGCACTGCAGCGACGACGACGTGGCCACGGCGTCGGCGGGTGTTGCACATTACAAAACCGAAAATTTTAATGAAACACCGCCGCCGAGGCCGCTGCAGCAATGGCGTCGCGGTGCGTCGCCCGGTGTGAGAAAAACCGAGGCGAAAATGTTTCCGACCATCGCAATCGACAAGCACTCACTCATTAAATAGCTCTTGAACTTGTGCTTTGTTTATCCAAGCAAAAGGCTCGGGGCGGGGGAGCTCTGCCTGCCGCCGCGCAGAGCTGCCAAAGCGGGGGTGCTCTCCTTCCCGTGGGTACCCAGGAAGGTTCTGCAGCGGTGCTGATGCCACTGCCGCAGCCTCCGCCCCGCCTCCCGAGCAACCCAAGAGCCCCAGCCGAGCCCC